>OX101723.1:7500-2407500 GCA_944452665.1 Stenoptilia bipunctidactyla
GAATTAGTCATGGAAGCAGGTAAAAGGCGAGCAGCAATTGCACTCCTACAGGAGCCATATACTGGAGAGGGAACTAGGATGAAGGACTACCGAGGCGTAAGGGTCTTCCAGGACAACGGAGGTGATACTGTAAAGGCGGCTGTAGCTGTGTTTAACCCGGATATAGAAGTCATCCAGTATCCAAATCTTACCACTCCTAATTTCGCAGTCATCGGCGCCCAAACAAAAGCCTGGAAGATCACGTTGGTATCCTTCTACCTAGAACCTGATAAGCCCATCGACCCATACCTGCGGTACCTAAAACGAATATGCCAAACACTAGGAGATAGGTGGCTTTTAATAGGAGGGGACGCAAATGCAAAAAATACTTGGTGGGGGGGATCAAAACAAGATAATAGAGGGGAAAATATGATGGGGGTATTAGACGAGCTGGGACTACATATTCTTAACACTGGAGACAAACCCACTTTCGATACCTATAGAGGAGGGAAAAGGTACTCCAGCAACGTAGACATTACGGCATGCTCGGAGGATCTGTTGGCGCGCGTGGACGGCTGGTTTGTAGACGAAACCCTCACAAGCTCGGACCATAACGGTATAACATTCTGCATCAACCTAAAAAATAGCCAAGGTACACACATAGTTAGATCAACACGTATATACAACACCAAAAAAGCTAATTGGCCTCAATTTCATGCGAAATTGAGCCAATTAAAACTAGATAAAAACCTTACAATAGAAGCAATAGATAATATAAAAGACACACACCAGTTAGACAAAATAGTATCAGATTTCACAAACACCATAACCTTAGCATGCAGTGAAACTATACCTAGAAAGTGTAATAAACAAAAACTTACCTTGCCGTGGTGGTCCGAAGAACTCCAGTATATGAAGAGGGAAGTCGCCAAGCATAAAAACCGCGTCCATAACGCCGCACCAGTCCGCCGGGCAAAAGTTGTGGAGGTGTACCTGAAAAAGAAGGAAGAATATGAGACAGCCGCAAGGAAAGCCCAGATTGCCAGTTGGAAAGATTTTTGCCAGAAACAGGATCGCGAAAGTGTATGGGATGGCATCTACAGGGTCATAGGAAGGACTAAGAAAAGAGAGGAAGACGTGCCACTCGTGAGAAATGGTCAGACTCTCGATGCAAGGGGTTCAGCGCAGATGTTGGCGGAGACCTTCTACCCCAAAGACTTGCTGGAAAATGACAACGAGCACCATAAACATGTCAGAGCTCAGGCCGAAGAGCTTAATACAAACGACGGTTTGGAGGAAGAGGATGACCCACCATTTACACTCACCGAACTGCTCACAGTGACCTCTTCCTTCAATCCCAAAAAAGCGCCGGGGTCAGATGGTTTTACTGCTGACATCTGCGAACATGTAATTAATAACGACCCTCTCTTGTTCCTAGCGATCCTGAATAGATGCCTCCTACTAAATTATTTTCCAAAGGAGTGGAAAGAAGCCACGGTTGTGATTTTAAAGAAACCAGGACGCACTGATTACACCGTGCCAAAATCACACCGCCCAATAGGTTTGCTTCCTGTTTTTGGCAAGATCTATGAGAAGCTGCTGGTGACCCGCATAAAATATCACCTAATTCCAAAAATGAGCACTCGCCAATTCGGATTCATGCCACAAAGAAGCACCGAGGACTCCCTCTATACCTTAATGAAGTACGTAAGAACCAATCTTGAACAAAAGAGAATTATTACACTGGTATCGTTAGATATAGAGGGAGCCTTCGACAGTGCTTGGTGGCCAAAGATCAGAGTCCGATTGGCTGAGGAGAAATGTCCAAACAATTTGAGGCGGGTCATAGGCAGCTATCTGAGGGATCGCTTCGTAAACGTACGGTATGCTGGAAAGGAGCACCGTACAAAGACCGAGAAAGGTTGTGTGCAGGGATCCATCGGTGGTCCCATATTGTGGAACCTGCTCCTCGACCCGCTCCTAAAAGAGCTTGAAGCAAAAGGGGTATTCGTCCAAGCCTTTGCCGACGATATCGTGCTGGCGTTCGCTGGAGAAAAGGCTCTTCAAATTGAAACTCGTGCAAATCCGACTCTAGACTTCGTCCAGGCGTGGGGAGTAGCCAATAAACTGCGCTTTGCACCACACAAGACAAACGCAATAGTAATTACAAATAAGCTTAAGTACGACACTCCACGCCTGGCGATGAGCGAAATCCCCATCAAAGTAAATAAAGATATCAAATTACTCGGCGTCACCATAGACGATAAATTGACATTTAACACCCATGTCAAAAATGTGTGCTCAAAGGCAGTGGCTGTATATAAACAACTCTCACGAGCAGCAAAAACAAGCTGGGGCCTTCATCCAGAAATCATCCGCCTCATATATACAGCCACTGTCGAACCAATAATCCTGTACGCGGCTAGCGTCTGGGCACCCGCCGCTACTAAAATTTGCATTAAAAAAAAAACAACTAGATGCCGTTCAGAGGGGCTTTCTCCAGAAAATTAGCAAGGCATACCGCACAACGTCCCTAAACTCGACGCTGATCCTGACTGGGATTCTCCCCTTAGACCTGCGGGTCCGTGAGGCTGCCTCACTTTATGAGGCAAAGAAGGGGAAACCCCAGCCAGAGATTGGAGACAGGGACGTTGAAAGAGTAGTCTCTGCAATTGAGGGTCCGCATCCAGCCAAACTCGCTCGATTTCACTTCCATACCCTGGTAGACCAAGACCAACTCGACGAAAACAGTGATTTTGATATCAAAATCTTTACAGACGGCAGTAAGATTGACGGTCGTGTCGGCGCTTCGCTATCCTTATGGAATAGAGAAGCCGAGACCAGGGCCGTCAAACTTAGTCTGTCGTCACACTGTACGGTCTACCAGGCTGAGCTTTTGGCACTATTCGAAGCGAGTGAGGCTGTAAAACGCAGAAAGGAGCGGTCTTTCGCAATATACAGCGACTCCAGAGCTGCTCTACAAACGGTCACTGGACTTAAAAGTCTCCACCCTCTAGCAGTGAAAACCAGAGCCAACCTCGTCGCTTTGGTCCAACAAGATAAAGCTGTGTCTTTATTCTGGATCAAAGCGCACGCAGGATTGGCTGGAAACGAAAGGGCAGACCAGTTGGCCAAGGAAGCAGCTCTGAGGTCTAAAAAGAGACATGACTACCAAGAGTGTCCCATTTCATTCGTCAAGAGGTGCATTCGCATGCGTACTCTTGACGAATGGAATGCACGGTACAAGAGTGGCATCACGGCAAGTGTTACGAAGTCATTTTACCCGGACGCCATAGAAGCCTACAAAATTGTCAGGAAAACACCAATCACGGGAGTGACCACCCAGATTATGACGGGGCACGGTGGATTCTCCGAGTATCTGCACCGTTTCGGATGCAAGGAGAATCCATCGTGCAACTGTGAACCAGGAGTGCCAGAAACTGTACCGCACATTCTCACCGAGTGCCCCGTATACGCACGTGAAAGATATGACACCGAGCAGGAGATTGGCCTTAAAATAGAAAAAATGAACTTTCCAAAAATATTAGATGACAAAAAATGCAGAAAAATTTTCATACAATATTGCAATAGAGTAGCAAATAAAGTTATAAATAAAAACAAAACTGTGTAAGAAAACCATGTTTCTATAATATCGTAACGAATATTATATGCAACATGTAAAAAAGAAAGTGAAAAATCTAAAACGAAAATTGTTGAAGATGTCAAATAAATAAGAAATAAAATACGAAATGAAATGAATGGAAAACTAAAAGGAGAAAAACGGAGAAGATCTTAAGAAAGAATGAAAGAAGTATATTCGGAGAAATAAATAAATTTTGTAATGTATTTATGTATATAACAAAAACTACATCTATAACTACGGTATACCTTCAGCATACCGTAGCATACGTAACGGAGGATAACAAAAATAGAAAAGGCACATATATAACAAATTAAAACTAAAAGCATCGGTTCCGCCGGTGGTGTTCAGAATTAAAAAAAAATAAAAAAAAAAAAAAAAAAAAAAAAAAAAACCTAACCTAACCTAACCTAACCTAACCTAACCTAACCTAACCTAACCTAACCTAACCTAACCTAACCTAACCTAACCTAACCTAACCTAACCTAACCTAACCTAACCTAACCTAACCTAACCTAACCTAACCTAACCTAACCTAACCTAACCTAACCTAACCTAACCTAACCTAACCTAACCTAACCTAACCTAACCTAACCTAACCTAACCTAACCTAACCTAACCTAACCTAACCTAACCTAACCTAACCTAACCTAACCTAACCTAACCTAACCTAACCTAACCTAACCTAACCTAACCTAACCTAACCTAACCTAACCTAACCTAACCTAACCTAACCTAACCTAACCTAACCTAACCTAACCTAACCTAACCTAACCTAACCTAACCTAACCTAACCTAACCTAACCTAACCTAACCTAACCTAACCTAACCTAACCTAACCTAACCTAACCTAACCTAACCTAACCTAACCTAACCTAACCTAACCTAACCTAACCTAACCTAACCTAACCTAACCTAACCTAACCTAACCTAACCTAACCTAACCTAACCTAACCTAACCGGGAACGAGCGGGCGGACCAGCTGGCCAAAGAAGCTGCTCTAAAATCAAAGAAAAGGCCTAACTACGACCTGTGCCCTGTTTCATTCGTCAAGCGAAGCATTCGCATGCGATCGCTTGACGAATGGAACGAAAGATATCGAAGCAGTGACACTGCAAAGACTACCAAAATATTTCTTCCTGATGCAATAAAGGCTTATAAACTGGTGAGGAAGATACGACCTGTAGGGGTTATAACACAGGTAATGACAGGGCATGGTGGGTTCTCTGAGTACCTGAACCGTTTCGGGTGCAAGGAGAACTCATCATGCATTTGTGATCCAGGTAGAGCCGAGGACGTACCTCACATTTTATTAGACTGTCCGGTACACGCCCTGGAAAGATATAATATAGAGATGGAGCTAGGTACGAAAATCACGATAGACAATATAAAAGAATTGATAGAAAACAAAAATAGAGACACATTTATAAAATATTGTGAAAATGTAGCGAAAAAAGTAATAAACAGAAATAAAAGTGTATAAGAAAAATATGTTCCGAAATATATTGTATATTTTTTGTGCAAGATATAGAATAACAAAAATGTAAAAATTAAAATTGTAAAAAAGTAACAAGTTTATAAATGAGTGTAATAAATTTAAATACTAAGCATGTACTAAGTTTCAGAGAGTTATTGTTAAAAAATAAATAGTAAATAAGGTTAATAAGTAAGAAAATAAATGTAAATGTATTAGAATAAGAGATTTAATAGGAAGTATATAAAGTATAAGTAAAATATGTGTATTGTAAAAATAAGCTACGTAATAAAAAGTAGACAGTAAGTTCCCCTATTAAAAATGTAAATTAGAAGTTAAGAAAACTGTAATAGATAATTTATTGTAAAAGAAAACGTAAAAATTGTTAAATATAAGTACCATATAATCACAGAACATGTATAACAAGTAAGAAAAGAAATGCTTTTATAATTAATAAAGAACTATGTGTTGTGTTGATCCCAAAGAAACCTGAAAAGTAGGAGTAGACGGGCTTTCCCACCCGATAAAGAATAGAAGATATGAGTGGATGAGAGATAAGAAGGGGAGGGCGGGGTAGGATAAAAGTGCGAGAAGCATACCAGATAGATAAGAATGAACGAAATAATAAAGACAGCGACCTAGAGTCGGTGGAAGTAGTATTAAAAAAAAAAAAAAAAAAAAAAAAAAAAAAAAAAAAAAAAAAAAAAAAAAAAAAAAAAAAAAAACCTAACCTAACCTAACCTAACCTAACCTAACCTAACCTAACCTAACCTAACCTAACCTAACCTAACCTAACCTAACCTAACCTAACCTAACCTAACCTAACCTAACCTAACCTAACCTAACCTAACCTAACCTAACCTAACCTAACCTAACCTAACCTAACCTAACCTAACCTAACCTAACCTAACCTAACCTAACCTAACCTAACCTAACCTAACCTAACCTAACCTAACCTAACCTAACCTAACCTAACCTAACCTAACCTAACCTAACCTAACCTAACCTAACCTAACCTAACCTAACCTAACCTAACCTAACCTAACCTAACCTAACCTAACCTAACCTAACCTAACCTAACCTAACCTAACCTAACCTAACCTAACCTAACCTAACCTAACCTAACCTAACCTAACCTAACCTAACCTAACCTAACCTAACCTAACCTAACCTAACCTAACCTAACCTAACCTAACCTAACCTAACCTAACCTAACCTAACCTAACCTAACCTAACCTAACCTAACCTAACCTAACCTAACCTAACCTAACCTAACCTAACCTAACCTAACCTAACCTAACCTAACCTAACCTAACCTAACCTAACCTAACCTAACCTAACCTAACCTAACCTAACCTAACCTAACCTAACCTAACCTAACCTAACCTAACCTAACCTAACCTAACCTAACCTAACCTAACCTAACCTAACCTAACCTAACCTAACCTAACCTAACCTAACCTAACCTAACCTAACCTAACCTAACCTAACCTAACCTAACCTAACCTAACCTAACCTAACCTAACCTAACCTAACCTAACCTAACCTAACCTAACCTAACCTAACCTAACCTAACCTAACCTAACCTAACCTAACCTAACCTAACCTAACCTAACCTAACCTAACCTAACCTAACCTAACCTAACCTAACCTAACCTAACCTAACCTAACCTAACCTAACCTAACCTAACCTAACCTAACCTAACCTAACCTAACCTAACCTAACCTAACCTAACCTAACCTAACCTAACCTAACCTAACCTAACCTAACCTAACCTAACCTAACCTAACCTAACCTAACCTAACCTAACCTAACCTAACCTAACCTAACCTAACCTAACCTAACCTAACCTAACCTAACCAGTCACGCGGTTACCCCCCGCAGAAACCAGTCGTTGACAAGACACCTCGCGCTAAAATTTTTCAAAATAATCATTGAAAAATCTGAAAAAGTGGTTAAATCTTTACGTAGCAACGAGTTCTTGGTATTAAAAGTTGCAGAAAAATCGCGCGCAAGTGTTGGTGAAAGTTTCTGTGAAATTGGTGAAAATTTGAAAGAGTTGTGACACAAAAAGTGAAATTTTGTGAAATTCAAAAACTTTAGAAAAATACGCTGGCCGATCTACCGCGGTGACCTATAAGTTTTTTGGTGTCGCCGAAAAGCCCTCGCCGAGGTCTTCAAAACAAACCTACATTTGGATTTTTCCCGCCCAGGAGGGCGGAATTATCAACAGAAAAACAACTTTGGGCGTGGCCGGAAAATTTTTTCTGGGGCACGTGGAAGATTTCCTTGAATCCAGTTCTGAAGACATCGTTGAGCACAGCTCAAGACCATTTGCGGCATCAAAATAGGTTCAGTAGTTATTAAGTAAATTAATTTTAAAAAAGTGACGAATTTTCAAAAATTCATATCTTTTATTTTGTCGCGACGACACTATAATTAAAAAATATAGTAAATTAGCCCTAAGTGAGTTTTATACAATAGCCAAATTTCAATTTTTTATCTCTGTAAATAAAAGAGTTATTAAATTTTAAATTTTAAGGGTTGACACGAGGGTTGCTTTAAACAACCCCTACACCTAATCTTACCTTTGTTAAAAATAAGTGA
Source organism: Stenoptilia bipunctidactyla (assembly GCA_944452665.1). NCBI lineage: Eukaryota > Metazoa > Arthropoda > Insecta > Lepidoptera > Pterophoridae > Stenoptilia > Stenoptilia bipunctidactyla. Next base: position 15,202 of record OX101723.1, read on the forward strand.
CTAGATTCTTAGAATCCTGAAATTTTTTTCATATTTTTATATTTTGTTTTTATATTTTTTAAGCCCTTTTTTGTGAATTATTTTATTGTTTTTTGTGTAATTTTATTCGGGGGTTGATCCTAAAAATATTTTGTCCTCTTTTCCTGTTTCCCCTTAAAAAGACCTTTTCAGCGAGCCCAAGCACGAGTCTCTGGGACGTCTAGGACTCGAGGAATCGTCGTTTGAAAATTTGGGCGGGAATTTTCGCTAGGGCGGTGCAGTTCTGCCCTAACCTGCCCAAGTTTTCGAATCGGGATATCTTCGCTCTGGGACGTCGCACGGACTTGGGGTTTGGATCGTCGACCTTCCAACAGTCCTCTGTACCCCCCCCACCCCCTCTCCAGGGCCTACGACACATGTTGTCTGGATCCCGATTCCCGACCCTTTTCCCCATAGAGCTGACCAAGGGAAGACAGTAGAGCCCTCGCACGGACCTGTGCGACCACTGGTTCCCGAGATATAGACTGTTAAACTTTTGGCAGCCATTTTGACCCGCCATTTTGTTTTTATTCTAGCGGCGATATCTCGGCACCCAGGTGTCGTAGAGCGGCGGGGTTTTCACTGTTAGAGTTGGGAGGCCCTATTGTACATTCCTGCTCTACTAAACCCCCAAAAAATTTTTGACTCTACAATAGTAGAGATTTTGTAGAAAACTTGTAAAGCTTATCACGGCGAGTAAAACGAGCCGTCGCACACTCCTGTAGGACAAATTGTTCAGGAATTTTTGTATTTTAGTCGGCCATTTTGGACGCCATCTTGAAAATATTAAACCCCTCATAACTTGAGACGCAAGTGTCTGATCAAAACGCGGTTTTTTGTATTGTTCTTGACTCTGCCAGGACTACAACATCAGATAATTGACAAGCTCTACATAGAGTCACAAAAATTTTTTTTCTCTACTAAATTGACTTTTTATTGCAAAATATTATTTATAGACCATAATTAAGGCAGCATTTGACTAGGAAGAGAGTTATTATAATCTCTACCACTCTACATTCTGACTATTGTCACCAAATTAGTTTTATTTACACATTTTTACACTTTTTACACTATCTATATTTTATACAACTTATACAAATTTACAAAATCCTTACCCTATACCTTTTAATAAACGGACGCACACCTCCGGACTTAATATGTTTCACACTCCAAAAACTCAAACTGGATCCGAGGGAGAACAACATAAATCACCTCCCGGAACAGTTACCATAGAGACAAGTGTTAGGCGCAGCATCGGTGAGTTCGAAGCGTTAGGGGTAGATTCACTTACCACTTCCCCAAAGACGAGCAGAGTGATGCAGGCAGAACCTGCTAGAAGTAGGGTTAAAAAGACGCTCTCCCAGGAAGGGAAAAAGTCACCAGCTGAAAGCCAAAACTCACCAAAACAATATCCCAGTAGGACTGCAGAAGCACGAGCATATCTCGTTAAAGCTAAGATCCAACTCAGCAACTCACGAACTATGAGGAACGACATAAAGGCCAGCGTAATAGAGCAATTAGACAAGCTGTATCAGATAGTTAAGGAGTTGGAGCAGTCACAAAAGGGAACAAAGGAGAACTTAGGTAAGAAAGTGGAAACAGTTAAGCCAATAGACAACACAACAACAATGGACCAAAATACAGAACTCCTTATTCAGCTCCAGAAAACAAACCAGGTCATAAATGATAACAACCGTAAGATGGAGGAGCTTAGAGAAGAACTGGCTCTACATAAGGAAACAGTAGAATCGCATAGAATAAGAACGTACGCCGACGCAGTTACGAACCAAGAGGGGAAATCCCCAATAGAAAGAGTAGCTCTCCACTCCATAGTAGTGGCATCAGAGGACATAAATGAGACTGGAGAGAATGTCCTTTGCACAGTCCGGGAAGCTATAGATGCCAAAAACGGATGGGTCACAGTGGAGAAGGTTCGGAAGGCAAAGGATCGCAAAATCATCCTAAGCTGTAAGACAGTGCAGGACAGAACTAAAATTAAGGAAAGGCTGGAAGGAGCCGGAAAGCGTCTTTTATGCGAAGAAATGAGCAACAAAGATCCGCTCCTAATACTAAAGGACGTGCTTACCATCCATTCAGACGAAGACATTAAAAAAGCCCTTGTAAATCAGAACCCGAACATTTTCCGCGGATTGGAGCAAACCGACCAGCGCATCACAGTGAAGTATAGAAGGAAGGCGAGGAACCCTTTAACCGGACACATAATTGTAAGTGTAGCCCCAATTGTATGGCAGAGAATCACTGGAGCAGGCTCTGTACTGATTGATCTCCAGAGGATTCGGGCGGAAGACCAATCGCCACTAGTGCAGTGCACTAGGTGCCTAGGTTATGGCCATGGCAAGAGACACTGTACTGGAAGCGCCGACTTATGCAGCCACTGTGGTGGCCCCCACCTCAGAGGAGAGTGTGCGGACTGGCTGGCTGCTGTACCCCCTACTTGTAGGAATTGTTCCTTGGCAAAGTATGAGCAGACCGAACATAACACCTTCAGTCAGACATGCCCGGTAAGAAGGAAATGGGATGTCCTGGCCCGTTCATCTGTAGCATATTGCTAAGGGCGTTGACAATGGAAACTCCAGCTATCACATACTGCAAGCAAACCTGATGCGCAAGAAGTTGGCCACGGAGGAAATGATGCTCGAAGCAGGAAAGCGTAGAGCTGCTTTTGCACTAATCCAGGAGCCGTACGTGGGAGCGGGACGTAGAATGAAGGATTACCATGGAGCGAGGATCTTCCAGGACAGCGGTGAGGGTACCGTCAAGGCGGCAATAGCTGTCTTTGACCCCAATATAGATATAATTCAATACCCACAGCTCACAACACCGAACATCATTGTTGTGGGAGCCCAAACCGCTGCCTGGAAGATCACTCTGGTCTCCTTCTATCTCGAACCGGACAAACCAATAGACCCGTACCTAAAGCAGCTCAAAAATATAGTACACGTGATAGGAGCAAGATGGCTAGTGATGGGAGGAGATTCCAATGCCAAAAACACCTGGTGGGGAGGTGCCAAAATCGACCAGCGCGGCGAGGAAATGATGGGCACCCTAGATGAGATAGGACTGCATATACTCAATGTAGGAGAGAAGGCAACTTTCGACACCATCAGAGGCGGGAAACGGTATACTAGCAACGTGGACATCACCACTTGCTCCACAGATCTGCTAGACAGGGTGGAACACTGGAGAGTCGATGAGGGATTGACCAGTTCAGACCACAACGGAATCACTTTTCATATTAAATTGACAAAATCAAAAGGTACACACATCACACGAACCACGAGAATATACAACACCAGGAAAGCTAATTGGCCAAATTTTTGTGAAAAATTTGGCCAATTAACCACGGAACACAATATAACAATAGACACAGTAAAGCACATCACAAACACTAAACAACTGGATGAAATGATCACTAACTACACAAACATAATAACACAAGCATGCACACAACACATCCCAAAGAAAAAAGACAAAACCACTATCACCATTCCGTGGTGGTCTGAAAAGCTGGAACAGATGAAGAAAGAAGTGACCACCCTGAAAAACCGTGTAAGTCGAGCATCACTGGTACGCCGTCCGAAAGTTGTCAAAGACTACTTAGACAAGAAAGAGGAGTATGAAGCAGAGACTCAAAGGGCCCAGACGGAGAGCTGGAAGCAGTTCTGCGAGAAGCAGGACCGGGAAAGTGTTTGGGATGGGGTGTATAGGGTAATAGGCAGGACTAAGCGGAGAGAGGAGGATATGCCATTAGAGAAGGATGGTAAGATACTAGACGCAAAGGAGTCGGCCAAACTGTTGGCGGAAACTTTTTACCCGAATGACAGCCCTGAGGATGACAATGAAGAACACGTCAAAGTAAGAAGGAAAGCGGAACAAGTAAATGCCCACGAAGAAGAGAATGAGCAGGCAGATCCACCGTTTACAATTGCAGAGCTTCACTCAGCATTGAAAACGTTTAACCCCAAGAAGGCACCCGGTTCAGATGGGTTCACGGCGGATGTATGCATGTACGCAATAAATGCAAAAGCGGAACTCTTTTTGGCAATCTTAAACAAGTGCCTGGAACTGCACCATTTTCCGGAACTTTGGAAGCGGGCAACAGTGGTAATTTTGAGGAAACCTGGGAAAGATCACTACCATACCCCAAAATCGTACCGGCCAATCGGTCTCCTGCCTGTGCTCGGAAAAATCTTCGAAAAGCTGTTGATGGCGCGTATCAAACACCATCTGATACCGAAGATAAGTACTCGCCAATACGGATTCATGCCCCAAAGAAGCACCGAAGACTCCCTCTATGCCTTGATGAATCACATAAAATCCAATTTGAGCCAGAAGAAAATAGTAACTTTGGTATCACTAGACATAGAGGGGGCCTTCGATAGCGCTTGGTGGCCTAAGATCAGAGTCCGGTTGGCTGAGGAAAAGTGTCCTAAGAACTTGAGAAAAGTCATCGACAGCTACCTAGAAGATAGAACTGTGAACGTACGGTACGCAGGAGAAGAGCACAGCAGGAGCACGAGTAAGGGTTGCGTACAAGGCTCGATAGGGGGTCCCATCCTCTGGAATCTGTTGCTCGACCCACTGTTGAAGGATCTGGAACACGATGGCATATACGTCCAAGCATTTGCCGATGACGTTGTTTTAGTGTTCGACGGCGATACGGGCCAGGAAATCCAAACCAAAGCCAACGTCACTCTCAGGCGTGTTCAAGAGTGGGGTATCGCAAACAAGCTTAAATTCGCGCCCCATAAAACTTGCGCCATGGTAATTACGAATAAGCTGAAATACGATACCCCACGCTTGAACATGGGTGGAGTAAGCATTGAAATTGCTAAGCAAATGAAAATACTTGGCGTCATATTCGACGAAAAACTCACGTTTAACGCGCACATCAATTCGGTCTGTAAAAAGGGTATAGCAATTTATAAACAGCTATCTAAAGCTGCAAAGGCTAGCTGGGGATTAAACCCCGATATTATCCGCCTTATCTACATCACAACAATAGAGCCGATTGTTTTATATGCTGCAAGCGTCTGGGCGTCAGAATCCGGGAAATTGTGCATTAGAAAAAAGCTTAATGCCCTACAGCGTGGTTTCGCACAGAAAATATGTCGTTCATACAAGACGGTCTCTCTAAATTCAGCTCTGGTTTTGGCCGGATTGCTCCCCTTAGACATCCGCGCTCGCGAATGCTCTTCACTTTATGAAGCGAAGAGAGGAGTCCCTTTGCCACAACTAGCTGGCAGAGATGTAGAGCAGCGAGTTCCCTTCGTAGACAACCCCCATCCCGCAGAGCATATAAACCTGGAGTTCCAAACCCTGGTAGACCAGGAGCAGGTAGACAACAATAGCGACTACGACATTCGCATATTCACTGATGGCAGCAAGATTGACGGCCGAGTCGGTGCCTCTCTATCCTTATGGAATAGGGAGTCCGAGACCAAGGCCGTCAAACTTGCTCTGCCATCATATTGTACCGTCTACCAGGCGGAGCTCCTGGCGATATGCGAAGCGGTGAAGGAAATCCTTAGTCGAAAAGAAGTGAAGTTCGCTATATACAGCGACTCTAGGGCAGCACTTCAAACTGTAACTGGTCCTGCTTGCACTCATTCCCTCGCCTTTAAAACTAAATCCAATATTAAAACTTTATATCTTCAAAACAAATCTGTCGATCTGTTTTGGATAAAAGCCCATGCAGGATTGGCAGGAAATGAGCGAGCAGACCAGTTGGCGAAAGAAGCAGCGCTGAATTTAAAGAGAAAACCGAAGTACGACCTATGTCCCGTTTCATTCGTCAAGCGAAGCATCCGGATGCAATCGCTTGACGAATGGAACGAGAGATATCAGGCAGGCGAAACAGCCGGAATCACCAAAATCTTTCTACCTAATACCATTACAGCCTACCACACAATTAGAAAAATCCGACCATCCGGAATAATCACCCAAGTGATGACGGGGCACGGTGGGTTCTCCGGATATCTGCATCGGTTCAGATGTAAGGAGAACCCAGAGTGCATCTGCGAGCCTGGCAGAGAGGAGACAATAATGCACTTACTGCTAGATTGTCCGGTCAATGCATCACTTAGACACGACACAGAACAAAAATTAGGTACCAAGATGACCCAAAATGGCCTACATGAATTACTGCTCCGCAAAGATAGGGAAGTCTTCCTACAATATTGCAAAAGTGTTGCAAACAGAGCAATAGTAAGAAATAAAACAGTGTAAAATAAAAATATGTTAGCAAATATTATAAGAATATTTGAAGCCAACATAAAATAAAATTATCTGAGGTAAAATTGTATTGAGTGTAAAAATAAAGCAACATGAATGTAAAAAGTATATAAGAAAAAATATGTTTTAAGAATACGTATAGTATTGTTGTAAAGCATATGACGTACATGTAGAATAAGAAGACATAGTTATGTATAAAAGTAGTAGTAAAATATATTATAAGTTTATTTTCTGTATTAGATAATAGTTAAGATAAGTAAAGTAGGAAAAAATAAGATTTGTAAATAACGCATGTAAATGTGCGATTTGGAAAGAAATGATAATGTGCGATTTGGAAAGAAATGATCGCCCTCCCTGGTTTTATTATCCTGAGTCTGAAAGTAGGAATAGGAGTAGACGGGAAATCCCACCCGTAATAATAAGAGAGTAAAATCCTGTAAAGTAGGATTAGGAAACAATATGTAAATGTAAATAAGTCGGGACATCTTCCCGCACAGCATGAAAGCGGATGTATGAAAGAAAGAAAACGTATGTGGAATGACAGTACGAGAGGCATAACTGATAGAACTGGAATGAAAGGAGTTGTAATCAATGACTGCGGCTTAGCCGGAGGTGCCAGTATATAAAAAAAAAAAAAAAAAAAAAAAAAAAAAAAAAAAAAAAAAAAAAAAAAAAAAAAAAAAAAAAACCTAACCTAACCTAACCTAACCTAACCTAACCTAACCTAACCTAACCTAACCTAACCTAACCTAACCTAACCTAACCTAACCTAACCTAACCTAACCTAACCTAACCTAACCTAACCTAACCTAACCTAACCTAACCTAACCTAACCTAACCTAACCTAACCTAACCTAACCTAACCTAACCTAACCTAACCTAACCTAACCTAACCTAACCTAACCTAACCTAACCTAACCTAACCTAACCTAACCTAACCTAACCTAACCTAACCTAACCTAACCTAACCTAACCTAACCTAACCTAACCTAACCTAACCTAACCTAACCTAACCTAACCTAACCTAACCTAACCTAACCTAACCTAACCTAACCTAACCTAACCTAACCTAACCTAACCTAACCTAACCTAACCTAACCTAACCTAACCTAACCTAACCTAACCTAACCTAACCTAACCTAACCTAACCTAACCTAACCTAACCTAACCTAACCTAACCTAACCGGGAACGAGCGGGCGGACCAGCTGGCCAAAGAAGCTGCTCTAAAATCAAAGAAAAGGCCTAACTACGACCTGTGCCCTGTTTCATTCGTCAAGCGAAGCATTCGCATGCGATCGCTTGACGAATGGAACGAAAGATATCGAAGCAGTGACACTGCAAAGACTACCAAAATATTTCTTCCTGATGCAATAAAGGCTTATAAACTGGTGAGGAAGATACGACCTGTAGGGGTTATAACACAGGTAATGACAGGGCATGGTGGGTTCTCTGAGTACCTGAACCGTTTCGGGTGCAAGGAGAACTCATCATGCATTTGTGATCCAGGTAGAGCCGAGGACGTACCTCACATTTTATTAGACTGTCCGGTACACGCCCTGGAAAGATATAATATAGAGATGGAGCTAGGTACGAAAATCACGATAGACAATATAAAAGAATTGATAGAAAACAAAAATAGAGACACATTTATAAAATATTGTGAAAATGTAGCGAAAAAAGTAATAAACAGAAATAAAAGTGTATAAGAAAAATATGTTCCGAAATATATTGTATATTTTTTGTGCAAGATATAGAATAACAAAAATGTAAAAATTAAAATTGTAAAAAAGTAACAAGTTTATAAATGAGTGTAATAAATTTAAATACTAAGCATGTACTAAGTTTCAGAGAGTTATTGTTAAAAAATAAATAGTAAATAAGGTTAATAAGTAAGAAAATAAATGTAAATGTATTAGAATAAGAGATTTAATAGGAAGTATATAAAGTATAAGTAAAATATGTGTATTGTAAAAATAAGCTACGTAATAAAAAGTAGACAGTAAGTTCCCCTATTAAAAATGTAAATTAGAAGTTAAGAAAACTGTAATAGATAATTTATTGTAAAAGAAAACGTAAAAATTGTTAAATATAAGTACCATATAATCACAGAACATGTATAACAAGTAAGAAAAGAAATGCTTTTATAATTAATAAAGAACTATGTGTTGTGTTGATCCCAAAGAAACCTGAAAAGTAGGAGTAGACGGGCTTTCCCACCCGATAAAGAATAGAAGATATGAGTGGATGAGAGATAAGAAGGGGAGGGCGGGGTAGGATAAAAGTGCGAGAAGCATACCAGATAGATAAGAATGAACGAAATAATAAAGACAGCGACCTAGAGTCGGTGGAAGTAGTATTAAAAAAAAAAAAAAAAAAAAAAAAAAAAAAAAAAAAAAAAAAAAAAAAAAAAAAAACCTAACCTAACCTAACCTAACCTAACCTAACCTAACCTAACCTAACCTAACCTAACCTAACCTAACCTAACCTAACCTAACCTAACCTAACCTAACCTAACCTAACCTAACCTAACCTAACCTAACCTAACCTAACCTAACCTAACCTAACCTAACCTAACCTAACCTAACCTAACCTAACCTAACCTAACCTAACCTAACCTAACCTAACCTAACCTAACCTAACCTAACCTAACCTAACCTAACCTAACCTAACCTAACCTAACCTAACCTAACCAGTCACGCGGCTACCCCCCGCAGAAAGCAGTCGCTGGCAAGGCCCTCGCGCAAAAATTTTTTCATAAAAATCCTTTAAAAATCGAAAAAAGTGGTAAAAACCAATTTTATCGTGCAGTGCTATATATCAAAAGACGCGGAAAAATCGGACGCATCTTTTAGTGCAAAGTGCGAAACGAACGAAGTTAACCCCGAAGTAGGGTTAACAAAAAAGTGCCAAATTGTGAAATTCTAAAACTTCTAAAAATCGTAGTGCACGCATACGATCAGTGACGTATAGTTTTTAACAGTGATTCGGAAAGCCCTCGCTGAGCTCTACATTCCTGCATAAGTTTTGGATTTTTTCCGCCCAGGAGGGCGGAAATAAAGCCAAAAAAACAACTTTGGGCGTGGCCCAAAAATTTTTCCTGGGACACCTGGAAAACTTTGGACCACCTCATCGTGTGCGGAGCGTTGAGACGAAGCCAACGACACATCGGGCAAGCTGGTGGGACCATCCTGCGACGAGTTATTGAAGACTGAAAAAACCGGCATTTTTCAAAAAATCATAACTGCCGAGAACGATCTACGACCCCCCGTTTTCTTCAGCCAGTAAAACCAAGAGCTCCGAGCACTATAATTAGGTACCATTTTTATATTTTTCTGCTGTATAATTTTTTAGATATAATTTTTTAAAGTTTAAGGGTTGTTGCTAGGGGTGTATATAATAAAGCTAGGGTTGTAAAAATAGTTGTATAAAATAGTGTTAACATTAATTAAGGGATATAAAAATTTTCAGATTTTTAAAATTTTATTTTGTATTTATAAGGTGTAATTTTGTAAATTTTTTGTTGTTTTTTCAAATTTAAAAATTGGGGGTGGATTTTAAAAATCCACTTAAACTAAATTTAGATAGGTCTCTTAAAGACCTTTTCGGGGATACCAAACACGGTCCCAAAATCTTATCTGGTTCCCTGTAAATCGGTTCTTAAAATTTTGGGCAGAAATTTCTCCAAGGGCGGTGCACCTCCGCCCTATTCTGCCCAAAAACTAAATTGTAAATAACTCCCTTAATTGACACCCTACAGCTTTGCGGTTTTCTCTGTTGGTCTTTCCCGTATTCCTTCTACCCCCCCCACCCCCCCTTTAGGCTCTAGGACATATGTTACCTGAATCCCACTTCTAGCACCAGAGCCACCTGGAGGAAGCCGGGGGAAGGACGCAGAGCCCACGCACGCCCTCAGGAGTCACCTGGGGCCGAAGTTATTACGGTTCTAACTTTTGGCGGCCATTTTTGACCGCCATCTTGTTTTTACTAATCACCGAATAACTTCGGAACCGGTGGTCGCAGGACTGCGCGGTTTTCTTTGCGGTGCTGCCCCCGTCCCACTCTATCCCCCTATCCCCCCTTTTTTCATATCCCCCCCCAAAAATTTCCCCCCCCCAAAAACCACAGGAGACGCAAGCATAGACCGGGGCATTAGTATATAAGTTTTTCCTGAATCGATACGGCAACTACAAGCCGAGTAAATTAATTGTTTAACTTTGGCGGCCATTTTTAGGCGCCATCTTGAAAAAACTCAAATTGAAAAATCTCAGGAACTAAGAGTCGTAGAGGAACGCGGTTTCCTTTGTTGACCTTCCCTAGGCTATAGCTATTTAATAAACGCAGTGACAGATCCCAGACTCTACATCTGGGTCTCTACATTTGAAAAACGTGCGAAAACTCTCGCAAAATAATTTTAAAAAATTCTTTGACCTCAATAACCTCTTAGGTTATTACTAAGACAGACGTTAGCAAGCCTGCTGGATTATAATACCAAATAAAAACGACTCTACAAATATTTTTGTACTAAAATTTTATTGTTTTATTCTGTTTTACTTGCCTTCTATTTTAACCTGACTGCTGCTTTTACACAGCAAATACACTTTACACTACTCTACTTGTAACTTTTATTTTATTTTATACATTTTAATTTTAATTGACAGGTTGGGTTTTATTGACCCACCTTACTCGTTTACACACTTTTATTTTATTTCCGTTTTATTGTACCTTTTATTTTATTGTTATTGACACATCCCCTAACGCAAACATGATGGGACGCACTCCAATTAAAAAAGGGGCTGACACACCACCTAAGGATTCAGAGAGGGCAGGACCCTCGACCTCAGTGGATACCAATGTCAGACGGAGTGTTGGGGAGTGGGAGTCTGGAAACCTGGAAAAGCTTGACAAAGTGACAACAGTCGCTAATAAGACCATTACCCTGGATAAAGGGGTTAAAGAAGGGTCAAAGAAGACCACACCTCTGCCATTGTCATCTCGCAGACATTCAAACGACCCAAATATAGACACCACATCCCCAAAAACACAACCAAAACCCGTTGAGCAGTTTGATAGAGCCACAGAAGCCAAAAAGTGTATATTAAAAGCCAAGGCGCAATTGGCTCTTGGCAAAAACATCAAAACAGAGATCAAGGAGGGAGTAATAGATGCCCTTGAGAGGCTCTACAAACTGTTCAAGGAAGCAGAAACCGATTTTAAAAAAGTAACAGAACAGAAACAGGGACTTAAAATACAGAAAAAGTTACCAGCAGACTCAGAAGAAAAACTAAGAGCAGCACTGGACAGTCACAGCATCCTTCTAAAAGACAACATGGAGAAAATGGAAAGGATGGCTGAAGCATTAGATAGCCAACAACGCACGTATGCAAGCGTAGCTAAAGGAAGCATCGACAGGAAAGCACCACTCCCGACCACTTTGCACTCGGTCATAGTGAGTTCCACGAATGAGAGAGACTCAGGAGAGCAGGTGCTCGAAAAGCTGTTAGGGCAAAGGAGGGAGGAGTAGTGGTAGACAAGATAAGGAAAGGCAAAGAAAGAAAAGTGATTGTAGGCTGTAGAACGGAGAGAGATAGGAAGAGTCTGCTGGAAAGGCTGAAAGACTCCAAGGAAACACTAACGGCAGAAGAAGTTAAAAACAAGGACCCGCTTTTGGTCCTGAAGGGCGTGTTGCAATGTAATAGCGACGAAGACGTAATGAAGGCCCTGAGGAACCAAAACGAGCAAATCTTTCGTGACCTAGACCCAGAAGATGATAGGCTGATGGTTAAGTTCAGAAGGCGCACAAGGAACCCACACATAAACCACGTGGTACTGACAACATCGCCAAAAATTTGGACAAGGATGCTCGACCAAGACACCGTACACATCGACATCCAGAGAATTAAAGTCGCCGACCAATCGCCACTCATGCAGTGTTCCGTCTGCCTGGGTTACGGGCACGGTAAGAAGCACTGCACAGAAAATGCCGTAAAGTGTAGCCACTGTGGGGGCAAGCACATGAAGACGGAATGCCAGGATTGGCAAGCGGGAATACCGCCAAATTGTATAAACTGCTGCAGAGCAAAATATGGAAATACGGAGCACAATGCCTTCAGTGAAGAATGCCCAGTCCGAAACAAGTGGGATGCAATAGCGCGAGCGAAGATTGCGTATTGCTAAGGGCACCATGAGCAACAATAGGGTAGAAAACACCACCAGAGGGATAGCAGTGGCCCAGATCAATCTACAGAGGAGTGAACTGGCCACCCAAGAACTTATTCTTGAGGCTAGAGAGCGGAACATCGCCGTAGCACTGCTACAGGAGCCATATGTGGGGGCGGTAAGGAGAATGAAGAGCTACCGGGGTGCGAGAGTCTACCAGGGAGCGGATGATGGAAGTGGGACAATAAAGGCGGCAATAGCGGTATTGATACCGATATTGACGTCTTCCAGTACCCGAAACTTACCACGAACAACATAGTCGTGGTAGGGATCCGATCCAGCACCTGGGAAATCGCCCTCGTGTCTTTCTACTTCGAGCCTGATCAGCCCATAGAGCCATACCTGGAGCAGTTGCGATGTATACACAAGGAGGTAGGCCCAAGATTACTGCTATTCGGAGGGGACTCCAACGCGAAGAGCACCTGGTGGGGCAGCAAAAAGGTCGACCTCAGGGGAGAAGAAATGTCCGGGACCCTGGATGAGTTAGATCTTCAGGTACTCAATATGGGGGATACGCCCACTTTTGAAACCATAAGGGGCAACAAAACGTACAGCAGTTTTGTGGACGTGACGATGTGCTCACCGGAAATGCTTGATTTAGTTGACGACTGGCATGTGGAACGAGGTCTTATTTCATCAGACCATAACTGCATTCTCTGGAAGATCAAGTTGAGGAGAGAAAAAGGCATCAATGTTGAGAGGACTACCAGGTTGTATAATACCAAGAAGGCTAACTGGGGCCAGTTTCATGAGGAAATGGCCCAGTTAAAACACGAGAAAAACCTAGTTTTAGTCGAAGTCAACAATATTACTACGAAAGCCGATCTAGAGAGTGCAGTTATAGCTTTCACCGAAGCCCTTTCCGAAGCCTGTAAACGCAGCATTCCCTTAAAAAAGCGCAAAGATCAGCTTACCGTTCCTTGGTGGTCAGAGGAGCTGTCAGTGCTGAAGAAAGATGTCGCTACTAAAAAGCGTCGTATTCGCTGCGCCGCGCCAGTACGAAGGGAGCATGTCGTTGCGGAGTACCTGGAAGCAAAAATGAAATATGAAAATGCTGCGAAAAAAGCCCAAATTGCATCATGGAAAGATTTCTGCGAAAAACAAGATAGGGAAGGAGTATGGCAAGGAATATACCGGGTTATTAAAAGAACAACTGCACGGACAGAGGACCTGCCACTCCTTCATGGTGGAGTACATCTAAACCCCAAAGAATCGGCAGCCTTATTAGCAGAGACCTTCTACCCTGAAGACACAGAAGAGGGAGAAGGCGAATACCACCACAAAGTACGAAAACTTGCAAGTACAATCAATGCCGAAACCAAAAACGAACATCATGATCCGCCATTCACCCTCACAGAGTTAAAGACCGCAATTAGGGGGTTCAATCCAAAGAAGGCCCCAGGAGCGGATGGTTTCACGGCAGATATCTGCAGTCGAGCTATCAGCCAGGATCCAGAATTGTTCCTTGCCCTAGCAAATAAGTGTCTTCAGTTGGGACACTTCCCGGACATATGGAAGGAGGCCACCGTAGTGGCACTGAGAAAACCGGGCAAGGACAACTACTTCGAACCCAAGTCTTACCGACCGATCGGTCTTTTACCGGTGCTTGGGAAGATCCTGGAGAAAATGACCGTTGGAAGGCTGAAGCATCATCTGGTGCCACGGATGAGTACTCGTCAGTACGGCTTTATGCCCCAGAGGAGCACCGAAGACGCACTCTATAACTTAGTAGAACACGTAAAGAGCAAGTTGCGGCTTAAAAAGCTAATTACTCTGGTGTCACTGGATATAGAGGGCGCCTTCGATAGCGCATGGTGGCCGGCAATTAAAGTCAGACTAGCTGAGGAAAAGTGCCCCGTGAACATCAGAAGATTGCTAGACAGCTATCTCGACTGCAGAAGAGTTAAAGTAAGGTATGCCGGGGAAGAATGTACTAAGAGTACCAACAAAGGTTGTGTACAAGGCTCAATAGGAGGACCTATCTTGTGGAACATCTTGCTCGACCCACTACTGAAGAAGATGGAGAACGAAGAAGTCTTCTGCCAGGCATTCGCGGACGACGTTGTGCTAGTGTTCAGCGGAGATACAGGACTGGAGGTCCAGCGATGCGCCAATGAAACCCTCGCCCGTGTTCGGGAGTGGGGTGTCGAAAATAAGCTTAGGTTTGCACCGCACAAAACCTGTGCAATGGTGATGACCAACAAGCTTAAATTCGACACACCACTCCTGAGGATGGGCGGGGTGGACATTGGTATGTCCAAAACCATAAAGATACTCGGACTTACCCTGGACAGCAAAATGACCTTTAAACAGCATGTGGTTAACGTGGCTCGAAAAGCATTAACCATATACAAGCAACTGTCCAGGGCTGCAAAGTCAACCTGGGGCCTCCATCCTGAGGTGATAAGAATCATTTATAACGCCACAGTAGAACCGGTCATTACCTAACCTACGCGGCAAGCGTATGGGCGCATGTAACAAGCAAAATCTACATCAGAAAAATCTTGGACAGCGTACAAAGGGGTTTTGCGCAGAAGATTATTAGGTCATATAGGACGGTCTCCTTGAACGCGGCGCTGACTCTAGCCGGGATACTTCCTCTCGACCTCCGAGTGCAAGAGGCAGCCGCCATGTACGAGGTGAGGAGAGGGTCATCCCGGCTAGCGCCAGCAGATAGAGAAATAGAAAGGGTAGTACAATTTGAGGATCTCCCGCACCCGGCCTTGGATATGGACTTGGAGTTTATTCACGTAAACAACCAGGAGGAGTTGGACCAACAGAACGTGCAGACGGTACGAATATTTACCGACGGGAGCAAAATTGATGGAAAGGTCGGGGCTGCCTTATCCTTTTGGGATGGGACAACCGAGTACCGATCCATCAAATTGAAGCTCTCCGCGTACTGCACGGTCTATCAGGCCGAACTCTTGGCCATACACAGGGCTGTGCGCGAGATCCTCAAATGCTCGGGAGCGAGCTTTGGGGTCTACAGTGACTCACGGGCAGCGTTGGAGTCAATCACCAGCCGAAGCACGACTCATTCCTTGGCAGTGGATATTAGGAACTATCTGCGCGGGGCTTTGGAACAGGGCAAAGTTGTTACTTTGCACTGGATCAAAGCCCACGCGGGACTGCCTGGGAATGAACGAGCTGATCTACTCGCGAAAGAAGCCGCCACTAACATCAAAAGGAGACCGGACTACGACAAGTGTCCAAAATCACACATCAAGCGAATAATACGCGGCCTTTCGCTAGACACTTGGTCAAATAGGTATCATACAGGAGAGACCGCTTCTGTCACAAAACTCTTTTTCCCCGATCCGGTTAATTCTTTTAAAATTATTAAAAACCTTAAGCCAGCAGGCGTGCTCACGCAGCTTTTGACCGGACATGGAGGTTTCGCGCAATACCTGCATAGGTTCAAATGCAGAGACAGCCCATCTTGTCTCTGCGATCCAGATGTAGAGGAGACGGTTCAGCACATTATCACCGAGTGTCCTATCACAGCAATGCTCCGATATGACGTTGAACAAGAGCTTAATATAAAGGTAAACATAACCAGCATAAGGGAGAATTTAACAAAGGAAACCGTAGTAACATACCTGGAAAAAATAGGAAAAATAGTTATAAACAGAAATAGCGACAGGAAAATCAACTAAAATGAAAAAATTTAGTTTTTACATTATTAGTTGTATAAATATGTTGTAGAAAATTAAAATGTATAAATAGGTATAAGGTTTAATAGTTAAATAAGAATTTAGTTAATAAATGAAAAGTGTAGAAATGAGTTCAAGTGAAAATATGTAAATTAGATAAACAAATATATAATAAGTAAAATGTAAAAATTTCTGCGTAAAAACTCGCAAAAACCAAATTGCCACACATCAAGGCACTGTAAAATAGTAACCACAATAGAACTTAAAATTATTATAAGCAGTATTATACAGTCAAACTATGTAAAATCCTAGTAATTCTAAATTGTAAAATGATCTTTGTAAACCAATATAGTAATATGTACTCGAACTAATAGAAATATAAGAGTGTACGCCACACAGTGGTTCTTTTGAAAAAATTGAGCATAAAAAGAAAAATATGCCTTAAAAAATCATAAAAAAGAAAAATAAAGTCCCTGATTCAGTTAGGGGACAAGAATTGAAAAAAAAAAAAAAAAAAAAAAAAAAAAAAAAACCTAACCTAACCTAACCTAACCTAACCTAACCTAACCTAACCTAACCTAACCTAACCTAACCTAACCTAACCTAACCTAACCTAACCTAACCTAACCTAACCTAACCTAACCTAACCTAACCTAACCTAACCTAACCTAACCTAACCTAACCTAACCTAACCTAACCTAACCTAACCTAACCTAACCTAACCTAACCTAACCTAACCTAACCTAACCTAACCTAACCTAACCTAACCTAACCTAACCTAACCTAACCTAACCTAACCTAACCTAACCTAACCTAACCTAACCTAACCTAACCTAACCTAACCTAACCTAACCTAACCTAACCTAACCTAACCTAACCTAACCTAACCTAACCTAACCTAACCTAACCTAACCTAACCTAACCTAACCTAACCTAACCTAACCTAACCTAACCTAACCTAACCTAACCTAACCTAACCTAACCTAACTTACGTACTTCATTAAGGTATAGAGGGAGTCCTCGGTGCTTCTTTGTGGCATGAATCTGAATTGGCGAGTGCTCATTTTTGGAATTAGGTGATATTTTATGCGGGTCACCAGCAGCTTCTCATAGATCTTGCCAAAAACAGGAAGCAAACCTATTGGGCGGTGTGATTTTGGCACGGTGTAATCAGTGCGTCCTGGTTTCTTTAAAATCACAACCGTGGCTTCTTTCCACTCCTTTGGAAAATAATTTAGTAGGAGGCATCTATTCAGGATCGCTAGGAACAAGAGAGGGTCGTTATTAATTACATGTTCGCAGATGTCAGCAGTAAAACCATCTGACCCCGGCGCTTTTTTGGGATTGAAGGAAGAGGTCACTGTGAGCAGTTCGGTGAGTGTAAATGGTGGGTCATCCTCTTCCTCCAAACCGTCGTTTGTATTAAGCTCTTCGGCCTGAGCTCTGACATGTTTATGGTGCTCGTTGTCATTTTCCAGCAAGTCTTTGGGGTAGAAGGTCTCCGCCAACATCTGCGCTGAACCCCTTGCATCGAGAGTCTGACCATTTCTCACGAGTGGCACGTCTTCCTCTCTTTTCTTAGTCCTTCCTATGACCCTGTAGATGCCATCCCATACACTTTCGCGATCCTGTTTCTGGCAAAAATCTTTCCAACTGGCAATCTGGGCTTTCCTTGCGGCTGTCTCATATTCTTCCTTCTTTTTCAGGTACACCTCCACAACTTTTGCCCGGCGGACTGGTGCGGCGTTATGGACGCGGTTTTTATGCTTGGCGACTTCCCTCTTCATATACTGGAGTTCTTCGGACCACCACGCCAAGGTAAGTTTTTGTTTATTACACTTTCTAGGTATAGTTTCACTGCATGCTAAGGTTATGGTGTTTGTGAAATCTGATACTATTTTGTCTAACTGGTGTGTGTCTTTTATATTATCTATTGCTTCTATTGTAAGGTTTTTATCTAGTTTTAATTGGCTCAATTTCACATGAAATTGAGGCCAATTAGCTTTTTTGGTGTTGTATATACGTGTTGATCTAACTATGTGTGTACCTTGGCTATTTTTTAGGTTGATGCAGAATGTTATACCGTTATGGTCCGAGCTTGTGAGGGTTTCGTCTACGAACCAGCCGTCCACGCGCGCCAACAGATCCTCCGAGCATGCCGTAATGTCTACGTTGCTGGAGTACCTTTTCCCTTCTCTATAGGTATCGAACGTGGGTTTGTCTCCAGTGTTAAGAATATGTAGTCCCAGCTCGTCTAATACCCCCATCATATTTTCCCCTCTATTATCTTGTTTTGATCCCCCCCACCAAGTTTTTTTTGCATTTGCGTCCCCTCCTATTAAAAGCCACCTATCTCCTAGTGTTTGGCATATTCGTTTTAGGTACCGCAGGTATGGGTCGATGGGCTTATCAGGTTCTAGGTAGAAGGATACCAACGTGATCTTCCAGGCTTTTGTTTGGGCGCCGATGACTGCGAAATTAGGAGTGGTAAGATTTGGATACTGGATGACTTCTATATCCGGGTTAAACACAGCTACAGCCGCCTTTACAGTATCGCCTCCGTTGTCCTGGAAGACCCTTACGCCTCGGTAGTCCTTCATCCTAGTTCCCTCTCCAGTATATGGCTCCTGTAGGAGTGCAATTGCTGCTCGCCTTGTACCTGCTTCCATGACTAATTCTTCGGTTGCCAGCTTTTTTCTTTGTAGGTTAGCTTGGAGAATTTTGTATGACGCTTGAAACTCTTGGACGCCCTTAGCAATATGCGAATGCCGATCTAGCCAGTATGTCCCACTTTCTACGGACCGGGCATGCCTGGCTAAACGCATTATGTTCCTTCTGGTCATGTTTAGCTTTGACGCAATTTTTACACGATGGGAGGGCTCCAGTCAACCAATCCTCACACTCTCCCCTAAGATGCGGGCCTCCGCAGTGACTGCACAGATCTACTTCGTCTTTGCAATATTTTTTACTATGTCCATAACCCAAACATCTAGTGCATTGTACTAAGGGTGACTGGTCCTCTACATGTATCCGCTGGAGGTCAATATGAACTGTTCCTAACTCAGTCACCCTTTTCCATATTGTTGGTGACGAAGTTATCACTATGTGTCCAGTCAGTGTATTTCTGGCCTTTTTTCTATATTTTATGGCCATTCTGTCATCTTTTGGGTCAAGATTTCGGAAAATATTTTCATTCTGATTTTTTAATGCTTTCAGCACGTCGGCGTCACTATGCATGAGAAGCACATCCTTCATGATAAATAGAGGGTCTTTGTTGTTGACGACCTCGCAGGTAAGCCGTTTTTCTGACTTTTCTATTTTCTCTTTGATCTTGCTTCTTTCTTCTTCCGTCCTGCAACTAACTATAATTTTCCGGTCCCTAGCTTTGGTTAGGTTAGGTTAGGTAGGTTAGGTTAGGTTAGGTTAGGTTAGGTAAGGTTAGGTTAGGTTAGGTTAGATTAGGTTAGGTTAGGTTCCCGTGTGGAGTTGCTGGTCTCCCATCGGGCGCGTCCCCAGATGGCGGATAGGGGAATACCCCCCAGAAATGGGGGGTACCGTTTCGACGGCGCGGACCAAAACCGGCGTGGGTGGGCCCTCTCTGCACTTCTCTGATAAGCAGAGTGGACAGAGGAGGGCACAGGGGCGGCAAGCTCTGGTTTGAGCCACCAGATGCTCTGAGGGTCGGCGGACTTGGATCGCTTCGGCGTCCGAGTCCTCGGTCAACCCGCAAGCCTGTCCGTTCATAGCGGCAGGAACGGGGGCCTTACGGCTGCGAGGAAGAAAACCTCTATAAAAAAATACCCCAATCCCCGGGTGCCGCATTGCCCACTTGCGGGATGAGTGGCTGTGGGTGTCAGTCGTCTGCGAGAGGAGGCGGAAGACTTTCGATTTTCGAAAGTACGTTACACCTTTCGCAACCTCTTGCGGACAAAGCCTACGGGGATCTAACGCTTGCGATTTCCTCGGATGATGGCAGGCTGAAGCCGAATGCTGGTGGTCTAACGCTACGGCGATTTCACCAGATGGCGGCGCGGCTGGGGGCGGTTAGATTCTGGTGATCTAACGCGACGCGATTTCACCGGTCCCTGAAAAGCCTGACAGTCCGTCGGCGTTCCGGCCTTTGGTCCTGCTGGATGAGACGGCCAAGATGCTGGAATTTATTCTGGCATCCCGGCTTGTCCAGCACCTCGAGGGGGTAGGGCCTGACCTGTCCGAGGCGCAGTTCGGGTTCCGACGGGGGCGGTCGACGTTGGACGCCGTCTCTGCCCTGAAGGCCCTCACAGCGGAAGGTGCCGCGAGGGGGAGAGGTCGTTGGCGGTGTCTTTGGACATTGCCAACGCCTTCAACAGCCTGCCGTTCGGTGCAATACTCGAGGCTCTCCGATTTCACGGGGTGCCTCTGTACCTGCGGCGGCTGTTGGAGGACTATCTCCGGGCCAGGGACGTTATCTACGTCGACGGGAGGGGGTCACTGACGCGGCGAACCATGAGGTGTGGTGTTCCGCAAGGGTCGGTGCTCGGTCCGCTCTTGTGGAACTTGGGCTACGACGGGGTGTTGAGGGGCGTTCTGCCGCCCCACGTCAGCGTATTCTGCTACGCTGACGATACCCTCATAGTGGCCCAGGGGAGGACGTTCGCCGAGTCAGTGACTCGGATGGAGGAGGGTGCGGCCCTAGTGGTGGGCCGCATAAGGAGGTTGGGCCTCAGGGTCGCGCTGGAGAAGACCGAGGCCCTTTTGTTTCACGGGCCTCGGCAGGGTCCCCCTCCAGGTGCGACGCTGATGGTGGATGGGACCCGGATACCCCTGAAGAGGGAAATGCGGTATCTGGGCCTCATCCTTGATGGGCGCTGGGCCTTCGGTCAACATTTTAAGGTGCTGGCCGAACGGCTCATCAAGGCGGTGGCTGCACTGGGGCGGCTGCTGCCGAACGTGGGTGGGCCTGGTTCCCCATGCCGTAGGCTCTACCTCGGTATTGTGGGAAGCATGGCCCTCTACGGAGCGCCCATCTGGGAGGATGCCCTCAACCGCCAAAATAGGGCCCTGCTGCGGAAGCCGCAGAGGGTCATGGCGGTGAGGGCATCGCGAGGGTACCGCTCGATTTCCCATGGGGCTGCCTGCGTCTTGGCAAGCGCCCCCCCGTGGGAACTCGAGGCGGTAGTGCTCGGTGCCGTTTACCGGTACCGAGCCAGGAGGAGGGATGCGGGCGAGCGCCCCTGTCCCGAGGAGGTGGCGCGCGTCCGCAGGAGTGCCAGGAGGGCACTCCTTAGGGGGTGGGAAGAGTCCCTCGTCGCGCCCGCTTACGGGGCCTGGACGATCGATGCGATTCGTCCGGTCCTCGTTGAGTGGGTGCAGCGAAGGTGGGGGACTCTGACCTTCCGCCTTGTGCAGGTATTGACCGGACATGGTTGTTTCGGTCACTACCTGCACAGGGTCGCCCGGAGGGAGGTGACGACAGGGTGTCACCATTGTGGGGCGACCGACGACACGGCGGAGCACACCTTAGTGGTGTGTCCGGCGTGGGGTCGGCTGCGGCACGAGTTGACGTCTGTCGTCGGAGAGGACCTCTCGCTCCCTAGCGTGGTTAAAGTCATGTTAGGGAGTCGAGAGGCTTGGGCGGCCATGACCTCCTTCTGCGAGGACGTAATGTCGCAGAAGGAGGCGGCGGAGCGGTGCCGGGAGGATGACGCCTCTTCGGCACCGATCCGCCGTAGGTGGAGGGGGGGACGGAGAAGGAGATACGCTCACCTTCTCCCTCCCGATAGCCAGCCATAGCGGGTGAGGGGACCTGCTGCGGCTATTAGGGCTATGTGTGGGGAAATGGTCTCGTGTGCTGGACCATTTCCCACGTGGGGGGCGCTCGGCTAAGGCTGAGCGCAATCTGCCGGGGCTCGCGGGTAATGCCAATGGCGGTACCGTGAGCTCCATCTATGGCAGATGAGGTACACCTTGAGGTTTTTAGTGGGTAGGTCCGGCCTTCTGCCGGATCATCCCCACATACCCCGTCGCTCCCCCTTGGGCGGTCGGGGACGTGATAGCACGTTTTCCTCAAGTAAAAAAAAAAAAAAAAAAAAAGGTTCCCCCCCGATGTGTTGCTACCTTGTCGTGGTGGGGGGGCTTGCGTGTCCCGATTTCTGAGGCCAAGCCAGATAGGGCTTCCCATACTGGACGGGCTCGGAGATGGGGACCAGACAAAAAGCACACCTGAGGGTGGTATGTGCGCAGCACTTCTCAGTACCGGGCTGGGGCCGGTGACAGGTTGTATGTCCCTAGGGCCTAGTTCCGGATAGCGGCCGGCGTGGCATTGCTGCGGCGGGCGTTCTGCAAACTGACGATTTGAAGGAGTTAAAAAAATGGAAACACATATGCAAGAGAAATTACCCCAGGAGGGTACCGCTCTAGCGAGCGGAGAATCCCTCCCCGAGTTCCACTCGGGCTGCCTACCGTATTCTGGGGGGCAACATCTGTGTTAACAAATAACGACCTGGCTTTTGATATAATGGACTCAGACTGCAAGCGAAAAAGTAACGAACGGAAAACTAAGAAGGGGAAAATTACAAAGCGGAGGACCAGAGCAGAGACTACTCGGTTATCATTGTTAGGAGAAATAGAGAGTAGTGGCTCCACTACCTTAGGTGCTGTGAACCGTAACATTCTATCGCGGACATTTATGGCACCTACTACAACTGAGTGCTCAGGTTCCGATACGGATTCTGAAGGAAGCTTAAGAAGGATGAGACCGGTAGAGTCAACGTCAGAAATGACTAAGCCAAGATCACCGGTTTTAGATGGTTCAACCAAAGCGGGAAATAAGAAATCCACCAAAAAGCGTTCACCGGCAGTGACTGAGCAACAGCCGCAACAGCAACTGTAAAATTGAAATAGTAAACGTATAAGAAACAAATATGTAAGTATTATAATAAGCATAAAAGCCCAATGAGGCATAGAAAAGAACATTGCATAAAAAGAATAGTATGCCAAAAGATCTCGTTTTAAAAAATGACCCTTTTATCTATCAGGGGACCAGAAAAAAAAAAAAAAAAAAAAAAAAAAAACCTAACCTAACCTAACCTAACCATCCCTAGTAATACTGGTAAATCAGCGTAAAATCAAAATTTTGTTCCAAAAGTTTTTAAATTTCTATACTTACCCCTGGTTTTCATTCATTATTATTGTTCAGCTCGTCGTCCCATTCCTTCAGAGTGGTCGAAC
Organism: Stenoptilia bipunctidactyla; assembly: GCA_944452665.1. Lineage (NCBI taxonomy): Eukaryota > Metazoa > Arthropoda > Insecta > Lepidoptera > Pterophoridae > Stenoptilia > Stenoptilia bipunctidactyla. The sequence continues at coordinate 38,557 of OX101723.1, forward strand.
CTCCAAATCCGCCTGAAAACAATAAAGTTATTAAAGAAAAACGAAAAAAATTTTAATTTTTCTGTTTTTTATTTACCTTTTCTTGTCGGGCGTAAGCGATTATTGGATTTAAACACAATTTGAAGCTATTTGGAATAATATTTTACTGTGTAATTGTAAAGGAAATAAGAAAAGAAAGGGAGAAAGAATCAAAATTAAATACAAGGAGTAGTAATATAACCTTTTTTTTTTTTTGCTTGGTGGTAGGATCCCTTCTGGGTCCGTCTGGCTAGCGACCACCCTTTATATAAAGTCTGCCGCCAAATGTTACCGCTCCGGCGGTAATGTGTTCCGGTAATATTGTATAAAGAGCCAGTTCCTTCCTAAACCCGTGTGCTTTCATCTTCGACCTCATCGTCACTTACCATCAGGTGAGATTGAGGTCAAACGCGGGTTTAGTCACTTATAAAAAAAAAAAAAAAAAAAAATAACCTGCATAAATTTTACTTACCGATTTACTCCACACACGCTTCCTACCTCAACTTTCAGCTAAATCAAGCAGCATAATGTCGCAGAATAAATTGTTCAAACCTGCGAAGCCAAAAACAAACACACAATCAACAGAACAGGATCCCAAAAAGCGATGCCCTCAAAAAAACCTCAATGAAGACACACCCGTCCCTCACCAACACAACGCAAACCATCCCATTGTTGAACTGGATAGCCTACATTCGCAAGCCAACTTCATCTACCAGGAAGCCAAATTTCAACTTGAGCAATCCGGTAATATTAAAACTTTAATCAAAGAAACGGTTATAAACAATCTGGCTACGTTATATGAAATAGTCCTGAAATTAAATGAGGACAGGCATGTGCTGAAAAGCAAATTGGCTAGACTTGGAGGCCGGAAAAGCTGCGATCAAGTTTCGTGCGCTTTAAAAAGCGAATCTCTCGAGATCGAGATAAAAGCACAAAAGGAGACTGTCCGAGAAACAAACCAAGAAGTCCAAATATTAAGAAAGGATGTAGAGTCTATGCGAAAAGACTTGATGGATCAACTCAAAGAAAACTTTTCTATCCAGGCTGCTGAGAATAACCGCACCATCGAAGCATCACAGAGAGCTGTAATTGACCAAAACGCTATGGAAAAAATCAGAGAAACGATGCGACAGGAGTTGAGAGACCACTTGAGAACCTCACCTGATAGCAACACCGTGAACACAACCATCCTTCCTCCTGAGGTCCTAGACGCAATCAGCGAAATAAAACACTCTGTTGCACAAATAAATAACTCCAACGCAGTATCCGCGGACACAGCCCCTCAACAAAATAACTATGAGGAGCTGAGAAAGGAAATACGGTGCTTAAAAAACTCAGCAGCGGAAACCACCGCTCCAATCAGAACGGCTATCGAGGACCTGAAAAGAGAGATAAGACAAGAACCACATACTACCAGACAAAAATATAAAACCACCTATAATGAGGAGGACAGGGTACATAATACGCCACGAAAGCTGGTACTGGTGCAGTCCATGGATCCAAAACACTCCAGTGAAGATATCCTAAGGGACATCAAAAAAAGAGTAGATGTCGTGGATCTAGGCATAGCAGTCAATGCCATGCGAAAGACCAAGAACAGCAGAGTTCTTATCTCCCTGGATACTGACGCCGACAAGGCTGGTATGGGAAAAGCTATCTCCGAACTTGAGGGAGGATACAAAATAACTGAGCCAAATCCAAAGAGGCCCCAACTCAAGATGATTGGAGTGACGAGGGATATGTCGGACACTAAGGTACTCCAGGCGCTCAAAACCCAGAATAGAGCAAAATTCGCCGATTTCACCGATAACGACATCAGAGTCATGAGAAGAACACGACACAGGAATCCACAGAACACTAATGTTGTCATGGAAGTTGTTCCGAGGCTCTGGCACCTTTTACAAGGCGAAAAACTCAAAGTAGGATACCAAATAATCCCAGTTGTCGATAACTCTCCGATCAGACAGTGCTACCGATGTCTCGGCTTCGGACATGAGGCAAGAGTATGCAGTGGTGATATCGCCTGCGGAGCATGTGCTGAAAATCACGACACCAGAGAATGCCCACGCACAAATACACTTAAGTGTGTAAATTGCAAGGGTCATAACGACGAGCATCCAGCCTATAGTGGCGACTGTCCCGAGTGGCAAAAGTTTGATAGACTCGCCAGATCACTCATTGACTACCAAGAGTGTTAAGATATTGTATCCCCAACAACCGATCGAGATATTAAAATAGTTCAATGTAACCTGGGACGAGGGCAAGCTGCTACACAGGAGTGCATCAGTGTTGCTAAATCAAGGGCCTGTTCATTGTTGCTTCTTCAAGAGCCATACGTCGGTGGTCTTGGGCGGATAAATCTTACCTCATTAAATGTTATCCAGGGTCGTGGCATATCCAAGCCCGTCAAATCTGCCATCGTTATTCTAGACCATTCTCTCAGCACGGTTGAACATAACGACCTCTGTAACGAAAACATCACCGTCATTTCCATCCAAGTTGGCACTAAACGGGTAGGAGTCATCAATGCATACTTTGAGGGCTCAGAGGATCTTACAACCTACCTCACACTAGTGGAAAGAGCCATCGTGAAACTATCAACACCATATATCATCTTGGCTGGAGACATTAACGCAAAAAGTCACTGGTGGGGCGAGGATGATAGGGGCGCAGAATACGTGGAATTCTTGGCAGGAAACGACCTACAAGTCCTAAATGAGGGTAAGACCCCTACTTACTTCGTTTATCGAAACGGCAGAGAATACTCCAGCATCGTTGACGTTTCTGCCTGTACTTCGGCCATGTTAGACTTACCTTGCGACTGGAAGGTGGACAAAAACTTCGTCACCACCTCTGACCACAGAGCTATTACTTTTACTCTCAATACAGACGCAGTCAATAACACCAATGACACCCAAAGAACTACTACGAGAAAGTACAACACAAAAAAGGCTAACTGGACTAGATTCAGAGAGGTTTTTATCTCATCGCTGGCTTCCAAGAACCTCACGGAAGACTCCATAAATGAAGTGGCAACTACAGAAGAGCTGGAAACGTCTGTGATCACTTACTCCAATGCTATCACTGATGCCTGTGAACAAACCCTAAAGCTAATATCTTCTTTTAAGCGAACCAAGAAAAATATATGGTGGAACGAAGAACTCAATATTAAGAAACAGGAAGTTAAAACTCTAAGAAGCAGAATAAAAAGAGCCAATCCTAACCAAAAGAGTCACGTTATCGAGGAGTACTGCAGAGCCTTAGAGCAATATAAGAATCTTATACTGGAAACCAAAACAAATAGCTGGAAGACCTTTTGCACAGGACAACAGAAAAAAATAATGTGGAACAGCATACATAAAGTATTATCCCAGAATAAAAAGAGTAATGACACCTTACTCCTCGACACAGATGGTAACACTCTCGACCCGGTAAGATCTGCCGAACTCCTGGCCGAAGTTTTCTTCCCACTTGATAACAGTGACAGCGACACTATAGAACAAAAGACCATAAGAACGTTTTTACCACAGTATTGCACCACATCGAACTCCTCAGAAATGCACAGCCAGAGAATCAAGTCCGAACACCGTTCAATTTAGATGAGGTAATTGCGGTTGTGTCAAAAATTCATCCTGATAATGCGCCGGGCAAGGATGGATTCACTGCGGACATATGTCTCCAGTCTATCACAGCAGCTCCAAAAATATACCTATCGCTCATCAATAAATGCCAGGAACTAGAATATTTCCCCAAATTGTGGAAAGAAGCAGTGATCCGAGTTATTCGTAAACCTTTCAAAGATAACTACTCACTTCCTAAGGCGTATCGTCCTATCGGTCTACTTCCTGTGCTAGGTAAAATACTGGAAAAACTCTTTACTACTAGACTATTATGGTATCTGGGCACTGAAAACCAGCTAAGTACCAGACAATATGGCTTCATGCCACAAACTAGCACAGAAGATGCTCTTTACGATGCTATAACCATGGTAAAAGACGGTCTAAAGCACAAAAAACTGGTCGCCATGGTGTCACTTGATATTGAAGGTGCTTTTGATAATGCCTGGTGGCCAGGAATCATCCTTTTGCTGGCACAGAGCAGATGTCCTCAAGATCTTCAACTGTTAATAAGTAGCTACCTGTCAGACAGATCCGTCACTCTCCAGTATGCCAAACAGCAGATAACTAAAAATACTAATAAAGGATGCATTCAGGGTTCAACCTGTGGACCACTTCTGTGGAATTTACAGATGAACCCATTACTAAAAGAAGCCGATACACTGGAATCTCACATTCAAGCTTTCGCTGACGATCTTCTATTAGTTACTACAGCCGACTCTTCCCGACAGTTAGAGGAAAAAACTAACAAAGCCCTAGATGTGATAGAGAAATGGGGAAATCGTAGTAAGCTGAGGTTTGCCACCCATAAGACCCAGGCAATACTCCTAACCAAAAAACTTAAATATGAGGACGTAACATTCAGATTTGGAAACTCGATAGTTAATACATCTACCACCTTAAAAGTGCTCGGCCTTACTATCGATAGGAACCTTTCATTTAAAGAACACCTAGAAAATGTTACAGGGGACTAACGCCTGAAATAAACAGACTGCTTTATGTCGCAACTATTGAACCAGTGATATTATACGCGGGTGGCGTCTGGGCTTCAATAACATCAAAAAAGAAAGTACAACAAAAATTGCGCAGTTTGACTCGAAGGTTCGCTCTGCTTATCTCCAAAGCTCACAAAACCACCTCATTAGAAGCTTGCTTCACTTTGGCTAGAATTCTACCTCTGGACTTGCGTCTTGCCGAGTGGGCCAAACTGTATGAACTAAAAAGAGGGAAAGAAATTCCCCAGCTGCCGGGGAGACAGATCGAGCGAAGGGTTGGAGCATTTGAACACCCACACCCAGCCCATAGACACCAAATTCGGTTCGACCTTGTTTCCCGTCTAGAAGATCTTTCGGAAATAAGTAATAACTATCCAAACTTCTTTACTGATGGAAGTAAAATAGAGGGAAAAGTTGCAGGCGCGGTCACATGTTGGGAAAGTAAAAAAGAGGTGAGATACTCAAACTTCACTCTCGAGCGATATTGCTCTGTTTTCCAAGCAGAACTTGTGGCTATACTGAGAGCTTTGGAGATGTTTGGGAAGACGAAACTCTCTGGCGTTAATATTCTAAGCGACTCCAGGTCTGCACTGGAATCCTCAGCATTCGCACCCGCTGGTATTTGAGATCCGTATGAGGATAATGGAGCTTACAGCGGCAGACAGAACCATCCACTTATATTGGGTTAAAGCTCATGAAGGAATCGATGGCAATGAGAGAGCAGATGAATTGGCCAAAACAGCTGCCCTAAACAAAAAGACTTCACCAGTTTATGACAGAGTGCCAGTATCTCACTTAAAGCTTCTTCTCCGACAAGAGACTCTCTCCAAATGGCAACAAATCTACTCTCATTCCAGTTCTGGCCAGGTCACAAAGACCTTCTTCCCTGATGTAAGTGAGGCCTACAGAATAATGCGCAGGATCAATATGGATAATCTGAGGGCCCAGATTCTAACTGGTCACGGCGGGTTCCTGCAATACTTAAACAGGTTTAAATTATCAGACACTAAACACTGCAGCTGCGATGGCACGTCGCTACAAAATGTCTTACATATCCTAGGCGAATGTTCTCGTTTCTCCAAGCAAAGATTCGACGTCAGTATGGCATTAGGATGTAGTATCGACGTAAGTTCTTATTCCACCATCTTAATAATAAAAATATAGAAATTTTCTTAAAATACGCTGAAGAGGTAGTAAAAATTATCGTTAAGGAAAATGGGGGAAGAATAATATAGAATGGGGAAAGAGAGAAAAAAAAAATAATTTGAATTATAAAAGAATAATATATACTCACATGTTGGCTAACAATAATTACTAAAACATCCTGCAAAATACCAAAATAATAAATGAACAAATAGAAAATGTATGTGTATATATGTATCGTGTATGTATAAGTATGTATTGATAGTATTCAAATGAAATAAGCGTCCTAAAATATTTAAATGTTTGGAAATAAGTTGTACATCGTATTGTGCAATGTATCATATTACTTTACAATATTAATGAATAATAAAAAAAAATATATATATACTTACATGTTGGTGGACAATAATTATTTAAACATCCTGAAAAGTACCAAAATAATAAATGAACAAATAGAAAATGGTTCAAAAATTCTCTCAGAATATTATTATTATTATTATGAATTTAGGTAATTGTAACTGCTGGCAATATAATTGCAATTAATGTAGTAATTGTTTAATAATGTATTAGGGAGAATCCCTGAGAATCAAAGGGCATTGCAAATTTAATTATTGGTACATAAAACTTACAAGTATCCATCCTCCATAATAGTAAAATATTTGCTCACGGGACAAATAAACAAATCATAGTAATTGTCAATTCAAACAGACATTAAGAAAAAAAAAAAAAAAACTCTTTATATAAAATAAATATATGTATATAATATAAATATTCTACTACAGTACAATAAATATGTAAAAAAAAAAAGTGTACACTCTTTGGGAATCAAAGAGCACTACAATTATAAGGAAGAAAAAGTACACTAATAATAGTATAATTGGTTAAATGTACATTAATTAAAAATAATAATAATACAATATGATATAAAATAATATTTTGTATATTTCTAAATATTAGAGTATAATAATTATAATAAGAATTACACTAAACTGTATCCTCTTAGGCAAACAAAGAGCAATACAATTAATAAATATTATGTAATATATAATGAATATAAAATTATAATAAACATGAAAAGATGATAATAATAATAGCATAGCATGCATAACTTTTAAATAAGCATATATATATATATATATTAATAAAAAAAAATTAAAAAAAAAAACACTAAAATAAATATTATATATATATAAATATTCTACTACAGTAGAAGAAATAGAAAAAAGAAATTGTATACTCTTTGGGAATCAAAAAGCACTACAATTACAAGGAAGAAAAAGTACATAATAATAGTTTAATTGATTCAATGTATATTAATTAAGAATAAAAATAATAATATGGTATTATGTAAAATAATAGTGTGTGTATGTATTTCTAAATATTCGAGTATAATGAATATGTAAAAGAAACTGTAAACTCTTTGGCAATCAAAGAGCACTACAATTGTTAAATACTAAGTAATGTATAATAAATATAAAATAACAATATAAATAAAAACTTACAAATAACAATGATAATAGCAAAGCACGCATAAGTTTTTAAATAAGCATATAGTAATACCACCCTTAAATATAAAAACACCTTCCATCACAACGGCTAATGTATTCGTAAATGTATTTTTCATAAATATAATGTATATATATATGAATATTAACATATATAATATATCCATAAATTATGTACTATATCTTATGAGAATAAATAGATTAAACTCCTACAGTCAATATATAAAATTAACAGTCCAAACCATCACACAATTAAAAGTGATGATAACAACAGCGTCAAGGCAACAACCTTGGCTTTTATAAAAAAAAAAAAAAACCTAACCTAACCTAACCTAACCTTTTTTTTTTTTTTTTTTTTAATTAGGGAAATCCTCCATGGATACGATGACGCTCGGGGGAGCGTCAAAGTTATGCCTGGACTTTAACCGGCTAAAACCCCAATGTGTTCCACCACGCACCATATGGCGGGAGCACGGGTACGCTTACGCATTCGTCCGCGAACCCGCCGGTGCTATCCGCTTGCGCGAACCCGCCCCGAATGCAGCGTGTCGAGAACACCAGACACGCCGCACCTCAGCGAACTCCCTTGAGCAGGAGCGGCACATACCCCCGTATCCACCGCCCAGGGACTTCACCATGGCCGGAAGGGGTCAGGGACCGGTGAAATCGCGTCGCGTTAGATCACCAGAATCTAACCGCCCCCAGCCGCGCCGCCATCTGGTGAAATCGCCGTAGCGTTAGACCACCAGCATTCGGCTTCAGCCTGCCATCATCCGAGGAAATCGCAAGCGTTAGATCCCCGTAGGCTTTGTCCGCAAGAGGTTGCGAAAGGTGTAACGTACTTTCGAAAATCGAAAGTCTTCCGCCTCCTCTCGCAGACGACTGACACCCACAGCCACTCATCCCGCAAGTGGGCAATGCGGCACCCGGGGATTGGGGTATTTTTTTATAGAGGTTTTCTTCCTCGCAGCCGTAAGGCCCCCGTTCCTGCCGCTATGAACGGACAGGCTTGCGGGTTGACCGAGGACTCGGACGCCGAAGCGATCCAAGTCCGCCGACCCTCAGAGCATCTGGTGGCTCAAACCAGAGCTTGCCGCCCCTGTGCCCTCCTCTGTCCACTCTGCTTATCAGAGAAGTGCAGAGAGGGCCCACCCACGCCGGTTTTGGTCCGCGCCGTCGAAACGGTACCCCCCATTTCTGGGGGGTATTCCCCTATCCGCCATCTGGGGACGCGCCCGATGGGAGACCAGCAACTCCACACGGGAACCTAACCTAACCTAATCTAACCTAACCTAACCTAACCTTACCTAACCTAACCTAACCTAACCTAACCTACCTAACCTAACCTAACCAAAGCTAGGGACCGGAAAATTATAGTTAGTTGCAGGACGGAAGAAGAAAGAAGCAAGATCAAAGAGAAAATAGAAAAGTCAGAAAAACGGCTTACCTGCGAGGTCGTCAACAACAAAGACCCTCTATTTATCATGAAGGATGTGCTTCTCATGCATAGTGACGCCGACGTGCTGAAAGCATTAAAAAATCAGAATGAAAATATTTTCCGAAATCTTGACCCAAAAGATGACAGAATGGCCATAAAATATAGAAAAAAGGCCAGAAATACACTGACTGGACACATAGTGATAACTTCGTCACCAACAATATGGAAAAGGGTGACTGAGTTAGGAACAGTTCATATTGACCTCCAGCGGATACATGTAGAGGACCAGTCACCCTTAGTACAATGCACTAGATGTTTGGGTTATGGACATAGTAAAAAATATTGCAAAGACGAAGTAGATCTGTGCAGTCACTGCGGAGGCCCGCATCTTAGGGGAGAGTGTGAGGATTGGTTGACTGGAGCCCTCCCATCGTGTAAAAATTGCGTCAAAGCTAAACATGACCAGAAGGAACATAATGCGTTTAGCCAGGCATGCCCGGTCCGTAGAAAGTGGGACATACTGGCTAGATCGGCATTCGCATATTGCTAAGGGCGTCCAAGAGTTTCAAGCGTCATACAAAATTCTCCAAGCTAACCTACAAAGAAAAAAGCTGGCAACCGAAGAATTAGTCATGGAAGCAGGTACAAGGCGAGCAGCAATTGCACTCCTACAGGAGCCATATACTGGAGAGGGAACTAGGATGAAGGACTACCGAGGCGTAAGGGTCTTCCAGGACAACGGAGGCGATACTGTAAAGGCGGCTGTAGCTGTGTTTAACCCGGATATAGAAGTCATCCAGTATCCAAATCTTACCACTCCTAATTTCGCAGTCATCGGCGCCCAAACAAAAGCCTGGAAGATCACGTTGGTATCCTTCTACCTAGAACCTGATAAGCCCATCGACCCATACCTGCGGTACCTAAAACGAATATGCCAAACACTAGGAGATAGGTGGCTTTTAATAGGAGGGGACGCAAATGCAAAAAAAACTTGGTGGGGGGGATCAAAACAAGATAATAGAGGGGAAAATATGATGGGGGTATTAGACGAGCTGGGACTACATATTCTTAACACTGGAGACAAACCCACGTTCGATACCTATAGAGAAGGGAAAAGGTACTCCAGCAACGTAGACATTACGGCATGCTCGGAGGATCTGTTGGCGCGCGTGGACGGCTGGTTCGTAGACGAAACCCTCACAAGCTCGGACCATAACGGTATAACATTCTGCATCAACCTAAAAAATAGCCAAGGTACACACATAGTTAGATCAACACGTATATACAACACCAAAAAAGCTAATTGGCCTCAATTTCATGTGAAATTGAGCCAATTAAAACTAGATAAAAACCTTACAATAGAAGCAATAGATAATATAAAAGACACACACCAGTTAGACAAAATAGTATCAGATTTCACAAACACCATAACCTTAGCATGCAGTGAAACTATACCTAGAAAGTGTAATAAACAAAAACTTACCTTGGCGTGGTGGTCCGAAGAACTCCAGTATATGAAGAGGGAAGTCGCCAAGCATAAAAACCGCGTCCATAACGCCGCACCAGTCCGCCGGGCAAAAGTTGTGGAGGTGTACCTGAAAAAGAAGGAAGAATATGAGACAGCCGCAAGGAAAGCCCAGATTGCCAGTTGGAAAGATTTTTGCCAGAAACAGGATCGCGAAAGTGTATGGGATGGCATCTACAGGGTCATAGGAAGGACTAAGAAAAGAGAGGAAGACGTGCCACTCGTGAGAAATGGTCAGACTCTCGATGCAAGGGGTTCAGCGCAGATGTTGGCGGAGACCTTCTACCCCAAAGACTTGCTGGAAAATGACAACGAGCACCATAAACATGTCAGAGCTCAGGCCGAAGAGCTTAATACAAACGACGGTTTGGAGGAAGAGGATGACCCACCATTTACACTCACCGAACTGCTCACAGTGACCTCTTCCTTCAATCCCAAAAAAGCGCCGGGGTCAGATGGTTTTACTGCTGACATCTGCGAACATGTAATTAATAACGACCCTCTCTTGTTCCTAGCGATCCTGAATAGATGCCTCCTACTAAATTATTTTCCAAAGGAGTGGAAAGAAGCCACGGTTGTGATTTTAAAGAAACCAGGACGCACTGATTACACCGTGCCAAAATCACACCGCCCAATAGGTTTGCTTCCTGTTTTTGGCAAGATCTATGAGAAGCTGCTGGTGACCCGCATAAAATATCACCTAATTCCAAAAATGAGCACTCGCCAATTCAGATTCATGCCACAAAGAAGCACCGAGGACTCCCTCTATACCTTAATGAAGTACGTAAGAACCAATCTTGAACAAAAGAGAATTATTACACTGGTATCGTTAGATATAGAGGGAGCCTTCGACAGTGCTTGGTGGCCAAAGATCAGAGTCCGATTGGCTGAGGAAAAATGTCCAAACAATTTGAGGCGGGTCATAGGCAGCTATCTTCCTAGTTATTTTCCAGTTCTTGCATAGTAAACGGGGGCTCTATGCACTCTCCCTCCTCCTCAATTTGGTTGATTGCCGCAGCTTTTTTCCTAGTTTCCTTGTGTATCTCCATTTCGCCCTCTCCATTGTCCTCAGGATAGAAAGTTTCGGCGAGTAATTGTGCCGATTCTCTTGCACTGAGGGTTTTTCCATCCTTTTCTAATAGGGTATCCTCTTCCCGTTTCCTGGTCCTACCAATTACTCTGTACACCCCATCCCAAACACTTTCTCTATCCTGTTTGGCACAAAACTCCTTCCAACTTGCTGTCTGGGCACGTTTTGCTTCCTCTTCATATTTATTTTTCTTCTGCAGATACTCTTCGACAACCTTTGCGTGGCGGACAGGTGCAGCGTATTTTATTCTCCTTCTCCAGGTGACGACTTCTTTTTTCATCCGTTCCAGTTCTTCGGACCACCAAGGCAGGGTAAGTGACTTTTTATTACTTTTAGGTGGAATTGTGTGTTTGCATGTTTCTGTTATTGTGTCTGTGTATTGTGTTATGAGTGTTTCTAGCTGTGTAATGTTTTGTGTATTTGTAATTGTGTCTGTGTTTAATGAGTGTGCTAGGCAAATTTGGTTGAATTTCTCACGAAACCCTTCCCAATTTGCCTTTCTTGTCATGCCCATACCCCAAGCACATGGAGCACTGGATGAGTGGGGACTGGTCACTTACTTGTATCCTTTGTAGGTCCAGGTGGACGGAACCTTCTTCTGTCATCCTGCTCCAAAGCTGTGGGGACACCCTAGCCACTATGTGATTGGTATGGGGGTTTCTAGATCTTTTCCGGAATTTGATCTCGACCCTGGAGTCTTCTGAGGTCAAATCCCGGAATAGTCTAGTATTTTGCCTCTTAAGTGCCTCTAAAATTTCCTCGTCCTTAAGGTAGCTGATAACATCTTTCATTAAGACCATAGGGTCTTTATTTTTTATTTCGGATGCGCTTAGTTGACTGTCCTTATCAATGCTTTGCCTTATTTTCTTTCTTTCCTCTTCCGAGCTGCAACCTACAGCCACCTTTCTATCTTTCGTTTTCCTGACTCTGTCAATCTTAAGCCCGTTTTCCCTGGGATTAATGGCTTTTCTTAGCCTCTGCAACACTTCTTCACCGGTCTCTGTCTCATCCTTAGAGGCAACCAAAAAAAAAAAAAAAAAGACGTGTGGCACTCGGAGACTGCCGCGGTAAAGCTATTGCATAGTATTTTTTTTCAACTTATGAAATTATAAATATTTATTTATTTTATTAATGCAGTAATGTTTGATCTAATATGAAGTCCACAAGTTCCTAGTAGATGGCGCTGATTTTTTATTAAAGCCCGCATGTAAAGTTATGAATGAATCAATCAATCATTTATTTGCATAAAATATGGTACTTACAGATTTAGGACTTACAATAAAAAATAAAAGGTCATACATATTTTACCTTTTTAGGGCATGCAAAAATAAATTACTATTGTTCAAATCAACAAAAGTCTCAAAGTAGGCACATTCGGCATATTGTGATTTTTCCGTAATTCATTTAAGGTAATTTCCAACAAGTTACTTTTAGACAAAGGACCCGCAATATTTTGATGAAATATTTTTAGTTGATTTGAGTTGCTATCATTATTATTATTATTTAAATTTACTTTATTTACGAAAAAAATTTAATTCATTATTTTCCAAGTTATTTTTTGTCTTTTTAAGAAAGTAGAACGAAATCGTCCCCTTTTTAATTATATCCTGAGTAGTATTCGGATGAGATTTATAGTTTGCATTTGAATGTCCAATTTTTATGTCTATTTTATTTTCAGTCATTTTTAAAAAGTATTACGGAATTGTTCCCTTTTTAGTTACACCCTGAGTAGTAGTTGAATTATATTTATAATCTGCACTTGAATGTATATTTTTAACCTTTGAATGTTTATTCTTAATATGATACTTAGTAAATGACAAGATTTTTTTTCTATAATCACATTCATCAATTATTAAATTTATTTTCTTACATATAGCAAACCATGTGTAGCAAACGCAGTCTTGTAATCGTACGAATTTACTATTAAAAAAGTGTTTACTTAAATTATGTATCATGTCATTCAACTTATTTTCGTTAAGAAATCTATTTTTAATTACGCTCAGAAGTATAATATTGCAATTAAAATATATTTATTTAAAATTAAACATGTTTCTAACAACACTTTTGTCGGGTTTGTGTCGTGTTCACCTACGCAGATTATTATTTTGTCCTTTTCTTTCTTTGGGTCTTAAGCATCGTCAATATTTCTTCAGTGCTTGCGTAAGGTATAGTAAAAGATATAACTTCATATTTTTCGTAAGGATTATTAAATCTTGATCTTACTAATCTGTTACGAAGACCTTTACATTGCTGTCCACCAATTACAAAGATTCTGTGTTCTTCATGTCTATTTTTCTTAGATGTCACCAATACCTTATCCTCTTCCACTGCCTGGAGATTTTTTTTGTTTTTAGTAGTGAGGACTCCGGTTCCACTCGTAGACAATCCTTGTTACTCTCCTTCAATGGTGATGATAGTGAGTACGATGGTGATGGTGGCAATGATTGTAATTTCCCTACGTTTTCATTGTGTGTATTAGCTATTGTCTGCCGACGACAATTTTTTGTCTTTTTTTGTTTTGTTTCGTAGAGTTTTTAGTTTCAAGCGTTTTGGTGCACATATTTTTGAGTAAGTGCACTTGTCGAGATAATTGACTAACTTCTTTTTTTAAGCCAATGTTTTCAATTATAATATTCTCCATTTCCATGTACGTGCTTTCAAACTGCCTCTGTAAATTAATTATTTCAAGTTTCAAGTCTCCAGTTTGGTCTGCACTTATATCAGTCGATAAATTAAAACTTTTTGAAGCTGTGTCAAGATCAATAGTGTCTAGAGACAAATTGTGATCCAGGGATTCACATGAATGTGTGTGCGTGATGCTAGGCGACTTGGCTGCCGGAGGTTTTAAAGCCTTTTTCCTCCTAGTAGTGACGGTACTTATCTGGCTATTTGATGTACTCAGCTTATTTTTAGCTTTATGTTTTTTTTCTTGGCTTGGAGCACTTCCGTATACATTTAATGCACTGCCATTTTTTTTGCGCTCAGCTGTTAAGGTATTATAAAACCTTTGAGTCGAAATATTTTCGCATTCTTTGTGATAAATTAATTTACAATTTCAGGTTAGGTTTTCATTATTCAATATATTCTTTTTACATTTTTCAATTTTTTTAATGTCGTTTTTTGGTGTCAACATTTCTGTTTAACTTAGTCAATCAATCAATTTGTTTATAACTGCCTTCTCTTTTATTTAATCCTCTTAAAGAAAAAGTAAGTTTCCAATATAAAAAACTTAAAAAAATTATTTATAATTTTAAAAGGAGAAAAGAAAAACATAAAAAAGAATTCATGTCAATGCGATTATCAGGGCTTGAACTCGTAACTCTTGATCGGGAAAAAATTATCAGTTTTTTTTGTGCTCAGCTGTTAAGGTATTATAAAACCTTTGAGTCGAAATATTTTCGCATTCTATGTGATAAATTAATTTACAATTTCAGGTTAGATTTTCATTATCTATACTAATATATAAAGTTGAAGCTGAAGAGTTTGTTTTTTTGTTTGTTTGTTTGTTTGTTTGAACGCGCTAATCTCAGAAACTACAAGTGGGATTTGAAAAATTCTTTTTGCATTTGATAGCCCAACTCTTGAGGAAGGTTATAGGCTATATTTTATCCCGAAATTCCCACGGGATCAAAAGTGACGCGAGTAAAACCGCGCGCGGTGGCTAGTTCAATATATTCTTTTTACATTTGTCAAATTGTTTAATGTCGTATTTTGGTGTCATCATTTATGTTAATCCTCTTCGAACAAAGTAAGCTTCCAATATAAAAAAACTTTAAAAAAAATGTATTTATAATTTTAAAAGGAGTTTTCTCCTTTTAAAACAGAGAAACATAAGAGAAAACATAAAAAAAAATTCATGCCAATGCGATTATCAGGGCTTGATCTCGTAACTCTTGATCGGGAACCTTTAGACGTTACCACTCGACCACTCATTGATTTACTCAGATTAGCGAAATAAAGGATTTGTTATGAAAGCCAACTATTGTTTATTTATCTGTCAACTCTAAAAATTGTCATGTTGCCTAGAATGGATGCCTCTCGATAGATGGCGCTGATTGTTTATTAAAGCCCGCATAAAAGCGCAGATTTTTTCGTTACGGAATTTCTGGATTCGCTCCCCACGCTCAAGGCCCGCGATAGAATCTATGCAATAGCTTAAAAAGTTATCTCGACTGCAGAAAAGTAAAGGTAAGGTACGCCGGGGAAGAGTGTACAAAAAGCACAAACAAAGGTTGCGTCCAGGGGTCCATCGGGGGACCTATACTCTGGAACGTCCTTCTAGACCCACTGCTGAAGAAGATGGGAGAAGATGGCATTTTTTGCCAAGCTTTTGCGGACGACGTGGTTATTGTGTTTGACGGTGACACTGGGTTGGAGGTCCAGCGACGGGCCAATGAGACCCTTGCCCGTGTTCAGGAGTGGGGGGTCGAAAATAAGCTTAGGTTTGCACCGCACAAAACTTGTGCAATGGTGTTGACCAACAAGCTTAAATTTGACACCCCACTCTTGAGGATGGGAGGGATCGACATTGGCATGTCCAAAGATATCAAGATCCTCGGACTCACCCTGGACAACAAACTGACCTTTAACACCCACGTTGTAAACGTAGTGCGTAAAGCCCTTAACGTTTATAAACAGTTGTCCAGGGCCGCTAAGTCCACATGGGGTCTCCACCCCGAGGTCATAAAGACCATTTATACCGCCACCGTCGAGCCAATAATCACTTACGCGGCGGGAGTATGGGCACCGGCTACGAAGAAGATTGGCGTACAGAAGATCCTAAACACTGTGCAACGAGGTTTCGCACAGAAGATCGTGAAGTTGTACCGAACGGTATCATTTCATGCGGCGCTGACACTGGCTGGGATACTGCCTCTAGACCTCCGTATACAGGAAGCAGCCGCTCTGTATGAAGCGAGGAGAGGGTCATCCCAGTTCGTGCCAGCTGATAGAGAGGCCGAGAGAGTCACCAGTTTTCGGGATCTTGCACATCCAGCCCTGGATATGGATATCAAGTTCACATGCCTAAACGATCAACAAGACCTTGATCGATATAACGTGCAGACGGTGCGAATATTCACCGACGGCAGCAAGATTGACGGGAAGGTTGGAGCTGCGCTATCTTTTTGGGATAATGCAGCTGAGACCCGATCCGTCAAAATCAAGCTGTCCGACTACTGCACGGTATACCAGGCCGAACTTGTTGCCATATACAGGGCGACGTGCGAGATTGTGAAAAGTCCTCAGTTGAGTTATGGGTTATACAGTGACTCGAGAGCCGCATTGGAGACGGTCACTAGTAATCAATCAACGCATTCCCTGGCAGTCAGTATTCGCAGCAACCTGCGTCGGGCTTTGGAACAGAGCAAAGATATATCCTTGTTCTGGATCAAAGCCCATGCTGGTCTGCAAGGTAATGAAAGGGCAGATGAGCTCGCCAAAGAAGCCGCACATAACACCAGAAGAAAACCAGATTACGACAAATGCCCAATCTCATACGTGAAACGGCAAATACGTAGCAAATCAGTGCAACAATGGAGTGACAGGTACAGGAATGGAGAAACCGCGGCTATTACAAAATTATTTTTCCCTGACCCTATAAAATCTTTTAAATTAGTCAAGAAAATTAGGCCGGCAGGTATACTTACTCAGGTTTTAACTGGTCATGGCGGTTTTAGCCAGTATCTCCATAGGATAAGCGAAAAAGTAGTCCTAATTGTATATGTGACCCGAATGTGGAAGAAACGGTTCCACATATACTAACTGAATGTCCTGTCACCGCCGCAGTTAGATTCGAAATAGAACAAAAACTAAATATAACGATAAATATGGAATCTTTGCGAGATAACATAGAAAATAAGGATATAATAGAATATGTCACTAAAATAGGGAAAAAGGTAGTAAATAGGAACGCAGATGTATAAATCAACTAAACTGTATAAAATAAGTTTATATTGTATTAGTTGTAAGTAAAAACGTGTATAGATAATTAGAAATATAGTAGATAATAGGAATAAGAAATTTAGTAGATATAAGTGCAAAATGTATAGGATAAGCAACATGTAAATAATTGTATGTAAATCGTTCGCAAAAGTGATCATCATAACATAAAAATTAAAACCCGTCAAAAACATAAATGTGTAACCTGATCCAAATCTAACCTATCGTAGTTTACATAGTCATTTTGAAAATTTGTATTACTTAAATTGATTTTATTTTGTCAAACGCATTGAGGCGCTCCTTCTGACTCCTCAATCAGCTACCGCACTAGCAAATTTACATCGTTTTTGGTGCATCGAAATCTGGGTTTTTGGTCTAAAACTTAAAAATTTTGTATGGTAACTCAGCGTTTTTATTGTTTATTCGTGTAGATCTCGTCGATACCTTCCTTCAGAGGGGTCGAACTCCGCAATCGGCTTGAAAATAAAAAAGTTATTTGCAGAAAAACGCTAACCTTTTTTTTTGTTTTTTTTTACTTGAGGAAAACGTGCTATCACGTCCCCGACCGCCCAAGGGGGAGCGACGGGGTATGTGGGGATGATCCGGCAGAAGGCCGGACCTACCCACTAAAAACCTCAAGGTGTACCTCATCTGCCATAGATGGAGCTCACGGTACCGCCATTGGCATTACCCGCGAGCCCCGGCCGAGCGCCCCCCGCGTGGGAAATGGTCCAGCACACGAGACCATTTCCCCACACATAGCCCTAATAGCCGCAGCAGGTCCCCTCACCCACTATGGCTGGCTATCGGGAGGGAGAAGGTGAGCGTATCTCCTTCTCCGTCCCCCCCTCCGCCTACGGCGGATCGGTGCCGAAGAGGCGTCATCCTCCCGGCACCGCTCCGCCGCCTCCTTCTGCGACATTACGTCCTCGCAGAAGGAGGTCATGGCCGCCCAAGCCTCTCGACTCCCTAACATGGCTTTAACCACGCTAGGGAGCGAGAGGTCCTCTCCGACGACAGACGTCAACTCGTGCCGCAGCCGACCCCACGCCGGACACACCACTAAGGTGTGCTCCGCCGTGTCGTCGGTCGCCCCACAATGGTGACACCCTGTCGTCACCTCCCTCCGGGCGACCCTGTGCAGGTAGTGACCGAAACAACCATGTCCGGTCAATACCTGCACAAGGCGGAAGGTCAGAGTCCCCCACCTTCGCTGCACTCACTCAACGAGGACCGGACGAATCGCATCGATCGTCCAGGCCCCGTAAGCGGGCGCGACGAGGGACTCTTCCCACCCCCTAAGGAGTGCCCTCCTGGCACTCCTGCGGACGCGCGCCACCTCCTCGGGACAGGGGCGCTCGCCCGCATCCCTCCTCCTGGCTCGGTACCGGTAAACGGCACCGAGCACTACCGCCTCGAGTTCCCACGGGGGGGCGCTTGCCAAGACGCAGGCAGCCCCATGGGAAATCGAGCGGTACCCTCGCGATGCCCTCACCGCCATGACCCTCTGCGGCTTCCGCAGCAGGGCCCTATTTTGGCGGTTGAGGGCATCCTCCCAGATGGGCGCTCCGTAGAGGGCCATGCTTCCCACAATACCGAGGTAGAGCCTACGGCATGGGGAACCAGGCCCCCCCACGTTCGGCAGCAGCCGCCCCAGTGCAGCCACCGCCTTGATGAGCCGTTCGGCCAGCACCTTAAAATGTTGACCGAAGGCCCAGCGCCCATCAAGGATGAGGCCCAGATACCGGTATCCGGGTCCCATCCACCATCAGCGTCGCACCTGGAGGGGGACCCTGCCGAGGCCCGTGAAACAAAAGGGCCTCGGTCTTCTCCAGCGCGACCCTGAGGCCCAACCTCCTTATGCGGCCCACCACTAGGGCCGCACCCTCCTCCATCCGAGTCACTGACTCGGCGAACGTCCTCCCCTGGGCCACTATGAGGGTATCGTCAGCGTAGCAGAATACGCTGACGTGGGGCAGCAGAACGCCCCTCAACACCCCGTCGTAGCCCAAGTTCCACAAGAGCGGACCGAGCACCGACCCTTGCGGAACACCACACCTCATGGTTCGCCGCGTCAGTGACCCCCTCCCGTCGACGTAGATAACGTCCCTGTCCCGGAGATAGTCCTCCAACAGCCGCCGCAGGTACAGTGGCACCCCGTGAAATCGGAGAGCCTCGAGTATTGCACCGAACGGCAGGCTGTTGAAGGCGTTGGCAATGTCCAAAGACACCGCCAACGACCTCTCCAGAATAAATAAATTCAGCAATAAATTCCAGCATCTTGGCCGTCTCATCCAGCAGGACCAAAGGCCGGAACGCCGACGGACTGTCCGGCGACCGGCCCTCTTTCCCGAGGAGGCAGAGCCTCCCGTCCTTCCAGAGCTTCGGAAACCGTCCGGTTCTCAGAGAGAGGTCGAACACTTTCCGAAGCTCGGATCCCAGGGTTTCCACCGCTACCTCTAGGATCCGTCCGGGCACTCCATCCGGTCCGGGGGCCGTCCTCTTCCTCCCCAAGCGGGAGATGGCATTCTCCATCTCGGCGTCCAAGATGGGGGGAACCTCAATCTCCCATGCCACTCCCGCTGGGGGAGGCAAGGAGTGGTCGGGGCTGTTAGGAAACAGCTCTCCCACGACCACCCTCAGGAACTCAGGCTGGAGAGTCTCAGTGAGGGGCCGTCCCATGGCCCGGAGTTTGTTCCGAGCCATCTTATAGGGACGCCCCCACGGGTCCCTGTTGAGACCCTCCAGGAGTTCCTCCCTGGCCCGCTCCTTAGCGGCGCAGATCGCCGCTTGCAATGCCTTCTTGGTGGCCTTGCAAGCGGCCACCCGCCGCGCCTCCTCCACTTCGTCGCGGTGGCGCCGCCGGCGGTAGTGCAAACACTCCCGCCAAGCCCGACCGTGGGCGTCCCGGAGTTCAGCAATCTCCGGAGACCACCAGTACACGGCCTTGCGACCGCAGTGGACCCTCGCCCTGGGCATTGCCGCATCACACACCGCAGTCAAAGCGGCGCGGAAGCGGCCTGCGCCCTCGTCCACCGAGGCCGGGGCAGTGCGCGGCGCACAACACGCCTGGACGACGGCCGCCTCAGCCGCTTTTTCGCGGTCGAGCCGGGCGATCGCCCAGCGTGGGAAGGCAGGGGGATGCCGTGGAGACTCAGCTAGGTGCTGTTGGACGGCGACCTCGAACCGGATGTACCGATGGTCCGATAGGGTCACGGGGTCCACCAGCACCCGCCAATTGCACATCCTGTGTGCGATCGCAGGAGAGCAGAACGTAACGTCCACCCTGGACGATCCCTGCGGTCGCACACAAGTCGGCACTGTCCCTGTATTCAAGAGGGACAGTCCAGCCTCCACAGCCCATTCCCCCAGAGCCACGCCGAAAGAGTTGGTGATGGTGTCACCCCACTGAGGCGACCTCGCATTAAGATCGCCCATCAGAAGCAGTTGGTCGGGCAAGAACAAGAACAGCTCGCAGCTTATCCGCAAGCTGATCCGCCTTGTCCCCACTTTGGGTGCCCGGGACCTCCAGCATGCGGGCTCCCGTTGCCGACTCTCGGATCTTCACCGTGGCAATCCCCAGGTCAGCCAGCCGGATACTCTGACGCGCAGTCAGGATTGCCTCTTTGTAGCTCACCCCTCTTTGGATGGCCTCTGGAAGCAGTGTAATTACCACTGCAGAGGACCTTGGAGGGGTGAGCTTCGGCTTAGCTGCCGGTGGGGCAGGACGCGTGGATGCCACAGCTGCCAACAGCCGCTGGGACTGCGTTGTCGGCTTGCTTGGGGCAGGAGCTGTCACCGTCGGGACCGCCGGGGCAGAGGCCTTCTTGTTTTTCTTCCTCCTGGCCACCGTGGCCCAGGACGCCACAGGTTGCTCTGCCGAGGAGGGCGCACCGCTTTGCACCGGCGCATTAGTTTGCACCGGTGCACTGACTGTGGGCAATACCTCGCGGGATTCATGCGCCAGAGGGGGGCGCAATTTTTTGGCCGGGAGCAATGATCGGATGTCCGAGAGTTTGGCATCCATCATTGATCCCACCGACGCCATAAAATCTGGCAAAAGAGCGGCCTTGAGGTCTGCAACCAGATTGGTTGAGACCGGTTCGGCAGGCTGGGAACTGTGGCGCTCCCGTCCCTCCTGGAACTCCCGTCTCAGGGCATAGATCTCGGACTTAAGATCCTCCACATGCCTCCTGAGACGGACATTATCCCGACGGAGGTTACGAATTTCATCCCCGTCGGTTCTCCTCGAGAGACATTCGATAATGTCGCTCAGGTCTCCGGCACTGTCTTTTAATTCTCTCACGTAGGTACCCTTCAAATTATTTGAAGTTGTAGCCAGCGAGAGAATTCTAGCCACCTTCACACCTGCCCTCTCTCTTATCTGGTCTGTTGCCAGCCTCTCAATGTCCAACTCTTCCATAACGGGTAGAGTTGGACTTTCCTTGCGGAAGGTAACTTTTAATCCCTCACCGCTTTCTCCCGTCTCCTTGGGTTTACTACCTTTCCCCTTTTTAGGGGAACCCTTCTTCCCTTTTTTGGTAGGGATAATTGCCCTCGCGTTTGCGTCTGCGTCCGTGTCCAGGCCCGAAAGCTCCGTGTCAGAAAGGATTCCGCCAAACTCCGAACTCCTCTTCTGACGAGCACAGGAGCTTCCGAGCTCCGATCCGCTACTATCGCCGACCTCCATCGACAATCCACTCAAGATGGAGGAGGACCTCCTCTGCGACCGGGTACAGACTCCCGCACCGCCCGCACTTCTCCCTTCTCCGACATTGCGGCTTCTACCGCGGCTTTTGCCCTTGCCAGGCAAAACAAAACCTATGCCTTCACTGCCGCCCGCTACGGGTCAGACGCAAGGTACCGGAGGGGGGGGACGCAACCAAAAAAAAAAAAAAAAAAAAAAAAAAAAAAAAAAAAAAAAAAAAAAAAAAAAAAAAAAGTTATTTGCAGAAAAACGCTAACCTAACCTAACTTAACCTAACCTAACCTAACCTAACCTGACCCAAACCTAACCTATCGTAGTTTACATAGTAAAAAAAAAAAAAAATAAAAAAGTTATTTGCAGAAAAACGCTAACCTAACCTAACTTAACCTAACCTAACCTAACCTAACCTGACCCAAACCTAACCTATCGTAGTTTACATAGTCATTTTGAAAATTTGTATTACCTAAGTTGTTTTTATTTTGTCAAACGCATTGCGGCGCTCCTTCTGACTCCTCAATCAGCTACCGCACTAGCAAATTTACATCGTTTTTGGTGCATCGAAATCTGGGTTTTTGGTCTAAAACTTAAAAATTTTGTATGGTAACTCAGCGTTTTTATTGTTTATTCGTGTAGATCTCGTCGATACCTTCCTTCAGAGGGGTCGAACTCCGCGATCGGCTTGAAAATAAAAAAGTTATTTGCAGAAAAACGCTAACCTAACCTAACTTAACCTAACCTAACCTAACCTAACCTGACCCAAACCTAACCTATCGTAGTTTACATAGTCATTTTGAAAATTTGTATTACTTAAGTTGTTTTTATTTTGTCAAACGCATTGAAGCGCTCCTTCTGACTCCTCAATCAGCTACCGCACTAGCAAATTTACATCGTTTTTGGTGCATCGAAATCTGGGTTTTTGGTCTAAAACTTTAAAATGTTGTAGGGTAAATCAGCGTTTTTATTGTTTATTCTAGTAGATCTCATTGATACCTTCCTTCAGAGGGGTCGAACTCTGCAATCGTTTTGAAAATAAAAAAGTTATTTGCAGAGAATCGCAACCAAAAACCTAACCTATCCTTACCTAACCTAACCTAACCTGACCCAAACCTAACCTATCGTAGTTTACATAGTCATTTTGAAAATTTGTATTACCTAAGTTGTTTTTATTTTGTCAAACGCATTGAGGCGCTCCTTCTGACTCCTCAATCAGCTACCGCACTAGCAAATTTACATCGTTTTTGGTGCATCGAAATCTGGGTTTTTGGTCTAAAACTTAAAAATTTTGTATGGTAACTCAGCGTTTTTATTGTTTATTCGTGTAGATCTCGTCGATACCTTCCTTCAGAGGCGTCAAACTCCGCAATCGGCTTGAAAATAAAAAAGTTATTTGCAGAGAATCGCAACCAAAAACCTAACCTAACCTAACCTGTCTGTGTATGTGGGGCAAATAAATTAAAATTTGCACCTCATAAAATTTACGCAATGAACATCACGCGGAAATTAAAATACGACACACCACGCCTGAGCATGGGTGGAACCCCAATAACCACGACAGGGGAAATAAAGCTGTTAGGTGTCATCATCGATAGTGGACTTACTTTCAACGCTCATGTCAAGAACATCTGCAAAAAGGCAATCGCTGCATACCATCAGCTTAGTAGGGCAGCTAGAACGAGTTGGGGGCTTAACCCAGAGGTATTAAGGGTGATATATGTAGCAACGGTGGAGCCTATCATCTTATACGCCGCCAGTGTCTGGGCTCCGGCAACCACCAAAATATGCGTGCGCAAACAACTCGATGCCATCCAACGAGGTTTTTTACAGAAGATGTGCAAAGCATATCGCACCGTATCCCTGCACTCGGCACTGGTCCTCACTGGAATCCTCCCCTTCGACCTCCGAGTGAGGGAATCCGCAACACTCAATGAGGCCAAAAGGAGCGTGATTATTTTCAGAAAGTGATTATTTGCAGAAAAACGCTAACCTAACCTAACTTAACCTAACCTAACCTAACCTAACCTGACCCAAACCTAACCTATCGTAGTTTACATAGTAAAAAAAAAAAAAAAAAAAAAAGTTATTTGCAGAAAAACGCTAACCTAACCTAACTTAACCTAACCTAACCTAACCTAACCTGACCCAAACCTAACCTATCGTAGTTTACATAGTCATTTTGAAAATTTGTATTACCTAAGTTGTTTTTATTTTGTCAAACGCATTGCGGCGCTCCTTCTGACTCCTCAATCAGCTACCGCACTAGCAAATTTACATCGTTTTTGGTGCATCGAAATCTGGGTTTTTGGTCTAAAACTTAAAAATTTTGTATGGTAACTCAGCGTTTTTATTGTTTATTCGTGTAGATCTCGTCGATACCTTCCTTCAGAGGGGTCGAACTCCGCGATCGGCTTGAAAATAAAAAAGTTATTTGCAGAAAAACGCTAACCTAACCTAACTTAACCTAACCTAACCTAACCTAACCTGACCCAAACCTAACCTATCGTAGTTTACATAGTCATTTTGAAAATTTGTATTACTTAAGTTGTTTTTATTTTGTCAAACGCATTGAAGCGCTCCTTCTGACTCCTCAATCAGCTACCGCACTAGCAAATTTACATCGTTTTTGGTGCATCGAAATCTGGGTTTTTGGTCTAAAACTTTAAAATGTTGTAGGGTAAATCAGCGTTTTTATTGTTTATTCTAGTAGATCTCATTGATACCTTCCTTCAGAGGGGTCGAACTCTGCAATCGTTTTGAAAATAAAAAAGTTATTTGCAGAGAATCGCAACCAAAAACCTAACCTAACCTTACCTAACCTAACCTAACCTGACCCAAACCTAACCTATCGTAGTTTACATAGTCATTTTGAAAATTTGTATTACCTAAGTTGTTTTTATTTTGTCAAACGCATTGAGGCGCTCCTTCTGACTCCTCAATCAGCTACCGCACTAGCAAATTTACATCGTTTTTGGTGCATCGAAATCTGGGTTTTTGGTCTAAAACTTAAAAATTTTGTATGGTAACTCAGCGTTTTTATTGTTTATTCGTGTAGATCTCGTCGATACCTTCCTTCAGAGGCGTCAAACTCCGCAATCGGCTTGAAAATAAAAAAGTTATTTGCAGAGAATCGCAACCAAAAACCTAACCTAACCTAACCTGTCTGTGTATGTGGGGCAAATAAATTAAAATTTGCACCTCATAAAATTTACGCAATGAACATCACGCGGAAATTAAAATACGACACACCACGCCTGAGCATGGGTGGAACCCCAATAACCACGACAGGGGAAATAAAGCTGTTAGGTGTCATCATCGATAGTGGACTTACTTTCAACGCTCATGTCAAGAACATCTGCAAAAAGGCAATCGCTGCATACCATCAGCTTAGTAGGGCAGCTAGAACGAGTTGGGGGCTTAACCCAGAGGTATTAAGGGTGATATATGTAGCAACGGTGGAGCCTATCATCTTATACGCCGCCAGTGTCTGGGCTCCGGCAACCACCAAAATATGCGTGCGCAAACAACTCGATGCCATCCAACGAGGTTTTTTACAGAAGATGTGCAAAGCATATCGCACCGTATCCCTGCACTCGGCACTGGTCCTCACTGGAATCCTCCCCTTCGACCTCCGAGTGAGGGAATCCGCAACACTCAATGAGGCCAAAAGGAGCGTGCCCCAGCCCGAGCTGGGAGATAGGGAGGTAGAGTCTCGGATATCGCCGACAGAGGCTCCCCATCCATCAGAGCTTGCGAGCTTGGAGTTCCGAACCTTGCAGGACCAAACGCAACTAGAAGCGAACAGCGACTTCGAAATACGCATATTCACTGATGGTAGCAAGATTGACGGCAAGGTCGGAGCCTCGGTATCGTATTGGAATACCGAATCCGAAACCAATGCCGTCAAGCTTAGTCTACCATCTTATTGCACTGTGTTTCAAGCGGAACTCCTAGCAATATGCGAGGCGAGCAGAGGGATTCTCCGCAGAAGGGAGAGTACATTCGCAGTCTATAGTGACTCTTATTCTGCACTATAAACAATAACTGGTCTAGCCTGCTCACATCCACTGGCCGTGGAAACCAGAAAAAACTTCAAAACTTTATCGCAGACTAACAAAAGTGTGTTTTTGTTCTGGATAAAGGCACATGCTGGTTTGGCAGGAAATGAGCGGGCAGACCAGCTAGCAAAAGAAGCTGCTCTACACAGCAAGCGGTGCATACGCATGCAATCGCTTGACGAATGGAACGAAAGATACAAAAATGGCACCACCGCAGGAACTACAAAGATATTCTTCCCGGATGTTGTGGCGGCATACCCCGTGGTGAAAAAGATCGAGTCATGTAATATATTGACACAAATATTGACGGGACACGGTGGGTTTTCTGAGTACTTGAACCGGTTCAAGTGCAAGGAAAGCTCATCGTGTATCTGTGATCCAGACACTCCCGAAACTGTTCCTTACATTATTTTCCAATGCCCGGTATATGAGAGTGAAAGATACGACACAGAGCATAGGCTAGAGTCTAAAATTGTAGGACAAAATATTAGCGAAATAATGATAAGCAAAAAACGGAACATCTTGATTGAATATTGTAAAAAATTAGCGTATAAAGTTATACAAAGAAATGAACTTAGGTAATTAAAATATGTTTATAAAATATTATGATAATATTATAGTTAAACATATGTATAAATAGCATAGTTAAAAATTATAATAAGGAAGTTTTCAATGTTAAAAAATGAAATGTAACCATACCGGAAGTAAGAGCATTATGAATAGTAGTTAAATAGTTGGATATAAGTAAAGTGTAAGGAAACAAAAGAAAATAAGTGTATAATACCTTGTATAAAGTTAAGTGAAAAGTTTTCGTAAAAAAGTGAAGCGCGCTATAGTGAAAAATTTATTTACTAAATAAAGTAAAATTAATTGCGTTGATAAGGTCTGCGGCAATACCGCCGGAGGTACTAGAAAAAAAAAACCTAACCTTACCTAGCCTAACCTAACCTAACGACCTGAACGACCACAACGCTGTCAGCCAGGTATGCCCGATACGCCAGAAGTGGGACGCACTGGCCAGGTCGTCAGTGGCGTATTGCTAAGGGCGTTGAAGGCAAGCCGTATCAAATCCTTCAGGCGAATCTACAGCGGAAACGATGAGTTAATGATGGAGGCCGGCAAACGAAGAGCTGCTTTGGCATTGCTACAGAAGCCATATATCGGAGAAGGAAAGTGTATGAAGAGTTACCAGGGGGCGAGGATATTCCAGTATACGGGAGAGGACACAACAAAGGCGGCGATAGCCGTCTTTGATGACAAAATAGAGGTTGTACAACATCCACAACTCACCACTTCAAACTTCGTTGTGATTGAAGCCCGAACCAAAGACTATGGAATATCACTTTCGCTTTCCTGTACTTTGAACCGGACAAACCCATCGGTCCATATATGGCTCACTTACAAAAAATCTGTGTCACTTTGGGAACCAAGTGCCTATTAATCGCCGAAGATGTAAATGCGAAATGCACTTGGTGGGGGGGGGGAACTGTAAACGACCAGAGAGGGGAGGAAGTACTAGGTATCCTCGATGAGCTGAGACTGCACATCCAAAATGTGGGAAACACGCCAACATTCGACACTATTAGAGGCGGCGTCAGGTACTCCAGCAACGTAGACGCGCGTTGGCGATCTGTTGGCGCGCGTGGACGGCTGGTTTGTAGACGAAACACTCACAAGCTCGGACCATAACGGTATAATTAAAAGAGAAAAAGTTGCTTTCTATAATTTTTACATAAATAAAAATATAAAAGAACCAGTGAAAATGTGGCGTTACCTAAGGAACTATTCCGTGTTACCCGAAACGCCTAACCATATATCTTCACAGTTTCCCGACCCAAACGAAATAAATAATATAAAATAATAAAATAAAATAATAAAATAACGCAACTGGTTACGATAAAATAAATATTGAAATGATTAAAATGACCCTAGATGCTACGCTTCCTATTATAACTTTAATCGTAAATGAGTCATTACAGACAAGTGTTTTTCCAAATGCCTGGAAACTTGCTAAGGTTATACCCCTACCAAAATGCTCGAATATTGAAAACCTATCTGATTTACGACCAATTAGTGTCCTACCGGTCATGTCTAAATTTGTCGAGAGAGCCTTATCAGTGCAACTAACAAAATATCTGGAAACTCAAAACGTAATACCTGATGTACAGTCCGGGTTTCGTAAAGGCTACAGCACCGCAACAGCACTTAGTCACGTCACTGATGATATCATCTCAGCGTCTGACGTTGGAATGGGTAGTGCGTTGGTACTACTTGATTTCTCGCGGGCATTTGACTGCATTAATAAAGAACTATTGTTAGCAAAAATGCATTATTATGGGTTCTCAGACACAGCGTTGAAATGGTTCAATTCATTCTTAACTAATAGAAAGCAGTTCGTAACAGTAACGAATGAAAATGGAAAAGTAATGCAGTCGGATACTCGAGAAATTTGCAGAGGAACGCCCCAAGGATCTATTCTCAGCCCTCTTTTGTTTACTTTATTCACAGCAGACATGCCTAGACACGTAAACCATTGCAAACTTCATCTATACGCGGACGACACTCAATTATATTATTCTTTCTTACCAACTGATGCTTTGATGGCGGTGGAACGCATCAACCATGACTTGCAAAGTATTTATAAATGGGCTGAAGAAAACAATCTGGTTTTGAACCCTAACAAGTCAAAATACAGTATACTAGGCACCAAGCGGCAGGTGGAAACCATTGGATCCTTTAGCCCAAAAATTTGTATTAATTGTAAACTTATTGAACGGGTGAATACTGCAAAAAATCTTGGGTTGGTTATGGACCCGGAACTCAGGTATGTAGAACATATTAATACTAAAGTTCGGAATGCGTTCTACCGCCTTAAAGTATTATATGGAATCAGAGAGTTTATATCAGTAAATGTGAGGTGTCTACTTATCGAATCCCTTGTACTCTCCCAATTTAATTATTGTGATACTGTATACGGCCCTAGACTGTTTCAAAAAACATCTAAGTACATCCAACGAGTTCAAAATGCCTGCATGAGATTCTGTTATAATATCCCAAAACGATCTCACATCTCCCCGTATATCTCTCATTTTCGTATACTTGACATGGAAAGGCGCAGAAAGACACACTTGGCTACCATGGTTCACAAGCTGGTGTATAAAAAAAGACCAAAATATCTGTTTGATAAATTTTCTTGGGTTGAAGATCAACATAAATTAAATACTCGCGCTAAGTCTGCAAAAAAAATGGAATTACCTATGCATAAAACTGCTGGCTTTAGGGGCACCTTTAAGTTCGCTGCTTCCAAAATCTGGAACGATCTGCCACCTCCAATGCGACAGGATATTTCTCACCATACATTTAGAAATAAAATTAAAATATACCTTTTAAATAAATAAATATAGATAGTGTAAATAATTTAGTTTCGGATTCGCAGATCTGGAGGTGTTGGTATTATTATCATAACATAGTCGTATATGTAGTTTTCTTTTTTCTATACTTTCTTTATTTTATGTATGTATCATGTACGTATGGACAGCACAATTATATATGTATTATATTATAATAACTGTAAACATTTAATTATCTGTTTTTCAATGGTGTGTATGTGTTTGTTGTTGCTATTGATAAGATGCTATGGAGCTTATTTGTTGTTTTTTTTGTAAAAGATGCTTTAACTACCCAAATTAATTATAAATTAATAATTTTAATTATAAGTAAGGACATGCTGAAAATCAGCGCAGTTTTTTTTTATAGCTGCATACGCTGAGCATGGTCCTATTGCCTTTGTTAGAATTAAGTTTACTTTATGATTATTGTTTTTTTGTATTTAACAATGTGTGTACTACAGTGTTTCTTTTTTTTTTCTCGTATATGGCAATAAACATTTTTATTATTATTATTATTTTATTATTATAACATTCTACATCAACCTAAAAAATAGCCAAGGTACACACATAATTAGATCAACACGAATTTATAACACCAAAAAAGCCAATTGGTCTAAATTTCATGCGAAATTCAGTCAATTAAAACTGGATAGTAACTTAACACTAAAAGCAATAGAAAACATAAAAGACATAAATAACTTAGAAAAAACAGTCACAGATCGTACTAATATCATTACCTTAGCATGCAATGAAAGTATACCCAAAAAGAATAATAAACAAAAACTTACCTTGCCGTGGTGGTCCGAAGAACTCCAGAAGATGAAGAGGGAAGTCTCCACATATAAAAACCGCATCCATCGAGCCGCACCAGTCCGCAGAGCAAAAGTTGTAGAGGAGTATCTGAAAAGGAAGGAAGACTATGAGACGGCCGCAAGGAAAGCACAAATATCAAGTTGGAAAGACTTTTGCCAAAAACAAGATCGAGAAAGCATGTGGGACGGCATCAACCGGGTCATAAGAAGAACTGGGAAAAGAGAGGATGACTTACCACTAACGTGTAATGGCAAAACCCTTGACGCAAAGGGTTCAGCGCAGATGTTGGCAGAGACCTTCTACCCGAAAGACTTACCGGAACATGATACTGAAAACCATAAAGAAACCAGAATTAGGGCAGAAGAGGTCAACGCTGACAATGGATTGGAGGAAGAGGATGATTCACCACTTACACTAACCTAGCTACTTACAGTGACCTCATCCTTCAATCCTAAAAAGCGCCCGGATCAGACGGGTTTACTGCCGACATCTGCGAACAGGTAGTAAATAATGAACCCCTCTTGTTCCTAGGGATTCTAAATAGATGCTTCCAACTACAGTACTTTCCTAAGGCGTGGAAACAAGCCACGGTTGTTATCCTTAAAAAACCCGGACGAAACGACTACACCATGCCAAAATGTTACCGGCCAACAGGTCTGCTTCCCATTTTTGGAAAAATTTACGAAAAGCTGTTGATAACCCGAATTAAATATCACTTGGTTCCCAAAATGAATTCCCGCCAATTCGGGTTCATGCCACAAAGGAGCACCGAGGACTCCCTCTATGCCTTAATGAAACACACAAGAGCCAATCTTGACCTCAAGAAAATAGTAACATTGGTATCATTAGACATAGAGGAACCTTCGACAGCGTCTGGTGGCCGAAGATCAGGATCCGGTTGGCGGAGGAGAAATGTCCAAGGAATTTAAGACGGGTTATCGACAGCTACCTAAAAGACCGTTCTGTAAACGTCCTATATGCCGGAAAAGAACATATAACAAATACGGAGAAGGGTTGTGTGCAGGGATCCGTTGGTGGTCCCATACTGTGGAATCTGCTTCTCGACCCACTTCTTAAAGATCTAGAGAGCAAAGGTGTATACGTCCAAGCTTTTGCTGACGATATAGTATTGGCTTTTACTGGTGACACGGCCCAACAAATTGAAACCTGTGCTAATCCAATCCTGGAGTTCGTCCAAGCATGGGGAGAAGCTAATAAACTCCGATCTGCACCGACAAAAACAAATGCAATCGTCATTACGAGTAAAACTAAATATGATACCCCACGCCTAGTGATGAGCGAGATCCCAATTGCTACAAAAAGGGAAATAAAGCTGCTTGGTGTCACAATAGATGACAAACTTACCTTCAACATTCACGTTAAAAATGTGTGCTCAAAGGCAGTGGCTGTATATAAACAACTCTCGAGAGCTGCCAAGATAAGTTGGGGTCTACACTCAGATATCATCCGCCTCATATATACAGCCACTGTCAAACCGATCATCTTTTACGCAGCTAGTGTCTGGGCACCTGCAGTTACCAAGATCTGCGTTAGAAGGCAACTCGACGCCATCCAAAGGGGCTTTCTGCAAAAAATAGCATAGGCATATCGTACAACGTCCATAAACTCTGCGCTGATCCTGACTGGAATTCTCCCCCTTGACCTCCGAGTCCGCAAGGCTGCTTCTCTCTACGAGGCAAAGAGGGGAGAATCTCAGCCAGAGTTAGGAGACAGGGAAGTTGAAAGCGTGGCCTCTGCAATTGAGGGTCCGCATCCAGCCGAGCTCGTTCGATTTGACTTCCATACCCAGGTAGACCAAGACCAACTCGACGCTAACAGTGATTTTGAGATCAAAATCTTCACAGACGGCAGTAAGATTGACGGCCGGGTCGGTGCTTCGCTATCCTTATGGAATAGAGGAACCGAAACCAGGGCCGTCAAACTTAGTCTGCCGTCCTTTTGTACGGTCTACCAGGCTGAGCTCTTGGCATTGTTCGAAGCGAGCGAGGCTGTGATGCGCCGAAAGGAGCGGACGTTTGCCATATACTGCGACTCCAGAGCTGCTCTCCAAACTGTTACTAGTCCTAAATGTCTCCACCCTCTTGCTGTGAAAACCAGAGCCAACCTCGTCGCTTTGGTCCAACAAAATAAAGCTGTGTCTTTATTTTGGATCAAAGCGCACGCAAGATTGGCTGGAAATGAAAGGACAGACCAGTTGGCAAAGGAAACAGCCCTGAAATCCGAAAAGAGGCATAATTATGATAAATGCCCCATTTCATTCGTCAAGCGGTGCATTCGCATGCGAACCCTTGACGAATGGAATGCACGGTACAAGAGCGCTTAGACTGCGAGCACTACCAAAATGTTCTTTCCGGATGCCACAGCTGCGTACAAGACAGTGCGCAAAATACCGATTACGGGAGTAACCACTCAGATTCTGACCGGGCACGGTAGATTCTCAGACTATTTACACCGCTTTGGATGCATGGAGAATCCATCGTGCATCTGCGAACTAGGTGTACCAGAAAGTGTGCCACACATTTTATCAGAATGCCCCGTAAACGCACGAAATCACTATGACACTGAACCGAAGATAGGCACAAAAATCGAGACACCAAATTTTCCAGAAATCGTATCAAGCAAAAATAGAGAAATTTTCTTCGAATACTGTAATAAAATAGCAATAAAAGTAATAAATAAAAATAAAAGTTCATAAGAAAAACATGTTTCTTGAATATCATGTAGCATATTTGGAAGTAACACTTAATAATGTAAAATGTTCGGAATAGATCGCAAGCCTAAGTTGAAATCTGCGGGTAGAAAAATATATTAAAATTATTTTGTGATAATTTTACCGCAACCTAAAAAAATATTGAGAGCGGTCGAGACGTCATCGCTCGTCAGTGAAATAAAGGTTGCTTTGAGAGTTTGAGTGGTACACAAGTGTTAGTCCCTTGCCCAGTTTAAACGTTATTATCGCGCCCGCGGTTTAGTTTATGTAGTGCTATAAACGCGAAGATTTGGTTGCGCGCATTGTTTATAATAACCGAAGGAACTATTTCGTGGCGTAATTAAGTAACGCCGAGTGCATTATATTGCATAAGTGATATCCGGTTGTGACACGTGGAGTCCAGGTGATACCTTTACAAGTATTTCTCTTTCCTTTCTTAATTTTAATGAGCCTCGTAATTATCTAGTTTAGGTTGACTTTAATTTCCTCTCAAGGGGACCCCTTATCCCTATACATACAGACAGACACACCTACTACGTTGCCCGCAACGTGCACCACTCCATGTTGGTAAGTAGTTCGTAATTACTCATAGAATTAAGCTGTAGGATTTCATGTTTAACTATTATTAAAACAATTGGGTTTGTATCGTCGGTTTACCGATTCCGATCTGTTCGATACATAAAATATCATTTGAATAAAATCTTAAATACAGAAATAAAAAAGCCAGCGGTTCTGCCAGTGGTACAAGAATAAAAAAAAAAAAAACCTAACCTAACCTCCCTTATCTGTTATCTCCGAGACGCTCAGGGCCCCTACTCGGTACATTGTAGATCATAACATAAGAATGGCAATGAAAGAAAGGGACTTTGAGGTAATCAAAGAGCTGCTAAAAATAAAACGAAACATCGTTGCTGATGAAGAACAGCTGCAAACACCCAAACTCCTCCCATCTCTATCCCAATAATTAGTAAAAATAAGATTGTACAGTTTAATTATGGAAACCTTATTGTGCCGAAAACAGCAAAAGCGTCATGCACCCCTAGGCGGCATGGCTAGTGGTAGCGTCGAGTATCAGGTCGCCCTCTTCCCTAAGATATGTACATGGTTTTAAGGTAAATTGATGTGCTCACACAGCAATCGTGACATCGCATCGATAGATTCGCTGATATAGCAATCGATAGCGTATTATGTGAAGGTCGTACGCACCTTTACTTACATTTTACTTCCTAGCTTTACTTTCCTTATTTGAGATAGAATAAGATCATTATTACATGTTTAACTTTACAACAGTTTACTTGTCTTTCTTTTACATTTGACATCCTAGTTTAAGTTTACGTAGTTTTAATTCTATATGTTGGATTAACCCCCAACATTGTTTTTTTTTTTTTTTTTCAAAAAATATTTTTACAATTTACATTTCTTACGATACTTTGACTACAAATTACATTAAATTCAGTGACTTTACTTTTACATTTACAAGTGCGCGTTTTAAGGCATCGGAAATAACTAGTTACGTTTACGATAAACGAAATCATTCTCATCGGAAAACAACGTCATCGGTTGGAGCAAAGGCGCTGCAGTATAATCAAGACGATCTTGTTTGACACCAGCAAATAAAAACCAGTTTACACAAGTAAGATCTTTCCATATTACTTTTACATTATCCTAAATTCATCTTAAAATGGAAGGTTTATTGGTACGTCAAAACCAAATCTTTGAAGATATCAAGAAGGTCAAAATCAATTTCAAAAAAGATTCGGTTAGTCGTAAGACCTCAGAATACGTTTCACTGAAATTATCATTTTTAGAGGAACTATGGAAAGAGTTCAAATCGAATGATGGTATATTGATGAAAGAGAAAGACCAGACTCATCAATATTTTAGTGACAAGGTGTATAACATTGTGCAATCATTATATTTAGAGGTGCGTCAATTACTCATATTATGTCATAAAACTGATGGTTCCCTGCAATTTGGTACTCCGTCGGGAGAATCTTCGACTCATTTTGATGCTATGGGAGAGAAAGTGTCAGAATGGAAACGCGATCAGTTAGCGAATTTTCGTGCTCTTATGCGACTCATAAATAGTATTGATATTGAAAATTTAAATGAGAAGTGGGAATTAGAGGTTGAACTTAAATCTCTCCAAAATAGGTGGAATACAATAGATATGTTACATTTACAATTAGATAGCATTTTGGCGGGTTCCGATAATTTATATGACGATGACTATGCTGTACACGAACAAAGGTTCAAAAACACTAGGAAAATGTTGAATCAAAAACTTGCTTCAAGCTTACATCAAATACAGTCAGTTCCGCAAATAGATATACCAACATTTAGTGGCAACTATATTAATTGGCCTACTTTTAAAAACTTATATTCGACTGCTATACATAATAATCCATCGCTTACAAAAGCTCAAAGGATGCAGCATTTAAAAGGCAAGCTTAGAGGTGAAGCAGAGAGAATAGTGCAACATTTGCAAGTGATCTCTGAAAACTATGATTTGTGTTGGGAATTGTTGACCCGTAGGTACGATAACAAGCAATTACTATTTACTAAGCAATTTCAACTTTTTATGCGTCAACCAAGCGCTCAAAAACAAACAGCGTTTGAACTAAAAAGGCTTTATGACGTTACTATGGAGTCGATTCATGCGATTCAAAATCTAGGCGTGGACATTAGTAGTTGGGATCCTATGTTAGTACATGTGTTGTGCGAGAAGCTTGATAATGAGACTTATGGTGATTATATGGAAATTCGAAAAGCCCCACGAGAATTGCCTTCATTTAGCGAGTTCATGACATTTTTAGAGGGAAAATTTACAGCCCTGGAACCTCTACATAAGAAAAGATTTGAGTCTAATAATTATAATTCGGCAAAAACATTTAATAGTCCACCACAACAAAGTTTGATGGAGTACAGAAAACCTGCTCTGAACAATGCATTTTATACATCAATTAAAATCAGTTGTCCGTTATGCAATGACGAACACGCCCTATACCAATGTCATCAATTCTTAAGTATGACATACGACATGCAGCTTGAAATGGTTGAAAAACTTAATTTGTGTATTAACTGCTTATTCTCTCATGCCAAAAATTACTGTTCATCGGAAAAACGCTGTAAAGATTGCAACGGCCGACATCATACAATCTTACATCCTGCATTTAACGGCAATAATTATGTGACGAAAACTCCGATCAATAGGTCGATTCAGCCGTCTGGGTCAAATTCACAAATTCCGACTCAGCAACGGCCGCCTATCCAAAACAATTACGTGTCGAATAATGATGACGAGATATTATTGCCAACTGCGATGTTACAAATATTACGCAATGACGGAACTTACATAACTTTAAGAGCTATAATTGATCAAGGCTCCCAAATAACCTTGATAACAGAAGATGCAGCCCAAAGATTAGGATTGCAACGTAAGCACTTTAGTGCTAATATATCAGGGATAGGGTCATTATCGAACAAAACTAAGGGCAAAGTTCAATTACACTGCAAATCAGTTTACGATGACTTTACATTTTACACTGAAGCATTGGTAATGAAACATGTAGTAAATAATTTACCAAATAAAACATTTTCGAAGGAAAACTGGCCCCAATTAAGACATATTGCATTAGCAGATCCAGATTACAATAGTTCCAGGGGAGTAGATGTACTTCTGGATGCTGACGTTTACTCACAAATTTTAATGGAAGGCCTTATCAAAGGTAATAGTCCGCAACCCATGGCACAACAAACAAAATTAGGGTGGATTTTATCCGGCACTGTTAGAACCTATAATTGTCACATAACCTTGAATAATATTGAAGAGATCAGTGCATACTGGGAAATGGAGGATATCGGAGAACAAGACAGTAATAAAAGTAACCTAACAGCGAGTGAGCTATTTTGTGAGCAACTGTACACTGACACTACGCGCAGGCTAGAAAACGGTCAATATGTGGTCAAAATACCAATGAAGAAGGATTTTCAAGAGTATCTAGGGTCCTCAAAGGCACAAGCGGTGGCACAATTCCACCAACTACGAAAAAAACTAACATCTAATCACGAACTAGGTCAGAGATATTCAGACTTTATCAAAGAATATGAAGACTGGGGACATATGGTGGAGAGTAAAACAGATTTACAACCATTTTGCTACCTACCACACCACGCGGTTCTTAAGGAGGAATCGACAACAACGAAACTCCGAGTGGTATTCAACGCATCCAGCAAGACATCCTCAGGCTATAGTTTGAATGACCTAATGGAATGTGGACCTAAGCTACAGAAGGATTTACAAGGTTTGTTGATAAAATGGCGACTTTATCAATATGTGTTCACGGCAGATTGCGAGAAGATGTATAGGTATTTGCGAGTAGCCAAAGAAGACCAAGAATTGCAGAAGATTGTCTGGAAAGATGACGGCTGTCCCAGCTCTCCTTTAAAACAATACAAGCTATGCACCGTTACATACGGAACAAAAGCAGCCCCATACCTTGCACTTCGAACCTTGCAGCAACTAGCAGAAGATGAAGGACACAGTTATCCTCTGGCAGCCTACGTCATAAGACATCAAATGTATGTTGATGACGTATTAAGTGGTCATAATGACCAACAACAAGCAAAAGAGATGCAAAAGCAATTACAAGCAATTTTCAAAACCGCTGGTTTAAACTTGAGAAAATGGACAAGTAATTCGCCTTTACTTTTAGAAAATATAAGCTCAGAAAACATAAACTCTACAATACTTGACTTCAAAAATGCAGAATCAACTAAAACATTAGGATTACAATGGTCACCTGCCACAGACACCTTTAAGTTCACTAACAAAATAGATACCGACTGTTATAAGAAATACACGAGACGATTTATATTATCAGAAATCTCGAAGATATTTGATCCGTTAGGTTGGCTGACACCCGTTACTGTACGAGCAAAGTTACTTTTCCAACGAGTTATGACTACCACTACTGAATGGAATGAAATTATTTCAGAGAAACTACAATATGAATGGTTACAATTTACAAAGGATATTCACATCATCGAAGAAATAAACATCCCGCGCTGGTTGGGTGACACCACAACAGCCATTCAGCTACACGGCTTCTGTGATGCGTCGGAGAAGGTATATGCATGTGCTGTATACATAAAAACATTTAATAACATACATGAACCTATTACATCGTTAATTACCGCCAAGTCGAAACTAGCACCGATCAGCAAGCCCGTCACCTTACCTCGTTTAGAGTTATGTGGAGCCGTAATATTATCAAAACTTATGAAAAAGGTATTACAAGCCTTAGAATGGGATAACATACAGGCTCCTAAGTCGATTCATGCATGGACAGATTCTATGATTACCTTAAGCTGGATACACGGTGACTTAACAAAATGGAAAACGTTCGTAGCTAATAGAGTTCAGGAAATACATCAAACGTTGCCTAAATCATGTTGGAATCACGTGAAATCCGGAGACTATGCCGTGGATTGTGCCACCAGAGGTCTCTCTCCCTCGCAACTTCTCAATCATCAAATGTGGTGGAAAGGACCTTCGTGGCTACAGACATCAAATAATTACACAAATGACATTGACATTGAAGTCACGAACCTAGAAACAAAAAGGATGCCATCAAAATCATGCTTAACCCAAATAGAACAGACTTCCGTAATATCAGCACTAATTGACCGATACAGCAATTTTAATCGCATAGTAAGATTACTGGCATGGGTATTACGTTTTATTAATACTGCATTACAGCGTAACAATGACAGAAGTCTACATTTAACGTCAGCAGAAATCAACAAAAGCAAAAATTACATAATTAAAACAGTGCAAGGTTGCGAATTTCGACAAGAAATACTAGATTTAAAATCGAATGGCAAACTAAAGCCCAACAGTAACATATTAAGTCTCAATCCGTACCTGGACAAGGACAATATCTTGCGAGTAGGAGGTAGATTACAAAATTCAAGTTTACATTACAATACGAAGCATCCCCTATTACTGCCTAAACACTGCAAGGTAACGGAGTTAATCATAGAAGAAGCCCATTTACGTACTTTACATGGGGGTGCAAAACTGACATTAAATCATATACGTCAACAGTATTGGATTGTTGGTGGTTACAGTCAAGTTAAGAAGCAAATACGTAAATGTGTCGTGTGTAGAAAATACAGCAATCAGCAGCAGTATCAATTAATGGCCGACCTCCCTACACCTCGAGTGCAAATATCTAGAGCGTTCACTCACACAGGGGTTGATTTCACGGGTCATGTAGACATCAAGGCAAACAAAGGAAGAGGAATAAAAACTATAAAAGGTTATATATGTGTGTTTGTTTGCTTAGCCACCAAAGCAATACATTTAGAACTGGTAGCAGGATTATGCAGCGCATCCTTTCTCGCAGCCTTTCGTCGGTTTTGTGCACGACGCGGTACACCCCAGCACGTATACAGCGACAATGGGACTAACTTTGTCGGCGCGAACCGTTTACTGCTAATGCAATATAGAGAATGTTTGGACAGTATTGACAAAGGATTTTTAAATAAAGCTTCAGATATGGGTATTACATGGCATTTTAATGCACCTGCCTGGCCTAGTGCGGGGGGACTTTGGGAAGCAGCAGTGCGTAGCATGAAACATCATCTGAAACGGGTGATCGGAGATCAGCGGCTCACCTATGAAGAATTTACTACGATCCTATGTGACATAGAGGCCTGCTTAAACTCACGACCACTATGCACCGTGACTGAAAGTATCGATGACATCGAAGCCTTAACACCTGGCCATTTCCTAGTAGGAGGAATGCTAATCACACCTCCGAATGTGCGAGAAGAACATTTAGATTTAAGAAAACGGTGGCATTTACTTGAAAACTTGACAGCAGCATTCTGGAAACGATGGTCGCGAGAATATTTACAGCAGTTACAAACAAGATCCAAGTGGAGATTACCATGCAGAGAAGTACAGTTAAACGACATTGTTTGCATAAAGGATGATAATTTGCCAATCGGCAGATGGGCAATGGGCAGAGTAATAGAACTCCATACAGGAAAGGACGGCCAAACACGCGTAGTAACTTTAAAAACACAAAACGGACAAGCAAAGCGGCCGATAATCAAATTGACACCCTTATTACTCACAGACGATTACAAGGACCCAACTACATCATACAATGACATTCGCAATCAGGAGAAACCTGACAATAGAACAAGAAGAAAGAGAACGTCTCAGAGTTTATCCTTGACAAATGTTATACTAAGCATTATGGGTATATTTTGGTTGTTCTTATCATCGCCAGTTCTTGTGTTGAACGATAAAAGTTATAATATTACAGGTCTCCAACCAGACAATTCCTTATATTTTGACACCTTGGCCGAGATAAGAGAGATAAAGGATGATTGGAAGCTTATCATGTACCTACTACAATATGACATCTTACTGGGAGAACACGTATGAGGTTATAAAATACGTAAAGTACATAAACAATTTGCCACATAAT
Source organism: Stenoptilia bipunctidactyla (assembly GCA_944452665.1). Taxonomy (NCBI): domain Eukaryota; kingdom Metazoa; phylum Arthropoda; class Insecta; order Lepidoptera; family Pterophoridae; genus Stenoptilia; species Stenoptilia bipunctidactyla. The sequence goes on from OX101723.1 coordinate 79,026, forward strand.
ATGACTAACAAGCAGAACCAAATTATTTGTAACCAACTGAATCAAAGCCTTAGCGAATTATTATACTTCAATACATTATTAAAAACAAAACACTTAAGAAATAAAAGAGGTCTTATAAACGGAGTGGGCTACGTAGCAAATACATTGTTCGGAGTATTAGACGAGAGGTTCGCTGAAAAGTACGCGCAAGATATACGAACGGTCAATGAAAATGAAAATCATATCCTAAGTTTATTTAAAAACCAGACCCATATCGTCGAGACACATAATAATATCATAAAACGGAATGAAGAACTGATGAACAAACAATTCTCATTAATCAATGAGCACCTTAAAGGCCTTACCTTGCAGTCCAACTCTCTAAAACAAAGCTCTGAGAATGCGATATATACTTTTACAGCCAGTTATGCCGCCGACAAAATAATCACACATCTTAAGCAAATTCAACAGTCATTACTAGATTGCCTGACTGATCTATATCGAGGTCATATAGATATGCATTTATTATCACCAGCTCAATTACAAAAGGAGTTTGACACAATATCACTCCACTTATCCCGCGACTTGCACCTCCCAGACATATCAAATACATTAACAGATATATATAAAATACTAAGAGTCCAAGCACGCATGACGAAGAACTTTATTATATTTGAAATAAGAATTCCACTCCTAAGCAACACTAAGTATGAGCTTAATAAGTTGATAAGTCTGCCAGTAAGTTTAAATAAGAAGATGGCAACCTATGCTATACCTGCCTCTACGTACATTGCATTCGATATCAACAAAGATACGGTCATTCTACTACAGGAATCCGATATAACAGCGTGCCTTACTATTTCAACAAACAAACTACTTTGCCATTTACATCAACTTGTATACCGTATGAAGCCAACGCAATCCATTTGTCAGTTAAAAATAATTGAAGCTATTGAATATTATACATTTTGCAAAACTGAGACATTGCAGTGTGTTGATAAGTGGGTCAAGCTGAACAATAAAAACACATGGTTGTACGCGTGCTGCGAAGAATGCTTAGTACGCATATTATGTCCAGACGGACTGGCGACAGAGCGCTTACATGGGAAAGGACGTATTACCCTAGGTCAGGGATGCGTTGTAAAAACAGATAGGTTTATGTTGTATGCAAATAAGGAATACACAAGTCAGTTATACGTGAATGATAAAGTTATAATGCCTATATTATCGCCGTTAAATGAGCTTATGAATACCTCCCTAGCATATTCGAAGATTCAAACTGAGTCGCACAATCAGATATTTCAAAATTTACAGAAGGATATTGACATTTTAAAGGAACAATCCAGTGTTACTTTTATATCAAACCACGACACGCACCATTATATAATAATTTACACCTTGGTCGGAAGTGTATTACTGAGCATAATATTTCGACGGGTCCTACGTAAACTAGTACAAGCAGCAAAATGTCAAAAACCGCTTTATTGCACCATTCGTACTTAAATAACCCATTCTTTAATTTCCTGAAAGAATAATTTCCAACAATCAATAAGTTTCGAAGATAAAAATATGTAAACTGGTGCAAATAACACTTTTTTGCGCCAAAAGACTGTCAGCACTGGTGTAAGCCGCTTGCATCAGTCTACGCGAACCCGAACTGCGCGATGCTCGAGTGCAAGTGAAGGTCGCACCAGTACGCGTGCGGCGCCGCTACCGCACGCACATTTAAAGCTGGTGTAAGTGCATAGAGGTTGCGTTAGTCTTACTCTATGTTCAAAGAAATAGCGTCTTAATTAGATTTTTGTTTTTTGTGTATAGGCTATAAACAAAGTTATAAGCTTAAACAGCAATAAATATTTTATGTAATGATTTATCATTTCATTACCATAATTGTAAATGAAACAGATAACAGTGTAAACTGGTGTATGTGCCACTTACACCAGTATACCTGTTATGAAACTTTAAGAAAAATAAGCTACGCGGATGCAAGTACAGCTATTTTCTAAAGTTTCATAAATAATAAAAAATTATTAATGTAGTTTTTTTCCAAAAGGATTCAAGTATAACATTACAAAATTTCAACTATGTATGTAGATTGATGTTAAAATTACACACATTAGAACATTCAAATCGCTCTACTGTAAAGTTGTGTAAATGCAATTGCACCAGTTTACGTAGGACCCGTCGATTTATTACTTGCTGGTTAATAAAGACACGTCGAAGAGATATCACGTCTCAGAGATCAGACAGCAGAAGCGATAGAAGACAAAGCACGGAATTGCAGAGAAACCTACAGAGAACGCCGGGACCTATCGTGTTTAATATAGAGAGTGCAAAGCTACAGGGTCCATCAGTGAAATTTGACACTAAACTAGACAGTTAACAAGTGCAACTAAAGAGTGATAATTGACACTAATTTCTAATACCTACGTGTTTAGTGACGGTTACTTAAATGTTTAATTTTGTTAGTTTAGCTATTTTAATATTCTCACATTAGTGCATTCCTTTCATTATTTTAAAATTTACTTATATCCCAAAATAGTTTCGATCTACTCTGCATATTCCATTAATTGAATTTTAGATAATGTAATAAGTTTTATTCTTAAGTTTGTTTACATTATTTCTGTTTATTTGGGTTTTAGTTGTTTTGTGTAACTTAGGTGTGGCAGTATGTACAAAGTACATGGTTTTAAGGTAAATTGATGTGCTCACACAGCAATCGTGACATCGCATCGATAGATTCGCTGATATAGCAATCGATAGCGTATTATGTGAAGGTCGTACGCACCTTTACTTACATTTTACTTCCTAGCTTTACTTTCCTTATTTAAGATAGAATAAGATCATTATTACATGTTCAACTTTACAACAGTTTACTTGTCTTTCTTTTACATTTGACATCCTAGTTTAAGTTTACGTAGTTTTAATTCTATATGTTGGATTAACCCCCAACAGTTGAGGAGAGCGATGGCTGGTGCTCGCGTTACACTCGTGAACGGGTGCTGCTAGCGGTGCCAGGTCGATTTTGACGACTGTGAAATGTATTATTTTAAGAGTAAAAAATAAGAACTACAAAAAAAAAAGAAAAAAAAAACCACAACAAAAAGACAAAAGACAAAACAAAAAAAAAGAAAAGGGTATTATTAATTAAAAATAATAATACATAAAAAAATATTTATCAGAAAAAAAATTATATATACATATGTATATATCATTAAAAAAATATATATATATTGTCCTCCTTACGGCAAATGTTGATCAGGCCGAAATATGCATTAAATGTTGATCCATCTTTAGAGGCTTGTAGCTAAGATAATTTTGATAATATCTTGACATACTTCGAATATAAGAATTCCCCTCATTGCGATCCAGTGCCTAACTACGCCGCAAACACTCGAGCTCGTCACCAACTTACACGGCAATTGTTGGTTTTGTAACCGCCATTTATTTTACACTTTGTGTGACTTTGTTGATCAATATAAACGTTGGGAGATCAACAAATACCGTGGAAATGTACACCGATGCTGCGGAGTGGCAACGTCGCAAACGACGTAATAATTTAACAGGTTTTCACTTTACCATAATTTCAAAACTAATTACTATCTAAATTTCAAACCCAAGATTTCGTAATTTACATAAAGGTACCACTGGTTTGGAAGGTCCATCCACTGAGAAGAACCAGCAAGAAACTCAATATGAATCTAACGTCAAAGCATTGTACGTATCGCAATACTTTCGACAAGAAAAGCGCACAGTAAGCAATTAAATTTACTTTGAATGTAACACCAAGCAATTATAGTTTACTAGTATCAAAACAAAAGAAAACGTTTCACCTTAGAATCGCCGTAAAATTATCGAAGGTCGGCTAGATACAAAGTGATTTCTGGCGAGAAAAGGATACACGATTTTCAGAAAGAAAATCTCAAACTTTAGTATTCACAGACTATTTAAAAATAACATGACGTATGCCGTTTAACAACAAAATTACATCCGCTCGACCGTGATATCATTACTATGTACCTAGTTAAAGCCCAAATACTACATTGGTTGAAAAGTTCGCGGCCTGGCCATTAAAAAAAAAACTTTTGTTATTTTTTCTGCCGTAATTTTGAACTGTCATTATTCAATTGTCAGCCCGCGAATTTTCAATTTGATATCTTGTTTAAATAAAATTTTACGAACAATATAAATACGTGTGTAGAACAAATTTTCACTAATGGAGAAATTTGAACAACGTGCTGTGATTAAATATTTGTTTAAAAAAAGATTAACACCAAAGGAGATCCATGATGACATGCAAACAACATTAGGGGAATCTGCCCCGTCTTATACCACTGTGAAAAAATGGGTTGCAGAATTTTAACGTGGACGAGAGAACATCGAAGATGACCCTCGCTCCGGCAGGCCAATGACGTCTACGACCGAAGAAAACATCAATAAAGTGTGTGATCTCATATTGAAAGACCGTAGATTGACTATCAGAGAAATTGCAGACACTATAGGCATCTCATATGAACGAACGCAAAACATCATTGTCCATGAACTCGGCTTTTCTAAGGTTTCGGCTAGGTGGGTCCCCAGATTGCTTTCAGTAGAGCAAAAGCGAATTCAACTCACGATTTCTCGCGACTGTTTGGAGATGTTCGAGGCTGATCCACAAGGTTTTCTTGACAGATTTGTGACAATGGATGAAACCTGGGTTCACCGCTATACCCCAGAATCAAAACAACAATCCAAACAATGGAAAAAATCAGGTGAACCAACTCCGAAAAAAGCAAAGGCAATTCTGTCGGCTGGCAAGGTGATGGCATCGGTTTTTTGAAATGCTAAGGGTGTCATTATGGTGGACTACCTTCCAAAAGGCGAAACAATAAACTCTGCGTACTATAGCACCATTCTGCGCCGTTTACGTGAAGAAATTAAACAGAAACGCCCAGGATTACTGAGAAAGAAAGTGTTGTTTCACCAGGACAACGCCCGAGTCCACACGTCTGTCGAGTCTATGGCTCAAATTCGTGATTGTGGTTTCAAATTGTTGCCACATCCAGCTTATTCTCCTGATTTGGCACCTTCGGACTTTCATCTGTTTCCAAACCTGAAAAAACACCTCGGTGGGCAGAAATTTTTAACGAATGAAGAGGTCGAAGCCGCTGTTAACCTGTATTTTGAAGACCTTGAGGAATCTTTTTTTAAAACAGGTATGGAAGCTCTGGAAAGCAGATGGAAGAAGTGCATAGAGCTAAATGGAGATTACGTCGAAAAATAAAAATATTTTTGTATGTACTTTATTCTGTTTTCTTGACTAGGCCGCGAACTTTTCAATCCACCCTCGTAGTATCAACGACACAGAAAAATAAAATTAGCGGTTAAAAGTATTAAAAAAAAAACTTAACCCAACCTAACCAAACCTTTCCTAAAACCTAATCTATCCCGTGCCCGGACACCGAAGCACTCTAAGACCGCTGACCCCATAGCATCTTATGCAAAACCAGAGCTGGCCGACTTTGTGTCCTAATCGGTCCACTCTGCTAAATAGAATGGTACCGAGAGGACCCACCCCGGGTCCGCTGCGCAGCTGCCGCTCGATGCGGACAGACGCAGCGTGCCACCGCCGCAAGAGTAATTTCGCTTCACCTGATCCCTGCAATGCGACGGGCTACTGAGCCCCCCGCCACCACAAGGCACACTACACTAGGGGGACCCCTTAAGTATTTTACCTGAGTGGCAGCAATTCTATCCGCGGTCCTGGCTGAGCAGACACAGTGATACAGACACAGCCCAATCTCAACAATGATTTGACACATCATCTTCAACTAAAACGCGGCATATATTTATTTTTCATGAATGAATTACTGGTAGAATTAGTCGAGTTTCCATCGACATAGGTGGCGGTAACTATTTATAAACCAAACCTTTCAAAGTCGAAATAAAAAAATTACTGTATTGCTTCAGTGCAAGCCGATTTCATGGTCGGAAATAAATATAATTTATCCGTTAACAGTATTTCTAGCGTTTTTCTTAAAGATATAAAATTACGGCATACATAAATTACAGACGATAAGATTTATACTAACACAGTAAATGTATATCCAAGTTTCTGCGCCGCAACACTCTCGAGACTTGCGTGACTCGCACTGAGCGATCTCCGCGGCGAGATAAGCCGCGCGTGTGATTGTACCACGGATCTGCCGCGCCACATCCTCGCTCAAATTCTTATTTATTCCCACAAAATGAAGACAACAATAGTCGGCTCTTTGAGATACGCCGCACGGAGAAATAGGGGCGCCTTGATCCGCGATTGTACTAAGCCTAGTTCATACGATCAAATGTATTATTTATTCGCGCAATATTATGTGGTTATCAGAGTGAGAGCATGAGAATAGGTTCTTTATTAGAATAAGATTAAATCTTGCTTGACAGTTTCTGTTTATATTCATAATTTATTTTATAACTGATGAATGTTTCGAAAGAAGTGAGTATTTAGCCGCAGTTTGATGGTATGGAGCCTGAATAACTTCTATATAGGCTATTATTTGTTATTTTAAATAATTATGGTTTGTATTATAGCACGCTTTATAAAATAGAAGAGCTCATACAGCGAATGCACTCTGCAGATATTGTCTTCTTCTTCTTCTCTTTCACTTTCACTTTCAAAATTGTTTTTCAACCGACTTATGATACTGTATAAAAAGCAATTTTTATCTACATTAAATACATAATGTATCAAACGTATTGCATTTGGATAAGCATTAATACTGTATTGTTAAAAATAGGTTCGCAAATAACCCATAACTTTATTGTAATTATGTAAAAGCCAAAAATGGTTATTGTAAGTTAGTCTTGGAAGATAGACTTATACTTTTGCGGATTTTTTGTCAATCTATTAAAGGGGTACAATCCCACGATACATTGTTTTTGTGTAAATCAAAAGGTTATGGCAGCGTTTTCGAGGAGAGCTCCCGAACAGCTCATGATGATTTAATATCGTCATAAAATCGTCAGTTTTCATAAAACTTATTAAAGAATACAGCCAAATTGAGTTCAGTAGCAAAACTGATTTATTTCCAAGTTACCCACATTTAATAAATAAAAGTTAATAATCATCTGTCAAGTACTGAAGGTACTTGTAAAACTTAATACACAACATACCTTTCTCTCATAATGGATAATTATATAATTTAAATATCAAACATAGCAATGGCATGAAATTTGGAATTTAACATTATACATATCAATATAAATAATCAACACAATCAAAAGAGTGATTACTATTTACAACCAAATCAATCTGTAGGAATGCCAATAATGTCTGGCCACAAATCTGGATGTGGTATCTCAATAATAGGTTCTTCTGAAGGTTCAGAATCCAGAGAGTTGGGATAATCTGGAGCAGCTGTGGTGCTAGGAGGTTCGGCCCCCTGGGTTGTATTAGTTGTAGCAGCCAACATTTGATCAGTATGGCGCCGATGTAATTCCCCATCTTCCGTTCTCACCCTATAAGTTGCTGGGCCCTCAACCATCTCTACTGTAGCTTTACCCCACTTTTCTCCAGGACCATAATTCCGTACCAAAACTGTTTGACCAACATTAAACCTCCGAGTCACTTCTCTTGTTACCATTTCATCAACTTGCATATCAGCACGGTTTGGGGCTGAGTCAGGATGTAAGTTTGAAACAGCAGTTCTGTACTTTCGCCCGTTGAGCATCTCAGCTGGGGTTTTGTTTGTGCTGCTGTGTGGTACAGTTCTAAGATAATATAATACTTTGCACAGCTTTTCTTGCCACGGTGCCTGTACCCTTTCCAATTTTTTTATTTTGTTTTTAAAAGTTTGGATTGCTCTTTCGATTTGGCCATTTGTTTCCGGGTGATATGGTGGCGAGTATACATGTTTAATACCATTTTTCTTTATAAATAAATTAAATTCTTCCGAAGTAAATGCTTTTCCATTGTCTGACACAACTGTGTCTGGCAAACCTTGAGAAACAAAAATCTTTCTTAAGCTTGTTATTACCGCAGCACTGCTCATTGAAGACATGATTTCAGCTTCAAACCATTTACTGTAGCTATCTACTACAACTAAAAATGTCTTTCCCTGAAAGGGGCCAGCAAAATCAATATGTATCCGACTCCAAGGTTTTTCCGATGCTAACCAAACTTGTGGTGTTTTTGGAGGATTATTCCTTACTAATTGACAACATTCACATTGAGACACTATTGCCTCTATCTGATTATCCATCTCTGGCCACCAAACATACCCTCTAGCATAAGCTTTAGTTTGCACAATTCCTGCATGAGGATCATGTAACAACCGTAATACCTCTTCCTGCAGTGCAGTAGGTATTATGACTCTGTTGCTCCACAATAAACAATCTTTATTGTGAGAAAGAGCCTCCCTTCTAATCCAGTATGGTCTCAACTGTAGGTCTGTATTGTTTTGTGGCCAGCCATGAAGTACATAAAACCATACTTTTTTCAAAATCTTGTCCTTTTTAGTTTCCTCTGCAATCTTCTTGGCATCCAAGTTCCAACCCTCTGGCTTATCCTCCAGTAAAAGAACATCCCCTAGTAACTCAGCCTTTACCATAGCTGTTTCAGGTGCAGTCCATCTACTCAGTGCATCTGCATTGCCTATTAGTTTCCCAGGTCTGTACTGGATAGTATAATCATAACATGATAGTTTCAAACACCACCGCAGCATCCTGGGAGATATCTGGTCAGGGATGGGCTTAGATGGATTAAATAGGCCGACTAAAGGCTTATGGTCGGTCATTATACAGAATTTTCGACCAGCTAAAAATTCATGAAACTTTGTTAAACCAAAAATTATTGACAATGCTTCTTTGTCTATTTGTCCATAGCGTCTCTCATGAGCTTGTAATGTACGTGAAGCCATCATGATCGGTCTTTCATTGCCATCTTCCATTACATGTGCTATTATTGCCCCAACCCCATATTCAGATGAATCACATATAAGCAGAAGGTCTTTATTTAGGTCATACCCAACCAAGGTGAGATCTGAAGACAATAGATTCTTTGCTTCGTCAAAAGCCTCCTGCTCCTTATTACCCCAGCACCATATTCTTTTTGTTTCTAGCAATCTATACAGTGGTTCAAGTATGGTACTTTTACTAGGCAAAAACTTTTCATAATAATTGTACAGGCCTAAAAATGCTCTTAAAGTATCTCTATTGGTAGGTGTAGGTTTTTCTTTTATTTCTTTTACCTTATCTGGAGAGGGGTGTAGGCCCTCACCATCAATCATATGCCCTAAAAATGTAATGCTGTTAGCTGCAAAAACACACTTCTTTATGTTGAGTCGTAGGCCCAATTCTTGTAATTTTGACAGTACCAACCGCAACCTATGATTATGTTCTTCTGTTGTTCTTCCCGCTATAGCAATATCATCTAACAGACAAGCTACACCTTCCATGCTTGATAAGGCAGATGACATCAACCGTTGAAATATAGCTGGAGCTGCACTTACCCCAAATGCTAGGCGGTTCACCTTCATTAGACCAAGGGGAGTGTTGAGTGTTAGTAGCATGGCTGTGTTATCATCGACTTTTAATTGTGTATAAGCTTGTTTTAAATCAAGTTTTGAAAAAATTCTGCCTCCGCTTAACTTTACAAACCCTTCCACTGATGTAGGTAATGGATAACTATCTGTAGCTATTGCAGGATTCACTGTAGAACGATAATCACCACAAATTCTCAAAGATCCATCACTTTTCCGTACAATAGTTAATGGTGTGGCCCATTCGGAATATCTTACTGGAGTTAGTACCTCAGATTTAATCATTTTATTTAACTCTTCTTCCACTTGGTTTTTCAGAGGGAAGGGCACTGGTCGGGCCTTTAAAAATCTTGGTGTTGCATTTGCTTTAACATGCAAAGTAACAGCGGGACCTTTGTAGCTACCCAGGCCTTCTAGGAACAGGTCAGGAAATTCCTTTTTGTACATATCAATTTCCTCACTAGACCAGCATAGCCCGGATATTTGTAATCCCAGTGTATAGAACCAATTCCTGCCAAGTAAGTTAGGTCCTTGTCCAGACACTACCAATAACTCACATTGAGCTTCTTTACCATTAAGGCACACCCGGACATTGGCTAGTCCTAAAACTTTAATTTGATCCTGAGTCCATGTCACTAATTTCAGATTTGTTGCTTGAAGTGGCGGAGGTGATGCCCATGAATTCCTATATGTAGTTTCAGATATGATTGTTCTTGATGCCCCAGAATCTATCTCCATCTTGATTGATGCCCCTTCTATGATGACCTCAATTGTTATAGGTGGTTGATAACTACTATCTGAGCACATATAGATACCCATCATATTTTCCATCCGAGATGAACTTCCTACTTCATCGTCACCCTTCTCATCTTTATCATGAACCAGATGTATTTTATTAGGTTTTCTGTCACAAGCTGATGCAATATGCCCAAACTTTTTACAGTAAAAGCATCTAGACTTCACAAATGGACAGCGTTCACCTTGTTTGTGAATTCTTGCACATCTACGACAATCACTTGCTTGTATTCTACCAATATCCATTGGTTCAGTGACACTGGACGGAGTCTGCTTCAATTCTCTGGTATATTCAGGATATAAATCTGGGGATATTGCCTGATGATTAAGGCACATTTGCAATGCTGCTTCATAACTCAACTCTTTAGTTTTAAGTAAGTCGCGACGCAATCTCTCATCCCGTACCCCTAGTACCAGACGATCCCTCAACTGGCGTTTCAAATCAACAAATTTGCAAGTTGATCCAAGTGAACTTATGGCCGCAATATATTCTTGTAAAGATTCATGTTGCATTTGTAAGCGCTTATGAAACTTTCCTGCTTGCAATATTTCATTAACTTCTGGTTCATAAAATTGATCCAAAACCTTAAAAATTTCCGTTAAAGCCACTTTCGTAGGTCGTTTCGGGACTAAAAGTGATGCAATTAGCTTATATGTATCTCTTCCACATTGTGATAAAAACAAAGATCGGCCTTTATCAAGATTGTCCGACGACACGCCCGCGGCGTCAAGTGCACATAATAACTGTTCTTTGTAATCACACCACTTATCACTTTTAGGATCAAACTGTCCAGGAAACACTATATTGGTAATATTTGTGCCCATTTTGCATAAAATCACAATTTTATTCACCAAGTCGCCAATAAAGAATACAGCCAAATTGAGTTCAGTAGCAAAACTGATTTATTTCCAAGTTACCCACATTTAATAAATAAAAGTTAATAATCATCTGTCAAGTACTGAAGGTACTTGTAAAACTTAATACACAACACTTATTATTCACTAAAACCTTCCTCAGGGATCACCCTACCTGTTGTTAAAAACTGCGTGTAATCTCGTCCCGTACTTTTCAAGTTTATCGCTAACAGAGCGACAGATAGACACGGCGAGGGACTTTGTTTTATAATATTTAGAGATAAAAAAAATATATATCTAACGAGTTATCACAAAATGAGAAAAAAAATCGGCCGAGAAATTAAATTAAAAACAATGGAGCGTTATCAAGACTTATGTTATCAAAATGTTAATAGATTTCGGGTTTTTTTATGTAGATTAGGATAAAAATAAAAACATACACCAGTCCATACAAAATAATTTATTCACAGCACTTTGATTATTTACAAGAATCAGGCAACAGATGCACAAATACAACAGTTAGACCTACAATTAAAGTAATGCAACATCAATCCATCTCCATATACTTACTTACTTACTTACTAATGCATAAGTCTGAAAATGTCTCTGTCTGTCTGGTACGTTTTCACGCCTTAACGCTTAACCGATTTTACCGATTTTTATGATTTTTGATAGACGTGTATAAAATGACCTGAAGACTGCTTTATTTTTCAGAAATCAGTGTCTCACGTCTGTCTCATACGTTTTATCGCCTAAAGCGCTTAACTACTATTTATGAGTTTCGATATACGGATAGAAATGATCTCGAGAAGGATGTGGTGAAATAGAGAAACAAATTTTGTAAGAAGATATATTTTTTTCATATTTGATTGACTTGAAACTCTGTACAATCGCCTTAAATAAAAACATAAATTAAAATGTATTTAATTATTTTTGGATATTGACCCCAAAAATACTTACAGATATTTTCTTGAGGAAGATAAATCCAAATACATCTTCATGCCTTAACCACTGGTTAGATTTTTATGATTGTGGATTCATGGGTAATGGAGGTCTTGAGAAAGGACTTAGGCTACATTATTTTTCTATAATCAACGAATGCAGAGCATCAAAAAACCGACTTCACGTCCAAAACTTTGGCTGGAGGTCGTCAATGTAATTAATTTTCTCCGTACCTACTCATACATTTTAAATATTAATTTTTTTTAGTGAAGTACTCAACTGACTTTGATTAAATTTATATTTCACTTACAGATCACCTTTGAAGAATATTCATAACTGTCCAAAAAATCTTGTAAAAAATATACACAAAAAGGAACATACTCGTAAAGTCGAAGTTGCCTTCTGGAAGTCGGTTGAAAATCAAGGCAGAGAAGAAGATTAATTTTCGATTGTTTTTCTTAAGTTAGTTTCAAGAGTTTTTTTATAACTAACGGTGAAAGTACTGCCGCAATGACGGCGGCGCGACGACCGCGGCAGCAGCGGGCTCACTTCGGTCGGGGAAGCTCATAACACAAACTATGTTAACCCGAACGGGCACACACGTGAGGGCGGACGTCGTTGATAAGTGACAACCTACCCTGCTGAGCGAGTAGTCAGGTGTACCTTCCCATAAGTTGAGGTTTAAAGTCGGTGTTGCTATTCTATTAATGAGCATTATTATTAATTATTATGAAAGGAGTATTAGAAGGTTATCCAGATAATTTCAACTCATGTTACTTTTCAATTCAAAAAGGTATAGTTTCCCTTACAGGAAGCTTTCACGTTTACAATAAACAAGGCTCAAGGACAAATATTGAAGATATTGCAGACTGAATTTAATAAAGAAATGTTTTTCACATAGGCAACTATATGTGATATGGTTAAGCGTATCGAGCTCACAACATTTCTACATTTTAGCGAAATACAGGACAACAAGAAACGTTGTTTTTCAAAAATCTATACTGTTATTATAAAGCTGAAGAGTTTGTTTGTTTAGTTGGTTGAACGCGCTAATCTTAGGAATTACTGGTTAGATTTGTTTTTCTATTGGATAGTCCATTTATTGAGGAAGACTATACCTAATAATATCATACTGCAACCAATAGGACCAAAGTGACCATAAGAAAATATTGCAAAAAAGGGGAAAATTCTTCAATTTTGAGACCTTGCGTTGTTTACCATGCGTAAACAATTTTAGTTTAGTAAAAATCATGTATTGCGGAAATTGCGGAAATTTCTTTAAAAGTTCTAACAGAAAAGTATGCATGTCTGTGCGGAATGTCTACCTTTGATGGTTGACTCACCGTTTCAAGGGTAATAAAATGTTTTCGAAATTAGTGTATTATTTTTCTGAGTTTTATCAATATGGTATTAATCCTTATCCAAATAACGGTATTAATCATACGTATTCAAAAGTAAATAAATTTGTGTTTCATATCATTTGATCTCAAATAACACCTTAGGAGATATAAGGATTTTAAAATTACTGTGCAACAAAATAGGTGTGAAGGGTTAAAGCGCTAGACGCGCGAATAGAGATGGGAGCTGGCCGAGGCCGCCCGCGCTAGCCCGCACACATATTCTCTTAAGTTTTATAATTTTATTAAAGAAAGCTTCAACTTTTAAATCTTCAAAATTTATGAAAAAGGCTACAATAAAATTTGATATTGAAATTTTTTTTTTAAGGTCTCTTCCACAAATCCAAGTACCACTCTCTGACTGTCTACATAAATTAAGTATAGAGTTAGCTTTAATTTCAAGAAGGACATAGTAATATTATTTATCCAATCGCAATTACCGATATTCACGCGGGCGAAGTTGCGAGCAACAGCAAGTAAATAAATAAAAAATATATTTTTATATTTAAGCATATTTTTTGTACTGTTTAAGTAAACAAACTAATATAATACAGGGCACATAAACATCTCTAATAATATCGTAAGGCTAACATTTCTAAAATAATTATAATCCATTTTTAACTCCTTGCTGATTCATTTATATGACCGTCACGCTCCAGTTCGACCAGTTAAAATCAAACATCTTCCAGCTCCATGGCCCACCGAAGAAATTAAATCTGTGATGTGAAAAAGAAATAGGGCACGAGTTAAGTATAGAAAATTGCCTAATACAGAAAACCTTGAGAGATATCGCCAACTTCGCAATCGCTGCAGTACTATGTGTAGGGATGCACAACGACGCCATATCCATAACTCAGTCACAAATGGGAATCCCGCTAAAGTGTGGAATTTGATAAAAACTTTAGGTGTGGGCAAAAACAAAAGTAATTTTTCAAAAGATACCTTCGATATTCATCAGATGAATCTCCACTTCTCTACATCAAGCTCACTCGTAGCTTCAATCAATCGAAGCAAGACGATTAAACAAGTTTCTTCTTTGCCTACACCTACGTATGAATCGTTCACTTTTAGTCAATTCACTGAATGTGGTGTTAAGAAAGCAATTGAATCCATTGCCTCTAATGCTATCGGAACGGATTATGTAAGTCGGAAGATGATTTTAATTCTCCTTGATTTCCTTCTCCCTATAATCACTATTATTCTTAATAATTCAATGAGTTCTAAAAAGTTTCCAACTTTATGGAAGGATGCCGAGGTTATTCCGTTGTTAAAAACCAAAACTCCTGCTCCTTTCAAAGATATCCGACCCATTTCTGTTCTCCCTTTTATGTCTAAAACTCTCGAGCGTCTTGTCCAACAACAACTCAGCGAATTTCTCCACAAAAACAATATACTCAATCCATATCAATCAGGTTTTCGACCCGGACATAGTACCGTCACTGCATTGGTCAACGTTACTGATAGTATTAGAATGGGCATGGAAAAGAAACAACTTACCATCCTGATATTACTTGATTTTAGCAACGCCTTCAATACCGTAGATTTTGATATTCTCCTACAACTCGTCAGCTCTCTTAACATATCTCCATCAGTGGTTGACTGGTTTCAAAGTTACTTGTACGGTCACCGGCAGTGCATAATCCTGGATGGTTCCACCTCAACCTGGGCTTCCACCTCAAAATACAACTCCGGGAGACTGTTAAAAACCTCGGTGTCATTTTCGACCGCACTTTTAGCTGGAAGCCACAAATTGATGAAGTTAGGAAGATGTTTGCCGCTACGAATTCTCTAAAACGCTTGCGCAATCTATTGCCTTTGCCTACCAAAATTTCCATTGCCCATTCTTTCTTTCTCCCATTACTTGATTATGCGGATGCGTGCTATTTGGATATCACTGTTGACCAACTTAATTAACTTGAGCGCCTCCAAAATCTCTGCATACGATTTATATATAGTTTGCGGAAATATGATCATATCTCTGAGTATCGCACTAAGCTCAAGTGGCTTCCAATTCGCTTTCGCCGGAATATTCACGTTCTTTGTCTACTGTACCGAATACTGTTCAATCCTACTGTCCCTAGCTATTTTCAAAATGACTTAAGCTATCGTCATGTGCAACATAGTCGTGATTTACGATCTTCTGACAATTTAATGCTCAGCACACCGGCTCATTCAACCGATTTTTTCGGCGATGCATTTAAAATTCGCGCAGTATCCTTATGGAATCAGTTACCACTTTGTATTAAGTCAGCTAAGACCATCGCCACATTTAAAAAGCTTTTAAAAAAACACTACTTATCCTTAACTGAAGAAGTCAATGTGTAGTATATGTATGTATATCTTGTATTCTTATGTATGTATGTTTATATATAAATTAAGAATGTCTGTAACAAATAGTCGACATGTTTTTGCTTTTTTTTTGTTATTTTTTTATTTCTATTTTGTTTTGTAAGTAAACCCCATTTGTTGTAATTTACTTTATCATGTTATTTTGGTTGCCTGGCAGAGATCGCATCCTAGCAATAAGGCCACCGATTGTGTTTTCTATTTTATTGTCTTTTATTTTTTATTTTTTGTTTGTACAATGAAGAGTAAATAAATAAAATGTTTATTGTTTTTGAACCTATTATTACATTTCTATTGACTTTGCAAAAGGGATATTTGCTTATAAACTCAAATATTCTGTTTCTAAAGTTCGTATGAATGGTACGAATTTTACAAATACGGCAACTTTAGTGTTTTTTATAAACACACAGAGCCGAGGCGCTGCCGGTGCTTGCAGTCCGCGGAGGTTCCCACGTCCCGCGCGTGATCCCGCACAACGTCACAAGTTCGCAGGAAAAGGCTTCTAGTTTCGTAGGTCCGCTCCGTATACACCCACGGTATTATTTGATGATTGGTTTTTAGTGCAAAATATTTACAAATCACGAAACTTCCTATTTTCGGATAGACATTTTATTTTATCGGATTATGTTAAGTCGGTCAGTAAGTAATGTATTATGATATCAAAAATAAACTTTCATCCCCTATTTCTACTCCTTAGGGATTTATTTTAAAAAATAACCTATGTTTGGCCCTGATTCTTAAACAGTTGTAACTCTTAATTTGAATTGAATTCAGCCTTGAAAGCGCAAAAGACGGACAGACTCTCTAATTCATAATGGTAAAAAGAAAGTATGGATGGTATGTCAGTATGTACATATTGTCATATGTAAGAATATATGTGTATGTATATATGTATTATTAGAATTTATATGTATTACTTATTGATATTTAGGTATGACTGTGTAATTATTTGTATGAAGTCTATTTTATAGCCTGTGTTCCAACGCCCATCCTAATTGTCCACTACCTAATCCTGTCAAGACTCGGTTGCCTAGAAGACATCGCTCTATGGCGATAAGGCCACCTTTGTGCCAATATGAAATTAAAATGTACCATTTTGTTTACTTTATTTTTATGCTGTTGGTGTACAATAAAGAGTTGATTATTATTATTATTATTTTCATCATATTCTTCAAAAGAACCTCCTTTTTACAGGGTGGGATATGCACTACATTATTATTATTATTATGGTAACCATTATATTTTTTCACTTATAATGTACCTAACCTACACTCCTAAACTAAATTAACTAAACCTGCCTTAAGTTGTGTTGTAGCAATGAAATTCTTAACCATATCCACTTTTGAAAAATAAAAGTGTATCAGGTAGTCCACTGCTCGGGCACTGGGCGGCAGCTCAGTGCGACCGACACCAACGCGGCGTCTAAGACAGTTCGCCAACTAGGCTCTGGGTGCGGAGCTCAGCTTACGGAATATAGTTTAGCCTTTAAGCACCATGTGTCACGCTTTTAAAACGTGCACAAAAGAAAGTGAAATAAAAAAAATGAGAATAAGGCAGAAAAATATATTCTAAGATAGGGGGGGTAAGGCCGGTCTTTCGGGCGTCGCTCCTGACTGGTCAATGGTACCACACTCTCCTTGGCCTTGCGGTGTCCTCTGCAGCGTTCAGGCGAATGATGTTTGGTCCAGCTAGTCAGTGTTTATAACTTTATTCGTAAAGTTTTCTCCCACGGGAGTTCCTGAAATCCAGCGAGGGGGCGCAAATTAGTTGGGCAGGCATTTTAGGTAGGCAAGCGCTAAGGGATTATGTGGCAACCAAATTATTAAGCATTTACTAGGCAAAAGGTATCAAGGCAGTGTTTTATTTTAACAGCTATTATTCAGAAGGGTTACAACAAGAGGCCTGGCCTTAAGAAAACTTAATTATCATTTAATATAATATGTAAGTAATTACATAGGTATGTTTAAATAAATGAAAAATGTGATAAATAAAAATGTAATGTGATATTAAGAATAATTGAGCATTTTAAATGCAAAAAAAACTTAAAAACATTATTAATTAGGTATGTTACTTAATAAGCAAAATAATAAATTGTTCGTTATAATAAACAAAGAGGTTAAGCACATTAAGATTTTTCTTTTAACATTATAATGAAGGTAGTCCAATTCTAGAACTTACTTAAAGCTTTAGCAGAAACACGATTAAACAAGCACTAAAAGTAATGAAAATGAAATGTATTAACCAGGTAGGTAATATCTACGGTAATTCTAAATTCGACATGAAATTAAATATAGGAGAGCACAACTTACCCAGTACGGGAAAATAATATACGTAGGTACACTATTTAAATTTTTGTTTCGATTAGTCCAATTTTTATAATAATTATTGTACTAAATATATTGTTTTTTTATTTTAAATATATTTCACAGACAATAAGTTTGAAAGCAATGCTTAAGTTTTAGGAATTTCAAAAAACGTCAGCTCGGTAAGCGTCAAGCGAGAGATGTGTCGATCACGCACGCCCGAGCCGCCGCTGCGTGTTCGCTTCAAACCCTGACCAGTTTCAAACCACATTCCTGAGCGCGGCAGGCATAACTATGTAATAGTATTTAAGTAGCGCTCGGCAGTTTGTTCGTTTATTTATTTAATACTAATAGTTTGCAGTAAAAAAATATTTAAGTATTTATTTTATTTTTAATTATGTATAAAAGCTACGTTACACATGTTATATGAACTCACAAAATTCAGTTCTCTTGCTATATGCACTGAACTTACTAAACAAAATCATGAATTCTGGTTATTGTATTTTTAACTTTTAGTTATTTTTAATATGATTTTATATGAACTTTCTTAAAATACAAATATTGGGTAAGTACTTTTATAAAATTCAAAGAACATAGGTATTTTCATTTAAAAAAAATTAAATGAAATGAAATAGCCTAGTATAATACCTACTACAAAAGTCACGGACTTATTGAACCGCCCTCGTATACTCGTAAATGGCGAGCGGTAACCATAATATAAACTTCCATTTCATACATAATTGCTTTAAAAAAATATTTACAGAAGTTTGTAAAATAAGGTAAAAATAACCCGAGGCATTTTTGCCAAAATTCTGTACAATCGGTTAGGTACTTAAGATTTTCAATCTACTTTTCGATATATAATATTCGACAAATCTATTAATCCTATTAATCCTGTATTAGAAATATTTCAAAAAAAAATTAGCCTTTATTTATCCGGGGTTTTTCAAAGGATATATTTTTCTAATAATTTTAATATAGTCGATTCATTCATTCAAATCAGTGCTGTTTTATCTGTGAAAGCAGAAAAAATAGACAGACATACAGATAGACGGACAGACTGGCTTTTTAATAATATTAGTAAATCGATATTTCATTATCCTTTATCTGGATTACGACTAATGAGCTCTGTTTTCGGTTAGACGGCGCTGTGTATTGTGTACAATGTCCAACATACTTGAATATGTTAAAAATTATAAAGATTGTTCAGTCATCATTTATAATAAGTCATAGCTATTTGCCTACTACTGAATTAATCAAGACGATACTTACAAATCACGAAATACCAGTTGTTAAAAATAAAACTGGTGATTTATCGGATCTGGGTAACTATAGGCCTATATCACTAGCTACTACTATAGCCAAGGTATTGGACAGGGTGCTTGAAACCCAATTAAATAAACATATTAAATTAAATGACAACCAGTTTGGTTTTAGGCCCAGACTCTCAACCGAAAGCGCAATTTTGGCTCTCAAGCATACTTTCCAGTATTATACTAGTCAAAGTACACCGATTTACGCTTGCTTTCTGGATCTATCTAAAGCTTTTGACCTGGTTTCCTATGACATATTATGGGAGAAGTTGAAGAAGGAGAACATGTGTCCTGAAATGATAAATATTTTTCGCTACTGGTATGGGAACCAGGTCAACAGTGTAAGATGGGCGGGACAGCTATCGGACCCATACAAAATGGAATGCGGCGTGAGGCAGGGAGGTCTGACCTCTCCTGTCTTAGTTAATCTGTACATGAACGAGCTTATTAAGACGCTCAGCAGTACTCATGTCAGCTGTCATATAGATGATGTATGTGTTAATAATATAAGTTACGCTGATGACATGGTGCTGCTGAGCGCCTCTGTGTGTGGTCTAAGGAAACTCCTAAGCATATGTGAAACATATGTCAAAACACATGACTTACTCTATAATAGATGATTAAACGAACTTCTAAGTGAAGTTCTATCGCTATTATATGAGTCGCTTCATTCGAAGATATTATATAACAGGTAGTCCTTTTTAGGTACTAGGTAACTTCGCATAATTTAAAGTATCATAAAAAAAACACTGTGGTGGGGCGCCGCGTGGCATGATCTACCCGGTTCGCGCCAAGCCCTCATTCTTTAGAGACCCTAAACGAAACTTTTAAATGGGTTCTGGGGTGGGTGGGTACGTCATATCTTCGAATGAAGCGACTCATATAATAGCGATAGAACTTCACTTAGAAGTTCGTTTAATCATCTATTATATTTCGTCGCTTCATTCTTCAGATATTATATAACAGGTAGATTTTCAGAGATAGAAAGTTTTGTTTAGGTATATACTTGGAATTGAAATAAGTAAAGATATAAATATGTAATTACATATTTTATTATTATAGTACTTAATAATTAGTATTATTACATAATGAGCTTCAAATAATCTTACTTTATTTGAGTCGCTAGAAATTATAATCAGCTTAAATTAATGAAACTTAGTGATAGTCTATTTATAGACACATAATTTTTAATGTAGTAATTTACTTAATATCAAAATACGTAATATTCAATAACTATTTTTAATATTAGGTTAAGTATTGTTCATGTCTCGATTAAGTATCGACAAAGCAAAGTTATTTTGTTGATCATCTAAAGGCCGATGGTAAAACTTTGCGAACACCTGTGAGTTTTGTGTCCACCCGGCCGTTTTTCGAATGACATCGACACTGATACCGGCCGCGCGCGCGGCTGAGGTCGACGCGTGTCGTGTGCTGTGCGCACTAAAACGCTCATGTCAATGCCGCTCGTGGCGAGCGTTTGCTTAATCCATCGACTTAGCGTCTGACTTGATGCAGTTCTGTGGGGAGCTTTGAATGTTACGAAGAGATTCCCGGAGTTTGAACCTCAGATATTTTTTGTAATAAAAATATATTCTTTTAAAGTTGATACTGGGCATATGTTGATATTGCTTTGAAAATTTGGGAGAGATAATAAGGGCTGTTCACGATTTGGAGCGGAAGTCTTGATTATATCTGTTATAATAATATTTACTTTATCAGATTGAAAAACAATATTTTCTAATTTACGTAAAGACAATGTCTGTACTCTTTGACCGGTACATAAAGCTAATAATGTAACGAGTTTTTTTGTAATATTTTCTAATGATAAATTAATATTTGGATACCAAGAAGACAGTTGATTTAGTACTAAATTTGGATCCCAAGTAAATGAATATTTAGGCTTAATATGTTTAGTTTTATAGGCTCCTATTAAGAGGCGTTTAACACAACTGTTATCACTTATCTCTTCTCCTAATAAAAGAGATAATGCAGATCGATGTGTATTTAATGAACCGTAAGAACATCCCTTATTAAATTGCTCGTTTAAAAATCAAAGAAATAATGGAATGGATTTTTCGAAACTATTAATTCATAACCACACTTCTTGAAACCATAACTTCAATGAGACGTTGTACGTTGAACAGTAGTGTCTGCGAGCGAGGCGAGCATCAACGTGAGAGCCTCTGGTGGGCAGCTGCGCCGGCTGAACAACGCCCGGAGAGCCTCGCGGCACCCAGGGTAAGGCTGGAGTGCAGTGGGTGCTGACTCCATGGCTGGGAAGGCCAGAAGGGGAATACAAGTACCCCTTCGGCTTTATCATCAATGATTTTTCGTATACATTTTAATACAAGAGAAAAGGGAGGAAATGCATAAAAATCCAAGTCAGCCCAGCTTATTGTAAATGCATCAACTGCGACTGCATCAGGTTCAGGCTTCCAGGTGACAAATAATTAACATTTGGCATTGGCTCGACTTGAGAACAAGTCGATCTTAATGGGCCCGAAACTATTTACAATAAGTTGGAAAGCGCTATCCGAGAGGGCCCATTTCTGGACTCGAAATCTGCTCGATTTTCTTTGGTGATTTTCTTTGGTGAAGCAAATATCCATAAATTGCATTTTTCACACCATTGCCAAATTTCTCTACTTAAAATATTCAAATGTGGGAACTGAATACCTCCCATCCTATTAATGTAGCTAATGGCGGTAGTATTGTCAATACGTAATAATATTGCGCAATCTTTTCCTTCACTAGCTATACTTTTGAGACCTAACAAAACCGCGAGTAATTCTAAAAAGTTCATGTGATTTTCTTTTTCACTGTTCGTCCATGAACCACTATATTTATTATTTTTGCATACTGCTCCTCAGCCTGTCCTAGATGCGTCGGTGTAAATTTCTGACTTATAATTTTGAGTATTGATTGGACAAGAAATAATATTAATATTATTTTTCCACTACCATAAATCTTTTAGTAATATCTTATTAAGATTCATTTTCACCTCATAGTTTCCTCCGAACTTATTTAAGGCTAAAAACTTTTGTCTCTCTAATATTTTTGTATATAAGAATCTATATTTTGTGGTTGGACAGGCTGCGATCAATACACCTATAAGTTTAGCGAAATTTCGTAATGAACAAGTTTTAAGATTAATGTACCTATTTATGAACTGTGCAATGTTATGCCGCTTATCGCCAGGTAACGTAATAGACATCTGTTCTGTGTTGAACATAAAACCTAAGAATTTGATTGACTTTTTTGGTACAATGTGACTTTTATCGAAATTTACAATAAAACCTAGACAATGTAATAACTTCAAAGTTTCTGTTACATTAATCATGCATTCTTCATATGTATCTCCAATAAGAAGATCGTCTTAATAGGTAGTAGACTTAAAACCCTGTTTTCTCAAATGACTCATTACTTCACGCATATTTTTTGTAAATACCCACGGAGCTACCGATAATCCATACGGCATTGCTGTGAACTCGTAAGTGATCGGCTCAGACGAATCATTTTCTTGGAATTCGAATCGTAGGTACTTTCTGTCACTAACAAAAAACGGCATAAGTAGATATGATTCTTTCATATCTATGTTGGCTAAGTATCCATTACGAGGAATTAATTTCGAGGCTGTTTAATAAGATTCCATTTTAAAATGTCCTTTTTTACGAACTTGTTTAAAGATTTTAAATTTAGTATAAACCTTTTTTCTCCGTTAGGTTTCGGAGCTAAAAATATATTTGAAATAAATTGATCATTTGAAGGAGAACAAGGCTTTATAGCCCCTAAGTCTAATAATTTATTTATAGCTATTTTCATGTCTCTTTTTTCACATGATGACAAATTATTTTTAGGAATAGAATACTGACAAATTTGAGTATCAAATGGTATTCTAAATCCATGATTTATCCACTTCAATATAACTTCGTTTTTAGTTACTTTTGTCCAACAATCATAAAATAAATTACTTCGACCTGCATGTACCTTGATTAATGTTGGGTCGGAGCACGCGTCCTGGACTAAGTCTGCGGCTGGAACTTGGCGTTGAACGCAGAGTTCGATTGAGGGCGCCGCTGTGTTTGAGCTGCTATCGGTTTCCTCTGACCTCCCCGCCCCCCCCTGAACGACGGGTAACGAGGAGGTCCTGTCCAGTTTCCCTGCTGAGACGACCGGTTGACCGTTGATATTTGAGAGGAGACTGTTTTGGCTGGGCCTTTTTTAATTAGAGCTCCCTACTTTTCAATGGCTTTACTTGCCTTTATTTTTTCCGGCAACGAACTTCCGAATAAAGTTTCGTCTCTTTCGGAGTCTTGTATAACATGTTTAAAGTTTGTATCCAAATTAGGTAAAATCAGTTTTACCCTATCTTTGGTGAACATAAAGTGGAGGTCTGATAATAGGCAGCATCCATCACTTACGTGACGGAAGGCCTTCATTTTGTTTTCTTCCTTCTCAGGGAGGACGTCCATCTCTCGATTTATGGTGGTAATACCGTACCCCAGCTGTTGCTGAAAGTTTTGGATTTTTTTTTTTGTCACGTGCTCGTGCTATGTCAGTTATGGCTGCTGAGATTTCAGCATTTATTTCAGCTATAATCGTATTGAAAACAAAAGGTGATCGATAAGATCAAATAAAATTTATTAAATTTTACATCATTACGATATTGAGCGGATAACGTGATATATCTATTATAGATTACACGCATTTTCTGCTCTGATTTTTTAAATGACCTTGGAGGCGACATGTTTATGTCTAATTAACGCCCATAACGTATTACAGACAACGAGATAAATCTCCTTGAGATTACCCGCATTTTCTGTAATCGTATTGAAAACAAAAGGTGATCGATAAGATCAGATAAAATTTATTAAAGTTTACATCATTACGATATTGAGCGGATAACGTGATATATCTATTATAGATTACACGCATTTTCTGCTCTGATGTTTTAAATAAAATTTTTAAACCGAATAAGTAGGTCTTACCTTGTAAGATTTCTTCTTCATCGGAGGAAATAATTTGCTGTTTCCGTTTTTATTTATTTTTTGTTCCAACTTTTTTATCTTTATATTATAATGTTGAAGCTGTTCTTCTGCTGTACGTTTAGGCATTTTGTAAAAACTTAAGTAAATGATTAAAGTAAATGACGTATGCTTGTTACCACGCACGAAAAAAGAATGAGGGCTTGGCGCGAACCGGGTAGATCATGCCACGCGGCGCCCCACCACAGTGTTTTTTTTATGATACTTTAAATTATGCGAAGTTACCTAGTACCTAAAAAGGACTACCTGTTATATAATATCTGAAGAATGAAGCGACGAAATATAATGCAAAGAAAAGTAATTTTATGATTTTTAAATTTGTCAATAAATGCCCGTCCAGTATTCCACCTATTAAAATTAACGGTATTCCCTTAAAGCGAGCAGATACTTTTAAATACCTGGGCCATGTCGTGACCTGTGATCTGCGCGATGATTGCGATATTGAAAGGGAGCAGAGGGCCTTGTCAGTGAGAGCTAATATGATATCCCGAAGGTTTGCACGATGTTCGATACAAGTAAAGATAACATTATTCAGAGCACTTTGTGCATCATTCTACTCGTGCAGCCTGTGGAATTACTATACTCAAAAAGCCTCGTAGGCCCTTCGTGTCCAATACAATAACGTCTTCAGGGTGCTGGTGGGGCTGCCGCAGCACTGCAGCGCGTCGGGCGTGTTCGCTGCGGCCCGTCGTCGGCTTCCACGCCATCATGCGCTAGCGCCTCGCCGCGATGGCCGGCAGAGTGCGCGCCAGCCCCAACAGCGTCCTGAGCATGATAGCGGGCAGACTAGACTGCCCTTTCATTAAAAATGTCAGTAAGCAACATAAAACTACTTTTTAACCGGATTAATCGCGTATAATTTATATTTTACATTTTAACTCACGAGCGACTGACCACGGGGTCTGCAAAGACACCGAAACGTCGAGTTAAAATGTAAAATATAAATTATACGCGATTAATCCGGTTAAAAAGTAGTTTTATTTAAATTATGAATCGTGAAAACTTATGACAATACTAAGTAAGCAACATGTTTTATGTATCTAATTAATTAATCTCGACATAACTAATTTGACATAATAATTTTATTCGATAGGGTTTATTTGGGTTAAGCTTCATTTAATTAATTTGACCTGTTAATGGTTCCTACATGCTATTTTAATATATTTTACAGTTTTGACATTTTATTTATATAAATTGACATTTTTACATTATTGACATTTTTATAGTTAAGTGCAGAATTTGATGATTCTTTTTAATTTATATAAATATTTCAAATCATTGACATGTGATCATTAAACAATTTGTGATGAGTGCTTGTGACTTGAAAATAAACAATTATTATTAACTCTATTATTCTTATATAATTAAATTCAATATTTTATTTTATTTTTTAAGTGACATTGTTGAATTTTATTAATAACTAGCTGTGCCCACGGCTCCGCTCGCGATAATTTCGGGATAAAAAGTATCCTATGTTACTTCTAGTACCTCTCATGATTCGTCGAGTAGTTTTTGCGTGAAAGCTGAACAAATATCCACGCTTTCATATTTATAATATTAGTAAGGATAAGGATTGACATTTTATAATATTTGACAATTAATTGTTTAGATCACTTTCACATGAGGCTTAAGTATCTATGGAATGAAAATACTTCAGCGCAAAGCTTCCGAGTAAACTATATTGAAAGTTGACCCGTCCGGCACGTGAACATGAAGATTTCTAGAAATTCTAACCCGGGAAAGAGCGACGTATAACTGACCATGCGAGAAACAACTGACACCGAGATCTGCTCCAGCAACACGAAAAGTCTGCCCTTGAGCCTTATTAATTGTCATTGCAAAACACACCGATACTGGTAATGGCTTTCTTTTAAATTGGAATGGAAAATTATTTGTATTATGGGAATTCTGGGAATAAATACGGTTTCTCCTGCACCGCAACCTGTTAAAATTTGAGATATTCAAATAGAATTATACTCAGAAATAATAATATGTACAACTTACAACAGAAAAAGAAATGAAAATAAAGCTGAAACGCCTGTGCAATGCTACCTACCTATACCTACTTCACTCAATAATAAATACCTATAACTACAATAATTAATAAAAGTACCTTCGCTTTTACCTAAAAAATACAAAGAAAACCTGAACTTAAATTATCCAAAATTTGGAATTTGACCGAATATTTAAACTCTACCAAAACAACTACATAACTTCATACATAACTTCACGCCTGTATCCCTTATGGGATAGGCCGAACACCAGTGGTTATAAGACCATCTGATGTCACGTTTGACAAATGAGGTATAATAATGATGGAGAGAAAAAAAATGAAAATGAAAATGAAAACTTTTTTATTCGTAGTAGGTAATTTTATACACTTTACGAACGTCAAATGCTGGACGAGGGCGGCGCGGGTCCGGACGACATGACGAATCCTAGGGGAAGCCTCCGTCGAGAAGTGTGCGTCGCTCGGCTTTGAAGATAATGATCGCACATTATCCACCAATGTCTTGGTGTTGTCAACTACTACGTTTTCTTCGGCTTTAAAAACGAATTGAAAGTAGAATCCTTGGTAGACCGAGAGGAAAAAAGCCGGCGGAAAAAAAACTCTCGGCACTCTTTTGTAAAAAGTGCTTATCATAGGTACAATTTGGCAGAAATACAGCTCTGCTATGACATAAAAAAACAAACAGAAGACAGCTATTCTTGCTTGCCAATATCATGTCGCAGCCAAGCTGCTTACAAAGTGATTAATGTTTAATATTTGGAAATAGCCTGTGGAGACATCAATCCCACGCTCTTTTGTCGTCTAAATAATCTTTGAGTTTATAATAGCCTTTTTTGCATAATGTTTCTTTGATAGTTCTTTTAAATGTATTAAACGTTAGGGATTGAATTGACTTTGGTATTTTATTATAAATACGTTTTGACATTCCCATAAATGATTTGGTGCTTTTAGCCAGCCTTAATTTGGGAAACGCTAATTTATGGTCGTTCCTTGTCATTACAGAATAATTTTGATCATGCTTATCTTTCATGGTTTTAAATTTACTACTATTCTTATAAATATACATAATGTTTTAATATATACATTGTGATGCAAAGGTCAAGATACCAATCTCTTTAAACTTTTCTCTTAAAGATTCTCTATTTCCAAGTTTATAAATGCCACGAATAGCCCTTTTCTGCAGTGTAAATATCGTGTCAATGTCTGCGGCATTGCCCCAAAGTAGGATGCCGTAGGACATTATACTATGAAAATAACTAAAATAAACTAGCTTCGCCGTATCAAAATCAGTCAATGAGCGAATTTTATTTACCGCGAACGCTGCAGAACTAAGTCTACTCGCTAACTGTGAGATATGGGCGCCCCATTGCAATTTAGAATCTAAGGTAATTCCAAGAAAACAGTATTATCTACTAGATTCAACCTGTTCCCATTAAGCCGCAGATCAGACTCAACTTGTTTTTCATTTGGTGCGGAGAATTTTATACATTTAGTTTTCTTATCATTGAAAGCTAGATTATTTACATTAAACCACTTTAATACATTTGAAAAAGCATTGTTTACATCATCGTAGTTGGTTTTCTGCCTTATCATTTTAAAAATTAATGATGTGTCAAACAATACAATCAGCAAACAATACAATATCGTGATTATTGCCTACCATATAGGGTAGATCATTTTATATAGACTAAAAATAAAAATGGGCCCAGAATTGAACCTTGAGGCACTCCCATTCTCACAACGGACCCAGCTGACCTTTTCCGGTAAACCTCAACCTTCTGGATTCTATCACTCAGGTATGAATTCAAAAGTTTGAGGTCAGTGCCTTTGATGCCGTAGTGGTGGAGTTTCCTGATGAGAGTGTCATGCTGAACACAGTCAAATGCTTTGGATAGGTCACAAAATACACCTAGAGCATCCTGTGACCCCTCCCAGGCACCAGCTATTACTTCAAACAGTTCAACACCAGCATCAGTTGTCGAACGACCCCTTGTGAATCCAAATTGTTTGTTATGAAGTAAATTGTTTTTTGTGAAGTGAGCTAATAGCTGGTTGAGAATAATTTTTTCATAAATTTTGCTACATGTTGGTAAAATCGAAATTGGTCTAAAATTAGTAGGGTCCGTAGAGCTACCCGATTAAAATAAAGGAATAACCTTACTATGCTTCATTAAATCAGGAAACTCCCCACTTATAATACAGTTGTTAAATATTTCAACAAGGCAAGGAGCTATTACATCTATTATAGAACTTAAGATTTCAACCGATATGCCCCACAAATCAGTTGTCTTTTTAACATCAATTGTTTTAAATGTTTTAAAAATGTCCCCGGTGTCTATGGGTTGGAACTTGAAAGACTCCTTGCACTCACTTACATGATTTTTCAGCAATGATTCAGCCACCACAGGTGAAGAATTTAACAATTTAGTATTTGAAACTGGAATGTCAGCAAAACAATTTTCGAATGTTGTCGCAACATTTTCATCTACATTAATGGTTTTATTGTCAATTACAAGTTTAAACTCAGTATTGCGATCCTTAACTTTTCCAGTTTCCTTATTAATTATGTTCCATGTTGTTTTAGTCTTATTAGAACTATATTTAATCTTATTACTTAAATATATAGATTTGGCTGCGGCACATACTCTTTTGAATAGTTTTGAGTAAACTCTAACGTAATTGCAAAAACTTTCACTTTTGTTATATGATTTCTCATGATAGAGATCATATAGGTGCTTTCTACTTATATGTATACCTGTGGTAGCCCAATCATTGAAGGATTTACAATTATTTGGAGAGACTTTTTTCGGAATAAATACACTCTCATGTTGTTTATTTATTATACTACTTAAATTACTGTATTGTAAATTTACATTGTTGCAGTGGGCTATATGGGGAGATGCTATTGCAGTGACAGGGGGTCAGCCTATCGCCCACAAAAATGCCAATAAGACCATTTTTCCCTTAACTGACTTTTACAGTATGCCCGGCAAGAGAAGCAGCTGGTACATTCTATGTTTTTCGTTCGCATGGAAGCAACTAATACCTATTTTTAACCGAATTCAAAAAAAGGAGGTTCTCAGTTTGACCTGTATGTATGTATGTTTGTCTGCGAATATCTCGCGTTTGGCTGAACCGATTTGGATGCGGTTTACAGAAAAAGATTCGTCAAGTTTAGAAGAAGGTTTTAGTATATTAACCGACTTCATTAAAAAGAAGGTTCTCTGTTTATTTTGTATCAGAGATGAGCCGAATGTTCGGCCAAACATTCGTATTTCGTACAACATTTGTATTCAGCCGAATGTTTGATTGATTTGCCGAATAATTACCGAATACTAGCAGTTTCTCGCAGATTTACATGCGCAACTTCTGATTAAAAGTAGCCAACTTACAAAGAGGAGTTTAACCTGTATGTTAAATATGTTTGTCATCGATTATCTTGCGTCTGGCTGAACCGATGTTGATGCGGTTTTTTAAAGGATATTTGTCCCATTTAGGAGAACCTTTTACCTTTTAATTACTTTCAATTCTGGGCTAGCTTTTAGTTTTTTCATAGTAAGTTAGTTTCCATATTTGTAGATATTCGTGATAAATTTTTATTGATAAGTTTTGTATAAATTCTTAGCTGACTGTTCTCACGAAGATTTTTTTAAGCGAATCTCTTTTCGTTGGTCAGGTTCTGCAGCACGAGCATGCTGGCGATACCTAGACAAGACCAACTCGTGCTGTATCAAGTCCTCGTTATTTTTCGTTGGGATTTCATTACTCTTCTTTCTTAAAGCGTCCTTCTACATAGTTTTCTACTTTGACCTACAGGTAAAACGTATATAACAATAGAAGGTAGGTCAAAGTAATGATGTTACAGTACCAAAACATCACATTACCAGAAGAAGTAAGTAGGCAGTAGCTAATACCAGAACAAGCCCAAAACTTATCACTAAAAAACTATCACTAATATGTACTGTAGAACCTAACTAACTATAAAAAATCTAATGACTAGCCTAAAACAAAAACCTAACACTAAAAAGTATGAAATAAAAAATAAATGAAAAAGTCACAAAACCAAAACCAAAATGAAAAGCAAACTAATTATTTCTTTTTAAGAAAAAGTGAACCGAATTCAAAAAACCAACCCACTAAAAATGTTTAAATAATTTTTATAAACGCCATCCTATTCCTGTTTCTATTCCATCCATATTACTACCCCGTATAGTAAATTTCTGCCAAAAATTAATTAATATTAATGAATGTAATAAGAACATTAATAATTTATCTGGGTAGGTATTTACATAGTTTTTGAAGTTGGTGCCAAAAAATAGTTAGATGTTTTGTGTAATTATAAATTAAATAAAACTGTTAATATCGTAAGGAAATCGAAATGGGGAGGGCACTATTCTCTAAAATACAGACTGTCTAATTTAGGGGCCAGACATTTTACTTGGATGCTACGCTTTCTTTCGCGGAAAAAGTACCGAATGGCTCACACTTGAGGGCCACACGTCGTCGTCGTCGTGTCGTCGTGAGTAGATGTAACTTCGTTGATACGTTCGCCTTATACTTTTCTCTGTTTGGCAGCAGTTTTACTTTTATTGGTTTGGCACCGACTTCAAAAACTATGTAAATACCTACCCAGATAAATTGTTAATGTTCTTATGACATTCATTAATATTAATTAATTTTTGGCAGAAATTTACTATACGGGGTAGTAATATGGATGGAATAGAAACAGGAATAGGATGGCGTTTATAAAAATTATTTAAACATTTTTAGTATGTAGGTTGGTTTTTTGAATGCGGTTCACTTTTTCATAAAAAGAAATATTGGTTTGCTTTTCATTTTGGTTTTGGTTTTGTGACTTTTTTATTTATTTTTTATATAAAATAACAACGAAAGAAATTCAAATAAACTATTTAAAGACTAAAGGTCGCGCTGATAAGCACGGTTTATAATATCAATTATTGTCTAAACTAATATTATAAAGAGGAAACCTTTGTATTTTTTATGTTTGTATTGAATAGGCTCAAAAACTACTGGACCGATTTCAAAATTTCTTTTACCATTACTTAGAGGGATTCTTCCGAATCCGTATAGGCTACTTTTTATCCCGAAAATCCCGCGGGAATCGAAATTGCACGGGTAAAACCGCGCGCAACAGCTGGTGTGTCAATAAAGTCGAACGCTCTGAACGCAACAACAGTCAAATATTGAATGAATTATAAAGCTTGCGATCGCCTCCCGCCTTTTTATACACTGCCGCAAGCCGCGTCGAGCGCGGCAACCGTTACGCAAAAATAATCCTTATATCATTCAGTATTCACGCTCGATGGGTTATTAGCGTATTTCATGTATAAGTTTGGTGTTTCTATACCTATTTCTATGATTCTTTTTTTATTGAATAGGTAATAATGTTATTTTTTTTGAATTAGGGATGAGTGAGAGTATTATAAACGTAAGAGTAAACAAATATAATCAGAAAGCTCCGAACTGCTAAGCCATCGGGATTTACACGTGTTATTGTGAGTCAACCATAAAATATAGACATATACTGTTGTGAGATATTTTTTATATAATTTTATGAAAAATATTTCTGTCATGATTTCTATGTAGCATTAACCATTAAGGCTGCACACGCGACGGAAGCTTAAAAAATAAAGTAACTTCTCCCGTTTTTCCAACATTTCCCTTCACTGCTCTGCTTCGATTGATAGCAGCGTGATAATAAGTAATACTATAACCTGCCCAGGAGTACGAAAAATAATTTTACCAAGTTTCGTTAAAATCCGTCGAGTAGTTTTTGTTTCTATAAGGAACATACAGACAGACAGACAGACAGACAAAAATTTTACTGATTGCATTTTTGGCATCAGTATCGATCACTAATCACCCCCTGATAGTTATTTTGAAAATATATTTCATGTACAGAATTAACCTCCCTACAGATTTATTATAAGTATATAGAATACATATAGATTATTATTGGTCTATAATCTATAATAAATCAATTTATTAGCCACTTACAAATAAATTGATTTATTGTTTATCATTATTCTTTAAATTTTAAGTTTTTTAATGTTCTTGAAGGGGAACACAATTCATCCAAAGAAATAATTATTATGGCATATTATAAAATGACGAGATAAAATTGAAAATATAAAAGCAATATTTTCCTATAAAAAGTTTCTTATTTAAATATAATAAGGTACTGGATGATAAAGATGCTAAAAATATCATCAGTTTTATATAAGCTTTGATTCAAATATCCACGGTTAATATTTTAGTCCGCATTTTGTATGAGCACAGTGCCGGTCAGTAGCAGTGCTCGGTCGACTGCGGCCAACGGTTGCATTTCAGCGTTCCGCCAATTAGTGGAAAAATCTAATTCAAAATGCGAGTGAAGTTCTCCAAGTCAAATGTCAAATAATGTCAAAGTCATATCGATAGCGAACTGTTGAATAGCAAATCAAAAGTTTGGGTCTAATGCAAGTTAGTTTGTCTACATTTACGTACGAATTGATTTTGATCTCTGTTTTGAGCTGTGCTCAGAAAAGAAAGCATTCGTGAAAAGTTCCTACGTAATGATTTATTTAGACTGCCTAGCAACTTGAGCATCCGCAATACAATGTTTGCAGTTTTTAACTTCTGTGTATTTTTTGTGTACAAATAAGTTTTTGTTTTATTTTTCAATAAAGATATATTAGGTATAATATTAGACATTCTATTGTATATCTTTTCAATGATAATCTATCCAGATTTGTTGCTGCTATCCAATTTATTGATTCACTTTTACGGCCTGCAAGTTCTATTCCAATTCCAACAATCTCAGCTATTAGTTAAAGTTAATAAATATGCAACATGTTCTGATCTTGAGTCAAGTAGTTGGGTAATGGCACGTTAATTAACCGCGGAGGGTCGGCTAAATGCTTATCAGGCTAAAAACTCTAAATTAATCGTTTTATACAATCATCAAGGCATCTAAGGGTTCCATACACTTACAGTCTGCCTACAGTCACTGGTTCTAAAAGGTGGCCTGTCGTCCAAGGTGTGCATAGCGATTATTGCCTGCCGGAAATGGTTGAACAACGGCTCTGAGTCTACACACTAGCAGGCGGCTGTTGACAGTTTCACACCACAATGCCGAGTGCCGGCAATCGTACATACTAGCAGGCGGAAGTCGACAGTTCGTTTTCAGGTGTAGTTGTCGACAGTGTTGAAATCGCATCAGCTTATAAAGTGATAATGTTACGTAAAAACGATGTGCTATTTTAATACTTCATTTATTATTATCATCAGAAAGAAGATATTGGATGTAAAATTGGCTGCGTGGAAGAGAATCAAAACCTTAAACAAGGAAAACTTCTGTAGAATTCTATAAAATGTGTAATAAATTGCGGCTTTTTGTCCATTTTGCCTATAAATTTACACGATGTCAAAAAACAAAGAACTGTCGGCAGTTAGCTGACACGAGATTAGGACCGAAAGGCCACCGGCCGACAGCTGCTAGTGCGTGTTTGATTCGCCTTTGAGATCACGGAATGTCCGACCAGTACCTGTCGACGCAGGCCTGTGACGGCAAGTGGTCACATACTTTGGGTTCGCATTGATCGTTGATACAAAACTGTCAGGGGAACTGTGTGTCTGCGATCTTTCCGGTTATCTGACAGGCTGATATCCGCCGGCGAACTGTTAATGTGTGGGGCCCTTAATAAAAACCAACACCAATTCGTGTGTAACTCTCCTAGTGTACCTGATCAAGCTTCATCTATAATCTGACGCCAAATATCACCGTTAAACGGGAAATATGTTCCAGTAATGTTTTATGGTCAAACAGTTCCTGGTTTATGCACCAAGAACAAATACCTGCCTCACCCAAAGCAGTTTGTAAAACTGCTTCGAAGAATGTCCCTAATTTTGCAGATATTTTGATCTATATTCACATTTCAAATAATGTACAGTCGGTAAGAAAATGGGGTATTACATATCCTAGAACTTAAAAATTTGGTATTATATTATTATTATGTATTATTAGGAAATAAGTTTTTTTAGTAAGGCAACACCGCCCCTCTCCCTGACAGGTGTAAACTTTGGGCATAGAGGCTGGTTTTGTTCCGGATTGGCTTTCCATATTTTACTACGTTTGTTATTTTGTGATTGTGTAACTGTTGAAATTTGTTTAAACTAAATAAGCTGTTTAAGATTTACTATGTGACGTTAATTTGTAAAGTAAAGTTATTGTTGTTTACTTATCTAAATATTTGAAGATGATTCCTGTTGACTTTCTTGCCAATTCTTCTCAACAAAAGGACATTCCGAATTGGCGGTGGTCCATATTAAAGAATGTTGAATACATCGATTTGGTTTCTTATTTCATTATTCTATCGTGTTAAGCCCCATTGATTCTTTATTATTATTTTGATCAATTAGATTTTGAGGAATTAAATTCTCGTTTTGCGTCACGATTTATTAGGCTGGATAAAACAAGAAATTTTTGCTGTGGTTAGTTTGTTTGGAGCGGTAGTATACAAGTCGCTCAGATTGTTACACCCTCAGTGCATTCGTAGACGTAGATGTCAAATCGGCTGCCTTATCACGTAAATATTAGCGATCAGCTATGATGGCGCGCGATCCATTGCTTTACATCGTATTATGTAAGCGATATTTATGACTATTTTATTCCATTCTTGTTTAAATACTCTGGTCCCAGTTTTTCATATTCGTGTTGTGCATCCATAGCTCAATGCACCTAATATGTTAGTAATTTGGTTGTGGCATGACATTGGCTCTCACAATTAGCTGTCTTGCGTTTGTTTTTTTTATGCCATGATCAATTTGTACTGTACCTATTTGTATTAACTGAAAAAGAGTGCCAAGAGTTTTTTTCCGCCGGCTTTTTTTGTCTCTTGGTCTACTGTTATATCTTATTAAATATCTATCAACACCTTGTTGAAGCCGAAGTACAAAATTGTGAAGTCATTAAGCGGGCATTCGATGGTCTTATGATAAATAAAAAAAAATCATTTCATTTTAATTTTCATTTCATTTCCTTTTGGTGCATTCGCGTTGGTATAACCTAATATTCTTTTTATAGTTTAAAGCTGAAAAGTTTGGAAAATTACACAAAATTACAGGTTAGTTTCTTAATTTATTATAGTTTGACTAAATAAGTTATGTTTGTTATCAAAAAGGCCGCTTGGCAGCTAAATATGACTTAAAGAAACAAACTGCTCCGGCCTCACTTCTGTGCACCGTAGTACTTATTATGGAAATCGTATTCAAATTATTTGATATATTACGCTTTCGAGTTTCTGGCTGACATAAAGACTTTACGAGTACAGAATATTTTAGGAGATGCGGATAGAATCAAATTTCTAAATGCAAATCACTTTCATTATAAACAACGCAAATTTGAGATGATTTTACTTCATTCTTGTAAATTTACACGGAAGAAAATATGTCGGGTATATTGTGCGTTAGGACTTTCAGCACCAGTTTGTTATTTGTCTATTGTTGTGTAAGGCTTAGCTTTGTATTTATTTGCAAGGTTTCTTGTTATCGTAGTATTTACGAGGGTTCTGTTCGCGTTGCCGGCGCGGCGCGGCGGCAGGATCGCGCACAGATCTGCGGTATTTTTGGTGTTATCAGCAACCTTAGGGCGGCAATTACGTGCCTCTCCAGTCGGAGATTTAACTACAATATCTTCCGTTTTATTTTATAAGCGATGGCGGACGTACAGTCTTAAATGTTCGGAAGATATTGTAGTTAAATCAGAGTAAATTGAACAAATATTAGCCTTATTATTTTCAGTCAGTTTCAGTTTTATAACGTTATTTAATTAATGTATAATTACAAAATTACAAAGTTAACGTTATTTAATTCTCCAAGCTTCTATGCTGGACTGGAAGCGAAAGAAAAACATAGAATGTGCCAGCTGCTTCTCTTCCCGGGCATACTGTAAAAGTCAGTTAAGGGACCGAGGTGTAATGGGAGGCTTTTTTGTGGGCAATAGGCTGACCCCCTGTCACTGCAATAGTCTCTCTCTACTATTATAATGCCTCCAAATTCGTCAAACGTGACATCAGATGGTTTTGTTGCCTCTGGTGTTCTGCCTACCCCATATGGGATGCAGGCGTGAAGTACAAATACTCGGTGATACTATAAAAATTTACTAATAGGCATTTAGATGCCTATCTGATACCTGGGTGAAATTGATATTAACCAAAACTTAAGAATCCTTAAAATATTATCTTAAAGATTCACTCGTAGACTTCTTTAAAACACTTTGAAAATAAGGCAAATGAATTGTTAAAGCTAATTCATCCAGTGAGTAACGTTACTCTTACAAATTACACATATTTATTTAACTTGTTGCGAGGATTGCTGAATAATTCCGAACATTTATCCGCCTCCTCCTGTCCGGGGCGAATTAAAAACGCGGCTGTAAATAAAGTTTTTAATTCCCGCGCACAGCTCGCGAACTTTGTAACGTTGTTTATTGATCCGGGAGCTCCACACCGCCGTGTACGAATTCTCCACGTGGTAATGTTTTAAATGTCTTGTTGAAATCTCACCTGAGTGGCAATGGCGATGAGGTTGATAGTAAAGAACGCAACTGCAAGAGGAAACGGGCTCTCTCTGCAGTATTGCTGGAAAACATCATCGCAAAACCAATAATATTTTAGGTAGAATTAATATGTAGCTTAAAAATATTCTGGAAGATGCAAACAGGAATAATTCTTCTACGTAATAATGTACGTTACATCACTATTTGTTAACTATTTGTTTGTCAAACGTGAGGTATTATAACTTAAACGAAAATATATGTATAGAGCAGAAATAAACAAATCCTTCTAGTATTATAAGTGTGAAATTGAGGATAAATAAGTGTAGTCTACTAAGTACATATGGCTAAGTAATTTATAACTCTTCTTGCGCTATTTAATCGACGTACAGCGACATCTATCGAATAAAAGCAAACTAAAATTTAGTATATTATAAATGTGAAAGTATGGATGTATGCATGTCTGGATGTTTGTTCCTCTATCACGGCAAAATGGCCTAATAGATTTGGATGAAATTTAGCATAGTAATATTTTACAGTCTGGAATAGCAAATAGGCTACTTTTTATCTCAATATTCCCGCGGGATTTGAAATGGCGCGGGTAAAATCGCGGTAAACAGCTATTAATATTTAGGTGCCAGAGTATATGGTCGAAGTACAACATTTGTTATCCAATGTTGTTTAACTACAAATAAGGGAAAACCATTAAATGTAAACATGTAGAAGTAATTCAATCATCAGAGAAGTTTGCTGCAACAGCACTGAATACTGCGCCATTTTATGAGCTATCACTAGCGAATGAAACATTCAAAATACGGAACTAGTTTTCAATTTGAAGGCAATTTCGTCCAGTTCATAGTAAGTGGGGCGCTGTTAACTTCCGCGGCTGCGGTCAAAGGCAATAAAAACAGAACGTGCTGCAAACTCGCGCACTGATGACGTCATTTTGATGTGGAATAATGCCTGCTTTTTTAACCGAATTCAAAAAAGGAGGTTCTCAGTTTGACCTGTATGTATGTATGTATGTTTGTCCACGATTTTCTCACGTTTGGCTGAACCGATTTGGACGCGGTTTTCAGAAAAAGATTTGTCATGTTTAGGAGAAGGTTTTAGTATATTAACCAACTTTAAAAAATAAGGTTCTCAATTTATCTGTTTATTTTGTATGAGAGATGAGCCGAATGTTCGGCCGAACATTCGTATTTCGTACAACATTTGTATAATCAGCCAAATGTTTGATTGATTTGCCAAATAATTGCCAAAAAGTAGCAGTTTCCCGCAGATTTATCTGCACAACTTCTGATTAAAAGTAGCCAACTTACAAAGAGTTTAACCTGTATGTTAATTATGTTTGTTGTAACGTTGTTACCTCTGCGCGATTCCTACGCGGTTGCTAACGGACAAATCTTGCACTTTGTACTCGAGCGCACTCGGGTCGCGGCCGCGCGAGCTCCCCTAGGCCGCCGACCTCATACCGTTGGCTGGTGCCAAGTTGAACACACGGCGCTCTGTGTCCCGAATCACGTCGTGAGATCCATTTTTATACGCGGTTACATTTCCTAAAGGATAACCTAGCGTAGAGATCGCTATTCCCTAATTTTTACAAAGACCCCGCTTTAGGTAAGTGAAGAACAAATCGATTATTTATATATCAGTGGCAGGGTAGCTTTTTTATTAAATGTGTTTAGCAAATTAGAATATAAAGCGCAAGGATCTATGCTTGGCTTAATAATTAAACTTGTAGGTTTTGATATAGTTTTAGATACGTAGTATTCACTTATAATAATCTGTTTTGTATTAATGTTTTATATTAGTTTGCTTGTAAACTCCGATCTGATCTCTTTAACGGTCACCGCACTAACTTATTGCACCCTTCCTCTTTCACAAGGAGTGGTTGCCGTACAGATCGCTAATACTGTTGATCCTTAACCTACCGGACGTTGATTCCAGGGTTCACCGTCACGGTAATATATAACCGAGCGTCCCTACTACGACGCAACGCAGCACTTTGACAAAGCAAGTTGGCTGAAGCGCTGCCGTACAACGCTGCCGCCGCGCCGCCGCTAGCACCGCGTCGCCGCTACAACCGCGTCGCCGCTACTACCTCAGACGCCGCTACTGGCTCGAGCGCCGGACCACCGTTGACATTACAGGGGAGTGGACGTCCACGGAGTGAGATTTAGACGGGCTTAATATAACCTACTTTTAATGTAATCTTGGTGGTTTTATTCCATACAAAACCCAGCACGTTACAGTGGCGCTCAACGTGGTTATTTTATGGTCTAAATTTCGCTTTCGTGGGCGAGTTGTGTGTTGTGTGATTGTTATTTTTATTTTATTCTGTGAAACGTTTTATTTTATTTTTGGTTGCTAGTAGCTTGTGTGTTCGCAGTGCATATTGATCTTTATCGTACTTAAAAATTTTATAAAAGTACAGTCAGCTACAAAAAAAAAAAAAAAATTATATGATAAAATACTTTAAGTTATGTGTTTACATATTTTTGGTAAATTAATTTAAAATAGTCTTTAATATTTTATATCAAGTACCGTACACACAAGTTGCATTATATCACGCTTTTTGCAATTTTTATTTTCGATTATATTTTTTTTTTTTAAAAACCAAAACGTTAGTCTAGTATATAATTTTGTAACAGACGGAGTATTTAGTCGTTTTTTTTAAGCTTTTCATTTTATTTTGCGGATTTGTTCATCATTTACCTAAAATAAGAACTTTTCGTCATAGATAGACGCTTACAGTTCAGCTCTCTTGTTTTTTTTTTTTTTTTTAAATATTTATTGGGATAGTAAAAACATTATTTACCCTATTTTTACCCTAGCCTAATCTCTAATATGTCATACCCAGTAAAATTTTTATCCCTGCAAAAAACTGAGTTGGAATATGAGGTCTCAATAAGGGGAACTACTCCCGCTCTAACCGTTGATGAGTTACGAAGGCAAATTTGTAAGTTAGGACCCTTATTTCCATCGGAAGATATTTTAGAAAGCAATATTGATATCGACGAGGATCTTAAAGGAATTAATAATGTGTTAGGAAAAATAAAAGCGAATCTCGAGTTATCTTTAGACAAAAATAATTTATTACGTACGGAAAATTTATTAAACCATCTCTACCATCGCCTTAACCGTTTGTCTTCTTCCGATGATATGCAAAACTTAATTGAAGTGTATTTGGAACAATATAAGTCATATACTGCCCTATATAATTCAGTCAAAGAAAAAGGCGTAGACCGACTAAATTCCCCTACTACCTCAGAAACCATTACCAATGCTCCTCTGAATATTAATGTTACTTGTGATCGTGGAATCACAGCGGACCTGGCAAAAATTAAATTCAGTGGTGAAAATTGCGTGCGCTCTTTTATAAATCGTGTTAACGAGCTATGTGAGGCTCGAAATATTCCAGATTCCAAAATTTTGTCATGTGCGACCGAAATCTTCGTAGGGGACGCTTTACATTGGTTTCGCAGTATTCGAGGATCTGTTACTTCGTGGAACGAAGTATGTTCTAAACTTAAGGCAGATTTTAGTCACTCTGACTATGACTATCGTTTTTTAGCTGAAATTAGAGCACGCACACAAGGCGAAAAGGAAAATATTACCGTATATCTATCTAAAATGATAGGGATGTTTTCCCAATTAGACAGGCAACCATCTATTGAACAAAAACTAGAAATTCTTCTTCACAATATACGCCCATGTTACGCTAGCGTACTAACGTCGTGCCCAGATATTGATAGCATTGATGCCTTGAGGAATATTTGCAAAAATTACGAAAATATTCATGCTCGTATATCACAATTTCACGAGCCACCGAAAATTACCACGGAGACCCTAGCTCCAGAATTCGCATACGTACAGGGAACTAATAAAAATTCTTATTTATCTAACAATTACAACAATAAATTTTCTTTCTCGCAAAATTCAAATACAAATAGGCCTAAAGAAGTTTATGCAGTTAATACTTATCCAAGGCAAAAATTTTGCCCACGTTGCAGAGTGAACACACATAACTTGCGGAATTGCACAGCCGAACGCGCAATAGTTTGTTTCCGTTGTGGTCGACCAGGTTTTAGATTTCATGAATGCCCTGACTGTCAAAATCCATCTAGTACCGAAGCAAAAAACTAGCAAGGCAGAATTGTAGTTACTCCTCTAGTGAGGATTGGCATAAGTGGTTGTCATTCATCAATAATTTCTTTAATTTTTATAAAGTAACTTCAATTCTGCAATCAAAACCTAAAAATGATTCTAGGACCTACGTAAATATAAAAATCCTAGGTGTTGACGTTTGTGGGCTACTTGATTCAGGAGCTGCTGTATCTATTATAGGTTATAACTCTCATAAAGAATTGTTAAGTTTAGGACTTAAGCTATCGACCCAAGATAAAGTGCAAGTTGTGGTAGCCGGGGGCCAAAATTTTTCAAGCATTGGTTACATCTACCTACCTGTATTATTTGAAAATACAACTCAAACCATCAAAGCACATGTTATACCAGAAATAAATTCTT
Organism: Stenoptilia bipunctidactyla; assembly: GCA_944452665.1. Taxonomy (NCBI): domain Eukaryota; kingdom Metazoa; phylum Arthropoda; class Insecta; order Lepidoptera; family Pterophoridae; genus Stenoptilia; species Stenoptilia bipunctidactyla. Next base: position 120,612 of record OX101723.1, read on the forward strand.
CTCTTATTTTAGGAATCGACTTCTGGCGCTTATTTAAACTGTGCCCCAAGTACATTGGCTCTGTAAACATAACTAAAAGTAATAATTCTAATTTTTTTTTTCAAAGATCCTCAGAGCATATTACCCCTTACGATAAGCTGGATGAGTCACAACGCGTAATTGTTAATAGTATCATCAATAGATTTCAAGAAATATCCTTTGAAAAAAGAGGCTTAGGTAGAACTACTTTAATTGCCCACAGTATTGACACGGGCGATTGCGATCCCATACGGCAGCGTTTTTATCGAATGTCTCCAGAAAAAACTCGCATCATAAATGAACAGGTAGATGAGATGTTACAGTTGGACGTTATTGAACCATGCGAAAGCCCCTGGTCCTCACCTGTTATTGTAGTGAATAAAAAGAACGGCAAGCCTAGATTTTGTCTCGATAGTCGCAAACTTAATTCGGTAACAGTCAAAGATGCGTACAACTTACCCTATGTTTCCGAGATCTTAGATAACCTTAAAGACGCTAAATTTCTGAGTAGCATCGATTTATCTAAATCATTTTGGCAAATACCAATTTGCGCGCGCGATAAAATCAAGACTGCTTTCTTTGTTCCTAGCCGTGGTACATTTTGTTTTAAAACAATGGCATTTGGACTCACAAATGCACCCGCTACACAACAACGTTTGGTAGATAAGTTGTTTGGACCGGAATTTGAACTAAGAGTATTTTGTTTTGTCGATGATATTATCTGCGTGAGCAATAGTTTTGACAGTCACGTGACCCTTTTGGAGCGCGTATTGGAAAAATTACAACAAGCAAACTTAACAATAAACTTTGAAAAGACTCGTTTCTTTAGAGACAGCCTTAAATACTTAGGTTATGTGGTAGATTCGCAAGGTCTTCGTACTGACCCCGATAAGGTTGAGGCAATACTAAGATATCCTACACCAACGTCAAAAAAAGACGTTAAAAGATTTTTAGGGACTGCTTCTTGGTACCGTCGATTCATACCAAATTTCAGTACAATTTCTGGCCCACTGAACAAATTGACTTCAAATAAAAAGGGAACCCCTACCTTTGTTTGGTCAGCTGAGGCCAACAATGCATTTGAGTCCCTTAAAAAATTAATAACCTCTAGCCCTGTTCTTGCATGCCCTAATTACAATTTACCGTTTGAGGTTCACACTGATGCCAGCAATTACAGGATTGGAGCTATGCTTTCTCAAGTTATAGATGGCCAAGAACACCCCATTGCCTATATGAGTAAGTCACTTACTGGCCCTGAAAAGAATTATAGTATAACCGAGCGGGAAACGCTCGCAGTTATTACCGCTTTGGAACACTGGCGATGCTATCTGGATAATGGAAAACCTTTTACAGTTTATACCGATCATTCTGCATTAAAATGGTTTCTATCCCTAAACAATCCTACAGGCCGTTTAGCTCGTTGGGGTTTGCGGCTGTCAGCTTTTAATTGTGTCATTAAACACCGTAGAGGGGTTGACAATATAATCCCAGATGCCTTATCTAGGAGCGTACCAGTCTGCGCCTTGACCACTTGCATATCTTTTTCAGATACTAACGATTCCTGGTATAAAACCCTTTTTACTGGCTGTCAAAATAACCCAGCAAAATTTCCAAATTTTATAACAAAAAATAACTTATTATACAGGCTGTCAAAAACTAAATCTATCCTTACATCAGAGTTCTCATGGAAACTGGTTATACCTTGCGAATCTCGGGAAGGTATAATACACGATAATCATTCCGTGCCTACATCGGGTCATATGGGTATCTTTAAAACCTACCAGCGCCTAGCGCTAAATTATTTTTGGCCTGGAATGTACCGAGATGTAGTAAAATTTATAAGCAAATGCAGTAAATGTCTATCATATAAGTCACCTAATCACCAAGTCCTGGGAGAAATGGGCCGGCCCAAACAATGTTCACGACCGTTCCAAATGATTTCTATTGACCTCATGGGGCCCCTACCGACTACACGGAAACAGAACAACTTCATATTAGTAATAACTTGCTGTTTTTCAAAATTCTGTTTGATTTACCCTATACGGAAAGCGACTTCTGATATTATAACCAAAATTCTTGAAGAGTGTGTATTTTTAACTCATGGTATTCCCCAGACGGTCTTAATGGACAATGGCACTCAATTTACTAGTAAAGTCACCGAAGCTGTTTTTAAAAAATATAACATACCTAACGTTTACTACACACCTAAATATACCCCGCAGGTAAATCTAGTAGAACGATATAATAGGACGATCATTACGTGTGTCTCTATGTACGTAAATGATGATCATAGATCATGGGATCTTGCTTTACCAAAAATACAATTTGCAATAAACAGCTCTGTCAACGAAGCTACGGGATTTACGCCAGCATTCTTGGTGTTCGGTCGAGAACTTGTTACTTGTGGTAGTCATTATTTGGATAACGAACTAGGCAGTGAAATATTATTCCTACCACGAAATGCATATGCAGAGAATTTAGGTTGCCTTTCCGAACTGTTCGATAAGGTGCAGTTAAAGTTATGGCAAGCTTACGTAAAAAATACATCACACTACAATTTACGCCGTAAGTTCACCGAATTTGAAGTGGGTGATACAGTATGGAAACGAACTTATTTCCTTAGTGATAAAAACAGTAATTTCTCCAAAAAACTTGCACCAAAATTTATTAAAACCACCATTATAGAAAAGAAGTCACCCTTAGTTTACGTATTACAAGATATGAACGGCAAAAACTTAGGTTCTTGGCATGTAAAAGATTTTAAACCTTAGTTTTCACTTAACCGAATTTTACTTAATTGAGATGAGACTAAAATCCGCTAGTACCGGAGGGGGTACTGTAACGTTGTTACATCGATTATCTTGCGTTTGGCTGAACCGATGTTGATGCGGTTTTTAAAAGGATATTTGTCCCATTTAGGAGAACCTTTTACCTTTTACTTATTTTTAATTAAGGGTTAGCTTTTAGTTTTTTCATAGTAAGTTAGTTTCCATATTTGTAGATAATTATACGTGATAGATTTTTTAGTGATAAGTTTTGGATAAGTTCTTAGCTGACTGTTTGCACGAAGATTGTTTTAAGCGAATCTCTTTCCGTTTGTCAGTTTCTGCAGCACGAGCATGCTGGCGATACCTAAACAAGACTATCTCGTGCTGCATCAAATCATCGTTAGTTTTCGTTGGGATTTAATTCCTCTTCTTTCTTAAAGCGTCCTTCTCCATATTTTTCTACCTAGGCCTATCTACAGGTAAAACGTATATAACAAAAGTAGGTAAGTCAAAGTCATGATTTTACAGTACCAAAACATCACATTACAAGAAGAAGTAGGTAGTTACTGATACCAGAACTAGCCCAAAACTAATCACTAAAAAACTATCACTAATATCTTTAACTGTAGAACCTAACTAATTATGAAAATGAAACCTAACACTAATAAAAACCCAGATAAATTGTTAATGTTCTTATTAAATTCATTAATATTAATTAATTTTTGGCAGAAATTTACTATACGGGGTTGTAATATGGATGGAATAGAAACAGGAAAAGGATGGCGTTTATAAAAATTATTTAAACATTTCTGGTGGATATGTCGCGATATGTCGCGACAGCAGCAGTGGACCCGGTTACAAAATATCGAGATCGTTGGCGTTCCCGAATCGAAGGATAAGACTACGGTCGATGTCGTAGTGAAAGTTGCTAAGCATATAGGTATCACTCTACAACCAGAGGAGGTGGAATTCGCTCACAGGGTGCAGCCTCGGCGGGCCTCCGCCGCCACAAAGAACTGCCGAGCCATCGTCGCGCGCTTCAGAAACCGATTTACCAAGGACACCGTGGTCACTGCAGCTAGGAAAACTCGCGGTTTTATTCCTAAAGACATTGGCATAGGAGGTGATATCAGCGGTAATAAAATCTACATTAATGAGCATTTAACACCGGCCAATAAAAAATTGCTCAAAGAATGCAAATTAAAAGCTCAAGAATTAAATTATAAATTTACGTGGACTAAAAATTGCACTATCTTTATAAGAAAGAATGAGACGTCACCGCCATTAGCTATCGTAACTAATCATGATTTAAAAAAGATTATATAAAGGTATCGTCAATATAATGGTCAATCACATTCTCACACAAACAAAAATACTATACATATTTCATACAACTATTCATAAAAAACCTTCACATCATTTCAGAATACTCTGTCTACTAAATACTCACACATTCATTCATTCAATTACCGAAATAATAAACTCAAACAAACATTTAAAACTGTCTAAAACCGCAAAATACATAGTTCGAATTGTTATTAATTTTTTTAATCATGCTGTGTGCTTCATACAGAAAATCAATATTATGCATTACTCATCACACTCTCCTTTAACTAACCTAACCTAACTAACCTAACCTTATTTATATGTTTTGCTGCAGAATTTTGTCTAACTATCTAGTATCTCGACATGGCAGTTGACAAACGATTGCACTTATTTTATCAGAATGTACGCGGGCTTAGAACTAAAACGATTTCTTTTTCTAATAATATACTAATGCACGATTTTAATATTGCACTTTTCACAGAAACTTGGTTATGTAGTAGTATTCTAGACACCGAGATCTGCATTTTTTTTTTTTTTTTTTTCCAGCCACAGAAGACTACTCCTCAGAACACCCGTAGGCCTCTTGACCGTACAAGTGCTCAAAGAGGAGAGGAGGAGAATACTCAGAAGTACGAAGGGGCACTTGCCAGGGGGATTAGATCCCGGCCAGATGACACCCAACAGTGTGAGACTTTTACTCACTAAACTCCCCCTGTATGGTCTTTTGTCTTTCTACCGACAATCGACCGAAGAACTGAGCGACAGCCAGTTGGGAAAAAGGCTGCGCGTGTAGATATAGGAAGCACTTCGTGCTGAATCGACTACAGTAAACCAGCTAGGGGCTGGCAGATAGGAGGTTATCCAGATCTCGAGAGAGCTGGTTAGGAGGATCAGAAAGAACATCCTTAGGTCTGCGGATAGAGCGCTTAAATGACTTGGGATTGAGTTTGTAGGAGACAGTGTTTCGCACCAGCCCGTTCGGGTGGTTTTCGCAGCGTTTGTGGTGAGATAGGGACAGGGCCTTAAGGGTCTGTTGGATGGTGGGAAGTTTGAGATCCCTGTGTAAATCCGCGTTGCGAACGTAGTACGGCGCGTTAGTGGCTCTACGACAGAAGTTGTTTTGAATTATTTGGAGTTTATCGATTAACCGAGGTTTGGCGTGGGCGAATACGGGCGCGGCGTAAGTCATGACTGGCCTAATGCAGACCTTATATAACGTGCATTTGTTCCGTAGTGACATTTTGCTTAGACGACCTATCATGCTGTTGAGTCGGCCGAGATAGAATTTGGCTAGTTTGGTTACCCTGTTGATGTGGGGTTCGAAAGAGAGCGTTTTGTCAAGAGTGACACCGAGATATTTGACTGTGTTTTGCCACGGTATAGGGACTCCACGCATGCGGACGCACGGGGCGTGGTCGTCTAAACGTTTGCGTTTGCGTATGAAGCAGATCGCCGAGCTTTTGCCGGGATTTACTTCGATGCGCCACTTAGAGAACCAGGCGCTGAGGTTGTTGACAGCCGACTGTAACTTTGCTGTTATTGACGAGTATTTCCGACCGCTGCAGTAGAGTGCAGTGTCGTCGGCGAAAAGTGCTAATTGAACCCCCTTGGGTGGTTTGGGGATGTCGTTGGTGTATACCGAGTATAGTAGCGGGGCGAGGACGGAGCCTTGCGGGACTCCGGCTTTTATCGGACGAGGGGAGGATAGCGTTCCTTCGAACCTAAATCGGAAGGTACGATTCTTTAAAAATGACGCGATTATACGGACTATCCTATCTGGGAGACCTAAAACGTATAATTTATGAACGAGTCCAACGTGCCAGACCTTGTCGAAGGCTTTGGCGACATCGAAGAAAACGGCGGCTGTTTTGAGTCGCTGAGGGTAGAACCCGGAGAGTATGTGTTCGACGATACGGTGAACCTGCTGAGGGCAGGAGTGCTGGGCGCGGAAGCCGAATTGCTCGGGGATGATGAGGGGATCACCGTCTATAGGAAACAAGTGATCTTTCATTCGAGAGAGAATGATACGTTCAAAGTTTTTGCCCAGGGCCTTGAGGAGGCTGATGGGTCTGTGGTTCGCAGGGATATGATGGGGCTTGCCGGGCTTGGGGATACCTATAACGATTGCTTCTTTCCAGGCTTTTGGAAAGTGACTAAGATCAAGGCAAGCGTTATAGATGATTGCCAAGATGACTAGGATTTGATTGGGCAGGTGCTTGAGCGCCTGATTGGAGATACCATCCGCCCCCGGAGCTTTTTTAGCTTCGAGACGTTTGATATGAGAGCGAATCTCGTCTACGGAGACCTTGACGGGTTCGCTGGTTGGGGGTAGGGAGTCCTTGAGGAGGACGTCTTCCTCGACCGCCTTGAGGTGGACGGGGTCGACTGGCTGGGAGCTAGGAGAGCATTGTGAAGCAATGCTGTCGGCGAAAGTTTCGGCTTTTTCGTCATCCTCGAAGGCTAAGGTGCCATCAGGACGGGCCAGAGGAGGGACGTGAGAGATTGTGTCTACGCGGAGACTACGTGCTATTTTGTAGTAGGCCGTGTGAGAGGGAGTAATATTCTCCATAAGCTCGTTAGCTTGGAGTTCTCTGAATTCCGCGAGGGATTTTTTTACTTTACGTTGAAGTTGGTTTGCCGTTAACCTATACTCGGGAGTTGGGTAGCGCCTGGCTCGACGAAGTGCCACATTTTTCTGTTTTATGAGGAGGAGGATGTGAGATGGGAGTTTGGGTTTTGGGACCGGGACTGTTTTGACGTTCTCACTGATGGCATTGGTGATGGCATCAGTGACAGCGTCAACCGCACTGTCGATTCTTTCAGGGCTATTGAGGTAGTCCGTCGGAAAGGCCAGCGGAGAGACAGGATCGATTGAAAGGAGGGCAAGGGAATTCTTAAAACCTTTCCAGTTGGTAAAGGTTTTTGTTGAGGGGACAGGATCGGGTTGACTACCAAGGATAAGTCTTACGGGACGGTGATCGGAGCCTAGGTCGTCGAGCGAATCTATAGAACGTAAGTCTAAAGAGACGTCCTTGACCAAGGCGAAGTCTAAGATGTCTGGGGAAAGGTTGACGTTAGCTGGATAGTGAGTGGGAGAGTTTGGACATAAGATATTTATATCTATGTTCATTGACTCAAGAATTTCATTGAGTTTGACTCCGTTACTGTTGTTTGCAGTTGAAGTCTCCAAACATAATGACTGACTGGCCCAACCCCAGTATGGCTTCAAAGTCGCTGAGAATGGGAGGTTTACCGCTGGGAAGGTAGATGGAGGCGACAATGATGGTTGGGTGGCCTGTCATGGCCACCTTACATACCGTCGCTTCCAGGTTGATAAGGGGAGGAGTAAGGAATTGGGATACAGTGAAGACTTCTCTTGTAATAGATGGTAGTGCCGCCACCTACGGCGGATGGCCTGTCATCCCTTACCAGAGAGTATTTGGGGATGGAAAAACCTCTGCGATTCTTTGGGCTGAGCCAAGTCTCTTGGAGGAGGAAGAGGTCAAAGTCATTGTTTTGGAGGAAGTGCTTTACTTCTAGGTGGTTAGGACGGAGCGAACGCGCGTTAAATGAGCCGAGGGTTAAGCCCTTAGGTTTGGTCTTTGCGCGACCAGTCGTGGCTGTGGAAGCACGAGGGGTACTATTATTTACCGCCATTGATGAGGTGTTGAACACGTCTGAGAATGGGCGCGTATTTCGCGATGATTGATGCCGCATCGAGAGCGTTTCCAGAGGACGCAAGTTCTACGTTGATATTATGGATGATTATGTAGTCATCGATGCTGCCGATTCCTAGAAGATTTTTGAGATTAAGTTGACTCGATAGATTTGTTTGATTTGTTTGCGCGGTGGGATGTGTTTGGGCCTGTTGTGACATCGAGATAGGCTTAGACCAAGCCGATGAGGCCGGCAGTGGGGCGGGGGTGACCTGAGAGGTCGATTGAGACGACGGAGTGTCGTTCGAAGTTTGTTTGGGAGGAGTGGTCGGTTTTTTGGGCACGGCCGCTGACGGAGTCCGTGGCTTGGGAGCCTTGGGGCAGCCACGGTAGTTGGCTGGATGGCCGGATTTGCCGCATAGAACGCAGGCTGGTTCGCCTGGGGATTCTTTTGTTCGCGAGCATTCCCGAGTGAGGTGGTGTTCCAGGCACTTGACGCACCTGGGGTTCACACCACAGTTGGCTGACGCGTGGCCATATGACTGGCAGCGGTGGCATTGGGCGGGGTAGGCGGATTTACGCGGGCCTTCAACAATGATGCCGGAGATGTTGCAGACCGTTTGGAGATCCTTAAAGACGCTCTTGCCCTTAGGGTTGTTTTCTAAGATTATTAATTTGAGGGGGCATGGTTTACCGTTCCGCGTTTGGATTGGGTGGACGGATATCACGGGGTAGCCGTTAGTTAGGAGATCAGTTCGGACTTCGTCCTCAGATATTTCTGTAGGGATTCCTCGAATTATCGCGCGGACCTTGCGGTCCTCCGGGAGTGCGTAGGTATGGTATTGGATTTGGTTTTCTGAAAGGTATCGAGTTAGATCGCGGTGATCATTTACTGATTGTACTTCTATTTTTAGAAAGTCGCGCATGTTGGTCGCTTTTAAATAATGAATTTTACGATTTTTGCAGATGTTAGATATTTGGGTCCACCTATTTTTGTCTTTAAGGAAGACAGGTGGGGGTTTTTTGGACGATGGAGTAGGGGCCGCGTTGTTTGACGTCGGAGTTTTGCGCTTGGGTGAAGCGGGGTCCTGAGTGGCTGTTTGGGACTGAGGCGAGGACGCGGTGTTTGGACGCGGTTTTTTGTTTGTGGCTGTTTCCCAACCGTTTTCGTTTTCGTTATCTGAGTCGTGATGAGGGGACGCGGTCGACATACGGTCGACTTCGGAATCAGAGGCGTCCTGAGCGGCAGGAGCCTCGGGGGCGTGGGTGTTGGGGGACGCGGGGGAGGAGTCGAATACCAAGGGGTATTGCGACGAAGGCAAGGACTGGGAGGCTTGGGTGAGGGCCGGGGGGGTCTGACCGGTGGTGCGGGATGAACAACGCGATTGGCGGGCTTTGCGCGATTTTGACGACGTCGTCGAGTAGGGATCGGCTGAAGGCCGGGCTGAGCGCGAGTTGGAACGCGAGGCTTTACGAGCCGAGGTGGACGAGTGGCGAGAGGCCTGAGAGGCCGGGAGGGACGCGGGAGGGACCTCAGTGGTCTGGAGTGGTGTGGCCTGAGGGGCCGGGGAGAACGATGCCTGAGGGGCCGACGCGGTGGAGGCCTGAGTGGCCGGGAGGGGCGCGGGGGGGACCTCGGTGGTCTGGGTTGGTGAGGCCTGAGGGGCCGGGGAGAACGATGCCTGAGGGGTCAACGCGGTGGAGATCGGGAGGGTCGCGAGATGTGCCTGAAGGGCTGGTGCGAAGGCCGTAGTTAGTGCCGTGAGCGTTTGTTGGATTACACTGATGTCTTGGCGATGTTGAAAGATAGCTTGACTTACCATTTCCCGGAGCTCATGGAGCTCATCGGGCCTAGCTCTGGATTCGATGGGGGCCTCCATCGAATCCGGGGAACCTAACCTACTCTGAAAAAGAGCCCTAATCCTAGCTGGGGGGGGCCTACGTGCCGGTGAACGGCGAAGTGGCTGCACAAACTGCGCTGAAAGAAAAATCGACCTAACACGGACCTATTGCCGATGAACGGCGGACGATCAGGCTTAGTTGTCACGGTTACGTATCCACCTGATCAGCGATGCTTTGGTTGGCAGTGGATGACTACCTTGAAAGGGCAGAAAGTCCACTCAACTTCCGCAGAGAACTTTCCGAAAAGAGCTTGACTTGAGACCTTACTCGCACGAGTGCGGGAGAGGGAACAAGGAAAGCGCAGTACGAACACTCGGGAGCGGCCGCAAACACGACCGTTCGGGAGCGAACGCAAACGGGAAGTGATCCGAGATCTGCAATGCTCGATACGACGTATTTAGGAGGGATCGCGCAAGCGACAGTACGGTGCTCGGTGGCGGGGTTATGGCAATCTGTGACATAGAGCTGCATGCGTGTACGCGCCCTGAGTGGCAGCGCTCGGGTCTGGAGTGTCTGTGGGTCTCAGCTCAGTGCCCAGCCGCAGCCTCGCCGAACGACCCCGCGCCCCGAGCCAACCGGCTGCCTTATCACGTAAATATTAGCGATCAGCTATAATGGCGCAGTCATCACGCCATGGACGCGCGATCCATTGCTTTACATCGTATTATGTAAGCGATAGCTGTTCAATCGTTCGTTGATCGCAGAATGCATTTATTGCTACGATACTAGCACCAAAAACAATTTGGTAGCTAAAAAAGAAACTCATAAAATTTGAAACAGATGTTTGCTTTTAAAGTTTCGCAGAAAAATACACACGAAAAGTATGAAAGTCAAAGGGATTATGTGCACTTTTAGTATATCGATCGTAAGATAGAGGCAGCACAGTCGTCAGTCATGGCTTTGTTTATGCTGTAACGTAATACGAATTAGTTCTTTTTTAGCAAATCTTGCGCAATTCATGCCATCGCTTTGCTCTTGCAAGTTACATGATAAGGCAGCGGATCTACACATAGGAGTTGTTTACGTCCCGCCGAATCGATGCATTGCGGAGCGCATACGTTCTTTTATTGATTTGTTTGACGAAATTTTTAACATGCATCCGAACGATAACTTTTTGATTGCCGGTGATTTTAATTTGCCTTGTATTAATTGGAGTGCGAGTAATCCTATATTTTTTGCATAAGGCTGCCGTAGAGGTTCAGACAGTGGCAGCTGAATTGATTAACTTTTTATATTATAAAGGCTTTAAGCAATCCAATAAGATTTTAAATTCGAACTTTAACACGTTAGACCTAATTTTCTCTAATTTGGAACTCGATATTGGCGTTCTAAAAGCCCGCTTGTTCCTGAAGATAGTTATCATCCATCAATTGAGTTTGATATCTGCAATATTATGGTCCTACCTATAAAAGTTAAATCCCAAAAAAATATATGTACAGAAAAGCCAATTTCGATGCAATAACCATGGAATTAAATAATTGTGATTGGCTAAAATTATTTAGAAACTCTGACATTGACAATATAATTAATATTTTTTATGAGATTTTAAATAAATTAATAGAAAAATATGTACCCCATTCAGAGGTCTCGGGTTCTCATCAATATCCTGTGTGGTACAGTCGATCGCTAATCCGACTTATCAAGGAAAAAGCTAAATTTCACTCACTATGGAAGCATTACAAAAATCCAACTGACTACTACTCTTTTTCGGTTCTCAGAGCTCGCCAAAAGAAATTACAATTAGAGTGTTATGAAAATTATATTAATTGGTCACAAAACATAATAAAAACGTCTTCAAAGCATTTTTGGAAGTTTGTGAACTCGAGAAGGAAATGTAGCTCAGCTTATCCAGGGCACATGGACTACGGTGGTTCGAGTGTCAGCGGTGGATCAGAAATTTGCGCGGCCTTCGATGAGTTTTTTATGACAAACTTCAATGTACCTCTTAGTAACTACAATGATGCCCAAATTATCCCTCGTAATATAGAAACGGACTCTACAGGTACTATCATAATAGACTCCGATTATTGTGAAAAATTGCTGAAGGGATTGGACGTTACTAAAGGCCCCGGAAATGATAAATTGCCACCAATCATATTCGTCAAATGCGCGGCTGCTCTGTCGTTCCCGGTTAGTTATATATTTAATCGGTGTTTTGCTGAAGGTTACTTTCCGCCACTTTGGAATAGCGCACTTCACACCCATACATAAGAAAGGGCCCAAAACGCGCATTGAAAATTATCGCCCTATTTCCAAATTAAACATTCTCAGTAAAGTTGCTGAGAGGATTGTCTATCATCAAATATATCCTATCGTTTATAGAGTGATCCCTACTGAACAACATGGGTTTATGAGAAATCGCTCCACTTGTACCAACCTTGCGGTTTTTATTTATCAAATTCTTTCTGATATGGAGGGTGGGGGGCAGATTGACGTGATCTACACTGATTTCGAAAAAGTATTCGACCGTGTGGATCACGTCATTCTTCATCGCAAACTCCGTGAAATTGGTATTTGTGGTTCTTTGCTGAGGTGGGTTGAATCTTATTTGCGCAATCGCAGTCAGGCAGTTCTAGTGGGTGGATATTGCTCCAATTATATTTCTGTCCCGTCTGGTGTACCGCAGGGATCCATTTTGGGACCTTTGCTGTACTCAATTTATCTATACGACAATCCATCCTACATGCTAAGTTTATAATGTATGCTGATGACACCAAAATATTTATGAAAGTTAAGGACTATAGCGACAGAATCAGACTTCAGGATAACTTAAATCGCTTATCTGACTTCTATAAGCGAAATCGTATCAAAATCAACGTTAATCTTTTGATACGCTCACACATCAGTTTTACCCGTAGGCGTAAACGTTTCTCAACCAGCTATTATTTCGATACTGTGGAAATCCCTAGAACAAATGTTGTACGCAATCCAGGAGTGCTTCTTGATGAAAAGCTTACCTTTAATGACCAAGTTGCCTATATAGTAACTAAAGCATACAAGACACTGGGTTTTGTATTAAGAAATACTGCTCCTTTTTCAGATACATTTTGTCTTAAAATATTATATTATTCTTTAGTTCGTAGCACGCTGGAATACTGCAGCTCTGTATGGAACACACAGTATATAATTTATAATCATGCTATCGAACATATTCAGCAAAAATTCTTAAAGCTACAGACTTTCACTGACTCATAAATTGTACCCAGAAGATTGTAAGCAACACCGAATTCTATCTCTGGAATCCAGACGTACCCTACTTGGTATGATTTTCTTGTATAATATATGTATAACGGTTTTATAGACAGCAATATATTTACTCGCCTCATCCAGGGACCAGAAAACCCCTTTATTTGATTAAGCTATTGATAGGGTAACCCTATCAAAATCTTACCATATGGAAGTGTAACCCTATTGATATGGTAAGCCTATCGACGTGGTAACACTTTGAATAAAGTTAACTACTTTCGGATGCGCTTACCCTGTAATAGGGTTGCCTATTTCTATCTCTTTTCCGCGCATGCTGTTGAATTCGGAAGTATAATTCGAAGTGCGAGATTGAATAGATGGTGATATTTTTGATAATTTGATATTCTTAGAGATTAAATTTGCCTGCAGGTTTTAAAACCCTATTGAATCGGTAACCTTCAATAGGGTTTTTGATAGGCTTACTGCTTACATGAAGCTAACTCTATTGATATGGTAAGCCTTAAATTAGGGTAAGTCTTCGATACGGTTACCAAATTGATAGGGTTTTTTAAAACAAGTCCAATCAAAAACCTCTTTAAGGGTAAGCGGTTCCGGTCCCTGGCCTCATCCTTACTCTGCGCACTCCTTCTGCAAGGACAAGACACACAACCCTTTTTTGTCTGCAACACATAAAAACTAACTACACACAGAATTCCATTATACACAGATTACAAAATACTTGCAATAAGAAATTCGCCCAAGTCACTGATATTTTTCATAACGGTAAGGCTGAGTTCAAGCGAGAAATACAACAATTACTCATTAAGAGTTAATTAATATTCATTTGTAATCTAAGAATGAGCATAATACATGAAATAAAATTACAACCACATACGCATATACACACTACACTCGCACCTACACTTTTTTTTTATTTTTTTTATTTTTTATGTTATTTTAATTTTTTATAATTGTTATTTTTTTTTATTTTCTATGTTATCTATTGTAATTACATTTAAAATTAAGCTTATAATAAATTTTCTGTATATATCATTTTTCATGTAGTCTGCTAAGCAATATATAAAAATTGTATGTCCGTAACTGGCTGTCAGTGTAAAATTAAATGTAATTAATAAATATGTATAAGAGCTGTGGATATTGTGATAAATAAATAAAGTGGGTTGGTTTTTTGAATGCGGTTCACTTTTTCTTAAAAAGAAATACTTAGTTTGCTTTCATTTTGGTTTTGGTTTTATGACTTTTTTTTTATTGTTTAAATCTCGATCCCTCTCGAGAGTTCGAAGGTTACTGATAGCAATACGGCATTGCATGACTGCTTTCCTAGTTCCTGTTATTGCTATTACATATTGTTTTAAATTATATTGATTTCGAAAAAGCTTTCGATCGATCGTGTGGATCACGTCATTCTTCTACGCAAACTCCATGAAGTTGGAATTTGTGGATCTTTGCTGAGGTGGGTAGAATCGTATCTACGCAATCATAGTCAGGCAGTTGTAGTGGTTGGATATTGCTCGAATTATGTTTCTGTTCCTTCTGGCGTCCCACAGGGATCAATTTTGGGACCTTTGCTGTACTCCATATATTTATATGACATCGGACAATCCATCCAACATTCTAAATTCATAATGTATGCTGACGATACTAAAATATATATGAAAATTAAAGACACTACCGACAGCCTCAGATTACAAGATGATCTGAATCGCTTATCAGAGTACTACAGGCAAAATCGCATTAATATTAACGTAGGTAAGTGCCTGCATATCAGCTTCACCCGAAAGTGCAATCATTTGTCAACTAATTACTACTTTGACAGTGTAGAAATCATTAAAACTAACCTTGTGCGCGATCTGGGAGTGTTTCTTGATGCAAAACTCACTTTCAAAGACCATGTCAGACACATAGTTACTAAAGCATACAAGACATTGGGTTTTGTATTAAGAAGTACTGCTCCATTTTCTGATACAGTTTGTCTAAGGATATTGTATTATTCTTTGGTGCGTAGCACGTTGGAATATTGCAGCTCTGTTTGGAATACACAATATTCAATTTATAATCACGCTATTGAGTCCATTCAACGTAAATTTCTAAAGCACCTAAATTACAGATCATCAAATATACAAAGCCTATACCCAGAGGCTTGTAAACAACATCGGATCCTATCACTAGAATCGAGACGTACATTGCTTGATATGCTGTTCTTATATAATATCTGTAACAGTAATATAGACAGCAATGAACTTACTCGCCTCATCCTTACTTTGCGCACTCCTTCCAGAAGAACAAGACAAACTACGCTATTTCATACACGACGCACAAAAACAAACTATACACGGAATTACATCATACACCGACTACAAAACACTTACAATAAAAAATTCGCACACGTCACTGACATATTCCATAGCAGCAGGGCTGCATTCAAGCGTGAAATATTAAATTTACTTATTTTAAGTTAAGAAATCTTTAAAAATGGAGTCATAACCTATCAAAAAGATAATTAAAATTCTTACTACGCCACATAAAGCTCATACACACATTACACGCATATACACACACAAACATTCATACATATACACATTCGATAGACAAATATCTATTTTTTTTTTAATTATATAATTTTAGCATAAACTTATTATATTATTTTTGTTTTTTAAATTTTGTTTGTACTTAGTCTGTAGAAGTAATATATAAAAAATGTTCATCCATAATTGGGTGTAAGAAATAAATTAAGTGTTATAATTAATTATACTAAGGGCTGTGGATATTGTAATAAATAAATAAATAAATAAATAAAAAATATGTTTTCACATTTCATTATACCAATTATATCAAAGAAGCTTATCTCGTGGCTACAGTGTAAAATATCGAATTCTAATGAAGAGTATAATTAAACGTGATAAATTTGTTCTTTTGGTTCTTTCGGGTGAAAATTCTATCATTTGGCTGCGCATTTGCTTTTAACTTACGTTCAAACTTCATCTCATGTAATAAGTATTGGTGTCGTCGCAGATTATGGAACGTAGGTATATAAAAGTACTAGTTCTACAAAACGTGAATAATAATAGCTTCTTTTTGGGCCCCTCTTGTTATAGGTAGGTATTACACTTAATAATAAAATCAAATTAAAGTGGCATACGATCACGGCTATCCTTTCAACATATTTCTATCAGTAGGATGTATAAAAATACGTAAATATTTCAGGCGAGACTATTTTTTTTTTCATGCGTTTTAGAGCGTGTCTTTAGTAGTCGAGTTTTAGTTTTTAAACATTAACTTTTTAATATAATGAATCTGTTCTGCTATAATAGGTATCATACAACCACGGCTATTCTATATACATATCTCTATCAGTATGACGTATAAAAAGACATAAATATTTCATGGGAGGGTATTTTTTTGTTTCATACTATTAAGAGCGTGTTTATAGTGGTCGGGTTCTAGTTTTTAAACTTTTTTTTTCACTCATTTTGGAGTAATAGACTTTACATTATTTGAAGTTTGCTCAGAAACTTTCATTTAATACCCCAATTAAAACCGTCATCACTTTTTTTACTACTTTAATTTAAATTCCCTAGAGGAAGCTGTAGACAATTTAACGTAACGTTGCCTATAACCAGCGGACAACCAAGAGGCTTCCAATGACACTTATTTATTCATTTATTTAATAATTTATGTACACACATAGAAACTTAATTAAAGAAACATATAAATTTAAAAAAAAATGTACAAAGGCAAAGCTTATTTCTATAAGATATTTCTACCAGCAAGCCTGAGGCTGGAAAATGAGATTAAAAAGAACAAATTAAGTGCTTACAACTTACTTACAAGCAAATAAATATATTTATATAAAAAATATTTTGAAAATATATAGTGATTTCGACTCACGAATTTTGTACGGTAAGGAGTTCCACAATCTGACATTTGTTCAATTATGATAACAAGTTTAGAAGAAATGAGGGAACAGATGAACATCTATACCACATACATAAGTGCTGACCTACAAACTTACATACCTACATACATACAGATGAAAATCATAACCCTCCTTTTTGCTTCACCGTAGTTGGCTAAATGAATAAAAAGTAAGATGTTCACATAAGCCAATTCTTTGTTCAACGTTCTGCTTTTTTTCTAGTTGCTAATGTTTTATAGTACACACTTAAGGTTAGCCTGTATTAGAGTATATTAATTAGTGAAATAGCGTGCAGCCTCCCGCGCCCGATGCCGACGCAGCGATGTAGTGAAGACGCGGCGCCGCGACGCGACCGCAGCGCGGGAAGCTAGCGCCCACACCGCCGCCCCTGTCGCGCTACACCTGCGGACAAACCAGCGGGGACTTGTTTGAAGCTTATGCCCTACACATTCAAAGTTATTTCTGTATTTTACTGAAATAAAAGGATAACAAACGTATGATTTATGATTTTAATTTCGGTTTATAATAAAACTTAAAAATGATTTAGTGATTTTCTAAAAAAAAAACAGAAAAGATTTCAACAGAATACAAAAAGTTTCATTCTAGATCTCTTTATTCTAGAGTAATTCTATGTGCTAGGCCGATGTCGATGTCAACAAATACAAATATAAAACCATGCAAATACCTAAACATAAAACCATACAAATATAAAATCCATTTCGCACCCTTAAACACGGTACAGATATCTACAGTAGTTCAACTTCATACAAACGGACGAAACGCGAGCTATACCTACGCGGCTCGATAATTACAGACATCTTTTCATACGTCTCAGTTGAGACGCAAATATTTTTCGGTTGGTAATTTATATGAGCAGTTTGTTATTTGAACGTAGGTAAACATGGTTTTTTGACACAAAATGTATTTTTGTTGAACACTTCCTATTCAATTCACAAATTATTTTACTTGTTTATATAAAAAAAAGTATAATTGCAGTCACAAAACTAAATGAAGTAAATACAAAGTAGGCAAATGTAATTTAAATGTGGCGCTGTAGGCATTTATTTCAAAGATGCGGCCGAGTTGAATTACTGTAGATATCTGAACTGTGTTTTAATTCACGGGTAAAAGGCATAATTTATAAATAAAATAAAAGAAAGTAAACTATAAATTTTTTCGCTGTTCGATTATTTATCGCCAGCAAAGCTTGTTAAATAAGTGGATTTAATAAATGATTTACAAAAGGGACTGATTCGTCAGGTTGTTCATACCTACCTGCAGTGTGACGGTAAGTACAAGCCCCGTGTCCCGCAGTGTAAAGGAAGGTTTCGTGCAAACACCTTGTAAGGGCATTGTTTTGGAAGATTTAATGTTCACGTCATTTGAACATTATAGAGGCTTAGTAACGAATTACATAAGCACTTTATTGTACATAATAAATAATGCGAATAAATGAAACACATGCTCTTACCCATTAGTCCTGAAACTGTATAATCGACTTTGCCGTGAAACACTTAGAGCTCAATATGTGCTGCGAATAGTAAGCTGATAGATTTACACGGTATTTGCATTTTAACGATTCATGGCAAAACCGTATCTATAAAGTGGCAAATGAAAGTACCTCGCTTCTATAGAATTGAACGGAATTGCTAGTTCAATGAATATATTTATAATTTAGTTTTCTATTTAGAGAAACATTTTAGTAAGAAGATGGTGGTTTTCGATGAGGATTGATAGAGAATGCTAGTTCAAATTTTTTCATGGTATTGAGGAATATTTTGGTCATGTCTTATGGCTTTTAGATTGAAAGTCATTTTGTAAAAATTATGAAAGTACTTGCCATTATTATCTGTCTGAAAATGATTGATAATTTGATAAGAATTTTCTATAAACCTGACATTTACTTATTATAAAATTTTATAGTATATAAACATTATTTTTGTATGCCCTAACAGGGTGAATGTCTTGCACAATTTACTTTAAACTGAAGGTATGTACCACATTCTGGCAACAGTATATTTTCTTTCTTTCTTTTCAAAATACTTACTTCAAACAAAAAAATAAAATGTCACGAACTAAATATAATAAATAAATTTAGTTAAAATGCAAAAATTCAGCAATATCTGCGACTTCTAAAACAATCGAGTGCCCAGTTATCGCTGCACCCTCAAAACTAGTATTCGCTCAGTTATGACTGAAGCGCTTATTTTATTCAACAAGCAGCATTAAGTTAAAAGGCTTTTCTCTCGGAGCTTAAAATATGCATTAAACTTTCTCCAAAAAGAGTTGCACTCAAAATGGAATTTGATTTATACTGCGAGACGTTCACAAAGTATGTTTACTTAAATACCTCGTGCAGGGAGACATTGCTGCGGCACACTTCTTGCGTGGGTGAGCGATATTAAATAAACGCTTCAGACGCTATAATTTTAATTGGAACCCACAAAACATCATTGCTTTTGCAAGTTTGTGTATTTGATGTTAAAAAGTAGGTAAAATTTTGTCATAACTTAGTTTGAGGTTTTCAGTTCCTGTATAGCGCTATGTTTGTATAGCGCCGTCCCGTGTTATGTAAATCCTCCGCAACCCTCCCGCCGCGGCCGGGGAGGTAGTCGTACGTTAGACAGATCTCGTTTAAGGTTCTTAATTCGAATGAAAGAAAGTTTCCTTATTTGGAAGTTTGTTCGCAAGTCGCCGTCGAGCTCTGCCTGATTAATCGTCGCTCTTCGGTAACTAAGGCGCGCTGTTTCGTGATTAAAAAAAAGTAGCGAGCGAGTTCGATAACTGAACAACTTCGAGAACTGCCTTGAACGAGCTTTGTGCTGTGTCAGCGGCGTGAAAGGAAGCAATGATAGATAATAAAATTGTTTTTAACATTTAATAGGCAACTTGATTTCCCATTAGATAGGTACTTATCTATCGAGATATTAAACCAAATATACATTGTAGCTTTGTTGTGTTTCAGGTACATAAGGTTCCATTAGATATTATGATTTTGACTAGGACAAGAAATTACTGAAAATGAGAGTGGTGATGACCTACCATTAGGTCACGAGCTCGTTTCCTGTCTGCAGCGTAAAATATTACAGCAGTTTTTTGTTTGAAGACGGCATTGAAAACCGTATGATAATACTAAAACTCAAACTATCTTCGGCGCTATACTTAACAAACATTTTCCTTACAGTTGAAAAGCTCGTGTGATCGCAAAAACTATAAATCTTAAAATTCCTCGTACCGTTACATTATTGCAGCCCGGTTCGGGGGAAATATAAAACGTTGCACAATTCTACTTACTAAGTGGAGAGAACATTTTATTTAAATTTTTCACCTCGCTTTTTCGGTTCAACTAGGAATTTAATAGTAACTGTGCATACATTTCCATGTGGAGCGCGCGGAGATGTACAGGGTGCTAAAAAAGTAACCGCGGAGCGCGGGCGGGCGCGGGCTCGCATTCGTGAACGAATCGAGGAAAGAAATATAATGTAGGTTTGATTTAACACCTGATTGAACCTTAACAAAATTGGCTTTTAAATTGTTAACCAATCGATAATAATTTGCCATGACAACCAAAATCCAGATTGTATGAAAATGTTGTATGAAAAAATCTGGAGTGATAATTAAGATTCAAGAAATCTACTATATATCGTAAATGCAAATATCGATGGTTGTCACTCTCTCACTGTAGTATTAATTTGCCGCATACTTGAGCCTATCCTTCTTAGGTAAAGGGAAATGATGAGGAAGCGCGACTCTAAATGATCATTCTATTGCTCCATCTTTGCTCTATGTTTCATTTATCCGTTCGACTTTCACGAGACAAATAAACACGATAACGTTCGCCTTACCAACGGTCAAATGGGGTTGATGTGTCACAGCGCTGTGAATGGCGTATTTCTTTGATTATAATAAACACAACGTTGATCCTCATTAATCTACAGTATTTTTTCTTTATATGTATGTATATATCTTCCATGCTAGACTTTGAGCGAAAGAAAAACATAGAATATACCAGCGGCTTCTCTTCCTCGGCATACTGCAAAAGTCAGTTTAGGGACAGAGGTTTTATCAGCGTTTTTGTCGGCGATAGGCTGACCCCCTGTCACTGCAATTGTCTCTATCCATCGTTATAATACCTCCAAAGACAAACGTGACATCAGATGTTCTTATAACCTCTGGTGTTCTGCCTACCCCATAAGGGATACAGGCGTAAAATTATATACACATGTATATTTACTGTGATAAGAATATTGGAAAGTAATTTTTAGTTTCTAGTAAAACCATTGCCTTGTAAATGCTTTATTCTAATGCAATGTAGATTTAATTCACATTAGCAAGTGCAACGGCGCAGTCACGCGGGGCGACGAACGCAGTAAACATGCTGCACACATGCTGTTGCGCTTCGCCGTAATATAATGGTACTCATCACAGACATACATCTACATAGATAACGCAAAAGTATGTACTTTGCGTGTCCTGTTGGAGACCAAGCGTCAAGGCTGGCCACCACTAGCTTCAGTCTGCGCGTATGTCGGTATGTCAATTAGAAAATGGATATCACAATATCGACATCATCAGCTGTGACGTCACAGTAGGGTGTTAAAAAGTCGGCACGCTTGGTTTTAGTACAAATCGTGACACTTGCGTTATCTATGTAGATGTATATCTGTGGTACTCATATTGTAGCTTATATTCAGTTTCACGAAACTAACACCGAAACCGATAGCAATGACCATATTTAAATTTTTTTAAAACTGGAGATTATACGATGTACTTGTACGGCCAGCTAGCGGTAGGTAGGGGCTAGGATCTATTGTGAATAGCTTATAAAAATGGTCAAGTGCCAGTCTTACAGCGATTTCGCACGACATCCGATCTGAATCCGAGAAAATATGGTCCGCCATCGTCAGCTGTAGATCTATTGCTATGGTAGCTTACGCACTAGATCCGGCTTCCAGCTTCCGTCATTTCATTCAAGATTGCTATGCTTTGGAAAATAATTCAATGCAGTATGCTGACTGTTAGAGTAAGAAGTTCGAAACGTTAAAAAGCGAAATAATGATAGCAGTTAAAACCTTTGAGTACGGTACTTTCATTCGTTGAGCATACAATTTAAAGTAATATAATTTTCATTAAAGTTGCCCGGTGTGATCGGATTCGGATCGGGTGTAGTACTTAAGAACCACCATATGAATATTTTTTTTCCGTTTGGGGACTGTCAACTCAATATTAGATTTTAATTTTAACTTTATTATATAGGGTAGACGAATAGATTGACAGACGGAAAACAAAGTGATCGTATAAGTAAGTATTCGCTTTGAGGTACAGAGCCCTTTAATTAATATGCCTTAGAGTGAATCTATTTTAGAAGCATTCGTCTTTGTCACGTAAGGCTCTGTTATTCATAGCCTACGAGCCAATTTGCTGAATAGCTTCTTTGCAAAGTTTCCTGCGGTTTGGATTTTTAAAAAGGTATCCTGTTCGACCAAGTTTTCAAATCTTACTGAATTTGTTTTTAGTCTAGGATATTTATCTATTTTCTAAGTACACAACAGGCTACAATATTAATGCGCATTTCACGTAGTCCAGAGTGAATAAGTACTAACTTAAATATCATAACTTCCAGCCTGATCATGCTTAATTTATAATCGTTAAAAATTCAATATCACCTCCAACATGAACTGACCGAAGTCGTATTTGCGACGAGTAGGTATTAAAAATAAGCTAATACTTCAGTAAAATTCTTGTTGCACAAATACTCGCCCGCCATCCCTGCCGTCGCAAAATTGCAAGTTGCTGTGCACCGCCGCGCGCCGCGTCGTGGGAGTTAAATAAACAAGGAGAGCAACTCGGTATCTCTACAGATCTAATATCTTCGTTGTGCAAACGTTTTGCACCAAAATAGCTGAAATTACGCCTTCAGCAATACTTTTGGCAGGATAGGCAACACACTCTGCAAATAACGCAACTTACACGTGGCGAAATTATATTTGTTTTAGTTGAAACGCTAAGTGTAGTTGGTAAACAGATAAATATACTAGGTACACGACAAACATAAGTCAGGAATGCGTAAAGTCAGGAATCAACAAATAAACAATTATCAACGGTGACGTGTTCTATGTTAGCTTAGAATAAAGTTTATTTATTTATTTACACTTTGTGATACTCGTATGCCATAATAGTTAATGAGAATTTTGAAATCCATGAATAGAAAACTTGAAATACAATTGGTGGTCAGAGCGCTGGAAAGCGATCTCTTTCAGACAACTCTGGACAACAAGTATATTATTTAGTAAAATAAAAATAGTGCCGAGACAAATAAAAAGTAAAAGATATAAAACAAATAAATTGACCTAGTACAGTAAATTATACAGAGCCAATTTTAATTAATGCATCAACTCTTGCAAGCAGGCTCTCCATTTCAACCCCAACAACATTTGTTCTACGACTTTTGCTCCCTCTGTTATTTATTACTCTGTATTTTGCCGCGTCATCCCACAAACCCACTACCCCGCGCCCGACTGCACGTGGCGTGCCGCAAGGTGCGTGGCATCAGTAAAAATAGAGTAACGCCAGTTTAGAGACAATAAATATTTATTATATGGGAAAACTTAATTTAAAAAAAAATATTAATTTTGAAAAGTCTTAGAACATTAATATTGTTGGGATTGATGTGGAGAGGTTCCCTGCAAGAGGTGATGCGCTAATTAAAATTAACCCTGTAAAACTAAAATAATATTGTGTTAATATTATTTCATTACTTTTGAAAGTCAGTAGAACAGTAAATGAATATCCATCGCTTGATGGATTATTATTATCCAAAAAATATCCACACCTACCAGAATTGAAATTAGTCTAGTTCCGATGTGTACAAGGCTGTAACAAAACTACTCCACACAAATCAAATTGTCAAGTAAAGTTCATTTGAAAGCTTATTTTTCTCTACATATTATTTCATAAAGTTCTCCAGATCGAAACGTTCAGTTCAGTTGCCGAGTGTGACAACAGCTTTAATTTTCATCCTTACATAAAATAGATGGAGTGGTTTCTAAGAGCATCAGTAGCAAACGCTCACGATGCATGCAGCGTGCATAAATTGTGAGATTACACACAAATGATGCGTCTAGAGGTCTGCGGGTACCGCGCGTTGCGCCGCGCCGCCGCCGTCGCGAACAACTGAGAATTAACTGTAGTTTGAAATTCAGATTCATAGAAGATATGCATCATTTGCTGATGGACTGTGTCCCTGAACCACATTGAAAGGCTGCTGGGCTTTGGAAATGAATATTCGAGCTGTAGGGTCTGAGGTACTTCATGTAATTTTGTTTGAGCCAACTTATATGGCTTTTATAAACATTTATAAACAAAACTTACACACAAAAAAAGACACAGAAGAGTAAAGAGATACATTTAGTGATATTTTTAGAATAAAGCTGGCTCGTGTTTTTTTTAAGGAAACATTTTTTATCCTTCTTAAATGTAATGTACATTATAGCCCTTACTGCACAAGTGATTGCAGGTCCAGAGTCGGTAAAGCACTCAGCCTTTCAATATATTGCAGGGAGGCGAAGCGAATAAACAACATCAAGTAGAGGGGATTCTTTTGAATCAGCTGAAGAGAGTAGGTGGATATAACTGTCTTTTTCAAATACTAAGCAATGCTCGTTTATATGAAAGTGGAGCTGAGGTATAAATTATATTGTATTTACGCGATTACTAATTAACGTAACAACTCCTTAATGTATGTCTGTATATCAAGACATACATTAAGTAATTGATTTTCGGATCTTCGCAATGCCGAGGGATGAATTGGCCTTGTCCATGAATAAGATTTACCCGATTGCCTCAGCGGTGCGGGGTACCACCGAGGTCAAAGGTAAAGGCGTTTGAGTACTCACCTTTATCTCATTTATAATATTTTAATTTATCCAAAATTGCCACACTTGTTGCCGTACTTTTTAAATAAAATGAAATAAAAATTGATTAGGTTTTTTGGTTTTATCGAAAATGGTTTATTTGGAAATTATTTAAAGTTATAATTTTATAAAATTTTAAAGTACCTAGTTATGTTTTTTTTGTATCCATAACTTAATGGAAACTTAAGTTGCAAGAACCGTGATGGCATCAATCTAGCGTTTTCGACCTTAATTCTGGTAATGAACACCGGAGCAGTGAAGCCGGGCGCCGAGCGTGACGTCATGCAGTAAAGCTCCGCTCGCCAGAGATTAATGAATACATGGGGACAACGGACATTGAGCTAGGAGACAAAAAGTTACGTGACACCTGCATAAAGACGGGGATCAACCTGGAAATATTGGAAGAAACAGTACTTAAAATCTGCTTCTTTTGCCTTCCGAGTCACATAGGTGGTCTGGCCTAGAAAGCCTTTCCACTCCGCACGTGGGTTTTTGGAGTATTGCACTAAATCACTTGGTAAATAAGGTGTGCTGAGTCAAGTCAAGTTGTTCCGCGCCTCTCTCCTTTTTTATTAGAGTTAACGGTCATGCATAAGTTGACATAGCAAGGTGTCGTTGTTGCTAGTCGTTACTACTAAATATTTTCGTAACCAGCAAAAATGCAGGCCATAAAAGATATTTTAAATGCAATATTAGTCGAACTACAAAGTTGGTACAAAATTTTGTATGCAAGTGTGGTTCAATTCCTGTAATAATACAAATTTACGATACGAAAGACAGACAAAGTTTCATATTCTGCTATTCAAATCCAAACATATTTATTTCACACATTACATCCATAGTGTTAGTAGTAATGTAGTATGAATACAAAGTGAAATTAAAAGGAAACTTAGTTTGAGTCACTTTTTAGGTACTATCGAGGTCATAATCGCTGAACATGAATAAAATAATGATTAGCAAAGCTCGGTATGTAGCCAGATTTTGTAATAGTAAATGCTAGTTTCAAAAAATAAAGTAAATAAGTCATCATCATGAAGTATGTAAACTTTCACGTTATATAATGGCATATTATTTATGAATAAAGTCAGTATTTATCCAGCATTCATCGGTTTCATTTCGCTCCCAATACGCAACCTGTATATGGCGACCCTGCCGCCGTCGCGCCGGTAACAGGAGCCGTCATCGCGACGCGCATATCATCACCCAAATATGGCACGGGATTCATAAACAGTGACACTAAGTTGAGAGTTTTAAGATCAAAGTTATGAACTATAATTTATGAACTATAAAAAAGAAACTTAACTAACTAATCGGAATGGATTTTTCAAGTTGTATCTTTCACGGCGAAGACATCGAAAGTTGTTCCGGTGCATCTGTGTTAGTCATAAAGTTTGAAAATGGGGAAACAACAATCTAAAGAGGAGCAAATCATTATTGCCCAAACCGGAGCGGGGAATGAAGCTACGACCCAATTGGTGCACCACACCAGTATAACCACTGTGGTCTTAATTATTATTTGCGTGGTGCTAATCACTGCAACTATAATTTGGTTAATGCGATATTATAAAAAATGCCATGGAAAGTGGATCCAGCGCGGCATCGAATTGCATGAGTTTCGAAGGTCGAGGAGTATATTACGTCGACATCTACGTGAAGGCGCCCCTGCTGCTGCTCCACCAGCACTACCCGTGTGAAGTGAAAATGTGTCCAAATATGAAGTGTTGTGCGCGAGCGTCATAATGCGAGTGTAATCGTATATTATGTGTTATCAATAAGGGTAAGGGGTGAACCCTTTTAGTAATATTTGTTTTTTTTTTTCTCTATATCTCTATTTTTTTTTACATATTTGCGATAGATAGTTTGTTTTTTAACGTATGTTTTATAATTAAAATATAATAATGTTATGATTTCTATTTAATCTCTATGACATTCATTATGTGTTTACTATATACTGTAGTTGATGGCTGAGGACCTATCATTAATTTTACATGAACTTAAATCGATAAGAACTTATTTAATAAAAATTGGTCCGAGTAGAAGGATAGGTAATATTTTGGATATAAAAAGAACTGAGGCGTATAAGGTGTTAGATAAGTACAATAGTTTTATTGAGTCTTATAAAATTAAATTAGGATTAGGGAAAATTGATACGAGTGAAGTTTCCTTGATTAATCGAATTTGTAAAGACTTTAATAGCCTTTACACAGAAATAATAAAGTTGTGTACATTAGAAAGTTTCACAGAAAATATGGCTAGCGAACTTTTTGACTTGAAAATTGCTTTGAGCATTTTACCGGTAATGACAAATAGTATTGAAAACACAAATCAATTAATTGAAAATATAGAATATTATAGCTCTGTCTTATCAAAAAAGGAATGTAAAATTAAGTTAATACAATTTGTTTTAAAAAGTAGGTTATCTCAGCAAGGTAAATTAAAACTTTCACAAAATTATGATAGCATCGATGAGCTTATAAAGGATATGAAAAAACTATTATTACCACAAAAAAGCTATACGGCTTTACAATCGAGACTAATGCAATGTAGGCAGAATAATAGGTCTATTAGTGATTTCGGAAAAGACATTTCAGAACTTTTTGCTGATTTGACTATTTCGCAGGCAGACGGAGATTCAGAAAAATACAGTGTGTTAAGGCCGCTTAATGAAAAATTGGCTATTAAAAGATTCAGTGATGGTTTGCGAAATAGTCGATTGAGCACAATCATCGCCGCGCGTAATTATGCTTCTTTACCAGATGCCATACAAGCTGCGCAAGACGAAGAAATCACTTCTCCGACCACGTCTGAAGGAGTCATGGGTATGTACTATAAAAATTCTAGCATTTATTTATCTAGGAATAAACCCCAGCGCGGATACCATGTGATGCCGCTCGGATTTCGCAATTTTTCCAGCAGATCTCGAGGGCAGCACATGCGCCCCTACTACCAGCAGTCTCAACAGGTACTAAGTAGACAAAATAACTATTTTCACGGAAATAACTTTCGTAATAATCGTGGTAAGTATGTTGTTCGTGGCCGTGGTCAGTCCACCCGCGGCAGAATAAACGTCATGAGAACAGCGGAGAACGTTGAAACAGATAATTCCCAAATTGAGTCCTTGAATCATTTTTTTCGTGAATAGTTATAGAACATCGTGTAACAGCTTATGTAAAATTTATAGTTTCGTCGAAAAATATAGATACGATTGGCTAGTTGATACAGGGGCATCAATTTCTGCAATCAAATACGAGTGTGTTGAACGTTTACAAATTCCATTCCATAAGAATGAAGTGAGTGTCGTAGGTATCGGTGGAGAAATAGTTTCATTAGGTCATGTGTATCTTAAATTAAATTTTAATGACTACATTTTTACTCATAAATTTCACGTCTTTAAAAAATTGCCATGTTTGACTAACGGTATTTTAGGTCAGGATTTTTTCAAAAACCATGGTGCCTTATTGGATTTTGAGTTGAATACAGTTACATTAAGTACAAAAAACAACAAAAGTGTAATTGTAAACCTTACGTATTTGGAAACAGCTTTGAATTCTTATTTGGTTATACCCCCCAGATGCGAATCGATACACTATGTTACAGCAGATTGTAGTGAAGATTGCTTGATAGCCCCGCAGGAGCTTAGTAAAGGAATTTATATGGCTAGCACTTTAGCTAGGCCAAAAAATGGTAAAATTCCTATTAGAATTTTAAACACTAGAGATACGGAAGTAAAATTAAGTTATTTTAAATTTTACACTCATAATTTAAATGATTATTTTATATGTAGTTTCGAAAAACCCGCTATGAATAGTGAAAGAGTTAAACAATTATTTTCATTACTAAATTTGAAAGGACTAAATATTGAGGAACAGAAATCAATAGAGAATATTTGTGCTAAATTTCCAGATATTTTCCATTTGCCCGGTGATAAATTGTTAACAACCACAGTTTATGAGCAATCAATAGAGTTAAAACCTCACACTGTCCCTGTTTATACTAAACAATACCGATTGCCAAATTCACAAAAAATTGAATACGCAACCTGTATAATCATCATCACGTAAGTCAATACTACAATTCAAGTTTTGGATCATGTTTTTTTTCGGTTATGATTATATGTCGGTCCATTCGAATATATAATTAACTAGGTAGTCCTTCTATCTTGCTAGCATCAATGCACGTTTTAGAGATTATTTGGTAACACCAAATAAAAAAGGTTTTAAAAGGTAACACCATACTCACTCCTGCTCGGATCAAGGCCTTATTACTTTGGAGACGTACAATAGTGTTCTTAAAAAACCCTTGTTGGTGGGTTGGGTGGGTTGGGTTGCTATATCTTCGAATGGAACTCATGTAACCATAATCGAACTTCACTTGTAAGTTCGTTTGATTACATATTAAATTTCGTCGCTCCATTCTTCAGATATAATTAACTAGGTAGATATTTAGAGACTATTTTTTTTAAGAACACAAATAAACTTCACATGTCTTAAAAAGTGCTTTTTTTGTAAATTAGAAATATTTGACAACCATGAAAAATAGTAGTTTTTTATAGTTACTAATTAAATATAATTTCAAAACTTACTATGCTAAAGGTTATAAAAAGCCGGGTTGACCTTAGAGATTATTATTATTATTATTCTGCAGATTATTGAAGAGAGAAGTAGTTTTCTCCAGAGCCGGTCAGCTGCCAGATCACCAAGTCAAACATGTAGACAAATTTCACAATTGCTGGTAAGGTTACATCTTCTCGAGCCCGTCGTGCTTTTACAGTCAGACACCGACTCCGTCGCTCGACCGACTGACCGTTGCACGTTACCCGCACTTGCGGACATGAGACAGTGCACAGTATCTACTTAGCAGATACACAAACACTACATCCGTGTTAACTTACGCGGTTCACATCTGAAGAATGGCACTAATGTTAGTTCACCTGAGCCCGCGGCACTCATACACATCTACATGTTCACAGTTATCCGACCAGATTCACTATTAGACACAACGTGATCACTAGTATAACGCGTATTATTCCTAGACTTAATTGTCTTCTCATCATTAAATATTACAAATATTATACATTAAATATTAAATATTGCTCCAGTCAAAATGTCTGTATTCCATAGCGAATTCTAATCGTGCTCTTTTATGTTTGTCGGCTAACAATAGCTTAATAGCGTGTCGCCTATAATGTAGACCTTCATTATGAAGAGCACGGCGCAACATTCGCGTAGATGTATCGAATAATCTGACGTAATATTTTGTTGGGATAGAGCCATTTTCCTCATAACCCTGCACCATAAGTCGACGCCGATTGGAGTCAATTAGGAAATTGCACCAGATCTACGGCGGTGTTACATCGAACCTTCTTCTTGAAATCGTCGCACCCATGAAGTAACTGTCTTTAACTGTAAAAGATTATTAAATTATTAATCTGTTACAATAAAATAAATAACGATCATTGAAATATAACGTCACTTATGTTTAAGCCAGTTTCTCGAGAAATTTCCGTGTAATTTAGACCCAGATTATGCAAGACTAGAATTTGGGCTCTCGTAGCCATATCGATATTCGCATGTAAACTCATATTTTATATCTTGAAAACTCGTGAAACGCAATCGCAAATTAACTTAATCAAACACAGCATAGAACGTTAGGATAAAACAAAAAGATGTAATATTTTATGTTCACTTCAAAAGTACCCTCAATTCTTTTGTATCTATGACGTATAATGAATTTGCTAACAATAGACGAATAACAAAATTTAATACAACTTAAAATAATCAACGAATGCGGAGCATTAAAAAAACCGACTTCACGTCAACACTTTGGTCGACTTGTCATCCACGTAAACATTCTCCGAAATCATACATATTAAAATAATTAAATAAATATTGTTTCAAAAACTTAAAATTTTCAATGAAGTACTTAACCGATTTCGATAAAATTTATATGGGATCAACTATGAAGTATTTTCTAGCATATGAATTAAGAATTTTTAAAATCGATTCATAAGTGTCCCAAATATGAAATATCGTGTAACAAAGACACAAAAATAACACACAGATGAATTGAGAACCTCCTCCTTTTTTGGAAGTCGGTTGACGAGATTAAAACGTTCGATAAATTTTAATACTATGATAAACTGTTTCACCATCAAACGAATACTAGCGCCATCTGTGTTTTCTAAGCCAAACTCAAGGTGGGTTTGGGTAAAGATACAAATGGACTGATGGTGTAGGTAGATGGTGGTAAAATACTGTGCAGATGATTTTATTTTGAAAATCTCCAGGGACTTCTGTCCAGAACTTTACATAGGTAGATAATATGCATATTTTTATAATTGGTTTTATAGGTACTGGTATCATTGTTTTTAATTGGTATTATAATATTGGCTGTTAGTCTTCTTAGTATAAAAAAGAAAGAAACTTATATTTTTTAGCATTGGCAAATCGTAGATGCAGGATTTGCAAATAAAACGATATTAAATGTGTTTTCAACCCACAAAAAAGCAGTGTTTTGAACCAACCAATATTAAATTTGTTACAAAAACCTTAGCAAATTTAGTGCCATACAACCTACAGCAAATTTACCGGCGCTTGTTAAGCTAGGGTAGGTGCTAGCGGCGGCCGGTGTTGCGCTTCGTGCCACTATTGTGGCGGACGTGAAGAACAATGGGCAACATAGTCGAGCGCCCATAACTCACGGCAACCGGAGAGGCACAATCATTCATGAAATTGGTCCGATGCCCCGGCAGCCCGGCCGCCCCGCCACCGGCCACCGGCCGCCGCCGGCCCGCCGGACCGGACAATGTTGGCATTTCCGACTAATAAATCCGAGTGCGGCTTTCACAATCATTTAAATACTTGCTGCTTGAACCTTATCTATTGTCCGGACGTCGTACTTAACAATGAACGCATAGTTCTATTGCGAACTTAGGCTGCGGCGCAAGTTAACATAGTATAGCAATTCAGTTATACATCAAAACTTATGATTGGTTTCGTTTCCAACAAGCAGGCAATGTTATTTGAAATGAAATCAGGGAAGACTCTACGTCGTTGTGGCGCCGTGATTACTGTGTTTATCATACGATATCACAGATTAAGCAACGTTCGGCGCGGTCGGTATTTTGATGGGTGACCACCGACCATACATTTCTCACGACGACTTCCGTGCTTCGGAGGGCACGTTAAGCAGTCGGTCCCGGGTGCTGTATACTTGTATACAGTGGTCGTTAGGGTTTGTCAGAAGCCATTTCGGCGCCCTGAAAATTCTGGCATCCACCACCCAGCACTGGGCCAGCTTGGTGGATTATGGCCTAAACCTCCTCGTCACCCAGGGGAGAGACTCATGCCCTGCAGTGGGCTCATTACAAAGATTTGTGATGATGATGATGATGATGAAGACTCTAACTTTTTATTGAAACAGTGAAGCAAAAAATATGGAGAAGTAAGATCTCTCGTCTTGCATTTATTTTAGCTTAAAATATTAACCCATTCGCTGCCATTAAAAATTTCAAATTTTTCAATATGAACCACCTGTTTTTTTTGTATTTATACCTTTGAAAGCTATGTTATTTTATATATAATTGATTAAATATTCATTATATATACTCTAAATATATAAAAAACAACGAACGCATATGGTGCGTTGGTGGCATACAGCTATAAAAATCATTGTACAGATCCGGCAACGCAAACCTCGCGTTGATATTATGGATGGTATTATGTAACTAAAAATGAGAGTCATTTTCAATATTCAAAAGATTTCGACTATCTAAAGTGCAAAAAAAAAACTGTGAAATATATGTTTAATTTTAAAATTACAAATGTTAGACCAGATTTTCAGGAGTTTCGTTTGCAAAATCCCCAGGAGGAAGGATGGTCCAATTTTTTTTAAACCGCCCCCTTTATTTCAGTGCAAGTCTTTATACAAATGGTTTGCAACAATTCAATTGATTTATTGACAACTAGCGTTCCAACCTGGTTTTGCACAGGCTTGTAATTACAAACCCGGTATAGAACTCTACTCAATAAATCAATTGATGTGTCTCTATATATGCTTAGATCTTTAAAACTACACAACGGATTTTGATGCGGTTCTCACCAATAGATAGTGTTTCATGAGGATGGTTTATATACTCGTATATATATATCTCCCTACTCTAGGGGCGGGCTGCTAGTATTTAATGTAATAATGAGCCTGAATTTGTTTGAAAAAAAAAGACATTAAGTAATTAATATTATTAAAAAAATATCGTTTTATTAATAACCATGGTACAATTTAAAGCAATTTATGATGCAAAGACCAGGCTGCTCATCGCAGTCAGGACAGTAATAAGGGGTATCTTTTCGTTTCTTCTCCGTATCCCAACAGACTTTGCACCTTCGGCGCATAGATTTTCCTTTACGAGGACAAGGTTGTATAACGTGGACTTTGGAAGCAGGGCGAGCAGCGACGTCGTTGGTATCCGGGGTCAAATTTTCAATAACTGATAATCTAAAATCATAATAAGGCTTCTTCGGTGCACCTGAAATATGTAAATTTTGATTGGAGAACTGTACATATTATAAGAACAAGAAGCAGTTACAAAAAGGGAATTTGTTGCTTCTTCAAGTTAAATAGTACCCTTTCACAGCTATCAAAGCCCATGATAAGTTTAAAACGGCCAAACCGATTTTGATCTAGCTTGGCTAAGAATACTCCCTGCTAATTTTACATAAAAAATACAGTTACATAGACACGTCAAATTTATAGAGTATCGTCGATTTTTGCATCGGTGTTCTAAAAGAATTGCGAATAAAATCCTAATCCTGACTAATATTATAAATGCAAAAGTGAGTTTAGTCACATCTTCACACTTTAACTACTGAATCGACCGTCATGAAATTTTGCACATACATAGCCTAGGGTATGGAAAAGGACTTAGGGTACCTTTTATCCCGAACAACAGCTCTGTTTCAGAGGGATCGATATTAACGTGGTAAAGTTCGAAATAAATTAAAATTACCTGATAGAAGATTGTAAATTGTGAAAGAATTGTACAGCATTTGTTGTAAAAGGTGGATTCCTAGTTTTTTATACCACCTTATAGTTTTGTGTTCGCAACTGTAATATGCCAAAATTTGATCTTGATGATCCACGGCACCCATGTTTTTATTATAATTTATAACAATGTTCGGTTTTACAACTTCAGTTTTGCGTCTTGTAGTTGTTGTGGTCATTTGTGCATCATATTCTGATGAAATTAATAGGACATCACGGTTATCACGCCATTTCATAACGCATATTCCTTTTTTGTTGTATTGAGCAATAAACTCTCCTTTTTTTAGCTTTTTTGTAACTACCTCTTTAGGGTTTTTTTTTCTATTCTGTCTTAAAGTACCAGTACAATAGGTGTTTACAGATAAGAGAGTTTCAGCCAATTCAACAGAGTTATAAAAATTATCCATATAAACGGAAAAACCTTTGTTAAAATAATCTTGTAATAGATTGGTAACGACTTTCGCAGCGTGGTTAGTGCCACCTACTGCCGTATCACCTGCACCAGCATAAACAATTATCTTTAAAATAATACCATTAATATCAGTCATGATATATAGCTTAATGCCATATTTGTGACTTTTATTTTTTATATATTGGCGGAATATAAGTCGCCCTCTCCACAAAACAAGAGACTCATCGATGCATAGACTGTTTGATGGGTAGTAAACTTCTCTCATTCGATTATTGAAGTATGTGACGAGTGGAGAAATTTTTACCAACCTAGTGTCTTCTGCATCATTGTCTTCAAAGTGAAGAACTCTTAAAATTAACAAAAACCGATTTCGGCTCATATAATTAGAAAAACATGTCAGATTGAATAACCGATGCTTTTTCCAATAATCCTGAATCCTATTGAGTTTTATAGTGCCCATGTGGTACAACAATCCCAAAAAGATTTTGAATTCCGGTAAAGTAATATCTTTCCAATGTTTAATTCTACTTGATGGTAAACTTTGTCCTAATATACGAGAAGCATTCTCATTGCTCTTATTAATAATCATTAGAAGACATTCTTCTGTTACAATAAGATTAAAATAATCAATTGGTTCAGAACCCTCAGGTTGAATATTTAATCCCACAGGCGGGCCTTCAAAACAAAATTTTTCATTTTGTCTTTTTTCATTGGACCACTCTTGATCTTCTTCAGAATTAGGAACCAATTCTTCATTATCAATTGTTGAGTCACTGTCAGGATCACTGTCAGGATTAAATTCACTTATATTATTTAAAAGATCGTTGTCAAAGATATATTCATCTAAATTTTCTTCTGGCTCTTCAAGAATTTTTAACAACTGTTCATCTGATATCGGCTTATCATCTTTCGGAATGCTTGTTGATGGCATCTCATTAACTGATGTTGACCCAACAATTTCTATTAGTTGGTCTTCAATGTTTGTATTATTTTTCTTATTAGGAGCAGCTTGTCGAGATATACCACCCCGTGTTCTTACTTGGCGACGTGGTGGCTTTTCTTTTTCATTTAACTGCGATAAAAACTTTTCCGTAAACAGTTCATCACTGTTTGAAGAACTAGACGGCTGGCATTCGAAATCTGTCGCTAATATTTTAGAAGTAACTTTTCTTGGGCTTTCATTATTTATTGCCGATTCTCCAAACATAGTTATCGTTTCTGGTATTATATTTTCCTTTTTTTCAATGTCTTCCATTAATATTTTTTTATTATATTTACCAGTGGTAGAAACCCAAGTTTTAAATGGTCCAGATGATGATGTAAATTGAATAGCAGATTTTTCGAGTTGTGTTATGATTGAATTTTTATTGCAAAGAGGAATGTTTATTGAATGTCTGCTTTCCAAACCGCTTGACTTGTTTAAATCATATGATGTGAAATCCCTATAAAATAAAATCAAACCATTATATTATACACCTTAATCAAAAATGTAGTTCAAATTTACTTATAGTTAATAGATAAATACTCATTATGAAGTCGATTAATAGGACGTGGTGACAAAACCAATGGTTCATGTACTGTTGAGTCATGATATTCAAAATGTGTTGATAATACTCTTGCTCGTTGTTTGTGAGAACTTTGATAAGTTAATCTGAAAATAAAATAAAACGCATATTTTTATTACATTGCAAAGATAAATAAATTTATAATATTTGGATACATACATATTTACTTCTGAATCATGGTGTGTTGCACTGAGAAATTTCGTCATTATTTCTGATTTGACATCTGTTGATGTAGATCTCGCTTTTTTTCTGCAATCATTGAAATATTTGGTTTAAAAAAAAGGATGGAAAATCTAAAAGTGTACTCCATACACGCTTATTATGTTACAAAATGAAATGAATAAAATACACAGACCAACGGACATAGTTATACTTTTTTGATATTTTTTGTGCGTGTGGGGCGTGCAAAAGATTATTTATAACTATGCTTGTTCAACATATGACTACTTACTGGTTTACTGATTACCCGTCTGGTGCTTGCATCAGCGTCCCCCCTTATAAGATAAGATAAGATGACTACTTACGTGCGAGGGTGATAATTTTGTGCAGTAATTATTCCAGAGCCTGAATTTGTTTCAGGTGCATGTTGAAAATTTGCAGAAATAGACCTCGATCGTCGTTTCTTTAAATTTGTTATTGAATCACACACTACGGGCGTTGAAGTCTGTCTAAAAAATTGCAACATATATTTTGTCTGTGTAACTAACTTGATACCCTAATGTGACTTTGTAAACATTTTAAATATCATACTCACCTGCCACCTGATGTGTCACTATTGGTATTTTTTAATGCTAAATTCACCAGAAAACTCGATCGTTTATTTTCATTCATTTTTGTCTAAAATATGAAAGAAAAATAGTGTTATACATGGAACTAAATAGGTAAAAATAAGTAGGTACCTACAATTATAGTTTACATAAATGATTTGAAAAAGAATGCTGGTTCTTGAAGAAAAAAATCACTAAAGCCACCTTCTGATTTGCCCGTGTTAACAGCCTAGAAGTAACTATTTACAAGTCATATACACTACAACACTAGAATTTATCATTATCGCTTCAGCATTTAAGGCATGAAAGCGTATCAGTTATACAAAAACAGAATTACTTTGGCATCATTAAAATTATGCGTGAAAACATTGCATAATACCATTCAATTCTCTTTTATTGGAGTGTGCCACTGAACGCACCAATTGCGTTGGTTTTTTTGTTGTCTCAGTTTTGCAAGTTTACGATTATATATGACTTGAAAATCGAAAATATAGACAGAATATACTTACCTAAAAAAAAATAGCGCCTTTTTTCACTGTTTTCACGATAAGAATACAAATAATCAGTAACAATATGCACCGCGGATCTCACTCTAAGAAAAAACAGCAGTAGTGGTCATTTGTCACTGTGACATATGCAAACCAACAGTATTGCCAAATGACAGCTATATTTGTCTATGACTTCTCATTCAAATTTGCCGTATTAATTAAAACGCAATCCTAAAAAAAAAAATTTTCTGGGACCGTAGACGAAACGCATATGGTGCGTTGCTAAGTAATAGCCAAAAGCTAGCGCAACGCGAGGTCTGCGTTGCCGGATCGGAATGGGTTAAAATAATAAATGAGCATACGTCCGTTCTCAGAAGATCACATAAATATTTTATTAATCGGTTACGTTTAAAGGATAAGCCGTGGTTTATTTAGAAACAAAAAAGGTTCAAGTGAGTGCGCAATAAAAAAATGTATATTTCTGAGTTTACATTTATCAGTCCTTGAAGATATTACTTATAAGAATTAAATTTCAAACTTTGAAAATGAAAAAGTAATATCAAATAACACAAATTCGATTTCACACATTTAGAAAACGATCAAGCTTATTAATCGGCAATCCATCGTAATATCTCGAGTTCTGACAAAAAATCCGGCAAGTAGGTAAAAGAGGAAATGTCGAAAAATATGAAATTGAAGTTGGACACCTCTGCGATTGACGCGGAGTTTGATAAATTACCGATATTGGTACATTTGTCGGAGCCTCCATCGATCATCCTGCCTTAACGAGTCTACAAGGAGATTCTTATCTCGCGCGGGATTCGCCTCATCCGGGCTGATCCCGAATTATCCGCAACGATTGTAACCCGTGATCGTGATCTTGACTTGATCCCGGGATTGATGTTGCCCGATACGAAGATATGATTTGTTGATGCCGTGGTGAGGGGTGCTCCTTATATTCAATTTCCTAAATATCTGTTTCTTTTGTTTGTGTCGAATAAAATCTTACAAGTTTTCTTCGTAAATGAAAACTGGTAACTTTAATACAATTTTTGAAAAAGACTACACTATTAACGAGTGCCCTGAATATTCAAATTTGAATGTAGTATAAACAGGATAAATCCGAACTTAACATCTTAAAATTAATTAAAAGTTATAAAATACTAAAGTAAGTATTCAAACCTAAGCTGTTTAAGTAGCCTGTGCCAACATTAGTAATCAGTCCGTGGCAGACTGAACACAGGATTGGTACGAGGTGGTGGTTGCGATGGAACAGCGACTCGGATCGTTTTGCTTTACATTCTAAATTCTTGTTTCTTTTACGCATACACTCATCCATCGTACATTGACAAGACTTTTAAGTCTATAGTGTATGTGTTCAAGCGCAAACGATTCTCAAACTCAATTTCAAACAAGCTGGCAAAAAACTCAAATGTTCAGAACTCACACAGAACTTTTTGCTTTTCTTTCTATGTTGCTAAACGATAAATGCGTATCACCTAATAGGTATAGTGGGAATATAATATGTTGGAGGCACGTTTGAATCATCACTTTTCTTTCTGATACTTTGTACCGAGTCTGTTGGATTAGGTAAACCCGGATTTTGTGTACAACAAAATATACTGAGCATTAAATACTGATCTATTGATTATAAACGCTCAGTCTCTAATGCGTACACGTGCCAAGCCTTTCTGATAGATACTACGTTTTGTTACTTACAAGATTTCTATTTTGAGATTGTTCGTTCCGGTATTTTTTACGTACAAACGTAGGATATTTTCATTCTTTGGTGTCGGATATCAA
Organism: Stenoptilia bipunctidactyla; assembly: GCA_944452665.1. Taxonomy (NCBI): domain Eukaryota; kingdom Metazoa; phylum Arthropoda; class Insecta; order Lepidoptera; family Pterophoridae; genus Stenoptilia; species Stenoptilia bipunctidactyla. Next base: position 159,392 of record OX101723.1, read on the forward strand.
AATATAAGCATGAATTCGTTTGTATTTTTAGTTCATAAGAGTATGTCAATGTTTCAGTTTATTGGTATGAAATCATTTTGTATTTGTGACCCTTGAAAAAACATATTTAATTGTAAAAAGTGGTATGATCATAAACGTAGTAGTATCAATAAGCTCAAATACCTTTACGTAATGCATGAAAAGTTTCACCTTTTTACACAAACACATTCTTTAATTATTTTTTAATATTTCGTGAAGAGTTTCGTGGTTACCGGCAAGCATGAGCTTAAACCAAAGTTATAACCCTTAGTTATAAGCATTCAACATCCTCTATAATATCTTAACTTCAGATACCACGAAGAGCTTCTTAATGTCGCTAACTCATCCCTGGCTCCGGCATAAATAACACCACGACTCAAAGTATTTAAGTCAAGATTAGCTGTCAAAACGAAGGTGAAGCGTGAATTCCTGGGGTTACTACTCTCAATGTGATTCTCTTTATAAGCAGCGGTTGTTTACTTCTCTCAAAATATATGCTTGAACATTCACAGTGGCGCTCGCAGCGCCCCCGCACGGCAGTACGGGCGGCAATTAGCATACGTCACGAAAGTTGAAATTTAATTTTGAGGAAATCCCGCGCGCCGCTTGCCCGCACCAACTTATTTTTGTATCTTGCCACCTGAAAGAGAAATTAATTTAAGTATACTTGATTTACATAATAAAAGTTGGGAGCATTGGATGGGATAGAAAGTTACGCGGCCATATTTGAGAGTGTTGCTCGTTGGGGATTCGCAGACCAAGTTTTATAAACCTTGTAAAACTTTTAATGTGTACAAAATGTAGAAATATACAAAAAGTTATAATTCGAAATGAGATGATAATTTAAATCACCCACAAGTTGTTAATAATTTTTGGACCTTTCAAAGAAAATTAAAGTTTTTTACTCAGCTAAATGGTATTTATCTAGCTAGTATAATGTACATGATATGTAGATTAAAATACTTTTGTAGGCACACTTTCCCACTATAAATGAAATATATGTTTATTCATTTACAGTGGGAAAGTTTTATGATGTATGGCAATACATTTTATGTGCCACTAATACCGTGTTTGCCTTCAATTAAATGATACGACTCTTCATTGAGCAACACTGCACGAACATTGCAAGACAGCAAGCGATATTAGTTAGCGGAGGGATGTCTATATAAAGGGTTTGCTATTCCGATGGGCCCAGAAGGATCGTGATGTGAAAATTATTTTAAGGACTTTTACTATGAAAAGGATAAGAGACAGATAAATAAATAAAAAAATACACATGTTTTGTTTCTCCTATTTATAGAACCTGTTTGGACCATTTCTTTGGTCTCTATAATGAAGACTACATGGAAAAAATATATATTAGAAGTATGAATTCCACCAGTTTAATAACATTCAAATGTACCTAATTGAGTTCACTTATTTATTATGAAAACTAAAAGTGAAAAATTAGAGAATACAGAATACTTGGGTCATCGTTTGATCACTTGGTAAAAAGGTAAAAGAAGGGACAAATCTTCAACTTTCTGCAACTTTTTAGACTGTTTAGAGTCTTCTGGTATACAATAGGCATAAGTACATACTTATTTTATGAATTTTATGAAACGCATACATTGCTCTCCATAAGCAGGGTTAATCTGTCCTTAAAAAGAGAGTCTGACTAGTATTTTGTAAAACATGTCTTTAGCTATCGAAATAATGAGATTGTGATATACGAAAACATAAATACCTCTTTATTAAGTATTGGATTGCTCCTCAATATTAATAAATTTAATAATTAATATTTAATTTCCTATTTAATACATTTGTATATTGCATAGCTACTGTGTTTATAATTAATAACTTTAACTTATTTCATAAAAAAAAAGTATAACGTTCTACGCATTTATAGCAAATCACCCTGTAAATCACCTTGTCTTACTTTTTTGAGCTGATGTAAATACCTAGGTTAGCTTCTATTTGAAATAAACGGTTTATGAACTTGAAACTGTAAATCTTACGAAGTTGACAAAATTTCATTTCATATGTCAGCGCTGCGCGTCAGCCGGAGTTGTACGGGACGCAATAACTACGTGAAATATCATATTTAATACTTGAGTCTGTCTGGAACCGCCGCATGAATATTTGTAAATGTTCAACTTTCTTTAACACAAACAAATGCGGCTTGAAACAACTACACTCGATAAACTCTAGTCTGTTATATTTTGCAGTTTATGCTTGAGGGGTTAAAATAAATATTATTCGTCAGTATCGAGTTTTACATCGCTCGGGCCAAAAGTTTGAGGGTAAATTGAAAAAGGAAACTCCGGAGCAAATGCTGAGGTCGGGCGAGTGAGGGTTCAACTCCACTGAGAAGTTGGGAAGTATTTACAATATGTGAGTTTTTAACTAGGTTCTAAAGTTTGTTGAGACTTGGTACTTTATAGGCATAATGTAGCTATTTACGAAACATTTTAAAGATTTTTACGTCACAAACAGAATGTGTTCCAATTTCATTAATGCGAAAGTACGCAAGAACTTGCTGTTTTGTGTTTTATCACAGTCAAAACTCTTATTTGAAACCAAAATTCGGCAAGCAAGTGAAAATATAATCTTTATAGATATTTTTATTAATATGGAAATTATAATCTACTTGAAAGGTTCCCGATCCGTGATACACAAGCCAAGACGCTGGCTAAAGTTGTTTGTTTAATTACGCAGGAATCGAGATAGGTTGCATTATTTCATTGTCTGATTTTTAACAATTTCCATAAATAAAAACAGGCGTCAAAAGTATTCGCTTAATTACTCTCAAACGCACCTTAACTCAGTCGTCGTAGCCACTCTTCCTGAAACAACAATAAAATTTAATGATAAAAAGGAAACATTAAAATTGGGTTGCAAGTTCCACTTCCTGTGTATTAATGCCGCGGCACGGGCTCGCGACCGCCGCGCCCGGCGCTGCCTTCTGCCCGCTAAGGGTGCGTACAAATTGCTAGTAATGCAACTAGTAATGTAAAATCCAGCGTCCGATGCCTGCGCTCGATGTATTTGTACGTGTATTGCGCCGAACTGAGCCTTCAATACGGGCATCCTGAGTTACGGTGCGTACAGATTGCTAGTAATGCAACTTGTGCAATCTGCAACAGCAATTCTGGTGCAATCTGCAACCATAATGGTGCGTACAGATTGCTGTAATGGAACTTGTAATGTACCATTCTGCGCACCACACGTACAAATACGCAACGTGCGCAGAATGTTACATTACTAGTTGCATTACTAGCAATCTGTACGCACCATACGATTTTTTCCGCATTTCGTCGCGAGCACGGTCCGTCGCCGCACACGTTCTTTTCAACCGACTTCCAAAAGAAAGAGGTTATCAAATCGTGTGTATGTTTGTTACTTGATTAATTGGTCAATTATGGAATCGATTTGTATGATTCTTGTTTCATTTGATAGATCACAATAAGTCAGGGGTGGCCCATTGAAATTTAATGGAAATTGACTCAGTACCTACTTAAAAAAAACATGTAGGTACGAAAGCGGAGGATATTTTCCTACGTAGGTGACATTTCACTTCAGCCAAAGTTTTGACAAGGATTTAAAAATGTTAGTGATGTTGGTTTTTTAATGCTCTGCGTTTCATAATACCTATCTTCGCGACACTTCACAAAATTAATAGATCACACGGGATATAGAGTCCGAAGACCTCGTTCGTGCTCTAATTTTTATCAGAGCTTCATCAGTATCATACATACCTATATTAAAACTCGCCTGAGTGGCTGATAGACAACGTACAGCCATAACTACTAGGCGTAGAGAGCTGAAGCTTAAACATACATTCCTAGGGAGATGTTGGGGTGCACCAAGGCAAGTAACCCGAAATTCCCACGGGAACGGAAAACATATGACTTTTAATTTGTATGAAAAACTTATTCACTGAGTACACCGATGTGAAACTTTGACGACCGGCTGGTGTAGTGGTAACATACATTGCCTTCTATGCCAGAGGTCCTGGGTTCGAAACCCGGCGGCGGCGGATTTTGGGTGTTGAATACAGATATTAGTCGTCAAGTCATGGATGTTTATATGTTTATTTAAGGTTATTCTATTAAAAATATGTATTTATTCAATACGTATGTTTATATATTTCTTAAGTATATCAATTATCTAGTATTTTTGAATCCCGTGGGAATATCGGGATAAAAGTACCTTATGTGCTATTCCAGACTGTAAACTATCACCATGCCAAATTTCATCCAAATCCGTTGATCAGTTTTGCCGTGATGGAGGAACAAACATCCATAAATCTAAACTTTCACATTTATAACATTAGTAAGATTTATTTAACTTGCTAAAAAGGTTCGTAAATGGGTGTCTGGTTAGGTAAATTAAAAATAAATAAATTTTTCCAACATTCACACCACATTATTTGGGCCAAATAAATTTTGCTTAAGAACTTACGCTTTGGATGCTAGATAGACAATGTTTATTCACGTACGGAGTCGTGAGCAAAAGCTAATCGTTTTACTCATAAAAAAACTCCGAATACCGCGACGTTGGTAGCGCACAGAAATTATAAAAGGAGAGAAGGCTTACAGTTGAGAAAACAAAAACTTTAAATTTTCTGATTGTTTACATTTTCACGATACAAATTAATTCTTAAATGATCTCCTAAACGAGTAAACTGATTTACATGATTCAAATGAATAAATTGGTTTTATACCCAGAGCTTTCATTTGACATCAAAATCGTAACTATAACTTAAGAAACAAAAAATCTCATTTTCAAGTTCCTCTCGTAATTATCCAATTTGCAATCCGTGTCCCTTTGATGTTGTCTAAAAAAGCGACAAACCACGGATTGCCTCGAGCAGGCTGTGAGCGTCACTCACACAGGCGCAATTCGTGTACGCTAGCGGTGCGCTTCGCGAGCAATTAGTACGGGCGCACGAACACATAGAACGCCCGTCCACATAGAGCATCGAGCATTTTTTGAAAAACAGAAAATGTACGGATAGCTTAGAGCAGGCCACGAGTGCGCTCTACTGCGGCTCAGTTCGCGCTCGGAAGACGTACAAATCATGGGAACTTTTTTTGCAGATTACATTACTAGTTGCATTACTACCAATTTGTACCCACCATAACTTAAAAAATATAACAAGCATTGTCAGACATTATAAAAAAAAGACGAATACGACGACCGGCTGGTGTAATGGTACCATACATTGCCTTCTATGCCAGAGGTCCTGGGTTCGAATCCCGGCGGCGGCGGATATCGGTGTGATGAACACAGATATTAGTCGTCAAGTCATGGATGTTTATATGTTTATTTAAGTTTATTCTAATAAAAAATATGTATTTATTCAATATGTACGTTTATTTATTTCTTAAGTATATCAGTATCTAGTATCCATAGCACAAGTTCTTTAAGAAACTTAATTTGGGCTAGATAATGTTGTGTGAGTGTTAGAAATATTTATTTATTATTATTTATACCTAAATAATATAATAAAAAAAAACCTGTTGTTTTTATTCACTTATGTTTAATTACTTGAACTCGTGTTTACTTTGTAAACCATTATGTGCACTAATGTCTGTACAAGTTAATGATTTGATTTGAAAAATATTAATTAGATTGTTGATCTTTTACAATAACTGGACGTTTCCATGTAAAACTTGTCACTGGTCCAAGTGAGTATTTTTAATTTTAATATTTTAAAAGTAAACCTCATTACAAACCCAGTGGAATGTAATATGTTAGGTGTGGCGTATTCGATTAATAGCATTACAATGACATATTACATGCAAAATTGTTTCATTCGCCCCGTGGCCGAAGCTATCTATCATACTCATTCCGTTCCGGGCATGTATTGGTTTAGGTTATAGAAGCATGGTTTTGTGGATTTTGATGCATGATAAAAACCTTATTTAAAAAGACTTCGAGTACTAAAATCAGACAATAATTTATCGAAATGTAAATACGTTTTCATTACAAAATTCCGAAGTCCATTCAGTCTCTGCCTTTCAATAGATTTAAAACAATCATTAAAAACACTCTATCTCTAAAAGTTTATCATAAAGCTAAAGATTATTTAGACAGCAAAAGGCACAACCGGGTATTTCTAAAAGTAACTAATTTTGTTTGCGGCGTGGCTGTACAATATAATATGCCAGGTGGCTTCTGGTGACTGTTCCACTCACTTACTTTCTTGTCAAGACAACAGCAAGAACGTCATGCTCCCTCAGGCAGCATGGCTTGTGGTTGCGTCGGGTCTCGGGTCACCCACTACCTAAACTTGGGTTGTGGGAGACGATGGCTGGTGCTTGCGGAATACTTGTGAACAGGTGCTGCTAGCGGTGCCAGGTCGTTTTGCTAATAACGTTCTTGTGCTGTCTTATTTTCATTTTTATCATGTTCTGACATGGTCAAGTTGTATTCTATCAATTTGTATTAATTCGTATATTTCTTACTGAAAAAGAGTCCCGAGTCTACTGTAATATATTATCAAATAACTATCAATACCTTGTCGTGTCATGAGGAATAAAACTTTTTGAATTTAATTTTCATTTTTGAATTTTCATCAACCAAATTTTTTTCAACAAGACAAACGTCCCATCCATATTTAATAAAAAAAAATACCAATTAGTGCTAGAAACCCTATAGGGTCCGCCTGCCTAGCAAAAACCCTTTTTGTAAATTCCGCAGTCACATATCATCGATTCTGCGGTGATCTGTTCCAGCAATAGTTTATGAACATTTTTAAATAAAAAGAAATTAACTAAGGTCCGCTTTTGTGGAGTAGATTTTAAAATAATATTTTTGTTTTCTTTATCTATTAGTTAAGTATTCATGACCATGTTTCGATATATGAATTTGTCCGTTCACATACCAGTGAATAATCAATACAAGCAGCGAAAAAGGTGTTTAAGCCATTTTTCAGTCAAATAATAATTTGTAACAAAATTGAATGCCGTTCAAACGTCTATCAAACTACACATTCAAATAAAAGTAGCTCAAACAATACTTTAAACGTCTGTGATAAAGCTGAAAATCTAACAGTTCAATGAGTTTTAAGTTTAACTCGTCAAACACCGGCAAATGAGGTAGTTCGACAAATGACTGAATTTGTTAAACTACAAGTGGTCCCCCAGGCACCAGCCGCGCTAATATACAGCTAACAGATGATATTACGTGCTTCGATGGGTCCTATAGACAGGAAATTAGTTTACATAGACGTAATCACTATCAATACGCGTTTCTATTTAATAATGAACGAATTCAAAGCATCAAAAAACCGAGATCATCCTCATTTTCAAGTTCTTACTGAAACGTTCGCATGAACCAACTCGTCATATATGTATATTTTTGATCTCAATAAGTTGATTTTGATAAAAATTCTATGAGACTTCTTTTGAAATATATTCTACAAAAAAACGAGAATCATGAAATCATGGAAATCAATTCATAATAATTGACGAAATAATCGCGTAACAAACGTCAGAATTTTTTGAAGTCGGTTTAAATCTACGAGATGAAATAATGCTTCTAAACGATATAGTGAGTCTTATCGCTGCCACTTTGAACTTATTTGAAAATGTTTTATTTTATCTTGAAATAAGTTAACTTGAAAGCAACTGCGACTGCTGATGCTGCGTCACGTCCGCGCAGAGCGAGCTCGCCGCGCGCCCGCCGCCGCCCCCGCTGTGACGCTGTCGCCGCTTCGAAAATTAATTTCTATTTTTGTATTTAAGGAACATTTTTTTATATTTTTGTGTTCAGAGAAAACTGTAAGCAATATAATAAATTTTTATTGAGTCTCGGGGTCTAAATTAAATGTAAAAATATTCTGCTCATTAAACAACAAATAAGTAATTTAGAGACTACCTCCTTATTTTTACGCAGATGACTTATTGCAGTAATCCATGAAGAACTTATTCAAAAAATAGTTTTCACCATTCTTTATGCCACGTTTGTTTGAATTGCACTCTTGTTCACGGACGATGCTTTATACTGGTCTCAATTAATTGGAGTCTGTAAAGATATAATTAATCATAAAAAATTAGGTTCAAAATAATTAATCAAAAAGTTATATTTTACATTTAGATTTAGGTTCCAGTATCATGGTGACACACACCTCATGCGACTTATCACATGGTCTGTACAGACATCGAAACGTTCAGTAAAAATGTAAAATGTTATTTTTACTTGATTATACGCGATAAATCATTTTTTTTATTTAAGATAAGGAATCGTGTAAGCGTATAGAGAAATGTTTTCTTGATCAAGTGTGCATTACTGGGTCGAAACTCAGTACTTATAATACGAGATCGAACTCGACTGCGACTTTATGAATTTAAGTATCATCGCTCGGAGGAGATCGTATTTGGAATAACCTTACCACGCCTGCGCAATGGTCTCGGATACCAAACGATGATTTTTTCTTATATTATATTTAAAATATGACAATCATATAGTTTTAGGTTGCAATCAATAAGTATAAAACTGTTCTGTTACTGATTGAGGTACCGAGAGACTGACAGACAACGTGCAGCCATAACTACTAGGGTAGAGAGCTGAAATTTGGAACATACATTCCGTTGGGGGTGTAGGGGTGTACTAAGGACAAAAGTACCACAGGAACGGAAAATAAAGGACTTTATAGTTTCCGTAAGAATCTCGGGGATTCCTTTAATAATACAACCAGTCACTCATCGAAAAACCTTTGTACCAAGTACAACATTCGTGCACTCAAGGGATAAGATTTTTTATACAAACTAAAATGTCTCATATTGGCCGTTGCCGTAGAAATTACGGTTTTTTTTTTATAAATTATGGATGGGACGTTTGTCTTCCATGCCACCCTGATGTTAAGTGAACATAAAGACTAAGGTGGTACACGTCCATCCACGAAAAACCTATTCACTCGACGCTCAAAAGTACTAGGACTATACTGCAGTGCGAGCACGGTTCTTCTATCACGATCGTGTTTACGCTTCCGAATTTAAGCGATTATTGTCTATGATCGGTAGCACGGTTCTCCATCACGATCGTGATGTCGTGTATTTAAAGTAAACAAAGGTCCGGTTTCATAAAAACATAATTTCAATGTTGCCATACGGTTTTTCAATTATCAATGATGGTTTTCAATCTAATTCACGAGTATCCTAGCAACAAAAAACTGAATTAGGGACTAAATTAAAAACTTAAATGTCATGTTGTCTCCATTGTTGTTGTTTGTTAATTTGGGAAATATGTAAACGGCTAGTTGGTTGCCAATTAACCAAAAGAAGAAGAAGAAGGGAATTATTTATTAAAAATGAATAATATCAAATAAATAATATGCGTAATATATGTGAAGATCCAATTTATACAGGAAGCGATAAATATACTGCAACTTGCTTTTCTTCCAAATGAGGAAAAGAATATTGACTTCGATCCACTTGTTCAAGAGAAAACATTAAAGCGCATAACACGGTTCTTCCAACACAAGAAATATGTGATTTATAGTACTTCTTCTGCGATACGAATGTAATAGAAAGTTTCGTTTTTGAAGAAGACACCATTCAATAAAAATCCTACTCGATATCATTAAGACTAGATGCTTTAAACTAGATACTATACTTTCGGGGCATAATTACTGGATCGAGCCGATTGAAAAGGACCAATGAATAATATAAATAAAGCAGCTTTATGTCTATAGTTTGAACATTTTATTTAAACTGTATTTTGTTTATATTAATAAAATCTGATACCCACTTTTATGAAGTTTTGTCATTACTGCAAATCCTATTTATTTGTTTTTGAAAAACTTAACTAAAATATGATGTATTGTATGGGTCAAAAGCCACTTCAAGGTTTTCGCAGATATACATACAGTATTATAAACAAAACAAGCATGGTTAAGTTTAATAACCTTATAGTGTTAAAGCCTTATAAGGAGCAGTGAATATTTATGAAAATTAAATGTATCTGAAATACACTAGGTATGTTGTGTTTTTCTGAATGGAACGATAAAAGTAATACTGAACTAAGTGATATACATGTACAGTATTACTTTTCTGTAAGTAAGGTCTGGCCACTTTGAGGGGAATTTATTGTGATAAATTAAACGGGTACAAGGTTTTCAATTTTAATAGTTTTTTATTTTAATATTTTACAAGATATCTAAAAAATAAAATACACTTAGCTTCTCAATTACTGAACTGCGAAAAACAACTTGAAATCATATAAAAAGGCATTGTCATTCACATTTCAACTTACTTCACATATTAATTTACTTTTAAATCTGTCTGAAAATGCTATAAAACTCTATGCTAAAATTAAAACCTTCGACAATACAGACCGTTACATTTCAGTGAGGTAAAATCTTAGTAAACAATTTATAGGATTACTTCACACTTAAATAAACCTGGTCACTTTATAATTGAATGGTTAGTATTTGAAATTCCTGATGCAAGTAGGTTCCAAACAAATAATAACATTTATAAGGCAGGTTTGGGTGTATGGTTGAACATAAAACATGTTTACTATAAGTTTAGACCTGGGTCTCCATGAGTGTATTGTACAAATAAAAAACATTTTCGATAATAATCTATAATCTTTATTAATACGAGAGCATTGCATAGTTGTTCAATTATTAAGGTAATTTGAAATATGCTACCTAATAGTAATACAATAAGTTTAGTAAACAATACATGATAAAATACACAAGTATACATAAGACAAAACATAGCCTTAAGAGGTCTTAACTTATTGCTTTATATAACGGTATTATTATTTATACATTAATTTATTTAGTTTCATACTGTCCGGAGTACATGATAGATTCTGTATGGCAGTAGTCTAGTTTACGGAGCATTGAATGGTTTTTAAAACCTTAATATTTGTAAAATACTCTAGCTATGCAAATTGGAACAATAAAAGTAAGACTGGACTGAGTGATATACAGTTGGGCACAAACTTTTAGTAAACAAGTTATGACAAAGTACGGTCCTGGCACACAATATGAAACAAACCCTCTCAACTCAATATGTGATTGGTATGGGGATTGCAAATTAAAGCTTGCATATATGTTATATGATGTTTCCAAACCCAGCAAACTCTTTGGTTCACTTAAATTTAAAAGTTTGCTTATTGCGGCATAATGAAAACATGCAATGATCAAAGTATTTATTATTTTTTTCAAAATCGCAACATCACAAGTCCTAATTCACTTTGTATTAGCTTTAAAAGAATTATTGTGTACACTAAAACCACTGTTCACACTTATTTCTCTCACATTTTAAACTTCATTCTTATCCTTGTAAGATATTATGTTTATTCCATTATGCTAGTTTCTTTATTTTCTTATTTATATTTGTAATAGGCATTTCTCTTAAGTTTTAAAGTTTCTCCTTATATCTGAAACAAAACATAACAAAATGATTAGGATTTGTATTATGTGTCATATACTTATTAAAGTGTATTGGTCAATTGTTAACTTTTTACTAAACCTTAATTTTTTTATAGTAGGTAACCTATAGATGATAAAATTTTATATGATTTAGGAATAGCATTGTGGAGTTTAACAGAGATTGTTTAACATAGCCTGCGATATAGCTACAGATATGGGAAATCTTTATAAATCAATCTTTCTGCTTGTCCAGTAACTCTTGTTCATTCCTAGCTTTAGCTTCCAATATGTAATTTGAAGGCAGTGTCAATAAACTCAGAGATAAATAGTGGTTTGCAGGGTTCGTAAGGTAGCCTTGCCTAAAATAGTTCTCACACACGATTTTTAAGCAACAAAAAAATTTTCAATGTCCGTCGTTTTTCCCCAAATTAATAAACCACACCTTAGTATTGGTGCTGCAAAACTCTTCAAATGATATTAGTTAAAATACACGTAGGAACTTACCATTATATGAACAGGCAATCCATTAGATCGTCTCCGCTGCAAATCTTGTTGTAAATTTAAAACAAGGACAGTGGCGATGTCTTCATTAATGCGAAATAGCTTATTATTTGGATTATTGGCGCCCCGTATCAATCTTCTGGATATCATTTGCATAGTAATATATCTCCGCCTCTCTTCCTCGGCAATTAATGCGAATCCAAAGTCCTTACAAAAGACATGGTCGGCAAGCTCAAAGGGATTGTTAGCGTCCCGTATTAATCTTCTGGACATCATTTGTGAATTAATGTATCTCCTCCTCTCTTCCTCGGCAATTAATACGAATCCAAAATCCATTATTTCACTAAAATATGAGCGCGAGTCAAATGGCGGCTTCACGATTTTTACTCTACAAACTTTTTGACAGTCGCCACCAGTCGTCTTCTATGAGTTCCATGCTACTGAATTCGGTTTACTCGGTAATTTCGTGATAGATTCGAGATACATTACCAATCGTGAGGAATCGTGTTGTCTATGCTACAGTTAACAGCTATCACGATAAATAACCGTCGTTTATGTCAAATACACGATCGTGAAAAGATCCGTGCTAGCACTGCTGGTCAGGGAAAATAGACGCAGGCAGTTCATTCCAAACCTTGGCGACCCGTATCAAAAAGGAACTGTCAAAGCGCTTAGTTCGACTTTTCGGAATATCTACCACATACGGATGGAAGTTCTGTCTGCGTCTAGTAGTCCGATGGTAAAAGGGTGAGGGTTCAATTTGTTCAAACAGAGCACTGGCGCACTCACCAAAATGTATCCTGTAGTACACGGTTAAACACGCAACCTTACGACGATGCTCTAAGGTCTGCAGTTTTTTGGTTGTAAGGTCGACGTCATTAATTAGTTTACGGGCTCTTCGGTCAACGGAGTCCAGCGCTTCTAGTTGATATTTAGCTGAACAATCCCAAAGATGACTGCAGTACTCCATGCATGATCGCACTTGAGCTGTGTATAAGTTAAGAAGCTGTGCAGGGCCGAAGTACCGCCGTACCTTCGAGATGATTCCCAACTTTTTCGAAGCTACTTGAGCCATGGACACAATTTGTTGACCGAAGCTTAAACTGGATGTTACAGTTACGCCTAAAAGCCCTAGATGGTCAGTGATGGGAACAGATACATTTTGGAAAGTGGGCATAAATGTGAAGGTGCTCTTTTTTGCGGAGAATAGACACGCCTGCGTTTTGGATTTAGGAATTTCTTGAATTTCTTTCTTAGTAGTCCTCTACACCCTCTAAGGAATGTATGTACCTAATTTAATCTCTCTTTGCCCAGAAGTTATGGATGTATGTTGTGTGTCAGTCACTCAGTCAATAACAGAACTGTTTTTTATTATATTGATGATTTTAGTATAAAAATTATGTTTGGATGCAAAACAAAATCATGCAAAATTGATCACTCTAATTGGGCGTAAAGGTATATAAGAATTTTACGCTCTCAACCTTAAATAGTTAAAAGCACGTCTTTACCCTTTTGTTTGATTTTTGCATACCTAGTAAATAACAAAGTCACTAATCAATCAAAACAGCTTTTTATTAAAGCTTATATACTTTTTTTTTCAATAAAAAGAGCCCACAAAAAAACATAAAATTATGGTACTTAAATTAAATTATCTCTGAAAAAGGTTGTAAAAGGACGTAAATCAAACTTTTCTGGAAATATCGAAATCAAAGTAAAATAGATAAACTAGTTTTCTTAATAATTAACGAATGCAGAGCATTAAAAAACCGACTTACGTCAAAACTTTGGCTGAGTTATAATGTCATCAACATAAACATTCTCCAAAAGCAAACATATTTTTTCAAAAAATTGAAATTTTCAATGAAGCACTCCACCATGACTATGAAATTTATATGACTCCAACTATGAAGTAAAAATCGATTCATAATTGACCGAAATATCGTGTAACAAAGACACAAAAAAAAAACAAAAAAAATACAGACGAATTGAGATGCTCCTCCTTTTTTGGAAGTCGGTTGAAAATGAAAGTCGTCAGAAGACCCTCAAATATGTTTGCGTGGAAAAGTTGTCACGCCGCGCGAACGGTTATCGGCGCAATAATATCTCGAGGCCATATTTCAAAACAGGTGCGGCATTCGATTTTTGAAAAGACCATTACAACTATCTATGGGTATTTGTTGTGCAGGATTTCGTGATTTATTTGCTTTGATGTTCCCGTAGTCTGTAGCTAGTAGGCGAGCGTAAGTTCAGAAAAAGGGTAAGTCTTTTTGTAAATAAGTCTTGTTTTTATCAGTGCTTGTAAATTTGTTCTTATTATAAACAATACGTTTTTTTATATGAAAATTCATAGATGTTTTTGAAGAGTTAATGAGTAAGGCACAATTCTGTTGGCGTACAATTCTCGAGTGGCGTTCGCGTGCTACGGGTGCAGCGTCGGTAGGGGGCTACCTACGCGACGGGCCGGACGACGGAAGGTGGACCGACCATCTGGTTCGGTCGCCGGTAAACGCTGGATGAGTGCGGCGCGGGACCGAGCTGCGTGGAGTACCTTGCGGGAGGCTTTTTTCCAGCAATGGGCGTCTCCCAGCTGATGATGATGTTTTGGAATAGGATGGGATAGTAGTGATATTGTCGAGTTTGATGTGAACCAATATTTTTGAAGTAGATTAGCGCGCGACGCGGTTTTAGACGATATTTTGAAAAGAAAATAAGAGATAAATCTAGTCCTAATGTACTGTTGGCGTATTTTATGAAAATAATAACATTACCAATCCTTAACTATTCGATATTGAAGGTACCTTCCCTCGATACAGAAGTGCTACTGATGCATGCGGCAGTGGGCAGTCTCAGTAGAGTATTTATTTTGAGTTACGTGTTTGCTGCACAATTTCAATACCATTGCACACTGACAACACAATGTAACGCAAAGCATTTGAGCTAATGTTCCCCTGAAATTACCTGAATGTTGAGAATTATGCATTCTGGCGGCGGCGGCGGTTCTGTTAGGCGGGGCTTGTTACCGAACCACGCCGTGCCTGCATTGATAGCTGCCATAATTTACAATCATGATGAATTAATAATAATCGACGGTTTCCATGGTGGAATGAAGGATTGCTTACCTGCGGCGCTGTGTAGTTTAGAAACAAATTTGTATAAACATTGATTTCCTTGGGTTGTAAAAAACAGCAAGTCGTTTTCGTTTTCTTGTAAGATTTCATTCAACTTTTACCATCACCACTTTTCATTAAACAGTTTAAGAAATACCTATACTTCTGGCAGTCTTAATGCATTTTAACTGAGCGCTTTTGTAAGCGTACATTTCGGCAGCGGCAAGCTATTTCACTGTGTCTCACTCAAGTAATCTACTTATTCTATAAATCGATCATACTCCTTTTGAATTGATATTTCCTTCGTTACGTTAAACAAAAATTTACTTTCTATAAAGTAAACTTTTTGTTTTATATGGTAATTTTATATGTTGTTGTATATGGCATTTTTATATTAATGTTGTATTTATCGAAGGAAACTTGTTTCCTTTACCAATTCATAATAAAATTCATGATATGTTTTCATAACATGTGCTATAAGCTTCGACAATCTTATGATTCTCAGTCTATGGGAGGCCAATTAAACATCTTGATGAAAAAATAAAATCTATTATTTGTTCTACATTTCAATTTGAT
The DNA here is from genome assembly GCA_944452665.1 of Stenoptilia bipunctidactyla. Taxonomy (NCBI): domain Eukaryota; kingdom Metazoa; phylum Arthropoda; class Insecta; order Lepidoptera; family Pterophoridae; genus Stenoptilia; species Stenoptilia bipunctidactyla. The sequence continues at coordinate 174,968 of OX101723.1, forward strand.
ACTTTAACGAGTTTCTGACACTGAACGAAAAATCACTGGTTCCTGAGAAAAGGTAAGACGCATCATATCGTTTTTCTTAAAAGTTTTTTTATTTATTTAAAGGACTCTTATTAAGGGCGAGTCCTACTAACAATTGATCTTACTACGTACGCAAGATATGTCATAAATTGTTTGTTATTGTATTTGAAACTACCTAATTGTTATGAATATCAAACTTATGGAGCCACCTACCGAAGGTAAAGTTTATTAAACAAGTTGAATATGGTTTTACTATGCGCTTGTTACAAACCACATGCGAGGCCGTGTGTTACACTTCTGTAGGTACATTTGAATATAGTTCACAAACTCGTTATATAATATGTATATTTAGTTAACCAATTAGGTTATAATATTATTTTCATGATATGTTTGTATAATTTGAATGTGAACTGCCATTACAAGTTGCCATTAATAAGTATGACTTTTTATTATTATCCTTCATAAATATATTATTTTACTATTTTTTATATCCACCAACCAGAATGCACCAGCGGCTCGATTCTGAAACTTTTAACATGATGTTACGGTGACGTGCGTGTTGTTCACCGATGGTTCTCCTATGACGTTGTGTTGGAGGAATACCGACTAAATGTCACATGTTAACATAATGCACCATTTAGGCACATTATGTTTACATGTGCTAGTTACAGAATCGCAGACCAGGTTGGTGACTTATGGCCTAAACTTCCTCTTCATCCAGAAGAGTCTTATTACTTTTTGGTTGGCCCCGAAGAAAGGATTTAGAGACAATAAAACGAATATCGTCACAAAATAGTCCCCTGCAAAAAGCCGGCGAATAACACTGGTTTCAAACAAATACGAAACAAGGTAATATTACTAAATAGATTTATTACAGATCTTTGAAACAAATAACCACTGAATGCAGAGCATTAGAAGAACCGACTTCACTAACATTTTTAAACCTTAGTCAAAGCTACGGCTGAATTATAAGGTCATCAAGGTACAATTCACCGTATGGTTTTCCAAAAGTTTCAAATTTTTCAATAATTACGTATTCGATTTAATTTAAATTTATACGGGACCACCTCTTATGTATAACTGTCCACAACATCGGGTAACAACAAAAAAAAACGTACACGAATTGAGACTCTCCTCCTTTTGGAAGTCGATTGAAATATATTTAATTCAAGGTGCATTTTAGTTGCAGTTTACGTTTTATTCAGTATTTTTATTAGTTTTGCTCCAACTCTTGGTAAACTAATGGACGTAACAACAATATAATTCAAAAGAGGTAAAGAACGAACAAAAAACCCTTCAAGTGAACATTTTACGGCAATCGTGGATCGCATTATTCAGTATGTGTTATCTGCGCTGCAACGTATCGCCGCGCAGCGACGGCGGCGGCGGTAGACGCGGCGCCTCCATCAGCGTCCGCCGGCGCTCCGGGCCCCACTCACACTACACCGAAACACCAGTAAAACATCTATTTTAAAATTAAACACAAAATTAAACAGTCTTTAATTGGGTAATATACAAATTTGACATAATAGAGTATTTGCGATTGTGACACCTTCTAAACAATATAAAACTGACCTGAGAATTTTGCCGTATCGTAACAATTGCGGCGACCCTATTACGTTACGGAAAATCCCATTACTATCCAAAATTCGTGTTTTGTGTCTGTATGTCTAAGACAAGTAAATTTGTTGTCCACCATGCTATGGACCATGTTCATTTTAATTGTCATGCTGTACTAAATTACACACGTTTCATTCGAGGAACGGCCGGTGTAGTAGTAGCATACATTGCCTTCTATACCAGAGGTCCTGGGTCGGATGTTTATAATGTTTATATTGTATCTAAAAAAAATGTTTGTTTAAATATTTTTTAAGTATATCAGTTATCTACTTATCCATATCTAGTACTTATCCAAAACAAAAGTTCTTGAAAAAACTTAATATGGGCTAGATAATGGTGTGTGTCAGAAATGTTTATTTATAGGCCGCTGACACAACTTTCTCTTTGTTGCACTGCTGCAGTATACTGTATCTCCTTGTACTGTATTGGCGTCGCGTCGCTGCTTTTTGTCACACGACGAGCATCTCCCTAGTAAGGGTTGCAGCACTTTTTCTCAAGACGTTGTCTACTAGACATTGATTTTGATATAATAGCTCCGCTATTTATAAGACAATATGTTTTTTATTTTACCCAATGACTCATATGAACGTCTCAGTTGAGTGTAACAGTGGTCGAGTCTTCAGCAGCGGTGTTCCCACACCTGGGTTCGAGCTAAGTAAGGGTGTTACCTCAGCAATCGATCGACCGTACGTCACTCGATAGTGTTTACTATACCAATCCGATCAGAAATAACCGATCGACAAACAAATCGGCGCCGTCGGTCGACCGTCGATGGATTGGTGTGGCAACACTCTAAGCCAGGCCGGTTTACAAAACGAACTATTCTCAACTGGCTCAGGACGGGGTGTGTACCCCTATTTCCATTTTTTGGTCTCTCTAAGTCTTAAATACAATAGGCCCTATTACTTTGAGACCACAAGTTCAGCGTGTTCATAAATCATAAATATATAATATATATTAAAAAGCTAAGTGTATAATTTCGAATCCCGTGGGAATATCTGGATAAAGAGCTTATTTGTTATTCCAGACTGTATGGTGTGACAATGTCAAATTCAAATCATTCAAATCCGTTGTGCCGTTCAAACAAAAACAACCATACATACATCCATCTATTCATCCAAAGTTTCACATTTATAATATTAGTAAGAGAAGACAAATTATTTAAATGAATTTATATCAAAATACAGAGCATTTAACAAACACTTTTCTCGTAAAAAAACATGTTTCACATCCTTCATGCCAAAGTTGGTGGTTACTAGCAGAATCACAAAGACCATCAAAAAGTGTTAGAACTTTAGGCAAATAAGACTTCCCTTCAGAAAGCTCCACTCCACGCTATTGAGATCTATGCAGCTTGCTTTCTAAACTGGCAACTCGATCTAGACCACTTCAATGAAGAGTGTTGATAGAATAAAAATCGAAGTAGGCAAATACTAGGAAGTTGCCGAGTTCATGCAGTTTAAACAAAATGCTTTTAATTTTTACATTTTTCCTCGACGTCATAAAAACTAAGGAAAATATTTTACTAACAGTTTCCTAAGAAAGTTTCTTCACCTCTACCTAGATAGCCATTTATTTGAAATAATGGAAATTATGGTACGAAGAGTACGTATAATGTATGTCTTAAGTATAGGTATTTGATTTGTTTCGATGGTCAAAATTTAAAGTTATTATTGTTGAATTTCCAATCATACTTGTTTGGTTGTTAACAGCCGGTTAATTGAAGTCATGCAAGTGATACTACGCGTTAAAACGTAAATCATCCATCGTCATCACGACGACATGCACATCCCCTCAATTATACAAAACATCAAAGCTAGTGAAACCATGAACAAATAAATATCGATGACCAGTGCAATAGCTGGATCAGGTTTATTTACCTCGATCGACTGGCTGCACAAAGGCTAAGCCACGTGAACCTAAACAATTGGTATGCAGTGAGTGTTTCCTAAACGAATCCAGTAGCAGTAAATAAATCTGGTAAACAATAGCGATATTTCAAAACGCCGCCGCGCCCGCCTCGCCGCCCCGCTCCGCCCGCCCGCCCGCCCGCGCCGTCCACCGGCGTCCGAGCTCGCGAGGCAAACACCAAGTGATGCCAAATCTTAATTGTAAACATTGTAGAATAAGGTTGTTTTAAGTATATTTTACATCTATCACTTCATCTACACGATAAGAAAAAGGTCTATTTACCAGGTAGTTTGCTAAACAGTTTATTTTATCTTGGATATAAGCCACTAAAACGATATTGAGGTTATGCATAGGGTTGGCTACCAGTAAAATATTGGTTATTGCTTAAATGATTTTAAATAATGAAATTTTTAAATACTGTCATTGGAAGCGACGAAATAAGATTGGTTTTTTGTTTGGTTTGGAGACATCATCAACATACCACAAACAAAAAAGACGTGTGGCACTCGGAGACTGCCGCGGTAAAGCTATTGCATAGCATTTTTTATCAACTTATGCAATTATAATTATTTATTTATTTTATTAATGCAGTTATGTTTGATCTAATATGAAGTTCCACAAGTTCCTAGTAGATGGCGCTGATTGTTTATTAAAGCCCGCATGTAAAGTTACGAAATCAAAGTATCACCGCTGTGCCGGTCGGAGTGGGGGGTGTTATAGAAGCTATGCAATAGCTTAAAAAAACATAACAACTTCACTGTCACTCTGCAAAAACTATTAAATAACTTAAAATAAGTATCACATATACAAGCTTCGTATACTCTCACAAACAGAGTTTGGCAACCCCGCGCGGAACTCTACACTGAATATAGATTATTTTTCAATCGACCCAATTTAAACCCGATACTGATAAATTGAGTCAATACTTTAAATTCGTTCACTTTCGGCGATTTTGCATTTTATTGTATTTCCGTTATATAACAACAGTGTACGTGCTTGCTTTGAGCTATAAATTTAATTAAAACCAATCTAATAATAAGCGTTTTGTGTTTTTTTTTCCATTTCATGTTAAAATTTATGTTCTTCTTCTTATTTATGGCAATCAGCCGTTGTTATGAGTCAACAGACTATTTTTGCCAAACTTTATGTTAAAAACACCTATTAGTGTCATGTTATGCAAGTGTTAATCAATTTTTTTTTTAAAAAGATGTGAAATGCTCTATAACAATGTAACCAAACTAATTCTGCCATCGTAAGGAAAAAAGACGCATCTTAGATTTTTCAAAATTGAGTTATATACATACTTGGAATCATACGATTGAACTTGTTACATTTCTACTATGACGAATCACCGTAAGATAAACTGAACTAAGCTTCATTATGACAAATCACATTACACCTATGGTTCATTTCACGTAATGAGATAATATTAGTGGTTTATTTTGTCTACAGTTTATTAATTCGAATGATGTTTTAAGTGCCAATCGAACAAGACTCTTTCGACCTTATTATTTCATCTCATTCATAGGATAGACAGGTATTAGCACTAACTAACATACCTAATTATGTTGTGAATGCTAGTCATAGGGATCAGAACCGACGGGGACATGAAGACATTACCATAACCTGTGTCCCTTTGAGGTAGGCGGAGTCTAGGGAACGCCAATTGCTACGGTCTAAACATACCTCTTTCGCTTCCTCCACGTTCATTAATCGTTTCATACATGATCGCCGGTTACGGGTACTTTTAACTATGCCCTTTTAAAGTATGTGGCCAATGTGGCCGGCATAGGTGCGCCTGGGGTTACCTTTCGACATCACCATCCATTCATGCTCTCTACACTTTTTTCGTAAATCTGCTTTCCCTCATCTTTTCTAAATGTACAAACCACCGTAGCATACCCTTTTCAATCTTAGATACTACATCTCCCTTCTTATTTCGCTATAAAGAACCCTCTCGGACAGTAAAAATTTAATATTTTTCTATCGAATTCAAATCAGTAGACAAAGATTTTGTTAAATATTTTAAGATATGCGTAAATCGGAAAATTCCAATGAGTCACCGGACCCGTCCAACTATTACTTAGATAAAACATATTTTATGTTATGTTTAGGTGAAACGTAGCATCGAAGAAATGAGAAAAGGCATATCAAACATCTTATGAATTAAACTGAAGTTTTAATGGATTGTCGGTGATCCGTCTTAGAAGAAATGTAACAAATTCAATCGTTTTTCGGGAAGGCGTAGTGAACCCGTTAAAACACCTGTTAGTGTCATGTTTTGCAAGTGTAAATATTTTTTTTTAAAAGATGTAAATTGGTCAATGAAAATGTCACCAAACTAATTATTTTCGAATAATTCAATTATTGTTAAAATATCCACCTTACTGAAAAAATGTGTTGTATTGGCAATTTAGCACATGTCATGGTGTTAAGGGTGCAACACAAGGTTAACTTGGGAGCACCATATCCGGCTTTGTTTTCTGAAAAACAAGCACAGCTCAGCTCAAACCCATGCCAGCCATCTTGCACCACACTATCGAGTCCAAAACGTCGCAATAGTAAAGGATAATAATTAGACAATTGGTATTAAACATATTTTATTTTATAAGCAGATTCTTATATTACATAACATACATATATAACTTCACGCCTTCCTTATGGGGTAGGCAGAACACCAGAGGTTATAAAACCAACTGAAGTCAAGTTTGACAAATTTGGAGGCATTATAATGGTGGAGAGAGGCTATTGAAGTGACAGGGGGTCAGCCTATCGCCCAAAAAAAAACTCTAATAAAACCTCTATCCCTTAACTGACTTTAACAGTATGCCCGGGAAGAGAAGTAGCTGGCACATTCTTTGTTTTTTCTTTCCTTATCCTTATCCTTTGCTTCCGGTCCATCATGGAAGAAACTATACATATAATAAAATGGTAGGAAAGTCAAAACTGTACATTGAATATTTTTTTAAAAGAATACTTGGGGTATGATCTACAATCGAAACAGAAACAAAAAATATAGTTTTTAGAATTTTTGTCTGTTTGTCTGTTTGTCTTTCCGGGATAAACTCAAAAAGTACTGCATGGATTTACTTCAAATTTGGCATGAAGATAGTTAAGAAGTCGGGTCAACATATAGGCTACATATTATCACGCTAGCAGTGTTATAATCGTAGGTGCGTTTGGTGCTGCATAGCGTTCACGCAGACGACGTCGCGGGCAGCAGCTAGTATTATATAAGTAGACCATAAAAATATCGTCAATTAATTAAAAAATCTTTAAGCATCGGGAATCAAACTCGCGTCTTATTTAGCAGCTATGTTCCAGGGATTCCGCCGTTCCTTGAAAACAATGAGATACCTATTCAGTTTCTCTATAATAACGATATATATTTTTGCGGAGATTCTATTATGCCAAGAATCACTGGCGTGAAAAACATGAATCATTACCTCGCAAAATGTATGATTATCAATAACCAATTTCAAATGTATTAAAAATGTTTCATCCTATTTCCGAAGGGGCGGGCGACCCGCAGTAATATTTTATTATTTCCGCCGAATCAACTCAAAACGTTCCAGATATTGAGAAATCTTCAATAATATCAGATTTGTCATATAACTGGTATTGTAATATTTGAGCACCAAGCCCATACCACGCTTTGATATATTTATGTTGTAATATGAATATCTAGTTTCAATATTTGATAAAAAGTTCAAGTAATAACAAAATCTTCACGAAGAAATGGTAAATAATTTACACAGATGTGACGCCCTTTGGTATCATAAGCTCAATTTCAAATAAATTGTAAAGGCGTCAGTATAACCTAGTAACCACACAAATACCTGCCATTTAAGAACCGTGCCGTGTAAAAAGCTAACTAATTATTGGTTATATTTACAAGGCACAAACTCTACCACATCCATTACAAAAAGTTATCATATGAACAAGGTATTTATCAAAACGTATTAATTACCGCCATCACCTCAGTTCACGCTATTTTAAATAGGTACTCTACAAGAATCTTTATACTCTGAAAGTTTTCTTCTTTATTTATAAACAAAATTTGATAGCTTGTTGACGGTTTGTATAGTCCTGTTTGTTTGTTTATAGCTGGTTATTTATAGCCAATATACTGCTATTTCTTTTTACCACCGAATAGGTTTGAATAGGTTTGAATGGGGTGAACGTGTACCACTTTGTTCTGTATGATCACTTTTCATAAAATCCAACACTTTCAAGGATTCCCGGAAGTCTATCACCTTCGTGAAAATGTTAATAGTTTCGTTTGTGAGCAGAATACTGCGACGAATTTCGCGATGAAATTGGAAGTTGACGTTGTGTCACTCAATCGTGTTCGTTGGAAACATATGATTGTGTTTTCGTAACTTCCGGCTGCATGAGAGGGATTTTTCCATTAAAAATTGTATTTTTGAGATACTTTTTGAACTTTAAATTACCTTTGGAGCAATACAGGTACATATAATTTCATGAAACAAAGTTTTCAAGAACAGTGCTCTGTTGAGTACAAAAAAAGTTGTGAACAAAATCAGTTTTTCAGCTCAATGTAGACACTTCCTAATTTCTATTTAGAATTCCAAGCGCATAAAGCGCGAAGTTTTTCTTTACCGCCGAACTTTGTAGTACGTTTGAAAATGAAAAGAGAATGAGTAAATACATTCCAACGCTCAGTGGAATGCGGAAGCATATTTTACACAGCACTGCTCGTGAGTCAAAGGCAGCGAGTGAATCACCGCGTCGAGTCTAGTGCTGCCTCGCGACGCGGCGACGACGACGGTGAGGAATGCCGGGATGAGCGGTGCCGGCACTGTTTCATTTTATACATATTGGCATGTGCAATAAATTTTGCATCTCTCTTTCAAGTTTCTATCAAGTTTTTGTGGCGTCCTCAGACGTGACCCACAGAGATTGAATATATTAATATCTATATACGTGCTTGATAAAAACATGTTCACCAGTGCACATTTATTAGATACTTACTACATTTTAGATAAGATAAAATATTGCTAACAAAGTTAATTATACACGTACATTTTACTATATAAACTATTTCTATTTGTTAATAAATTGTCACTCAAGATGTAACTGTGTCTTGCTCTATCAACCCTTTCCTGGTCGTAATATTACTCAAGTTTTTCTATCAAGTTTTTTCTTACTCGGCTCTGAAGTAAGAAAAAAACTAGTATATTCCTTTCGCGTCAATCATTCGTGAGTGTGACACTGCTTATTTAACCTTCCGGATATAACATAGTTCATTATAGAAAGGAATTGAAAATGGCGATGCTTATCATGTTCTTTCGCGCCCACTCTAGCTCCGTCTATACTCACTCTCGCGCGTACGGTAAGTAAAAAAAATATTTCAAACAAAAATTTTTCTATATTTTTTTTTACACATCACGTTTGCGTCCACTCCTGAGCGGTCGTGTTTTCGGTCGCTCCCGAGCGCTCGTATTGCGCTGCCCTTGCTGCCTCCCTCGCACTCATGTGGGTTAGGTTCCAAGCCAAGCTCTTTTCGGAAAGTTTTCTCTTGCGGAGGTTGTGTGGTGTCGGGACTAATTCATCTGCCCTTTTCAGGGCGGACCCGACTGTTGCCGGCCAAAGCATCGCTGATCAGGTGGATACGTAACCGCGACAACTAAGCCTGATCGTCCGCCGTTCATCGGCAATAGGTCCGAACTAGGTCGTTTTCTTTTTCAGCGCAGTTTGTTCAGCCGTCTCGCCGTTTACCGGCTCTTAGACTTCGTCAAGGATTGTTCTTCTTACAGCATACTCCATTTCTCGGTCTGATGGATCCCACCGAGTCTCTCTTGTTCCAACTCTTTGATCAAAGTTTCCAAAAAACGAATCAACGTTTCAATCAATTACTTACTATGATCCAAATCTTGGCGGAAAAAGTCGCAGTATATCTTCCGTTTCAGCTCCGATACCTCAGAGCTTCCCGACTGACTCTCCGGCGTCTCCAGATCCTTCTGAGTACGTCGACATTACATCAGAACTCATGTCGGTTGATTCTTCCGCGTGCAAACGGAAAACTACCTTGCCGGGTAGTGAGTCTGACTCCGCATCTATAGTTCCAGAATCTCCTGCTCCGTTCACAGAGGTTCGCAAAAAATCAAAATCAAAGTCAAAGAAGAAGAAGCAAGATGCTTCTTCGACTTTATCTCCATCTGTTTCAGCTGCCCCAGCCACTGATCCTGCTCCGCAAATTGTCGCACCGGCGCCTGCTCCTGCGCCTTATGTTGCAGCGATCCCGGCGTCACAGCCTGCGTCGCAATCAGTCTCGGCTCCGCCGAAAGTCAAGTCACCGCCCCCCGTCTTTCTAAGGGACGAGAGCCGCTGGACCGAGGTCTCAGCTCTCTGCGGTAGGCACAATCCCAAGATCCAGTATAGTAAGGCATCCAACGTGGGTGACTCTATAAAGGTCGTAGTCTGTTCAATTTCCGATTACAGGAATCTTACTCGGCTTCTTGCTGATCAAAAGCTCGAGTACCACACTTACGCCTTCCCTGAGGAGCCTAAGATTCGTGCCGTCCTCAGGGACGTGCCGTTCGAACTCTCGAACGAGCGAATCCAAGAGGACTTGTCTTCTCAAGGCTGCCCCGTCGAATCTGTGCACAAAATGCACAGCCGCCGAGGCAAGCAGTTCCCACTTGCACTAGTAATCCTAGCGCTGTGCCCGCAAGGGCAGTCCATTTTCAGAGGGAAGCCCACCGTGTGTGGTCTCTCCAACATCCGCGTTGAGATACCACACAAGCGTGGTTTCCCCGGTCAGTGCCACCGTGGCAGCCGTCAGGAAGCCACTCGCTGCGCAGCCTCTACCGATTCGCTCCGATTATGTTCAATAACCTTTGTTAAGGCTGACCAGAAAGGGGGATGTTTAGTGGGTATACTCAGCCGGCTGAGTGAGTCTCGTGGCCGAACTTTCGGTCCCCACACTGTCTGGGCACTCTATATCTCCTAGCCACTGGGGTTAACAGATTATAGAATGCCCATTCGTCCGTAACAGGATTCATCCCCCTGCTAGAGCTTGCATTAGTGGGTGCCAAAGAAAACATTTTCCTTGGCGGAAAAAAAAAACATTTTTTTATTAATAATCAAGAAGTCGTCGTGGCGCCGTGGTTACTGTGTGTATCTTACGATATCACAGGTTAAGCAACGTTCGGCGCGGTCGGTACTTGGATGGGTGACCGCCGACCATTCGTTTCTCACGGCGACTTCCGTGCTTCGGAGGGCACGTTAAGCTGTCGGTCCCGGGTGCTGTATACTTGTATACAGTAGTCGTTAGGGTTTGTCAGAAGCCATATCGGCACCCTGAAAATTCTGACATCCACCACCCAGCACTGGGCCAGCTCGGTGGATTATGGCCTAAACCTCCTCGTCACCCAGAGGAGAGACTCATGCCCTGCAGTTGGCCCATTACACGGAGTTGTGGTGATGATGATGATGATGATGATCATTTAATTGGACATGAACATAAGTAATTACCAACCACACCTAGAACTTTAAAACGGTTACAGTAGAAGTAAAATTAGTTTTTGCTATTTAAAGTGACGTAAAGCGTTTTCACTTTAGAAATGAGAAAATGAAAGAATAAAATATTTTCTGAATCAAAATATTTTTTTCCCAACATGACGATATTATTTTAAAAAATATTCATTCGTTCACATAAAGCACATCACTATTATTTTTCGTCCCTAACATAGTGTGCCCGCTACACTAGAACATTCATTTAACTACATTGAATTATTTGCCAAGGCATAGTTGGAAAACGTGATCTTTTATTTTTATTATATTTTAAATAAAAAAAATATTTTGATTTTTTGTATGCTAACTGTACTGTCTGTCAAAGCAAGTACAAGCCGCCATTTAAGATTCCTGTCTTTATTGAACCGGGTAGTACTAATTTTTCAGCTTTTTTCCACAGCTATACGACTCCGAATTAAAAAACAATTAAGAAAACGCATCTAACAAGAAAGAAAATATCTGTCTTTCCGTTGTCTAATATCTACCTATGACACTAGCATATGAGATCACTTTTTGTCTATGTGGCGCTGAGTGAATAATGTCCAACAATGAATATTAATTGGATGTAATGTAACTTACTAAACTCGTCCTGAAAGCTGCATGATTCACAATTATGAAAGGAACTTGAGCAAAGGAATTTAGCTCACTAAGATACTGAAATAACAAAATAATATAATGCAATGGACTCTGAAATAAATAATTAGCCACGCGAAATTCCAAATAGACCAAGTTGCAGAAAGCAACCAGGGCGGCTAAACTGATGCTTTGATGTAATCAAAGGCTGCGCAGTTCTCTACTACTTTAATTACCATTGTTAGTTTAGAATAATAATTAAATAAGAGAAATAATAAGTCCAGCCACAGAATATATTTTTTTGGCCACGTGATCAAGCTTCTATTTTCATAACTTAGCCACGAGACAATAACTGTTGCGAAAAATGTGTCTTGAAGCAATTTATACTATAATTATAACATAATAATTTATACTTAGTTATATATTCATTAACATTGCGATGAAAAATATTTTGCGACAAGAAGGGCTCCCGTTCCGGTAGACGTAGTCGGCACGGTTAGGTGCGACGACGAGCGCAGCGAGGAGGAGCTGTTAGGTTGCATATAGTTATACACGTGCGCGAGCCGAGCGTGCGAAGCGAGCGGTGCCGCGGCAGCGGCCGGCGAAGCGCCATAAACCCAAGAGCATTTTTAAATAACCCCGACGCCCCGAACCGGCGACGTTGTTTGTGGCACGGATTGTGGCTGACATAGTAATTTAGAAGGCAACTTAGATTTTTAGAGAGGAATAATGCTATTTAAAAGAAGTCTGTTTAATTAGCACCCATAAAATAATTTCATCTGTAATGTTACTAGACGAATTTTTAGCAATATTATATTTACTTTACAAAAATTACAGCTCAGACGACATCGGACGAGGTTGAATGCAATTATATGTTAGTGTTTTTTGCAATAGTTTAGACACCCACATTATTTTTGTTTTATTATAAGTAAAATGGCTTAGGAGGTTCCCTGCGGGATTGAATCAGAAATAAAGAGATACATAGGCGAAACACAGTCACCGACCGCCATAGCCAAATGGATTGCAAAGCTAACGTAGCAATGGGCTCATAGTTCGCAGAATAGCCTGCCTACGCTGGGAGACGCATCGTAGATGGACCGACGATCTGATCGCGGTCGCCGTTAAATAGAGATATACATAGTGGACAACCCTGGGGAGGCCTTTGTCCAGCAGTGGGCTTCACCAGCCTGATGATGATGATTTGAAGAAAGGTACGAGTACTTGTTGTATTGTGTCTATAATAAAGTGTTTACATTATTTGGAAACGATTGATATACATTTCGTTTTATTAATTATCACTTTTTTTTAGTCATTAAATCCGTCACGTTGAAATGATCAGGCTGATAGAGGAGTAAATAACATAAACGGGAATATAATGTAGGTTGTCAAATAAAAAATGGCAAACTTTTATCCTTATTTTCTCACGACATGCGAATGAACTTAAGATTCTGCGAATAGCTAGTTTATTTTAATTGCATTTTGTCGGTCGTATTACTTTTGTAAGCTCATATTTTAAAGAAATATTAAGACTTCATGCGGGGCTCTGTGCCCTTCGGCGCCGTCCGCCCTGCTCGCTGTGCTCCCGGCGTGGCGGCTTGCAAGACATGCATCTATCATGCAGTATTATGAAGAAACAATTGTCATAGCCAACTTGATACTTGTTTTATTGAAACGTGAACGAACTGCTAGTTTACACATCAAATATAATAAGTATGTTGAAAAAAAAAACAATTAATTAAAACATGAAACAATTAATAAAATTTTATCAATGATGTCTTTTTTCCAAAAACGTCTGTAGTGTTAGACGTATTATGAAAAACGGACTTCTCAGTTTCATCAATTAAAATATGATTAATATTATTCTAGGTTAAAGCTTAATAATTATCAAAATGTAATCTATACATATAATAAAATGGTAGGAAAGTCAAAACTGTACATTGAATATTTTTTTAAAAGAATACTTGGGGTATGATCTACAATCGAAACAGAAACAAAAAATATAGTTTTTAGAATTTTTGTCTGTTTGTCTGTTTGTCTGTTTGTCTTTCCGGGATAAACTCAAAAAGTACTGCATGGATTTACTTCAAATTTGGCATGAAGATAGTTAAGAAGTCGGGTCAACATATAGGCTACATATTATCACGCTAGCAGTGTTATAATCGTAGGTGCGTTTGGTGCTGCATAGCGTTCACGCAGACGACGTCGCGGGCAGCAGCTAGTAATAATAAAATTTGCAGTGATAATACAAAGGATTCGCTATTAAATTAAGGAAAAAAAACAAAGCATAACTTTTTATAATAAATACAGCTGTTGATAAAAGAAATCTAGATATTATAATAGTCAGTTATGGAATAGAGATAAGTTTCCATACAACTATACATTTTTCTGCCATGACCACGTCGCAGCTCGCGCCGGCTACTAAGCGAGCGGCGCAGCTGGCGCTAATGTCTACATCGCAGGAACTATCCTATCGCTAATTTATCGCTACTTCGCGCCGTGGTGTTAGCTTCTCAAATTTCCACTTGCGAACTTACACTCGTACTTTTTAAATAAAAAAATTCATAGGAATGCTAGCTTTTGAATATTCCTAATTTGTTTAATTACATTCATGACGACCACTTTGGCGATGGGGTAACACTGTCTGTCTCAGACGTCAGTGGTAGCAGGTTCAGTACCTCAAAACGCAAATATTCGGGTACATAAAATAAGTTTATTTGCATTGGTCTGGTGGGTGTAGGTATTATGTATAATATGTATGTATTTACGTATATCAAATAGTATAAGTATGTTTATCCATTATCTATACCCGGCGCGGCGAACCATGATCCCTATGACACTGACAGTAATTTCCACAACATAACCTTGTAGTGCCGTCACCGTTACATTAGAATCGTATTGGAGGCTTCTAAAAATGGCATTTATTTATTTTACGTAGCTATATTCCAATAAAATTATATTCCGTTGGAATTATAACAATTCATAACATTTGCAAGAAATTATCTCAATCACACTTTACGTTTACGTTCTGCGAAAGTTACTTCGTAGGGTAAGCCTTCAATATGATTCTAATGTAACGTTGACGGCACTACAAGGTTATGTTGTGGAAATTACTGCCAGTGTCATAGGGATCAAGGTTCGCCGCGCCGGGTTTAGTACCTATAACACAAGCTATATGCTTACTTTAGGGATAGATGGCGCTGTGGGAGTTTGTGTCCAACAGTTTTTGAGTACAGTGCAGATGAGTACAGTACTCCCAAATTAATAATGCCTAAATTAACATAGTCGTATTCTGTATAAACATTCAGGACTTTTACGATTCATTAATGCGAGTGTTTCCAGGAATGTACGCGTATTATTCATTTGGGAGTACTGTACTAAACGATTTGTCAACCACTGCCCTAGTTTTTTTAACATTTATTTTTAATGAAAATTATATCATTGTTTAAAGAAATAAAAAGTGAAAGAAACCTTTGAAAAAGGTTTAAATTTTGACTTGCAAGTAACTCGCTCACAACGTGAAGGTAAGTAAATAAAACTTTTGTTTTTAAATTGTAAGGATAGTACGTTTGTCTTACATGCCACCTGATGGAAAGTGCGCATGAAGACTATGGTGTTACACGTCCATCCATGAGAAACCTATTCACTCGACACTTAAAAGTTCCAGGACTGTATTGGTCAGGAAAAACAGACGCAGGCAGATTGTTCTACACCTTGGCAATCCGTACCAAAAAGGAACCATCGAAGCGTTTTGTTCGACTTCTTGGTAAATCCACTATATAGGGATGGAAGTTCTGTCTGCGTCTGGTAGTCCGGTGGTAAAAAGGGGTGGGTTCAATTTGGTCAAAAAGAGCACTCGCACACTCACCAAAATGTAGCCGATAAAATACTGTCAAACAAGCAACCTTACGACGATGCTCCAGCGTCTGCAGTTTTTTATTTGTAAAGTTGTTGTTATTTATGAGTTTTCGGGCTCTTCGGTCAACAGAGTCTAGCGCTTCGAGCTGGTATATGGCAGAACCATCCCAAAGGTGACTACAGTGCTCCATGCACGACCTCACTTGGGCTGTGTATAAGTTGTTCAGTGCTGTAGTACCGCCGGACCTTCGAGATGATACCCAATTTTTTGGAAGCCGTTTTTGCCATAGACTCAATTTGTTGTCCGAAGTTTAATTTGGACGTTATAGTGAAAAAACCCTAGTTGGTCGGTGATGGGAACAGATACATTCTGGAAAGTGGGCGTAAAAGTAAAGGTACTCTTTTTTGCGGAGAATAGACACGCTTGTGTTTTAGAGGCGTTGAATTTGACCAGGTTAGATTCGCCCCTATCGGACACATTCCGCAAGGTCAAATCAACGCGCTCAATCATAGACTCTCTCAAAACCTGGATTTCATGGGCGCTCGTTCGCGCATTGGATATATATCTCTCAACAACAGTGCTGTCAATAGCATATCCAATAATGCCTGGTGTTAGGAGGTCATTAATGTGCAGCAAAAAGTAAAGTTGCAGAGAGAATAGATCCCTGAGGTACCCCGGCATAAATTGCCATTAGGTCAGAGTAATATCGTCGGTTAAATTATATTTTGTCAGTTTTTAGCCAATCATTTCAGTACTAAAGTTGAATGATCCCTGGCCTCTCCCGCCCTCTCTGACATTAATTTTCTTGTTCAAACTTGATCGTGAGGTACTAAGTGAGAAAATATGAATAAAAGAATTTGTTGGTGAAACTTTTATATTCATGAATATTTTTTACATCAAGACTTAAGCTAGAACAAGATATTTACTAGTCTTAGTAAAGTTCGGAACAAAAATGTAAGACATTGTTATTTTTTTAAAGATGTTGTAAAGCTCTAAATAAATAAAGCAGTAAATTAAATGTCGGTGTGATAAGGCATCTTTCCAAGAAAGTAAACCTCTTGGATGGCTCATAACCTCTGAGAAAACACTGATATCTTTTTGTTAAAATCAATACACATTGATTATACATAATATTACGATAAACTCAGTTGTATCTTTTTATCCCGCCTTTATTTTAAATATCACTTGAGTTTTTCACGAATTCATAGAAAATCTCTCAAGAAGTTGTTGAGATTTTATTGGAAATATACTTGAACTAGCCGCTTCGCGCGGTTTTACCCGCGCAACTTCAAATCCCGCGGGAATGAGGAGATACAAAGTAGACCATGTACTATTCCAGACTGCACTATCACTGTCCCAAACATCCAAATCCATTCAGTCGTTCGGCCGTGATTTAAGAACCAATATCTATACTTTCACATTTATAATAATAATAATAAAGGCGTGTAGCTTTAAAATTAAATAATATAATAATAATAATAATAAATTTATTTACTGTTGCAACTTGGCCCAACTTGTTAGTATTACAACTTAAAGCTACATTAGTAAAACACAAATTTATAATAACTTTTAATAACATACTCTTGCACTATATTTACTCCGCGAGGCATTTGTTTTGCAAATGTCTTCGTTTAAGTTCAATTAATGTCTTCAGTACTTGAGAAGTCAATTAGTTTTACCGATGCTCCTCGATACTTTGCACAAATTATCAACTGACTTCCAGCAGAGTGATGGACGTCATGAAGTTTCGTCCCTGCATTTCCATTTGCTGCTGAATGTGACAAAAGCGTTAGTAGTCACAATGTTTGTTATATATATTTTTGAGTATGTAAATAAACGAAAGAAAATCAGTAAAAAGTCCGAGCATCAACAACAAAAAGCAGAAGCACATATTAAAAAGAACAATCAAGGGCTATTCGATATCGCAGTACGTAATATTCCAATACATTAATTTCATTCTTTGCTTAAACAGCTTATGATAGGAATATTTATGGATGGAGTATAGAGTCCTTTTATACCTTTCAGATAAGTTCACAAAGTAAGTTTCTAGGACTGAATTGATCGATCAGCTCGTGTATTACACAACGTTACTGTCACTAGTCCAGCATACCTAAACCTTTCACTGTAGTACATAGCGCTGGCAGGAATCGTCACCGAACACATCCTCTATTCCCCACGCAAACCAATGTCCACGGATAATTGAACTTAAAGTAACTAAATGCCTCACTTTTGCCATTTTCGTTTTCTTTCATTTATTTTGAAGATACGATAAATGAAGCTAGATTTATCATACCTATACCTCACAAAGGTAATGGCTTTGAAGATCAACAACAAACATATGCAAAGCAAAGATTTCTACTCCA
This sequence comes from Stenoptilia bipunctidactyla, assembly GCA_944452665.1. NCBI lineage: Eukaryota > Metazoa > Arthropoda > Insecta > Lepidoptera > Pterophoridae > Stenoptilia > Stenoptilia bipunctidactyla. Next base: position 192,848 of record OX101723.1, read on the forward strand.
TATTCTGAATTCATGCCAAGATTTAATTATCTCTAATTCACCCGTACACATAGATACCTACTTCAAAACTCCTCGAGACGCGACGAGACGTGTCTTTGAAGTTCAATGGTAAAGTTAATTTCAGATCTAAAATAATTTGAAACTGAAGCAAAGTTATTCATTTCAATTATGCTCACCATTAGAAGTGAAAAGTTGCGAATCCCGCGTTTCCTGCAACATGTTCTTTCATCAGGCTTTCGTGAAGTTGTTGCGAATTTCCTCCGCCATCAGGCACAGGGCGACATTAACTCACTTTCCAGATGAAAATCAAGATTGATCAGAAAAGACATAATTGGGACTTGGTGTGTTATTGTGCTGGGTTTTATCTTGGTGTAACTTTAAATGAAATTAATAAGAACAAGAACATTCAAAAGAGATATACTGGGTTTACATAAGTCGTACACAGATTTTTTGTTTCTATAGCATTAACTCAAGAAACAAACAAACTTTTTAGATATTGATTTTAAATAGCAAAAACCTCAAACTAATGACAATCTTATGGTAGTACGTTTGATTTTAGTAAAAATCGTATGGATATATTACAGTTAAACGTAGCAGTTACGGTGAAAACTGGAACTCGGTAGATTTTTTTTTTTTTATAACGAATTATCAAACAACGATTAAATTATACTGACCACGGGACTCGGTAAATTTAAATATATTTTTTAAGTAACGTTTTATTCAACAACAACTAAATTATATCCACCTGTTCACATGTCACAACAAAAGTTAAACAGAAAGAAACACATATTTCTGTTTACAAATTATATTTCACCTTGTAGTTTTGAAAGCAATCACGAAGAATTTTTTATTCAAACATTCAAAAAGTTTATAAATATAAAATGTTAAGTGAACATGAAGACTAAGCTGGTACACGTACATCCACGAGAAACCTTCAAAGTATCGGGGCTATAATGGTCAGGACTATACTATTCGCATTACAAATATCTCACAGTGAATATCGCCGGCAACTTTACAAAAGTTAAGCTGTTGGTAGTTCTTTATATTATCCGTTATCCGCATAACATGACAGTGTAACAGAGCGTTAGCTCACAACCTCGCGAAGAATGAAAACATTGGATGCATGAATAAAAATGTATTACGTATGCATTTGCCACGCGGAGCGAGCATGGGCGAAAACGTTAAACTTTATGTTTCTCGAATTTGATCAATACCAAACTTCCTTAGGAATACGGAAGTAGGTTTATGTTTAAGAAATGCAATCAAATTTGAATTTTATGCTCGAATAACTACCGGATTGAAAAGTTTATTTATGGATCAGGAAAAACCCTTTCATTTTACAATGAATTTCAGTCGACAAACGAAATGAGAAGAAAATATGGACTATCAATTTCGAAATATAGTATTTGAAAAATAATAAAAAATTTTTGATTAGGAGAAGTTTTAAATCAGAATAGTGTTTCATGAGTCGGTATCACATTACAAATACACTTTATCAAATAATTAATTCTATCAAATGGTATATGCATATACGTATATGTACAACAGTACAACAATGTTCCAAAAAGTATGTACTTCAAGTTTCTTAAAAAAATATTGCGTGGTATATGATAAAAAATCGAATAACAAAAATTAATAACAATTGTAAGAGGGAAATAAGAACATGATTGTTCTTATTTATAAGGTATACTAAAATATAACAATTTCATTTGTTAGAGTATGTCAATATCATTTCATTTTACATTTCCATGTAAAATGAAAGTATAAGCTATTTGTTTAAAATTCCCAATTATATAATAAATGCTAATGTAACTTTGTCTGTCTGTTATTCTTTCAACGTTAAAATACTTAACCGATTTTAATTTAGTTTGGTACATAAAATAGACTAGATAGATAGAGCTAAATAGAGCTTGTTAAATAAAATAGGCCAAATATGTTAAAAGGTTTTTATTTTGTTTTTTTTTTTGATATTGCTTGAATATAATGTTTTAGTTAAAAATACTTACCATATAAAATTTATCCAGGCTTGCCAATATTTACCGAACAACATAAAATGCAAAAAAAACTTTAAAAAAAAGTTTATTTGATTTGATGTTTCATCTGAAATGAGATTTATTTTCTGTAGATATTTATGATCTCGGGTGTTAAACCTGCAAAACATTACAAAAAGATAATATATAACGTTTAATTATATCTAAAAAACTCGAATAGTCATACCAAATAATTTCGACGGGAACGGCCAGGACCCGTAGCTCAGTTGCAAGAGTGCCCGTCGGGAATGCGAACCAAGGTGGTTCGAGTCCCAGCTGTGATCAATTTTATTTGTTTTTTTACTTTCTTTAACTTAACAAATTTACTTGAAGCTTTGCACAAGTTACAACCTAAAATATTTATTTTTCGACATCTAACGGAATCAAAATGTACGCGGGTGCGGCTGCGGGCAACCACTAGTTATTTATGATCCAACGTCGTTCATTACAAACTGATAACGCGGAACAAACTGCGCAAAGCATCGAAGACAAAGGCTCGTTATCTGTTGCAGAGTACAACAGTTCAATATGGCATAAGTAGTAATTTTCACAGCTCTTTGTAAGTTACGAGCCAATTAACTGTTCTTGTAACAACAATTAAGGATAGAATGACGCGATCAAGATATGGTAAAGGGTTGTTCATGCAAACAGCGGTGTTAATAAGTACTCTTTAGTACAGAAGTAGATCTCGGTTACGCCCGTATAGAATACCTTAAAAGATAAAGCTATACATGTATAATCTATAATTTATACGATAATTATGTTTAAACAAGACACAACAGACAATACACAAGAATAGTGATTGTTAGATCATAACATGCGTTCCATTTAAGTTATTTTAGGGTCTTTTTGTTTCAAATCCTCTACTCATTAATTATTAACATGAGTATTTCAAAAACGCAGTTAGATAGATTTTTTTTTTCCAACTGATACTAGTAAAAAGAATTTCTATTGTAAAATCCTAAACAAAAATCGTATTGTAAAAATGGCTTGTTTTGACCTGCTATATTACCAGATGCAGGTTCAATAAAAAATATTTCTGTATATCATAATATATCTATGTAATTATATCATATAATAATAATAGCATTGCAATTTTATAAAAATAGAATATTGCTTTTTTCACCTGTTCCGAAGTACCATCTCCTTTCTCCGATGTAATTGAAGCCACTGCACCTATACCTTTCTTACGTTAAATTGATACTTACTAAGACCACTTAGTAAAGGATATCTCAATGAACGTTTGACTTTGAAAAAAAAATGACAAATAAATATGTCTACAGCAATATTTCATATATTTCATAACTTTGGAAACAAAATCATTGTGAGTACGCCTTTACGGGGCTGATAACGTAAACACGCGGCGATGTCTTGTGGCAAGATACATCTTAATAATACTCGTTAAGCACCACAAGCATCGCCTTAAATTACAATTTAGTATCGATATAACTCAGCAGCCGTTTTATAAATGTACGATATAAAGTAATATGAGCCTCGCCAAAGCGTGGCAATACTGTCTCGTAGTGACGAGATATTGCTTTATATTACTTGCACGAAAATGGCTGGGAACATTCGAACACCATTATTGAACATTATTAAGCAGTATTAAAGCTCATATTCGTGCCTACTGTGGCAAAACTAAATAAATGTTTAGATTCTCAAAAAAGCAATGGTAGACCAGTAGTTCAAATGAGTAACCCCTACTGTTTATAACTTATGAAAGATACTTAATCATGTTCGAACTTAGTAGAGTAGATTTGTAAACTTTTTTCATCTAATAGAAACAAATATCTAGGTAAAAGACTAACCAAAATGGAAATAATGCAAAAAAATAACACCGTATTCATCACCTCCACTGAAACACCACGCAAGTTTAGGGTTTCAAGCAAATTGCAAAGCGGCTCAGATCTCATCTCCTTCCCCTGGCTATATATTTCAAGAAACGCGACGTTCGCAATACATTTTCAGATTAAACCAAACCTACTTACCAAATACGAGTACGATTTATTATCCGATGGGGGTCAATAAATATGTCTATTTGCGATTTAAAAGGCTAAGCAACATATTTTCATTTTAAGTGTAATGTAATTTCATATAATATTTTTTATTTAGAGTGAAATAAATTAGATTGTACTTACGGCCTTTGGTTTTCGAGAAGAGTTGTATCTGAAGACATTAGAGAGAGTTTTCCGACAAAAAAAAACAATCTTGTAACAGGTAACTTTTGCGATGGATTAGTTGTCTTTTTATGATTTTTAGTTAAAGTTTAAGACACTACGGAAAGGTCTATTATAATTGTATTTTACTGAAAATTTAAGTTATTCCGACCAGGAACGTGACTTACATACTTTTAAATATTTTTAACCTTGCAAAAACTTCCTTCTTCATTTGTTACGTCCTTGTTTGTTTGAAAATTTTCCACGTATAGATATAATAGTGCACTGAAGTGTGACTCTTAAGCATATAGATGGTAAACAGCTTGAATAGTTCTATCAGTATTTTACATATTCACCAACTGGCATTATATTATTATTATTTTAAACCGACTTCCAATAAAGGAGGAGGTTCTCAATTCGTCTGTACGTTTTTTTTGTGTCTTTCTTTTTCGGTCAATTATGAATAGATTTTGAAAATTCCTAAATTTCATCGAAATCGGTTGAGCACTGCATTGAATTTTTCAATTTATTGAAAGAATATGGATGATTTCGGAGAATGTTTAAGTGGATGACATTATAACTCAGCCAAAGTTTTGACGTGAAGTCGGTTTTTTTAATGCTCTGCATTCATTGATTATTATCATTTTCAATTTTGTGCTTGCTTTAACCACACAAAGGTATTTAAATAAGTCTTATGTTTAGGTTTAGACGCCAACTTCAAAAAAGGAGGTTCTCTGTTTGTCATGTATGTACGTAAACATATATGTTTGACCGCGATTATCCCGCGTTTAGCTGAACCGATTTGGATGCGGTTTTCAGAACAAGATTTATCACGTTTAGCAGAAAAGGATATTAATCGACTTTAAAAATTCGGCATATAGAATTCGATTTCAGCCGTTGATTTGCCGAATAATTACCGAATACCACCTGTTTCGTGCGGCTTTATCAGGATTAAGTGCTATTCCGGGCTGTACACTATCACTATTTTATTTTTTTGTTTTTTTCGCCAAGATTTGGCACCTAATAGATAATCTCTAGGATGAATTCAACTCACGGAAGATAACGAATTATTTAAATCAGGCGTGGTCCCAGAGGTGGGGGAACCACAGGGGACATAACCCACTCCCTCAAAAAACATAAAAAGATGAACCCCTTCAAAAGTATGTAAAAACCTACCAAGATAAATTATTAATGTTCTTATTACATTATTAAGTATTAATTAATTTTTGGCAGAAATTTGCTATACAGGGTAGTAATAGGGACGGAATAGGAACAGGACTAGGACTAGGCGTATATGAATATTATGTATACATTTTTAGTGGGTCAATTTTTAAAGGCGGTTCACTTTTTCTTAAAGAGAAATAATTAGTTTATTTTCATTTCACTTTTGAATTTATGAGTTTTTACGTGCATAGTAGACATGTTGACAAGGTTTGTACACAACTTCACGCCTGTATCCCTTATGGGGTAGGCAGAACACCAGCATCTGATGTCACGTTTAACAAATTTGGAAGTATTATAATAATGAAGAGAGATTATTGCAGTGACAGGAGGTCAGCCCATCGCCCGTAAAAAGCCAATAAAATCTCTGTCCCTAAACTGATTTTTACAGTATGCCCGGAAGACGAGCAGCTTGCAAATTCTATGTTTTTCTTTCGCTCCCAGACCAGCATGGACAAGGTTTTGCGTTCTGTAGAATAAATAATTTCAGAACACTCATACTAACGGTTCTTGTTTTTATCAAATTGGCCTACAGTTTTTGACTGTTTGCGAAGGCTGTATGACATAGAACCTGCTTCCACTATACAATGCTACCTATACCTATTCCACTATATAATAATTCATTAAAACTTTGTCTGTTTTGTTGGTTGGCAGTACTTAAATCATATAATTAAAACCGTCATCTCCAAAATTAAGGAAAAACTAACGATGAACATTTTTTGTGGAAATATTCGAGCACCACAGCTGCGGTTATACCCGAGCACCCTTTGTGCGGAGCATGAAAACTTTTTAATAGTTTGAAAATCCAACCATTCGTGTCACACCGCCGAAACTATGTAATTAAATAAGTTTGGATATCATCGTAATGTCAGCGAGCGGCTGCAGCGCGCGTAGCCTTTGCCGTTCATTAAAGCAATTATTTTCAGTCATAATATCCAGACATTTTCACAATATACGTGCATGTTTTAGTACCGCCGCTCTGCATATGTATGTTTTAATACTGTTGTTTTCAGTTAAATTCTTAATAACCCGCATAGCAGTCAGAAAAACAAGATGTACGCTTTTACTGATTGGGGCCGAATATTATTAATTTCAGTTCTAGTTTTAGTGGATGTACAAAATGAGGTATTTTTTGAACCACGTTACAGTATGATTAAAATTGTTTTTTTGTTAAATTTTGTACATAACTTGTAATGTGCATATTATTGGTGAGTACCTATAGTTGACACACTAATATTTGTTCATGTAGGTACTACCTATCATTGTAACCTAATATTTTCATCTTGGCTACCTCGTTGATCTACATACCTCTATAAAAATAAACAATAGAAACATGAGATGCAACGCCGGAACCACTGCTGCAATAGTCTCGCATTAATTGGGGCATTTAATAAGTTGTTGATAAAAAACAATACGACAAGCGCCCATATTATTTTATTTTAAAAAGCCTTGCTATCATTTTATTTTGCAGTGGAGACCCAACCCGCCGAATCAGCCAACTATTTGATCACCGCATCACAAAGACTTCTTTAAGTGAAAAGGGGGCCAGGCTCCGGACTATCAGGTGCAGTGCAGGAGTTAAACTCAGCCGATATCTCAGAGGTGCCAAGTTTAGTAAAGTTATCTGTGAAAGTGGCAGGTGCAGTCTTATGCTGCTAATACGCTTCGCGGTGCTTTGTTGGATTTCTTCAAGTTGTCACACTATACTGGTCAGATTACTTAAAGCTATTGATAGTCGAAACTTTTACTTTTTTTTTAAATTATGCCGTCAAATACCTACCTTTTCTATAAAAGAAATAAAATCTCCGGTTTTAAAACTTTCAAGATTAATTTAATCAAATAAAATAAAAATAATTATTAAATAAAATGGCCTTTGAGTCTTTTATTTAACACAAAAAAATTAAAGATGCTCAATAATATGCCTTAGTTCAGCTCCATCAATTGTGATATCTAATTTTATGAATTTTCTTCAATCTAAATAGAAGATCAAACGAACTTCTTAAGTGAAGTTCGATCGATATTATATGAGTTGCTTCATTCGAAGATATATTCATTTACCAAGTAGTCCCTTTGACTCACACGGTAGCACGCACGAATTTAAGAGTTATGAAATGACTAAAAAGGTCAAAACACGTGTTTTCGATCGTTTTAGTTAAAATTTTTCACACCAGTCTGGATCCATAGGATGCGCCTCTGTCGAGCTCATTATTTTAGAGTTCTTAATTTTATAGTTATGGCAAAACTTTAAGGGCAATAGTTTACTACATTGACAGGGCGGGTGGGACCTTAATGTATATCTTCGAATGAAGCAACTCATATAATATCGATCGAACTTCACTTAAGAAGTTCGTTTGATCTTCTATTATATTTCGTTGCTTCATTTTTCAGATATATTCATTTACCAAGTAGATGTTCAGAGCATAAGGTAAAGTTTTGCTTTATAAAAATTCATTAACTAATATTCAACAGTTATTTAATCAACTCAATGTAAATGTATAACTTTGAAACATTTTGTTTATATGCATACTGAATAAAATTACTTAAAGTAAATTAATAATTAAGGATCAACAAAGGAGTTTACTTCTACATTTGATTGAAAAACCGCCCTTCCAAAATTACTTTTATTGATCGACCATGGGGCGGTTATAAAACTTAGCGAATGTTTGAGACTGAGCGGTCCTGCAGGCCGTGCTGCGAATGGCTAGCAGCGATAGGCCGCCACGCGCTCTGGCCGCGGACGTTGCTGCGCGTGCCGCGTGCTGTGAGCGCTGAACGCCGCGCGCCGCCGCCACGCCCGCGCCGCTAGACCCCATGGCATGCTTTATCCAGCGACTGATAGACGGTGAGATCGTTGTTTTGTAAGGTCGCTTTGGTTTGACTATAAGGCAATCTACACGCTCTGGCCTAAGTTAACTCGTTACAAATAACTAATTTTCTAAAGCTACTGCAGGGCATATACAGGAATGGCATGTTCATGGAAATATGGCAAAACTAGAGTTGGTTACTAGCAGTAGCTGAAATTATAATCAAATCCAAATTCTCTATTTTGATTTCATTTGCAAAAATTATAAGAGAAATTGCACACGGTGTGCTAGTGGCCTAAAAGCCAGTAAAAATACCAGTTACTGTGTGTGTACTTTGCTCAAGAGTTAAATAACTATTGGGATACCATTTTGAAATATAATCTTAAAACGACTTGAAGATCTTAATCTTAAACCAAGTGTAATTGTGTTATGTTGGTAATGGCCTTAACCCAAGGTAATGGATTAATAAGTTCATGTGATCCTATATTGTTTCCTAATAATAAGGCCAACCTATGACTATTTACTATATATATTAACTGTTTTTATTAGTTTTACTTTAATTGTTCCTTAAAAAATGATAAAATTCAGTGAAATCGAACGATTAAAGATATCTCCACTGTTATTGTGACAATAATTCTAGTACCGATACGTTGTACCATGCTACGTTGTACTGAGCTTAAGTTTTGTTAGAAAGCGACGAGACTACGACTAGGTACTGTGGTGACCGCCTACACGTCTTGTCTTAATGAAACCGAGCCTGGAAGCCTCGCTGGTTCGTTCTGGAAAGATAAATAATTTCTTTTCAAAATCGTTAGCTCAGTAAAAGAGCACTCGTTCGGCAAGCGAGAGGTCCCAGGTTCGTGTACTGATAGGGTCTTTTTTTTTTTTTTTTTTTTTAATTTATTTTTCCCGTTACCTATTTAAGAATAATTGAGCATTATTAAATGCAAAAATTTCAAAACGGCTTGAATGTTTTAATTTAAAGCAATGAGTAGTAAACGCGAGAGTAAACGCGTCTATAACCGTAGCTTCAAGATCTCGTTACCAAGAAACCTATTGTGAGCATTTAACATTGGTGCGAGAAGCAAACAGATTTACTTGAGGTTGACTGAAAACTTTGATACGCATAATTGGGTAGTGCTGTATTTTTTCCCGAGTTGATATACGGAGCAAATAGTCAAATATTCATTTTCTCAAACTATTACCAAATACTTTTAGCTAATGCATTTAAATGAGGAAATCGAATTCCTCCCATTAAATTAATATAGATAGTACCTATATACAGCGCAAACGTGTTTATCCTTTGCAAACCACTGTAACCCATTAAAAGCTGAAAACATGTCTCACTATTTCTCCAGTTTCCATTTGCATGATTATCTTTACAAATTACCCCCCCCCCCCATCAGGCTGTGACGCAAATATTCGCTAAATATTTCTATGACAAGATGTCTTTCACATGTTTTTCCACCACTGTAAATCTTCTAAAATCTTACTATGTATTTGTATTTTTGTATCGTTATTATTGCTATTTTTGAGAGCTTTGTATCTATCCTTTCGAAAGTTTGAGTGGTAGTATAATCACTAATATTTAACCGTTGGACAGGCTGAAGTTAATGGTTAGTTAGTTGTGAATTGTGCTAATTCTCTGATGGTGCAACACCTTACTTTTTAAAATTTGTTCTTTACTTTTTAAAACTGAATTTAGGATGGCAACACAGATTTGAGATAGTGAACACTGATTGAAACTGGTTGATTCGATATATGTTTTTATACGTGTTGTTATTTATGACAAATTGTTTACTTCGTATTTCACTTTTTTCTTGCAAAATCACTGGTTATATTTCCACGGAGCAGTATTAATTATCTTTACTAATATTTGCAATTCACTTTGAGTTAATTTTAATATGTTGATATGCGACTTTGTTATAACTTTTCCAAAAATCTTTAAGAGACCTCGTAAACACTGTATTCATTTGACAGATCCGAGTTGAAGTCCTCGAATTCATAAGTTTGTGGTAAAAACTGAAATTGTAATTATTTACGATGTTCCTTTAATATAGGAACTAAAAGATAAGATTCTCTGAAATTTATGCAAGCTAAAAAGGACTTTTTTGTCACTATGCTCAGGGAGGTTCTAAAATGTTCTTTTAAAATGTGATTTGTTATTAAGGAATTTAAAAAATTTGTATAAGATTTAAAATAAATCTTTTGTCTCCATTTGATTTTGGTGCAAAAAATATATTCGGAACAAACTGATCAGACTGAGAAGAGCAGGAGACTATTGCTCCTAGATTAATTGATTTATGTATGGAGAGAGCCTATCTCGAAAGCCTGATTTTATTTAGGAGCAAAATTGTTTATAGGAGTTACGATTCGTATAACTTGACAGATTTTTGGTAATGAGACGCCTTTGGAGATCCACTTTAAACCAACAGAGTCATTGGTAATAGCTGTACCAGAATTATAAAAATATGCCATTTTATTGATTTATTTATTTATACTTCATTGCACACTTACAAAATAATAAAAGGAAAAGAATACATTAGAACAAAAATAGTTTTGAAAGGTACAATAGGCGGCCTTATCGCTATAAAGCCTGCGTTAACGATGGGCTAGGGATCATTGTCTCGTTGATATCGTCCACCGAGTTCGGGGGCGTAGCGCTGACAATAATACTGTTGCGTAGTTGCGAGCCGATATTCGGTCCAGTTACCTTGAAACCGCGGGCGTGGGTTCGCTTGACATGTGGATATTTTAGGCATGTCAACATGCTTTTTTATCCCTTTCTTCATTTTCCAATATGTTAACAAATCTAGACCTTCATGGCAGTTTCGTTCTTGTTTCAGTTTCAAAAAAAAATGTAAATCAGACAGAACTCAGCAATTCTCCACTAGGAATTTTATTGTGTTTACTTTAATATCCAACCAAAGAATAGTCATAGCTTGGCTTATGGCTTGTTGTTCCGAGCCCAAGTGCTTACCTTCAAATTTTTGGTTTCAGACTAAGGGTTTTCAATAATCTGGTTGATCTTAAACCTCTCTGGGTAGCCCTTTGCGCAATAACGGCAGCCATCTTTGAGCTAAATCTTGGTGAATACATTCGCCATGTTTAGGGCCTTTGTTAACGGGAACTACCAGAACCGTTAAGATTTAAATTGGAAGCGTTTGTATTTCCGCTTGAATTATTGCTGTTTCAGATGGAACTTTCGGTTACAGTTGACGTTCTATCTCCGAAATCTAGTTTAGTTTTTGCTTCCATGCTGGACTGGGAGCGAAAGAAAAACATAGAATGCGCCAGCTGGTTCTCTTCCCGGGCATACTGTAAAAGTCAGTTAAGGGACAGAGGTTTTAAAGGCGTTTTTGTGGGCGATAGGCGGACCACCTATCACTGCAATAGTCTCTCCATCTTTATAATACCTCCAAATTTGTCAAAAGTGACATCAGATGGTCTTGTAACCTCTGGCGTTCTGCCTACCCCATAATGTTACAAGTTCCGGTTCCGACAAATAATTCAAATAAGTAATGTTCAGTTCTGATGAACTGAACATTAAATTTAATCATTTATATTTATTTAATAACATGTATATATTTCTAAAGATTTAATCATAATTAATACTGTTCAATCTAAAATTAGTAATGCTTTTGAATTATATAAATTCCATTTCCTGTTGTAATAAATATGGCTGTAAAACATTTGTCAAGTCAGTTGAGAATTTGGTATGGAAGAGTAATAAACGCAATTTAATACAATCTCGTCTATTTCTGAAGAAAACCCTATAACGACAGTTGGAAGACCTTCTCTAATTTGAAAACCACACCATCCGGAGATCACCCATCTTCACACCTCAGAAGTGGGATTACCCGAAAGACGCCATGTTGGGACCATATTTTCACGCGTTGGGAGTAAAAAGGAAAAGATCACTCAATGAAGACTGTGCATCAAATGAAGAAAATTTTTTTTTACCGCCACGAAATGAAGACAAGAAACGAAGAGTGAATCATCTCGATGCCGAAGTCATCCCAAAGTTCGACCCTGGACTGAAAACGACAAACGTGAAAGGCTGGCTCACTAAGATCGATCAACTTGGGGATATGTATGAATGGGATCAACGTGATCGAATATTTGTGATGCAAATTCGCCTTCGTGGAGCAGCACGTGATTGGTATGACGATTTAGACGACTATGCAGCCACGTGGTCACAATGGAAAGATAAGTTGTCTCGTGCATTTCCACGCTCAACAGATTACGTGGACCGCTTGGAGGAGATGCTTTCTCGTGTAAAACGCAATGACGAAACCATGACTAAATACTTTCATGATAAGATATCGCTACTGAAAAAATGCTCTATACAAGGAGATGCCGCTTTGTCTTGCCTCATTCGAGGCCTACCGGTTGAACTAAGAGCGAACGCAAAAGCCTACAGCTGTGATACACCGGAGGATCTGTACTATGGATTTCTATCATCCCTTGAAAACTACAAGAAAATTGAAACAAGAAACCTGGAGTTGAAGTCTACGTCGACCTGGAGCCGTGGAAAAATCATGCCGAAGACCTGCTACAACTGCAGAAAAACTGGGCACGATGCGCGGGAATGCCGTATCTCCCGCTGCAATGTCTGCTCACGCCTGGGCCACGCTGCTTCAACATGCTGGTATGCTGCGGGAGGGCCTGGCGCGGAATCTCGAAACGCATCTCAACAAAATCAACTACAGGTACGTCAGGTTTCATTTACTTCCTTTGAAATTATTTCTGATGTGTATAAAAAAATTGTTACGATTAATGACTTTAAAATTCTAGGATATGTAGATACGGGTAGTAAAGTAAATATTATTAAAGCCCAAATAGTTAATCGCTTGCAGCTTAAAATATCTGATTCAAATATATTAATGAAAGGTTTCGGTGGATCCCTCATTACGTCGCTAGGAAAAGTATATTTTAAAGTACGTATTGATGACTTATACCTTGAGAGTTCTGCTGAAATAACAAATACAGATTTAAAAGACATAGATATGATAATAGGTCAACCGATTATCAATCAACCCAACTTAACTCTTATAGCTAATTCTAAAATAGTTCGATTTGTTTCTGCAATCAATACACGGAATTTCGAAAGTACCCACGAATTATCAAACTTACAATTAACGACAAAGGATTGCTTAGAAAAGGTGCCATTATATTTGAACAATGATGTCGAAATCGAACCGGGATTGACTCTTGATATTTTTGTACATACCAAACATGACTTATATTTCGATAGTGTACTCGTTACACGCCCAATCGTTTTTAGCTTTGGTGAAGAGACTTTTTTCATACCGCAATCAATCTTGTTAAACGGAAATTATTGTTTACAAATTATAAACTTAGGTGATTCGTATATTCGCTGGAAAGCCGGTAAGTTAGTAACGCGCGCTGAATTATACGAATACTCGGATACTCTATTTATCTCTAATGAACGCTCTTTTCAAGGAAAAGTAAATGATGATAGAATAATAAATAAATCAATCCAGTTGTCTCAAATTGATTTAGGGGACATAGGGCAGCAAAATAGTGAACGTCTTTTGAAATTATTAAACACCTACAGTAATTGTTTTGCCGAATCTAGTGTTGAGCTGGGTTGTACAAATTTACTTGAAATGCATATAGAAACTACCACAAATGTACCCGTTTATAGTAAACCATACAGACTATCGTGCAAAGAAACGGAAGTTGTCGAAAGTAAGGTTAACGAACTTATTGCGGCTGGCATAGTTAGAGAATCTCGCTCCGAGTATGCTAGCCCTGTTGTACTTGTAAAAAAGAAGGGTGGAGATTACCGACTTTGCATAGATTACCGTGCGCTTAATTCACGAACTGTTAAAGACCGGTTTCCACTGCCGCACATTGACGACCAAATAAATCGCCTTTCAGGGAAAATATTCTTCACGGCCTTAGATATGGCACAAAGCTATTATCAGGTTAAAATCTCTGATACGTCGATTCCTAAAACATCCTTCATAACACCCACGGGACAGTACGAATTTTTGCGTATGCCTTTTGGTTTGGCGAACGCCCCAGCCGTTTTTTCCCGGGTTATTCGAAAAGCACTTGCCCCGCTCAGTAATAAAATAGCAATGTATATTGATGACGTAAGTATCCCTTCTGTTACCATAGAAGAAGGGATTGATCTACTAGAGGAAGTCTTAAAGCTTCTTGAACAGGCTAATTTAAAACTTAACCTCAAAAAATGTTCCTTTCTGAAATCTAACTTTAATTACTTAGGGCACGAAATATCAGCCGGCACGGTGCGCCCTGGTAAGGCAAAAATTCAAAGTGTCTCTCAGTTTCGGAGACCCCGTAATGTGCATGAAGTTCGGCAATTTATAGGTCTTGCGTCATATTTTCGTAAATTTGTTAAAGGTTTTGCGGAAATTGCTCGACCATTAACTTGGTTGACAAAAAAGGGTGTAGACTGGATTTGGGGGTTAGAACAAGAAAAGGCTTTTGAAAATTTAAAGTTAGTCCTAACTGAAAGACCTGTTTTAGCAATTTACGATCCTCATGCCCTTACGGAACTCCACACGGATGCTAGTAAATTAGGTCTTGGTGGAATCCTACTTCAGTACCAAGAAGGAAAGGATTTGAAACCAGTAGCTTATTTCAGCCGCGTTACCACTAAGGAGGAACAATGTTATCATAGTTACGAACTGGAAACATTAGCAGTAGTAGAATCCCTCAAACGTTTCCGTATATATCTTACCGGAATCCCAGTCAAAGTAATAACTGACTGTGCAGCGCTTAGGTGCACACTAACCAAAAAAGACCTTGTACCACGCATCGCTCGATGGTGGCTTACGATCCAAGATTTTGATCTCGAAATTGAATATCGACCTGGGGATCGAATGCGGCACGTCGATGCGTTAAGTCGCAACCCCATAGATTTAATCGATAAATCAATCAATCAATCAAACCCTTTGCCGGTATTTAGTATTGACGAAGTTGATTGGCGGCTTACACTACAATTACAGGATGAACATGTCAAAAGTATCATATCACAGTTATCAGAAAATACTAACAATCCGGATATTCTAAATAATTATACAGTTGTAGACGGCTTACTATTTCGGAAAACACTGCAAGGTAACAGATTTGTAATACCTAGGTTGTCTAAGTGGAGTCTTTTGCAAAAATATCACGACCAAGTTGGACATTTGGGCTTTGATAAATGTGAGAAAGCAATAAAATCACAATTTTGGTTCGCTGGTATGACTAAGTTCATTAGAAAGTACATTGCTGCCTGTCTGCAGTGCGCTTATTCTAAAGGCAATTACGGTAAGCCGGAAGGTGAATTACATCCAATAGAAAAGCCTAAACTTCCAATGCATACTATTCACGCCGATCACCTAGGTCCATTCCTTAAAACACGCAGAGGAAATATGTACATTCTTGTAGTAATTGATGCATTTTCTAAATTTGTGTTTGCAAAGGCAGTTAAAGGAGTTGGTTCCTTGGAAACTATTAAAAACTTAAAAGAGATACTATCAGTGTTCGGAAACCCGTGTAGAATAATCACGGATCGGGGGGTCGCTTTTACTAGTAGATATTTTAAGGAATTTATAAATGAAAAACAGCTTAAACATGTTCTTAATGCTATTGCATCCCCACGATCAAACGGACAAGTAGAAAGGGTAAATAGGACTATAATCAATGGGCTTAATACTACAACAGATAGCGAATGTACATGGGATGAGAAATTAAGTGATGTTGTTTGGGGTATAAACAATACACCGCACTCAGTGACGGGCTTTGCACCATTCAGTTTGATGTTCGCTCATAGTAATACATTGTTACCTGCCTATCTTTCAAATAATATAGAACATCCTGATGCAATACATAGATTAAAAGAGCGTAGGAATAATGCTAAAACACGTATTGATAAACATATGACAATTATGAAAAATCGTTATGACACAAAACATAAGCCTTGTAAAAAATATAAGATAGGTCAATTGGTACTGTGGAAAGGGGGAGTAGCTCGTGAACATGCTACAGGTGTAACAAAAAAATTAGGTAGTTGTTTCACAGGACCATATAAAGTAACTAAAGCAGATCACTCCATTGATCGTTACACAATTGACAGTATCAAAGGCATTAAGGGTTACAGGAAATTTTCTGCTATAGTACCGGGAGAATCTCTCCGTCCTTATAAACCATCGGTTTCTGATAGTTCTAGTGAATCTGATAAAGAAGTAGATAGGGATGATCTAATTGATTTACTTGAAAGTTAAAACTGAAATGCCGGATTTAATAATATTTACTTCTATCATATTTACGTTCCCACGCAGTGTTTAATTAGCATTGGATTTTTGTGCACAAATGTTGATTTTCATGTAAAACATCAAAATTTGTTATTTAAAACATCACTTAATATTAAAACTTAACCTGAGATAACATTTAAATTAGACCAATAATTGTTTTGTTAGAATATTAGTAACCTACATACCTATATTAATTATTGTTGATAGTAAAATATATGTTTTCATTCCTTTTGATAGTTTTTTGATCAAAACTTTCCTTAGTTCAAGTCCTGTATTATGAATATAAAATAGGCAATAAGAACAAGCTACATAATATCTGGTTAAGCAAACTAGATCTGTGTGATGTATGCTATGTTGAATAATATTTGGTGGACTCCGCCAAATCTGTGTGAAATTAGCAAAATTAATGAAGTAATATCTAGCTACCTAGATCTGTGTGAAGTATAAATAAAATGTACAAATAATATCTAGGTGTTAGGATGCACTAGATCTGTGTGAAATATAGAAAATAAATAACAAATTAAATAATATCTAAATCAAACTAGATCTGTGTGAAATTAATAACATATAAATATCTTAAAATACCCGAAAGGAATAGATGATTAAATAATATCTAGTCAACTAGATCTGTGTGAAGTTATAAGAAACAAGAATAGATAATCATTTACTTAATATTTAGTTGAAAAAACTGGATCTGTGTGACATATACAACATAACAAAGGTTCTAAATAATATCTATTTGCTCAAACATAGATCTGTGTGAAGTTATAACAAAAAAAAAATAGTAAGAAAGAGAGACAAGTCCCATCTTAATCATATTTGAAATTTTGTTTTATAGTCTATAAAGTGCCTACTGCGTTTGTTTGTTTTGTTTCAGGGTTACCAAAGTACTAACAATCAGGACCGGCGTGGGACACGCCTGTTGCAGGATGGCCGAGTGTTACAAGTTCCGGTTCCGACAAATAATTCAAATAAGTAATGTTCAGTTCTGATGAACTGAACATTAAATTTAATCATTTATATTTATTTAATAACATGTATATATTTCTAAAGATTTAATCATAATTAATACTGTTCAATCTAAAATTAGTAATGCTTTTGAATTATATAAATTCCATTTCCTGTTGTAATAAATATGGCTGTAAAACATTTGTCAAGTCAGTTGAGAATTTGGTATGGAAGAGTAATAAACGCAATTTAATACAATCTCGTCTATTTCTGAAGAAAACCCTATAACGACAGTTGGAAGACCTTCTCTAATTTGAAAACCACACCATCCGGAGATCACCCATCTTCACAATAAGGGATACAGGCGTGACGTTATGCATGCATGCATGCTTATTAGTTTTTATTTGACCTCCGTGTCGATTTATAAAATCAACATCCTGGGTACTACCTCCGTGTCGATTTAAAAAATCAACATCCTGGGTATTTTATCCTTCGCGTTAACGCTAGGTTAAGATCCTGGAGACATTAGATGCTTTTCTTGAATATTGTCTGTATGAAATCACTCGTCTATGATTTTTTCCGCTCCAACCTTCTAAGCTTGCGTTTATAATATTCTTCTTTTCTTCGGCCGTCTTCTTCGGCATTTTTATGACAGGTGTACTTGCTACCGCGCACGAAAAAGGAATGAGCTCGACAGAGGCGCATCCTATGGATCCAGACTGGTGTGAAAAATTTTAACTAAAACGATCGAAAACCCGTGTTTTGACCTTTTTAGTCATTTCATAACTCTTAAATTCGTGCGTGCTACCGTGTGAGTCAAAGGGACTACTTGGTAAATGAATATATCTGAAGAATGAAGCAACGAAATATAATGGTAATCAATGTACTCTTATTACTCATCGAGCATGTGTCACACTGCAAAGGAGTTGTTTTCAAGCTAACTTTTGCTCTGTAATGGTTACATTATCATAATGAAAATGATTACTATAGAGATATACAAAGAGCTACATAGAGCTTAACTTAGGTGTATCCTATTTATCTTCTATTATTATTTTGGCTTTGTTTTGATATTCCTAGCTTGCAAGTATGAAGTTCATTCAAGGAAATTCAGTACCTAGCTCTTTATTGAACAATTTTGCTTGGTGGTAGGATCCCTTCTGGGTCCGCCTGGCTAGCGACCACCCTTTATATAAAGTCTGCCGCCAAATGTTACCGCTCCGGCGGTAATGTGTTCCGGCAATATTGTATAAAGAGCCAGTTCCTTCCTAAACCCGTGTGCTTTCATCTTCGACCTCATCGTCACTTACCATCAGGTGAGATTGAGGTCAAACGCGGGTTTAGTCACTTATAAAAAAAATAAAAAAATTATTGAAATGTATGTTTCAATAGATTGATTAAGTAATACTTTCTACCGAAGAAATATCGACAAAACAATATCAACTAGGTACCAATCATCAGTTGAAGAAATTTAATCAATAACGCAATGATGCAGACCAGATGATGTAATAAATAAATAAAATGAAATATATGTGAATAAATCTCGAACATTGTCGTAAATTTGAAGGTTTTTAAAAGACTGAATTTCCAAGCTAAGGAGTTAAAAACTAAATGTTATACAGTTCTTTCTCACGCCAAGATTTGGAATAGTTTTTGTTCATTTCTGTTTTGCAACCTAGAACTTATTTTGCTAGCGTTGTAACTTGCTGTAATTCAAACACTGCTGTGCTAACAAAATCGTCCAGAAAAAAAATGATTTTTTTGGAGAAAAATGAAACTCTTGTTTATATTTAGATATTTTTTAATGTAAACAAAATTGACCTTGTTTAATATCTCCAGTTTGGAATAAAGTCACCCACAGCCCTCATCTAGCAACGTCGTTATCTTGGCAGGTACAGTCGACAACATGCAAGCCACGTTCCCTCTTAACGGAAATGATTTGCCTTATCAGGGCACTTAATTACTTATTCCTTAGTTGATCGTTAAATTAAGACGTAAAAAATCATGTGCTGTCATTTTAATTAATGTTCAATACAAGCAATTTTCCGTTAACATACTTGCGTGTCTTTTGATCGTATTGTAACACATTTTTGATAAAGATGTGCTCTCAGATAGAAATAAACTTTTAGAAATCTAACCTGTAGTTTCAGAGACAAATGCAGTCAAACGAAAAGAAACACAAACTCTTCAACTCCATTATTTTGGTAAAGATTAGTACATATAAGAAGTGGCATCTATTTTATTCAAACCACTTTTTTAATGTGAAGCCATATAGATTGCAGATTCAAACGTGTACGAGTAAGAATGATCTCAAAAAATACCCAAACTATAACCTAAAAGCTTTAAGAGCTATGATAGCCATATAGAGGCTGTATACATAATGAACAATGAGTGAAAATACTTTAAAATATTGAGTCATATTGAGTCATAGCGCGCAATAAGGAATCCCGCGGAAATATCGGGATAGAAAGTAGCTATGTGCTATTCCAGACTGTACACTATCACTATGCCAAATTTCATACAAATCCATTGAGTCGTACATTTCCCGTGCTCGAGGAACAAACGTCTATACATCCAAACTTTCACATTTATAATATTAGTAAGATGTTATTCTGATAAAATGAATCCTGAAAACTCAAGACAGTATCACAAAAAAGCTATTTACTTCCTGCTTTCCGTTGTTGTCCCGTATAAGCACACCGCACCCCGGCCGGCGATTTCATTACGCGATAACATCTTGAGATATCGCGTCGGCTGTCGTCCATCTTGTGACCATGTTAACGATCCTTTATTAACATAAGATAATCCAATGGAATGTAATGTGTGCTGTAGCAACTGTTTTAGTTATTTACTTGTACTTGCATATTACCAATCAAAATATCTTTTTGTTTTCAGAGTTTTCTAATATTTGTTTCTTAATTCATAATCTTTCACAGCTCTTACGGTTGGGCAAATCTGACGACTAGCTCATAGGTTGACATCAGCTAAACACCAAGGCTAAATACAAAATCATTTTAATAAGTGCCTTATTTTAATTGAATTTTATTTTAAATTGTTAGGAATATATTATTTCGATATAATCTTGAAATGGGTATCGAAATATTGCAATGGTTTATTTTCCTATCTGTAAGAGTCCAATAGAACCGTCCAAACGACGGTTACACAATATATGCAAGTATTTCAAGAATCCAGAAAGCGCAAACAAACATCACGATATGAAATAAATGAGCGACTGGATACTATTTCTAGTTAGTTTGACTAAGGACTTCCTGGTAAAAGGAATACGTTACGGAATATAAAAGCAAAATATTGAGTGTATATTTCTAAAATATTAATGACAGTGGATAGGTAGCTCTTTAATATATGCATGAACATGTTTCATTTATTCAGATTCATTCTCGTTCTTGACAAGTTTCACATGAATTTCAAAATTAGAGTAAATTTTCATTGATAATTGTGTCAGGTGTTGATGATGATTGGACCCTGAGGATGCTTCTGGTTGAAGCGAAGCACACTAACACGTTCTGAAACCGGTGACTACGGGTACGGGACGAAGTGTTTGTTCGAAGTGTCTGTTTATTGTTTTCGTTGCATCGCTTGCTTTTTCGCGTGTTTTGTGTGGAATAAATCTTTGGAGGCAAAGAATAGGCAAGGTATTGTTTCCAGACACTTAAATGTTCTGTCTTTATAAACACTAGATATTCCACCAAATGCTTCTAAAGCAATAAAATATTTATCCCCACACTGGACCAATGATGGCCTCAGACTTTTTATGTTAGGTGGTCTCGGTCACATAATTAAGCCGCATTTACGACATGTTCATGCAGGTGCACATGTGTTATCAGGTATCAGCTATATCTCTTGAGACATACATTTAAGTTGGCTACAGAGCTTTACTATCTTTTCATAGATATAGGTATTTTACTGAAAAAAGGTGAAACAATTAAAAAAAAGCTTTTGAATTGCAATCGTTTATTTTAATTGAGCTGGAATATTTTAATTTATTATTTCGGGAGTCCTAATTGCGTCCGTGACTTACATCCCGCGGGAATTAATCAACTCGAATTACAGCTGCCTTGTGAAATGAGATTCCTATCGGTTCGGGAATTATTCCTCGGTATTTTTATGGTTTTATTATTTTTGGGAGATCAAGGGTAAAATTTATGGTAATTTTTTATTACCTATATTTTAGTATACTCCTTTAATTCGAACAGAATTATAAAATTTTATAATTATTTCTATAAATTTAAAAAAATGCTTATAATTAGAGTTGAAAAGGACACTTTAGGAGTATTTATTAGAATTTAACTTTAGTTTTGAGTACAGAAATCAGAGAGACTTCCTTTTGGTTCTCCAATAAATCCTCAGACAAAAAAAAACATTTCTAGCAGTTCTTCCACACGTTATCCGAACAAATAGATTAAAGTGAATATAAATAAAAATCCTTTTTAAGATCGTTACATTGCAAAGCAGCTTCGGCCTCTCACAAATCTCGTGAATAGCCGCACCATTGGAATACAAAAATCCGAACTAATCAATAACCCGGCGCGCCACACTCACTAAACACCCGATGATCAGCAATTTGCCGCTCAACTAACATAAATACAATCGTCACCGTTTCCCTTCTTACTGGATGAGTGATGGGTCCCACATCATGCCACGTCTTGTATCACCTGAGCTGGGTGATTAATGTGCTGCGAGTGCCGGTGTGTGAGGGAGATAGTAATGTTATCGTAAACTACAGGGCTGGGATGTAAGCGAAGCGATTTTAGTGCTAACGCTGCGTTACACGTCCGAACGCGCCTACCATAGCGTACGTCTGTATCTTCAAATAGGCACACCTACACATAGATTTATGTAACACCTACTAGGAGAGATTCAACCATACAAACTTTCATAACATTTTCCGTACTGTACGCGCGTATCATACGCGGCGTTTGGCGCATTTTGAACGTCCGTATCGAACGCGCGTATGGTATGGACTTTGCAGTTTTGTATGAAACGCGTATTCGAACGCGTGGCGTAGCGTTGGCACTTAGTAATCATGAGAATTATTTAATGTTACAAGAACTGGCAAAAAGTACTAGATTCAGTTGATGGTAAGCTAAGTAGTATCTGGGCGTATATTATTTATTATATACAGCTCTATGTTGCCAAAATGAAATGAAATGATATGAAAAATGAAATGAAAAATATTTATTCACACACAATGTACAAATAAAATAATAATGGGAGTAAATTTATACAAGTAATTAGGTGAGAACAGGTCCAACTCAGCATATGCCAAGAGAGTCACCTCAAGGCGCTGGTTTTCTGTTGAACCTTATAATGGAGGGTATAGTTTAAAAAAAGTAAGGCTTATTAAAATAACACAATAAAACAAAACAAAATAATAGAAATATGTATACAGAGCATGCAAGAAACAACAACAAACCTTAATGTCATAATAATTATAACTGAAGCTAAATTGAAAACTGGGCAAAGGCCTCCCTTTTATCTTTCCATATCTGGCGATCTGACGTTTCTGCTGGCCAGTTTGGGCAAAATGCGTCCAGATCATCCTTCCATCGACGGCAAGGTCGACCGCGTGTTTGGTGTCAGGATTCCACGCGGATGTTCTTTTATATGATTATTGATTGTAATTGATAATCTATGCAGCGTCGGCTTAGAGTAGCCCTGCCGCCCTGGATGAGCGTGTCGTGAAAGGCGACTAACCCAAATGACTCCCGCTGGGTGGTGGGACCCCGCCAGGGTCCGACTGGCTAGCGACCACCCTTCATATTAAATCTGCCGCCAAATATAACTGCTCCGGTGGTAATGAGTTCTGGCAATGTTTTATGAAGAACTAGTGTTTCCATGCTGAACTGGAAGCAAAAGAAAAACGTAGTTGTAACCAGTTGCTTCTCTTCCCAGGTGTAGTATTTGTAATCAGTGTAATGACTAATCTAATAGTCGTAAACATGGTCTCACACACATGGTGGGGCGTACATTAGTAAAGTGAGAGCTGCGTGCTAGAGCGGACGTGCGCTTGCGATCAAATTAACATCATGTGTTGCCAAGCCCGTGATCAAGAGGTAATTATGACAATGGAGAACACAATATTGGCGACGAGGACGGGAGATACGGTGCATACTGTAAAAGTCAGCTTTGGTTTTATTTACCGTGTTCTTATGGGCAATAGGTACACTGTCACTGTAGTAGTCTCTTAACATCATTACGATACCTCCAAAGTTGTTCAACGTAATATCAAATGGTTTTATAGCGCTGATGTTCTGCCTTCCCCATAAGGGATACACGCGTGAAGATATGTATGTATGTAGTTGATAGTATTGATTTGCAGTTTCTATGCCGCGGGAATGTTAGTATAAAAAGGTTATGTGCTATTATCCCAAGCTGTATACTATGCCAATAGTGACGATACATTATCACTATGCCAATTATATTATTATTATATTCCCCGGTGCTGTAAACTCAACAATATGCAGTTTTTTGTTAAGATTTTAACAGAAACTATTTCAGTGCGTTATTAATTCTAACATGCACTGATTATCACAGGACTAGTTTGGTGCTTCTGGCTTGAACCTGTACTAAAGTGCGTCAATATTAAGACGTATCAACACACTCGCCGCTTCCTCTTGTTGCCTGCACACGGGCTTAATGCTCTAGTGAAGTGACGTGGGACTGGACAAAGAACATAGTTGATATTGGTTTCCATTATCAAGGAGTTTCATTTGTATTGTAATCGGGGTTGTAACCATTTTCCATGACTGTTTTGTACAAAATGGCACTTAAATCGAGCAAGTATTTGAAAAACCTCATAGGAATACGATATATTCATCGAACTGTAATTTAATGCAAAAAGCTCTTTTGATGATATTTATTACGATATATACTCAAAAATCGGTTTTTCTTTACGTTTATTCAGGAACAATCAAATATTTGAAGTTGTATATTCGCAGTTTCAGTATTAGCCCGATTTTCATCTACATAGTTATCAGCAACTAATTACAAAGGCGTGAAAGTGAGCGTTTCCTGAGAACCGGCGTCGAGCTCTCTTTATCAGTGTTTGCTTTATGATCGTTAGTCTCGCAGCAGCTAAGTACCTGAAGAGAACAGTCGCACTTGATTGTGTCTTGAATAATAATGAAATGAAACTCGTATAGCGTTGACAAAAACCGTTTGATCCGGAGCTACGAGTTTCGGATACGACAGTTTAATATACATCAAACGAGAAGATACGTTAATCTTTACTTACCTACCTAATTATACTCGACGCACAAGCAGTGGCAAACTTATGCAAGGTCTTAATTATGTTTTCTAGTTTGGAGAGACTTCGTTTTAGTGTTGAAATATAGTTTGTAAGTTATTCTGGAAAGTCAGTAGCGTCGTGACACTGCTATAAATTTTGGCTTCATCGTTACTTCCAGTATGATTAATGACAAAATTGATTTTGTCTTTTAAATTTAAGCATTATGATTTTATTCTAATTTTAACCGACTACGGCGAAGCAAAATGGATGGGTTATGATTTTGACATGTATGTATGTATGTGGGCATGGATGTTCATCTGTTCCCTCATAACTTCTAAGAAGGTAATCATATTTGGAAAAAGGAGGTGTCGTTGGAAGCCTCCTGATTGTCCCCTGGTTATAAGCTACATGACGTCACGTCAAATTGTCATCCCCTCTAGGTGTCTTATAGTAAAGAAATAAAAAAAATGTTTTCTTGACGATTTCATGTGAGGTATCAAATGAAAGAGCTTTGTTAGAACAGTACAAATATGCAAACACCTTTGCAAATTCAAAATAAGTTGAATAAAAATTTTGTTTAAAACTAAAACCCGACTACTAAAAACTCGCTCTACAAAGTACTAAACAAGAAAATAGTCTCCTCTGAAATATTTATGATATTTTACATGTCATGCTGATAGAGATATGTTTAAGGCTGCAAACAGGACAGCAGCGACAGCGACAACGAGAACGACAGCGGCGCGGGCAGTGGCGCGGACAGCGATTTCTGCAACACGATAGAAAGTGTTGAGTTTGTATGAAACCGCGACAAATCGCTCTCACGCCCGGGCGCCCGCTGGCGTGAAAATACTTTTTGTAAAGCACGACAGGAACACTAGGGGAAGTAGGGGATTGGAAAATTTTAGAAAACTAATTTTTCATATGTTTTTGATGATAAACATATTATTATGTAGGGGGCAGGAACTGGTACGTACTATTGGTAAGTTTAAGTTAAGCTATCAGTTTAATTTCCAGTATTACAACGTCTTAGTAAGCAGAGTAGATAAGTACTGGAAGTGTCCGCGATCACACTTTTCAATACGAAGGGCAGGCTTTCTCGGTTCAGCGAAACTCAGCGTAAAATGTGTATGAGCAAGTGTATTGTTTGCCCATTCTGCTGCATTGTGAGCAGACTTTATTTAACTCAATTAGAAAAGTGCATGTGCGATTTAATCAACTACCAGCGCCATCTATTGACAGGATTCAAAACTGCATAGAATGTATTGGATTTGTAGCTACAATATGCTGGTGGCGCTCTCTAGTACCCTCTTGTATCAGTAATGTTATTTCATAGTGTTACACATGTTGTTTCATTTTAAATTACATACTTACGCCGTATTTTATTTAATGTGTATGAAGGTAGGCAAATAGTTTTATTTTAAGTTGCTGTACCTACTTTTGTTTGTGTCTCTTACATTTACATTTAAGTACTGATTAAGAAGTAATTTCAATTATTTTGAATTTTGATAATTATCTAGGTATTAATAGTTCTAAGTAATTGGTATTAGAAGTTGTTGATTGCTGTACCTACTCAATGTACGGAATGAGTCATATTATTTTTTGAGTTTGAATAATTTTTATTGCAATTGAGTTATTTTAACGTTTTGTAATGATAGCTATAGTTTTGGTTTGTTGTTGATTTTCTAATTAAGTACTTACCTCTTACTTAGGTAAAATATAACATATTTTATGTCAAAATACAGCTTTTTATTTTATATGGCACCCATAACGGGTAAAAATATCAAAGTTATACAGGGTTACAGGGAAAGTAGTACTGAATATTAAAGGACTTTATTTTTCAGGTCATTTCTGATGGATTTGATCAAATCATATGGTGTCCGAAACTTAACCCTTGTGGAGATATTTAACCTTTAAGATTTTTATTATAAATCCCCTTATTTTTAACTTTTGTAACTTTTTTTTTGTGATTGGTGCACCTAGAGTGTATTTTTTCAATGTAACTAATTAGAAGACATGCCAGTCCATAAAAATGATCAACAAAAACTTAACCTAACACAAACAGTTTAAAAAGACAGCTCGACAATGTTCAGAGGTGAAGAATTTTCACTAAGTGTTATTCAGTTTAAAGAAGTTTTATTTAAAAAAAAATTATAATACTCACTCTGCACATTATTATTATTTTTTAATTTAGATGTGAACAAACTTATCCTCCAAACTCCAAAACTGTATGGGCTACCTAAAGTGCATAAGACTGATGTACCACTAAGACCTATTGTGAGCCAAATTGACACCCTAACTTACAGGCTTGCTCAACATATAGCAGGTGTACTCTCACAATTGAGAGGTAAAACAGGAGCATATGTTTTAAGGATTCTTACCAACTTGTAAGTGATTTAAAACATCTTAAAATTGCCAACAATGAAACCATGGTTAGTTTTTATGTTGTTTACATCACTACCTGTCAGAGACAGCATTGAAATAGCCAAGAAAAATCGAACTAAATCAGATCTGCCTGTTGAATATGCAGAATTATTATAATTATGACTGACATCTGACTACTTTGTATGGAATAATGTATTATATCTACTAATTGATGGTGTTACCCACCATACTGACCGATATTTAAATGGGAAGTCCCACCACCACCCGAGCCGAATAACTTGCCGTAGGCTCTTCTTTTTTTCAAAAACCACATGGAATCTGTGATCCTCAGCACATTGATGATGAACTGAAACATGTTGTCAAGGTGCTACGTGTAAACGGCCTTAAACCACCTCATTGCCGCCGCAGTGACCAAGTGAACCCACCGACAGTACGAACGCAAACCTGCATTTTTACCTTTTGTGAAGGGTGTTACAGACAAAATTTCTCAAAAATTCTTAGGCGCGCCTCAATTAAAACAATATTTGAAGCGAATTCAATTAAAAATAAGAAAACATCTTCGTTCACTTAAATGCAGCATCCCTTTATAAAGACCCAGGAGCTTACAAAGATTGCCTGCGGCTTTCTTAGATTGGTCAAATAAAAAAAAAACGTATCTGCCCGCGTCAAAGAACACACAACTGATATTTAAAATCAAAGAGCTTCAAAGTCTGCAGTTTTTGAGCATTCCATGAATTAGCCCAACCTCTATTTATGGTTTGACTGTATGAAAATTTTATCTGGAGAGAAACATTACATTCCCTGTATGATCAGAGTAGCCATTGCAATTAAAAAAAGCACCGTAATTTTAATAAAGAAGATGGTTGGAAACTGTCACTGACATGGGACCCTGAAAAACATGAAAAACTTTACATCTAACATCCAGCAAGCTGCACGACCTAAACTCAAAATACAGTCACCTTTGTGTCTATCCAGAACGCTACGCCCGAAAACTGAGCAACAGATAGAGGTGATGATGTCTTACTTTTCCCACCTACCATCTGACGCTTGACGCCTCAGTCACTCATGATCACGGAGAAAGAACCTTTATACCAAGTATCACACCCATATACTCAAGGAATAAGTTTTTTTTTTTCATTACATTTTTCATACAAACTAACAAGTCCAACCCCTTCCCGTGGGAATTTCAGGAATTCCTTCAATAATACAAACAGACACTTACTGAGGAACCTTTATATCAAGTATCACATCCGTGCACACAAGGCATGGGATTTTTTCATACAAACTAAAACATCATATATTTCCCGTTCCCGTGGGAATTGCGGAAATTCCTTTCATAACACAACCAGACACACATTGAAAAACCTTTACACCAAGTTTCACATCGGTGCACTCAAGGAATAAGATTTTTCATACAAAATAAAAAGTCCTATATTTCCCTTTCCCGTGGTAATTTCGGGAATTCCTTCCTTAGTGCACACCTAAAGCCCCTAAAAAATGTATGTTCCAAATTTCAGCTCTCTACACCCAGTAGTTACTGTGCGTTGTCTGTCAGTCACTCAGTCACTCAGTCAGTAACGGAACAGTTTTATATAATAGGTTGGGGAAAAAGTCTTTTCGCATTATTTTCATTCATAGTATGTATGAACTTGTACTAAAATCTCTTTGGCTATAGTATTTGTATCTGGCTGGTTTTGGTATCATTGAAAGTTAAAATTTTAAAGAACATAATTCCAAATTCAAATTAGGAAAATGTGTGATTTTCATTTGTTTTTCGTACTGTCAAGATGAGTGAATCTAATGAAGAAATTCGATACATTTTAAAATTTTACTACAAAAATGGTAAAAATGCAACGCAAACCGCGAAAAAAAAATTGCGATGTTTTTGGATCTAGTGCAGTGTCTGTGAGAGTAGCACAAATTTGGTTTAAGCGTTTTCAATCCGGAAATTTTGATGTCAAAGATGCACCTCACTCTGGTCGCCCTATAACGGATAAAATGGATGCCATTTTTGAAAAAGTGGAGCAAGATCGACATATCAGTAGTTACGACGTAGCTGAAGAACTGGGAATTAACCACCAAACAGTTTTGGCGCTTTTGAAAAAAGCTGGGTACCTACACAAAAAAGCTCGATATTTGGGTACCTCACGAGTGAACTAGTACCTTAATGAACCGTGTACTCATTTGTGATTCTTTATTACGACGTAACGAAACCGAATCATTTTTGAAGAAGCTGATAACTGGTGATGAAAAGTGGATCACGTACGACAAGAACGTGTGACAAAGGTCGTGGTCAAAGGCTGGTCAGGCTTCACAGACTGTGGCGAAACCCGGGTTAACTCGCAATAAGGTGATGTTGTGTGTGTGGTATTGGAAGGGCATTATTCATTTTGAGCTGTTACCACCAGGAAGGACTATCGATTCTGAACTCTACTGCGAACAACTTATGAGATTAAAACAAGAAGTTGAGAGAAAGCGGCCGGAATTGATCAACAGAAGGGGTGTGGTGTTTCATCATGATAACGCTAGACCTCACACATCTATAGCCACCCAGCAAAAATTAAGAGAGTTTGGCTGGGAGGTGTTAATGCATCCGCCGTATAGTTCAGGTTTCCACCTGTTTCGATCTCTTCAGAATTCTTTAGGCAGTGTTAGGTTAACATTACGAGAGGACTGCCAAATCCACATGTCGCGGTATTTTGATGAGAGGTCCCAAAATTTTTATAGCAATGGGATCATGTCCCTACCTACAAGATGGCAAAAGGTTATCGAACAAAATGGTACATACATACGAGTACTTTAGTTAAATGTCAATAAACTATATAAAACAATTTTTTGATTTTTCTTAAAAAATGCGAAGAAACTTTTTCCCCAACCCAATATATTGATAGTATTAATCGTGAAAACTTAAGAAAATTTTAACATTTAAACATATTTCAAGTTTGATAAATTCAATAACTTCATTTATTTCACCTTATTTTACTCTTCCAGATGGATTTAGTTTGTAGGAAAACTAAATAAAGGCTTGCTGGTAGAAATAAGCTTTGCCTTTGTGCCTTGTTGTCAATTTAATTGTTTGTCTGTCTAAGTTTCCTTGTGTGTATAAATTATTAAATAATTATTTGCTTTTAAATCCTCCGAAGCCAGTAACTATCAGTAATAATTGAATGGCTTTACGCACGTAACTTAAAATAAATCACTAAAAACAAAACGAAAGAATATTTTTATTAACCCGTGAGAAGGCGCGCCCTACAAAGTTATACGAGCAGTCGCATGTGAGCAAAATGCTCACCGTCTTTCAAGTGACTTTTTTTTGAAAACAAAACGAATTATTTAATTTCCTTTGCCATTATAATAAACTAAAAGTCTCGTTTGAATGAAACACATTGTTTTATTTACATTTAATAACAGAAATCCAAACTTATGAACCACCTAAGAATCACATACTTTTGGCTACTCTTTAGATAATAAAGAGTAGCCAAAGTATGTGATAAACATGTCATTAATCAAAACT
Source organism: Stenoptilia bipunctidactyla (assembly GCA_944452665.1). Classification (NCBI taxonomy): domain Eukaryota; kingdom Metazoa; phylum Arthropoda; class Insecta; order Lepidoptera; family Pterophoridae; genus Stenoptilia; species Stenoptilia bipunctidactyla. The sequence continues at coordinate 223,443 of OX101723.1, forward strand.
TTTATTTTTATATGTAATCTTGTGATATGTATCCATCATGCCATGTACTGCACATGAACCGCACATGCTCGGTGCACAGTAATTTCATGTTCAAAGTGCATGCTTTATTGGAACGCCTATTTTTCCTCCTGGAACAAAGTCCTCACCTAACTTTTCCGACATAAAATAAAATCCAACTGTTAAGTATAGATTTCGTGGGGGTTGTGAATGATGGAACAGTTTTGGACTGAAACCTTAGGATCAAAAGATTCTCCTTCTTCGGAATCGTTGGTAGAAGACCAAGCAAAATTAGCAAAAAAAACTTATCGGTCGTCCATTTTTCGAATTTTCATGCTGAAAACAACATAATATATTTATTTTTTATTTTTTATAAATGACTAAACCCGCCTTTGACCTCAATCGCACCTGATGGTAAGTGACGATGAGGTCGAAGATGAAAGCACACGGGTTTAGGAAGGAACTGGCTCTTTATACAATATTGCCGGAACACATTACCGCCGGAGCGGTAACATTTGGCGGCAGACTTTATATAAAGGGTGGTCGCTAGCCAGGCGGACCCAGAAGGGATCCTACCACCAAGCATATATAATATAAATACAATAAACCCACTGAAAAAGTTAATATTTATAAACGCAAAGGTAAAAAAAGATATATTAAAAAAAAAAGCAAAATGAAGGCAAACTCATTATTTCTTTCCAAGAAAAAGTGAACCGCCTTCAAAAAAACAACCCACTAAAAATGTTTGAATATTTTTTATAAACACCATCCTATTCCTGTATCTATTCCGTCCATATTACTACGACGTATAGTAAACTTCTACCAAAAATAAATTAATACTAAATAATGTAATAAAAAATTTATAATTTATCTGGGTAGGTATTTAAGTAGTATTTAAAGTGGTTGCCAAACCAATAAGAGTAAGTCTGCTGCCAAACAGAGAAAATTATAAGGCAAACTTATCAATGAAATTTCATCCACTCACAACGACACGACGACGACGTGTGACCCTCAAGTGTGTGCCTTTCGGTATTTCTTCCGCCATAGAAAGCGTAGCACCCAAGTGAAATGTGTGGCTCCTACACTAGTCATAGTCTGTATTTTAGAGAACAGCGCCCTCCCTATTTCGATTTCCTAAAAATATGAACCGTTTTACTTAATTTATGAAACTATGTTAGTATTTCTTATGCAGTGTGCTTTGATGTCCGAAAAAATTGGTTTGGCACCGACTTCAAAAACTATGTAAACTATGTTTTTATTACATTATATTTTATAGTAAATAAGGTTCTACATTTATAAATACTAGTGATAGTTTTTTTTGTAATAAGTTTTTGGCTAGTTCCGGTATCAGTAACTACCTACTACTTCTGGTAATGTAATGTTTGGGTACTGTAACACCATGACTTTGACCTACCTACTATTATACGTTGTACCTGTAGGCCTAAGTAGAAAACTAGGGAGAAGGACGTTTTAAGAAAGAAAAGAAGAGGAATAAAACTCCCAACGAAAAAAAACTACGACTTGATGCAGCAAGAGATGGTCTTTTTTAGGTATCGCCAGCATGCTGCTCGTGCTGCAGAAACTGACTAACTAAGAGAGATTCGTTTAAAAAAATCTTCGTATAAACAGTCAGCTAAGAACTTACCCAAAACTTATCACTCAAAAATTTATCACGAATATCTACAAATATGGAAACTAGCTTACTATGAAAATCTAATAGAAAAGTAAGTAAATGAAAAACAGAAAAAACTGTTTCAAAATCAATTCACCCAAACGTGAGATTATTGCGAAAAAAACATACATCCATACGGATCAAACCATGCCTTCATTTTCGTAGTCACTTAAAATACCAAAAGTTTCTCCTAAATAGGACACGTATCTTTTTAAAAACCGCATCAACATCGGTTCAGCTACACAAGATAATCGTTGAGTAACATAATTAACATACAGGTTAAACTGAGAACCACATTTTTGTAAGTTGATAAAACAAAAAATCCATCTGTGATTGGCGCTGTAATAACCTAAAATCTTACTTTTATAATAAATCTGAAAATTTGGCATAGTGAATAATGTACAGTCTGGAATGGCACATTGGCTACTTTTAATCAGAAGTTGCGTGGGTAAATCCGCGTGAAACTGCTAGTATACGGTAATTATTCTACAAATCAAAAACATTTGGCTGAATACAAATGTCGAATGTACGAAATGGGAATGTTTGGCCGAACGTTCGGCTCATCTCTGATACAAAATGAACAGATAAATTGAGAACCTTGTTTTTTTTTTAAATTTGGTTAACTTACTAAAACTTTCTCCTAAACATAACAAATATTTTACTGAAAACCGCATCCAAATCGGTTCACCCAAACGCGAGAAAATCGCGGACAAACATATATGTTTACGTACAAACATGACAAACAGAGAACCTCCTTTTTTGAAGTTGGCGTCTAAACATAAACATAAGACTTATTTAAATACCTTTGTGTGGTCAAAGCAAGCACAAAATTGAAAATGATAATAATCAATGAATGCAGAGCATTAAAAAAACCAGCAAACCGAGTACATACTTACAGGTCAAGCTGTGAACCTCCTTTTTTGAATTTGGTTAAAAAATAAAATACTTACGTGAGTAGTCGCATAATGAGCAAAATGCCGCGCTACACCCTGCACTTCACACAAACACCAGCACGCGAGTGTTGTCATCAGGAATGGGATGAATTGTTAGGAAGGTACTGTGAAGATTATACTACGTGCGTGTCGCTAAAATTGAAATAAGCCGCAAAAAAATTGCGTGAGCAAAATTCTTATAGCGCGACTTCTGACGGGTTAAGAATAAAAATTATTACTAAATAATATTTTAATAGAAAAACATACAAGACGTCGATTGTTTTGCCATCACCTTTTAATGAAGCACATCCGAGCAGGAAAAGCCTGTATAAGCGATGTGCAATATCTTACTCGTTCATGTATTATGGAAATGCCGTCGCGTCGCCAACTCGGTGCAGGCGGCGGCGGCGGCGCTTCGCTACAATGTCGCTTACGAACCGTGATTTCACATTACTTGTACTGACTCGCTTTCGTTGCAACATTTAATTAAATTTCCCATTTTTTTATTAGTTCCTTTACACAAAAATAATTGATTATAAAGGTTGAAACTTCTGCGAACAGGTTTTGACTTATAAAGTTGAATATAAAGTTTTATGCCGTTTATTAATAGTGGAAGTATTTTTAATGTAAAATCCGTCATAAGTCTACTGTTTTGTTTTATAAAAAAACCTTTAAAGTTATTGTAGTAATATAACAACAGTCAAATATCATGAAGTTTATTTTGAAATGCAATTTTAATATCAAGTATGAATGAGATCTCATTACTATAATATGCTGTGTTCCACGAGGCCTACAAACAAGTAACGGCTGTTAGTAATGGCGACTGTCTATTTGTTCTATTTCTCTTCTCTTGCTTTGCTTTAATGATCAATATTTAAATAGTACTAGCTGCTGCCCGCGACTTCTCACGGCGGCAACTAGTGTCAAAGCGTAAAAAGAAATCCCTATATTTAAATAATTTTTAACGATTTTTAGTATTTATACCAATTTTCAGGATATATTTTATAAGCATTGTAGCTGGATATGAGTACAATGCAAAGTAAATAGAATCTATTCTGAACGCTCAAACATACAATTCCTACATAGTAGGTATCCTATTCAATCCTCTATTCTCCGTTCTTGGAAACCAAACAAGTAACAAATAGCCCGTGAAGTTATCATCGCCGGCATGTCGGCTAGCGCAGGAAATGGATTCAATTTTATGAAGTTCGATCGTAATACGAAATCACTTTGCTCAGTTGAACAAATCCCGGTTTCAAACTAATTCCGATTTGAGATTATTTCTAACGTTTCCGAGTAACCTGCGGGGGCAGTGCAAGCGCGGGCGGCGTGCCGGGCGCCGCGATTGTGTTTCATTGCATGGAGTTAGGTTCAGTAGCCACGGATAAGGCACGATTAAATTTGTTAAATAACTTTTTTAAATTAAATAACTTTTTAATTAAAAAATATTAGAAATTTGTTAATTATCAAATTTATTACGAACCACATTGACTCACAGATTATTGGCATAGACAGTGTTCGCAAACAAAGTGGTAAGAAAATGACAGACAGTAACCACTGCTGTTGCGAGGCTCGGGTACGCACTGCATTCTTGCATAAATGATTTTAAGATAAAAGTTAAAACATCTACTATATGTGTCTAATGATATCTATGAGACTAAATAGTTTCTAGCGTTGGATAAAAAGACTATCTAAGATACATAGGTAATTGACTTCCATGACCCTTATGATCTAATGATCGTAAATTCAATCGTAAGAAAATATACTTGTGCCCTTTTTACGGTTTACTTTATTCTATTTACCTTTTTCAACGAGTCTTTAGTTTCTAAAAAATGAAAAGGCCAAAGATAGTTAGAACTTTTTATTTAAGTCAACTGCGATGTTTTAAATACCGAACTTAAAACCAACCAATATTAAAAATTCAAAAATTTTATAATATTCCTCGTAGTAAGTATAATATTCCTTCATATATAATTTGCCACCAATTATTACTGCTGTGATGTGTGGTGATGTGTTCCGGCAATATATTATGAAGAGCTAGTTTTTTCTTCGACCCGCGATCTTTCATGTTCGACCTCATCTTCACTTAAATTGAGGTTAGTTTGAGGTAAAACGCGAGCTTAGCCTTCAATAAAAAAGCATTAAAAAAGTATGACCCCGTACATTTTGGCAGGGAACTCTGAACAAATGACGGGCGGATGTATCCAGGAAACAATAATCCGACGGGAGTGAGCGTCGCAGTGACAGCGGAAGGATAATATTTGTTCTCGCAAGAAAAATACTCGTCCGAGTCGAATTTACATTTCAACTGTCGTGTCTCCCTTGAGAGGCAAGCAGTCCTTCTCGGGGACTCTACATTGTCAGATTTGCTTGTTTCCAAGTTTTATCTATTTACAGAGTCAAATATGAAATGAGTGTGATAAAACGATGGTGAGTTCTAAAATAATTCATTTAGTTCGGTTTAAAAAGATATAAAAAGGTTCCCTGGTATATCTACTCGCACTAAAACTTATCTGGTACTTACTCTCCATGTAATTGATATGAAACATCGGGTAAAAATAAGGTTTTTATCGCACATTACGTAAAACATTATATAATACAAAGTTACCAATAAAAACTAAGACCGGAATATATTAATTTACCTACTGTCGAAGATGAGTTAACCATACGTGCTAGGTACATAATCTATAAAATTCGCATATGAATTTGATATGAATAACATCGACCGAGCAAAAATGTAAATATTTAGTTTCAAAGCTAATAAACAATTGTTTCTTTTATTTTGATAAAATAAGTACTTACTTTCACATGTGCTCAAGCTATTTAATAAACGCAGTAGACAAGACACCGAGGCATATCTGCAGGAAGCAACATAATGTCGAAGTGTATATAATATTATTATTAATATTGTCTTAAGTTTTCACGATTCATAATTTAAATAAAACTCCTTTTTAACCGGATTTATCGCGTATAATTTATATTTTACATTTTAACTCGACGTTTTGCTGTCTTTGCAGACCTCGTGGTCACGAGCGACTGAGGTGTCAGGCGTCAGATTTATAGCTGGAAAAAGTTATACATCATCTCCATCTGTTTCTCGGTCTTTGAGCGCAGCATTCAGGGTTAACACAAAATGAGCACACAGTGTCTTGAGTTTCAGGTAGTGCTCTTTGTTGGATGGATCTTAAAGAATAGGGTCCTATGCTGGTGATAGTTTCCAACAGAGAAGATTCTGTTGAAATTAGGGCAGTTCGAATGTTTGAAAAAACGGCAAGCACGACTGTTAACATCTTTGAACTTCTGAAAGAGATATCGTGATAATGATCTGATCCCTGTGTGTGTAAAAATTTCTCTGAAGAAAGACATCTGGGCAATTGCCGACATTCTACGCCAGGCAAGCAAAAAATTATTAATCAAAACCATCCCACAACATTGGTATGATACATTTCAAACAGACAAATTATTAAATAAATTGAAACATGAACTTTCATTAACACTGTCTGAAAATAATTTTACTAACATAGAAAATGTAACACCTAAAGAGCAATGAAATTCCATCATATTTCTAAAACTAAACAAATTGAAGAATTTTGATAAATTAAAGAACAAAGAAATGACTCATTCAATCAACCGTCAATCTCACTCAGCTCAATCGTGCTCTATAAATAAGGCAGTGATTAATATATCAAAATAAACTTTGGTACACTCAGTCACACTGTTTATAGGAAACAAACTCATACTGACCGATATTTAAATGGGAGCTCCCACCACCACCCGAGCCAATTACTCACCGTAGGCTCCTCATTGATTCAGAGAGCCCATGGAATCGAAAGACGTTGTCAAAGTGCTTCGTCAAAACGGCCTCAAACCACCTCGTCGCAGCCGCAGTGACCCCATGAAGCCGCCGACAGTCGAAAGTAGACCTGCATTTTTACCTTTTGTAAAGGGTGTTACCGATAGAATTTACAAAATTATTAGGTACACTTCCATCAAAACAATATTAAAACCAAACTCAAAATTAGTCAACATCTTTGTCTAGTTAAATGCAACGTCTCTTTACAAGACCCAGGTGTATATAAGATTGACTGCGGCTGTGGGCTTTCCTATATTGGTCAAACTAAAAGAAGTGTATCAACCCGCGTTAAAGAACACACAGGTGACATTAAAAACCGAAGAATAACCAAGTCTGCAGTTTGTGAGCATTCCATAGACAAGACCAACCACTATTTAAGGTTTGGCTCTGTGAAAGTTCTATCTAGGGATAAACATTACATACCTAGGATGATCAGAGAAGCCATTGAAATTAAAAACACCCTAATTTCAACAGAGAAGATGGTTGGAAACTATCACCAGCATATTAAAGATATTATATCAAACATCCAACAAACAGCACGACCTGAAACTCAAGAGACTGTCTGCTCATTTTATGTTAACCCTGAACGCTACGCTCGAAGACTGAGAAACAGATGGATATAATGTTTAACTTTTTCCAGCTATCAATCTGACGCCTGACACCTCAGTTGCTCGTGACCACGGGGTCTGCAAAGACACCGAAACGTCGAGTTACAATGTAAAATATAAATTATACGCGATTAATCCGGTTAAAAAGTAGTTTTATTTACACACAACTTAACACAACTTCACGCCTGTATCCCGTATGGGGTAGGCAGAACACCAGAGGTAATAAAACCATCTGATGTCACGTTTGACAAATTAGGAGGCATTATAATAGTGAAGAGAGTTTTATTATATATAATAGTTTTATTTAATATTATTATTATTATTTGGGATCTATTATCGGTACCATTTGAGCATTATTGTCCGCTTATCACAATGGGACCTAAAATATCTATTTTATGAGTCCTCATCTACAACTCGCCGTACACTCCAATGGAGTTCTGGAAATAAACACGTCAGGCTCTTTAGGATGCCGCAGAATGGTTCAGGATCCTGAGGACCACCCATTGCTCTTGCTCATTCGAGTTTGACAGCGGCTTCGTTGCCGTCTAATATAATATTATAGTAGTCCAAACAAACAAGACGATAGTAACCACGGGTACACTTCATAAAGAAGCTGTGCTCCACGAGTAGTTGTTGCCAAGTTGTCTACGAAAGCAAATGGATTTGGTTTCGTGGACAACTTGGATTTAGAGTTGCTTTCATCACTTTTTTAAATGTGACGATGATATCTGAGGCATGTGGAACGCGACAACGGTGCATGACATATTTAAATGTTTAGTCTGATATGTGTTGTGGGTAGTCCTATAATTAATAAACAGTTGCTCACTGAACTTGGTCGTATCATTATACTACATGGTGACAGCGGTTAAAAAACTATTAATTAACATCGATTCGAGTGTTGTTTTTGTAACAATATTATCGTTTAGTGCGTTATTACTGCGTGTAGTTCATTTTACAAACAATGGAACACGCCCGACCGCCAAGTGAATTGAATTTGGAGGGCAACTCCGTCAGCCGGGCTGACGCATGGAAGCGTTGGAAAACGCAGTTTAATTTGTTTCTAAAGGCATCGGGGGTGCACAAGGAAGAAGAAGGAGTACAAGCGAGTCTTTTGATAAATTTGATTGGAGCGGATGGTTTTGATATTTATGAAACGTTTACGTTCGAACATGAGAAGGACAGAGATGACGTCGCCATTTTATTGAATAAATTCGACGAATACTTCGGTGTGAAACCTAACGTTACGTTGGCAAGATACAATTTCTTTATGAGGAGTCAAGAACCGGGCGAGTCCATCAACCAATATGTTACGGGCCTAAAGTTACTTAGTAAGTTGTGTAACTTTGACAAATTAGAAGAGGAACTTATTCGAGACCGTATTGTTTGTGGAATAAAAAATACGGCAGTACGCGATAGATTACTAAGAACAGAAGATTTAACGTTAGATAAGGCGATAAAGATTTGTCAAGTGGACGAAATATCAGCAGATAATGGTCGTATATTGGAGGCGCGCTGTGGCCCGGGGCCAAGCTGCGTGGACGTGGTGAGCGCGCGGGGCTTCGGCAGCCGGGGCCGGGCGCGCGGCCGCGGCCCTCTCGCCAGCACCCGCCGCGGCGGCGCGGCGGCCCGCCCAGCCCACCCTCCCGGCACGGCCTGGGGAGTACCCACAGCGCGACAACGTCCAGTCTCTTCATCAATGAGTGCTGTGTGCCCCAGGTGTGGAGGATTTTGTGTCGAAAGTGTTCGGTGTCCGGCAATATCGGTTCAGTGCTATGTTTGTGAAAATTATGGTCACTTTGCGAGAATGTGCAAGGCTAATAAGTTCGTAAAGAAAGTAAATGAAATAAGTGTAAGTAAAGAGTGCTCGGACCAGGATGATTATTGTGAGCCTTTTTACATATCTACTCTATATAATATTTCCGAACTAAATATTTCGAAAGAATGGTTCGAAACATTAAGAGGTCAATATAAATCTGAAACATTTAAATTAGATTCTGGTGCAGACATAAATGTACTGTCATTTAAACGTTTTATTCAGTTAGGCTATAACCCAAAAATAATTAAATGTAATCATGTTGTTAAGCTACAGTCTTATAGCGGTGACATTATACCAATTAGAGGTTTATGTGATTTGCAATGGTCGTATAAAAATATTCAGTATACATTAAAGTTTGCAATAGCAAATATCGAATGTCAAAGTGTGCTGGGACTGAAAGCGTGTTTACAGTTAGGATTAATAAGAAGAATTAATGAGTTAAATGTATCTGAATATGAGGATTTATTTAATGGTATCGGATGTTTACCAGGTGAGTTTCATATAGTGATAAGCAGAGACGTACCGCCGGTTGTGTGTGCCCCACGGAAAGTACCGCTAGGGTTGCGCGACAGACTATTAGACGAATTAAATAAAATGGTACAACTAGGTGTCATTCGAAAAGTCGAACACCCGACTCCATGGGTAAACGCTATGGTAGTCGTGGCTAAGAAAAATGGTAACTTGCGGATTTGTCTGGACCCGCGACCATTAAACAAAGCCATCCAACGTTCACACTTTCAATTACCCACTGTTGACGAACTGGCGAGTAAATTACAAGGTGCTAAATTTTTTTCCTATTAGATGCTAATTCTGGATTTTGGAGTGTGAAGTTGGATAGCGAGAGTTCAGATTTGTGTACTTTCAATACGCCGTTTGGTCGCTACCAATACCTTCGGTTACCATTCGGGTTGAGTTGCGCCCCTGAAGTATTTCACGCCAAGGTCAAACAGTTACTGGAGGGCTTGGACGGGGTCGAGTCCTTTATTGATGACATTATATGCTGGGGGTCTACAAAGCAGGAGCATGACGTAAGGTTAGATAATCTTTTCAAACGAGCTCGAGATATTAATTTAAAGTTTAATAAAGATAAATGTCGCATTTTGACGACCACTTTGGCGATGGGGTAAACCTATCTACCTCAGACGCCAGTGGTTGCGGGTTCGATCCCCGCACGGAACGAGAAAAACAAAAATGTTCCGTGTCTGGGTGTTTATCTATTTATGTATTTATATTCTAGGTTCCCCCCTAGTTCGCTATATGGTATCCCATAACACAAGCTATGCTTACTTTGGGGCCATGTAGTTGGTGTGATTGTCTGGGGATTTTATTTATTTTATTATTATTTATTTGTGTTGGTGAGGTCACATACTTAGGTCATATATTCAATAAGGACGGGATGAAGGTGGACAAGGAAAAAGTCAAAGCTCTGATGGAAATGCCGGAGCCAACGGACCGTAAAAGTTTAGAGAGATTCTTAGGTACAACTAATTACTTATCTAAATTTATTCCTAATTATTCTCAGCATACATTTCCTTTGACGCAATTACTAAGAAAAGATGTTACATGGTGCTGGGAAAGCGGTCATAAAAAATCATTCAATTGCTTAAAAAAATTGATAAGTTCCGCACCGGTGCTGTCGCTGTACGACGTGCTGCGTCCCGCTGTGGTGTCGGTGTGGGCGTGGAGCGTGGCGCTGGGCGCGGTGCTGCTGCAGGGCGGCCGGCCTGTCGAGTACGCCTCGCGCACGCTCACCGACACACAGCAGCGATATGCACAGATAGAGAAGGAACTTCTGGCTGTTGTCTTTGCTTGTCAAAAGTTTCATCAATACATATATGGCAAAACCTCAGTTATCGTTGAAACAGATCATAAACCGCTTGAGAGTATTTTTAAAAAACCGCTGAATTCAGTCCCCGCACGCTTACAACGCATGTTATTAAAATTACAAAGTTATGACCTAGTTATTACATATAAACCAGGAAAATATATGTTCATACCTGATACGTTATCACGCGCGCCTCTCCCGGACTTATACGATGAAAACATTTCTAAATCTATACTGTATCAACTACAAATGATAATAAATAATATACCTATGTCTCAGAATAAATTAACATTAATTAAGAAAGAAACTAAAAAAGATGAGTTGTTACAACGTCTTTTAAATTATATAATGACAGGCTGGCCACAACATAAATACAATTTAGATAATGATCTGAAATACTTTTGGTCGATAAGAGAGGAATTGTATTGTGTAAATGGTGTTATATTTAAACATAAGCAAGTCTTAATTCCAATTTCATTAAGGAATGAAATGTTAAAAATAGTTCACGACGGCCACCTAGGTAGTGACAGATGTAAGAGACGCGCGCGTGAGGTATTGTTTTGGCCAGGTATGACAAAGGACATTGACCTATATGTACGAAAATGCAAACAGTGTCAGGAGAATTTAAATAGACCCAGCAGAGAACCAATGATTCCCATTGATATACCTAACTTACCGTGGTCTAAAGTAGGCACGGATATTTTCGAATATAATAAGAAAAGTTATTTATTATTGGTTGACTATTTTTCCGGTTTCATTGAAGTCTCATATTTAAGAGAAACTACTTCTAATTGCGTGATTAATGCAATTAAAGAAAATTTTGCTCGCTATGGGATCCCGGAGACTGTGATAAGTGATAATGGTCCTCAGTATTCATGTCGCAGTTTTAATACATTTGCTAAAGAGTGGGGATTTAATCATATCACATCATCACCGTACTATGCACAGGCTAATGGGAAAAGCGAAAGAGCAATTCAAACTGTTAAAAAACTTTAAAAAAAATCTAATGATAGCCGGTCCGATCTTTACTTAAGTTTATTAAGTTACAGAAATTGCCCACGCGATAATTTAAATTCTCCTGCGCAGCTGATGATGGGACGTCGGTTAAGGTGTAGGTTGCCGGTTCATCCGGATTTATTAGAACCGAATAACATTAGTAGTCAAAGACAGCATACTATTTTAAAGAATAAACAACACAAAAGTAAGTTGTACTATGATCAACGTAGTAAACCGTTAACGGAGTTACAAGTTGGCGATGACGTCATCATGCTTGAAAACAATAACGAGAGAATTCGTAGCAAGGTCGTCGGCAAGTCAACTACACCTCGATCTTATATATTAAAGAATAAAAAGGGCATTTATAGACGTAATCGCCGACATTTGATAAAAACTAATCCATGTAATGTATCTAACAGGACAGTCCTACCTAGAGATCGTACTATGTCACTAAATGATACAAGTGTAGTGGGGGAGTCGGACGATGAGTTTGAGATGAGTAGGGATTACGGTTCTGTGTCTCCAACGTACGTTCCCCCCATTACTCGTAGTCGGGCTAGAAAATGATTGTATACCTACATACATAATGTGGTAGGTTTGTTATAATTTTTTTTTGTGGATTTTTACTTGTATTTTATTTTGTAAGTATTTGATGTATGTTATTAGCTTTTAAGGGGGAGGTGTTGTGGGTAGTCCTATAATTAATAAACAGTTGCTCACTGAACTTGGTCATTATACTACAATATGTCAAGACCAGACAGATTCTGGTTATGAGGCTCTCATGTCAAATAGGTACCATTGTACAGTTAACGAAAATAATTGTTTATGTTTAAATAACTGAAGCAATATTGTTTAAGTTTTAATAGAATGCGATTCACAAACACCAAGTGATAAGTACATTGTAAAGAAGTCTGACATGAGAAAAAAATACAACGCTCAGATTACTGTCTATCGACACAGATTCCTCGAGTGCTGAAGAGTGCCTACGTGTTACGGATGATGTTCAACAGCTTTGTTATTGTTTCAATTGCGCTCGCGCTAATTGGAGTCATCGCAGAAGACCCAGAAAATTGCTGTAAGTATTTCATTTAAATAATCTTAACCCAACTTTTTGATTAAAACTTCGATTCTTAGACGCATGTTGATTTAGAAAACTATCAAGAGAAAAGGGTCAACTGATTTGCTCCCGAACGTCACTGTTTTGCATGTATTAAGATTAAATATTTGTGTCAAATCTATCACGAATCTGTCACTTGAGATCAAGATAGTATTAAAATTCTATATTTACTATGAAGTCAATCAAATTTGAAAAGTTAAAAGATAAAATCTATTCATAAAGCATGGGCAATCTGTGAAATTAATTGCATCTACCCAGGTGACTTCTTATGGCATAATTTTTTCAAATAAAAGCCACCTAATAAGTTAAGTGAATTAGCTATGGACTCTATTTACCTGTAAACATCGTTAGATTTGTCAGAAGTAATTTCGGAGTCCAAAAAAATTTTACATCCGCCTACCAGCAAAGGTTCACATTCATGATTAACGGCCTAAACCTCCTTGTCATCCAAAGAGAGACTCATAGATCTTCAATGAACTCATTGAAAATGGTTTTATTGATTACCTTACTAATATTATAAATGTGAAAGTTGGGATGGAATTTTGTTCCTTAACCACGACAGAACTGATTGAGGAAAAAATATACAACATTTTTGGATAAAATTTGGCATTGTTATCGTGTACAGTTTGGACTACTATTTTTTATTTCAATATTCCCGTGGGATAAGAAATTGCGCGGGTAGAACCGCGTCGAATAGCTAGTAATAAGTATTTGTCTACAGATGGCCCCGACTATGAGTTGGACATTGAAGAGGAGTTGGTGGTAGAGGTGCAGTGTCTGTTGGCGGGCGGTCTGTGCATTCGGAGCAAGGACTGCCCGCGCAAGAAGTGGGTGCCTGGCTACGGCTTGTGTCCTTTGAGCAGGGAGCTCGGAAAAAGGTGCTGCTACTCAAGCAAACTGTTGGCACAACTAATTGATAGATTTAATTAATTATTATGATATTATATTCAGCTGTTTTCTTGACTGTCGAGTCTTTTGTTTCTGTACAATTTATATTGAGTATTTTATGTGTAATTTTAAATTTATTGTTATTTATTATTTAGATTGATTTATTTAACATAATTATATGCAATCACCAAATAGTACTTAAATAAGAGTTTAAGCAGCTTGATTATCAAAGAAGTTTGTAACAGAAGAATACCTTTTGAAATAAAAGTAGAGTATGTATTTTAATGCCTCGCTAATGAAAAAAAAGATTCAAATTCAAGTTCAGATTAAAACAAATAACGTAGTTGCAATTTGTAACTGAGCAAACTTTTTGAGTCACGTAATTGTAAAGTTTAATTCAGCTTTTAGAGGTGCAGTGAATAAAATGCAATGCTGATGTTTAGTTAAGGATAGTTTTAGATAAACCATAGATTTAGTTTGTACAGTTTATACTATTGCCTCTATTTTCAAAACCTTAGTTTAGTTTGTTAAACAAGTAGATCAGTTTTAAATGTTGCTATGCTGAATAGTAATGCGAGTTATGAAAGAGATATGTGCAAATATATTTGGGTCTCTTTCTGTGAGATTTCGAGTTCCACACAAAAGGAATGGATATTCACTCTGTTTTGGTTTTCAGTTCACGGAGATATAGTCTCCCGTCACGGTAGATGAACAAGTAGATAATTCTTAGGCAAAGGCCATGTCACATTACACTTCACACTTATTCTATTATCCAATACAACCAGATAAAAATAAGAAGGTTATATAAAAACGTAAGTATCTCAGTGTTTATCTTGTGGCGCCGCCGTGGCTACTTTGTACTTGTGTATCATACGATATTGCAGGCTCAGCAACGTTCCACGTGGTCGGTACCTGGATGGGAGACCGCCACGCCAGCCATTTATTTCTCACTGCGACTGCCGTACTTCGTAGGAAACGTTAAGCAGTTGGTCTCGATTGCTTGTATACAGTAGTCGTTAGGGTTTGTCAGAAGCCATTTCGGCGCCCTAAAAATTCTGCAATCTACCACCCAGCACTGGGCCAGCTTGGTGAATTATGGCCTATACCTCCTCGTCACCCGGAGGAGGGACTCATGGCCCTGCACAGGGCTCATTGCAATGATTTGTAATGATTATATGAAAAAGAAAAACTTTTATGACATTTAGATAGTGCAATCGGAAATACAGAGTACCTTTTACTTAATTAGCGTTTGTTCAAAATATAATGTAAGAATAACATAAGGATTCAAAATATTAATTTAAGAAAATACAATAGAACTTCACATGCTACCTAAGATATTAGAATTAATAATGAAGACCTACAATATATAAAGTGAATTAATTTTTTATTCAGTTTTCTTTATTTTTTTTTTAAAGCAAACTTTAAAATCATGAATCATTGAATGAACAATATGAACGTTTTCCATCAATGAAGCGTATAAATGCTACTGTTTTGTTTTTTTTTTGTTTAAGAAATTGCCGTAATTTTTAGCGTCTTTGGCGTTAAGAATATATTTTTTAAATTAGTATTATTTCATTATTATTTACCATATATCATTGAATGGACAATATGAGTGTTTTCTTTCATTAAAGAATTGCATATGACATTTATTTGTTTTATTGAAGAAATCGCCTCTTCATACTTTCTATCGTCACAGGCGTCAAGTGTACCAGAGAAATATTTAAAAACACCATCAAGTTTGAGAGCTCGCTTGAAACGGTCAAATGAGTTGTCTTTTTTTTATTGATGACTAAACCCGAGTTTGACCTCAATCTTATCTGATGGTTTGTATAAATGAGGACGAAGACAACAGCACGAGTATTGGCTCCTCGAAGGGAATATTATTGGCTCTTCATAAAATATTGCCATTACCCATCACCGCTGGAGCTGAAGAGATATTCCAAGTCAGACTTTAAATAAAGAGCGGTAGTTAGCCAGGCAGTCACTAAAGTCCTGATACCAAGCAGAGGCCACTCGTATTAGTCGCCCTTTAAGACACATTTATAAGCCGATCTCCACAGCCCGGGGCACGCGGCAGGCGCAAGTCGCAGCCGCAGCGCAGTGGCGGGGCAAGAACCCGCCACCCACCGCCCGGCAGCGGGACCCCAGGATTTCAATTTATTTCTGACTGACACCCTGGAACCAAGGTTAAAGGTACCGCAAATTGCCCGGTTTAGCACAAAAAAAAAAGAATTTCAGCATAAAAATACTTCATTATGTCATGAAACTGTAAAAGTCATTGAAATAAAGTAGCGGCGCAGTAGCTACGTTAAAAATATTTCACATTTTTTAACATTATAGTATGCTACAGAACTAATCTGCTTTGCCAATCTACAATCTGTGGATTTAGAAGTCAAATTCATACTTAAAAATATCGTTTAATTAACAGGATTAAAGTATTGATTCTTTTGTTTGTCTTAACGTACTGGACATTCAGTACTGAAAACTTTAAACTTTTTATTTTGTTTTCATGAAATTGCAGATTATTGGCTGAAAACAATTTTTTCAAATTGATGATACATTAGTTCAATTCAGATACATAAAAAGAAATACTGATAAGCCATGGAAACCACTTTCGAATTTTGCGATAACGTGCACATGAACTTGCCACACAAGTACCAGCTGAACAGGCCCTAGCTGTGCATATATCCACAACAACTCTTGCTATCGCTTGTTTTCGTAATAGAAGCCAAGAAATTAATATCAAGGCCACGTCGCTTACACCTCTTGTTATCGGTTTTTTTTAAGTATTTAGTTCTTTCGCTTCTGGTAATAATATTTACATAGACTTTAGTAAATTAAAGATGCGGCAAAATTAAATATTCTTTTAGTTTATAGGTCAACACCATTGTTTTTTAGTGGAATGGATTCCACCCGCGATTCTTAACTAAATACTCTCCGGTGTTGCGTCTTTACATCAATATGTTGTGCAGAATTAAGTTTTTAACGATATATAATATTACATTAAGCACTTTTAAACAGCATTTCAGAACATATAAGAAGGGATAAGCTGCGAAGTAAATGTGATTCGTTTACATTTATATAACTGTTCAAATGTACACAGCACTTACTGATACATTGCTAAACATTGAAAATCAGAATAAATTACTCGATATCACATCAATTTTGTATTTTTATCCTTTATTTAGTTTTAATCATAAAACTCTAATTCTATCAGTAGTTCAAGTACTGCTCTACAATATTTTAACCTAAAACATCTTTCCGACTTCATAAACTAGACCTATAAACAAAATTGAAGAAAAACTGGATAATAAAACTGTAATGTGGAACGGAAGACACGTTTCACTGACATGTATTGAATGATAGTAAAATTAGCATAGTGATGCGGGCATCGCGGTATAAATGATATAGATTCCCCGAGCGCCGGCGAGTGCCCGCGTCCTACGATCATGTTCAAGTATTTCGTAATTGTTTTAATTTCGCTTGCGTTACAAGGAGTCAGCGCAGGCGACTCTGGTATGTATTTCATTTCAATACATCTTATTCTGACACAAATATTATAGCTAAAACTATATACAGACATATTATTATACAAGGTGTTCTTTTTGATATCCCATAATTTTGAGGTTTTGTTCTTTTTTAAAAATAATACTTTTTGCCGAAGAATATGTGGTTCAAAAGTGCATACTTTCCAAGATATCATCAATCTTCATATAATGAGTTCATAAATTATCACCCTTGTAAAATCTCTTTAGCATTCATTCAATATACGCGTGTCACTGAAGCCATACAATAAATAACAAAAACAGTTTAAACTTTGAGGAACATTGCATGCAATGTACAACGCAAAACGTTGCGAACTGTACCTGTGCATAGCGATAAAAAAGGGATAGAAAATGCCACGTTGTCATAATTTGCATAAAGGAGTTTTACATAGATGTTTTGACTTAGTAGAATCATTTTGTATGAAAAATAAAAAAATAAAATTGAAAAATTATTCACATCTTATTTGATTCTATCTATTAAATGGTCCCATTTATATCCTAGAGTTATGGGAAATCAAAAGGAACACCTTGTGTTATGTATTTATAAGCATACTTTTAAAAAAGATTTTTAGATAGTCTGTTTCTCAGGGATTGATGGTCCACTTATCGTCAACGAAATAATGTCGATCTTAAATAAAAACTGTGTTCTTAATGTATTTTCAATAAAGAGAATCAGGAAGAATGTAAAATGTGAATTATTTGTATATCAGATATTAAACTATACATTATAAGTTATCGTTAGGCTAGGTAAAAAATCATTGCAAGCGCCCTGAAAATTCTGACATCTGCTAACCAGCACTGGGCCAGCTTGCGGGTTTACAGACTAAGGGCGGGTTGTATCAAACGGTTGGTTATCGTATCATACGTACGTAACTTTTTGACGATTACATCAGATGTTTAACGTACGTCAAATACAAAGCGTTGTTTCATCACAAAAAAACTGTTCGTTCTCTTCCTTTCCACAATTGAATCATCATCACTATCATTTAAAATATATGAAAATAAAACAGAATCCATAATGTTAAAAGCTTTCAACCAAAGATGTCCTGCCTGTCAACTCAGTTTTCACTAAAAAGTTACGTTAACCAGTGGGTGGATGGACGGTCAACGTAATCGTTAATTTTTGACGTCCGTTATAGGTGAAACAACCCGTTTTCTAGCTTGACAGTGGTTAACGCCATTTTTAACGTTGACAGACACGTAAAGTAGTTGTGATGCAACCCGCCCTAAGCCTTCCTGACGCCCAGAGACTTATGGCCATACAATGGGCTAATCAGAAAGAGTTGATGATGGTGATGTATTCATCAGTTTGTGTCTGTAGAAAGTCCGGCCAGCGATGAGACGATAGTGATGGAGCTGCCGTGCCTGGCGGCGGGCGGCATCTGCGTGCGGCGCGCGGACTGCCCGCCCGGCAAGATGGCGGCCGCGCGCGGCCTGTGTCCGCTCAGCCAAGACCGTGGATATAATTGCTGCCACTCAGGTACAATACTAAAACAAGAATTTGAAAAAAAATAGGCTTGACACGATACTAGATATTATGTTAATTTACCACTGAACGAAAAAAGCAAGGAAGAGTAACTTCAAACAAAATCTCTTTGAAAAGCGGCCACACGACCTTTGTTTTCTTTTAACACCTAGCTGATTTCTTTAAAACTGATAAAAATGTGATTGGTTTTATTTGTCAACGCACGTAGCTAATTTACTAGGCAACGCAAAGTATCTATGACATCATTGGCCGTTGAAATGAACATTTGCGAACATTAAAGAACCTGAAAGAGTCGTCATAGTGGACGATTCATGTAGAAGGTAACAATGAAAGCTATTAATATTTTTACTTTAATATATAAGTATATTTTGTTTATGATGTAAGCAAAAAAATACGTTCATAATTTGATGACCGGCTGTTGATGACTGGGTTCGAATCTCGGAGACGTTAGATATTTTTGTGATGAACACAGATATAAGCCGTCAAGTCAAAGATGATTATTGTACATTCAAATTTATTTTGTATAAAAATATGTATATTATATTCATAGTCATATTGTTGTTAAGTTTAATATCTGTTTAGTATCCATAACACAAATTCAAGGAACCGGGCTGCATAATAATTTTGTGTGAATGTATGAAATATTCATAAATTGATTTAATTGATTAATGAATAAATGCTTTATGATTATGATTTATAAAATTCGCCTATCTTCCAGAGCGATTTTCTCAACATTCTGAAGTTTCGATGTTTTGAATAGTTGGTCTTTTTTAATTTTGCAAACAGAATGCACAAATATTTTACTACAAATTATAAACATTTGAAAATTCACTTATTTCATGTTTTACATTTAAAACTTGAATTAGGATGGTAGTTAACACGTGATAACTAAATCTTGCATATTTTTATGCAAGTGCGATCGATTTATGAAGGAACCATTTTATAGCGCAAATAGGCATTGTTTATATTTTTATTATTTACAAATACGGTCGATCACAAATGCTGCCAGCTACGAACTAAACACGAAAATACCCGATTCAACTGAATAAAACTGAATTTCCATTTTTAAGCGTAGTTACTCCTCCATGTTATTTCGTTTACTGAAATGTACACATAAGGGTAGTAACATACAACGTTTAAAATACAAATTTTTATATGTACTCCTTGGAGCTTGTCTAGATAAGACATTTTTGACGACCACTTTGGTGATGGACCTACTGCCTCAGACGCCAGTGGTTGCAGGTTCGATTCCGGAACGGAACAAAAAAAAAGGTCCGGGCCTGGGTGTTTTTCTATATGCATATATTTTATATTCTAGGTCCCCCCCTGGTAAGCTACATACATGGTATCTCATACATAACACAAGCTTTGCTTACTTTGAGGCTATGTTGTTGGGGTGATTGTCTGGGGATTTTATTATTTATTTATTTATTCGCGCTTTTTGGATCGCGCGTTCCAAATAGCGTGAGATTTTCATACGTTCTGTTCACATGCAGTCGTGCGTTTAAGGGCTAGCATGCAACCATCGATAAATAGCCGAATCGACAAGATAAATATTATTTTGTTATTTTATCCTATTATGTAAGCTAATATGCGCACCATAATATATAGAATTACTCGATTTGATACCATGATTAAGACCACAGAACCAAATAAATAATAATAATAATAGAATCTTAATAAATTACATACACTAAATACCATATTTTAAGGAAATATCGATAATAGGCCCGATTTATCGTTGTCGACGGTAGCATGCCAGCCCCGCTAGACGAAATATTTGTTGCAAACATACCAGTCAAAATTGAGCGTATAACGCGTCATGTGGACAAGTTCTAAAATAAACGTGATTCAAAGGTACAAGAAGCGGAGTTATTTTTCAAGAATTAAACTAAAGTACTAATATCACTTACAGACTTTTCGATTAACAAGAAAGGACAATTTAAAGGTAAATATCATAATCACTTCGTCTAAAAAAGCCTAGCAAGTGAACAAAATTTTTAATAAAGACGTGGTACTTAAAATTTAATAATTGTCTGTCCATTGTCATACCCAAGTCTTGTACTTTACTAACTTCTTTTTGTCTTTTACGTAGGTCACACTAAAAGTTTTGCGTAACTTAAAAAAATTAAGCCGCCGTAGCACCGCGGTTGCTGTGTGTATCATTCGATATCACACGTTAAGCAACGGATGGGTGTCCGCCGACCATTCATTTCCCATGACCACTTCCGTGCCTCGGAGTGCACGTTAAGCAGTCGGTCCCGGGTGCTGTGACACTAGTATACAGTAGAGCTAAGTGAATAATATTCGTATTTGTCATGTGGTGCAGTGCCGCTGTCGGAGTCCCACTGCGGGGCGCTGGGCGGCGCGTGCATGCCGCGCTGCAGCCGCGCCGTGCGCCTGCCGCGCGCCACGGACTGCGGCGCCGAGCTGTGCTGCCGCCTCGAGTGAACGCGCTATCTGCAATCGTGAACTTTAATATACGCTTAAGCTTTGATTACAATGATAATATATTTATAAATGTTATAAATGTATGTAACTCTCACACTACATTGTGTTTACATATTAAATTAGCATTTATCCTTCCATGCTGGATTGGGAGCGAAAGAAAACCAAATAATGTGCCAGCTGCTTCTCTTCCCGGGCATACTGTAAAATTCAGTTACGGGACGGGGGATTATTGGTGTTATTGCGGGCAATAGGCTGAGCCCCTGCCACTGCAACCACTTGCCTGCCCCCTGTCTCTCCATCCATCAGGTGCCATCAGGTGCCACATTTGACAAATAGGTTACTTCCAAATTTGTCAAATGTGGCACCTGATGGTTTCATAGCCTCTGGTGTTCTGCCTACCCCAGAAGGGATACACGCGTGATGTTATGTTGCATATATAAACATTAGAGCGGAATAAAAAATACCGATAAAAATGGTTGTGTATGTACTTCATAGTTTCAACAAAAATGCACAAAACGCCCCGTGAGAACTCCGGACTAAAATATAGCCTACAGTCTTTTACAATAAATGGACTAAGCAAGGAAAAAATATTTTTTCAAATCGGAACAGTAGTTCCCAAGATAAGTGCGTTCAACCGAACAATCACACTTATGAGCTTTATATATTAGTATAGATTAGAGCTTTTAAATAATATTTGTAATAAAAAATAGTTCAGGCAGGCGAGAACAAGGCAGCGATAAGTATGAAATCTTAGAACCGAAAATAAATACAAATTATGTCAAGATTGAACTAGGTACGGATGTTCGTTATTTAATAACTGATTTTGTTAAAGCATTACACTGTGAACGCACGCCATTGAGAAACAAACATGATATAAGTACATTATTATAATTGGCACGTAAAGTTATATCACTTCAGCCTCTCGTGATCATTTTAGCATTATTTTTTATTTATGACATCAAAGCACTTATATCTATCATTACAGGAAACCTAATGCGACATTTAAGTGCTACTAATTAACTAAACATAATGTTATAGTAGTAAATTAAAAACTATCTTAAACACCATCTAACATACATAATAACATAGAACCTTATTAGGCGTCAAAACCTCTGAAGTGTGATTTAAAGCAGCGCGATTGCCTACTTTACATATTATATTAGAAAATAGGTTGTTTATTATGTTTATTTCAATTGTTTGAAGACTTCTGGAGCGATATTAGAAAAATCCGCTATAACTCTGGTTCATTAACATTTTAATAATTCCATATTTTCTAGAATGTGACACACGGAAGCAAGTGATACATTGCAAAACACTCTCATAATCACAAGTAATTTCAAACCTGATTGTCTCAATATGACTCCGCAGACATAACTGATACTGCACCATTAATTTTGTATGTGAAACAATTTTTGTAGGTTGAATCATATAAATAAATAATCATTACTCCAATGTAATCATTACTTCCAGGGATATTTAAAACTTAAACTATAAATATTACTATATTATCAATCAAAAAAGTAATTGCTGTTAGTTAAATTGATTAGTGTCAAAATAAAAAAAAAACCAGCATCGATCATACCATCTGTCTACATCCTTGTCATAACTACTCCTCGACAATATTCAAACCGAAATCGTCGTTCCAACTTCATGAACTGGAGCTATAAACAAAATTTTTGAAAAACTGGATAATAAAACCGTAATGTGGAACGAAAAACTCTCGTCGCTGACATGTTATCGAAGGAAAATAAAATTAGCATAGCGATGCGGGCGTCGTCGCGGTGTAAATGACATAGAGTTCCCGAGCGCCGCCGGCGAGTGCCCGCGTCCCGCAGATCATGTTCAAGCGTTTCGCAATTATTGCTCTCATTTCGGTTGCCTTTGTAGGAGTCATCGCAAAAGAATATGGTATGTATTTCAATTGGAAACACTCATTCGGACAACTGTACCCATAACAGCGCAATGATCCTAGTACTTTAATCAAAACTCTAATAACAAGAGGCTTAATATGTTCGAACAACGAATTATCCAGAGATTGAAATTGAACTGAGGTGCTTTTTAATTTTACTATTTTTCAGGTCGAATTTATGTAAACTACAGCTACAGACTTAATAGTACTTTATTAATAAAGTTATCTACTTATTTTATGATTATCACAGGATGAAAAAGAGTCGGTCTTATACAACTGTGCTCTTAAAGCATCGTGAATATTAAGGGAGGATCAGATAAGAACGTAAGGTGTGCAATTTTTTGCAAAGCTAGCCAGTTTAAAACTTTGTATTCCAGTGGGACTTTCTTTTACAGCGAGACTCTCAGTCTCCTGGCATAAACAATTTCAAAATCAAAGAGCTTTTATTCACTGTAGGTAAATAATTTACTCTTATGCTTAGGCTACACTACCGGGATATGCCAATAATTATTGCCATAACTTAAACAACACCTAGTGTAATATAGTGTGAGTATATTACTTAATGTAATATACTCACGTTGCATGTGTAATTTTAGCTCATATTTTGTATTATTGTTGTTTATATTTTTGTATCTGAAAAACTATTTATTTACCTACTTGTCAACTCTAAAAATTGTCATGTAGCTTATGTCACTTTTCGGCACAGATAATTTATAAACTATTAGTATGTTTTATATTCATTTCTTTTTCAATTAATTTTTATATTATTACTTTAATATAAATTATTCTGAGACTTGCACACTTAGAATCAAGAGAAGTATCAGCTCCACTTTTACCATACCACCACCGCTGCTCCAGAGACTAAAACCTCCTTGACAATAGAAATGACAGCCGCTGGCCGATGAAAAATGGATGCCTCTCGAAATATAATTTAATTTACGGCTGTCGAATGAAAATCGAGGGTATAAAAGGAGCGGCGAGCTGAATTCGGGGCTTTTGAAAATAAAACACCGAGGAGAGTACTTGGAATTGAAGAAAAATACTAAAAATACTAATAACTAAAGTAAAATGAAATAGTATAATATAAGTACATAATCTTTTGGAGCTGCGATTAACCTAGAAACTTCTGGACAATACTTATTGGAAAAATCTCAGTGTTTATACAAATTTCTAGTGGACTTTAAGTGAAAATAGTGCTTTTCTAGACAATCCTTGTAAGTTCTTTATTTGTAAATATATAAACTTTAACTTATTTTTTTATTTTTCTCTTAACCTTTTCTTTTAAATAGTAGGTTACTTAGGCTTTTACTTTAGGTAACACTACACTAGGTGTAACCACGATTTACGGCCATAATTTTACAATGCCAATCAATATGGCAAATGGCGGAAGGCAATAGCTCCGGCGGCAGTCTTTTTTCGCACATCAAAGAAGATAACCGCAGTAATTATTGCGTTTGTGGCCACACTACCGTTTGTCCAGTGTGCAATATGAGCTCACCGGCGACGCACGTATCGACCGACATGGAGTGGTCAAATGAAAAAGTGCTCGAGTTTTTAGAATTATTCCAATCCGAACCGTCTCGTGGGGATACCCTTTTTGGTCTTCTTTTAGCTTTGTTGAAATTTAAAAGATTCATGTTAAAATAATTGGCACTCATAAAACACAACACCGCTGCAGCTTGAAAAAGTTATATTTTCCGCCAAATTTAATGCCATAATTATTGCCGGTAGACGGTAAGGTAGTGTGGCCGTAGTATAACCACACCAATTCATGCAGTAATTTAAACGGTAATTTAATGCCATAATTATTGCGGTAACAGCCCGGTAGACGGTAAGGTAGTGTGGCCGTAGTATTAGTGATGGTCCAACGGTAGATGAGTGACGTGAAGAATCCTGGGGGAGGCCTCCGTCCAGCAGGGCTAGCATGCAACCATCGATAAAGACTCGGATATTATTTTCTTATTTTATCCTATCATGTTAGGTTACATGTGCACCGTAATAGACAGAATTACTCGATTTGATACCATGATTAAATACCGATTTGATACCCAAAGAACTAAAGATGCAATTTTCTTGAAAAAATACATACTCTAAGTGCCAAATTGTAAGAAAATATCGATAAAAGGCCCGATTTATCGTTGTCGATGGTTGGTTGCATGCTAGCCCGCATCAGTGTGCGTCTCGGCTCATGAAGGTGATCGCAGAATAACATCCAATTTACTAAGCTACTTCTTGCTGTATTTTGCCAAATATATCTCTGTAAAAATAAGATTAATAACAATAACTAGCAAGTATAAGTTAAGATTTATATATAACGGTATATTAATTAATTAAGAAAGGTATAATCCAGCATTCTTGGTCGTTAATACGTTCTAACCGGCTATTTTTATTCATATTAAAGACAAACTTGTTCCCACAAGTTTGTATGCACTAAACTACCCTTCTTGTGAGAATTTCAGAAATTCCTTCCATTATACAACCAGACATCTATTATAAGAACCTTTTTACTAAGTAAGATTTTTCGTACAAACTGAAAAGTCCTATATGTATATCCCGTTCCCGTGGGAATTTCGGGAATTCTTTCCATACTACAACCAGACACCTATTGAAACAGCTTTATACTAAGTATCAAGGAATAAGATATTCCATACAAATTAAAAAGTCTACTTTTTCCCGTTCCCGTATGCTCTCCTACACCCCCTAAAGAATGTATGTTCCAAATTTCAGGTCTTTACGTCCTGTAGTTTTGGCTATACGTTGTCTGTCAGCCACTCAGTCAGTCAGTAACGGAAGAGTTTTATATAATATTAAGATTATGCCCGCGTTTGACCTCAATCTCACCTGATTTTAAGTGAAGAGGAGGTCGAAGATGAGAGCACACAGCCCGAGGACAGAACTGGCTATTCATAAAATATTGCCGGGACTCATCAGCGGAGCGGTTATATTTGGCTGCAGATTTTATATGGAGGGTGGTCGCCTGCTGGTCAGACCCTGACGGGATCCCACCAAGCGGGGGGTAGGGCTATTCTAAGTCGACCCAACACGGAATTTGAACGATACTTATCGGTTTTTAGTTTCAACTTTTTATTTTAACTACAATTAAAAGTCTATAAAATATTCTTCGAAGATACCATAACCCACGCGACTATCAAGAATTTAAGCTTTTGCGTAAAGAAACTAGAAACTGATTGTTACAGAAATTATATTAGATTTGCAGAAGATAAAATTAACCTATGTCCTCGATACTTTTGGAGTTATGTAAAATCCAACTCAAAGGTTAACGAAATGCCATCTTCTATGACTTATGAAAACGTTACCACTACTGACTGTGAAAAGATTACTGACATGTTCAACAACTACTTTTATTCGGTGTTTGTTTCGGAAAACACAACTAGCTCCATTAGTGACTCATCACACATCTCGAGTAAACAAAATAATAATAATAGTATCCCGTTGCCAACTTTAACTATTTCCCATAATGAAGTTTTCAATGCCCTCAAAAGCGTTGATGTTAACAAAAGCGCGGGTATAGAGGAAGTTCATCCTCTAGTAATATCGAAATTAGCAGGGGAACTTTCTCTGCCACTTACCATAATTTTTAATAAATAACTTGCTGAAGGATGTGTCCCGGATATTTGGAAGCAAGCGTTAGTGACACCTGTGTTTAAGGGAGGTGATAAACATGACGTGCGACAATACCGACCCATACCTAAACTTTGTGTACTAGGTAAAGTTTTTGAAAAAATCGTTACAAACTTTCTGTCTTCCCAGACTAAAAGGCTTATTTCTCCTTACCAACACGGATTTTTCAGTGGTCGAAGTGTGGATACCAACCTGATAACCTTCACAGATGCTATCTTAAATGCCCTTGACTCTGGTCATCAGGTGGATGTCGTGTATACTGATTTTTCTAAAGCATTCGACAAAATAAATCATCACATTCTTTTACAAAAAATTGCTGAAGTCGGTATACACGGCGATCTCCTACGATGGATAAAATCCTATATTTCCAACCGCAGCCAAGCGGTT
Source organism: Stenoptilia bipunctidactyla (assembly GCA_944452665.1). NCBI lineage: Eukaryota > Metazoa > Arthropoda > Insecta > Lepidoptera > Pterophoridae > Stenoptilia > Stenoptilia bipunctidactyla. The sequence goes on from OX101723.1 coordinate 250,567, forward strand.
GCACTTAAGGGTTACAGAGCCAAATTGCTTAAAATCCCTTCAGGAATCCCTTCAGGAATCCCCCAGGGCTCTCATCTGGGCCCTTATCTCTTTACTCTGTATATAAACGATGTCCAGCACCGTTTCGAAAACTCACAACATTTATTATATGCCGATGACACAAAAAATTATAAAATTATAACTTCTGTTGATGACTGCCATTCATTGCAAGTAGATCTTAATAAATTTGAGGATTATTGTCAGCATAATCAATTATTTTTAAATACAGATAAATGCAACATTATGACATTCACACGTAAACATAAATCTATAACTTATAATTATAAATTCTCAGGCAATATGATAAAGCGAGTATTGATCATTCGTGACTTAGGTGTAATCATGGATTCTAAACTTAATTTTAATAATCATATAGATGGCATTGTTGCACGTGCATTTAAGCAGCTTGGCTTCATTAATCGCATAGGAAAATCTTTTAAACACACGTTTACATTAAAAACATTATTTAATGCCTATGTTCGAAGCATGTTAGAATTTGATTGTTTGGTTTGGAGTCCACATTATGCTGTCCACATTGACCGAATCGAGAAAGTCCAGAAGAGATTTCTTAAATCCTTGGACTACCGAGCTGGTACACATTTTCATGATTATAACACAAGTGCCTCTAGACACCAAATTTGCTCATTACAGAATCGGCGTACTTTCTTGGATTCTATGTTTTTGTATAAAATCCTTAATAATAAAATTGATTGTGTTCCACTTTTGAACAAAATTTGCTTTAATGTTCCCCGTCTTTCATCGCGTTCTAAAAATACATTTTATATTCCTCACTATAATACAAATTACACAAAAAATTCATACCTTAGGCGTTCTCTTGATTTTTATAACAAACGATTGACTAATATTGACATATTTTGCTGTAGTTTAAGTAGATACAGGAGACTAGTGACTGAGGCATTAAATTCTTAAATAAAGTTCCTAAAGATAGTTGTAAAAGGTTATGTAACTTTAGATTAAGCGTTATATTATAAATATGTATATGGACATAAAATTTTTGTATATATAAATAGTGGCTTTTTGAAAAGTGTTCTGTGGGATAATAAACTATATTCTTAGTGAACTCAATACTTTTTAAATATGTTGTATTAATATAATGGTACTATAGGTCTATTTGTGCATTAAATTGTGTAATATTAATTGTAAAAGACTGTTTGTTACCTGAAGAAATAAATAAAAATAAAATAAAAAAATTCTTAGTAACTATTTTCTAATACTTCAATTTTATAGATAAAAATACTAAATAAAAAATCTTCCATGCTGGACTGGGAGCGACAGAAAAATATAGAATGTGCCAGCTAAGCAGCTCTTCCCGGGCATACTGTAAAAGTCAGTTAAGGGACAGATGTTTTGTTAGCGTTTTTACGGGCGATAGGCTGACCCCCTGTCACTGTAATAGTCTCTATCCGTCATTACGAAACCTCCAAATTCGTCAAACGTGACATCAGATGGTTTGATAAAAATAAATATTAAATAAAATCGTTTATTTCAATATTACAAAAAATATTTTTATACATGGGCTAGTGACTCCTTTTAGGCTTGCAAAAGCCTGTGTTAGGAGGCACCGCTCTTCCTTAAGTGGACTTATTTAAATAATACAATGTGCGTATTTCTTAATATACTAGGTAGGTACATTATATTTCTGATTTGACATTTCTGTTTTGACATATTGGCGTACAAGATGGGAGAAAATAAAAAAAAAAATTAAGAAGAAGTGTTCATGAATGTTTGTTTGTTTTTGTGTGAGTGTGTTGATAGCCTCTTGTGTTCTGCTTAAGGGATACATAAGGGATACAGGCGTGAAGTTATGTATGTATGTAAAAAATCTCAGCTCAGGTGAAATACTGCAATCAATAAAATATCTTTGATTTTTGATTTAACGAAAAAGTCCAATATATTAAATAATTTCAACGGTAACGGCCAGACCGGGTAGCTCAGTTGACAGAGCAATTTAGGAGAATAAACTATTTAGGAGAATTTAGGAGATCTTGGTTCGAATCCCAGCCGCAATTGATTTGAAACTATTTATCATAGTTTATTTAAATAAAAATCACTCTGTATTTATATGCATTGTAGCGACGCTCTACGGAACGATGACGACACGACGAAGTTTCTTACATCGCGCTATCAAAGTTTATATAGCAGCTAACATAATGCACCATCCCGACATCAACCGTCGGGCCGTGGGCCGCGGCCTGCCATCCCTTTTCTTGGGAGTAGGAACAAGCACCCGTTCGGAATTTTGTGTATGTAACGTACTTATATACAGTTATTGTAATGGTATATCAGACAATAAGTTTTCGACCTGAAAATGATCACCACTGTACTGGACCAATTTGGTAAATTGTGGCCTCAACCTCGAACAGAGGCACGATTTTGAGATTAGTAGTCCTGCAAGAGTTCATTGTCATAATGATGATGAACTCTTATATATAATGTCTGTAGATGTAGCGCCCGATGCTCGCTTCTGTTATAGTAAGGCGGAGGTAGAAATGCAGAATGCCCGCCGGGCCGCCTGGCCAGCAGCCGCGACATGTGTCCGATAAACCAGGATCGCGGATACAATTGCTGCTACTCAACTACAGTAGAACTCCAATTATCAGAATTAATGGGGACCGGGGCCCATTCGGATAATCAAATATTCGGATAATCGGATTTTTTAAAAAAAAATTGCCATTGGAGAGTATAAAAGCTACGTTTCAACAACAAATACCTTACTCACTTAATATATCATTGTATGGTTTTATAGGCTGCGGTTTTCTGTATTTGTAAATTTTTCATTGTTTTTTTTTGTGTAATTAGTTTTGTTTGAATTAGGTTACTTTGTAAATATGTGAATAAAAATGAAATATTTATTATTTAATTATTCATGTGAGCAAATAAAGAAAGATAAAAATTTTAATAAAAAATTAAAACTTTTATCTTTCTTTATTTGTAATTGGATACTACTCGTAGTTTAATGTAGGAAATTTGATCCAGCAGAAATTGTTTCCTTTCAAAATAAAAGTAGAAAATCAAATAAATATTTAAAAAATAAAATCCCCCGACAATCGCACCAATTACATGGCCCCAAACTAAGCAGAGCTTGTGTTTTATTTACTAAGGGGGAACCTAGACTATAATTATATATTATACAGGGTTCATTTGACAACATCTACCAATTTTTTTTTACGTAATAAGTATCATTAATAGAAGCCATTTCTGCAAAAAAAAGTAGTTATTTTTTTACACGGAAATTCATATTATTCACTAAAATGTTAAGCACAACGTGGTCATACTGTTTTACGAATGAATACTATTAAGAATGAATTACATCACAGACGTCTAAATTTTCAAAAAACAATCGCATCCTCTTGACAATAAGTGCCAATACATCGAGCAGGTAAGATACCGACATGTTCGCACGTGAACGAAACCGGCCGGCGCCGAGGCGGCGCCGCCGTCGCGAACCCGGAAACAATTGTCTGTTGCCATGACCTTCAGTCGCTCGCGCATCCTCGGCGGAAGTGCACGCGCAGCGTGCGTAACGCAGATGCGTTCGCGAGAGCCCGCGAAACCTGCGCCGCATGTGTTTATTAGACAGTGAGTCCTCGGCCGTCGCTAACTATCGATAATGTTTACAAATAGGGAATCGTTTATCAGAACGAAGCTCGAAGCCTTTCTGATTTAAAAAACCAAATAGTGTGTGAATTTGACAAAGTGACACTGCAGTGCTAAATAAAGCCCATGAAAATGTGTTAAAACGTGCTAGACCCTGCCTGGAGAAAAATGGTATGCATTTTGATCACTTATTACACAGATTAGAGCTTTAATTAATGTACATAAGTTTATTCAATCTTTTTAAATACGCCGAATTGCAAAATGCTTCTTCTTTCTATCTATTTTGCATTCACTTAAAAGTATTATGTTAAATTTTCTCACATTAAATCTCTCAAACCTTTTGCAATTTGCCGGTTCTAAGCCTGTAAAAGTATGAAGAAAAGATTGTACGTAACTTATGTAGGTAACTTTTTTTTCAACACACTTGCTCGTAAAGTGAGCGTTATTCTATTGAATTTAGAATTATAAACTGGGCTATAAATCACGCGTGAATAATATATTATACCCTAGTGCATAATATAATGAATCCTACAAAGTTGAATTGTACCTTTGTGCAAATTACATGCGAGTAAACAGAGCATATTTTATTGGTCCGGGTTATACATTAAATATTTTCAGAAACAACAAAAGAGGTTTTATACCACTTCAAATCCATATAAATTTTTAAATGTTTGCGCCTTATATTAGTAAAACAAATTTGTATATCAAACAAATTATTCACAATTTACAATAATTTGTTATAAAATATTAAAATATTTGCATTTACCACTCCAAATTAAACATTTTCACTTAAAATAGGCTGTATATGCTATAAAGACATTGACACATTTGGCTGAAAAAAAAACCTACGCGCATGCGCGAGGTTCGGCGCCATTTGTCAATCACAATTCACAGCTTTGTTATCAAATGTGTTTGTTATTTTATGACCACGTATGTCTGTCTTTTACTCACAAGTGTGTTGAAAAACGTCGTATGTAACTCGTGAGCGTTGCTAATTTCAGTCTCGGCTCATTATTAATTAGCAACTTCGCTCACTTGTTACATAATATACTATTATTGCCTGTAGGTATGCATAACTACTGAACTCAAAGTGTGACCTTGCAACCTCATATCGTTAACATGTTTTGTCGCGCGACAAAACATATTGTAGTACTACGTCTTCGTAGTATTATTAAACGTAATCAATAAAGTGCCGCGTAATAGTATCGTATTGTGTAGGGCGTTCATCAATAACGACTATTCGTGAAACAAATCAAGGTGCCGTATCTTTACTTTTTTCTACTGAGCGATACTAAAATAAAAATGCAGGTTATTCGTATTATATCAAAGTACGTAATATTTAAATTTGGCAAGGGCCTACAAAACAACCCTGCGTAGATAAACACCCAGACCCGGAACTTTTCTTTTTTCTTGTTCCGTGCGGGAATCGAACCCGCGACCACTAGCGTCTGAGACAGACAGTGTGACCCTATTGCCAAATGGTCGTTAAAAAATTTATAAAACGACTTTAAATTTATAATATTACGCCTTACTGCTGAAAAAACATCCGAATTCGAGTGTTTTTTGAGAATTAATCAAATCACGTAGCTGCAATTTGAAATTGTGCAAACTTTTTGAGTCACGAAATGGTATAGGTATGTTAATCCAGCTTTTAGAGGCGCAGTAAGTAAAACGCAGTGCAACGGAATGCTGATGCTTTATGCTTTGGGATAGTTTTAGTTTGCGCTGCACCTACTACTGCGTCTATTTGCGAAGCGTTATTTGAGTTTGTAGTACAAGGAACTAAGTTTTAAAAGTAATGAAGCAGGCAGTCGGTGAAGTTTTGTAACGGATAGATCTTGCAATAGATTCGATGATCTTTTTACTAGGGTTTCATTTAAGACGTATGGATATAAGCGATGTTTTTTTTTTTATTTTACAGAAGTCAGTTCACTGTGGAGGACTGTACACTTACAAGGTTTGTAGCTTATTTTTTTTTCGGCAATATTATATGAGGAGCCACTTCTTCTCTAAGCTCGTGTGCGAGCTGACATCTTCGACCTCCCGCACACTTACCATCAGGTGAGGCGGACCGTGGATGGTTGCTTAGTTATTTATTGATTTATTTAAAATACTAAGAAATAGTTATGATAGATGTTGCCGAAATGTTTTAAGTTTATAGAACATGCAAGTACTAAGGTCCAGATCTTTAAACCGCTATGATCTGTCCATTACTGAATTTTTGAGGTATGAATGGGTGCTTTTTCAACTCTTTAGATTATTCCCCTTATGATAGAATCTAGCGTTATAATTACTATTTTAATTTAAAATTAAAAATATTGTGCTGATCTTGATTTCACTTACCAGTAGAGGATTCAATGCGATTTTACTGACTTTTTAATTTGAATAAACTATGTCTATTTACAGTCGGCGGCGCCTGTTAGGATACACTACTAATATCTGTGTGGTGTTTTGACAGAGTGTCCGAGTGTTGGATTCAAGTTTCCGGCCCTTTCAGTTTACTGACTCGACCTAGGTGTTTTGATTGCCTAAGAAGTTTGATTAATTATCTACTGTAAAACCACGATAATAATATCTATACAGTATTGTAACTCGGTCGTATCTTTGAAATAAAAGTCGCGTGGCACGTAAACATGCGATAGGGCTGACGGCTTTCTGTTAACTTTCATTTAGCTTTGTGATTGTAAGCATACTTTTCATATGTATAGGTAAACAAATAAAATACTTTTTGAATCGAATAGGAAGTGGTGAATAAAAAATCGTTTTGTGTCAAAACATTTTTTTTGTGAAAGGAGACAGAACCTGCTCCATACATTTCTGGGCCACGGTGTTAACAACTTGACATTTGCTTTTTTTAATTTAAAACATAATCATGTTTCATCACCGAAATTTTCAAGATAAACCAGTGTTGAGGAATTGAGATGTCCATAATTTTGTCTATAGGTATACACAGAAGTTAAGTGAGCTTAGAATCACTTTCGAAAGAAGTATTCTTTTTCTTATTGTTGAGATCCATAAATGAATAATTGTATTTTGAATTATTTAGAGAGTTTATAATTAAAAATAAATAGTAGCACATTTTACTTAGATAGCATACTAGATAAAATAGGACATTATAAGATATAACCTATACTTACTTAGTTATTAGTTATAGTTTTAAACAACTATTCAAACTAATAAATTGATACTAACAACTTTCACTTTTCTTAGGGCTATCTTAAAAATAGAAAAAACCATGAAAATACTCAAGCGCAAGGAAAGAAACCAAACAAACGAGTGAACAAATAGTTCGATTGACTTACTGAACGAATCAATTACCATAGTTTCATTCTTCATTCACTCAGTATTGCCGAACCTAATAAAGAATTTCGCCTAATTTAATTACAAAATAATTATTTAAAATAATACTAACGCGGTTAGTTTACATTAATTTAACCTTATAATGATTCTCATTTAATATTTCTTCAATTTTACTCAGCGTATTTTCAATTATATTATGAGTTATTCAACCATACTAAAAACCCATGACAGCGATTTCCATATCTTGAATTAACTTGTTTACCCCTCACTACATTTTTAGGGGTTTTATGTATTTTGAATAAGGATAAAATAAGCTATATTTTTAGACCAAAGTCAACCTGTTAACCCTGTGGCCCAGGCTTACTCAGTTTCCTTTAATTTAGTTTGATGATTGATTTCATTTGGTTTCATTTAATTCAATTTGATCTGTCTGTTCTGATTTAATTTGTTTCAATTTATTTTAATTTACTTTGTTTTCATTTGACTCAATTTAACTCGATTGCTATAATTATTATTTTATTTCTTTTAGTTTTCGGTATTTTTATTTATTTTGAGTAATTGAATTTTATGCATGTACCTTTTTTTGTAATCATCTAATACTTATTGTAAACTGAATAACAAAATAGGTTTCTACGATTGTGCTGTAGAAAATAGTAAAGTGAAATAAATAAATGAAAAAAGATGTTTATGTTTGAATAACAAACAAATCGGTCTTATAAATTAGCGACCAAAAAATACTTGCGCCTCGACTGAGACAAACGAAATGCCACATTATTAAATTTTAAAGTATGAAAATTTGAAATTGTTTTGGCATGCAGACGGTCGCGACTGACCGCATGCCGAGTGCATGTCGAGATCGAGGCGCGTAGGTATAGCTCGCGCTGTGTCCGTTTGTATGAAGTGCTGTATAGATAGTTAAATAAAATAAAATCCCCAGACAATCACACCAACTCTATATCGCCCCAAACTAAGCAGAGCTTGTGGTATGGGATATCGTGTAGCGAACTAGGGAAGGAACCTACAGTTTAAATATATAATAAAGATGGAACATTTTGTTATTTTTTTTGTTCCGTACGGGAATTGATCCCGCGGCCACTGGCATCTGAGGCTGACAGTGTTACCCCATCGGCAAAGGGGTTGGATAGGCCGTTCTGTATTTATTCCAAAACAGAAGCCTTAAACGAAGGCCTTCTCTTGACAAGTCCACTCCTATGTGTGGTTCTTTCTATACAACGTGTAACATAATGAAGAGATAATACTTGAGGGGATTGTATGGTTGGTGATGTATTTTATAAGTAACAGAAACATAAACTTGTAAGCCTTACGGTTCGTTCGGAAAACAAGTTCAAAGTTTAGATCAAAATATGTAAGTGTCAACCCTAAAAACAGCTGTTACCTTTTGATGGAATCTATTCGATAACAGATGGCGTTAAATAAAACGATAAGTAACCAAGAGAGATACTACAAAGTGTAATTTTATGCCTACTAAATTAGACGACAACAACGTCTCGGGAATGTTTTTTTCGGTAGTATTTAAGTGCAGAATATTTTTAAAACTACCTTTTCACCAATATGTGCGTTTATCACGCGGTTTACCAATTTACAACTCTACTGAAATAATAGATTCGCACGTTCGAACAGATAACACGTTAATTTTCACTATCCGTGAGAATATATTTTCTAAACCTTAAACTATGATGCATCACTGACAAGAATATTTAACTTCTTGTTTATTCTCGCATACTTACAACTATCATCACCACCATACAAAAAAGCTTGAAATAAAATTTAAGTAATTCGGCATTCTGCATAATTTTTATAGTCTATGAAATAGCAAGTTCGCTGCCCTTTGTCTGCCGCGGGCCGCTTCTTCGACGCGGAGCGCCCGTTGCTTTGTACCCCCGTATGTTACGTATTTTAAAAAATTTCAAAAATTCGTAATTCGAATCTCGTGGGAATATCGGGATAAAAGGTAGCTTTTGTGCTATTCCAGATTGTACCCTATCACTATGCCAAATTTGAAACAAATTTATTGACCCGTTCTGTCGTGATTTAGGAACAAACATCCAAAATCCATCCAAATTTTCGACATTAATAATATTAGTAAGTTAAGATAATCCAACTCATGATTTTTACAACAAAAGATAGGATCAAATGTACCTACTTTAACTGAATATTTTGCAAATATCTTCATACCTACGTACTTAAAACTTCCTACAACATAAACTTCTGAATACCTGCATAGGTACCGTTTGCGCTAATAGGTGATGAAGAACCGTTTTGCCTTGAATACATAACAGTATTCAAGGCAAAACGGTTCCTAATAAAAACTATAAGTACCTACCTACTATTTCTAATACTCGACAACATACCTACATGATCGAAATACAATTACGACTTAAATCATAAATTTAAACATAAGTACTCATCGCAAACGTAAAACAAAACATTCATTTCCTCTCAATAAATCATGATATCAAACTTGTCATTCAAAAAACTATCACATTTCTTTAGAAATTGGTACACTATTCAAAGAAAACTAACATGAAATTATTACAAATCTATCAGAACTACGAATAGACATTCTTTCGCACGGTGTCAAATCGTAACTTATACCTACTGAAGAGAAATTTAAACAGATAATCAAACTTACCAAAAATTACAATAAGAAACGAAGAAATATCCTATCTCTCTTACATTCAAACTACGAACGATAATACACCTTATTTGTTTGACATAAGAGCTATGCACGGGTTATATTGAACTTCAATCGCTTCCCTTTGTCGGTGTCTCGCGGCGCGTGTCATCACCGTTCCGAAAGGCGCGGTGCCCTTTGAGCTTTACCGCCACTTCCGAGTTCCAAATTGGTTTCGCACAATATTTATTATGAACAAATTGTAACTCAACTAAATTATTTGCGTTCATGTTTACCAAAAATCAACCCTAACTCATTCACTTAAAGCTCAAGTTCTTTTACACTACTGCACTTGTTCATGAACTAAGAATGCAAGCGATTTTCGAATATTTCATTAACCCATTTAGACCGATACTTATTTTTTTTTTTAAAAAGATGTGTTTTTTTTTTAACGAAAACTTACTAAGAGGCACCTATTAGGTCTGAAAAAAATATTTAAAAAATATCCGTTGAGAGGGGGAGCAAGGAGGGGGCGTACCATAGATGGTACAGTAGGACTTTAGGTATGCAAATACTAAGATACTAGATTATCACTAAAGAGATATATTAACATTTTTGTGATATTAATAAAACAATCTACAAGGACCCTAATATTGCACTTGGTACCTCTTGTAAAACATTGTTTGTGACATTTTCCACACCTGGTTCCCTTTTCTTGCTTAGTAACATAGTGTTCTTTGCCTTTTCATCATATCGAAAATCTGATGTAATGAGTGACGATGGTCGACTAGGACTTAATTTTTCACGCTATTTCTTATTGTTAATTATAGAATAGTCAATACGATGTCAAAAACTCAGCAAGTTCTCTGCTATTATGTATGTAAAACCAAGCATTTTGCACAAACATATCAGCACAGTGCAGCGTCAGAGGTTATACCATTTTTTCCACGAGCGCTGGTTCGGTAACACGATGCTATTATCACGCCACTTGACACAATAATAACACCATTAAATAAGATCGAAAAATTCTCCCTTTGCTTTTGTTTCCTTATTTTAGAGGATTTCTTTCAATAGGAACTTGATACATAGGTTACCTGTTAGATCTAGGTTCTAAGGCTCGCTTTTTGCAATTATATTTTTTGACGTATTTTTGCAACGGTTCCTGAGATGGACTGGGATCTTTTGTCTCGACCAAAGTAGCAATTTCCGCTGAAGCTCGAAAGAAAACCCTGTAGCAAATTATTTATGAATTTCATCAAAATCTTCATTCGTGTGTTCGTCATTAGTTATGTCAGGTAGAAATAAAAAACATTCAAGACCTTGCACCTGGCGGTAAGAAGAATATTCCTTGGGAATCGTAGCAATAACTTGGAAGCGTCAATAGCCTAAGACAATAAAAATTTTAATGAGTATAGCTAACGTGATATTTTGCCAACAGATAAACCAACTGTACCATATACGTTACACCTAATTGTGGATTGAAAATCTCTAACAATGATAACCTTCGGCAAACTAATTTGTGGTAATATCATATATTATACTCCAAACTTTTTAAAGAATGTAAAAATTTGTTCATTTCATAATAAAAAAGTCCAACTTACATTATTGACATTACATTAATGTAATTATTGAAATTACATTAAGTACCTACTTGCGCACAACCTCTTTGTAATATAACTTACATAAATAATATTGACACTCTAAGCTCATAATAATGATTGAAAAAAATATTATAGTACCCACATGTACGTCACAATACTTTTACAAAGCTATGTACCGTACCATATACGGTACGGTAGGTCTAAATGGGTTAAAGCTCAACTTCTTATGTTTTTTAAAGTAAGTACTCTTTTTCATGTGTATCAAATTGAACCCTAATGCGTTTAGTTAAAGCTCAAATTTTAATAGATAGAATGGCTCGGTAATCGCAGAGAGTCGAGAGCGGCGAACTAAAGATATGAAATTAGACACATGTCTAATTTCAGTGCTTTTGTGTCCGTCTTCAAGTGTGTACGTCAGTTGCTATCGCTATTTTTTTCGAAGTTTTCTTAAAATGTCTCGACTTAAAAGTATTGGAGGTAATACACGACGACATGTGTATTCGAATAACGAATATTACGATATGATACTGTGTGTTGGAGCCGCTAGGAACCACAGCATCAGTGAAGCTCGACGGCTTTACAGGCAGCGGTTTGTGGAGGGCAGGCCGGCACCTGAACAGCGCCACTTACCCGGCTATGGCGTGTTTCGAAGCATGTGTCTGCGGCTGCAGCGTACCTGTTCTTTTCAAGAGAACTTAGAAGAGCAAGTCATAGATCACTTCGAGGAGGATCCGAGGAGCAGCACTCGACGAGTCGGCGCTCTTTTGGAGGTCAATCATATGGTTATATGGCGCACACTTCGTGATGATGGCCAACATCCTTATCACTTCCGACGGAGGCAAGAGCTGATACCAGCGGATTTGGTAGCTCGGTTAGACTTTTGTCGGTGGTACAGAAGTCGCGTGGATACTGATGTACACTTCGCTAAAAAAGTGATGTGGACGGACGAAGCGTCTTTTACCAGGAGCGGGGTGCACAACTTGCACAATGAACACTTGTGGGCTCATGAGAACCCTCATGCTGCCAGCGAGAGCAATTTCCAGCACCAGTGGAGGGTTAACGTCTGGGCTGCCATCATTGGTGACCGGATCATTGGGCCGAAGTTTCTTCCACCAGGCCTGAACGGAGAAATTTATTTGCGTTTTTTAAATGATGACGTCGAAGAAGGTTTAAGAGAGCTGCCAGTAACAGAATATGTGAGTGTGGTATACCAGCACGATGGAGCTCCCGCCCACTATGATCGTCGCGTTCGAAATTACCTAAATAATATGTATCCCGACGGATGGATTGACAGAGGCGGCCCGGTGCCTTGGCCAGCGCGCTCTCCGGATCTTACTCCGCTAGACTTTTTTTTGTGGGGATACGTGAAAAGTTTTGTGTATGCAAAAGAGTGCAATGCTCGCGAAGAAATGGTGGAAAGGATAAATATCGCATGTGCTTCAATAACTCCAGCGATGATGCAAAACACCAGGGCATCATTATTACGGAGGACGGTCCTGTGTATTGAAAAAGAAGGCAGACATTTTGAGCCGTTTTTGTAATTGATGGCCAAGTGTATGGGAAACCGTAGGTACAGTTGTGAGAGCTTTTACTCAAAGTGAACGGAATATGTCGATTGAAATAAGTGCGATTAGCGTCTTACCATAAGAGTTTGTCAGATGTTACAAATTTAAGTTGTCATAATTATCTTTATTATCATTTAACCTAGAAATAATGATGTACAAAATATTAAAAATAAGTCAATGACAATTTGGGCGGCCTTATCGCTTAAGGCGATATCTTCCAGGCAACCCAATTTATTATTAATAAATAGTGAATTGAAAGTTATACTAACATGTTGTTTTATTTGTTTTCATTAGCTACTGTGATAAAAATTGTGTCATTCTATGTTCTAAGCGATAGGTAAGTTACAATCAGCTGCTGGGCTAGCATGCTACGAAAAATCGGTCCTTTATATGGATATTTTCTTAGAATATGGCAGACTTAGTTCTGTGGGCTTAATCATGGTACCTATCAAATCAAGTAATAAAAGTAAATGACCCATGACTTGACGACTAATATCTGTGTTAATCACACAAATATCTGCCGCTGCCGGGATTCGAACCCAGGACCTCTGGCATAGAAGGCAATGTATGTTATATCAATCGTTTGTTAACGAATGTTAGTAAAGTATGGAGACGGTTTGTAAGAAAACATTGAAATCTATCCATTGCCGCACGGCTAGCTTAAATAAATGTGTGCCTTGTTAATTTTGAATGTTTGTAAACATGTTGTACTCATAAATATCTGTAAAATAAAAAATTGCAATGTTACTCAAAACTTGCAACCGACTCCATACTATACGAGCATTCGTAAACATTCGTTAATATACGATTCGATAAAGTTCTGTGATCGCACTGCTGATAGGGTACAGACATTCGGTAATATTTATCTTGTCCGGCTGGTAGCCGCGCTACTCGCGGTGGGCGGGGCGTATCGCTCGCTATTCAGCCGGGGCGGTCCAAGCCATTGTTTTAGCTTATTAGGTTGACTAGGGTTGTCAAATTTTTTTGTGGTAAAATACTTAAATAAATTTCTATGAAAGCCTATACCAGCACTGATCATGCTTATTCTTTCACTGTATATTCTACGTATGGTATAGAAGCTAACCTTTAAGTTTTATCTCTCCATTTTGTTACACGTTGTATACAGTGCCGCCATCGGAGACTCGGTGCCGGGCGCTGGGCGGCGCGTGCTTGCCGCGGACTGCGGCCAGCAGCCGTGCTGCCGCCGCCGCCGCCACCGCGCCGTATGACTCTGTTGCTGACTCTGTTGTCGATTGTGCTCTTTAATAAATGGCTAAGCTTTATGGGTTGTGATCCTTTTAGAAATGGATAAGTTAATAATAGTGACGTCTAACATAATATTGTCTTCAGTATTCACGATAAATAATATTTATTAAACACTTTTTTTACTGGATTTTACTACATATCGTAATCTTGGTTTATGTAAAGTCGTGAAAACGTCAGTCTTACTGTACAAGTATATGTACGCGAAAAATCCCTATGAAAATTGTTTTTTATTTTTTTATTTAGTTATTCACACTTTATTGAAAAGAAAAAAATATATTTTACTTAGGCTATTCGCACAGTACTCCGCACCATGCAGTGGAGCAACCGACTGTTTTTACGAGTATGAACCACAATTAGCTCAAACTTAGGGACAATTTCACAAAAGAAGTTCGAATATAATAGGAAATTAAATCACACTTTTTTTAATTCCTCGTTTAATGCCGGCGCTTAATCATGGTTTGGATGATTATAAAACAACAACACTTACAAATTAATAATAAAAAGTACTAAATTATGTACGATTAGTTTAACTGAGCAAGTTTCATTGCGTGTCCGCCATATTTTCTTCGACAAGTGACACTGCGATACAGCGGCGATTTCAATCGTTCGTTCATTCATCACGCGGAGCATCGAAAGGTATTTACGGGCAAGGATGGGGAGATAGAACGAGGAAAAGGCTAGCAAACCAACTATCTTAGAAGTATAAACTATGAATAATTCATAGTTCATTAATAATTCATATCAAAAATTAATACTGCGCGAAATTTGAATAAAATAATATGAAATCCATTGCGGCGCAACCAACTAGGTACTCGATCAATCGAAGAAGTTTTAAGAACAAAAGTTGTATGTTTTTAGACTTGGGCGTGACGGCCTTATATACTTTATATTGAATTATAATACGGGGAGTGAAATGCCATAACTACCATAGTTCAGTTCTCGATCAAAGACAAGTCTTTATTAATTCTTAATTTCCCACCCTCCACTTCCGGCCATAGACATTATAGCTTATAATAACATAGATAATGTTACAATAGGAATAAAGTTATATTAGTTATTTTGATTTACCCCAAAACCTAAATTGATGCTTATTTTTCTTCACCAGAATATAACAATTATTCTATTTACATAACGTTCACTGATGAAGTTTGTCAGGAAACTTCAGTTTGACCTTAACTTGACATGTTTAAAATTACAAAATTGCCCAATATGGAGCACGTGATTCTAAACAACCAACATACCAACGATACACAAGTACAAGTCACTTTTAACCAAAGAGTGCCGAGACTTCTTTACCGCCAGTGAAATATTCAAAGCATTATCTCTACAATCAACTAAGAAGTTTTTATTTCAGTTATAAAGTTTACTAGCCACTTTACTTAAAATCTGAACCTAACATGCATACAATAAATCTTCTTCTATATTTTTTACAAATGGTATCTTAATGATTTACCTACAGCGATATGCAAATAAAATAACGAAGCATTAAAACAAATTCAATAAAAGCCAAGAAAAGTAACGTTGAGCAGAGATGCATTAAATTATAACATCAGGAAAAGCAATTTATTTAGAACAAAATAAAAAAATAATAAACCAGCTATTTATTCCATCGCACTTAGATTGATTCCTATCTATATGTAAGCATGTACAGGATATGTATATTACGAACGCAGCCATTTTCCTTATTGACTGCTCTAACATGTGTACGAAAGAAATTAGGGATAAGAAAGGACGCCCTATTTAATTGGATCGCTGAATATTCTGTTAACCTGAACATGTGGTATCAACTGAAAAACCTTTGCATATTCACCTTAACGACAACATGTTTGCGTCTGTATATTAATTTCATACATGTAGATTGAAAAAAATTTATGATCTTAAGTTAACACCATTGATAAAGTTAAAAATACAAAATTTACATATAAGTATGATAAAGTTGCGCGCATTCTAAAACCGTCTTATCATAGCAGCCGGATTAGTTTATAACTTGTTTTATCACTTTAACTGGACATTTGTAACATCTCTAACCCCATGGTTAGAAATGCCTGAGGCAACAACATGACTGTTTAGTTTTATGTTTGCAAAAAAAAAAAAAAAACAAAATTTACACAAAAAATCTAAGTAATTTTTTAGTACACTTCGGGAAATTTACTAGCACCTGCACTTACTTTGAAGTTCTAAAGCTATACGTTAATTTCCAACTGAATAAACAGCGTCTTCGCTCAGCTCGGCAACTAAATGGAAGTAAACGGCCACTCGGACTTAATCAGTGTTTGAAATAAACACATTTGCTGAAACATGCAGACATTTGCACAAATTGTACTCACTAAACGTAGTTTATCGAACTAATTAGCCGCCTGAAAATCCGTTTTCCCGCCTTCGCAAATCCTGAAATGGATAAACGAGTTGGTTTCGGATCTAAGCGCTCCATAGGGCGTGGCCACAATGGATTTCTAAGATTTTTCCTACACAATTCGTTTCTTATTACTGGCACATATTTGAGAGGTCCTTGTAATCGTTATTGGAGAATTCTGGATGATGAAATTCACTTTATTGGTATTGTTTATTAAAATGCATAATTTATAAAGTAATATTGCCAATATTGGTTCAAACGTAATGGTCAAACTATAATGTATTATCTTTCTCCAAATATATTTATTTGAAGGATATGAACATATTTTATTCATAACGTTTTTATTACAAATCCGATTTATTTTTGAATTCTCTTGATGGAAGCAGGTTCATTCAAATAGTGCCTGTTGTTATAGAGCGGTAACTTTAAAGGTTTTCAATTAAGTTTTGTTAAAAAAGGTTTCATCACCAATGGTTAAAAAAGGAATTAGGCAGAAAGTTATTATTCTTCAACTAATTTCATTTTGTGTCTTAATGTCTTTACTCTGATAGAGGACAGTATTTTATATATTATATATTATTACAGGAAAGTGTCAAAAAGTATACATAACAACTAAGGAACGTTTAATAAAAACAGTTTACAATCGATAAAATATACAATTAAAATATCACTGTTAAAATACTTTCCAGGTTCCCGAAAAACTTCGATTTGTTGTAACTGGGTTTTTTCAGCCTTGTTGAGATTTTCGGATTGGAGAGTTAGTGCCTTTAAGTATATTTACATTTCGTGGCGTAGTTGAATAAATCAAGATTTTCTCAACAAAGTTAGTAGGTATTTAAAATGGCATGGGCGCACAAAGAAAATTCTACGTTGTGACATCTAACCACGCTACTAAGTTAGTAGCGTGGTTACTTGAGTGATTAAAAATTGTTTTAGTAGTACTAACAAACAATTTTTAATCACTCAAGTATAGCATACAATGTTATGTTTATTATTTTGTTCACAAGAAAGACAGTAAAGATTTAATACACAACTACATTAAATGATGTTACTGAGCAAAGCAAATATTTAAATTACATTTCTAGTATTACTATGCTTTTTGTTTGTCTCAGACAATGAATGTTCTGAGAAAATAGAATACTAATAAATGTGTGCATCAGTCGGTTCCATATACATAATATGTAGTTATTTTACTGTTTATAAAGTCATGTTGTGCTTTTTACGTCGCCTTGTTTTAAAAGGTGTCGTAAGAACCGAAGAAAAGATTTTAAATCAGTAGTGTGGTTAAGTGCTTTTTATTGGTGACAATCATGATACTACCACAAAATGGTTTCTTTTGGAAATCATTCTTGAAAGCTTCCATACTGGACTGGGAGCGAAAAAATAAACATAGAATGTACCAGCTGCTTCTCTTCCCGGGCATACTCGGCGTTTTTGTGGCTGATCACCAGTCACTGCAATAGTCTCTCTCCATCATTATAATGCTTTAAAATTTGTAAAACGTGACATCAGATTGTCTTATAACCTTTGGTGTTCTGCCTACCCTATAAGGAATACAGGCGTGAAGTTGTGTATGTATGTAATTCTTGAATTCCGGTCGGTATAGTTCATCGCAGTTCATAAAAGGTGACTTCAAACTACACTGTACACGTTGGCTGTATGTTAACAAAGCGCATTGTTCTATTTAAGTCATCTTCGTCATCATATAATCATGTAAGTATGTATGTATATTTATTAACACTTACGATTGCGGTTTCATCTATTGATTTGGACAATTGCTTGAAAGCAAAAATATGAATGCGTTTAATAGGCTCGCTCGATTCAATGAAATATGAAATAAGGTTAATTGTTAAATTGTAATTGCTTGATGCAAGATACTTTCTTTTTGTTTTATTTTGTTTTTTGTACCGTGTTAGAATGATTTTGTAAAGAAACTTAAACTATTGTATCTTGTCATAGGGAAGGAAAAAACTGGTGTCTGAGATACAGGCTCGGCCTAGTTCAGATGCCAGCGCTGCTATGCTAGAATAACCAGTACAATTTGTAAATTTTGTAAATTAGTTAATCTAGTTCGTAAGTCAAAAAGTTTTTGTGAAATAATAAATAAATATAAGAGAGACTTAAGAGAGATTGTTAGGTCGAATACATCGAAGAAGATATTTTTATACAGGGTTATTTCTACAGAACTGTAGAGGTATGCAATTTAAATGATATCTCGTTTGATCATATTTTTCCAAGACAACTAGCTGGCGCTTACACAATGAAGATCACCCGACGCGTTCAGTAAAGAAGCTCAATATGCGTTGCTGTATTATTCCCGACACATTTGAACACGTCCCAAAGTGAGCAGTTCTCATTAGAGAGCGGCGTCGCAAACCACAGGACGGCCGGCGGCGGCGGCCGGCGCGCTGCGGTCGCCGGCGTGTCCCGTGCGTCCTACACTACTCGTGGTAGCTAACAACTTGGTTTGTCGGAATTTAATTCAAGAGCAATATCTCACGTACACTCTTGTCTTCAAGTGATTTCTTCGAAATTTTGAAAATTGTTCATGGATCATAAAATAAATAATTGTGTTTTGTAGGTACCGTATTTTTGACCTTTCGTGTGGCCACTAGTAACTATAATTACCTGCGTGACGACAATTTAATTCCTTTGAGTAAAGAAATATGTATCATAATATTATCTCGCTGGATCATGTAGGTACCTATGCAATACTGTTTTTTGGGTTTACTTTAAATTGTAAAGTTCAACGCGGAGCCCACATTTCACAACTAACTAGCGCGGAGACTTAGTGCTGCAGCAGGCGCGGTTTTGAGGATTTATTCGCTCACTAATTGATGCTCACAAAGGAGAGATTTACTATTGTAGTTATATTCACAGTGTGCCTAGTGTCTCATGGCATCACTCTGTGGGGAAATGCAAACTTCCAATCTTCGATTTTAAGAACAATGATATTCGTGGAAATTATAAACTTGAAAAACACTTTTAGCAAAAAGTTGAAAGTGATTGATATTTACAATACCATCTTATATTATTTTTGAAAACTAATATTGACAAAATTTAAACTAGGAAAGATAATCATGATGAATACTAGTATCTTTTATAATGTCTGGGAACGACCGTCAGTTAGCGTTTATATTATACTAGCCACCGCGCGCGGTTTTACTCGCATAACTTTTGATCCCCTGGGAATTTCGGGATAAAATTCCTATAGCCTATAACCTTCTTTTTGAGTTGGGCTATCAAATGCAACAATATTTTTTCAAATCCCACTTGTAGTTTCTGAGATTAGCGCGTTCAAACAAACAAACTCTTCAGCTTTATATATTAGTACTAGCCACCGCGCGCGGTTTTACCCGCGTAACTTTTGATCCCGTGGGAATTTCATATTTTAATATTGGAATACAGTCTTATATCGTAATCAGATATCACAACGTGTGCAGAGCAACTCAGACCAAGCTAGTATGAAAAAACTTATTTTCCAAACAGGCCCGAACTCGGACCCAGGTTCCTTTAATACTGCAGGCGAACCAATCTTCCCTTTCAATCTAGCCTTTAATAGTCCTACATTTAATAGTCCTCACACGATAAATTGAAAGAATAAATGTAAACACTTTTTCAAATATGATTTTATGACTTTAATATGACGTTTTCTAAATCATGAAACAAAATATAGCAAAGAGTCATCAGAAAAGCTTCAAAACATCATAACAAGCCGAGATCATTATTTCTTTAGTCATATGTCTACTGACGTAATTAAGCTAGTGTGAGCATATGGTTAGTAGGCGAGACAAAGATGTCAGTAATTCCTCATTTGTATGCGCAACTTGTGAATATTGAGAACGCCATCGGCCTCGTTGACGTCTGTTGTTTGACTGAATATTATAATTCTATTATACTTAATGTGTTTGTGATTCAGAAATGTTTCATATCCAATGTCATAATTATGTTTAAGGGTAAAGTTAATTAAGAACGTTCTTCAAGGGTCGATTATTGTGATAAGGATACATATTTTGTGTATCGGCAACAAAACCCGCATTAGACCCGAGTCTCACCTGGTGGCAAGTGAAAACATGATCTTAGGTGACAGCACGCGGGTGGTATTGTGAAAATAAGACTTAAAACTATTTATCACCGTAGTATTAAGATGGCACATTAAAATGTTTTTTCTTGAAATGTTAGCACGTTAACACGCCGACATAAGGCCGCGTATTGTATAGAAATCGCGGCCATCGACACCACTCAGATATGGAAAACGTTTAATAAATTGATTAATGGTAAATGCTGTGTAAATTTTGATCAACCAAAGTTCGAACAATAATGTAAAGATTGTATTTAAGTTACTTCTTGATT
Organism: Stenoptilia bipunctidactyla; assembly: GCA_944452665.1. Lineage (NCBI taxonomy): Eukaryota > Metazoa > Arthropoda > Insecta > Lepidoptera > Pterophoridae > Stenoptilia > Stenoptilia bipunctidactyla. Next base: position 271,297 of record OX101723.1, read on the forward strand.
TCATAAGTACGTGGTCATTTAAGAAAAGGTGTTTTTAGACGTGTTTTCGAAAAAAAACTATCGAGTCAAAATCATTAAATCATGTTTTTGAGCAAGCAAAGTTTAGATAAAGATAAAGTTTAGATAAAGAAGAATTGAATATGAATTTACACATATCTAAATTTTAAATCCGCTCATCTTATTATATTTTCATAGTAATATATACGATGAAAGTCAATGCACTTTTTCAATATGTCGCCTTAAATACTTTTTTTTTGTTTTTATAAGGTTACAAAATCATTGGGAATCCGGTGCTTATCTTGATAAGTACATTATCTTTCAATATAAAAAAAAAATACTGACACTCACACATTATCTAGGCCAAATTAAGTTTCTTAAAGAACTTGTGTTATGGATACTAGATAACTGACATACTTAAGAAATATATAGGTACACATAAATATTGAATAAATACATATTTTTTATTAGAATAAACTTAAATAAACATATAAACATCCATGACTTGACGACTAATATCTGTGTTCATCACACAAATATCCGCCGCCGCCGGGATTCGAACCCAGGACCTCTGGTATAGAAGGCAATGTATGTTACCGCTACACCAGCCGGTCGTCATTGTCAAAAGCCTGTAACAGTAGTGTGATGGGACATTAGAATCACCTTTTATCCTGATGTTTGACGTAATCACAGCTGATTCCGCGCTAAATAGGTAACTGGGTCACGCAAACACACGGGCGCGCGTCAACGACCTTCGCTCGAATGCGTAGGTACTATTTGCGTAAGATTATTGTTTTGGTTAAGTGATTTTCTTAAAAGAACTAGATGGAAATGTTTGATTTTTTTTGCTATGTACCTAGTCATAAATTGTAGATTAAACTTAAAGAATCATGACCAATGATGTATGGAAATCCGTCTCAAGTTGAATGACAATAAATCTTTATTTATTATAGACTACGTTTTATAAACTATTCAATAAAAGTGTTAATTTTCACACAAGTACCCGAGATTTGAAGTAATCCAACAAATTCTGAGGTAACCTAGAAATTATGTCGTAACTACTCGCAACTTATAAAATGACAGAATTGATGTGACAACATGGAAATAAAACAACTTCAGGCAGATAGAGATCATATTTTATTAACTTCGATTTATCCCATATCTATAGGACCTATAAATAAGTTACCTACCTAATGTATACAAAGGTATAAAACACATAACTATGAACAGACTTTTCATGTAGGTGGTCATTAGGTGTATTAAATATTAGAACAAGAATACCGGGTGATTTCTGGGTATCAAAAGTGAACAATTGACACATCGGCTTCACATTATCTCCGGCATTGGTTGATCAGAATCAAGCATCGACATGATTGATTAGGTACAGTAGACTCAAGAGTTTCACACAACACAAAACATACTGGCGTAATAAAACAATTAAATTGAAAACGTTCTGTCGTAAGTTACATCAATCACGCTTAGTTTTTTAAAACAATCACACTAACGAATTTTCGTTAGGAATATTACTATTTAAGTGGAGAGATTAATCGCGGTGACTATTCTTAATCGACAAATAAACAGTAATGGCGGCTACCGCAGGCGCCGGCTTATGGATGATGACAGTGGAAGATGACACCTATCTTGACAGTTGCACCTGCGTGAAACGAAACACAAAAATAAATAATTTCACAACGGTACTATAAAATAAATACATATACAGCACCTACGTTATGATATTACTAATTATTAAGCTATTTATGAGTCTAATATCATTTTTGTCTTGTTTTTGTGTAAAGGTTCATCAAGCTCATACTTACGTAACTCGTTCAAATAAAAACAATGAGAAGAACGAAACGTCAATCATGACTTTATTATACGGGAATGTATATATAGCAATCGTTAATTTACTTTTTATCTCAAAATCATAATTCCGGATGCGAATACCAAATTCCTGACGTGAAAAGCTTGTAAAAAAGAAACCAATAATTTCTATAATTATTTAGTTTTCATACGTGCAACATTTTGAGACTGCTTTTGGTCATGTCCTTTTATTCACTAAAATTATTTTCAAATTTTAATTTATAATTTTTTTTTAATTTGACCTCGTAATTTAAACCCACTTATGATTCTTAACCCAATTTTAAAGTTTTATAGTATATTATAAATTGACCCTGTATATACGACATTAGCGTGTTCATATAAAGGAAATATCTTTTTTTTTTAATACTCGTGAAAAAATATATTTGTGTTCTTGCTAATGATACTATGAATTTTTTATTCCATTCTTGTTCAAATACTCTGGTCCCAGTATGTCATGTTCGTATTGTGCATCCATAGCTCATTGCATCTGCTGTGTAAGCAATTTGGTTGTGGCATGACATTGGCTCTCACAATTAGCTGTCTTGTGTTTGTTTTTTTTCATGTCATGGTCAATTTGTACTGTACCGTCAAACGGGGTAACTTGAGACCAATTTGAATTGTTAATACTTACCAAAAGCTTATTATCAATCAAATGAAATGGTAAATTTACCCAAACGGTTAGTCTATAATTCATTTACAGATTCCCGATGCATTTACAAACCTAGGACGTTCCCAAAAAATATATTTAAAAAAATAGTTACTGTCTCAAGTTACCTTAGCAAGTGGGGTATCATAAGACATGATTACTTTTTATGTGATATCTCGAGTTAGACAGGGATATGAGTAACTTGAGACGCTGAATTTTGTTTTTAATATCATTGACAACCAATTAGTTTTGGCACTTCAGTAATAAATCAAAATAGAAAAAAGTAAGAAATAAAAAAGTAAGTTTGGAACCATTGAATTTACGAAATCATTTTAAAGAAGTTTTTAGGCATAATATCGTGCAGTATTGGTCCTATTTTACTGTTTGGATGTATTTAAACATAGGAAACATAAATACATTCTCTACCTGGAAGGATTTTGCCAAATTTTGTGTCTCAAGTTACCCTACAAAATTTTAGCAATATAGTTATCAAATGCAGTGGTGCTTACTTGAGACACTAACTATTTTAACAAGGAAGCTAATAAAAAATCCATAATACAAAAATAATTTATTCAAAAAAATAGTTTTGTGCAATACAACGATAAAAATGGAAAGACAATTAGGAACAATTAAACTTACGAACTAATTTAGGAAAAGTATATCTCCCTCTAGAAATCTTTATAGGAATAATTTTTTGTAATATTTGGTTAGGTGTTATTGGTTGCACATCCTCAACCGGAGGGAATACAAACACATCCTCTACCTTGGTTGATTTTCTCATGAATTTTACATTGATGTCGCCCTGAACTTTTGACTTTATCACTTCGCCTATAAAAAAATTCTCTATTAGTTTCTTGGTCCCATGGCCGTAAATAAATTTCACAATCAGGAATGAACCTTCTGGATAATTGGTAATGTCTGGCTTTGGCGGAAAAGATTGAAGATCATCGTTCTCTTTGTCTAGTAAAGGCTCTGGCGGAAGGGAGAGAGGGTCGTCGTTTGTTATGCCTACTAAATCATTATCCTGAATAATGTCCATGTCGTTAAATAAATTTACTTCTTCAACGTTGAAATCCCCATCAAAAGAAAGTTCTTCCTCATTACCACCTACCAACTCGTCAAGATCTTCTATATCAGATTCGTCATGGATCGATATTGTTCCATCTACTGATTCGGTTTCTGAATCCTTAGCCATTTGTTTTTTCTCTCGTTTTTTTTCTTTGTGTCCACTGGGTCCAGGCATGCTCTCATTAATTTTATTCTTGGTTTTGGGTTTACGTTTCGGTTTGGGACCGGAAGGTCTGGTAAGCAGTATAGATTCATCAATGCCTCTTCCTGGCAACACATTTAGTTTTGCCCTTGTCTGAGTTACAAGTGGCTGTGTCTCTTTTTCCCGGGTTTCTTGTAAGAAGGACATGAAACTGGTTGCCCAATTTTCAGAATTGTCAACCGTTGGTTGTTGTGTCTTCTTTGGGAGTCTTTTTAATACTTGCTCTCGATCAAGCGGAATTAACCCTGAAGCTCGGAACCCAGCTTGTACGTTTTCTTTTGTCTTGTTGCTCATTGCAATAAGACATTGGTTCAAAAGTCGGGGAAAAGTGTCCTTTGGGATAGTACCCCTGTGTTTAAGTTTCCATTCTAAAAGCACTTGGCTTCATTTTGTCTTCAAAGGTTTATAATACGCCACATCCAGAGGTTGACAAATCCCTGTGCTATTCGGCGGTAACAATACAAATTTTATATTTAATGAAGTGCATTGATTTATTACCCATTTTGACACGTGGCTGGCAAGATTGTCGCCCAGTAAAACTTTTGGTTTATCTATGTCAAAGTTTTTGAAGTAGGGTATAATTATTTTAGTGAACCAATCTTCGAATATTTCCATTGTAAACCATCCCGATTTTGAACGATTGTACACTGTACCAGAAGGCCCGCCACGTATCCAAGTATCGTAAAGATTCTCTGCTCGGTATACTACGTGCGGTGGAAGTAGATGACCATCACCTGCTGCAGCAAACATGACTGATGTGCAGTCTATTATTTTTTCAGGGTGACGGCAACCTCGTCTAACAATGACTCTTGTTCGTTTAGGGTCATCAGTTAGGTTTGTTTCGTCATAGTTCACAATTAAACTTGGCTCAACGTCTTTCAAAGTTTCAGCGAGTTGGTCGAAATATTCATTTATAATTTTGTCGTCAACAGCTGCACGGGATCTTTTGATATTTTGACTCAGCCTAGTTGTTAGTTCGGCTTTATTCCTGGAAAGAAATGAGCTCACCCAATCTGAGCTCTGAGTCCTGGCAAATTGTTACAAAACCTGCTTTCAGTCAATCCATTCCGATCCAAGAATGATTTAACAATCAATCGAATGTCGTATTTGGTAAAAGGAAAACCCCATTCTCCTGCCAAGCAAATACATTCGACAATAGTTTTTTCGTCCTCTTCTGAAAAAACTTGTGGTCGCCCACACTTCCCTGTGTTTTTGCCTCTTACGTGTCTGTTAATTGTAGCTCTGGGCACTGCAAACTTTTCACACGCCCTTCTTAACGATAAGCCTTTCTTAACCGCATAATAATAATAATAATAATAATTACCCGGCAACACTCCTCATTCAACATTTCTTTTTTTTATTAATTGTGTGTTGATAGTACTGTCCATTATTACAAAACAGAAAGACGAAGACATTTTTAGGTTATGCTAGTTTAAATCCCAAAAGAATACAACAAAAACTCTTACCAGTAGCAGAAAAGTTATCCGGCGTATGTTCTGAGCAATATTTATTTACAATATTAGAAAAGTTACTACTTAAAACTGAGGAAAATTACGGCTTCGGCTAAAATTAAGAGCGTAAGCGCAAATGGCGCAATCTGTTCACCAAATTTTGACAGCAATTGCTACAGACTACTTTTTTTTTTTTTTATAAATTTATTAACGGCATGGATACAGGTCCTTAAGCCTCTACAGACTACTTCATATCAGTGTTGCCATACAAGCAAAATAAAATTTTCGTACTAATCGTCTCAAGATAGACCCCCGTCTTAAGTTACCCCGTTTGACGGTACCTATTTGTATTAATTTGATAATTCTGACTGAAAAAGAGTGCCAAGAGTTTTTTTCCGCCGGCTTTTTTTGTCTCTTGGTCTACTGTAATATCTTATTTAACAACTATCAACAACTAGTTAAAGCCGAAGTATGTGATGACTGACTTCATCAAGTGTTTTGTGAAATTCCTAAGATGAATAAAACTTTTTGAATTTTGTATTTTGAATTTACTAAGACAACATACACATGCATACATAACTTCACGCCTGTATCCCTTATGGGGTAGGCAGAACACCAAAGGCCATAAAACCATCTGATGTCACGTTTGACAAAATTTGGAGGTATTATAATGATTATTTCATTTATTTAAAAATTTGGAGGTATTATAATGATGGACAGAGACACGAAAATGTCAATAAAACTTCTGTGCCTTAACCGACTTTTACAGTACGTCCGGGAAGAGAAGCAGCTGGTATATTCTTTCACTCCTAGTCCAGCATGGAAGAAAAAAAAACTACTAAACTAAAACTAAATTTCTTCATGCGTCTGCGTGTGACTGAGAAATATATATTTCTTTATTTTTATCGAACTCATACATATGTAATTTAATTGTATATTGGATCGATTTCACACCATTTAAGGCCGCGTTCAAAGTACACACCCTGCCCAGCTACCGCAACACGCTTCACCTACGTCCGACACGCGGCTCTAACACGCGTTGCAATATGTTGTGTATATGTGTTATGTGAGGGGCGGGCACGTGGCAGGCGCGTGGCGGGCGCTGCTCGGGCCATGGGCGGAATCAGGGCGGGCGCAGGGTGGGCGCGGGTGGATATCTATAATTGCAACCTGAGATGTATTTCTGATGAAAATAAGACTCTAATTATGTACAACTTATTTCGAAGTGAGTGATGAGACGCGTGGTGTGCGCTGGATGGGCGCGTGTGGTCTGACAGAACGTATTTTATCTAGTAGCTCCTAACGCAACTATATGGATGAACAAGCGTGAAACTGCCAACTATCTATTAAAAAATATTTTAATTATTTACTTTTCTTATAACTGTTAAACACAACGAAGTGATTTTAAGCGAACTTCTTTATCACAAATACAGAAAAATACATATTAAATTGTTTAAATAAGAGCAGTGCATATTTTATAGTAAATAATTGGATACAACCACTCAATTTGACTTCCTCTTCAATATTGAATAAAGCCGCGCCGGCTCGCTGCCAGCGCCGGTGCTGTGCACTTTCAAAACAAATTAAACGTCGGTTCACATCCGCGATCCGCGTTTTTTATCTGTATTTTGTTAATTGATTTACTTATTTTGCCTCAATTTGTTTACCCTTTTAATTGGAAAATTATTCATAAATTTAATTATGAGGCAGGAAAATTGATTTACGTTCCATTCGACGACCGGCTGGTGTAGTGGTAACATACATTGCCTTCTATGCCACTGGTCCTGGGTTCGAATCCCGGCGGCGGCGGATATTTGTGTGATGAACACAGATATTAGTCGTCAAGTCATGGATGTTTATATGTTTATTTAAGTTTATTCCAATAAAAATATGTATTTATTCGATATGTATGTTTATATATTTCTTAAGTATATCAGTTATCTAGTATCCATAGCACAAGTTCTTTAAGAAACTTAATTTGGGCTAGATAATTTTGTGTGAGTGTCAGAACTATTTATTTATTTATTTATTTATTAGCCGTGAGGTGAGCCCGAGGGAGAGGGTGCATATTTTTACCCAACTGGGGCACGCAAAGGAGGGTTATGTTTTCAGCGCGTATGTATGTATGTATGTCTGTTTCTTGTTCCCTGATTACTACTGAACTGCCGGACGGATTTAAACAAATTAGGTATCAAAAGATTCGTATTAGCTGCACGAGTAATATTGGATTCATGAATTTGTAAGATGGCGTCTTAAAATAAACATTTGGGGGGCATAAAAGCGAATAATTTATGATTTCAACAATATACATATCAAATGAAATCTAATGGTGAGCCTATAAAACAATAAAAAAAAGTATTTTTAATTTTTTTAATTTTATTTCATTGAAGGTACCGACTGTTCATTTTATTAGTCATCGGTCTGCAAGACATTAACAATAAGTTTAATGACATTCAATTCTCATTAAACCTTACAATTTAATTACAAAAGAAATTTCATATTCCTAGAATACACATCATTATAGGATCGAATGAAATAACCACGGAGGAAATATATAGAGGAGCCGCCCTATCCAGTTTTTTCTAGGGACTCAAGTGAAGCCTACGCGCGGGGTGCGGGAGGGGTAAGCGGTGGGTTATGGCCAATCATAACCAAACAGACGATGGCATTAGTCACCTAGTAGCGAGTAGTAAAAACCGGTTGAAACATAAGGTTAAAATATTCACATGATCATCAAAAAAGTTCAGCTATACTTTACTAGGTGACTCTAGTTTTTTAACGAAATTTCATACGTTCCAAATCTGTCAGAAAAAACCGCGAAATAAAAGTATTTCTACTTGACGCTAGATAGCGCAACCTTTTTTTGCGGCATGTGATTTTTATAGGCAACAAATAACAATCTGGAATTTTGGACACAAATAATTGGAAAACTAATAATTTGTAAAAAACAATTATGAATGAAATTATCTTCGTGGTAAGTTAATTTTATTTGGATTGTCAATGTAATTCCTTTATAAAAGTATAGAAAACTAAATTTTACATCGAGAAACAATGGAGGATTTAATTTTTTTAAATATCTACGCGTGTACATACTTCACAGAAGTCAGCAACGAACTGACGCCAGTGCCTCTAGCGAGGAATAGCTTGAACTAAAGGCTGTGACGTCAGGACAACCCAAATTGAAGCTGTGCAACGTTGCTTACAGCAGCTCTACTATGTATCTGCTTTGTGGAAATAACAGTGGGCCAGTGAGAAGCGAAAGTATGGATTTGGGCCCGCCGCTCAATAGCTGGGTGGGTCAATAAGACCGTGACTTTTGAATTTCTGACCTCTTTACTGAAAAAGCAACACTACTCCTGTCAACAAGCATCTGTCAGTTGACTCCTGTCAAAATTTTAACTTGCTGCGTCAGTTAGTTTGTGTTTGACAGCTATCTTTATCAGACTACCCAGTAATTTGAGGAAAAAATGGAAAAAAAGTGAATTTCGTGTGCTTACTAGGCATTACTTTTTGCGAAAAAAAACCATCACCGAGACCAAGGCTAAGCTTGATAAACACTATGGAGACTTTGCACCATCGATTTCAATGGTAAAAAAGTGGTTTACTGAATTTCGTTGTGGCCGTACAAGCACTGAAGAGGCCGAACGTCCTGGACGCCCAGTTGAGGTCTCTACACGCGAAATCATTGAAAAAAATCACGTTATGGTGTTGGCCGACTGAAGATTCAATAGGGAATATTATGCCAACTTATTGGACCGATACAATGACGACTTGAAAAAAAACCGACCTCATTTGGCCAAGAAAAAAGTTCTTTTCCACCAAGACAATGCAAGACCATGGCAAAAATTCATGAATTGGTCTATGAATTGCTCCCTCATCCGCCCTATTCTCCAGATTTGGCTCCGAGTGACTATTTCTTGTTCCCAAACCTGAAGAAATGGCTTGGTGGAAAAAGATTTGACTCCATTGATGAAGTCATCTCGCAAACAAAGGCCTATTTTGAGGACCTCGACAAATCATATTTTTTGGAAGGGATAAAAAATTTTGAGAAGCTTTCGACAAAGTGTATAGAGCTCAAGAGAGACTACGTTGAAAACAAAATATGATTTATTTATCAAAAAATCTGTGTTTTATTCCAAAAGTCACGGACTTATTGACCCGCGCTCGTAGTAAATGTGATAGACAGTCAGATAGGGCTTTTTAGACGGATCATTGTTACCAAATAAACCCAAGGTCAAATTTTTGTCACCGGTACGACGACCTAAATTCGTCCCAGCGCGGTGCGAGCACAGAACTTACCGACCCGTATGTTTACGAATGTTCGTATAGTATGGAGTCGGATGCAAGTTTTTAGTAGCATTGTAATTGTTTATTTTACAGTTATTTAAGAGTACGACATATTTACAAACATTCAAAATTAACAAGGCACACATTTATTAAAGCTGGCCGCGTGGCAATGGATAGATTTCAATTATTCCTTACAAACCATCTCCATACTATACGAACATTCGTAAATATACGAGTCGAAAAAATTTCTGTGCTCGCACCGCAGATTAGCTTCTTATTATGTCACAGAAATACTAATATTTATTTATTGCATTCAAAATATATACAGGGTTGTTTTTTAGTCACCAGCCAAATTTAAATGTTATTTTCTTTGATACGATATAAACCTTATTTATTTTTGTTAAATTTTTTTTTTTTATAAATAGTCACTGTTTATGAACTACTAATGATAGCTACAACGACGCGGAATTTGACTAATACGACGCAGTACTACAACATTTTGTGTTGTAGTGCGTAGTCGTTTTTATTTTAATTGTTTTCATTTGTAATTTAAAGTAACCATACTTTGCTTAATGTGTTAGCGAATATACATATAAATTTTCTTGTAAAAGAATTCATACCTTTTTTTGCAAAAATTGTTTCTATAAATGATACTTATTGTGTAAAAAAATTGGCCAGTGACCAAAAAACAACCCTGTATAGAATAAAAACAAAATAATATGTAGATAGGCACAACAGCCGGCGTTATCGCTGTATGACTAATAATTAAAAACTAAAGACGACCGATTCCACAAGGGCAGTGATATTGCGTAAAACCAACAATGCCTTGCTCCGCATGCACAACTTCTGAGGTTAAAAATGGATAAGCAGCGTATATTATACAGTAGTATGAAAGGTGTTGTAATTTTACTCTGCATCACAACACCTATTTAATAATGAGTATCTCACTTTTATTGAGAGGTGGAAACAACATTACTCAATGTCAATCACCCAAAATAAATTCAACGTGCTATTTCTAAATTTGATATCAGTCAAATATAATTTTAAAAGGGATATATTACACTTTAATGTTGAGATGCTGGATATCCAAAAAAATTTAGTCAAGATGATATAGATTAAAAAGAAAAGAAGGCAACCTTCATTGAACCTAAGAAAAATCCAGGCCCAAAAAATACCTTCTGCAACTATTAACATAATTTTCTCTTCAAATCACTGTACTCATTGTGTAAAAATGTAATGAAAAGAAAAGGCTAAAGTACAGCATGCATTAGACAAACGTTTGCCGCTCGTCATTTGTTTACCCGGCCGAGCGCGGCGTCGCCGAGGACGCGCGCCGCCGGAGACGGAGACAAACGACCGCACTCACTCTGCCGCCTCGCTACTAAACTGTAATTCAAGAAAAACTCTGACTTTATTTTACAGAAACTTAACTTCAAATCAAAGAATAATAGTTGCAAGTACAACCGCGAAAATTAAGGATTCGAATACGTTTCCTGATTCCATAACGATTGGTTTTTTTGTTTATTATTACAATCGGTATCTTATTTTTTTATTTATTTACACTTCAGTTTATAAAGGTACAGTAAAAGAAAAAAGAATACTTACATTAAACATAAAAGTAAATTATCCTCCTTTTTATTTTACAGCTGTTTCTCCAGATGAAGTCAAGAAATCAATCCTTTCCATTTCCTCTGCTGCGGTTGGTGATGACAATTTGTGCTCGAGAATGATCGTCATGATATTACCTTTCCTTTTGCCCATTCTAACCCACATTTTTAACCATTCTCTATCTTCTGGTACCTTCTCCTTAGCCTGGAAACGTGCGTACGTTATACCCTTACCTAAAATCCCTAATCCTACTGCCGTATCCCATATACGCCCTATTTCGATCCTACCTTTTCTTTCGAAAGTTCTCGAACACATTGTGCATAAACAATTGTCGGCATTCCTTTCCGCCAACAAGGTAATTACCCCATTCCAGTCCGGTTTCCGTCCCGGCCACAGCACTGTGTCTGCTTTAATTCACGTAACTGATGACATTCGCTGGGCCATGGAAAACAAGTCCCTTACCTTACTTATCCTTCTCGACTTCAGCAATGCCTTTAACGCTGTTGATTTCGATATCCTCCTGGGTATCCTTAAATCCTTAAATATATCCTCTTTGGCATTGACTTGGTTTGAGTCCTATCTTCGTGGTCGCTCGCAGCGGGTTCGCGTTGATGAGAGTCACTCACATTGGTGTGATCTTGTTGCGGGTGTGCCGCAAGGTGGTGTCTTGTCTCCTCTTCTTTTTTCGATTTTTATCAACTCAGTTACCAAAGTCATTTCATCCAAATTCCATCTCTACGCAGATGACCTGCAAATCTACCGCCATTTTGCTGTTTCTGACCTTGATTCTGCTGTAAGGGCAATCAATGCAGATCTGTGTCGAATAAGTGACTGGGCAAAGTCTTTCGGTTTTCTTATCAACCCTCAAAAATCTCAAGCTATGATCATAGGCAGTCGTTATGTTCGTGGTTGTCTTGATTTCTCTAATATACCTCCAATCACCATGGACAATTTTACGATTTCTTTCACTGACACAGCTAAGAACTTAGGAGTCGTTTTCGATTCGAATCTTACATGGAACGCGAATGTCAGTAAAATTAGTCGTAAGATCAATTTTTCTTTGCACTCTCTTAAAGCCTTACATAGTTTCTTGCCTTTCAAAACGAAAATTTCTCTTGCTCAGTCACTTATTCTACCCATCCTTGACTATGCTGATGTGTGTTATTTGGATGCCACGGAGGAACTTCTGAACAAATTGGAGCGTCTGCAAAATCTTTGCATTCGCTTTATATTTGGCTTGAAAAAGTTCGATCATATCTCTGAATATCGGAAGCAACTTCGTTGGCTTCCAATACGCTACCGTCGAAATTGTAGAATCCTTTGTCTCCTTTTCAATATCCTTAATAATCCACTCACTCCTCCTTATTTGCGTGAAAGGTTTTCATACTCACACTGTCAGAATGCGCCATGTAGAGCACACGTGCGTACTTTTCTACTTATGCCTTCTCATAAAACCGATTTTTATTCCTACTCTTTCTCCGTCCATGCAGTCAGGTTGTGGAATTCACTACCTCATGTAATTCGTGAGTGTAAAACTATATCTAATTTTAAAAAGAAAGTCAAAGATCACTACTTTTCTCAACTGTAAGTTATGAATATAAACGATATTATTTTGATATATTGTATATGTATTTATGTTTATATTAATATTATATATGTATATATTGGTATATATGTATTTATATTATTTTAAGCAGTTTATACGATATTATAGATTTGTGCACACTACCATTGCATCCTAAACAAACTCTCCAGTCCTAGGTCTGCTGGAAGAGATCTCATTAGAGATAAGCTGTACCTTTGTACTTATTTTTGATCCATGTATCTTTAAATTGTGTCCAAACTTATGTGTACATAAATTGTTAAATAAATAAAAACTTGGCGGTCTTATCGCTGAGTAGCGATTTCTACCAGACAACCATGTATCTTGTGTAACGTTAAAGGCTTTGGCAAAAATATAGTATAGGTAACACAAACTTTAAATACAGATGAAGTTTTATGTACGTAGAATATAAAATAAAAATATGTCAAGCAGATATCTCACACCTTCCAAATACAAGGCATTACAAAACAGTTTTCATTTTTGAAAATTACATATTCTCAAAGAAAACTATTTACATCTCAAACTAGATATTTTTAGACAGTCATACAATAGAGATAAAACCACCTCTTTTATATCTGAGGGAAAGTTCATTCACTGCGCCATGAAAACCGTCTAAAATTTCATAAAGTTTACCCATTTCAATTAATGTACATACAGCCCCACCGCTGACACGCTTCAAATAATTCCAAACTCGACACAGTTTGCTAACTTTTGATCTTTCGTTTATCGGGACAAGTTTCCCAACTACGCCACACATATTTCGAGTGTTCTTCAGTACATAAAAAAATCCAATATTCGACGTCGAAGATTTTTAAAAATATAAAGCAATAAAGTCAATAACAAAGAAGAGCCATTTGTGAAAGTTATCCGCGCCCGCCGCCGCCCGCCGCCCGCCGCCCGCCGCCCGCCGCGGGCCGCCCGCGCCGGCGGAATTTACAAACTTTTTCGTTTTGTGTTCAATGTGTTAAATTTTTCGCTCAATTTATGAGGTATTGTTGTATTGTGAACAGGGTGCCTTCCATTTATCTGAATATTCGAAAAGTTCGTAAAACCATAGTGAAATTAACTTTATATCTTTATAAATTTCAGAATTGATTGCTTTGATACTACGAGTCTGCAAAAGTAAAAAATGAGTAAAAATTGAGATGAATATTTGATACGCTTGGGACTGCTATTTTGTAAAAGACAAAAAAACGTCTTAGAATATTTTATTTTTTAAACTAATATCAAAAAACGTCATGTATAAAAATGTAAATCAATATTTATTTTTTTATTTTTCCCCTTCCACACATGGAGTTTTTTAAACTTCTTACAAAAACTTCATGCTCAAATCTAAAGTATCTATAGTTGTTAAGGTACATAAGATATAAGCTACGTTAAAGTAACTTATTCAAATCATGTTGAATGATTTAGAAAAGTGACCAAATGACTAACATAGTTTAAATAACTGAATCTACGTTAAATGTCATTGGACTTTGTAAACCAAAATCATTCCAAATTTTTGAATAATTTTGATTGAAAAAGTCCTTGCCTAGGCTGCGCCTATTAAAATCCAGCCTACTTCTAAATCTTTCAGTTCTAATTGCAAAACCGCTTTGAACGCTTTGGCGATTGCGTTGATGTGGACGACTGTAGGAACAGGCTCATGGAAACTGTCCTTACAAGAGCTCTGAAGTCGTCTTGAGATTGATCAATATGAAGCAAGGCCGTAGATATTTTTGTGGGGTACTTGGGAATCTACACAAGATGACTCGGGCACCTGCTCGTGAAACTTCAAAATAACTAAAAGCTATATAAACCTGACACTAGCACTACTTAATACAACCTAAGATCCTTAACGTTGGCCTGTGTGAGTTAAGACTACTTGTCAAGCACAGCGCTCGCTCAGGAAAATTAATATAATTTGTTGGTGTTGTATAAAAGGTGAAAAGAGGATTGGGTTTACTATTGTCTATGAGATCAGAAAGTAAGAAGTTTGCAGGAAATATTCCGAAAGTTTTCGTAAGGCGAGCCAATGGCCTTGAGTGGTGACCTCATGGTTCAAGTATTTTTTTACTGGTGCCTAAAGAAGACGTGTTCAACATTACCCTTGTAGGTCAGTTCGATTAGCTCATAGATTAGAGTACGCGTACCCAAAAAACCTGGTTTCTCATTAAGTATTATAGGAGCACAAATTGGGAGTAATAACATTTGGCAGCAGAACCAACATGAAGAGTGGGTAGCGAAACCAACCCTGAAGGTGTTTTATTATAAGGTCCTGCTCGGAGTAAAGCGTTGGTTTTGCGTTCGTCTCCTAGGATAGACCGAGCTGCACTATCCCGAGGCTGCAGATAAACTGAGTGGCGTAGAGAAATTTTGTATAAAACTAATGTTTTATACAAAATTTCTCCAAAAGTAAACGTACTTAGTCTGCAATGAATATTGTATACATCCCTATCAACTTAAAACCTACACAGAATGCAACTCCTTTTGAAATACTTACATCTAAAATCAAATTAGGTATTTGCTTCTGCATTATTTTTCTTTTCCAATTTCAATACATAAACCGGTGCATATAATATATTTTCATAACTGTACATGAATAAATAGTACCACAATAATTGCTAATATATTCAGAAATAAAACACAAATAACAGTAACAGCAATTGTGCCAATCCAGTGTTCCAGTTACCGTGAAAGAGATTCGGAAAAGGCTGATAAACAGCGCTCCTGTGAGTAGGAAAAACTAAGCGAAGCAGACGAGACGTACTTGTATAAAGCAAGTAGAATACACTAGTTAAAAAGCGTAGTTTTAGCTACTGAATGTTTGCCTGACCCACTTTGTTATAGTCGCAGCGCGGCGGGGCCAGCGCCCGCGCGGGCGGCCCGCTGCGGCGGCTCAGCAGGCAAGCAGCTCGCTCACCTACTTGGAACCTTGTAATGCTTAAATTGTTTTCACAACACTATATGTGATAGATAATATTAAAAAACAAAAAACTAGGAACATTACAATAACTATATTGCAACTATTTATCCGCGTAAATAATAACAATACTAGCTGACCCGGCAAACATTGTTTTGCCATATAAATAAAAAAATAAAAAAAAGATGTTGGCCGATTCTCATAGATACCGGATAAGCACAAAAAATTTCATCAAAATCGGTCAAGCCGTTTCGGAGGAGTATGGCAACGAAAACTGTGACACGAGAATTTTATATATTAGATAATTTAACATTAACCTGGATGGCGCCTAAATGCTCACCTAATTTTTGTCTCAGCACAATTTAGCTAAAAATGTCTCAAGTCTTACTGTCCGTTTAAAGTTGGCTTATAATTAATAGCCCTATCACCCCTGGATAGGAGTGTTGTAAGAGGCGACTAATCCGAGTGAGCACCGCATGGTGGTAGGAACCCGCCACCCTTCATATAAAATGTGTCACCAAATATAACTTCTCTGGCGGTGATGTGTTCCGGCAATATTTTGTAAATAGCCAGTTCTTTCCTTAGCCCGTGTGCCCTCATCTTTGATTTCTTCTTCACTTACCATCAGATGAAATTGAGGTCAAATGCAAGCTTAGTCTTTAAATATAAATAAATAAAATCCCCAGATCACACACAGACTACATGGCCCCAAAGTAAACATAGCTTGTGTTATGGTATACCATATAGCGAACTAGGAGGATCCTAGAATGTAAATACATAAATAAATAAATCTGTAGTAACAAAAAAAAAACTTCGGAGATCCTTTTTATATTGAATATCTTTTTGCACAGTAAGAGTATCCTGTGTGAACTCGCTGGCTGCGTGGCGCCGCCCGTCCCTGCACCAGAGTTCCACGGCTGTGGTTGTTTATTCAAAACTTTTTTCCGGCAGGTGTGCTATTGTGCAGTTTGATGACGTCACTGCCGACGCAACTGAGGGATAAATCCCGCCTGCTCGGACAAATAGCTGCGGAGCATGCATTTGTTTAATCCAATTTGTTTTATGAATTTGAATACAATTTTAAAACGCAAAATTTACGTTGGATTTTTATTGCAACTGAAAAATGTATTGTAAATACTCGCTTCTATACTTCCTACAGTAAACAGTGCTTTTGTTTAGTCATCGGCAAATATTTTTTTACACAATACAACGTGTAACATAATGAAGAGATAATACTTAAAGGGATTGTATGTTTAATGATGTAGTTTATAAGGAACAGTGACATAAATTTGCTATCCTTGCGGTTCAGCCGAAAAATAAGTTTAAAGTTTAGATCAAAATGTCTAAGTGTCAACCCTAATGTATAAATGATGAAGAGATAATACTTAAAGGGATTGTATGTTTAATGATGTAGTTTATAAGGAACAGTGACATAAATTTGCTATCCTTGCGGTTCAGCCGAAAAATAAGTTTAAAGTTTAGATCAAAATGTCTAAGTGTCAACCCTAAAAACAGCTGTTAGCTTAGATGAAATCTATTCGATAACAGATGGCGTAAAAATGAAATGATGAGTAACTAAGAGAAATACTACAAAGTTCAGCCGGTGCGGGAAAGGTCATAAGGTCACTGACTGCGGCACAAGTCTTATTTTAGCTTATTAGGTTGACTAGGGCTGTCACAATATTTTATTGTAAAATAATGAAATAAATTTGTATGATCATGCTAATTTTTTACTGTATATTCTACGGATGGTATAGACGCTAACCCTTAAGTTTTAACTCTCCATTTTGTTACACGTTGTAGAAACTACTTTTGCAAATAAAGGTATCTTTTTTTTTCAAGGAAATTAATGTATGCGCCAAAATATTAAGCAAAACATGGTCACTCTAAATTATGAATGTATATCATTAAATAAAGACGACTATGGCGCTTCTACAAAACATCATGTAGTACCTACTACGTTGTAGTGTAATCAATTAAATGCCGCGTCGTAGTAGCTGTGTTGATCAAAAGCAACTGTTTATAAAAAAGCTTGTAGCGCCATTTTTTACTAACTGATACTAAAATAAATATGCATTTATATAATTTCAAAGAATATTTTATAATTTAAACTTAGCTGGTAAATAAAACGAGGCCCTGTTTGTATAGTATACCAAAAGTGGTAGTTTTTCGGAAGTAAGTCTCATCGAGTAGTCTTCGTGAATTTAAGGACGTGACTTGCCTGCTGGCGCTGGCGTTCAATTTGCTTGTCATTTGAAATATATCCAGCATTCCTTGATAGTTTAATATCACAGCGACTATTGAGTTGTAAAGCAATTATTATCTGAATACGAAGCGATTCTTCGTTTTCTTTGAATTTGATGACTTTTACACTTATAAGGCACGTACTTGTTAAAATATTTTTCTTTGCCATAAGGATGAAACCATTGTGGCACAAATAATTAAAAAAGTTTTTAAGCAGATTTCATTGAAATATTATAACCTAATTATTGAAAGACATATTCTTTGTAGAATTTTACTTTGTTTAAAGATGGATGTATCAAAATCGAACCAACGCAACGATTTGATTACAACTTTCTTTTACTAGGTAATTACCAAAATGTGAAATAAGGAGCCAGCAGATGCGAATGTTTTCCTGTGCAATATTAACTCCATTGCACACAAGTGCAGTCTAAATATGTAATTACATCATCTTTTATGTCCTCATTTTCATCTAATGCTTTGAATTCATTATATTTTCGAAAAAATAATACGATAGACCGAGTTAGTGAAAATGAACAAAGTTTTGCTAAATATAACTAATAATATAGCTGTTTATATGAAAATCCGGCCAGACTAACCGTGCTTATTAGAGAGTCGGTCAAACATTCCGCGTCCAATCAATTGACGCACCATCGAAATGAGGGACCGCAATATTCTCTTCACATTTTTCCCTTAAAATATTTTATTCTTTCGAATCTGTCAAATTGATTTATACTTCGTCCGCAGCGAGCAACGAGCCGCCCGCTCACCTGCTGAAAAAATAATATTTCTTAGTATTTTTAAAGATCGGAGAATTCCATCAATCACCCCGCGCTACGGGTTATTTGATTGTTTATAATGAAAAATGAGTTAAGAAAACCTGCGATGACTATGAAATTTATAGTGACGAAAAATGAGCTGGGAAATTTTTAAATTAAAGAAAATTAATACATTATGACAACAAAAGAATTACCTACAGACAGAATAGTAAGAAATAACAATGGAATGATTATAAGAAGACTTGTGGTATATTTGTACAGCCAGTTTTATAATATATGAAAAATAATGAGGGTAATAAATTAATTTGGCATTATAAATCTAATTCACAAAGAGAATAATTTTGTAGATCCACAAGATGTACCCACGGGAAATTGTCATTGAAATTCATATTTTGATAAACAGCAAAATAACCGAAAAGTGACACGGAAACTTGATTCAGTAACGTGTGAAGATCAAGTTGAAATGAATGTCAGATACTCAGACCTGCAACTCAAATCAGTAGCGATTACGAGTACATCAAACTTCTTCACGCAATGCTTTGTTTATGTTTTGAAAACGTGATTTAATATTCGATGGTGTGTTGTATTCGATATAGCAATACCTCACTGAAAAGATATGTTTTTTTTTTAATTTCATGTTTATGTTAAATTACTAATTGGTTTATAGGGAATAAACTGGCTAGGGAAATAACTGGTGAATACTGGCCACGTTTAACAAATTCAATCATTGTGTTATACATGAAACACATTGGTTGTATATGCGATTAATTGTATTTAATCTACCCAGTGATGCACAAAAACAAATACTAACAAAAAACTCCTCTTTCATGATAAAAAAAAAAAAAAACAAAACATAGCATGCAATGGGTTTGATAAATGTCATGATAACCGTTTAAAGAACGCTACAATAAAAATCCATAAACGTTTACAGAGCCGTCATTTGGGTCAGTATAGCAGAACAATTCACTGATTTTACCTTTCTCTAGGAACTTCAGACATAACGGTATTTCTTACTTTTATACGTTCACATAGCTATTAGGAAAATGGAACATCGCTACTTTATTTCTTAATGCAGAAACTTGTAACCACCGATATAAAAATTCTTTAAATTATAGAAAAAAATCCAATGTTAAGTTAGCTTTATAGATTTTAATAGTAATATCCATTTTAATTCAAGGTTTCGGTGGCTTTTCGGGTACAATGACGAGTATTACCACAAGTAACTGAGGTGACAATTAATCATACTCCGCAAGAGTAGCGTTAGGGATAAGAATATTTAATTAATCATTATCATTGCAATAAATATTATTTATTTATCTTTTTTTATTATGGACTAAGCCCGAGTTTGACCTCAATGTCACCTGATGGTGTGTGAAAATGAAAGAACACGGGCTGAGGAAAGAACTGTCTCTTCATAAAATATTGCCGCAACACATCACCGCCAGAGCGGTGATAGTTATTTGGCTACAGATTTCGCTAGTCGCGAGCCAATCGAACCTTGACAGGATCCTAGCACTGAGTGGGGGCCACTCAGACTACTCGACTGGTCGCTTATGCCTTAGTTAAGTACATATGCCTTTATTCATACATGGCTATAATTTTATCTTATCTTACTAATATTATAAATGTGAAAGTTTGGATGTATGGATGTTTGTTCCTCATTCACGGGAGAACGGTTGAATGGATTTGTATGAAATTTGACAAAGTGATAGTGTACAGTCTGGAATAGCACATAGGCTACTTTTAATCCCGAAATTCCCGCGGGATTGGAAATTGCGCGGGTAAAACCGCGTACAACAGCTAGTATCATAATATAAAAACACGTCATAAATTTCTATCCTGTATTCGAACCCTAGAACTCTTCCAAAAATCCATTTTTTACCGCTACCCTAGCTGATCTAAAAAGAAACACATTTAACGAACTTAAAACAAAATAAGGATATTAACATCTGATGTTATTTCAAACTAAAATCAAGTTGAAACAAGTCGACAAGATATTCTGCATGCTCTAAGGCTTCGTTCCGGTCGCATGCAATTGAATAGTTTCGGCTTTATGACCGAAACTCTTAATTCAAGTCAGTGCAGGGTACTGGAGGATGTAGTACATATAACAATGGTACGCATCCGGAATGCAGAGCAGAGACGCTGTCTCTATTTGTCGTCGATTTATAATATTAGTTCGGCCAACAGCATTGTGTCTGCAAGTATTTTGATGGAGGCTATGTTGTTCTTTGATTCACTTAAAGTATACATTACGATTTTATCCGGTGTTTCTCATGTATTATAATTTTATACTTTAACTCGATGTGTCGGTGTTTTTGGTGACCACGGGGTTACTTTTTGAAAACATGGCGTTCGAACTTGCGTTATAAATTTCGACAGCCGAATATAAGATATACATGCTGCCGTCTTCATAATTTACTGTTGCCATGTACCGCCGCTAGATTTCGCTACAACTAATTGATTATACCTACATGATAAAATGCAAAATGTCTGTCGATATTTTTTGTAAAAAATCCTGAAACCTTAAGATAATATTATATGTAAGTTTGATTTAGAAATTTGCCATGCTGTTTCCTTTCTATCTAAAAAAAGTGACAAAAAAAAACCTAAAACTTTGAATGCGGAGGAGATACCCTAATTGAAATTTCTTATTTGTTTTTATTCCACCGATTAATAACTGAATTCAATCTAGATCAATAGGTCACCTAGACAGTATGCTGAAGTCATTAAATCAATTAATTAAACAGATTTTATAAGTAAAACGTCACATTACTTAATCAAGAGTGGCAAAATAATTACCGTGAGATCTATTGTTCGAATTTCTACTAATTCGACTGGCTGTATATTGTCCAACCACGCTTGCATACAACCTCTATTCCAAATCACCAATTAACAGATACCACGCAATTGGCTGTCCCGTAGGTCAATTCTAAAAGGTGTTCGCATGTTAGGCTACAATTCAGGCTAGTAATTTTAATCATGTGCTGTAGTGTCCGAACACATATTACGGTTAAATTATACAAATCAATTTATGTTAAAAAAAAAGAAATTATATAAGCCACATGCGAGCATACCAAAGGCAAAACTGGATTTAAAGACAGTCACCGTGGTTGAAATCGACCGGATTACATCATTATCATCATCAACAAAAAATAGTAGGTACTAAAGGCAAGTGCCTTTATCCGTACTTACATATACGTTTATATGTTGTGGTTATATGTTTATTTAAGTTTATTCTAATGAAAAATATGTATTTATTCAATATTTATGTTTATACATATATTTCTTAAGTATATCAATTATCTAGTATCCATTACACAAGTTCTTTAAGGAACTTAATTTGGGCTAGATAATGTTGTGTGAGTGCAGAAATATTTATATTTATTATTTATTGTTACTTTCTTGGCGACTACTTTTCATGACGATTTCCGTGGCGTTGTGGTCTAAGCTAACGCTAACGCTACTGCGTTAATGTCGAGGTGAGGGGTTCGATTCCCGTAGGTATGTAACAAAAAAAATATTCCTCGTCTGGATATTTCTTTATATGCATTTATAATTAAGGTTCCCCCTTTATTTGCTACAAAGTATCTCAATAACAAGCTTGGCTTAGTAAGAGGCCATGTAGTTGGTGTGATTATTTATATAATTATTTACTTTCCATTTCCTAAGCGACATAAATATATTCACTCCAAAGATAAACAACTACCTACAGTTCTAACAAAAAAGCACCATAATTTGAGTGTCAAAACCACTTCGCAGGCATTCCTGATAGCCACCTGTTCACCCATTGGATCATACAAGCATTCTAATTTATTTTGACCCTATGAATAGAAAAGGTTAAACAAACTCAATTTGTGTCCATTTCAATAGTATCAATATTTCTTGTAGATCGCATAAGCAAACAGGATAATGACTTTAGAAACATTTCCCCGCTTTAGAATTAACGACGCTTTGGTTAATTACCTACCTGAAAAAGTGTAGTACCAGCTTAGTGGCCACGGGTCGTAATTACATAAAAGTTCTCCGTAGGTATACTATCAGCTAATATAGGTACTTAATTCTTGATTGTCACGTTTTGAAATATTTATTTATATAAGAGTTTGCACATAAACTGTAAGCTACGTAAAAAAACTTTTACAAAACAGGGTATTTTGTAAAAATCGCCTATAATGGTTTTATCTATTTAGGTAACTCGCCACTTTTGCTCGCTTAAGTTTAAATAGCGTGAGAACATCACGATGAAAATGTATGCTGTGTGTTATTTTAGGTTTTGCAAAACCCTATTAATGCGAAAAATTCAACTTAAACCATCGAGCCGTTTCGGTGTAAAACGTACCTAATCCGGCAATATAGCCTTTTCAACTTTAACTTTTTATTAAAAGAGAGTAGGCCTTAAATTATCTCTGAAAAAAGTGAAGTTATTAAGTAAACCATTGAGTTAGCACGAAAAAATAATTCGGTATAATTTTTTTTATTTAACTTCAATAACAATGCACGATAATCTGCTTCATATCTTAAAGAAGTGCAACGATGATTTTTAGTGCAAAGACAAAAAAAGCGCAACTCTATCTCAAGCGTTTTGCCGTTGAGGGACGGTTTAGAAAAGTCGTAGCACACTGTCCAAGCAAGGGACGCCTGATTTTCATTCATTATAGCGGACGGATCTACTTGACCCTGGGGACATCTAAACTAAGATAACTTTCCCAATAAAAGCAGAATTGATATTGTCATTAAAATCAGATCCAAAATATTAAGGAACGTATAACCATCGAATTTTAGGATAAAGCAAGCAAGCAATTAATAAGTACGACTAACTATTTATTCAAAAACTTTTATCAAATGCAACTACTCTTATTGCTAGAGAAAATAAGCCATTTCAGAGGGCAATGATCGGAATTGAACATCATGAAATTTATTAAATTAAACAGTAAGTACACAACTGTAAAAATATTTTGAACCATTTTAATTGAGGAAAATACGTCTTAAACAAAATATCTCGCTATAATATAATTGTTTTAGTCAACAATAAACTCGCGAAACAACATTTCATGAGAAACACAAACGTTGGTAATATTTTAATGAATGTAACTAAGCAACAAAACTGCCCGTTAAAAACGGTAAAGCGCCCAGTAAATTCCATTTAAAAGCTGTACAGTTAATAATACCTTCACGGCTGTTAAAACGTTGTAACTAGTGTTAGCGCAGTCATATATGACCGGCTGTATTTATGATGTTGTCTCTATCGCGTGTTGTTACATTCTGGTCTGCAGAGTACGAAACGCAGCTGGCCCACGGTGTCTAAGTACTTTCGGTAAGTAACTTTAAGATTTGCGCCGTTACGACATTTAGATTGCGCCGTTACGTATTAGATTTAGTAGTGAAGCCCACGACTAGTCCTTAAGTCCTACCTAAATTAAGCTTCAGCTAACTATACAAGAGCTTATTTTAGCTCCTATTTGGATCCCTCATCTGGAAATCTTAGAAGTCAAGTACAAGTCTAGAATCATGCAGTTAAATAACTGATGAGCATATTCAAGGTAAGTAAACATAGTTTCCAGCGACAGATCTCGCCGGCCATGATAGCTTTCAAAAAATAAAAAAGGCATTTAACTACTTACTAACAATTCGAATGACGCAGTTGATAACTACGCCTTAGTTGTCTATCAAATAAGCGCAGTAAGTCCCAGTTTTATAAGCGCAATAACTATGATAAAAATCTTTTATGCACAATAGTTTATGAGATGAACAAATTATAAGCAATTGCTTATGACTTCAAAATATCTTTCTAATCCTCGGCTAAAACAACACTCATAAACGTAACCTGTGGCGCCGCGCGAGAGAGTTACTGCTCTGTAGCGAGTAGCTCTGTGGCACTTACGAAGACATAGAAATGTTGTTAGAACTACTTTATGGCAGCGCTTAGAAAAGATTTATAAATCTTTTGTGTCTTGTAAAGAAAGAATGCATTGATCTTTTAGCCATTACATTTAATCTCCCTGAGAAGCACGTGGCACACACATTCTTTGTCTTTGCTTTAGGGCTTACTTCCTTACAATGTCAGACTTACTGCACATCGGATAATGAAAAATCTCTTTTGTTTTTTCAATTAACCATTACAAAACACATGCACTGCGTGAGGAATAAGTTACTAGAAGTTACCAGTGACTCCATCTTGTACAAAATATAGATGTACTTAACTCTTTGTTATGTTAACGAACTCTCTGGGGATAAATAAACAGTACAGCTGTTCATGGTGGAGAGATCGCTTGCGGCGGCAGAGATTTTGCGCTCGATTCACAGTTAGTTAAGAAACCGAAGTTTTATACTGGCTTCGACTGTACCAATTTATCCTACTATTCATTTTATTTATTTATTTATTGTTAGTTACATGGACAGTGCCCAGTTACATAACTAACATGATACCATTTTCATTGGTATCAGCTGATTATTTTGTATGAAATATTAAGTTTAATTTGGAAACAATTTGAATGATTTCAAGTGTTTGTATATTGTATGCACATACGATATATTTTTGTTTTTTTTTTTATTTGAATCTGCGTCCCTTTTGCATTTTTAATTTTATTGGACCGCATATTTTTTGGATGGCAGTATTGTATTCTAAATAAGCACCTATAATTCTGTTGAAGCAGGCATTTCATTTAAAGTGAGGCTGATAATTTGTCGAAAATTATCGAAATATTTTCTCATGTATTTCTAAAGTGGCAGATTAGATTAAATTTAATAAAAGTGTTCCAAATTTCAAATAAAATAAAAGTAAAGAATATTTGAGTCATGATTTTTTGGGATGTGCTGGGTTAGTATCACAAAGCTTTTAATAAAAAATATAGATATTTCTATATAAAACCTGATAAAACTTTCATTGGCATAAACGTGCAGTAAATTAAATTTTCAAAAATATGCATCGTACTAGAAAACATACACTAATAACATTTTTTTCCTTTTTTATCATTTCTCTGATGTTATAGATACTATGTGATGTGATATTACATAGATGTGATAAATGTGACTACGTAGTGCAATATCTTTACGAGTTCAAATTATCTATCTAAATTCAAATTCATAACACATAATTTGACCATATATAGCCAAGACTTGATAAAGTTCTTAAAGGCAACCAAAAATAATTATTTTTATTTTGTTATTAATGTTTTAAACTAAAAGAAGTATATATAAATAAACAAATGCGAACCACACGTATTTACTAACAGAAGTTTTGGTTGGCCAACAAAAAATAACTTTTGGTTAGCATTTTCTTACGGTTTATTAAAACATTCTAAACCAGAAGCGAACTACCATTGCCAATCTTCATGAAACAGCTATTGTAAGCCGCAACATTTTCTGAATCATTTGATGAAAATCACAAACACCGTTCCATTCAATATCACAGAGCTATTTCAAAATTTTGTGATACATGCTAAAGTACTTACACACAAAATCACACTGGTTTGAACGGCTGTACACTTGCTTCTTCTAGTGCATCCACTTTGCAAGATGAAAGCCTTAGCATAGCTGTTGCAGATGATATAGGTATCATACACACACAGCATGGAGTACGTAAATCTGAACGGCACACTTGGCTGACACATCTCAGCAGGTTGGCCCCCATCCAAATTCAATAATGGGTCATGCAGAGACCTTAAGACATAGGGGATTATGATTCGAAGCCTGAATATTACGTGGTTTAGCTCCAATAACGTTCACCCATTTAAATTTAGGGTTAGTAATGCTGTTTAAAGATGTCGTACCTGGTGATGTCCCTGCAGATGCACCTGTGATGTCATGGTTATGCACTTTTTTGCATATTTTTATGTATTTGAACTTAAGGTATTCTTGTGATTTTATGTTTTGTTCAATGACTGAGTATATCAGCTTTTACACAATTAATTATGATTTGTTTATTGCACTAAATTGTTGGATATGCAGCTCACAAAGTGCTGGATTATTAACGATAAGCTGCCCTTGCAGCATAAAAGTATTCTGAGTACTTTTAATACTATTTAAATTCTACTTTTAATAGCGGTTACACACCACATCGTCTCCGAATTCAAGAAAATAAGAATCTATAAATTTTGTATGAAATGACGGATGACGAATGCCGGACGTAATGCTTAAACTACCATTGAAATAGTTTTTCATCGTTATTCCTCGGTTTCGGATTGGATATAGTGTGTAACCGCTCTAAGACCATGCATTAGATTATTGCATATCATGCACTCATTTATCATTTACCCACATGATCACTTCTAGAAAACAGTAAGACAGTAAAGACTTTTTTTATTTTTCACTAAAACTAGTAAAAAATAGATTTCTTCTGTTATATCCTATTTCCGAAGTGAAATAACTTTGAAATGGTAAACTTTTGTAGGGGTGGTTCAATACTAAAATGTGGCTTCAATAAAAAGTAGTAAGTAATTTGGTATATCTTGGATTACTTATGAAATGATTGTACCTACCTAGGCTATTAATCTTTTTTTTTCCAAATTTGATTAATAATTTTCCAGATAAGCTGATTTAAATGGACTGATATTTACACCAAAAAAGAGAAAGATGTTTTTTTAATAACCACTGGAAATTTTAATAGATAGTTAAATTTGAAATTTTAATTGGCGAGTATTTCATTTTAATTCAGAAACAGGGAAATAACTTGTATTCATATTATGAGGTATGTATTTGAAGAATTCTATTTTAATTTCATTGAAAAACTAACTTCATAGTTTGACTGTTGAAAAACTTAAATACATAACATTAGTATAACATCTTCCAATATAAAACGTTGAAATAGTGAAGTAGAAGGATCGACGTACATTTGTCACTGAATAGAAGATATGACTTCGGAAATGCAGGGCGATTTAAAATGGAATTGAACTGCATGCGAGCTCACACACAGAGAAGCATTCTACCTGTAAAGCTAAACCGGTTTCCTGAATACATTCTATTTGAGTTACACAGAACCACGGCGAATATGAAATAGGTTGACGGTTTAAACTGCAGGTGCGCTTTGAACCACTAAATGTAACCTTTCGCTCTGTACCCACTTTCATCACTAAAAACGAGATATCATTACATTTTTGTCGCCCGTCAAGTCGTCCGTCGGTCTGAATTTGAAAAGAATGAATGTAGATACGGTTTTCACCAATGAACTTTAGATAATAACAAAAAATTGAATGTGTATTTCACTATGATTTAGGGTACATTTTTTGCAAAACATAATGCCTGAACCTATTTTCTGCTTACCAACTAACTCTGGAGTATGCGGTTACTCTTCAATAAATTATATTCATCTAATTAACAAATAGTTTTTACTTTTTAAATTAAGCTGACTCTGGAACTAATTTCTGCGGGAATTGCGATCACCAATAGAAATTAGATTTCATCTTATATCTAATAAATGTTATTCAAAAACATACAATATAGTATAAAACTGATTAAGGTATACATACAGTCTTTTACTTTTAATTTGTGAAACTAGGAACCTACTTTTTTATAAAAATATCAGTCCCTCCCCTGTCAGTTGATAAAGACGTAGTTTACTGACTGTTTCTCGTACCGTGATCCTAATTTATCCTCATTCAATAGGAATATGAGGATAACCATGTTTTACATGCTGTCACGGTAATGTTACCGTGATGCTGTTAAAGCCTATTTCCTATTAGACTCGTGTTTTAATCGATCCTATTGTACGTAACATCAAATATAGAAAATAACTTTTTAATATGTGTTTTGATAGGCAATTTTTATAGCTCATTTAGCTCATCGAGCATAGTCGCAGACACAGGTAATTATAGTATATCGAACAAGGAAAAGTTTTTTTTTGAATTGTTTAACCATTAGAAAACTACAAAATAATTCAATAATATTAATCAATATTTACCTCACAAATAAAATCAATGAATATTACCGGCTCACATAATAAAACCCTTGGCACTCACGTTGTCAAAAGTTTTTACAGTTCTAATCACAAACTACTAACACAAACGGATATGACATGAAAGAACAAACGGAAAATAACCGCCCGCGTTCCTAGCGTGCTAAAGTCATGTGATAGCCTTGGTGCTAAAACCGTAATTTTAATTTAATATTAATAACAGATAGGCATTCCAGCACTAACACAGGCTATTTTGTTTGAAAAAACTGTGTGATATTAGGGCCATTTTATGGACTGTTAATTACACGAATAAGCCGACTGCGTGTAACTATTGACGCGTATTGCAACGAAATACTCTACACGGCCGGAATCTGTAATTGAACATCTGTTTGTCCCGGCATCGGGCTGTTTCCGCATTATCCTGTTATTTTATAACAATGACTGCTTGAACATCAATCTCGGCGAGGAGTCATGTACACAGAAGTTAATTGCGAAAGTTCAGTGCCTTCCGGTCGGCGCCCACGTGTCGGAACTTATTTGTATGAACTTAGGCGGAAATCTGCGGAAAATTTAGTAAACTTCCAAGTTACACAGTTTTGCGGTCGGAAATCATATAAGTAATGTACTTTTAATAGTCTTATGCATCTTTTCGGCTTTGCGGCGCTCTTATGAAGCGCTTTCCCAAGAAATTAAAAGGTAATTAATGTTTTATCCAAATTTACTTTGACAGATATTAAGTTTTTGTTTATTTAAAAAAATAACAGAAATAACTTAACGAAAATTCTCTTTAATGTAGATTTTAGATTTACATGATCGCAAAAGTAGCTTTAAAAGAATTAAAATTCAGATTATATCAATGATGATCATTTATCAGTTGTCACAGTACCAAACAACGAACTTAGGCTTAGGACTAATTTAGTGTAATGAAAATAACTAAAATGAAAATGAATCAACTCAGCCGATCGTGATCCAGGGCTGAAAGGATTCCAAAACATCGAGTTAAAATATAATAATATGCAATAAATCCGGTTTTAAGTTCTTTAATTTATGAGTCGTGAAAACTTAAGATCACATTAATAAATTCCCTTGATGTCAGAAAAACAATGTCTATCAAAAATAAAATATACAAATACTAAATCAGCACTGCTCGTGACCACGATGTCATAAAAAACATTGAAACCTAGACATGTAATAAAACCCATTAAACTCGTTTAAGTCCGTCTAATCGTTATTATTTCATTTGAAAACAAGGCTTTGAATACTCGTAGTCACAATAGTCTTCTTGAATTACGTAGACTCTAAAACAAAAACATGAAAGTAATTTAATAATATAATTCAAATTCACAATTCCAAAAAGTTTTATTCATCTTAGGAATTTCACAAAACACTTGATGAAGTCAGTCATCACATACTTCGGCTTAAACTATTTGTTGATAGGTGTTGAATAAGATATTGACATAACTATGAAGATATTACATTAAAAATTGACCGTGACATGAAAAAACAAACAACCAAATTGCTTACATAGTAATAAGCAATAAGCTATGGATACACAATACGAACATGACCAACTGGGACCAGAGTATTTGAACAAGAATGGAAAGAAGTAGTCACAGTATCATTATCAAAACGACCTGGCACCGCTAGTGGCACCCGTTCACGAGTATAGCGCAAGGACCAGCCATCACCGTCCTCAACCATATTTTAGGGAAGAGGGTGACCCGATACCCGACGCTACCACTAGCCATGCCGCCTGAGGGAGCATGACGTTCTTGCTATTGTCTTGATAAGAAAAATAAGTGAGTGGAACAGTCACCACTATGCCATATGTCATACTGCACAGCCAAGCAGTAAATAAAATTAATAAATAATTAGAAACTTTTAGATATATCCTGTTGTGCTTAATCCCATGCCTTCTTATCGTCTAAGTAACCTTTAGTTTATAATAAGCTTTTCAAGATAGTGTTTTAAATGACTGATTAAAATTTATTGAATGGCAGGGATTTAATTGACTTCGGAATTTTGTTGTATGTAAGTATTGACATTCTAATAAATGATTTGCTGCTTTTAGTAAGCCTTTATTTGGGAAACGCTAACTTATTGTCCTTCCTAGTCCTTACAGAGCAATTTTTATCATGATTATCTTTCCTAGTTTTAAATTTCTTACTATAATTATAAATATACACAATGTTTCCAATCTGTTTAAACTTTTCTCGAAGAGGTTCTCTATTTCCAAGTTTATACATTCCACGGATAGCCCTTTTCTGCAGTGTAAATATCGTGTCAATATCTGTGGCATTGTCCCAAAGTAGGATACATAATAGACAGAAAACTATAGAAAATATTATATACATTTTTACGGATTCAGAGGAAATTAGCTCAATAATAGATGATCAAGACCGTAGATTAAGACGGTTATACAATTCATAGAAACAAAAACTAAGGTATGGCAACCTAGAAAATATCTTTGCAGTTAGGCTTTCTTTGGAGAAAAAAATAAAAAAAACCGGCCAAGTTGGACTCGCGCACAAAAGGTAACTTGCTGTAAACTATCCACTTTTTTTTTTTTATATTATAAGGATAGGACGTTTGTCTTCCATGCCACCTGATGGAAAGTGCGCATGAAGACTATGGTGTTACACGTCCATCCACGAGAAACCTATTCACTCAACACTTAAAAGTTCCAGGACTGTAGTGGTCAGGAAAAACAGACGCAGGCAGATTGTTCCACTCCTTGGCAATCCGTACCAAAAAGGAACTATCGAAGCGTTTTGTTCGACTTCTTGGTAAATCCACTATATACTGTCATCAGCATATCTGTCATGTCAAGATATATGTGCTGTCATCAGCATATCCAATAATGCCTGGTGTTAGGAGGTCATTAATGTGCAGAAAGAATAAAGTTGCAGAGAGAACAGATCCCTGAGGTATTAATCGCCATTAGGTCAGAGGAGTAGCTGTCTAAGACTACTCGAATCGACCGTTCTCTCAGAAAATCAGATATCCAGTCGCAGAGCCCGGTCGGTATGCCATATGCTGGAAGCTTGCTTAAGAGACCAGACCCTGTCAAAGGCCTTGGATATGTCTAAGGAAACAGCTATTACTTCACCATGACCCTCCAAGGCCTCACTCCATAAGTGTGTGGCATACACGAGAAGATCGCCGGTCGAGCGTCCACTGCGGAAACCATATTGGCTATCGCTTAGGAGCTCGTTAGTCTCGAGGTATGCCAGGAGTCGATTGTTCAATACACGTTCCATGACTTTGCAAAGTATGGAAGTGATTGAGATTAGATCGCCGGTCGAGCGTCCACTGCGGAAACCATAATGGCTATCGCTTAGGAGCTCGTTGGTCTCGAGGTATGCCAGGAGTCGATTGTTCAATACACGTTCCATGACTTTGAAAAGTATGGAAGTGATTGAGATTAGATCGCCGGTCGAGCGTCCACTGCGGAAACCATATTGGCTATCGCTTAGGAGCTCGTTGGTCTCGAGGTATGCCAGGAGTCGATTGTTCAATACACGTTCCATGACTTTGCAAAGTATGGAAGTGATTGAGATTGGTCGATATTTGACAGGATCAGCACGGCTTCCCTTCTTCGGTACTGGTTGTACGTTAGCCAGCTTCCAGGATTTGGGGACTTTACCAGATTCCAAAGAAAGTCTATAGAGACGCGTCAAAACGGGAGACAACTCAGCTGCGCAGCGTTTCAACACCACTGCAGGAATACCATCTGGACCGCTAGCCTTATTCTCGTCTAGGTGCAGCAAGCATTTAAGAACCTCCTTTTGGCGAATATGAACGGTACCCATTGTAGGACCGAACTGAGGTAATTGGGGTGGGATTTTTCCTTGGCTATCTAGACGAGAATTTTCCGCAAAGATACTGGCAAATAAATCCGCCTTTTCCTTAGCGGTGTGGGCCAGAGAACCGTCAGGTTTCCGCAGTGGCGGCAGCGATGTGCGACAAAAGTTCGTTTCGACCGACTTGGCGAGGGACCAGAAAGCTTTGCTTCCCGAGGGGTATGACGCTATTCTGTCTCCAATACAGCCTATGTGGGCGAAACGAGCTCTTTTGATCACCTTCTTGCAGGACTTGGCAGCAGCATTGTACCTCTTCTTGTGTTCATGCGAATCCACGGCTTTGCTTCTGCGAGCGGTTGCCCAGGCTTTGTACGCTTCTCGCTTACGCTTTTCAGCGGAAAACCATTCAGCACTATACCATGGGCGAGCTTTGGTTTCAAGGGATAGATCAGCGTAGGTAATGAAAAACTCCGTTGCTTGACCTATCACACTTGAGAGTGCATCAGCGCAGCACGATGGATCGGTAGATGTAAAACAAGCTTGCCGCCACGGATAAGATGCGAAGAAATGTCGCATTTCATCCCAATCTGCTGACATGTAACGCCATACTCGCCTAGAACCACTTGGTCGGGTGTCAGGTGGCGAGTACTGCGATACAGATTTCACCAGACAGTGATCGGATGTCCCTAAGGGTGCAGTGACGGACACCAAATATCTGTCGGGATCGGTTGTCAGCAGAAGGTCCAGGCAGTAAGCAGTGTGGCCAGCAACGTCTGGGATGCGCGTAGGCTCGTCAACTAGCTGAGAGAGGCCATGAGTGAGCGAAAACTTAAAAGCCTCTCTACCAGCATGGTCAGTGTCCTGAAACGGGTATAACCACTGTCCGTGGTGTGCGTTAAAATCCCCCAGGAATACCAACTGCACTGTGGGAAAACGTTGCTGAACCTTGTCCGCTGTACTGCTGAGATAGTCCATAAGCCTTGTTGTCTCCCGATCTCCGCTGTGTGATCGATAAATACCAGCGTATACCATTTGGTCTAGGCCGGTATCTATGTGAACCCACATAACTGAAAGGTCCGGCACTTTTAAGTAACGGAGACGCTGACAACAGATCTTTTCACTGGCATACATGCACACCCCGGCGTGCGGGTGGAATTTGGACTCCAGGATGTAACCTGGGTAACAAAGGTATGCCGAGTCTGACGGATTACAGATCTGCGTCTCCGTTAGGAAGAGTAGGTGGGGTCTCTCCGTCTCGAGGTGGTGGTGGACATCATTGAGATTGGAGTGCACTCCTCGGATGTTACAGAAGTGCACTTTAAACGAGAGGAAGTGCAACCACTGTGTTACCTTACTCTTCTTTGGACTTTTCATTAGTTTTGGAGTGGAGTGAATAGGGAGGAGAACAGAAGTTGAGTGAAGTGCTGCAAATGGAGCCAAGCAACTCGATAGGGGTAACGCACCTTTGGGAAACTCACTTGGAGACTGCGGAGACGCCCGAACCCTCCCGAGTTCGCCATCGGGTCCTCTCAAACCGGTCGCCAGCCGGCACGATGGAGCCTCCCGGGATTTTTCGCGAGGTGGCGGGGCAGCCTTTTGCATGTGGCTACCATGTTACTTGGGCCCCCTACTACCTGCGGTCGACAACGGTGCACCGTACTTTGGATCCCGCTACCCTCCAAAACGAGTCACCCGGTGAGTCATTATCCTACGAGTTGAAAACAGATCTCTGATGCAGCACGATTACTCAGACCTATCCTCCTCAATGGCTACACTAGACATCATGCCGGAACGCAACTAGGTTACTTGGCGGCATGGTTTTGTCTAGTGGGTGGTGACAAGCCACGGCCGAAGCCTACCACCAGATTTTACTGCTCGTTTAGCACCACCCAGGGACCACGTACAAGGCATCGAGGGCTAAACCTTGCGGACGCGAGCAGTTTTCGGTCCCCAAAAACTTAGATACAGACAAACTACAACATAAAAACAAAAACAATATTAACAAGCAGGCTGTCTTATCGATGTCACCTTATGTCTTCCAGGCAACTTTACAGGTTTTAATTATAGTGGCAAGAGAAATACATCATTTGTAAAAATTTCAACTGTCCAACTAACACGATTCCTGAGCTACAGCTGACAGACGCGCTGACAGACGGACCGACAGACAGCAGTCTCAGTGATAGGGTCCCGTTTTCCCCTTTGGGTACGAAACCCTAAAAAGAGACCGAACATAACTAAAAATATTTTATCCCCATCAAATCGAAACCCCGTCTGGTTTGGGCTGTCTATTGGAGCCCTAATAATATTCTATTAGATTATTTATTGTATCGAAGACCCGCCCTAATTTAGCGAGCATATTTGTTTGATTACCTCCAGCGGAGCGGAAACAAAGTTTTCTATTCAGGCGAAAGCAAACATGATGAAGAAAACCTCATTTGGCTCATAGGTCGGGGAAAAAACATAATCCATGAATGTGAACAGACGGTCAAACGAATAGGACAATGCAGTAAGTATAGTTGGGGGTTTTGAGAGTAAGTTTTTGTTTAATTTTTGTTTGCTTTCTCACATAATTTTCTATTTATTCAAACTAAAAATAAATATCTGCGGAACACAGTAACTATGATAGTTAAGTAACAATTCTATTAACGGTTAGCAGAATCGAATTCACACGTATCTCCTAGCTATTGAGGTTAACGTATGTTGGTACGCTCTGTAGCCCACTCAAAGTATTTTAAAGTTTTATTTTCATTTTTTATAAAAATATGGATGGGACGTTTGTCTTTCATGACACCTGATGTTAAGTGAACATGAAGACTAAGGTGGTACACGTCCATCCACGAGAAACCTGTTCAATGTTAGCTTTGAATTTGTATTTTTAAATAGATAAACTCGTATTTCTCTGCCAAATTTTGCTGTCATTTTCTAATTCTCATCGTATGTAATACAATACCTACGAATCTTAGAAAAGCGTACAATTACGGTCCCGAAAAATTCGATACTAAAATAGCCATGAATATGAGATTACCAACCTTAGCCACAATTACAGCCAGATGGTGTGTTTTATTATTCATTAAGAAGATACTACTTCGGTTAATAGCCTCTCTTATGGGAGGGAAAGACATTAGATTTTGATATGAATTACTTAACCAACTTAACGATTGAGCCGATTAGATAATAAGAATATTTGTGAAAGGTTCTGAATTTCCATTTTCTGTTATGCCGCTAAAATATAATGATAATTGTCTTGTTAAACTTATGACATAATGTGAATTTAGTTACAAAAAAAACATGTTTTTACAAGAGTTTTTAATGTAAACGTAATACAAAATATTTACGTAAAAGGACAAAAACGAAGAAATATAAAACATCAGGCTCTATTCGGCATTACACTATTTAATCTTAAATCTCTCTTAGCTCTTGCTTGTGATTATTTTAAAATAAGATCGCTACTAAAATATGTAGAAATACAAGTGAACCGTAAGAAATATAAGAAATTTTGTTTTTACAGACTCTTGTGTAGTGTGTAGTGTTAACGATTTATTTAGAAATAAAATGCACAATAAGTGGTGGTGTATTATATAATAAAAACGTAACTCACGAATAAAAAATATAAGAGTTGCCTGGAAGAGATCGTATTTAGATGATAAGGCTATTTATTGTGCACTGTAGTTATAATATTGTTATAAAAATTATTTCTTACTCCATGTGTACAGTGAAGAATAAATAAATAAATATCATAACAAGTATATTAGGAACATTACTATTATAAATTCACATTCTAAAGCTATCTCGATCGTAACAATAATAAATTTTATCTACTTATAAAATAATTTATTTTACGATTTTCTATATATTTTCGGTATATCTGACATAAAAACATCGTCAGAATGAAATTCATCGACGAAACATTCGCTCTCTTGTAGTGCATTTAGTTGGAAATGTGTGTTTTCGGAATTACTTATTTTTACAACTCTTTTTGCATGGACCTCAATTTTTTTTAAACATGACCCTAACAAAATTTGTTAAACATTTATTTTAATGCTCTTCCATTAAAAACCTTAAACTCAATATATTTGATGCGTTAAAGAGATCGTGGATGCATGGTCCTTGTGTCGACTTTGCATTCGCAAATGAATTAAAATACTAAAATAAAGAAGTTCGTTACTAAACTTTCAAAATGCTTCATGACTATTTAGTGTTGATCTTAAAAAAGGACTTACGATTTCTTTTCTTCATCTTTGTCCGACGACGCGACATGGGTCGAACACTGTTTGATCAGTGCTCGTACCGTTTACAAACTGCAACTGCTTTAGCTATTAAATAAAGAAAATGTTTTCAGTAATCATGAACCTAACAAAAGCTTTATTTGGCTCTGTAGTAAATAAATAGTTTTATTTGTAACTAATTGATAGATAGTTTTTATTAATCGAATCATTGTTTTCATCGAAGCTTAATGATAATCAAACATGAAAATAGAGTTATAGCTTTTAATGAAAATAAATGACTAGTAATTTATATAAACCTTCATGCAATTAGGGCTATTGACTCAAGGCTGAGTCAGCAGCTTGGAAGAGTCACGTTTGAGTGAATAGACCCGTTCGAACCGCCTTAATAGAGGCTTTTATTTCTGTACAGTAGATTTGGTAAAACAGAAACTCATTAATGAGTTCCTGTACTACTGCTGCTCGCAATAGTAACCTTTGATTCGCGTTCATTACTTCTAAATGGAATTTTCTTATTGGAATACAGTAATATGCTTAAGGGTTAATATTTTCGGTCCTTATTAGATAAAGTAAAATGTTTTTCATTTACGTTGTAAAAGACTTACTACTTAGCGTTGCTTGTCCACACCTGAAGATGAGACCTTATTATGTTTAGCTGGCTTTTTTGGTGTTATTTACAAGTAAAATTAAAGTTTTGAACTCAAATCCTGATCTAAGAAGATAAAATTTGTGTGATGAACTGATTTGACATGTTAATTTCTTAGCAATATTCGTATATTTCATTGCAGGCTACAATGGCTCGATAGTTTGATCGGGAGACTCATACATCGGTGAGGTATCTCGATTAAAGTAGAATTATTTAGCATTTGTTACAAATTTCGTAGTTGTGAAACTTATCTCTAGTATTTTTATATGCAAGTAGTCTATATATTTATCATTATGTCTCACAGCTTCATTCTTCAGCGATTTATTGACGTATTGTAGTAGCGCCCCCACGCGCTAGCCTTGCACGGTATTTAAAGATCCTTTTTTTTTTTTTTTTTTAAAAAAAGGAGGTAGGATCTTAAAACTGGCACTTAGATGGTGGACTGGTCTCACTTTTCTAGCTTCATTCTGTGTCTCCGTGCTCAAGCCTTCGCACGCCTACGATTTTTGCTAGTTATTTTGCACATTTAAACTTACATTTTCATTTTATTTAATTATATAACCATTTGCTTTAAACTATGGGAAATAAAAGAAAACACGAAGATAGTGAAGAAAAAATAAGA
The DNA here is from genome assembly GCA_944452665.1 of Stenoptilia bipunctidactyla. Classification (NCBI taxonomy): domain Eukaryota; kingdom Metazoa; phylum Arthropoda; class Insecta; order Lepidoptera; family Pterophoridae; genus Stenoptilia; species Stenoptilia bipunctidactyla. The sequence goes on from OX101723.1 coordinate 309,124, forward strand.
AGAAAAATACAAAAATTAGAATCAAAACTATTAAGAAAAAAGAACCGTAGCAGAATTATAATTTATTCTTCGGATTCATCAGACGAAAATTTTGACCGTAAGTAACGCAAATATTTTATTTTCCATGTGGTGAAAAGTGACATTGTTATCAACGTGGTAATCACAATATGATTAAAGTAATGTGCAATGTGGGCCTCCGACATATAGGTTGTTCCCTTTGCAAAACCAGTAATGACGCGATGTGAGTTTCCGTCTCAAAGGTTATCTCCTTCGCAAATATTTAAAATGCGCATGTGGGCATCCGCCATAGAGGTTGTCCTTTGCCAATTATAGCAAGTCATTATAACTGACTGGTATATGTATTGTACACAGGTCGATCGGAGGACGAAGCACCTTCGTCACCTTGTCCGCCAGCTCAACCCATTTCGCCGCCATCACAGTCGCCGCCAGTATCTCCTTCAACGACACCACCGCCAGAGCCCTGTGAACCATTGCCATCTACGTCTGCTGAAACAGAAATTGTCCTAGAAGAACCAGAACTAGATGAAGACATCTTACACCTGCTCGGTGATGCACCGAAATCTGGTACTCCACTAGGGCCTCCTATACACAAGGACGTGGCTAGCAGATGGCAAGAGATCTTGGCTAAGGGATTAGCGAAAGACATAAAGGAAAAAATACTGGAGGAATATTTAGTCCCCAACAACTGTGATTTTTTAATTGCACCTATGCTAAACCCCGAGGCAAAAGCAGCCCTCTCAGAGCCTCTTGTAAAAAGAGATGCGTTCCTGATGCAAAAGCAAAAACAACTAGGAGTTGCTCTTTCTGCATTAGCTTCTGCCACCTCCCTAATACTTTCGAATGAGACATCAAAGCAGAAACTGCTAAAACCTATTAGTGATGCTTGCCGAATTTTATGCGACAACCATTTTGTTGAAACCAAATCTCGACGAAACCTGGTAATATCTTCAACTAACACCCAGTTGAAAGACACCTTAATTGAATCGGTTCGAGATAAATCCTGGCTATTCGGCGAAAATATATCTGACAAACTAAGAGCCGCTAAATCTATACAAAAGTCCGGTGACGATTTAAAAAATCAGCCAAAACCACGGCCAAATTTCCAAGGCAAAAGTAATAGGGGTCGTTTAAACTACAAGCTTCAACACCGCAAGACAGAAAACAAGATAGCATTCAGCAGCGACAGCGGACGCGGTCGCTATCAGCCGCGTCTGCAAACACGCAATATGGCGCCGACAACGGCGCGGACGACCCATCGCTCACCGCCTGCACACCGTCGGACAACCTACAAGTAAATCATGAGGTATGTTTTGCCGGAAGACTTCAGTATTTCCAACATAAATGGGCTGAAATAACTAACGATAATACGATATTGTCATATATTAAAGGTTATCAAATACCATTCTCTAGTATACCACAGTGTACTGATAGTCCAAATGTTACGCCTAAAAATCAACAGGAAAATACCGAATATATTAATGCCATCAAAAAATTGTTACTTATAAATGCAATTTCACCATGTAAAACTGAGCCCGGACAATTCATATCAAAAATATTTCTTGTGCCTAAACCGAATGGTGAAAAAAGATTTATTTTAAACTTAAAGGCCCTCAATAAATTCATTACAACGAAACATTTTAAAATGGAGGATTATCGAACTGCCACAAAATTAATCACTAAAAATTCTTATCTTGCCACCATAGACCTCCAAGATGCCTATTTTTTTGTACCGATACATACATCGCATAGAAAGTACTTACGTTTTCAATATAATGACATTCTTTACGAATTTAATTGTTTACCATTCGGTTTATGCACGGCACCCTTTGTTTTTACAAAACTGTTAAAACCGGTTGCACAATATTTACGAACTCGAAATTACTTATCAGTCATATATTTAGATGATCTATTATGTATTGGGATTGATCAATCAGATTGTACAAACAATGTCAATGCAACTATCGCCTTGTTACAAAATTTAGGTTTCATTATTAACACCAAGAAAAGCTGCTTGACCCCAAGAACACATTGTAAATTTTTAGGATTCAATTTCGATTCAATGAATATGATTCTTACGCTACCCCCCGAAAAGAAAATAAAAATGAAAGATCGTATTAACTATTTTATAAATGATGTACGATATTGTAAACTACGTGAGTTTGCAAGTTTCCTTGGCCTGTTAATTTCGGCATGTCCCGCAATCAAATATTCTTATTTATATACGAAAAAATTTGAAACCTTTAAATATGAGATTTTAAGTAAAAATTCTTCCTATGAACAAAATGTGCAAATCCCCGACTCGTTAAAACCGGATATGGTATGGTGGTTAAAAAACATTGATTCAGGTTTTACACCACTAGGCCCAAATGTGTTTGACCTCGAAATATTTTCAGATGCGTCTCAGTCAGGCTGGGGGGCCTTTTGTAATAAAATCAATTGTAACGGTTATTGGAAACATGATGAATTAAATTTACATATAAATGAACTTGAATTACAAGCAGCTTTTCTGGGTTTGAAATGCTTCGCAAAAAATATTTATGATTCCACAATACTATTACGTATTGATAATGTCACCGCTATATCGTGCATAAATAGGATGGGTAGTGTTCAATACAAACACCTAGACAAGATCACCAGGTTGCTCTGGGAATGGTGCGAACGTCGTAGAATTACTGTGTTTGCTTCGTATATTAACACTAGGGATAATTGCGACGCTGACCGGTTGTCTCGTAAAAACTTCCAGGATACGGAATGGGAACTTAATAGTTGCGCATTTGAAGATATTGTTAAGCATTTTGGTTGCCCTGACATTGACTTATTTGCTAGCAGGTCTAATGCTAAATGTCCCGTTTACGTAACCTGGAAGTTGGACCCTGAAGCGAAAACAATTGACGCTTTCACTATGTCATGGAAAGACTGCAATTTCTACGCATTCCCGCCATTCGCACTACTTACAAAAATTCTTCAAAAAATTATCAGTGACCGAGCAGAAGGTATTGTTGTGGCTCCTTATTGGCCTACACAGCCCTGGTTCCCGCTATTTCAGCGCTTAACAATATCTGAACCTTTATATTTTAGACCTAGTATTAACCTATTAAAATCTCCTTTCAGGAACGTACATCCATTACACAAGACCTTACAATTAGTTGCCGCGAAGCTTTCCGGCAAACACTATTAAGAAAATCTATACCTGCTCAATCAATAGTAATTATTTTAGCTTCTTTGTCAGACTCCACATACAGACAATATGATGGGTGTATTAAAGCGTGGGTAGAATACTGCATCAGGCACAGTTACGATTATACTAACGCAACTGTTCTTGATATCTTAAGCTTCCTAACGGAAATTTACGATAAAGGAGCCAGATATGGCACCTTAAACTCTTATAAATCAGCATTAGCTTTGCTCTTAGGTAGTAAATTAAATGATGAAATAATTATTAGGTTCATGAAAGGAGTTTCTAAATTAAGACCTTCGAATCCGAGATATAACTTAACATGGGACCCTAATGTGGTTCTTAATTTCTTAGCGTCGCAATGGCCTAACGAGAATCTTGATTTAGAAACTCTTTCCAAAAAGACTGTGTCCCTGTTAGCATTGGTGACAGCGCACCGAGTGCAAACATTATCCCTAATTAAATTGCCAAATATTAGTCAACAAGATAATTGTGTAATAATCAAAATCCCCGATACAATTAAGACGTCAAAGCCAAATACACTGCAACCGATATTGAGATTACCATTCTTTAATTCACGTCCAAATATATGTCCTGCCCGAAGTTTACTTGCATATTTGAATAAAACACAAACTTTAAGAATCAATCATGATAATTTATTTGTAGCTTTCAAAAAACCGCATTCAAAGGTAACATCACAAACTTTAAGTAGATGGATTAAATCCACACTTAATATGAGTGGCATAGATACATCAGTGTTTAGTAGTCATAGCACTCGGCACGCAGCCACCTCTGCCGCTGGTCGGCTTGGTGTTAGTATAGACTTGATTAGAAAAACCGCCGGCTGGAGCGAGTCTTCCTCTGTCTTCGCCAGGTTTTACAATAGAGATGTGATTTCTGATCCGGCTTTGTTTGCACACTCTATACTTTCTGCAAATAACAATCTGTAAACGAAATTAAAACTAATTAATTATATATACTTAACTGTGTATCTCATTGTAATAAAATAATATAATATATCTTACCTTACATTGTACTTACCTGATATAATTGAATTTCTTAATTTTTGTCAATAATTTATTGATTACATGATTTGTTTAATTTTCTACTGTGCTATTGTTATATTTTATTTAAGAATTGTTATGTAACACATAAATAAATAAAAGATAACAAATAATCTGTGTTTTCTTTATTCACACAATATCTCAGGGTCGTATTTCACATTTGCTCTGAACATCCTACAATACGTCAATAAATCGCTGAAGAATGAAGCTGTGAGACATAATTAGAAATCAAACGAACTTACAAAGTGAAGTTCGATGATAATTATGTGAACAGCTTCATTCGAAGCGATTTACATACACCCACCCTGCTCGTTCGAATCATCATAGCACCACGATAAATTAATATGTATCCATCAAGGTACTTATATATATGTATGCATATACATATAATCCCACCCTTTTAAAAATGTGAAATACTAAATCTCTCAACGAAATGAAGCTAGAAAAGTGAGACCAGTCCACCATCTAAGTGCCAGTTTTAAGATCCTACCTCCTTTTTTAAAAAAAAAAAAAAAAAAAGGATCTTTAAATACCGTGCAAGGCTAGCGCGTGGGGGCGCTACTACAATACGTCAATAAATCGCTTCGAATGAAGCTGTTCACATAATTATCATCGAACTTCACTTTGTAAGTTCGTTTGATTTCTAACAACATTGCATAAAACTTTCCACACTTGTAAAGAGGAGGCATCATTTTTCGTAATATTAGAGAGAAATGACTACTCCGCATCCCTTTTCTCGGAACATTTTTTTATGGCTTTACAACCGAAACGACTTTTTAGGGGTAATTTTTCAGAAAATGTTGTCGCAAAATGATTTAAGGAAGAAATTTTAGTAAATAGCTGGATTTTATCTATTTCGGGCGGATATTTTTGCGTTCCAAATATTTAAAGTAAATATAGATGTATATATTTTTTGTGAATTTATTTTTATTATTAATTAATTATTTTCCTTATTCCATTCTTCTCGTACGTTTGATACCTTCAATTTTGGTGTTGATTATTTAGAATATATTTTTTTTAAATTACATAGAGATATTTCCTGGTTCCTTAGACTAGTCCCCTGTCAATTACTTAACCCAGATTATGGGGTGCTACAACAACAAAAAATAGCTCTTTGTTTACCCCAATTTTTTCCTATTTCTTTACTTTCATAAGTTTACGTTTTTGATGTTTTTCGGTTCGTAGTAATTTGAATATTAGATAAAGTGCAGAAATTTATTCAAAAACTTTTACTCCATTATATTTTCATTGATTTCTGTATGTTCAATTGCAAGGTGAATAAATGGCTTCAAAATGGTTGGTTTTTATAAACCTTTTGAAAAAATTACCTGATCATTGTTATTTTTTTTTATCACTAATAGTTTGGCCGAGTAAATTATCAATTTTTTTAAATTGTAACGAATATAATGATCACTTTATTAGCCTGCAAACATGACGGGTGTTATAACAAACTGTAGTATAATCCACGTCTATCATACGCCTCATTGAACAGTTGGCTCTGAACGACATTATTAAGGAATGAGATTGCTATGATGATGATGAAAGGTTTCAAATATTACAAATGAGGACTCTGGATCCAGGAAAAGGTAGCGCAATACCCGATTTTTATAAAAAAAACTAGAAGGCAGTGTCGTTTTACTTTGCGCTTTGCAAACTCCCTTTCAGTCCGCTTTCATAAACATTTTGATCGTTTTTTTTCAGTTTTTTGTTGTAAGTTTACGAGCATCAAACTAAAGTGCCATTCGTTAATATCGTACCACGCATTGCCCTTTGCCACCTGCAACAAAAATGAAAAAGACCGACAGACTTAAGAAGGCCTACCAGCTGGCATATTAGTGTGTAAATGGAATCATAAGTTTGGTAACTGTACCTTACAATTTCGAAAAAGTAAATCCAACCCACAGGGCTAAACATTACATATGCTCTTCAAAGCAACATAAAAATATGTGCTCATAACTCAGCCAAATGTTAGAAAAAAAAATACAATTACAACATAGGAGTAGACAGGACTGATCAGAACATAGGTCTAAAAGATTCGATAAAAAGTAAAAAGTGGTAGGTAGGTACTATATACACATGACTTCTCATGCCAAATTGGGTTGACAGCATTGGTTTTATAATTTGTTTATAATCATTTGTTAAAATTCTTGGATTAATAATAGCAAGTCAGTCTTATCATAATTATACAATATAAGAAACACTATCACTGAAGGAGATGAGATGAATGCCTTTGACAATTAATTAATAACCTGGCTTTGATCTTGAGTATCTTTATGCGAGGGTTAGCTACTACTGCTACACGAAGTTGAAATTCATTTTTGAATTTGAAAATTGAAATTTTATTTATTTTGAATACCTACTTGTCATATTTTTTTCACAAAATGAGAAATAATACTTGCTTGATGAGTGACTAAAATTATAGTTGTTCCTTGTCATGTGGGATCTAAACTATCATATTAAGACGGTCATCTAAGTTGTTAGTAACGTGTTAAGATATTAGACGACTTCACTCGTCTCTTTTCTTCTCTCTTTTGCTCTGAATATAAAGATAATTATGACTGTGCCTTCTAAATATAATAAATCAATACTATGGAGGGTATTGGAATGACTTTCAAAATTAAACGATAAAGCATTAATATTTCGGCATTGATTGGTAATAGTGTTGTTGTAGCGTGATACAATATGCAAATACCGATTTAATTTTAATCTTATCTAATTATAATAGTCAACGTTTATTCCAAGAGCACAGACTAGGTACTAAATAGCAGATACAGCAAAATGATAGTTTAATATAATATGTATTTCAAAAACCAACCTCTGCGACGTATTATTTTTATTTGAGTGAAAGCGCAATTCACTTGAAAGTTAAGAAATAAGAGCTACCTAGTGCGATCTTAAATAGGTAGTGTGGGGACTTACTTTGGGCAGTAAAAGTAGATGACATTTCCACAAATTCATTTCTAACCTTCTGCTGCAAATATTGTCGAGATATAAAATGTAAACATAAAAGATTAATATTTTAGAGTAATATTAAATGTAATCTAATACAAAGTCGTATATTTTATAACATATTTTTTACGACGCTTTTCTTCCATTTGGGCGAAGTTTATTTGCCGTAAAACAGCTATCAAATAGATCCAAACTACTACGCATCTTTTGATGAAGCAATATTGTGGAGCTGACGACCCGCGCCGAGCGAGCTGGAGCGAAGTGGTCTACGCTTTTTGTTTTATAAAACTATGGAAAACGATTCCAGGCTAAAATCGTGTTGTGTACGTAAAGAAGTGCAGTTTTTGCAGTGGCTGAGGATAATATGAGGTACTATATTTAAATATGTAAATGCCTGTCCCTTTGATCTGGTGTCGAACAATGAGTTTGGCTGCAACCTTCAGTCGCTACAAAATAGCTTCAATGAACCGTCTCCTAACTTTTACCAATTTAATACTATTCAGTAGATATTGTTTTGACTCATTGGACACTGATTTTGGGTCTGCTGCCCTTTCATCGTCCTTTCGAAGATGACGTCATATAAAATGTTACACACGGGCAATAAAGATAAATACTCAAGTACGAAATAAGTTTAGGTTGTTCTTGGAATATTAAATAAATGTTGGTTTAATATCTGAAATGAGATCAATAGAAGGAAATGGGTTCTGTAAGTCCCAGATACAATTACAAATAAAAATATAATTAAGTGGCGTTGCGCTAATTGCCACCCTTAAATTCGAAATACAAAAGAGAGCCTAATTGCCTTTTCCTAGAAACTGCTCAATCTCTGAGTAACAGTCTTGATAAACATAAATTTGACAATTTGTACTAGTATATCTAGAACGCGGGCTTACTTGATTACTTAACTTGAGGAGACAGCCGAATATACTTAATACTTGTGAAAAACTCTACAAAAATACCTGTAAGTTTTTTGTATGTTGAATTAATGTCGAATTTTGTGTACAGATAATAATTTTTACTATCTAATTAATTTGAATCCATATATTTTTAAGCATTTACATACGGAAAAATATTGAGTTTTTAATATTAAGATCACTTTATTCATATGTTCCTTTCTAAGCCTATCATCATCATCATCACAACTCTACGTAATGAGCCCACTGCAGGGCATGATAAACCACAAAGCTGGCCAAGTGCAGGTTGGCGGATGTCAGAATTTTCAGGGTGCCAAAAACGGATTCTAACAAGCCTTGCCGACTACTGTATACAACTTTTATACAGTATAAGTTGTATGCTGTCGACAACTGTATACAGCTTAACGTGCCTTCCGAAGCACGGAAGTCATCGTGAGAAATGAATGGTTGGCGGTCAACCATCCTTTTTATTTTTACCATAATAGTTTAACTGGCTTTGAAACTTTATGTATCTTTCGACGCGCAACGGTTCTTTGTAACTGCTGTGAGTTTAATAATTTGATATCACCGCTGTCCATGGAGACCTACTGGAAACTACTGAAGCATTGCCAAACCTTAGATATTAGATTCTAAATCACGGGTCTAGTTTTAAGATAGCTTAATTGTTTTTAGTATATTTAGAATTTTCACGAAATGGTTTTATGTACCATTTGTGCCTAAAGTTTGGAAAAATGTCGTTAATAACTTCAAAATTTCCCTTAATTTAAAAATAAATTAAATTCATTCAGGCCGTGTGTACGGTCTCAATTGATTTAGCACTTTAATTCATGGGTGGCAGATCACAAGTTGTGATTAACCAGCTCTAAGTCCGCGTCTAGAACGCGCAGCCTTTCTCTTGTTATGTAACTGTATAATTAAGTGGACGGAATGGTTCATATTTGGGTGAATAATTTCGCTTCTTTGCGGGCTAGGCTCAATTGATTTTGATCGATCCTGGTAGTTGATACTCTAGCCCTTGCGGTTATTTAGTAAAATTATAACTGAATAAGATATCATAAAACTTAAAGTTGGTTACGGTCAATGGTCGAATAGATACTTGTTGCTTTAATACGCTTAAAAAATAAGGTAGATAAAACTGAAATTTTGCATATTTTTTTACTAAAAAGGATGCCACGTTCGTCTATCATGACACCTGGAGGTACCATGAGGATTAGCTGGTACACGTCCATTATGAGAAATATATTAATTGAGACGCTCAAAAGTACAGAACTAAACTATTCAGTAGTTATACTGTAATTTGTAGCACTGTGTGTACCGTAACATACTGCTTGAGCGCGCCTTATATTGAGAAATAAAGCCGTCTTTGGCTATGGCGCGAACTAACAGTATGTCATGTTTTTAATTTTCGTTTTTTCGTTTTTTATTTTCGTTCGGACAGAAACGCTTTAGTTTTCTTAGAAGATTCTCGGCCCAACCTTCAGAAAGGGCTGATCAATGTTTATTTCGGAGAAAAAATCTCTGAATTTTATAATCCGCGAATCGTACCGCTCCACCATATTTAAATAATAAGTTTGTTCCCAGTGATAACCTTTGTATTATTTGTGTATAAAAAGTGCTCTCTCTCATAATAAATATATTTACTGATAATTAAATCTTTAACTTCTCACGATCCCACGTTCTAGTACCTACTTGAATAATTAAGTAAATACAATTCGTCACAATATGAGTTATATTGTTATATAAAAATAATTTATTTTATTTACATGTTATTATTTCTCGGAATATCAACGAATCATTATCTATCTGGAACAATATTTTCCCGGCAACATGTGTGTCATATTTACATTACTTAGTAACTATACTAGATCTAGATTTTATTTATCAATTCCATTTTTTATACTACAAGTACATCCCTAGCCATTTTATAAATTACAGTTGGCTAAATTTCAACAGAAATTGCTAAAGTTTTGTACTTGCCCAGTTTTTGCCTGACAGAAGTAACATGAATTTTGACCTGAGTGTACATAAACATTTTCCGCTGGAAGCGCTTGATGGATTGAGCTAAAATTTCACACACAAGGAAAGCAGAAAAATCTGGAATAACTAGGATAACTGGATTTTCACCAGTTTAGAATTCACACAACTAAAGCGAGGGGAACAGTTATTGATGAAATTGATAATTTAGTTATGGAATAATTTGTTATCGCGTGATGACAGCAAGCAAATTGTACCTACAACAGAATCACATCGAGTGACACTGTAGGTTTATTATATACTAGCTTTATCCCGCAAGTTCGTATGCGCTTAACTACCCTTCTCGTGGAAATTTCAGAAACTATACAACCAGACACCCACTGAAAGAATCTTTATACCAAGTATCACACCCATGCACTCAAGGAATAAGTTTTTTTCATACAAACCAAAAATCATATATTTCCCGTTCTGTGGGAATTTTGGGAATTTTTTTCGTAGCCCAACCAGTCACTCTTTGAAAAACCTTCATGCCAAGTATCACATCCGCACACTCAAGGAATAAAATTTTTCATACAAACTAAAACATCATATATTTCCTGTTCCCGTGGGAATTTCAGAAATTCCATTCATAACACAACCAGACACACATTGAAAAATCTTTACACCAAGTTTCACATCGGTGCACTCAAGGAATAAGATTTTTCATACAAACTAAAAAGTCCTCTATTTCCCGTTCCCGTGGGAATTTCGGGAATTACTTCCTTAGCGCACCCCTACATCCCCTAAAAAATGTATGTTCCAAATTTCAGCTCTCTACGCCCAGTAGTTACGGCTGTACGTTGTCTGTCAGTCACTCAGTCACTCAGTACCTCAGTCACTCAGTCAGTAACGGAACAGTTTTATATATATATATTGATTTTCTTATTTGGATCCAACTAAGGAACGAATCCTTCTTAAAACAAAGCTATTATTTGAAAACGGAGTGTTAAGTTTCCTGTGTTCACGGTGTCTACAAAATTTAAAGTATACGCGTTTGCTTTAGTTAAAAAATAATATATTTTTTTTGTATGACTATGAACCGTAAAAAACTTAAGACACATTAACACAATTTCTTAATATTTTTTTATTCAAAGGTCTTTACCAAAAACTTAATTAAAGCCGCTTCAAATAGTCGCCTTTAACGACACGCTCTTGAAGACATAACGATACCTACTCTGCGCCCACTATGAACAAAAACCACTTAACACAAAAGACGAGCAAAACCACTTTGTTACATCTGTAACATTATGAACAATGTAATCTTTTGATACAAAAGTGAAATAATATATCACTTGAAGGAACAAGAAAATGTAAAAACCACGAAATAATAAATAGGGAGCAGTAAGTAAGAACAACTGGTGACAAGACAAACGAGCGCGGGCCAGCGCCTGATCCCGGCCGTGCACTCCGCGCTGCATGCGCTCACTCACCTACCTACGCTTGCGAGTGCGACTGACGCCATTAACAGGGAAAATATGCACTATAACACTTTGAAGATTATACTAACAGTTTCATGTGCTTTTGATGTGGCTCGTGTACCTTATAGAAGTTTAAATATGTCTTCACAATTAGGTTGGTTGTAAGTATCTTGGAATAAACAGAGAAAATAGCGCGTTGGAATAATCTTATATGATCAAAAGTACAGAACTAAACTAGTCAGTAGTTATACTGTAATTTGTAGCACTGTGTGCACCTAAATAAAACTACTTTTTAACCGGATTATTCGCGTATAATTTATATTTTACATTACATTTTAATGTAAAATATAAAAAAAAATCGAGTTACATTTTAACTCGACTTGTCGCTCGTGACCACGGGGTCTACCTACGCTTGCGAGTGCGAGTGCGCCATTAACAGGGAAAATATGCACTATAACACTTTGAAGATTATACTAACAGTTTTATGTGCTTTTGATGTGGCTCGTGTACCTTATAGAAGTTTAAATATGTCTTCACAATTAGGTTGGTTGTAAGTATCTTGGAATAAACAGAGAAAATAGCGCGTTGGAATAATCTTATATGATGTAAAGAAAACGACGATTTTAACCGAATTTTATCGTTTTTAGTTATAGTTTGATTTAGGTACATTATCAATTAAATTCTTTAGGCGCAATATTTTTTATTTACCGACGTCATATTGATTGATTACTTTAGCAACTATACATCTAACAAACTACCTCCAAAAATACTTTTATTTTAGACATTATGCAGAGGCAGCGGGACTTATATTTCGCAGGCCTCACACGGCCAAATAACGTAAGTTCACCCTCCATCCAACAAAAGCCACTTTTTTCCTAACCATTTCCACGAGCACATCATTTAACCCACCGAGCAATTAGACATTGAAGTTTTGACACATCAATATGTCACGCGTGTGTCTGCCGGCGGCGGCGGGTAGCGCCGGCACACCGGTGCGCCCGGCTGCCGGCTGCCGGCCGCGCCAACTTGCACGGATAAATCACAAGTCCTACTTGAATAGGCACGCGATACACAGATCTATGCGTATGGAAGTGTAAAGTACTTTTTTAGTTTTTGTCTTGGTGAAATTATTTGTTTCACGATAGATTTTAAAGCTTACGAACAAACCGTAGATGCAGTGCCTTGAAGAATTGGCATGGTTTTCTGAATATTACATAAGCAATTAAACATAAAAAAAGAATTTAGTTTATATTATTTTAGTACCTAAGTATTCATATATTTTTTCTTGAAATGCTTATTTCGGAGTTCCCATGTGAAACTCAGAGGTTCACTAGTAAGATATATGCTTACATTACAACCCGTAACCACGACATCTACACAATACACAACATCCATTAAGCACTAAGAGAGGAAGACCGGCATTTACTTAAAAAAAGCTATAAATATCTCATTATATGTTACTGCTAATAATTTCTTGAGCGTAAAACCGCTTATATTAAGTTTACGCGTCAGTCCATCTAGTACGTTTTTTATTAAGTCTCACATCAACCATTATTGACACTGCCATGAAAGAAAAGTGCCAGCAATGTTTTACAAAAAATACCTCTTTCTGCCCGCGTGCTTCATTTTTAGTTTTTGTCTCATTGGCACTTGTTTGAAATATAGTTTAAATACTTCTAAGTCGTGAGGAAAAGAAAAACTTTTTACTTCTAGTTTTTTAACTCTGTGTTTTTAATAGAAACTGTACATAGGCGTAGTACACAAACACAACCACTCGGGAAGCGAGTGATCCATTTTTCCATGAGTTATGGTACGCCAGGGGAGCGCTACACAAAATACGGATCAAAAGTGATGTACCGTCACTCATAGGTTTCAGGACACTCTGTATAAGATCAATATGTGAGAACATTGCGCTAGATGGGACCACATTACGGGGTGAATGAACATTTTACGATCTATTCTTTTGGGAACATCTTGTTATAGCGCGTTGGAAAAATTCCGAAAAGTATTTTCTTGCAATATTTTGATATTATATGTTAAAAAGTGAACCGCGATGTAGATGAGACTGTATGTTAGTATCTTAAGAGGTTTACGGAGTCTCATCGCTCACCCGAGCTCAAGTAAATACGTAATATAAAGTAACGATGGTTTTGATATATTTTTAGATCATATTTTTTATGTTTCATATTTCAGGTATCGTTTTAGTGGTGTGGTTAAGTATACTTAATCCTACTAATACTTAAGCCTTAATATTAATAAACAGCAAAAACATGTTTTGAAAAATCTTTTCAAATTACAAAAACTGCAGACAATCTCAAATGGTTCTACGAAATCCCCTTAACTATTCACAAGGAACTTATGTATGAGAGTTTAAATGTGTAAAAAGTAGATCTGTAGTGCGATGCTGAGTAATGAGGAAAAAAGCAACAACACGCGCGTCGCCCGCCCGCCGCCCGCCACCCGCCCGCCCGCGGGGCGACGCTCAGATAAAGGGATTGTGGTGATGCGAGCTTCAGTCGCCCTGTCCGCCCCTCACACAGTCACTTGTAAAGACAAGAAAGTAAGGACTTTTCGTAAATATATAGTTTATTTTAACCACACTTCTAGTCATTGGTCTGAAATTTGTATGCAGTGGTCAAAAGGGTGTATCAGAACTCAACATTCACCAAGCAGCAGTTAGCCAGTTTGATAGATTATGGCTAAAAACCTCCTTGACACCAAGGGGCCCTTGACCCTGTGGTGAGTTAGTTCGTAAAGGGTTCATGGTTATGGTGTGATGTTTTTATTATTTAAATAACTATTTCAATTTAAACATTTGGATTAGGTATCATAACTATAATGACTAGGTTATAAAACTTACCTATATATTCTACTCAACTTTGGTTACGGCGCGGCGATTACTACATTTATAATAAATTTTATATTTATACCATAATTCAATTTGACACATAAATCATGAAGTACTGTAGTGATGTGGTAACACTATCTATCTCAGACCGCTGGGGTCGCTGCACAACTCAAATGTTCGTGTTCATAACCTGCATGTTTACTTGCATACGTCTGGGTGTACTAACTTAGTATGATATGTTTATGTAATTAAAAATATGTAGGGCTAGGTGGCTCTGTGTGAATAATTATGTAGAACAATTATTTATTTCGTGATATTAGTGCTCTTTAAGTACTACAATAAAATGAATCTGTCATAATCTTAAAACGGTGTGACAGACGCCCACGTTAAGCCGGGACTGTTGTAGTCAAAGACTATGATTTATTACTAAACTCCTTATTTTGGCCTTCGGGACTTCTAAAAACATAACTTATATTTATCCGATTTACAATATTATGGATGGTTTATCGGACGAACGAAGTTATAAGTGGACTCAAGACTTTAGTTCGGTATCTAGCTGGATAATGTAGATAAATTGGATGAAAGCAAGACGTGGGACGTGCATTTCAATGAATTGCTAGAGAACTTGATTTAAGTAATGGCGTGATTTTATAAGTTTAGCAAAACTATCATGGTCATTGAAATTAACTTTGGAAATGGAACATTTACTTACGAAAGATTTGTATATTTATTGTGGGTTCTTTTTATGACGTCACAACCCACGAAACAGAATTACGATACTGGTATCTTAAAAAGTTCCGTTTCTAAAGTTTATACACTACGTATTAGTATTTTTATCGATGTACAAACAAACTTAGTTAGTAATTCTTATTATTTAAAGGTATTTATTAATTACATTCCTCTTAGCTTTAGAACTATAAAATAAATAAAAAAATAAAATCCCTAGACAATCACAGGAACTACATGGCCCCAAAGTAAGCATAGCTTGTGTTATGGGATACCATGTAGCGAACTAGGGGGGAACCTAGAGTAGAAATACATAAATAGATAAACACCCAGACACAGAACATTTTTTTTCTTGTTCCGTGCGGGAGTCGAACCCGCAACCACTGGTGTCTAAGGCAGACAGGTTTACCCCATCGCCAAAGTGGTCGTCAACTGTGTCATTCAACATTTTATACCGGGATTTATTTATTTTTTCAATATATTTTTATTTACGATGAAAATACATAAGAATATTTATGTTTTACTATCCATTTTTAAAAAAGGATGACAAAGTAGGAAATTGTTTTAAAGGTATGAATGAGAGGCACCGGGATTAGTCATCTACATTTAGCAGCATTCTGATTCACAAGCAGCGGTGATTATTTAAAATCAGGTTATTCACATAATCGTTGGCGTTTGATCAATATCATAGTCCTCAAGCACAAGACTCCATTAAGAATGTCCATTTGTTATTATGTGCAAAGTCACTTATCCTATTAGCCCAGCTTGTTGGCGGAATCCCTTAAAGGATCACTTTGATAACCCGGTGCTTTCCATAGTCCAACCTACCCAGAAGAACAACTCTAAATCTACATTTTCATTTTCTAAATTCGCACAAATTTCCACCGCGCATAATTATACAATGAGGAAAAACCCATCGAGCTCTAACGATAGAATTGGTAATTTGGTAATTGTTAGGTTGTTTGCAAAGGTTCATTTTTTAAAGTAAAAGAAGAAAACGATTGTCTATTAAAAGATATTTACTCGTCTTGTAGTTAAAGTGGCAATGCTAATAGACAAACTTAGAAAGTGAAAAAAGTTTACTCTAATTAAACTTTTTCCACTGCATAAATACGATAATTTGTAACTATACCGCTATTTTGTAAACAAACAAATAGATTTCAATCGCATAACATTCACTTGTAGATAATAACCTTCTACAAATCCAATAGTAATGCTACAGTCGCAATATTGTGGGCATTTACACTGCTAAATATCCGTTGGTTTGTAATCCCCAAGTCAACTCTAACGAAACTAAACATGGTTCAAAATATAAGTTCTATCTGAAAGTAACAATAGCCGTAAAAATCAAGCATCAGTAGCTAATTTTTGTTTCGTATTATAACGTATGGCTTTTTTCCAGAACATTTTAGATTTATCAAGTAAAGAGTACATAGGTACCTCTCGCACAGGAGCGTAAAATCACCGCGAAACTCCGATCCTCAGGGGGTGACAATAAGACTAATAAGCGACTCATCCATTTTCAGTAGATAAATTGCGAATAAATTTAAATGCATTAATAAATTTTATTTAAAGTGCTAGACATCCCTTTTTGTAAAAATAATATTTTTCAGTTGCAAAGCTGTAGGTAAAATGGCAAAATTGTATAGGTAACAGTATCTAGGAGTTTTAGCTGAAATTTTAGATTAAATAAATCACTTTCAATTGCTTTTCAATTGTATTTATGCGACGTAAATGTATTCAAGAATAAACTTATTTTAGTACGCAACAAAGGTCATATTATCTCGTCTTGCCATAAATATTGTTACCAAGAAAAATATTCTTTTTCTTCTGCAAACAACATTTATTATTTTTACTTTGTTAAAGTTTAAAACATAAATATAAAACAATTTAAGACATAATAATCTTATTCGAAGTGGTCTCCATTGGCTGCAATACACTCCTTTAAACGTTGAGGCCAGTTATCAATAGAAGCACGCACTCTTTCCATAGGAAATTTTTTCACTGCCAATCGTATGGATTGCTTTAGGGGCTTTTGATTATCATGGTGTTTAGAAGAACTTTTTTAAACTGACCATAATTCAGCGGATTAAGATCGGAACTAGACGACGCGACGGCCAGTCTTCAGCTCTGATGAAGTCGGAAACATTATTATTCAATCAAGACTGCGTGGACCGAGCTTTATGACCCGGTGCCGAGTATTATTGGAAGGACCATTCTTGGTTATTGAATATGATTAACGGGCTAACCGTCTCAAGAATGGTATCTTTATATACTTGTGCTGATGTTTTGATACCTTTTTCACAAAAGTATGGCCCGGTCACTCCTGTCACAGCTAACACTCCCCCACACCGTCACTGAAGTCGGATAATGTCCACGTTGCACTCTGTCGATCAATTGGGAAGCTTCCTGAGAGATTATAAATACGGTCATTTCTTTGTTAAAATATTGCTCAATTGCAAAAAAAATCTCATCCGTAAACTAAAATTTTCTGTGACCTCCCTCCCTTTGCGTACCGCTTCAGTACTTGTTTCGATTTTACCACCCTTTTCTTTTTTAAATTATCAATTAAAAATGAACAGTCCTACATCTTTTAAAATACGGGAAATGGTTCTAGGTGCTATCTTCACCTCCCGAGATATCACAAAATTTCTTCCAATTCTTTCCCGTACTGCTTTGATGACATTTTTTGTACGAACACTACGTCGACGGCCAGATATTTTTCTGTCACAAAAAGAAGAGGTCTCATTGTACCTACCTATTAATATCCCATACTTAGCATTTGACTAATACCGAGAGTTCTAAAAATTGCATTAGGCTCCTCCTACTTTGTGTCGTTCCATTTCCATTTTCATAACGCAAAATATTGTACAATGTATTGGCGCCAAAATGAGAAAACGCAATGAAAAATCATATAAAATGACAGATTACAAATTTAAATGTAATATTTTGTTTATTTTTAATTGTAACATATAAATATCAACTGAACATTCTGATAAAAACGTTTTATATATTTTTTACTTATAATAAACATTTGTTGAGACTTCGTCCTTCGAAGTAAAAGTGAAGTTAAACAGGCATAACAAACAATTTTGTTGCATAAAATCAATAAAATCATGAAAACTTAAAAACTCAAAACAGTATTAAATTACATTCTAAGACTGCTTAAAAAAGAACATGAGAAACGTCAAAAAAGAATAAATATGAAATCAATAACAAAGTCAAGAAGACAAAAAAACAAATCCCGATAAAACCCGCGACACATTTTATTGTAAAAACCCGCCAACTATCTCGATATTAAATGGCCGAACAAAATGCATCATTCCCTTTATGAAAGCAAGAGGCCGTTAGAATTGGACTTAGATGCCTTTCAAGCATTAACTTAAGGAGCAAGTAGCTTCCTCCGAAGCCCCATTGTTCCGCTCCTGGCCAGCCCGTTAGTTGAGCAACTTCCTTTGTATCGCAGTCGGGAGGAAGCCCGTCGCTGTTTACTTGGAGGAAATGTTGGGATAAGCGATGTAGGTTTCGAGAGTAATTCAAAGCGAATTAAAAGCCTGAGTGGGATGGGCTGGAAGCATTGGCGGTTGTTCATATAGTTAGTGTTTCAGAGTTTAATTTAAATGAGTTTAATACTAGTTTAAGACATCTTGACTTTTTTATGATTCATTATAATAAATAAAATATTTAAAAAAAAATTGTAAGGACACCGAAAACTTGAGTTAAAATGTAACTAAAAAGTTTTATTTTATTCTTATCTATAAAAAAAGCTTTTAAGAACACAAGAAAAAGAAATGTTTTATATTACTGTGTAAATTTTACTATATTTCATTAAAATTCGTATACAAAAGTCCCCAAGAAAAGCTTCGATGTTGAAAGCTTGTCTCCAACATCCAATAAACATATTAACTACTCGTAGATACATACCTATAATATACATATAGAATCAATCAATATTCAATATTGTCAAGATATGATATTATGTTTGGTATGTTCCCGCCTTCGATTTCAATTACACTAGATAGTAGTGGTGGAAAATACTCACGCTGGTTAAGAAAATTTCCGATTTGTTGCATCTAGTATTTATCATGAGTAACTGTTTTAGTTTAAGGGGTTACTTTAAGGGATCTTTTTAAAATGGTATTCACTGAGTCTGCACGTCTATTTGCCAAATTTTGTGAATAGAACTGAAAGTCTGAAAACTGAATACTTTATTTTTTACTTTCAAATGTTTTATCATAATTATATCATATCAATATACAGATCTGACTCGAGAAGTGAAGAATACAGATCGTCCCCTGGTGTAACAGTAAAAATACCTTCCATGCCATACAACCTGGACTCGAGTATCTTTTAAGGTGATTCTGTATTGAAGGAACTTTTGATTTCTTTTTTAATCGAATAAAAGAGTTATTTGCCCTCTGGCTCTGAACTGGCATGTCAGATCGTACCGGTGCGGTGGTTGCTACAGAAAATTCCGAACGATAAGAATCGTTCTGTGTGATTTGCGTCACAAGGCTAGCGAAATAAGTAAGAATAATTATTAAATTTAAACTAGGAATACTTTAATGAATTAAAGATCATTTCGGTAATAATCGCGGAATTTTATGGCGCCGCAGTAAATCCTCACCGGCCGCAGCGCCACCGTGCCCCAGCGCCGCGCACCACCGCCGGCAGCCCCGCGATCGAATTGATCGTAAACTATACCTGTCACTTGTTGTAGGGTTCATATGCTACTGGTATAGTTTAAAGTTTTAAGACAAATTTGATAAAGTTTAGATGAAATGAAAATTAACTTGAAACCAGATCCAGGTTTCTTATGATCACGGAACCTAAGAAAACTTCTTAATCGAAATATTAAATTTTATTATATTATATTTATATATCTTCACAAAAAAAAAAATTGCTGTTCATTATTGTTTATTTTAGGTATGCTTGCAGATATTTGTAGATAATACACTTTCGTTTCCAGAACTTGAACTTGTGTGATGGAAACTTAATAAAACATTTTCAATTACAATACAATATAAAAAGGGTAAGTATATAGTATGTGGTTGGAAACTTAAACAAAATAAACAATATTCAATATGCTTATGACAGGCTTTCATCGAAATTGAGGGAAATATCGCATGTTTATAATTTCCACCAATTATTAAAATATGAAACCCCGAAAAATTTCATTACCCAATCAAAAATAATGTAGTTTACTGAATGCTTAATTTTCACTTTCGGTTCTTACACAATTAAAATAATCGGCCACGAACATCGGTCATAAAAATGAGGACTCCATGGTCACCACAAGCAAAAGTTTCTGCCACTCATTATAGGTTGGAACTATTTTTACGAGCCGATCTATTAAACCAATAAAATTAAGGTATAATTTAGGAAATCAATTTACTAACGATATTATTAACTAACGATCTGGCATTTGATAATAAAGTATTTATTTTAATAGTTATAATTAAGAACAGAAAATTTCAAACTGTTTTCATAGTTTTCGGCTAATCACGCAGAAACTTTCAAACGTACTTTTTACCTCGATATTCCCACAGGATTAAACAAACAGTGTTGTAAAAAATCCGAATTTCTCCGAACGAGTGAATTGTGACACAGATACACGTGTCGCACTGCTAGCAGCACACTTTTGCGTCGAAGGTTAAAAATGTTATTAATGAAGAAAGCTAATGAAAGGTTCAAGAGTGGGAAGTGACTTACGGAATCCCACCTGCTCTCGGATGACAAACGATGGCGTGCCGCACAGGGAGGTGAATCATTGGTGTAGGTGACATGTTGGAGACAGAAAGGCTGCCATTTATATAATAGGCTGTAGCTACGTGTCGTGTAGTAGGTCTTCTTGAGCCATTAGAATGCGCCATCATTTTTTTTTACACTTTCTAGGGTATGTAAGGTTTAAAATATGTTTTTTTGTGGTTAAATAAGCCCTTGCAACAACTGGACTTTTTTCATTCATAAATAATAAATAAAATCACCAGGACAATCCCACCAACTACCTGGCTTCAAAGAAAGCAAAGCTTGTGTTATGAGATGTCATGTAGCGAACTAGGAGGGAACCTAGAATATATAATAAATATACATATAGATAAATGCCCAGACCTGGAACATTTTTTTTTCTTGTTCCGTGCGGGAATCGAACCCGCAAACACTGACCCCATCGCTAAAGTAGTCGTGGAAATTTTATTATGAAGTATATTCAAATATTATTTATAATAAAAAATAATACTAATAACAATCATTTATTGACACAAAAACTTACAAGGTATAACATATTTTTTCAAAACAAAGAAGTGTCAAAAGGGCACTTTCAGCCGAGAGGCAACGCTGATTTCCAAAGTACCCTTACACATAAAGCGGCAATTAAATATTTTTGTGGGCATTAAAAAAATCCGTTATTAACCAAAACAAATTAAACAATTCCGAAACTCATATCCTATCAACAAAAAAATAATAATATAAAATTAAACATAAAAAAGTATATTCTGAACTTAAAATAAGCAATGAAAAATTGTGTAAACTAGGAAAATTCATTAATAAATTTAAGTAATGAAAATTAGAATATTGAAATGAAACAAAACTACCTAAAGTAAACTTATCCCATGACTGTGCATATTTCATCAATAATTGGCCGTGTGGTGTCGACTTAGAACAGCCCTGCCGGCCCTGGATATACGCGTCGTAAAGGCGACCAATCCGAGTGACTGCGGATCTGACTGGCTTTACTGTTCATATAAAACTGCCGCCAAATATTCCCACCTGGAGCGTGATGTGTAAATATTTAGTGAGGAACCAGTTCTTTCCTAAGTCCGGGTGCTGGCGTCTTCGACTTCATCTACACTCCACATTCCTCGCCATCAGCTGTAATTGAGGTCCAATGCGGACTTAGGACATGTGTTTTATAAGTTCAGTTAACAACAAAAAACTACCAACATGTTCTTGTATACTTACATTCCTTACTTATTTGAACTAAATGAGTAAGACAAAATAAAAAAAGGAATATTCAAAATAATTACCAGTAAAACTGTACAATATTTCAATGCAGATAAACTGAAATCAACGATTTAATCATTTCTGGTATATTTTTTTACTCATAGCCAAGTACATCAATCCTTATTGCAACAAGTAAACCTGCGCTTCCTGTCACCATCGGTTTAATTATATCCAAGTAACTGTCAGCGGGAATGCGCGGCGGACGACCGGGCGCGGCGGCCGGGCGGCCGGCGGCCGACGGCCGGACGGAACGAGCGGATTTTTAATCTTGAACCCACCTACATGTCTCTAATGTCGCCCTGTCTGGAGTTTGCGAAGAAAAATAAAATAGTTCCGATTTTATATAGTAGTACAGGTTTTGCGGTTGTAGTATAAAAACTATTTCTCTACACAATGGTAAATACTATTTTTCCTATTTTAACCTTTCTAATAAAGAAATCGAAATGTGTACAATATATGACAGCCTCCTTGATGGGTGCGCATTGTTTCACATAACTTTTCAACTCCTAAAATCGGGAGTTCGAAAATGTTTTTCATACCATTCAAAATCATAACGATCATTCTTCATAAAAAAATTACCTAAGTATCAAATATTAAAAAAAATATCTTTAACCTTTAACTGACGACCTATACGTGTCATAGACGGCAAGATTTTTATTTTTCAAATATTTTTATTAATTACTAGCTGACCCGGCAAACGTTGTTTTGCCATATAAATAAAAAAAAATAGAAATTGGCCGATTCTCATAGATACCGGATAACGCAAAAAATTTGACTAAAAGTTAAAAAAAAAAAAAAATTTACAGTTTACTTTTCTTTTAAGAATATCTAAATAGTTATTATCATTAGTTCTATTAGCAGATATGCTTAAAACTATTTACGTTTTATCAGCTATCCAACAAGGTTTAAAAATCTAAGCCTTTATTTAAATAAGTCGGAAAAATCTTAGTTTTAAAGGCGATGGTGAACGTAAAAAATATTAACGCGTATTGAGCTTAATTAATTTTTTGGCCAGAATGCGAACCTGCGAAATGGATGATGAATGACAGTGACGATGACTGCAGCAGATTTGAATATGATACAGGTGATCCAGATTTTGCTTTCGAGGTCAGCCACAACACATAAATTCTGAGCAATTGAAGGACGAAAATGAGGCAATTGTTGATTCTGCAACAAATGAGATTCGCCAAGTAACCAGCCAGGTAAACATTTATTTATGTTTTTATTTATAATTCTTATTGTTATTTGAAATGTTACTTTCTCAACCGCATTTCATAATAAGATAATATATTTAAAAATGATATTATCCACGTATTATCATATTTTTATTTCCATATCATTCAAGTTCCTTATTTGGAACATACCTGAATCACCAGTACCTTTAATACGCCAACATCCAGGTCAAGGTGTAAGGAAGACTTGTGTTGTGTGATCTGGCCGTTTTTAAGAGACGTACTAAGTACTGCTGTTACAATGCAACTATGTCTTACTTGCTGCACTTAAGAGTGCGAATACTGAAAAAAAAAGAAATAAAAAAGCACCAATAGGACGCTTGCAATTTTTTTCATGTATCATTTTGGTGAAGGTTTTGATATTTGAAAATATGAAAAGCATATCTACTAAATATTTTAAAGTTGGCATAAAAGTCAATGCCAAATAATTTGTACTGAAAATTGTGGTGTCATAAATAAATGTTGATTCTAAATTGAAACACCAGTGTATAATTATTTATTACATATTGAAATGATTATTAAATAAATGAAATTTCATGCAAAATTATATTTAGTGTCAGGCTTTGAATATTTCGGTAGAATTTAGGTAATTAATATTTTACGTCTAAAATACGTCGCCTTGGTAATAATGTTAGCTTTGTTCCAGGTCGGTCGTTAAAGGTTAAAATTCTAAATATCTCTTTTCATACAATTTGATTTTACAAATATTTGTATTAATATTGCTTCCATGCTGGACTGGGAGCGAAAGAAAAATATAGAATGTACCCGCTGCTTCTCTTCCCGGGCATACTGCAAAAGTCAGTTAAGGGACAGAGCTTTATTGGCATTTTTGTGGGCGATGGGCTGACCCCCTGTCACTGCAATAGCCTCTCTCCATCATTATAATATCTCACTTGTCAAACGTGACATCAGATGGTCTTATAACCACTGGTGTTCTGCCTACCCCATAAGGGATAAAGGCGTGAAGTTATGTATGTATGTATGTTGTATTAATATATTAGTTCATACTAATGATCGAAACTCATTAAAATTAAAAAAAAATACTATAATATTTATAAATATTTGTATACTATAATATTTATATTATTAGTAGCGAGGAGAAGCAGTTAGGTTGCATGTAGGCCACACGCCATAATCCCTAAAGTTTGAGGTCGGTCACCACAACCCCGACAAGGTCAATAGTCAAGCGATAACTCATGAAGACAAAAAAAGTTATAATATCATCTGTTATAAACAAGCTAATCTAAAGCTACGAATATGAGTTGAAGTATGTTTTTAATTAAAGTAATATGATCTTTAAATGTAATGATTAAAAAAGATCTGAAATAGAAAATTATGAATTTTAACAGTTTCTTGGTAGCACTCATTATGAATAAAAAATATGAACACAAACCGGCAGTATGACAAAAAATGGGAGTAAGAATTTTATGTGAGCCGATATGGATCCCTCCTTAATATATAAAAGGAATAGGTAAATAATATAAGAAAAACTTATTGTTGCCAGCTTTAGTCTCGTGTCTGCAACTCAGTATTCATCATATCCTTTATTATTAATACTACG
This sequence comes from Stenoptilia bipunctidactyla, assembly GCA_944452665.1. Taxonomy (NCBI): domain Eukaryota; kingdom Metazoa; phylum Arthropoda; class Insecta; order Lepidoptera; family Pterophoridae; genus Stenoptilia; species Stenoptilia bipunctidactyla. The sequence continues at coordinate 334,047 of OX101723.1, forward strand.
TACCCTATTTGCCCGGAAGATACTTAGCAATATGTTTGTAAGACTCGTTTCATAATGAAAAAAAATATGTATTACTTTTAGTAAAACCGATTAAACTATTCCCTTGTTTCAAAACGAAAAGAGTTCAAATTATTTTTTAAATATCAACATAAACCAAAAGTCAATTCTACACTAAGTTTGGTAACCTATCACGTTCAGTTTTTCTTCTGTGAACGTAACAACGTTCTTATTTGAGAGGCTTAGAATTTGTCAGTTCAGGCTGTTCGAGATAGCTCGGGTAAGATTTTTCGAGAAGCTCCCGCCAACAGGGCTGTCACACCCGCCATTAGTTTTTTGTTTCCGCGTTGGTCCCACGATGTGACTGTCTCGTCCCACGTCATCTCGGAATTAAATGCTGAGAAAGCCCGTCTTACGAACTTTTAGGAAAGTAGAAATACAGAAATCGAGTTGATACATAGTTCATTTTATTCGTATCTAATACTGTTTTTACTTTAACCTCAATGTCATCTAAGGGTAAGTACCTAATGAAGATTATTTTAGAGATTACATTTTTTTAGTTTTTAATAAAAGCATTGTCATGTTTAAAAATGATAAATAACAAAGAAATAAATTGTAAAGAAGATCAGGTTATACGTCATTTAAGATAAGAACAAAGAGGGGACTAACCTCCAACAATAACTCTATAATAAAAGTTGATGCGAACTTTGAAAACATTCCATTCTCGGTTTACAACAACACCTTTGTGCTTCGATTCTAAAGCCGACAATAGCATTAAAAGAAAATGGAAAATTCTGAAAAGGTGCATTAGTCAACTATAATGTTAAGGAGAATATCAGATTTCCCATTAGATCCTGAAAATAGAAATAATATAAGTAGGGGTGTAATGGAGCCACGCACGTCACAGGCACTCCATAAGCAAAATGTTTTCATGTTCCATTATGTAAACCAAAACTGACTTAATGCAAAAGAGAGATTGTAATATGAAAAGCGTGTATATTTACTTATTCACACTTTATTGTTAACCTTATAGTATAGAAATTTAAAATAAATACAAAAGACTTAGATTAAACAATTGGCGGTCTTATCGCTGGGCAGCGATTTCTACCAGACAGCCATATATTGAAGTTATTTCTAATTTTATGTCGTGTTGCGTGTGTGCTGAAGTCGCGCTTGGTTATAATCCCTATTGTTTCCACGTATTTACATCAATGAAAGCTTTACTACTTACTTATTAGTCAGGAAGATCATTATTATAAGAAAACTTTACCAAAGTCTCGCATAAAATGTAGATGTCGTAGCCAACTGGTTAAATTAGCCACTCAATTGGACGCCTAGGCCGTTTCAACTGGCTTAAGGACAATTAGTCAAGTTGTTGATCGCAACGATTAACCGGCAAATATATACCGACATTTAAACTAAGTCCTTATTAATACTATAAAAAACCAGCTAAGTGCTAGTTAGACTCGCACACTAACGGTTCCGTACTGTCTCCTAAGATATCGGTACCAACCGCATTTCTATAATAAAACACTATAGTACTATATCCAAAAGTTTGAAAAGCAGAATAGTAATCACATAAGACACAATAATTAAATACAGCGCCATCTTTTAGGCGCGGTGGGAAACTGTCTTTTTTTTTATTGAGGACTAAGCCCGCGTTTAACCTCAATTTCACCAGAAGATAAGTGAATTTGAGGTCGAAGATGAAAACACAAGGACCGGAACGCATCATCACCGGAGCGGTAATATTTGGCGGCAGATTTTATACGATGGGTGGTCACTAGCCTGACAGTATCCTACCACCAAGCGGAGGTCCCTCGGATTAGTCGCCTCTTACGATACCCAGTAGGGTTATTCTAAATCGATCATACACGAACATAATCTATAATCATATCTCATCTATTAAATGGCAACCCCTTAAGTATTTATTTAATTCCGGTTTTAAGTATTTGTTGTTATAGCTGGAAACGAAATACATCATCTGAGAAAATTTCAACTGTCTGGTGACGGACGGACAGTCTAAGTAATATGGCTCTGTTTTACCCTTTGTGTACGGAACCCTAAAAAGCCCCTTTTTCACCAAATAAACTAATTTCATTAAAAAAAATAACTAAACTGAATCAATTACAATTAACTTCCTCAGCGTTGTGATAGTTTTCCCAAGACGTCTGTGATGTTATAAAGGCTTCCCTATTCCCTAATGTAACAAAGACAACGTCACCGCGCCCTGCGATCATCCTGCTCGGCCCCGCGTCATTACGGACGAACAACTTTTTAACTTTCAGCCTCCAACCGTTTTTCTCCTTAATTCCAGATAAAAATAAGGAAGAATTAAAAGACTTTTAGTTTTCTTACACAAATCCTCGAAATGTTACTCAAATTTGCGCTGTTTTTGGATGTTTCCTCTTGTTAAAGAGATTAGACGGAAGTGAACAAGTTAAGATTAATTTACTCCTCCTTCGTTTCTTGTTTTAAAGAAATAAACACGAACTAACTAATTGATTTACAACGGCACCAACCTTACACTTTTTGCGAATAAGATTTGTTTTCAAATTTCTTTTTCGCGACTGATAAAAGGATTGGTAGCAAATTGGTTAAGCGCTTTAGTAACAAAAATAGAATAACAAATAAAATACACAAAAAATAAGGTGATCTTTTGATTAATCATATTTATAGATTAGATTGTTTTTGATTATGATCTTATGTTACCGAAACTTCAAACTAGCATTCTACGTTCCTAAAGCATAAAATTGCACAAAATACGAAGAACATTAAAATATCACAGCAAAATTAAGTAATAAAATCAAAAACTTTGTTACTATCGCTAAACTTGTATGTTTTCAGAGCACTAATCGACGACGGGAAGTCCACACGATCAAGCAAGTAATCTCCTCCTCACAACAATATGTAAACAGGTAATACTTTCCGGTCCAACAGTTTTCAAACTAAAATGCTTCTCCACACAAACCGTGTAACACGAAAACCCCTCTTCAGCACTTAAAACTAATAAATCGCGGCACGGTGATTTGCTAAATTTTGCCAATAAAATATACTTAGTCGTAATTTGTAGCGTCATGAAAGGGTGGCCCTCAAACTTTGCTTTCGAGAACTCAGCGTTATGAGAAATATGTAAATATTTAAGTTGAAACGAATTTAATTTCACCCTATTGATTACACTGGCACGTTTATCATTATCTGGCGTTATAATAGATGATTCAACGAACTTTTTAGTCGTTGATAATTTCGAAATTAGCTTGTTAAAATATTAAATAAACGACAAAGGAGGGTGAAGAGAGGAAGCTACGTAGTTTTTAGTTGAATTTAGATTTCAAAGGTTTTGATCAGGCTGAGTTAATTATCAAATAATTATTATATTAGAATGAAGCGACTAAGATAACTAGCGATAGCCAGGAGGTTCTCTATTATACTATTATTCAGAAACGGAATCTTTTAGATTTTGTAACAGTAAAAATAACTTTCGATATTTTTGAATGGATATAGAATTTGTGATTTTCAATAAATAAAGTTCTAAGAATACTTATTTCTAAATGTTTTAAGTTGTGTATAAAGTTAGCATGTTTGTATTTTTATATTGTAAATTCGAAACAAATATTAATGTTTTTGTAGGTTCCAGAGTAAGTACGGGTTGGTTTGTAGCTGCTCGTAAATTGCTTATAATATCTGATATTATTAAATTTATTTAAGCTGATTCCAAATTTACATTTTCATTATAAATCAAAGATAACGTCAGCCCACACAAAATTTAATAATTAGAGCTTTCAAAACACGTATTCTAACGATGGGTTGACGTTGAAATACCATAAGGCCAATAATTTCAAACTTGGTTTTGATTTATTTAATTCTGTAAAAACTTAATTATTTACATAAGTGTGTTTTCTATCACCTAGGATCAGGAATGTTAATTTAAAAACTATATAAGTGATCCGTATTAAACTGACCCGTTATAAAATTACAAAATTTATTTATAATGGTGGTAACTAAAAATCAGTTTCAAAAATACTAACTCAAAATTTGTTTAGTAGTGACCTGTGACGTTCTTAGTTGCCATTTAATTCTTTAAAATGCTATCGTCTTTCCATTGCTAATTTTTATTAAAGGGTGTCATACAAATTAACTGTTCAATTAGTTACTTGTTATCCATAAAAACTAAATAAATAAAAATAAGTGTCTAAAATTGTCAGAGGTATGGATTCGGATTACTTTTGGTTATACATTTCATTTCAATCAAAGCCGTAAAAGCTTTTCCCGTCCAGCCTGGATTACAACTTCAATCATGTTACACAAAACCCCGATGAAGACGGCTGTGTGTTCGGGAGATTTCGCCTCAAAAAATTAATATGAACACGACTATTCACAAACAGAGCCTCTCAAATCAAAGTCTCTGTCTTACTTTGATGGAAGCAAACATATCTATGTTTTCTGGACAAAGATTGTTTGGGTAATACATGATATTTCTACATTTTCGATATACAGGTATTTTAAGAATGCAGATTAATTTTATTACAAATGTAGTTTTCGTTTTGTATTCGTTGCAGATTATGTTTATTTTAATTAATATTTGAATTATTTTTCTCAACTCTTTTGAACTCTTTTTAATATTTGAAGTATTGACTCAACAACTCTTAAATCGTTTTACTAAGTCGCATGAACGCAATAATAATACTTGAACCTCTTGCACTTCCACAGCTGCCATAGAGCTGTATAAACTGTATAGAAATGTGTATAATTAGCATGAGAGATATAAGTAGAATAAGGAATGATGGGGTTGTCACTTTATACGAAAACCCCAAATTAATTAAAATAAATATTAAAGAAGATCTACAAGAAAAATAAAAACAACACAACGAAAATATACAGGAATTATTTAACGTTAAGAATAATAAATTTATTTCCGAAAAGCACCAAACGCATTTAGACAATAAAACCAATTTTCCCGTCCCCGACACCGTCGTTTGGGCAACATTTATTGTCACCAAATGAGGACACATCCCCGGTTCACTAATGCAGGTAAATGTCCACGAGACGCCGCCCGCGCCCGCGCCCGCGTCTCCTAACGCTCCACCACTGCCCGCGGCCGGCGGCGGGGAGACAGCGGACATACTTAAATCTTACTTATCTTTTGTAAGCGGGATACGACTCATAAATGTAGGAACTTCCAGCTGAATAACTATATAACGCTCTACTTACAAATAAGGTATATTTTTAACTTCAGCATACTGTCTTTTAAGCGCGTTATGTAGTAGAAAAAAAAAGAAATAGAACAAATTTGAAAAAGTCGATTTTATTTCTTATTTTTAGGAAATGAGTCTTCTGAAAAGAACTAGGCAGTGAGTAACTTTAAGAAAATTTATTATTGTTTACGTCATGATCAAGAACGGTTCATTAATCGAACCACGGACAGGGAATCACAGCCAAGGTTCACAATATCAGTGGTCTATCTAAATCGTCGGGCTTTGGTCCCCACGAGGGCGCTGCATTATTCCGCGACAAAGAGTAGGTATAGAATTAATGATATTATTATATATCCTCATAAACAAGGTTTTATTTTATTATTCTCTCACTCGTGTCGCCTTAATGGGAAGTGTTGCTTGGGCTCCGTAGATTTATGGCGCTGGATGATTCTCGCATTATTTCGGTGTATTACGTGATATTTGCAGCGGCGCGGCGTTGTCTGAATGAGGGATCTTGATTTCAATGTTCATTGTTCTTCCTAAATAAGAGAAAGTGTTTTTGATTAATTAGAAAAGATATAACACCGTTACACGAGACATGTGTTATTGACTGTTCGGTTCGGGTTAATATGTTTTTGGTATTTTTTGTATAAAAAGCAAATAAAGCTAATGTATTCCATTATTTTACTAACGAATATTAGCAATACATATTGTTTATCATCTTGTTAATCACATAGAAAAATATAGATATTGTTTTCAAATACGAACCTACTTCGATTTCTGCTGAAGACGCACTTATATAGAGACGCACTTATTATACATATAAAGAAGTATTTTATCAATATTTAATAGGATAAAAAGCGTTATGCAATAAAACTCGCGAATTTGTCTGAATGCGCAAAACTCGTAGGTATCCCAATTTTTTAGCATAGTTATAGGCTTTATTTTAATTAGTAAAAAACTTTAAAAAAAATATGATGGTTACACCGCAATAAATTCTAATTATATTCAGGATATGCAATGCTTCTGGTACGTAGTTTATATATATATGCGATAAGTATATCCATGAGTCCGAATGCCACTCTTCATCATGATGGAGTAGAGTAGTACATGCTTAATCGTGATGCACTACATGTCATCATTAGTGCACCAAATGGTGAAAATAAGGTGTTAAATAATAGATATTTTGATATGTAAACAGTTGACTTCGTTATCAGTTCTAGAACATAATTTTATATTTACATTTGTATTGTATTCATGCAATATAATGTAAGTAATGCCCGTCTGCACTAAACTCTACTAAGCATAGGCTTAATTATGACATGCTTAAACTTTTTGATAGTAAGTTGATACGTATTATGACGTGCAACGAGAAATGATTCACTTTTATTGTCATTTGGGCAATAAAATTTCATTTCACATGATCGAAAAGTAATGAGAAAACTATAAATAATGTATTGTGGGAACTTGTGTAGCTCAGGTTTCGTCAATATACCTACTAGTGTAGGGGAAAAGAATTTTCGTTTTTGAGACAATGTTTTATGTTTTATTTTTTTTTTAATGGAATTGGTAAAATATGAATAAAATAAACATCATTTTTTTAAACTAGCGTACTGGCGTAACTTTTCGATCGCCGTCGTAAGTGTCTTGCCTAAAGTTATGACCCCGATTTCCCATGTCATAACTTTAAGCAAAAACTTAAGCGTATCATGTCAAATCAACCGTCAGACAGGATAAATCACAATAAAAATCAGAGTAGAGTGCGTTCACAGTTGGTTTAACTCCAGCTGTTTGATTGGCTGCCATGAATCTTGGGTTGCTGTATTAAATTTCGATTACAAAATACCGTTTGAATTACTAATAATGAAAGCACCTATATTTTTGAACGTCTAGTCTACTATAATTATTTCATATTTGAGCGTAATATTTCGTTCTTTTTACAATATTTGGAAAATTTACAGCAATTTAGTTTACCTTGTTGTAATAGAATAAAGAAGGCTATTTATAATTTTTATGGAAACTTTCAGGGAAACTGGACGGTAGGGCCAATATAGTGAAAACATACGTCAGAGGTAAACCAACTGCGAACGGACTGTACAGACTTTAGCATCGACTAAGGATCGGGATTAGGACGAAGTTTAGTGCAGACGGGCATAAGTCTGTTTTGTATATCGTCGCCTAGAAACCCAAAAAACATGAATATCACACAAGGTTGCAATAAAAACGGGTGACTGGCATCCGGTGAAGTCGAAGGTTTAGTGAAACAAAAATATACCCAGGTAATAACAATTTAGGGTTAAATAATTATTTTGATTTGAGTTTCATGCTTTAAGCAGGAGATGTTATTTTGCCAAAGGTTTATAAAAACGTCCTTATATTTTTTAAGTCGAGGCTTCCTTGTTAGCCTTATACACACTAATCGTTAAGATAAATTAAGATTATTCCAAGATTATTTCAGCATTTGTCAGTTACTCGTTATGCTCAAAATGAAACAACAAGCTAGAAATACAAAAAGACACGATCATAGTTATTCCTATAGTCAAACCTAAATTGTCATTTAGAATTGGATGCAGTAATAAAACAAAATAAGCATCTGCAGTGCACTAAGCAGCCCGGTTGTCCAGGCCGCCGCCGCGCCGCGCCGCGCGCTACAAATCATGCGACGAGACCGGTCGAGTGTGAATTTCAATAATTTATGCCCGGCGCTTCCTTTGGCGTGGACGAACGGGGAATTTGATTAAAGCAATCGTCATGGATTGAAGAAATATGTTTTTTCGTCGATACTAATGTCAATTGGCTTGTAATTTGAAAATTCTAGGAAGTCATGAAGATACGAGTATGACTCGGTAAAATGACTTGTGCCGCGGCCAAAGGTGCTACGAGTTACGGACCTACTCGAGTGAAGAAATACATATTTGCAGCACTCACGTTAGGTTTCTTTTAGCCCAATTATTGTTTCAATAAAAAGGTATGTAAAAAATTTTAACGACTATAATAAATAATTACATATATAAACACACATACTTTGTATGTTGAAAGCGTTGTCTCACTCACCTAATGCAAGTGGAGATGAGGTGGTGTATGACAGTGTAGGGTTGAGGTAGAAACTGACTTTTCATCAAATATTTCCGGAAGCTATCACCGTCTAGGCGTTTTTTTATGGTGGAAAGTTTTATACAAGATGTTCCTGTTGATTTCCCATAGCTTTATTCATGAGATATGGATGCACAATACGAACATGAAAAACTGGTACCAGAGTATTTGAACAAGAATGGAATAAAATAGTCATAGTATCATTAGCATTAAGGTTTTGTTCCTTACTAAGTAACAATACTTTTTGCCAAAGAATATGTGGTTCAAAAGTGCATAATTTTCAAGACATCATCAATCTTAATATAATGAGTTCATAAATTATCACCCTTGTAAAATCTTTAACATTAATTCAATAGACACGTGTCACTGAACCATTATATGTTTGAACACTATTTTTAAAAATAACCAGTTGAATTTGTTATGTTTTTGAACTTAATAGCTTATCAGAGAAAGAAATATATTTATCTTAAAATACTTATGGGATCAAAAGATGATTATCTTAAATCCGCACGCAAAGACTGGGCCGTGCTGGGCCGATTGGAGCGTGTGGATTGTTTCGTAACGCCTTTTTCGAGCTGTGGAAATCTTCCAGTAGAATCAAAGGCGAAATTCAAGTCACCACAATCTTTATATTAAGATAATTAGGTAAACATACACACACAAATCAAATTAGACGTGTACCACCATAGTCTTCATGCGCACTTTCCATAAGGTGTTGTGGTATGGAAAACAAACGTCCTTTTTTATATTGGAAGGATAGGACTTATGTCGTCCATCCACAAGAAACCTATTTACTCGACACTTAAAATTTCCAGGACTGTAGTGGTCCTATGCTTAATATAAATGTTTATATATGTTACCGGAAAATAACAAGAACCGTAAGTTTATAAATTTACGAGGAAATTAATAAACTTTCGTAAGATTCTAAGCTAGACAAAAATTGTACTATTTTACGCTCATATGACGTCTTGTGGTAAATTTATAAACTAAGGATATCCATTCATAAAATTCTAAACTGTTCGAGCAATCGAAGCAGAGCTTTTAATTTTACGCTTTTTGAAAATACGGAAAATAAAACACTGCTCGCTGACTAGTCAAGCAGGCAAAAAATTGCAAAATTTGGCTTGTCAACTGCCGCGGTACCGATCTCTTCGCTCGCTCGGCTCGCGCACTCAGCTCGTTAGGTTGCATATAGGCCACACGCCTATATGCTGCGCTCGTCGTTATGCGCTCGTCGTCACACTTAACCGTTCCAATAATGGCTTTCCGTGCATTTGTATTTTGAAATTTTCCTACGTGACCAATCAGAGCTTACTTATTATTTTACGTGTGAGTTCCGTAAGTTTATCAATTTGCGAAAATATGGGCGTAAAATAATACAATTTGTCTCCGTACGTTTAGAATCCTACGGAAGTTTATAAATTTCCTAGTAAATTTATGAATTTACGGAATTCATTATTGTCCGGTTACATATACAAATGAATTAAAATACCTCTTTAGAATCGATCTGTTAATAAGAAGTGGAAAGAAACTCAAGATCAAAAGCAATTATAACCAAGGACTTATATCGTCCACGTTTTATAGTAACCCTTTTAACATAACCTTTGTCTAAGAATATTTTTTAATTTTTTTCGGAAGGGAAATCTTGAATACTTTTAGGAACTTTATTGTTAAACCCACGAATGAGTTACTGACTTTATGAAGTCTGCTAATAAGGCCAGCTAGTTTGATCTTATTTCTGGTTTTAATATCATATCTTTACATGATATTAAAACCAGAAATAAGAACGAATTTTTTCGACAAAAAATTTTCTTTGGTACATTTGTTTTTGTTATTTTCTATAATGAGAATTGTCGACTGTGTCGCAAACCTAGGAATATTTATTACTTTTAACCTATCCCTAATTGACGCTCTTGAACGGATTTTGTAGAATGCATCCGTGCAGCACAAAATTAGTCTCTATATCGACAGCATTTTCCCTTATGAGAAAACCGTGTGTTATTAAGCTATGAAAATAACCAAAAAGGTCTAGTCGCGCAGCAGCTTCATTAGAGATATCTCGCAATGAAAAGAAACGACAAAGTAAATGGATTAGTACTAAAACTCCAATTTATGTTACAAAATATAAATTTTAAAAGAAACCTTTGCAAGTATTTTGTATTTGTAAAAGCTGACTTCTAAAGAATCTTAATTCGGATTCTGTATATTTTTTTTTTTGGAAAAGATTTTATCTTCTCATTTGCTGATCCCAAATAAACTGTCTCTCAGAATACTTTTTTGAAGACTGACTAGTGTAGTGTTAGCATAGATTCCCGTCTTTGCCTGAAAGTCTTTTGTTTGCATCCCGGTGGGTGTAGATATTAGTTTTAAAAACACATATATTAGGCATAAATTTATATATTTTAATACTTTTTTTGAGATTATATCTAAATCTAATATTTAATTCAAATAAATATAGTAAAGTCAAATATGTTTCTAAAATGTTTAAAGTAATTAATCGAAAAGGAATTGTACGCGCCACGTAGATAGGCATACTAAGCCTGGGGGTTCTCCAGGCTTTTAAGCGGGCGAGTAATACGAGAGGAGGAAGTCCTTATTTGAGTGTTTAAGAGATGGATTGTACTAGTTTATCCAGTAATAGGCCGTTTCGTCATCCCCAACACAACCCCGAAATCAACCCTTCACCATACACGTGAAGGCACTTACTTGGTTTTCTGCTTCTCCTCGGTTCCGCAGCCCCGGTGACAAACTCCAGTCACGCAATTAAGTAGCGTGTTTGGACTGTAGAACTTTATATTTTTGAGAAATCACTAAATAGCTAAATTACTTTTATCGCAGCACGCGCGCTCGAACTTTTCTATAGAATGTACGAAGTGTCAGTATCACTGCGCTGTCTCGATTCGCGTTAATACAAAATGTACGTTCCGTTGAACGCAGCGTCCACCAAGGATCAGAGTATCTTTCAGAGCTACGATCATAGAGAATGATAATTATATTTCGTCGCTCCATTCTTCAGATATAATTAACCAGGTAGTCCCCCTATCTTGCTAGCATCAACGCATTTTCAGAGATTATTTGGAAACACCAAATAAATTTTTAAAAAGGCAACACTATACTCGGCTCGACTCCTCACTCCTGCTCGAGTCATGGCTTCATTTCTTTTATCGTGCGTAGCATCAAACGGACGTGTATTTAAAAATTAATTACTCTTAGTGATTTTTGTATCAAAATGTTTTTGTGATTAAATACCTAATCATATTTAGTAAGATGTCTAAGCGTACAGTTAAAAAAACTGAAGAATATCTTAAGAAATTAAAAATGGAAAAAGAAGGTAGTCGAATCGACTACCTACTAGTTTGAACTGCAAACCATAAAACGAGTTATTATGTACTTACAAAAATATGCCCAAAAGGGAACATGAGAAAAAGATCGAGCGCTGCCAGCGCAAAAACAGTAAAATCCAAGGAATGCAAATGGAGGCAAATCATTTATACTCAGACAACTTGGATAAAACGGGTTCGCACCTAACAGTTTGACAATATTTAGTGCTTATCAGTGATTTTGTAATATATTGCTTAACAAATACGCCTGGAGGTTGACCGTGTGTCATCACGAAGGCAGATCAACCCCTAGAGATTAACCGTGTGTTAATACGTGGGAGTTTATTAATTTGTTTAAAATATAACGAATACGCCTGGAGGCTGACCGTGTGTCATCACGAAGGCAAATCAACCCCTAGAGATTAACCGTGTGTTAATACGTGGGAGTTTCCTAATTCGTTTCAAATTATTGCTTAACCAATACGCCTGGAGGTTGACCGTGTGTCATTACGAAGGCAATTCTACACCCCAGAGGTTGACCGTGTGTTAACACGTGGGAAATTGAAGGCGTTTTGAAGTACCCTAGAGGTAAACCGTGTTTTAACACGTGGGAATTTCAAGATGGTATAAAATACCCTAGACTTAAACCGTAAGTACAATTTCAATAATTGAAATACCTATCTAGGTTTTTTAGTACTGCCTGGAGTTAGATAGGATATCCTTACGAAGACAATTCTTAAAAATTATTTTGTCTCTGTTGTATAGGTGTCCTTTTTTAATACCTATTTAAAAAACATATGACCATTCTAGGTCTGATACATATCAAGACGATATATGTTATTTAGGAAATAACTATTCCGTGTGTCAAAATAATGATAACAAAACAACCGAATTGTTGAATTGCTTAGTTTGACGTTCATTATGAAAAACTATGGACACCAATAATTCTAAAACTTAGTATGGTGAAAGACAGTTGTGTCTTGGTTATTAAAAATTATTTCATACCCGAAAACTGTCTCATTCAAAAATCTACATTAAATCCAGCAATCCACAGGTGCCATACCCAAAAGGGGTTCTTATCCATAAAATTATGAATAATGATGCCCTGATCCGTGACCGACTGGTCAGATTGTGTTGTGATTTAAACTTATAATCTTTAAACGGCTTTGTTACTAAATGTGGACAAGCCTATTCATTGATAAATTTATAAATATTGTATTCCAGCTCACACCAAGTGTGTGTCATAAATACATCATAAATACTGAACATTTCAATTCAAAATTGAACACTTACTTAATTGAGCTTCATTATTTGAGAGTACAAAGCAATGCTTAGCAGGTTGTCCGTTGCACTTAATATGGAAATTTACAAAAAATATGAAGGAGTTTCTAAAATATTTTAGAAACCAAGGTTATCAATCTGTTATATTTCTCGAAGATTTATGTTGCATTGGCAAAGATTATAACAATTGTCTTAAAAATTTGTTTGTAAACAAATACTGTATGTACTGTTTACTTGTTGACATATCTCATTATTACTCAATTACCTCAGTTTTACAAAAACCTATGAAAGCTCTATAGTGCCAACACGGTATTGTAATTTTTTGGATTAATCTTTAATCCTTAGGCACAAATTATCTAAATCAGATAATCAAGATAAATTCTAAGATTTTACAAAGAACTCAAGTTATATTCCTAGCAGTCATACACTATCACAAAAATTTTCTATTGATTGAAGTACCTTCCCAACAGCCGGTATAGCTGTAAATCATCATTTTTTAAGTGTTTTTTTTTTGTAACTAGACTGAAGTTAAGAATGACTTAAGTTTATCTAACATAATTTAAGTTAGAATAAAAAAAAAGTAAAATCCCCAAACAAAGACACCAACTACATGGCCCAAACTAAGCAGGGCTTGTGATATGGTATACCATGTAGCAAACCTAGAATATAAATACATACTTATTTATTTATTTACTTATATAGATAAACACCCAGACATGAAACATTATTTTTCTTGTTCCATGCGGGAATTGAATCACTGGTGTCAGGTAAGTCTGTAAAAACAATTCAAATATAGTTTTGACCTCAAAATATTTACAGGCGCTTTCATTTGTTGCTGGAAAGTCATGGTGCATGAAATGAGACTGAGATATCATTTCATATCAATTATTTAGAATTTTTTACCGTTTTACTTTGCTTGGAAAACAATTTTATGGGGAAACAACAATGCTTGCACCAACAGTTTATGTTGGCTTCAGCAATATTCTCCAGCCAGCATTTATAAGCTTGTACGGTACTCATCGTGGGTACCTCGCTTTGCTCCTTAAGGCGTATTCTCGCCCATACTAATTTCTTTTATCAAATATGGGCGAACAGAGCGTTATTTTACTCTGGAATGCTTGCATTAGCAATTATTTCTATATTTAGTTACAGCAAAATTACTTTTAAAATAAAAAATCTGACAAGAAATAGCTTAACTGAAGTATTAAATTTTGTTCAAATGTGTCAATGTATGGGTGGACGGTGACAGTGTAGTACGTTAACTGGATGTTTTAGTGTGTGTGCGTTCATTGAAGCTACGTTGCGTGTTTGGCGTTTGCTGAAAATGCGACGTTGCCGCTCAGGTCAGGCAACCTATGTATTTTGTCGCTCAGAACTTTGGAATATTTCGGATTTCAGCTCTCCACGCTCGCGCCCCGCTCCGCGCCGATTTCATTCAGTCGAAAGATTTGTTTTGATACTATCTTTTGTTGCGCGTAGACCGACCATGAGTCTAAGGTCGTGGGTTCGATCCTGCTCGCGTAATTTTTTTTTATTTTGTATCAATCTTTACCATGCATCTATCTTTACATACATATGTATATATAAAACAGTAAACAATAACGTGTGAACATGAAATATTTTTACAAAAAAATATGTAAGGTTATTAAGAAATGAAAAAAAAAGTAAGAATTTGAAAGAAAAAAATGTCTTTTTGTGTCTGTATGTTAGTTGTTCTATTCTGCTGACATCTGTGGCTGACATATAATATTATAATAAATCCGAAAGATAGTTGGTATGTAGTAGAAACGTTTACTATGTTGATAGGGCTAAATCATTAATAAATAAAGCTTCTTGCTAGATTTAATGTAGGTAGTGTACATACAGAGATATATTATAAAAATGTTAAACGTAAAATAATGGAACTCAATATCGTTTAGGTTTTCTTTATTAATCGTTTCTGCCTCTTGGAAGTCAGAACCCATAGAATTCTTCAGAATAAAAAGTGGTGAATGTTTCAAAACTCAACACAGGACTTTATGAACTACCATACCAAATTACATTAAAATTGGCTAAGCAGTTTGACCGTGAAAAACAGCCAAACATATAGGTTACTAAACATATTAGGTATACACTGATCATGGCTAGGCGGATGGATTTTTGCTACTCTTTCACGCAAAAACTACCGAATGGATTTTTATGAAACTTTACAGTAATATAGCTTTACCTAGAATGTGACTTTGTAATGTATTGGTTAGGAGTTATACCTACATATTATATGGGGGAAGATTCTAAATGTTTATTTTTTTAGATAGGACCTTGGAGAAGAAAATAACCTTTTCGAAATACTAATTCAATGCAGACGAAGTCGCAGGCACCATCTATGTAATAAACCTACCTACATATAAACCTACTCTCATACATACCCCCATAAGGCTGCAAACTGGACGGCAGCGACAGCGAGAGCGGCAGCGGTGCGGGCAGCGACGCGAGCAGCGATTTCCGTGACACGATAGAAAGTATTGAGTTTTTATGAAACCGCGACAAATCGCTCGAGCGCCCGCTAGCGTCGAGAACGGCCTAGCAGGGCTAGCAACCATCGATAAATAGTCGAATCGACAAGATAAATATTATTTTGTTATTTTATCCTATTATCTATACTAATTTGTTTATAGTACTTTTTATTTCCTTATTTTTAATTATTTCTCAAAAACTTACAAAAGCAAAACTTGTACGTTATATTCTGTATATATTACTTGTATATATTAAGCTCTCCAGCTAATTATAAAATGTAAATCCGTCATTGGACGTAAGTTTATTGTCAATCATGTACATTATTCAAATATACTTAAGGTCTGTGGATTTTGTGAATGATAATAAATAATAATTAATAAAGCTGAAGAGTTTGTATTTTTGTTTGTTTGATTGTTTGTTTGAACGCGCTAATCTCAAAATCTACAAGTGGGATTTGAAAAATTCTTTTTGCATTTGATAGCCTGACTCTTGAGGAAGGTTATAGGCTATATTTTATCCCGAAATTCTCACGGGATCAAAAGTTACGCAAGTAAAACCGCGCGCGGTGGCTAGAGTAAGCTAATATGCGCACTATAATAGATAGAATTACTCGATTTGATACCATGATACAGAACCAAATATGTCATAGTCTTAATAAATTACTAACACTAAATACCATATTCTAAGAAAATATCGATAAAAGGCCTGATTTATCATTGTCGACGGTAGCGTGCTAGCACCGCAGATTCCCCGCGTCGCGTCGCTGCCCGCGCCGCTGTCGCTCTCGCTGTCGCAGCCGTCCTGTTTGCAGCCTTACTTTTACCCAGTGTGCCTTTCGTAGGGTACTCCTGTTTGGTATATACTTTTTGTAGGTTACTTTTTCTATTTTATTTTTTGTAGGTCTTTTTCACAAAACCTAGGTGAAACTGCGAATGACAGCTTTGTTGTAACAGGTTTTGAAATAACTCTTTCTGTTTATCTATCAGTAACGCTTTCACAGCTAAACAACTGAATCGATTTTGACTTTGAACTTCAAGGACGATATTATAATATTATTTATCCAACTCCCATAACCGATATTCACGCGGACGAAGTAAAAATCGGTCCAGCAGACAAAAATTTAAAAAAAAAATTGTTTTGGTTATATGTTTTATTTGTAGGTATAGATAAAGATAATCTATTATAAGATTATTCTTTGTTTCTTTGTTTTATAGTAAGTACTTACCAACTATTATTTCGATGTAAGTAATTGAAATTAATTTTATCCATCGAAAAAAGTATCAAATCATAAACGTACAATATTTAGCATTCGCAAATGTATCAAAAATAATTAGCTCCGCGCGCACGAGTGTCAACGACGTCTGCTCTCACGTGTCAGTCCATTCGGGTAAGCGCACGGCATTGACAATCAAAGGATTTTATTCAATTTCAAGAGTTTGGCCATAGCATCATTTTATCGTTTGGTGGCGCCACTTATTATTGGCAATAACAACTTAATATGAGTGAATTGAGTGAGTGATAGACAATCATTCGCCATTTGATCACAAAAAGCTGCCGGCTTGTGAAAGTCCTTTGTATATCTGTTGTGAAATGCACATATCTGCCATGTTTATGTAATCTCCTGCAAACTCAAAAGTAGCGTCAAGTGAACTTAAGTTTATCATTTATGTAACTGAATTATTGTGATGCTTGATAGACTTCATGATTCCCATATTTCGTCGAATAACTTTATAAGTATCAAACATGCTAACAAGTGTTGGTTTTTGATTATTTTAGTTAATGGTTCGTTAGTTCATTACCATTGTACTGTAAAATTAGCACCCTTTCTTTCAAATATGAAAATCAATATTTATCAACAATCATAATAAAAACCACTATAGTGCATAGTCCACCCAAAAAACCTCAAGCACATAAGCGCCGCCAAGCGGCAAAAAAGCTTGCATTCCAAACTTCTTATAATATTGATGTGTCCTATCTGTACTTGTACATAATACTTTCTTATCTGTGGGTAAGCGCAGTCGAAAAACTGCCCCCTCCCTTCGTGTGTCAATGTGTGCGTGAGAACTTTGCTGCCACTAAGAAGTTGTTATTTAAATCAAATATACGAATTTCGTGACTTAAAACTCAGCTAAATCTTGCTTGAGACATTACAAATGTTATGTTATTACAGCAAAACGTATAATTTTTAAAGAATTTAAACATAATCATTCATTAAACAATTAAAAACGTTCAAATTTTCGCATCAACGCCATCTATGAGCGCGAAGTGCTTAGCTGATGGTGAGAATCCACCTTAAAGTTGATCTTTAAGTTTTTGTTTTACTTAAACGCATTATTTTAGTACCTATATAAAATATTCCGATTGTACAATAACAATTGCTGTCTTGTTGTATCGCACTGGTGCTTCAAGGAATAAGATAATAATTAAGAGCATTCAAGACCTTAACACTGCTTAATTATATAGTTTCAAGCTATACTGATAAATCTCATATTACAAAACGAAGGTGTTTGTTTGTTTGTTTATGTTTGGATACTAGTTCGACAAGTGGCAACTGACATAATATGACAGAGGGCGTCTAACAAATGACATTTATCATCTGACGTTTGCAAAACGAGCTGCGCTCACTTCAATCAAGTGTCTGGTCCACTATAGGGGCCATTGTGATATGATATTTTTAAGCAATAGATTGTTCCAAAAATTCAATATGGTCATTTGTGGTAGACGTGGCGAAGAGGTTTCAAAATCCCTGCAAGGTACTTTCTGTTTTTAACATTTCAACTACCCATGCTCTGGGATAACCGAAATTGGTTATAGACAGCTGGGCGACCGTCAAGCAACCTGGAGTCACTAACTCCTCTTTATGCGCTCAGCCTAGATAATGTAATGATGAATTGGGTGGAGTAAAAATCTATTATGGTAATGGTAGCTGTCGACCAGCCAAATTGAAGCTGTTGTTGTTATTTCAAGTCTTAGTAATACAAAAGTAGTTGCAATTTTTTTTCAATGGTAAACAAATATGCTCATTTATATATTTTTTCTATTCTCCGGTTTTTCGATGTTATATCCTTCTTGGTTCTTTGATGTCATTGAGATTTCAGCCACAGCGCACATAACACCCATTGGCCAACATTTTCTTTTCTTTTCTTTCTAGTAGGAATATGAGTTCCAACGAATATGAAAAGAGACGATAAAAATGAGTATTAAATTATAATTTTAATCATTTAAAATCTCAATTTGTCCATGGGATCCACAATTAGCATGAGAATATTTCGAAATAAAGCATTAATAGTCAATTATTTTTTATAAGATATCAAAAAGTTAGTAATACTTTTAGACTTGTCTAATGTTCAACGGGTTAAGAGTCTTTACTTGTTAAATTAGACACCTAAATAGGTAATATTAAAATACTATACAACGGTATACATATTTTACGGATATAATATATGTTTGGGTTGATTCCCTTTCTCGACTTATGTCGGTTTAATAAATACCAATATTATTAAGATTATTATGTTATATTATTATTATCATGATTAATATTAAAACATCGGCTCCAGGACGAGATCAACCTCTTCTATTTATTTACTCTTTTTTGATAGAAATATTGATAGGTATTTGTTCAGCTAATCTCCGTTAGGATAATGATTTTATAGAAAGTATAAGAACTGTAACAATCTCCTTTTGTCGTCTAAGAAATCTATTATTTCTCAAAGTATAGATAAGCAGGTGCATAAAGTTAATATTTCTTATAGCGGATCATACCTCATTTTGCTATATTATATAATATAAAAAGAACAAAGTATTTTGCAGACTCTGTGTGTCTTAGACATTAAAACTAATAAAGAATGTTTTGAAATTATGTTATTAGTAACCATAAAAAACGACTGGTTTGCTCGGTTAGATAATTTTGATTTAGATGTAAAAAAAAAAAAAAAAGAGCTCTGCTTAAGACCTGTGACGTTTGGTTTTGCTATTTAAGTATGTTCTTAAAAAATAGGTCTCTAAACATCTACCTGGTTAATTATATCTGAAGAATGGAGCGACGAAATATAATATATAATCAAACGAACTTACCTAAAGTGAAGTTAGATTGTGATTATATGAGTCGCTCCATTCGAAGATATAACAACCCAACCCACCCATCCCTATAGGATTTTTTAAGAACACTATTATACGTCTCTAAAGGAATGAAGCCATGACTCGAGCAGGAGTGAGGAGTCGAGCCGAGTATAGTGTTGCCTTTTTAAAAATTTATTTGGTGTTTCCAAATAATCTCTGAAAATGCGTTGATGCTAGCAAGATAGGGGGACTACCTGGTTAATTATATCTTCGAATGGAGCGACTCATATAATCACAATCTAACTTCACTTTAGGTAAGTTCGTTTGATTATATAATATACCAAAAGGAATAGAGAGCCCATTCAACGCCTCAACTTGTCACCCAAATTGACGCGCCGCCATTTTGCTTAGCGCCCCTGCTGCCATCTGAATATTGGTCCAATAATTAATACTATAACGTGCTGGTATTATAAATATTTCCTAATATTGTAAACACCACATTATCTCGCCCAGATAAAGTTACATTACTGGGATTTGAACCCGAAATCAACGAAAACACCACAAGATGACAGGAAGATCACAAAATACTACCTACATCAACATAATGCACATGCAAGGAGGAGCAGACATTTTGTGACTGGCTAGTTGGACGGACCTGTCGCAAGTCACAACTGTCAGCAGACTTTTTGTTTGATTGGTGTATTACAACTGTAGACATCTATCGTGGTAAAATGACAACACGACCGGTCCATTTTGTTGCATGTGATAATAATTAGCTGTCAAATTGAAGTACTCTAAGAGTGACACCCCTGACTACGATCAAGAAAACAAAACGGCCCAAACCGAAATAAAGTAAATAAATTTCAAACTGTGCGTTTAGCCTTCCGTATGTATCTTGTAGTTGATGGTTTAAACAGCATTCGCAAAAAAAAACTGATACTATTGTATTTTTCTGTGTAAGACCCATAACGTAAAGAAATGTTTTATCTACTCATTTAAAACTGTAAAATGTTTTTTAAACTAAACCGATTAAAACTCAGATTATCTGGAGCATTGCATAATAAAGAGCATACTTTTTAAACGGTTCGTAGCACAAAACTAACACAGTCTGATTATCATGCTGCCCTTAATTACGATTGAATAAAGTTTCATTAACATTTAATTGCTGCTTCTGCAGAGCTTGCCTTAATTGAGAGAACAAACGAGGGCCGCTGGTGTCCAGGACGGCACATTTAAAACAATAGTGGCAGTAAGTGCTATAGGCGAAGTCGCATTAGAACTAAAGCAAGGAGCTACATTGTTCGGAACATGGAAAAACTGGAAATCGATTTGTTAGCTTGAATCGGTTTTCCTGGGATAAGCATCGATTTCATAGCTTTTTAATAGGAGTTCATTTCAATGTTAATATTTCTTTGGATATGGGAATTAATACTTCATTGTAAAATGAGCTTGTCTTCTTTCAAAAGTTCTATCTTTAAAAAATATTAAATTTAACATAACTGGATTGAATCTTTGTTAGTATGGTGTCTCTCTTAACAAATAGGGAGTAATGAACAATTTCCACCAAGCAAATCTTAAACCTGCCGTTATTCAGTGTTGTGGCTGCAGTTCTAAGAGCAAAAATTGAGGTTGCAGCAATATTTTAATCCGTTTGACACAAAGATTATTCACATCAAAATATAGTACTTACCGTTAAACAAAACAAGTAGTCCGTTATGAGCGCTGCTGTGCATCTCCACTACATAAGTTAAGCACTCGCCCAATACTGGGTTCATAACTCAGTCTTGATATTCTTTAAATTGCGCTTCATGTGCGGTCTAAGTACAGAAAGATATTGGTGCCGAACTCTGGCGCGGTTCCAGAGAGCAATCTTCCTGTTTCTGGGGTCCGTAGCTTAAGATGAAAAAACGGAACTCTATGGCTACTGTTTTGTTGTATTTGTGTGCTTATTGACCGATAGTTCAGATGCTTGAAGAAGAAAACCTGGATAAGTTGTAAAATTAGTGATACTTTAAGAGATATGGCATTGAACCTAGCTGCTTAGTATAAATAAGTCTTGCTCTTGAAGAAATAACAGTATCTCATTGAAAATGACTCTTTTTAAGCACTACAATGAAATGCCGTTGTTTCACTAAACACCCAAAAAGAGCTTAACTCGCACTTAACAGTCAATTTTTGCTCATTTTTTGTGCTTACATTAAAAAGTAACAGAGCGTAACTGCTTTTACAATAAATGGGTCACCGACTGGAGTTTTGCATGCGGCCTCGAACTGTACGTTTTCAAGTTATGTTCTTGGTTCAGAAAGATTTGTTACTCAAGTTGGGAGGTTTTGCGGCCACGTCTACAATCTCCATTACGTAACCGGCGCACTTGTATTGCGCGCTATTGTTTATAGTTAATTGCCAAAGTTTTACTTTCTGACATAATTTATACAAATTTATGGAGAAAAAGAAATTACGATGTTAAATAAGTTAAACAAAATTATGAGAATCAAATAAAGAGAAAAAAATATTCTTGTTTAACTTCCATTTTGATATGCTAAACTTTTATAAAATGCAATATAAATAAAAAGACTACAAAGCAGTTTTGATAAAGTTTACAAAAACGAGATGTACTCGTATATTTAGATGATTATTAGAAATATAAAAAAAAAAACACTTAAAGCATTACAATGTTTGACAGCAAACTATACATATAAACATAGAAAGCTTAAAGAGAGTTTTATCAAAAGAGCTTTATGTTTTTTTTTAAATATAAATAAATCCGCTTTTCCTTTTAAATTAATTTAAGATAAAAGATGATGAGGCTAAGGATAAATAACACTCCTCTTTGAGAGAATTTGTATTACTTTTCATTAAACTTAAATAAGTGATGCTATTCGCAATCTAATTTTAAAATACTAGAAGCGAGAGATAGTCGCGTATTTCAAGCTGACCTTGCACCAGATAACGAAGTCTGAAAAGACACCAACACAAAATCTTACAATTTTAAAAATAATCTTACGACTGGTCTAGCACCCACATTAAATCACTTTAACATTGTGAAATAAAATAACAGGACCTGCTTTAATTACGAAAGAAAATTAAATGAGTTAGCGCTAAGTCCTTGTAAAGAGTAGGTCGTGGTGCCGTGGACGAGGAAAAAGAAAATAATTAATTAACAACCTCCGCCGGCGACGCGCGCGACGCGACGCGCTGTAAACTGAATCGCATTATACGGCGAGAGGCATCGAGATGCCCCGCGTTCACTTCAGCTTCATCATAATAGAAAAATATTTATATTTAGCACTTTCTTTGACCTACAGTACTTCTTATGGAATTAACTGAATGTTATATTAATGTCTTTTTGATCTTTCTTATAAATTTTCGTACCAGATACAAAGTTACATACGAGTATCCTCCTTTAAGATGTTAACCAATCAATAGTTATATTAAAGTACCTACTCAAAGTTTCTCCCAAATTTTCGGTTATTTTTTAACACAACTCACCATTGGACTAAGTATAAAAGCGGTGATATTTGGGGCAGACTTTATGTGTGGTAGGACAAACACTGAAGGAGTCCTATCACGTAGCGGGACACTTTTGAATAAGTCGCCTTTTACGACATGCTTATTCGAGGAGATCATGTTCATAAACATTTCACAGTTTTCAAAACTAAACTTAACTTTGAGTCTTACTTCCTAGTGTAAGTATAACTATCAAAATTGAGGTCGAAGGTCAAAGGTTCCGTAGGCATTTCAATTTCACGGTTTCCTTATCTTGCGACATGTTTCCAACTTTTAGCAACTGTGTCAAAAGCCTGGCTACACGTAAGCGACTTTTGATCGTACTGTCGATTTTGTAACCATTTTAAATTTTGGGTCATGTCATGGGTCTTTATTTCTGAGCTCTGATCCAACCGAGAGAAAATAGTAGTTTGACATACATAGTATTTGTGTGTCTGTTCATTGCATCGCAGCTCCGAAAAGGATATAATCCTTCGGACTACCTATATTATCTTATGTTCACATGGCATTATGAATAGATCTTTTATATAACATTCTACCATGGAAATATCGGTTCCATTCTTAGGTATGGTATAATATTATGGGGTAATTGTAGCCATTTAAGTGGAGTTTTTATTGTTTTTATTGCTCAAAAAGCATGCATATGGTGACGTTGAAAATACTGTCTCACGTCGACCTTTATTTAAACACCTCAATATTTTAACAGACCCATCTTTATACATTTATGAAATATGTGGTTTTGTTAAATGTCATCCAGAATTATTTGTCTCTTTATATGATACTCCGAGAATACGGAGTATCATATATAAGCTGTAGGCGACCAAACCATTTAGTAATGCCAAAAGTCCGCACAGCTCTGCGTGACAAAAATTGACAACCAATGGCAATACGAATTTTTAATAAATTACCTGTTGATATAAAGAATCTTCCATTTAGTCATTTTAAAAATAAAATAAAATCATGGTTGGCACAAAATTGTTTTTATAGTGTTCAGGAATATATGATCTTTTAGTTGACATTTTCATTGCATGTTATATACTGATTTTTTTTTATTTTATATTTGTACTTGACATTTTTAATTTACATTTTATTTTTAATTTATTATTTGATGATATTTCTGAATAGTTATGACATTTGAACTTTGTTGTAGTTGTAACTTAAAAAATTAACTTAATATGACCAATTTATAAATTATAAATTTTGAACACTGCTATAATAAAATTAAATAATAATGATCAAATTTTGTAATAAAATATGTTTGTATGCTCAGACGGAGTGAATGTGCGTACTTTAGAATAAGACTGTATTATAATACTGTATTTAAGAACTTGTTATACCACATTCTGGCAAATAAATAAATTCTTATTCTTATATTTTCCACAGTAACTTTATATTGTTAAATAACAAACAAGGTGCACCAACTTAATATAAAAATAAAACGCTTTTTAACCGGATTTGTCGCGTATATTTTCATTTTCCATATTAAATGTTAACTCTTTTTGTGTCAATCCAGAACGCTACGCTCGAAGACTGAGAAACAGATGGAGATGATGATGTATAACTTTTTCCACCTATCAATCCGACGCTTGACACCTCAGTTCCTCTTGAACACGGGGTCTGAAAAGACAGAAAAACGTCGAGTTTACATTTAAAATGTAAATATACGCGATAAATCCGGTTAAAAAGTGTCATATTTAATAGTATGAATCGCGAAAACTTAAGACAATTTTAATGCAAAAATTCAGTCTGGTACTGCAGAATTAAAGGCCACACCAAAATAAGTAATTTTTTTTACAATAAAGTTAAAGCTATACCGAAATTATATTCAAAATTATGCCTATTATAAAATACATGACTAGACCAATTTACATTTATTAAGAGTAAAAAGAGTAAGAAGTCATATTCAGACCGAGTATAGGTTAAACTTGGCCGTTAATCTACTCAAATAGGACTAAACACGTCGTTACGATATTGAAAAAAACATTGACCTGGGTGATATCCCTAAGCAAGTTAACAGAGTCCGTTTGAACACTCCCAACAGAGCAATAAAGTTGTTTGCTGGCCACAACGTCGCACTAAACTAAGACGCTGGCTCATGGCGTGAATGTGTTATTCGAACGATTGGAAGATAAGGCAAATCTGCAATATACTTTGTTGATGTACCTTGAAAAGGTAAACATTGTCACTCTCTCTGTATTTCTACTGTATATTTAAAATTTTCATCGGTATAATAATATTTGTTTTCGTTAAATATTACTTGGTTTATAAAGCTTGGTTTAAAACTTATATTTTAAATATTTATTCGGAGTGCTGTTATTTTGGCGCAGTGCTTGCGTTTGGGTTAGTCACCCTGAACGATAAACTATAAAACTAATAAATTATCATTATTTCTCATAGCTTCAGACATTATAAGTACATGTTGGCCTATTATTGTACAAATATAGAAACGTGTTTTCCAAAGTATCTACACAGCAAAAGTTTCGAAACTAAATCCTTTCATTGTTGTATTTGTTCTGTGATTTTAGAATTTAAAGCTGTGAAAATTGAATACACGGTGTTTTCACTAAATTTAGTTAGTATCACTAAGATATAGATGGCGCTGTTTTTAATTTATAAAATTAGAAAAATGCCATAGAAAATGTCTCTTTCATCCTACTTTTCATTCTTCGGTTCATTCAATCAATCACCTAACCGACTCATTTAATCTATTTTTCATTCGTTACCTGTGCTCGTTACTGCGCACCCGTTTTCGAATGTTGTTTTTATCGCTTTTTTCTTGGATTCTTTTTACCCACAACCCGGCCACCATTTGGACTCTGACGCTCCCTTTTTTAATTCTGACCCGGCAATTCTACTGGATTTCGGAAACAACGCTGCAATTCGACCTTTGCATGTTTATTGGAATTTTGATCGTTAAAACGATTTTCTGATATATACATATTTCATATAATCATGATTATATACATATTTGAGGAGTCTTATATATTCTTTAAGAAAAATACAGGGTAAATTCCCGACTGGTTCTAGTAAAAGTTTCAGTCACTAAGTTCTAGATGACGCTAGAGCTCCGTTTTAGCTGATATCTCTATCTCAACCTATAAAAGTTACTTTATGATTGAATAATCAAAAAGATTTTTCGATTTGCTCGTAGAAAATATCACCACAAACATTTCAAAGAACCAATTAATTATTGAATACTTAGAACTGTATCTTGCCTCGTCAATCAACATTGAGTTTCAATTAAAATTAAATTATTTCTAATAATTGACTTGAACTATCTACACTTTTCCACCGCCTGTTTTTAATTAATTTCACAATTATTTCAACATTCCTTGCGAGGAATACATAGCGCACGAGACTGAAACAGTCGTTGCTTTACTCGTACAATGCTTTGTGGATAGTTTTGCTGCACGACTATATAAGACGGAGAGCCTAAAACTGCTATTGGTATAAAAAAGTAAGTTATGAGTACAGTCTGTGAGTAAGAATGAAAATCATAATCGTCTTTACTTGCTCTCACTAGCAACTTTGTCTGCTTGTTATGAAATTAAAGGGTTCATTTATTTCATACAACCTTATTTCAGCCCCTTAGGCATTTATATTTCAGAAACAAAAAAAAACACTGTATGACTCGGAATTATAAAATATACAAGTTGGAATTTTTGACTTGCCACTTGGAGAGAAAGTACTCTTAATAAAAGAGATAGCGATGTTACTTCAAAGAAACATTCCTTTATTTTCTAGAGGAAATTAAACCACATTCAAAGATTTTTCGAAATTTTGCTTTTTTTTTTCAAAAATTAAGGAATGATTCTTTGGAGTTAAATTTGCTATCTCTATTATTTAGAGTTCTTTCCCTCCAGCTGTCATTAAAGAAATTCCGGTTGTTTTTAGTTTCCCCTACAAACTTTTATCTCATATTTCAACCCTTTAGGATTCAATTTATAAAAAGTGACAACTATATCATTCCCAATTTTATTAAAATCGGCACAGTTAAGCCATGAAAGCATAACAAAAAAAGCAAGTTTTGTAACAAACGATTCTATGGCAACTCCAGAAAGGCGATCTATAAAGAACAAGGTAGTTCTTGCTCCTTGTTCTGTACTCAAGAGCAACGTTTCAAAATAGTCATGAGACTATAAATATTACCGAAAAACCACATGAAAATTGTAGCAAAATGATAAAACCACACATATGTTTAACACAACGCCTTATGCCGTCGTTCCTAGGAAGGACAGTATAAAATAGTTGTAATAGGTCAATCGCATTTTACGTCATTCTGCCAGCAACACTGGGCTAGTGAAAAACATCAGAAACCTCCTTGTCGGCTAGGAGAGAGACCAATGATAATGAGTTTTAATAAATAAATACGTTTCTATAAAAACTTTTACAGTGGATAAAATATAATAAAAATTTGAACATTTTATCCTAATATCTGTCACACAAATATTCACGGCTAACTGTTTTCGAATCTAGGACCTGATGGCACAGAAAGGATGAATATCACCACTGCACCAGCCTGAAAACTATATAATATTTTAACTCTCAAGCAATTATGAAGCATTTTAAGCACACGACATGTACATGCCCAATCTCTGTTAATTCTGCAATAAAAGCGCTCCGTGACTCGCTGAGCTTTTAAAGTATTTTTTTCAACTTTTTATGAATTTCTTCGGTCACAGATGTAGCACGCGTGCTGACTCGGGCTAAATCGGCGGACATTTTTTCACGTTTGAATTCAGTGCATTATCGTGCAACTGTTGAATAAGACCAAACATTTAATCCTTTTACGTCTCATAAATTTTGATTGAGTCCTTCCGTGTCTAGATTTATGAATAAATTCTAATTCATAATTAAATCTTTTTAGTTATGTTTAATTATCCGCATACCATTTATGTTGAATGCTTCTAGTAATAAATATGTGTTTGTTATTGATTCACGCTGAAACAGTGAATTCAGATTGAGCTGAAAATTTGCGGAACATAGTTTGAAACTTTAAGTGCGGATATTTCCACGGAATTGGGGTTTGTTTCCCTATTATTCCTCCATCAGCTAGTATTTAATATGAATATTTCTTTCAGCTTTCAATGCGTACCGACTGATATAAAAATATGTATTTACAGACAAAATTATTGAAGTATTTATAATATTTACTGTGAGTGCATCATTTTACTCGACAGAATAAAATATTCCTACTAATATTTATGAATATGAAAATTTCTTGAAAATTTATCTATTGATGCATCATTTCTGTGTTTTACAAATATTTTCCGACTAATATTGTCTTAAGTTTTCGCGATTCATACTATTAAATAAAACACTTTTTAACCGGATTTATCGCGTATATTTACATTTTAAATTTTGACTCGACGTTTCGGTGTCTTTTCAGACCCAGTCGCTCGTGACCTCGGGGTCTGAAAAGACACCGAAACGTCGAGTCAAAATTTAAAATGTAAATATACGCGATAAATCCGGTTAAAAAGTGTTTTATTTAATATTTTCCGACTTCAAACTTAATAATTTTCAATTTTACTCATAAAACATTTTCATGTTTTCACTTAATTGTAAAATAAATCATGTAAGTTATTATTGTAAGGGTTAAAATCGACTGAAACTCGCTATACATGTGCAGAGGTGTTTGATCAAAAACTTGTCAACACAAAGTTGACTTGTTACAATTTAAACAAGCTGTGTAATTCTTTTATCAGCACCGCCACGCGGCAGTAACTCTTACTTAGTAAGCCCATAACTCACAACAATTTTGTTTAAAACTAACAACATCAAAATGTCAACTCAAACCTTACGCCTAAAATTATAAAGTTTAAAATTGATTACAAAGTAAATATTTCCAAATGGAAGGACTGTATATTTGTCTCAAACGCTTTCGGCACCTGTTACGTGAGTAAGAGGGCTAAAGATATCTTGTATGATAATGAAACTGGCATTTCAGAGATGCGATTAAAACTTTTAACTAGTAAATTGCGGCGAAGTAAAGTTTAATGAAAAATTTTACATATTCATTCCTTATGAGCATATCGTATGTGAGCGGAGTGCTTCGCCTGTGGCAGAAATTTTCAAATAAGATCGTAATCTAGTTTGCATAGAAATATTCTAATTAGCAAAATGAAAGGTTTTGCGACTTTGTATATGCGAACGATGGCAGAAACAAATTCGACTCAGTTTAGTCTTAGGAAGCGGGCTGAAAGGAAAAGTAGAATAATTACAAAAATGAGATGAGAAAATATTCTTTTTGGTTTTATAGTAAAATGACTCGTATATTTTTTTTTTTTTTTTCCGCCAAGGAAAGTCGTTTGGCACCCACTAAAACCAGTAAAGCTAGCTTTAGCGGGAGGAGGATGAATCCTATTACGGACGAATGGGCATTCTATAAGCTGTTAACCATAAGTGGCTAATGGCAAATAGAATGCCCAGACAGTGTGGAGACTCTCTCAGATAGGCTGAGCATACCCACTAAACATCCCCCTTTTGACTCACCTTGATTAAGGTCCTTAGTCATCGTCGGAACGACAGCCAATTGGAGCGAGAGGCTGCGTAGTGAGCGGCATCCAGACGGCTGCCACCAAAAGGAACTGAAAGTGAGAAAAACAAAGCTAAGATTAGCAGAAGTGACAAAGCTGAAACTAAGATATTATCTAGAGTGATCAGACTCACTCAGAGATAGGAATGCTGGAAAGAAGGACTACGTTTAGAAACGTTGAGCTTGCTGGAGTTTCCTGATAAGGGGAGCGAACTTGGTTAAGACCGGAAGAGCACCGTTGAAACCCTCTGGGCTGGCGTCGAGAGCGGCGCCGAAAGCCAGGATCTCGTCGATGGGAGCGAGCTGGATCCAGAACGCCATGCGGTCTTGAGACCCTTTTGCGTTCTGGCACTGGGAAGCCGATTTGGCGGCCGGTTGCGATTGAGTCGCAACCCGGCTGCGCTGACCTGAAACGATAGGAGTAAAGGCCTTGGGGGCCTTTGAACTGACTGGAGGAGCGTCCGAGCTAGGCTGCGGTCGCTCTCTCCAGTTCTCGATGGGCTTCACGGTAGCCCTGGCAGCACGCGGTGCCTTGGGGCAGCCGCGAAAGTTTGCTGTGTGGCCAGACTGGCCGCACAAGACGCAGGACGGAGCGGTGGGCGATTCGGGAGTGCGAGAGCACTCCTTAGTCCCATGCGGATCTAGGCACTTGACGCACCTAGGGGAAGCAAAACAGTTTGCCGCCGCATGACCATACAATTGGCAGCGGTGGCACTGACCTGGGAAACCACGCTTGTGTGGAGCTTCGACTTGGATGTTGGAGAGACCGCACACGGTGAGCTTGCCTCTGAAAATGGACTGCCCTTGCGGGCTCTTTGCTAGGATTACTTGCGCAAGTGGGAAGTGCTTGCCTCGGCGGCTGTGCATTTTGTGCACAGATTCGACGGGGAAGCCTTGAGAAGACAAGTCCTCTTGGATTTGCTCGTTCGAGAGCTCGAACGGCACGTTCCTGAGGACGGCACGAATCTTACGCTCCTCAGGGAGGGCGTAAGTGTGGTACTCGAGCTTCTTGTCAGCAAGAAGCCGAGTGAAATTCCTGAAATCAGAAATTGAGCAGACAACGACCTTAATAGAGTCACCCACATTGGATGCCTTACTATACTGGATCTTCGGGGAGTGCGTTCCGCAGAGAGCTGAGACCTCGGTCCAGCGGCTTTTGTCCCGTAGAAAGACGGGGGGCGGAGACTTGACTTTCGGCGGAGCCGAATCCGATTGCGACGCAGGCTGTGACGCCGGGATCGCTGAAACAAAAGGCGCAGGAGCAGACGCCGGTGCGACATTTAGCGGGGCAGGAACAGCGGCTGGAGCAGCTGAAACGGATGGAGATAAAGTCGAAGAAGCATCTTGCTTCTTCTTCTTAGACTTGGACTTTGACTTTTTGCGAACCTCGGTGAACGGAGCAGGAGATTCTGGAACTAAAAGAGCGGAGTCGGAATCGCTACCCGGCGGGGTAGTTTTCCGTTTGCACGCGGAAGAATCAACCGACATGAAGTCTGACGTAGTATCAACACACTCGACATCTGGGGACGCCGGAGAATTTGTTGGGAAACTAAGAGAAGGCGGAGTGGCCGGGAGGGTCACAGTTTGAGCCTGAGGGAGTAATGCTATGAGATTCATAATCATAGCATTGATTGACCGCAGTTCTTGGCTTTGTTGGAGGAGAGCCTCACCTACCTGTTTCTGGAATTCCTGGTGTTCGCGGTGGCTAACCCCGGATTCGGTGGGGGACTCCATCGAACCCTGGGAACCTGAACTATTCTGAAAGGAAGCCTATTCCTTACAAGGAATCTACGTGCCGGTGAACGGCAAAAGGACTACACACACTGCGCTGAAAAAGAGAACGACCTAGTTCGGACCTATTGCCGGTGAACGGCGGACGATCAGGCTTAGTTGTCACGGTTACGTATCCACCTGATCAGCGATGCTTCGGCCGGCAGCAGACGGGTCCGCCCTGAAAAGGGCAGATGAATTAGCCCCGACACCACACAGCCTCCACAAGAGAAAACTTTCCGAAAGAGCTTAACTTGGCACCTGACCCGCACGAGTGCGGGGGAGGGAACAAGGGCAGCGCAATACGAACACTCGGGAGCGGCCGCAGACACGACCGTTCGGGAGCGAACGCAGTTTTGACTCGTATATTTAAAAGTCAAATAAATATATATATTTTTACGCTAAGGTACAGCCAAGCTTCACGTTTTGCAAACTTTGATTGAAAGAGGAAATACAGTTTACAATGAATCCTGCAGCCACTTTGGTTGATTTGCATGTCGCAAAAGATGACTAAAACGAGTGACCTGTGTAGATCTTGCGAGTGGTGGGATAAATGACATATTGCTGAATTAAAGTAATTTTATTAAAAATCTCCGTTTACTCCGTTTCTGACAATGCGTGATACGTATCAAGCTTTTTGGCAAAAAAAAATTGACTTTTAATTCTCAATCAATAAAGTAACCATTTCATCAAATTTTTAAATACATTTTTCTTATCAGGCAAGCGATAGGCTTGAAATCGTTATATTTGGGTATATTAGACTGATTTTAACTTTTTTTTACGTAAATCCCAAACTCGTTTAAAAATATATCAAAGTTGATATTGGAATATTTCTAACATTTGTATGTAATTGGATCCTACAAAATATCTACCAAAAAACATGTTGAGAATAAATAATCTATAGGTTATCATGATTCTATGTATTCAATTATACGTAGGGAATGTCTTTTACTATTAACATTCAAAATGTTGCTTTCTCAGCAAAACTGATTACTCGTAGACTTTGAAGCGTCGTCGAGTAAAGATGTTGATAGTAAAAAACACAACAACGATTAATCCAAAAAATGCCTACATTCAATTAACATTTCGTACAACTTACTAACTCTCACGTCCCCGGTGTGTATACCCAGGGCAGTTTCTAAACAGCAGCTCCCGGGAACCGGCGGCCGGCTATTAATATTTATTACTTCATGTATATAGCCCGGCTGCCGAGGTCATACTAATGAGATTATCATTAATAATGTACTGGTAACACCGTGTGCTTGCGCGATGAGGTCGTTAGGACGCCGGACATCTTAAGTCGGGTCAAAGGTTACAAACTGCGAGGGCTCCAAACTTTTGTTAGTGTTCTTACTTAGTGAAAGTTTACACTACCTATCTGTTGTGTTGATTTTTTGTGTTGATCAACGTTTCCATCTTGACTTTTAGAACGAATAGTACGTTAATCGATAGCATTGCTCATAGTGAACAGATTATAATATGTTTTATTAATAAAATGGCGAAAATTATGTGTCTGACAGGTTTCTCAAGTTAAAGGCTTATACAGGATGACTGGTGGGTCACTTTCAAAATTCGAGAACGTGATAGTTTGAGATCATACATGATATGAAAAAATAAAATAAAAAAATACCCGTAATACAGTGCTATCAACACAATATAGGTAGGCAGGTATAGACGGCTTCATAAACGATGCCGTCATGGCATCGTTGATCAACTCATGGCGGGTTTCAATATCATGAAAACTGTTCGTTTTGCCTACGAACAATAGAATTCACAACCAAAGTGCCTTTCTATATTCAAACTCTTGACATCTCAACCACTGCTTACGAACTGTTTGACTGTAATGGGTTGGTAGGTTACATTTTACCATTTTCATTTTATCTAGCCAACGACCACG
The DNA here is from genome assembly GCA_944452665.1 of Stenoptilia bipunctidactyla. Classification (NCBI taxonomy): domain Eukaryota; kingdom Metazoa; phylum Arthropoda; class Insecta; order Lepidoptera; family Pterophoridae; genus Stenoptilia; species Stenoptilia bipunctidactyla. The sequence continues at coordinate 367,197 of OX101723.1, forward strand.
TAACTAGTTACCAATTCAATTATTAACAAAAGCTCTAAAAATATACTATAATGATTTATCGAATACCAAAACATATCAAGAATAAATTGAATAAGTTTATCCATTTATTTAGTTCAAAAGTCATACAAATAATTTGCGAATGCGTTATATTCTATAAATCACAATCACCTATCGCCTAGTTCCTTGGAAGAACGTCATGTGAAGAGGGTCCGTGCCAAATTTGAGAACTTACAGCTCGTAGCTAATAGTATTGTGAAACGCTATTATTTTTCTACCAGTTTTGTACCTGTATCGGTTACTTATACCAGTCAGTTGAATATTGAAACCCGCCATTAGTAAAACTCGTTATTTATTTATAGGGAGTTCTGCTGAAAAATCAATTACCTATTTTTAGTACAAAATTACTCGTACGATCAGAATCGAGTATAGAGTGCTCTCCTTCAATATCGAAAATTTGTGACGAGTCATCCTGTACAACTGATTTGATTTTACTTCAGAAATTATACACATTATAAGTACACTATTCCGGTGATTACGTGTGTTCGTAATAACCTTATCATAATTTATTCCAGGTTTGAGTTTATTGAAGTTACTAATATAATGGTTACTAATATATAATTACTTAAAATATAAAGTGTTTGTAGTACTTGCAGCAACTATGAGTGTACATCAAAGTATTAAGCTATCTCTGGAACATTTTACCTAAAGCCCGCGTTTATAGGAATTTCAAACTTAGAACTGAAATTGTAGTTTCCTAAGTATCAGCGCCACCAACTTAGTACATTTCCCTGAGAACCAGACGAGCAGATATTACCGTAATAGTGGCAAGCATCCTTCGAGTGCGAGTTATGAACATTGTACGTTGATTAATTAGCTTTTGGATGAGTTGTCAAGCTGTCTCCGCGCTCTCACGGAGTCGCTTAGCCGTAATGATGTATTATCGCATTCTAGTTTCGCAAAGTAGTAGTGGCATTTGATAGTCAGAAATTGTTATATAGGTGATTCTTATGAAATGATATATTGTGCTCCATAAAAACCTGGTTTACTCTAGCACTGATGTTGCCATTGTCTTTACACAAACTGGCAAACTGAATCTTGATATCAGGTACTACTAAACTAATGTGAATCATTTACTGTGTGTTTTTAAATGTTACATAAACACGAGTAGGGTAAGTGGAAAAAACTTATGATATTGGTGTTATACTTCATACATATTTAGCTATTTATGTATCTGTCGGTAGCCTCGTAGCTCCTAAGCGGGTAAACTAAGGTGAAAATCTTCTCCTTCGATATGGTTCAGTGCCTGGGCTGTTGTTATAGTTTTACTAATACTTATACTGTTACACTTATAAGTTGAGCTTTTAAAAATGTTTCACTTTAACATTCACAACACAATGCAAAACTGCTGCGGACGATCATGCACTCTATGTGAGCACTGTACGAGTAGTAGATAACTACGAAATATAAAAGATGAAATACCTAGTTTTCGTATTTTTCAAAGGTTACTAAAATACTACCATGAGTTTGAACCTCGCTTGATGGTGAATAACAAGAAAGTTCGCAAAGCAAGGTTACTAATTTGTTTATGCTAAAAAATGCCTTGCACACTTAATCACTTCCAAGCGATAATATTCGGCGTCTATGTATTATCTAAAAGCCGCTTTCCTGTGTGGACTCTGGAGCGGTCCTGCCACGAGGCAAATTTGCATAACGATAAAACTTCATGATCACGATTCTAAATTTTTGGCGCGTCTGTAAGTAAGACATGCTACTCACGGTCGGTTCTATCGCGCACTGTTGCATAGCGTGTGTACACTCAAAATTTTTCTTAGATTACTTTTTTGAATTATTAATGTTAAAAACTCAAAAAGCACCAAAATGAGCCATATCCAACAAGATACATCAATTTCAAGTCACTCTAATTACAAACCTAGTGGCTTCAAATCAAAATCACTTTTTGTTGGAAACTGTTGAATTTGAATTCCCCGAATTTAACAAAACAGAGACCTTAAGTTAGAGATTGTATTCTCAAATCGAGCTCATTATCATCGTTAACTGAAAACAAAATTGCCATGCAAATTGCTTCAATTAAGTTTTTCGGGATTTTTTTAAGTACTCCTAAACGTTCTTATAGATTTTCATAACTTAAGCGTTTTTTTTGGTTCATTCAACTAAATATTAAGTTACTAAACTCCACATTATTAATAAGTATAAAAACACACTTATCGAATTACTAACAACAGTACCTATAACAAAATTAAAAAAATTGTGAATATGCTTGAACATGCTAAAATCTTTGCATTTGTAAGGCTAACTGTAAAGATAACCCATATGTTGTATAACAATGTCATCTACACTAATTTCAAATAATATACTTGTTTCGAAAATGTAAGTTGCTTGTATAATTTATATAAAAGTAATGCAACTTAAAGACTCACTTACATTGAAAAAGACTGACCGCGCGCTTGCCACGCCCGTCGCGAATGTATTCGAGCCGTGGAAAGGAAGCTTTTCCTCTCTGAACTTTAATTTCGCACGTGAACGTGGCTGCCTATGGAGAGCTTGTAATTGCATATCTCGTTCTAATGGAATGAAAACACTAATTTCCTTCCAGTTGCTCTTGAGACTTGTTCACTTTCATGTAGGTTTTCTTTGAATTAAGTGACTTAGAAAGCAAAGGTGTATAAATGTTTGTGCGTGCAAATTTAGATCGTTATGTGTGTTGTGTTTATTATTAATTGCTGATTACGATAGGGAACTGACATGGGACCGTATTAATAAAATTAGCTTGAACTGAGGCTGATATTACTTTTCTCTAAAGGTATGAAAATCGTTCGATTGACATTGTGCAATTTAGCTATAGACACTGGAGTAGTAATTTGAAACAGATCACATCGAAACGATTTTTAATTGCATATACAGATGTCAGGCTTCGTGGCGCACTGGCTAATGAGGCTTTGAAAAAAGGTAGGATACGCACGCAGTGTAATATAAAACCTGGCATCGGGATTTCACATGCATTTCCTCATGGTCAGCAGACCGATTGGCAGTGGTAAGTCATACTTAGCAATAAGTTATCAACAGGGGCCCAAAGTGCCCCATAACATAAGAAAAGAGGGTATTACATTATAATAATAACATTTAAAAAAATCTGCATCAGATTTTGTCCTCATTTTGATTTTCTATAGTATAATAGCACTTACTCCTCGTACAACATTATTGTCGTAGAACACAACTAATTTCCGTTCAACGGCGCGAGCTGGCTGCGGACAATGACTTCTTGATTTTCAGGATTCGTGCGTATAGTACGGTTTTTCTTACGACATATTATAATTTTTTTCCTTACTATTCTTTTCTTATTTAATACTGCTCTAATTTGACAAAAAAAATAAGAGCTCCTAAACTTGATGGTAATTTTTGATCTTAAATTAAGAGACAGGAGCGACTTTAATGTTTGCCCTTAAAAAGGTGGGCTAATCTATCCGACTGTAATTTAAACGTTTCACTGAATATATTTCAGTTGCGAACCGATTTTAATGAATATAAATTTTATTCATGAAATGCGATTGATTAAGAGAATGTTCTGATATGGAATGTTTAAAATGAAATACTCCAAACTCGCTTATTATTAAAAACACCAGAACGGGCGAAATTGAACAAATGTCCAACTCGTATTGTTTTTGGTTTTACAGATGACTAAGCCCGCGGTTGAGCTTCCTCTCACCTGATGGTATTTAGGATGAAATTGGCTCATTTGTGATATTGATTTGAACGGTGATATTTGGCGGAACATTTTATTTGAAAGGTCATTAGCCTGGCGAACGCTCAAGGGCGATATTTAAATTCTCTTGTAAAATCGTGGATGATAAAAATCTTTGCAGTTAAACTATTATCTTTTGTAAAATATGCTGCTCAGTTTTTTCCTCAATAGACTAACTTTATTTTTTAAGTATCAATAATTGAAATTATTTAAGGTTTTTACACGTATTTTTTACACGATTTTGAAACACAGAAATCTGAAATAAGTATAGTACTACTAAAATCCTTTTATCAATAAACCATTGTAAAAAAGCAGCATATTTTACAAAACGTTTAACAGCAAACATTTTTATCATCCACGATTTTTACAAAAATTAAAATATTTCCTATAATGTAGATAAATGCCTCGTTACCAACATCTAGTAAAATAGTATAATTAAATGTGCCCACGGAAAAATTTCGCGATAATCGAAAAAGTCGGTTAGCTCATGCTAATTTCTTGATTTAACTTTAAAAGGGTTTTATACATTGTTAAAACCTTGTCTTTTGTGTCCATATGTTTTGCGAGTTGGCGGTCTTCTGTGTAGAAAGCAGTCAACTTCTACGAAGCCAATGGAAATATTACATGACTACGTTTAGCTTTATCTTAGACTTAAAAATATGCACACTCATGAATCAAAAAACGATCATTGGTGTGTTGACAATATTCTACATACATAACACATACATATGTAACATAGATAACTTCACGCCTGTATCCCTTATAGAGTAGGCAGAATACCAAAGTTTATAAAACCATATGATGTCATGTTTGAAAAATTTGAAGGCATTATAAAGATGGAGACTACTGCAGTGACAGGGGGTCAGCCTATCGCCCACACAAACGTCAATAAAACCTGTCCCTTAACTGACTTATACAGTATGCCCGGGAAGCGAAGCAGCTGGCACATTCTAAGTTTTTGCTTTGCCCCCAGTCCAGCATGGAATAATCTATCAAAATTGCGATATCTGAAAGGGCAGTGAAAAGTTCAATTGTGTGAAAACGCGAAATGATGTTATTGTATCTTTTTTGACGACCACTTTGGCGATGGGGTAAACCTATCTGCCTCAGACGCCAGTGGTTGCGGGTTCGATTCCCGCACAGAACAAGAAAAAAAAATGTTCCGTGTCTGAGTGTTTATCTATTTATGTGTTTATGTAGGTTCCCCTCTAGTTCGCTACATGGTATCCCATCACACAAGCTATGCTTAATTTGGGGCCATGTAGTTGGTGTGATTGTCTGGGGGGTTTTTTTATTAAATATTACCTAAAATTAATATACAGGTTATTAAATTGGGAATGTTACCAAAAAACTCACAACGCGTTTTGAAAATTTACGCACGTGTAACCTCTCTTATTAAATATTCGCAAACATTTTTCTGTGTGTTATTTTCAAATATTTAAACGCAGGCAAAATTAGAGGAAAGAAATAATACTCTGTTTATATCATTTTTCAATTGAAACGAAACATTCTCAAAGGGAAAAGTACCGTTAGGAGGACTTCAAAGGATTTGCAGAAAAATAATCAGGGTTTTACTAGCAACAAAGAAGATCCGACAACGCATACGTCGGGTAATGAATCCCTGCCTTCAGCGAACCCTGCGCATGATAAAGTAAAAAATATTCGGGCATTGGGTTATTGGGCAGTCAGATACGATCAAAACTGGGCCAATTTAAACAATTTCGCTCACCGAACAGCGGCACCAATTGTTTTTATTTAGTTTGGACCAGGATATTGAGTATTGTTAGATTCAGTGCTTTTAACAAGGTTATTCTGAAGGGTGGCACTATAGTAGTCGTTTTTATTTTTAGTATTAGTTTGATCTCAATTATCAATGTTGGTGACAATGAGTAAAACTGGTTCTCTTATATAAACTGCTGAAACCTAAAGATTGATTAAAGTTGGCTCAAACAACGTTTGATGTGAATGTCATGTTTATTTTATTATGTGGCTTTTACTCACACCTTATTGTCAGAGGTGTCCGTCTAGTTATTGGCTCTTAAGGAGTCTAGTAAGGCGCAGCTACGATTAAATTCAACTCTGAGAAAGCACTCTGTAACATGAACGTGAAAACCGCATAATATACTGTAGTTATGACCCATCGAAATTTTGTCATACCAACCTGATCTGATGGTAAATGACAATGAAGTCGAAACTGAAACGTGGGTTCAGAACAGATCTAACTCATCTTTAAACATTGCCAGAATGAAGTGATGACCACCAATATTTGAAAAGTGTTCCTGGAAAAGCCTGTTGGACCCTGATGGGTTAGTTACCCTTTTAACATATAGATGGTCAAAAATTACTTACAAGATATTTAACAGTAGAATCACTTTACAAACCTATTGGTAGGTTTATTTAAATTCGGAATTGCCATTTAAATAGAAATGTTAATAAAAAGTACCGGTTTCGTTCTATATGTAAAGTGTTTATCGGGATGAATAATTCCGATATAATTCCAAGACTTGAGATTTTATAAACGCTTTAACTCTCAAGGGTATTAAAATTAAAAGCACAGCGTACCTACTTATTCAACGTTAACTTTTGTTAAGAGGAAGTCTGAAAAGTAATGAACAAGATTAGTTAAAAGTTAAAGAAAGCAAAGCCAGATTTAAGGCTTAATTTCTTACCCCACTACGTTATGATTTTGTCCCGTATGTATGCATGTGGGTATGGATGTGCGTCAGTAATTCCCTCATAACTTCTGAACTAGTTGTCATAATTGGACATAATTAGCATAAGCCTCTTGATTTTCCGCTATTAAACCTATTGTAGCAAACAGATTAATAGTAAAATAAAATGAAAGTGGCATACGACCACGGTTATCTTTTCAATGGGTCTTGGAAGGCTTTCTGGACCAGGACCGCGGTGCGGAAAGTTCCTTCAGTAAAAATATTAAGTTCTCGGGGTCATTCGGGACCGCACGAAAAAAAAAAGGAAGAGTACAGATCGCAAAAAAGGTTATATAATACTTTGATTATCACTGCATGGATTACTTTTATTAGTAACGACCGGTATAAAATAATATCTTACTCTCAGTCACTAGTTGTAGCTGTACAATAAAATAACAGTACATTTACGAGTACCTAGGGAGTAGAGAGAGCCATTTTGGAGAACGTAGTTCTATCTTTCTCTTAAATACATATTGTCATTTCTTTTATGAGGCGATGGGTTACTACCTTGTCAATACGTGGTTAGAAAATGATAATTACTCAACATTATGGTGTACAGTCACGTCTAATAATATGTATACTTTTTCATTGGAATTTGAACCTTATAATAAGTTGCGAAGTGTTTACATATTAATGCACGTGACTTTACCTATGATGAAGACCACAAAACAAATAATATCGTTGAAGCGTGGATTAAACATGTAAAAAATATTTGATGCCAAAATCAAACATCTCTCCCTTCATTCTTGAGGGCATTAAAAAGAAAGCAATTTTTAAAGTGCAAAACTAAATTTTATTAGAAATATTTCAAAAAGCACTGCTGAAAGTGTAATTATAGCAGAAAAGATCAATAAAAAAAGTATTTTAAAGGAGAATATTGATTTTATTTAGTTTTCGATAAAACTGTTGATTATATTATAATATATATTACTTTCCATGTAAGACTGATTTTATATCTTATTGGTATTAGTTTATTAATATTTTTATGTCAGTTGATTATTTTGAAGTGTAATCTATACATATTATATTGCAGTTGTTATTCAATATAACATGCTATAATTGTAGTTAAAATTTCTAATGTCTTGTTTGTTGACTCTACTTTACAAAGCAAAAACTTGTTTATTTTAGTCGTGGTCCCGAATGACCCCGAGAAATTAATATTTTTATTGAAGGGGTTCCGGACTGCGGTCCTGGTCCAAAAAGCCTCCCGAACCTTTTGAGGGCTTCAATATATCTCTATCAATATGGCGTATAAATACATGAATATCAGCGGAGACTATTTTCTTATTTATTTATTTATTACAGGAAAACTTACTGCTAAATATTTATATATAGATAAGGCAATAAAATAGAAGAAGGCCATGTTTCGTACTGTTTAGTATTCGGGCTTAGGCTAACTTTTTTCTTTGTAACTTCACTTTACTCTGTAGTAAATCCACAATGAGCATATTTCGCTGCTACTTAGAGTGTAACAGACTGACACTAAAATATTTTATTCACAAGCTATCTTTACGTCTGTATTCTTTGAAATTAATATAAATTTTGACTGTCTGAGAGTGTAATACCTAGTAACAAAACCGCGAAGGCTTTTTAATTTGAATGATTTAACTGGAGTATCTGTTTAAGTTTCTTTCTTTTTCATCAACACCATCACCACTAGCAGTTAGGATACTCTGATGGACGAAGAACTCCCCCTAGATTGTCCACGTCATTCGGTCCCGCGCCACCCTCGCCCAGTGTTCACTAGCGACCGCCACCAGAGTTGCTCCGCATTGCTTTCTTATTGAACAGAAATATAAAGCAATCTTGTATTACAATTTATATTTTATACAATTTATATTATATATTCATAATTTGTTTAGTCATAAACAATTTTAAATATTATATTTGCAGGTAAGCTTAAACATAATACAATATTTTAATTTCACAAATAATGTAGTCAGAGAGCAAGTAAAACCGTCTATGCGCTAGATTAGTTTCTTAACCTTAGTAAGTGCCTTAAATAAACAAGCTCGCTGGTCCCTCAGCACAACCGCTCTGCGGTAATAAAACACGAATAAAAGAAAACTCAGAATATTCCTTATCAAGTCCGGAAGCGACCCGTCTTCCAGCTCGGGCAGAAATATATTTTTAGCCAATTTTTTTGGGAATTTTTATTTTGATGGTGTTTGCGTGTGATTTGTTTAAAGAGATAAGAGTCTTATCTTAAGAGATTGTCGCTCAAAAATTTCTTGTTTCGGAAATTTATCTTAAAAATTCTCAGTGTTCGTAGTAAATATTTTATTAATCAATCAATCAATCAATTCTTTATTGCTTTCCAAATTTTACAGGTGGTAGGTATACATTGTTGTAGTTATTAAATAATACGTAAAATTATGGACCTAGTATAGGTACTGCAATGCAAGAGAGGATTCGTCAGTGAACATTTGATTTAAGTCTTAAATTATTTTATATCAATTTTATTTTAAATGTAATTATTAATGATTAATACTTTCTTATTAAAATTTATCATTTAAATATTCATTCACCGTGTAGTAGCACTTAGTCAGTAAAAGTTGTTTTAATAAATGTATAAAATGTTTATCTGTTTCTTCATTGCGTATGTGTGTGGGAAGATGATTGTACAATTTAATAGAAGATGACTGAGGGCCAGTTGAGTGTATATGTAGTCGGGATGTTGGCTGAATTAGTTTATTTTTCCTAGAGGGTCTGAGCTGATATTTGTTGGGTACATTTTCTCTTTTTTTGTAGAAATCGGGATAATTTCGGACAAATTTACAAATTTCTAGAATGTATATGTAAGGGAGGGTAAGAATTTTAAGGTTTTTAAAAAAGGATTTACAGCTGTCAGTGTTTTCAATATTTGACATTATTCTAACTAATCAATAACCACGATAGTTATTTGAACTAATAATTTAACAATTGTGGATTGTGAATTTTCTATTTTCGTCATGACCATCGATCTAAATTAACCAATATCGTTTAACATGGTGCTTTAGGTGCCGGGTATATGTCGATTCTTGCCTCGAATGGTTCATCCAGTCGCAAAAAGATGCTTTTTTAATTGTATTTTTCATACTTCGCACAATATCTTTTTTCGTGCTTCTTCGTTTAATACCATTATTCAAAGCACGGAACCTTTAACTCCATCATGGCTAGAATTCTGTGAATTCCTTTTTTTTATAGATTAGGAATGAAATACCAAACATAGTGCATTTTATTCGCCACTTGCTATTCAGTTATTTAGCTTAGTTCATATGAGAAATGTAGATCATTCGAGTTCAAACGTTCCAACCCTAAGTCCTTTGAAATAAAAAGAAACGATCACTTCCATCGCCCCACATACCAACGTGTCATTGAAAAAAATTCAATTAATTTAAAAGCATTGCTCCGAAAGCGTATTTCCATGAACGTTTTCTGTTTGATACAAAAAAACTCGTTCAATTGTCTTTAAAGAACTTATTAGATTTACTTCAAATACCGCGGAGTCGAAGGAAATTTAGTAGAGAGTAAATCAAATATGGTAAAAAGGGCTCGAATAAGAAAATTGAAAATGCTTATAATGAAGGTTTTTATCTGAAGTACAAGTAAATTTTCGTTTTACTTTCATAAAATAAAATGTACATATGTATTTTTATGTAACTAGCTACTTGCATTTTTAATGATTCTGACTATTGTAGACAAGGGCAAATACCTAATATTTGCAAACTAAACAATAGTAGACTGTAATACCTTATTTTATAAAATAATAAAAATAAATAAACAATATACGAAAAACCTATTCACTCGACGCTTAAAAGTACCAGTACTATACTGGTCAGGGATATAGACGCAGGCAGTTCATTCCAAACCCTGGCGAACTGTATCATAAAGGAACTGTCATTGCGCTTAGTTCGACTTTTGGAATATCTACCTCATACGAATTAAACCTGTTCATAGCACTACTCTGGTTGACGAAGACAATAAGGCCATAATCCACCTAGCTGGCCCAATGCTGGTTGGTGGATGTCAAAATTTTTAGGGCGCCGAAATGGCTTCTGACAAAACTTCGACTACTGAATACAAGTATACAGCACTCGGGACCGACTGTTTATGTTTTGTTATCTTCACGTATGTAATTTATTTCTACTTATTTTATTTTGTTCTTATTTGAGATCATTAATTTAATTTATATCTCTACTGGCTTTATCCCGCAACTTCGTATGCGCTTAACTACCCTACTCGTGGAAATTTCAGAAACTATACAACCAGACACCCACTGAAAGAACCTTTATACCAAGTATCACACCCATGCACTCATGGAATAAGTTTTTTTCATACAAACTAAAAATCATATATTTCCCGTGCCCGTGGGAATTTTGGGAATTTTTTTCGTAGCACAACCAGTCATTCTTTGAAGAACCTTCATACCAAGTATTACATCTGTACACTCAAGGAATAAGATTTTTCATACAAACTAAAAAGTCCAACCCCTTCCCGTGGGAATTTCGGGAATTCCTTCCATTATACAAACAGACACTTATTGAGGAACCTTTATATCAAGTATCACATCCGTGCACTCAAGGGATGGGATTTTTTCATACAAACTAAAACATCATATATTTCCCGTTCCCGTGGAAATTTCGGGAATACCTTTCATAACACAGCCAGACACACATTGAAAAACCTTTGCACCAAGTTTCACATCGGTGCACTCAAGGAATAAGATTTTTCATACAAACTAAAAAGTCCTATATTTCCCGTTCCCGTGAGAAAATCGGGAATTCCTTCCTTAGTGCACCCCTACATCCCCTAAAGAATGGATGTTCCAGATTTCAGCTCCCTACGCCCAGTAGTTACGGCTGTACGTTGTCTGTCAGTCACTCAGTCACTCAGTACCTCAGTCACTCAGTCAGTAACGGAACAGTTTTATATATATTGATTATACAGGGTGACTGGTAACTGATGAACACCCTTGTAAGGGAGTATGGTACAGGTCATTTGCAATAAATGATTTATGTATATGACTGTGCCAAAGTCAATCATTAATGATATATTTCAATTTTCATATATCAATATATATAAAACTGTTCCGTTACTGACTGAGTGACTGAGGTACTGAGGTACTGAGGTACTGAGTGACTGAGTGACTGACAGACAACGTACAGCCGTAACTACTAGGCGTAGAGAGCTGAAATTTGGAACATACATTCTTTAGGGGATGTAGGGGTGCACTAAGGAAGGAATTCCCGAAATTCCCACGGGAACGGGAAATACAGGACTTTTTAGCACACACACACACAACCTCACGCCTGTCTCCCTTTGGGGTAGGCAGAGACAAGTGAACACCAATTGCTTCGATCCAGACATACCTCTTTCGCTTCCTCCACGTTCATTAATCTTTTCATACATGATCGCCGGTTACGGGTACTTTTAACTAGGCCCTTTTTAAGAACGTCACCAATTTGATCGGCGTACGTTCGCCTAGGGCGGCCCCTTCCGACAGCACCATCTATTCTTGCTCTGTAAACCTCTTTCGTAAATCTACTTTCACTCATCCTTTCCAAATGTCCAAACCACCGTAGCATACCCTTTTCAATCTTAGTCACTACATCTTCTTTCAATCCGCATCTCTTTCTTATTTCACTATTGCGCACCCTATCACTCAATTTCACTCCACACATGCTTCTCAACGCTCTCATCTCCACAGCATTAATCTTGCTTTCATGTCTCTTCTGCCACACCCAAGATTCACTACCATACATAAGCGTTGGCGCCAAAACTCCCTCAAGTACGGCAAGACGAGCCTTATTTGGTATAGTTTTGCTTGCCATTATCGAGTATATGGCGCCATTAATACAATTTCCTGCTTTTACTCTCCTTTCAATATCACCTTCACACTTCCCATCTCTTGTAAACAAGGACCCCAAGTATACAAACTCTTTCACTTGTTCCACTTTTTCGTCCCCAACATTCACTTTCACACCTTTTCTTTTAAACGACTCATGCATCACAGTGACCATTTGTTGCAATTCCGACGCAGACGATGCAAGTAGAACCTGGTCGTCGGCGTATAGCAGAGTTTTGATCACTGTCTCATTCATTTTTAAACCCCATTCAGACTCATGGTCATGGGGTGTTCTCTTCAGTAGTCTGTCCGACTGTGAAGAAAAGGCACTCGGGTAAGCGACCCCGGCCTCCCTAGCTACTGCGTACACAACAAACGTCCCCTCCGTGTATGCAGCATCCTCATAATACCTTTTTCCTTCCCGTCATTCATAATTCCTTTCCAAATTACCCAATCCTTTCCTATCCGATGAAGTAGGAGAATCAGATATGATGAGGAGGGGAATAAGAAATACACTACCCCAGGAGGGTACCAGTCGAGCTGGAGAATCCCTCCCTGAGGTCAACTCAGGCTGCCCCATCGTATCTGGGGGGGGCAATATTCCCGACGGCGACGTGCATTGCCACACGTCACGTCTTGTCCCCCCAGCAGGCAAAAAGAGGGCAGGGGAATGCTTATTTGCGACTTTTTAGTTAGTATGAAAAATCTTATTCATTGAGTGCACCGATGTGAAACATGGTGTAAAGGTTTGTCAATATGTGTCTGGTTGTGTTATGAAAGGAATTCCCGAAATTCCCACGGGAACGGGAAATATTTGATGTTTTATTTTGTATGAAAAAATCCCATCCCTTGAGTGCACGGATGTGATACTTGATATAAAAGTTCCTCAATAAGTGTCTGTTTGTATTATGGAAGGAATTCCCGAAATTCCCACGGGAAGGGGTTGGACTTTTTAGTTTGTATGAATAATCTTATTCCTTGAGTGTACGCATGTGATACTTGGCATGAAGGTTCTTCAAAAAGTGACTGGTTGTGTTATGAAAAAAGTTCCCGAAATTACCACGGGAACGGGAAATACAGGACTTTTTAGTCAGTATGAAAAATCTTATTCATTGAGTGCACCGATGTGAAACTTGGTGTAAAGGTTTGTCAATATGTGTCTGGTTGTGTTATGAAAGGAATTTCCGAAATTCCCACGGGAACGGGAAATATTTGATGTTTTAGTTTGTATGAAAAAATCCCATCCCTTGAGTGCACGGATGTGATACTTGATATAAAGGTTCCTCAATAAGTGTCTGTTTGTATTATGGAAGGAATTCCCGAAATTCCCACGGGAAGGGGTTGGACTTTTTAGTTTGTATGAATAATCTTATATACTTGGCATGAAGGTTTTTCAAAGAGTGACTGGTTGTGTTACGAAAAAAGTTCCCGAAATTCCCACGGGAACGGGAAATATAGGACTTTTTAGTTTGTATGAAAAATCTTATTCCTTGAGTGCACCGATGTGAAACTTAGTGTAAAGGTTTTTCAATATGTGTGTGGTTGATTTATGAAAGGAATTCCCGAAATTCCTACGGAAACGGGAAATATATGATGTTTTAGTTTGTATGAAAAAATCCCATCCCTTGAGTGCACGGATGTGATACTTGATATAAAGGTTCCTCAATAAGTGTCTGTTTGTATTATGAAAGGAATTTCCGAAATTCCCACGGGAAGGGGTGGGACTTTTTAGTTTGTATGAAAAATCTTATTCCTTGAGTGTACGGATGTGATACTTGGCATGAAGGTTCTTCAAAGAGTGACTGGTTGTGTTGTAATATTCTGTTTAGGTTGTTTGGTTGTAGGTATCGTATATCGACTAATTCTGTAGGGGTTCTTGAATAGAAATCACATGATGAAGTTAGAGGTTTCTTTATTTGTCGTTCTTCCTTAAAGTCCTATTACATACTGCCTCAATTTACTTAAATCTAACTTAATACTAAAAGTAACGCGTAAGCGTTTTTCAAATACATAAATGTGTGTGCGCTACACACACCACACGCACCCCCAAGTTTTACTATCCCCTCCCCATTGGCAAGGGAAAAAAAAAAACTACAAATAACCTAACATACAAAAGTTGTTTTTTTTTTTTTTACTTTTTTTTCTATAGATACACAATTATTTATTATTCGCAATATTTTTTCGTTAAATTTTTATGAACAACATATTCTTTATTACCCTTTAAAATCTTAACATTTGGTTCTAAATCTTTAATTACAACGTATGGTCCTCTAAAAATATTATCTAACTTATTACCTACTTGATTCTTAATTAACAACAAGTCACCAGGTGTATAGACTATCGGATTACAAGTCTTATCAAACAATAACTTTCGGTTTGTTTTACATTGTAACAAATTATTACGGGCATCATTATGGGCTCTTTGTAATCTATATTTTAATTCTAAGGGATAAGATTCAATATTATACAATGGATCTAAGTCAAAAGTTAAATTACTAGGTAGATTACACAATTTTCCAAAGACTAATTCGTAGGGCGTATATTTTGTCTGTGAATGTACCGAAGTATTAAAAGAAAAAGTCCAATAAGGAATCCAGAGACTCCAATCTTTTTTGTAATTATTGCACTGTATTCTTAAAAATGAACCTAAATGTTTGTGAGTGTTTTCTAGCGCACCTAATGTCTCGTGATGATAGGCTGTAGAATGTAATTTTTTAATACCTAATAGCTCGCACGTTTCGGACATTACGCTAGACAAAAATTCTGTACCTCTATCCGTGATAATTTCTTTAGGAACTCCGTACCTTAGAATAAAATGATTAACAAACGCTTGAGTGACTTCCTCCGTTTCCTTAGACTGAAGCGGGTATGCCTCAACATACTTTGATAACTCACACTGGAGTGTTAAAATATACTTATTTCTATAATTATCTATTTCTAACGGACCCACTAAATCTAAACTCATTCTCTCAAAAACACCACTTGGCGTAGAAGTTATAACCATTGGTTGCTTTATACCTTTATTAGTATGTTTTTGTATTTGGCAATGCCTACATTTTTTCACGAAATTGTACACGTCTGTACTTAAGCCTGGCCAGTAGTAATATTTTTTGATGTTATTTAACATGCGGTTAATACCTGCATGTCCGCTAGTAGGCAGTAAATGGAAATCGTTCAGTATAACTCTAATATCATCCTTATCTATTATACGTGTAACGTCCTTGGTAATTAAAAATCTTGGCGAATCGTATTTCATGGTAGAAAAACATTGCAATAATCTTTTTATTTGTATTTTGTTACTATTATTTTTTATAATAAGTAATTCTTTAATATTCATTTGGATAGACAAATTTCTTAAATCCCTCGCTAACACTTCCGCAGTAGATAACGATCGAGCATCTAAGAATATAGCCGATTCTTTCGGCACAAAAACGCAAAAGTTAGAGGCTGATTGATAAAATAGCTCACTTTTGTACTTGAATAAAATATCTTTATAGTTATAAGAAAATATTAATTCGATGACGTCATCCGGCCTTTTGAGTACTTCCAACTGCGTAAGCTGATCAGACTTACTCGTCGGGGCACTCGGGGGCTGGTTGATGTCATGTGTAGGTATTTGTCTAGATTGGGCTCTTGTCAAAACTGAGATATTATTTTTGTTTGACATTTCTTTGAGTTCGTCGGACGTTACCTGAATTCGACTTAATGCATCTGCAGTTACATTATTTCGACCAGGAACGTACTCGACTTCAAAATCATATTCTTCTAAATAAAGCCTAAACTTTGTAAGCCTGCTAGAAGGATCGTTCAAACCAAATAAATAAATAAGCGGTTTGTGGTCGGTAAAAATTTTAAATTTTCTGCCGTATAAATATGGCCTAAAATGTCTTATGGACCAAACTATTGCTAGTAGTTCCAGTTCAATAATAGGGTAACGCGTTTCGGCTGGTTTCAAACAACGGCTCGCGTAAGCAACAACTTTACCGTTACTGTTAGACAATACGGCACCTAAACCTATTTTTGAGGCATCTGTTTGTAATTTAAAGATATTCGTTTCTGAAAAATCTGGATAATCTAAAATCGGTGGGCTACATAAAGATAATTTTAGTTTTTGAAAGTTTTTTAGTTTTTTAGTTTTTTTAGGGCTCGCGGCGGGCAAGGCGGCGGTGGCAAGGGCGCGGCGCGGGCGCCAGGCGCGGCTCGGGCTCCCGGAGGGTACCCTCGACCACGAGATTGCCAATTACTTCGAGAGTTATAATATGTAGTCCCACGATGACCTCTAAAGTTGTTATTAGACCGAGGATACCTAAAACCGTTTTTGTTACTCCAAGATTGTGTAAAATTGCGCTGTTTATTTCGGTCATACCTAACATTCATAATTTGATTAGCTACCGGAGTCAAAATTTGTTCATCCACGGCACTACGTATAGCCGCTGGCAAAGACGTAAACGTACGAGAGGCTATGATTGTACTCAAACGTGTGTCTGATAAACCGTCAGCAAATCTTTTGATAGCAACCTTTTCATTTATTGATCGTAGAACTTGAAATTTATTTTCATCTCCCTCTGATTGGGCAATGGTTAAGTTGACAAATAAAGACTCTAATTCACTTCCAAATTTTTCGATAGACCTACGACCTTGTTTGCTTGATTGCATTTGATTTTGTAATGCTACGGGCGACTTCTTTTGTACAAGATGTTGTCGCATATCTAATAAAAGGCTTTCAACGTCTACATAATTACTTTTCAGGCGTAACTTAGCACTAGAAGATAACCTGGTTTTTAAGACGAAGTCAACAAGTTTACTTTGACAGTCATGAGATATCATGGAACTATATAAACTAATGCCATCAATTAATTGTAGAGTCACTTGCTCATCAGAATTCATCACGGGTAACAAGGCTATTGCCGTTTTTAAGTTAAATTTTTCGGTAGCCATTGTTGATGTTTCTAAATCTTTATTTTTAAGTGTAAATATTTTATTGTACGTTAAATGTATATCATTAATTATGTAGTTTATAGATTGAAGTGTCTGCGTACTAAATTCAGACTGTTCGGTTTTTTCATGAATTTCAGACAAAATAGACTCCAAACGATTGTACAGAGACTGGGCTTCTTTATACTTATTTTTAGCAGTTTCGGAAATATTTCGCCTAGTTTGACCAATTTTTGTTAAATAATCTTTTATACTTTTTAAAGTATCATGTATAATTTTTAGTTCTTTAAGTAACATACCAATAAAAATCTAAACGGAATAATAAAAAAAACGAATATTGTTATCATTAAACCTTGGAACACTTCACTTCACTCACTACACCCACTTTTACACTTTTTTCGGTTTTTCTTGACGGAAATTCTATACTGCAGCGCTGGCCAAATTCGACATGCTGATGCTCCCCTGGGGCTGCGACACGATGGCGGCGCGGTTGAGTTCCTTTCTTACTTTTCGAGTAAACTTTCTGTAGCATTCCTTTATGATAAAGTATGCAGCGAAGATTATCATTAAAATGAAGATCACTATGACGAATTTTTCCATCATCGGCTCATTTGTAGAGCTTTCAGCATTACCGCTGGCTGTCTGGGCTATGACAGTTTCCTCCTTGGAATATCGGCTTCCCATCTTCTGATATATGTTTTCTTGTTCTATAAAATCTTCTTTTTTTTTTTTCAACAGTCGTTGTTTAAAATTATTCAGGAAATTCCACTGTGGTCCGAAGTGGCAAGGTCGCCATGTAATATTCTGTTTAGGTTGTTTGGTTGTAGGTATCGTATATCGACTAATTCTGTAGGGGTTCTTGAATAGAAATCACATGATGAAGTTAGAGGTTTCTTTATTTGTCGTTCTTCCTTAAAGTCCTATTACATACTGCCTCAATTTACTTAAATCTAACTTAATACTAAAAGTAACGCGTAAGCGTTTTTCAAATACATAAATGTGTGTGCGCTACACACACCACAGTGTTACGAAAAAAATTCCCAAAATTCCCACGGGCATGGGAAATATATGATTTTTAGTTTGTGTGAAAAAAACTTATTCCTTGAGTGCATGGGTGTGATACTTGGTATAAAGGTTCTTTGCAGTGGGTGTCTGGTTGTATAGTTTCTGAAATTTTCACGAGAAAGGTAGTTAAGCGCATACGAAGTTGCGGGATAAAGCTAGTATAATATAATTTTAATAATATATAGTTTTATTATATATATAATAAATACTCTTTAGGCTTGAATAAAAATAAAACCTATATTTATTTTTCAAAGACTGTGATCAAATGCGGAATAGTCATTTTTAAAAGCAACAACCAATTTGTTGTCCTTTTTTAATTACTTTTATTTTTCAAAACACCTTATATTTTTCGTAAAAAACTTGCAATATACATACCCCAATTAGAAACGTTTGGTGGACAGCTGCAAAATACCTTCTGCGATTCCAATACTGTAGAAGTTAAGAAGTCTAACAACTCCTAACAACAACTTTGCGCGCTTAATGTACAATATTTTCCCACATTTCAATAATAGGTAAGTAGGTAATACAAGTATTCATGATTCCTCAAGTTACATAATAAGAAGGAGCCGATGGTTATATTTTCAACCTTGTTCTAAATACTCAATTATACTTTTAATTAAGAGGGCAGTCTTTATTAAACTCGCGAAACAGGAGTCGAAATTTTGAAAATAAAAGTATATGCTCTTTTCGTTAAATGACACAATGAAAAAATATCAGTTGCTATATAGATGAGGCTTCAATGAGGCAGCGTCATACTTTTCAAATTATACTTTATTATTGAGAAAAACATCCTCAAATTTGATCAAAATCATCGTTGAACCTTTACTGTTATGACTATCTCCGCTATTTCACTGTTCAAATAACTGTGAAAAAAAAAATGGTGAAATAGAGGGAAAAAAGTATAAATGCCATACGTTCACGATTGAAGTTTTTAACTAATTTCCAACAAAAACCATAATCTGAGCTCAAACATCAACAAACCAAAAATCATCAAAAAAAAACCAGCCATTCGCGGATACGCCGCGCCGCCCTTTTCTGTTCAGTCTCCATCAGGCTATGTCAATTTTTGTCGGTTGCCAATGTCGGGTCCATGTCAATTTTCCTCCCCCTGTTTTCGTATACAAAACGCAAAAGTATGAGTTATAATAACTTAAAAGAGGCAAGGAACATAAATTTTTTTCCTAGTAAAATCATGTAAATAGGCACTTCTTTTTTAAATCCTATAAAGTAAAAAAACCGAAATGAAATGTCAAAAAAGTTTTTGTAGACACAGAGTAAATGTCACCAGTATGACCGAAACTGTTCTGAATACTGAGAATTTCCAATGTTTTTATTTAATTTTAGATAATTTTCTTATTGGACACATACTCTACATTACTCAAAAAAGGTATTCTAGCAGTTTTATTAAACCCGAGACATTTTATTATAAACGAGCAGCTTCACAAGGTTTTAATAGTGTTTTAATTTTGATCTTAAGGGAACCTAATATCGCAGGACTTACCGCCGCGATCTATTTTTTTTTTTGCGCAAATGAAAGTTGACGAATGTATTGAATACGAACATAGGAGATGCAATAAACCATCAGTAAACACTTTTTTTGGAAAAGCATACCTAATGAATATCTATTTCATCAGTTTTGACAAGTGCAGCTATGGTTGCGAGTGTTTGCTTCTCGAATTTGACCCATTTGGCTTGAGAAACGCAGGATCGAGTCCGGCGCGGGTATCGCTTTTTTTTTTTTTGTTTTTTTTTTTAAATTGTTATTATAGAATTCAAACTTATTTTAAAACTTTCAATAAAATTATGGAGGTTTTCGATAATTGTTTTCACCATAATTAAAAACTTTTCAATTCAAAAAATAATAATTGGAAATAAAATTGTATTTAAAAAATCACTTGTAATAAAAGAAAATCCTGGGTGATATTCTGGTTGATAACAGTTCGGAACTAGTCGGACAACTCCGACAATAACGTGTGAGTGAACGCTGTATAAAAAATAATAGTTACTAAATAAAAATACTTTTTAACCGGCTTAAAAAATAGTTTTATTTAAATTATGAACCGTGAAAGCTTAAGACAATATAATAGTTAATATAAAAATTACTCACAAAACATTTTTACTTTTAACCTCCACTGGTTGTCAAATAAAATATAAATATAATTTTACAAATCCACAGAAAATTACAAAAAAAGTAAAATATATATTCAAAAGTTCTAAAAATATTAAACTAAATTTAAAAATATGCTTAAAAAAATTTAAAAGTCTCAACCCAGGATCGAACTCAAGTTGGATGTAATGGAAGGTGACTGTTGGCACAGGGTTTCTACGCAATGGACTACCACTTGACTGCTCTGACGTACTACTATGAAATAATGGAATACAATATATTTGACGATTACAGTTCGGCAGTTCGGATATTCATAGTTGCGTAGTTGTGGACGAACTTTATTCACTTTGGAAATTACAGTAAAAATGAATTGTTAAAGTTTATACGTATCAATTTGCTGTTATGGTTGAATAATTTTCCAACATTTATTACTTATAGTATTTTAAAATAATTTATTATTATTGTCGAGAATGATAAAAATAAAAATGATCGACCTCGTAAGTTGGTGGTAGGGTAGATTAATGTTGATTGGAAAATCTACTAGTTTGTGCGTTCATTGATTTCGCCTGTGTGCTGCTTCCGATAATCGTTTTTAACCGACAGCAGCGCGAAATGCAAACGCTGTCGCATTGTTGTATCACGATAGGACAAAGTACTTGGTCAGACGTGTCACGACAATGCAAATCTTCGCGTTATCGCGATAGTGGAGCCATAGGATTATATAAATTAAATTCGGATTAACAGCGAGGAGAACCTTCGGGGAGGCATATGTACCTACAGCAGGTGGGCGTCAACACATGATGATGATGACGATGATGAACTAACTTTATAGTGCAAGTTTTCTTAAATTTCAATTATTGGAATAAAATCAAAATACACAACTTATACTCAAGTATAAGTTGTCAGAAGAATTATAATCAGAAGGTATTTGATTATAATTACTTTTAAATCTTAGTTTATGTAATAAAATATACTAAACAGTAATGAATATAGATAATTTTATTTTACGTATGGATTCAAACTTCGCCGTACTTTACCCACTAAAATATTTTATACTATGAAGTAGCGTTAGTGTCATGTCAATCGAATGGCGCGAGATGTTTTTACATGCCCTGTGAGCTCCTGGTGGCGCCATCTCTCGGGGCCTAAAACTACGGTTCGCCTCTGAACATTATATTTAGGGCGGGGTTTAATGCATTGCGGGTTTTTTGAGACATTCCTAAACATTCCACAAATAAGAAGCTTGATGAATATCTAAGTTATTCGAAAAACCAATGGTAGATTGGTTTTTCGAATAACTTATGAAATAGTGCACGATCCGTCGTTGTGCATGTAAAATTTAAATGTGTTTGTTCGATCATAAGTTCCCACGCTCGCACTTAGCATTTAACATAGGTATCAAAATACTATTTGTTTTAGAGTTTGTAGTACATCAAAGTTATGAAATTTGCTTATTTATCTGCTTCTTTCCTTATTACTACATAAATAAATATTAAGTGGAAATCATTGAATGTCACGCTTAAGATAAGTAATGAACGCTAATTAATTTTACTTGAAATTCAATAAAAAATCATGTATCACCAAAATAAGATAGAGCTTACAATATGTCAGCCACGGATTACACAGTAAACTTTTTGTGTAGTTCTTAGTTATACACTGTTTCCACTTTTAAGTATTCGCGATTCATACTATTAAATAAAACACATTTTTAATCGGATTCATCCCGTATGACATTGTGTGTGCGCATGCAGGGCCGATCTGCGGCAGGGTAAACAATTAAAATATCGGGCCTGCATGCATACACACAATACGATTCGCTTATATTATATTTCTTAAGTATATCAGTATTAAGTATATCTAATATCCATAACACAAGTTCTTTAAGATACTTAATTTGAGCTAGATAATGTTGTGTGAGTGTTAGAAATATTTATTTATATTTATACATATCGCACATAATTTCAACATTTGCTTGTATCGTTAAGTACACGTAGTAAGAAGTGAGAGGTACAAACACGTAATGCTTACATCTTAACCCGGCTACTTTGCCACTGCGCCACGTAAACCTTCGAATAATAATGTCATAGTAAAGTTCTATTATTGCCTTTTATCATAATTTTAACAAAAAAGCATAATGCTAAACAAAACCATTTCACGTAAAATATAATTACCATAAAAAAAACAAATTGGTAAAGCACAAAAAACTCATTTCTGGCCATCAAATTAATTCTCAAAAGAAACAGAAATAAATCTTGAAAAAAATCTTGTAGCTCACCCCTATCGCGATCAAACGCGGATGTTAACAACTTTGCACATCAATCAATGTCTGCATTCAGGGCAGCCACGCGGATCTACTAACCGGTGCAGGCTGCGCTGACAAATATGTATAAGCAAGATAAATATTTAAAAATGTTAACAAGAAAAGAAATTATATTCATATCGTTGTGCACGTTTGAAATAGAGTATGATTTTTAAAGTGCCCTTGAAAACCGTAGACCTTTTAACAGAATTCTAATTTGTTTTAAAGTAAATATAAGATAAAGATTTTAATGACACCATTTTCGTTTAAACAAGCAATTTTTCAAAATTACTAGTTACATTATCATTTTAAGAAAGTTTGCATCTGAAATTCTTTGACTTTAGTTCATTTGCAATCCGAAGTCAATTAGCTACCAACACCACATTATTTTGACCTCAATTTTTGAACCATCAATTTCGTAAAACCGGACCATGGATTAGTATGCTTCCATGGCATCTGGACAATATTTCCGAAAAAAAAAAAATATGTCAGGAACGGCATTATAAATAGCTGCTGATGCAAATTTTATTAAAACAATTTGAGTTTATTTAAAAAAATAGCATTCCTAAAAATAAAAAGCGAATTTTCATAGATTATATTCTGAGTCCGACCAACTATGTAACAGTCTTAGTTTAAAATAATAGAAAAAACATTTAATCACCTACCTACAAATCTTTGTTTATCCTACTAATATTATAAATGTTAAAGTTTGGATGTATGGATGTCTGGATGTATGGATGTTTGTTCCTCAATCACGGGAGAACGGCTGAACGGATTTGAATGAAATTTGACATAGTGATAGTGTACAGTCTGGAATAGCACATAGGCTACTTTTTATCCCAAAATTCCCGCGGGATTCGAAATTGCGCGGGTAAAACTGCGCGCAACAGCTAGTGATTTATATAATTAAGTCCATCAATATTCAAACTGATATGAGCATAAACAGAGATACACGACACACAAAAAATGGAAAGAGGTTTGTTCAAGCTATATTCGTTTTATTATGCATCACGCTTTTGTACAATGCTTCGTAACTCGAGGGCCTTTCTCGTAATTTTACAAGGTTTTTTTTTGTAGAAAGTTTTTATTACCATATATCAAAAAGTGTCATGGTTATCAAATTGAATTTGTTTCCTAAAGGCTCAGTGCTCTACATCATATGACAGAGTTTTATAATAGGCTCATATTCTGTGGATTCTGTTAGGGTAGACTTGTACATACATATATGGCACCTAGTGACGCCCAGGAAGTCGTCGTGGCGCCGTGGTTACTGTGTGTATCTTACGATATCACAGGTTAAGCAACGTTCGGCGCGGTCGGTACTTGGATGGGTGACCGCCGACCATTCGTTTCTCACGGCGACTTCCGTGCTTCGGAGGGCACGTTAAGCTGTCGGTCCCGGGTGCTGTATACTTGTATACAGTAGTCGTTAGGGTTTGTCAGAAGCCATATCGGCACCCTGAAAATTCTGACATCCACCACCCAGCACTGGGCCAGCTCGGTGGATTATGGCCTAAAAACCTCCTCGTCACCCAGAGGAGAGACTCATGCTGTGGGCCCATTACACGGAGTTGTGATGATGATGACGCCCAGGCCAGAGAAGGCGTTATTGGTTGAATTCTTGCAAACTTTAGTGGGAAGTCCTACTTTCTAATATTATAAATGTGAAAGTTTGAATGAATGTATGGGTGTCTCGATGTATGGATATTTGTTTCTCAAGCACGACAGAACGGCCGAACGGATTTAAATGAAATTTGGCATAGATTGGCATAGATTTTGGCATAAATTTGGCATGTACTATGACAAATTTAATTTAAATGGAATTTATTAAATGGAGGCTTGTTACGTCGATATTACCGCGTTATTAGATCGGGCAAAACAACCAGTTATTAATAAATATAAATTAAATTAATAGTTGATAGAAATAGAACTTTGAGTCCAATATTTGAGTAAATGTATCCCAATTGATTAATGAAAACATATTAAAAGTTTCATAGTTCGAGTCTGTTTTATGAACAACTTCGGTAAACTGAAGTATAGCTATTCTATTTAATCACTTATATATACTTTCTATAAAGGTATTTATAGATTCTGAAATGAAACAATATTCAGAGAACCCACTTGAACAAAACGATTTTCCAATAATTTGCCTTGGAAACGAAATACTGTTATTATTTTGAGTGAACGTTACTCTATACCTACTCAAATATAATCAAAATAAAATATTATTGAAAAACAACTTTAGTACGGTTTTAAAATGTACCTTCTGAGAAGTTGCTTACCCAAGTACTAGTATAGGTATCATACGACAAGACGATAAAAGTTTCAGAGAAGTCGACGCAGCTAAATTATCTTGATTGTTATAAAATAAATATTTACTTACCTTTGCAAATAAAAACTCTACTAAACCGAAATGCAAAACAAAGAGAAAATCGCAATTACTAAGTTATCATGAAACATGTACGTAGAATACCGCCGCACAATCTCAGATAATACTGTTAAAGAAGCCACTTCCCAGTATAATGGCGCATTGAGGCTGCCGGCAAACCCGCCCACCTGTTATTACCAGTTGCGAGCAAAGTATCGTATAACTGAAATAATTCCAAATAGAGAGACATGTTCGTATAAAGAATTCTATCAACGCGGAATTCACATTCGGCCGAGCATTACGGGTTGGTAGCTATTATCAGCGATTTTAAGCCTGGTTGAATGTAAATGATTTTTACTATTTAAAACAAAACATCGTTTCTTATTGGACATTCACAGACAAGCAGTATTTGGAAATATGTACGAGCTCAAATTCATAGCCATTATGGTTTGATTCACGTGGCACACCGAACTTGGCAAAATGGCAATAAGTTGCTCCTTGTAACAAAATTATGCTATCTGCTCGACACAATCAGTTTAGCTATTTCAGATATTAATCGGAATAAACGGACAAACACAGACAAAAATCTTAACAATATTTTTTTATAGGTACTTTACCGCATATTTTAACGTACCTTTGGTCTTTCATATACTTTGATTGAAAAGATGTTAACTGGAAAGTTCAGTCACATTAAATTTATTGATATGTGTCGCCAGGATATTATAAAAGCTGTGGTATTATAAACTCACTAGTGACATTACAATAACACGGGTTTTTGTCAATGCATTATATTTCTTACAATATAACGGCCTTGTTTTAGTTATATTATAATTTCACTACACCGGTGCAGTGAAATTGATATTTTAAGAATATGTGATAATTAAGTTATGTTACTCAGCAAAAATAAAAGTCTCAAGGTAACATAGTTGAGTAAGTAACGATAAAAAATATAAATTAGACAACATTGAATAGCTTCAAATTTCTAGTACATATTTAAATTATAATAAAATTTTGGATTGTTGGCCAATTTCAATAACGCCGGGTGCTGCCGCATCACGCTCGCTTCGTTCACTCGGCTCGCGTATACAATAAATATGGCCTAACATTTTACGGCTTTTTTGTTTTCTCAGATTAGTCAATGTAGTTTTTTGTAGCTCTGTGTCGAAATCATCCCGTAATACAATCTCACAATTGTGATTAACTTGCCTGACTGACCAATCAAAACGCGCGGAACCCCCACCACAGGTAAAAATCATAATAGGCCTAGGGTTATTATAATATCACTATTGCGGCCCCGTGAAATTACAATATCACTGAAAAGAGGCCGTGAAATTATAGCAACCGGTCGTTATTTACAAAAATCCGTGTAATTATAATCTCACTAGTGAAATTATAATATCAAGTCTCTGAAAAAATGCCTGTGACATATGATTTGATGTCGTATCACTGTAGATCAACTCTGAATGGAAGATTTCTACGTTATTCTTAAAAAAAAAAACATTTTTTTAAATTAATGTAAGTTATTTTATTTATAATGTACCCTATTTTATATCTTGTTTCGTTCTGTGTTATCAATGAAAAGGCTTTCAGGGGCTTCCATTTACATGTATTTTATATAAAGATACTAAGAAGACTGTAATACAAATTTCTGTTACTCTAAATTAATTTTTATATAAATTGGCCTGAATTTATCGCGTATATTTTTCATATTAAATTGAATTTTAAGTAATTGCGATAAGATACGGTTAGAAAGTCTAAACTTATTTATAAACTAAACTTACAGATTATTCGATGTACAGTGACCACAAAAATATTTCAATCTTATGGTAATGTCGTTGGTAATGGCATAATGTCGTGACTTCATGACAATCCATGATGATGATGCAAAACTTTCTCTATTTCTGCTGTTTCAATAACAATTATTTAACAAGTACTCTTAGTGATTTGGGAAAAGGCTACGAAAACAGTGCTGCTTGAAAGAATTTTAATACTGCTAAAATATATGAGGATGTGCAATTGTGAAGAAAAAACATAATAAAGCAGTATAGTTGCTAGGAAGGTAGTTCATAAATTGAGACCCTTTTATGATATTCCGCAGATTTTTTTATCAAAACATCTGCGTATGGTCGGCCTATACTCCCCTTGGATAATCGTGTCATAAAAAGTGACTTATCCAAGTGGCCTCCACTTTGTAGTAGAAAGGACCCCTTCAGGGTCTGACTAGATAGTAGCCTTTACACATAACCTTCCGTCAAAAATACCTCCTTCAGCGGTAATGTATTCCAGTTATATTTTATAAGAGGCGGTTTCTTTCTAAGACGAATGCTGTCATTTTTAATCTCCTGTTCACTTACCAGCCGGTGGAGTTGAGATCACACGCGGGGTTTGTAACCGAAGATAATCAACGAATGCAGAGCATTAAAAAAACTGACTTCACGTCAACACTTTGGCCGCCTTATAATGTCATCCACGTAAACATTCTCCGAAATCATACATATTGCTTCAATAATTTGAAATTCTCAATGAAGTACTTAACCGATGTTGATGAAATTTATATGGGCCCAACTATTAAGTATCTTCTATCATATGAAACAAGAAAATCGATTCATAAAACAAAGACACAAAAAAACGTACAGACGAATTGAGAACCTCCTCCTTTTTTGGAAGTCGGTTGAAAAATGCACTGTACTCCGCTGACACTGGTACGGGCCGAGGCCAGCACGCGCTGGGTAACTGTAAATATGACATGACATGACGACTCAGATGATATAAACTGTGCAATCTAAGGCACCGTTTGTTCTGTTACCTCGGGTGTGATAATATGAAAATTCGAACAATAAAGCTATGGAGTAGCTAATCATGTTTTTTTTTATGTAACAAAAAGTGGTTTGCAGTATTCTTCGATTTTTCGTTTTTTTTCCCTGTTAATGGTACAGTCAAGTTTATTGTATTTGGTTTGTTGATTGTTTGATTATTCGTTAGATTCATCATTCGTTCGAGTGCATTTGCAGAATTATGGTTAATTATGTTTTTCTCATATTTATGTTCCGTTACAATAAATTTCGGCGTTGGAAGGCGAAGGAAATTATTAACTTAAAAATACATCCTTTTATAGCTACCACACTTATAAAGATTCATTTGTGCACTTCCATGAAATGCAAACTATGATTATAATTATATTACTTAAAGATAATTGTTGTTTCAAAGGAAAAATGTAAAACAAATTAAAGTAGGTAGGTACTTGAATTATTACAACTGTAATTACAAAAATTTAAAATCTCTACTCCACCCCGGTTTTGTTCTATGAGATTACTCGGCATCTACTCCCCGCATTATGTCCAAATAAAAGCGCGTAATAGAAAGTAGCGGCCTGTGGAGCAGGCTCAAACGATCTCACCGATATCGTTGCGGTGAGTCGTTGCCGGCTGCCGCCGCCGCACGGCGCTGCGGTCGCGTCTCAGTCTCGAACGAGGTTAGAACGCCCCCAGAATTTATTAACTATAATAATAACTACTTCTTTTTCGTTTCTTTTGAAATAAAGTAAAGTTATTGAAAGCAACATTTGAATTGTTTATTTATTTTAGTGGGAATCGAACTCACTTTTACTCTCAATGCTCAAATTCACAGCAGGCTCAACAAATAAAGCAATCGACTTCTTGTATATAAGATCGGTTATTAATTGACATGCATATTATTTCTAAAGGTAATAAGACGAAAAAGAAGGTTCAGTTTCTGCCACCGCCCATCATCATATCACCGCTCCGTGGGTGATGTAATCCGGCAATGTTTTATGAAAAACCAGATCCTGCTTCATACCGTGAGCTGTCATTTTCCATTGCATCTTCATTAACATCACGTGAGATTGAGGTCAACGGCTGATAAAACAAGACTTATTGGCTTCAAAAATCCAAAGTAAATACAAATCTCAAAGTACTTAACCCAAGGGACTGATTAACAAACTGGTCAAAATCGACGGCGAATATAAGTCGAGTACTCCTCACGCACAGTACTGAGCCGCGACTTCATTATTTCAATGCAAATTGCTGTTTATCTGACACCCCAGTTCTAAAGTTATTGAGGTCGGCTTCGTAACCAGCGAACTTTGACCCACTTTTTAATACATATTTTTTAAGTGATTTTTTTTATTTCTTCCTCTATTTAGGGATTGAATGAAAACGAAAAGGTACTGGAAGTTGTATTTCGGGGTGAAACGTTCGAAGTTAAAATAATGTTTTTAACGGGTTTTATCGCATTAACCTAATTATTAAGGTGTGTCTGTAAAGACATTAAAATAACGAGTTGAAATTTATTAATAAGTTTATGATTATAGGCGTCAAAATCATGTTATATTTTATTAAATGAAACTAGCTTTATCCCGCAACTTCGTATGCGCTTAACTACCCTTCTCGTGGAAATTTCAGAAACTATACAACCAGACACCCACTGAAAGAACCTTTATACCAAGTATCACACCCATGCACTCAAGGAATAAGTTTTTTTCATACAAACTTAAAATCATATATTTCCCGTGCCCGTGGGAATTTTGGGATTTTTTTTAGTAGCACAACCAGTCACTCTTTGAAGAACCTTCATGCCAAGTATCACATCCGTACACTCAAGGAATAAGATTTTTCATACAAACTAAAAAGTCCAACCCCTTCCCGTATTCCTTCCATAATACAAACAGACACTTATTGAGGAACCTTTATATCAAGTATCACATCCGTGCACTCCAGGGATGGGATTTTTTCATACAAACTAAAACATCATATATTTCCCGTTCCCGTGGGAATTTCGGGAATTCCTTTCATAACACAACCAGACACACATTGAAAAACCTTTACACCAAGTTTCACATCGGTGCACTCAAGGAATAAGATTTTTCATACAAACTAAAAAAGTCCTATATTTCCCGTTCCCGTGGGAATTTCGGGAATTCCTTCCTTAGTGCACCCCTACATCCCCTAAAGAATGTATGTTCCAAATTTCAGCTCTCTACGCCCAGTAGTTACGGCTGTACGTTGTCTGTCAGTCACTCAGTCACTCAGTACCTCAGTCACTCAGTACCTCAGTCACTCAGTCAGTAACGGAACAGTTTTATATATATTGATGAGTCTTAAAAAATTAAGAAGATATAACTCTCTTACCTTTTAAACATTTAAAACTTTGTGTACTAACATACCTCCTAAGTCCAATTTAAAGTTCCCAAAATATAATGTAATAATAATGGGAATGTCAAACGTAATCCCATCATCTTATAACATTAAATTTTATAAATCATTATGTAATTTCTTACTATGAAAATAAAAATTACTTGGACGATATAAGAGCAAAGCATCAAATCAAATCAAAATCAATTTATTGCAAAATCAACGTCTCTAGGGGGTATTTCCTAAATTGGTTTATTTCCAAGGAATAGTTCTTTCCTTAATATTTTAAATAACATCACGTTTGTGCTTAACAACGATCTGCCGTATAAGGTTGGCTTAAAATAACCCCATCAGCTCTGAATAAGCATGTCGTAGAAGGTGACTGATTCAAATGACGCCCGCGTGTTGCTAGAATCCATTTGGTATCCGCTTAGCTAGCTAGTGACCACTCTTCATGCCAAGTCTATCTGTTGCTACTCTGGCCGTGATGTATTCCGGTATTTTTTATGAAAATAAAGCTCCTTTCTTAGTCAATAACTTTGATTATTTATATATCTGTAAAAAACAATTTGAGCACATTTTAGCCAGAACAAAAGAAAATAAATCGTTTACAACTTGTCTCGTCTGGGAATTTAAACGTGTACCTAATAGAAACTACTCAGATTTTCTTCAATTATAATAACGTGATTACTTTATAATGATTTATACTTATAACAAAATGTTACTGACAAAAATCATTCTTCATATAACATTCAGACAGTATAAATTATACCTAGATACATAGCTTTAATCATACGGCATTAAAAACGACTTCGTCTTATGCTTCATTTCATAAATACAAAACACCACGCATAAACCACCCCGAACTAATGCGAAGAAACATGTTCACGCAAACAAAATCTTACAGGGGTTGATCTCGCGACCATCTGCATTTCAGACAAACGGTGTCGATCCACTCGGTCGTTGTAAAACTAAATAAACTCAGATGTAGAAATACAGGCTCTTAATATATTAAAATAACACATGAAGTTACCTAAAACATTCCACTCTTCAATGCCATAGAAAAACAATAAACGAAGTATATGCGAGAGTTTTATGAGTACTCGATACACGTACTTTCATCTCCGTACGTCAGATTTAAAACCCAAGAAATCCATGTTTTGAACTCAAACCAATAAAGCGCCTGGCCGATCTGATTTGTATGCTGCGGACACAACACCGGGGCCCTATTCTGGGTCAATAGGAAATTAAATTTATATAACAGCAGAGCCTTATTGTAGGCCAGTGATGTCTTTTACATAATGTGAGAATTAGAGGCTAGGATTACAAGGCCAGTGAAGTATGCTGAGTTAAGTAAGCTTGGTTTTGTTATTGCTTTCTTTGTTCGCAAAGAAACGCTTATTTGCTTTTCGTTTAGTGAAACTTACATTGACTAATAATAATGTCGCATTTTAGGGTATTAAAAGTTAATTTTAACTTGAAAATCTGTTATAATTACAATTCAACAGAATTATGCTGTACTGAGCATATGTGAGAGAGCAATATGTTTAGAAATTACTAGTAATCGTTAACCTGTACGACACAACAAAGGTCACATTCATGAACCTGAAAGTATTTTAAACTTTGAATACATAAGTTCCTGAGGCAAGCTTGCTCATGTCAATGACAAACCTTAGTCAATGTCTTGTTCCGTAGTCTTCATGTTCACTTAACATCAGGTGTCATGGAAGACAAACGTCCCATCCATATTTTATAAATGTTCCATGTCAATCAATGAAGCACCCACTCTACGCTTACACTACCACAGATACAATACGTAAATAAAACTAACATCATCATCATCATCACAACTCCGTGTAATGGGCCCACTGCAAGGCATGAGTCTCTCCTCTGGGTGACGAGGAGGTTTAGGCCATAATCCACCGAGCTGGCCCAGTGCTGGGTGGTGGATGTCAGAATTTTCAGGGTGCCGATATGGCTTCTGACAATCCGTAACGACTACTGTATACAAGTATACAGCACCCGGGACCGACAGCTTAACGTGCCCTCCGAAGCACGGAAGTCGCCGTGAGAAACGATGTGTCGGCGGTCACCCATCCATGTACCGACCGTGCCGAACGTTGCTTAACCTGTGATATCGTAAGATACACACAGTAACCACGGCGCCACGACGACTTCATAAAACTAACGCTAACAACTTATTCCACACTTCGGCATTTTGTATCAAAAAAAAAATCATCAAACCCTTTGTTCCTATTTTTGACTGACATCAAAATCTTTAAAATATTTAAAGAAACCCGCTTATATTTATTTCAAGAAATATAATATTCTATCAGAATAACCCTTTTCTTCGGAATATTAGATCAATGTGACCCGTGACGGAAATTACCCAGAGGTTGCAAGCCTTTCTAAAATAAACTTTGGATTAGAAATATTATAATAACTTTTGAAATCCTCAGAGACAGTCTGTTCTACGGACTAAATCGAAGACAATTTGTGAGAATTGATTACCTTTTCCTTTGTTGAAAATTTGTAAATCATCTTGATGTTGATCTTAAATTATTTAATTTTTAATTACTTGTTATAGCTTTGGTCTGTTTAGAGACCAAAATATTTTCATGAAATTTATTAGGTAGGCTGGAGGTCGCCGATACGGATATCGCGCCGGTCAAAATCGCCGGTAAACCATGGATGAAGGCAGCAAAGGACCGACCGTCGTGAAGAACCTTGAGGAAGTAAAGAACCTATATCCAGCAGTGTAAGTTTCTAGCAGTATAATTTTTTGCATTGTCAAAAATACTGAAATTAAGTTTCCGGAAAATGAATTGTACCTACTTTGTTTAAGAAAATCTTATATTTCCTTAAATGTTCACAAAATATCCTACTAATATTGAAATTGTGAAAATGAGGATGAATAAAAGTAGTGTACTAAGTAAATATGGCTATTTAATTTATAACTCTTCTTGCGGTATTTATTCGACGTACAGCGATTAAATAGCGCAAGAAGAGCAAACTATCGAATAAAAGCAAACTAATATTTTGTAAATTATAAATGTGAAGTTTGGACGGACGGATGTAAGCATGTCTGGATGTTTGTTCCTCTATCACGGCAGAACGGCTTAATGGATTTAGATGAAATTTATCATAGTGATAGTCTACAGTCTGGAATAGAAAATCGGCTACTTTTTAACTCGACATTCCCGCAGGATATGAAATCGCGCGGGTAAAACCGCGCGCAACAGCTAGTGTACTTACTAAGATTTTTGTCATTGTTTGTAATGAATATACTCATGAATATGCTGCCGATTCCTAATGATTTTAAAAAACATTAATCATTTTAATTACGAATAGCATATTTATACATACATTATCAGGGGCTGCGCAGGAGAAACCACGCGAACTGATAATGATATAAACAAGTAAATAAAATACGTTCTTAGCTGGATTTAACGCATAAATAAGATATTGTTTATACATACATATAAGACAACATTGTACATTTAAATGGACGTTGCGATGTATTACCAAATTAACGTATGATCAAAACCGCGTAAGTCTCTCTCCATCATTATAGTGCCTCAAAATTTTTCAAACGTGACATCAGATGGTTTGATAGCCTGTGGTGTTCTGCCTAACCCATAATGGATACAGGCATGAAGTTACGTATGTGTATTTATTGAATGTAGCAACAGCGCTATCGATGACATCTGGTTAAAAACGTACTTTACTCAATAACCCTAAAAACAACTATACATTGACTGCGATTAAAAAATATGGAAATTTTTTTGAAGTCAAAGACACTATTTAAAAAGAAAATGTTTAATGTTAAACATTGGTCAATAAATTCTCAATTGCAACTCTTTTTATTTCACAGATTATAATATTGCTTTAAATAACTGACTGCTTCAAACAACTTAAATTAAATTTTGGTTTTGATACTGAAATTGAAATTTCGTTTAAAAGCACTTTATTTGTATCTATCTAGTTTATTTCAATTATCGATAAGCGAAAATTTCTGTTTGGATTAACAGAAGCAGCTATTGCATAAACTGTGTTATTTCGGTTACAGTAAAGTAATGTATTTATGATGTTTTTTAACCCCCGACGCAAAACGAGAGGGGTGTTATAAGTTTAACGTGTCTGTGTATCTGTGTATCTGTGTATCTGTCTGTGGTATCGTAGCGCCCAAACGGATGAACCGATGTTCGTTTAGTTTTTTTTGTGTTATAGATAATTTTATCCCGAGTGTTCTTAGCCATGTTTCATGAAAATCTGTTCAGCCGTTTGAAGATCATCAGCTCTTTTCTAGTTGATGAGGGGATCTGACTACCTTCCATATGTCCTATCGATGCGAAATTTGGTACCGTATTGCTTCAATTATATTGAAAGTATATGGTAAGGTAACCACGACCTGATCAGCCGTTTGAAGGTCATCAGCTCTCTGACAGTTGATGAGGGGATCTGACTAAATTCCATATGTCGTATCGATTCGAAATTTGGTGCCGTATTACAACAATGATATTGATAGTATATGGTAAGGTAACCACGACCTGATCAGCCGTTTGAAGGTCATCAGCTCTCTAATAGTTGATGAGGGGATCTGACTAACTTCCATATGTCGTGTTGATTCGAAATTTGGTGCCGTATTACTACAATTATATTGAAAGTATATGGTAAGGGAATCATGACCTGATCAGCCGTTTGAAGATCATCAGCTCTCTTATAGTTGATGAGGGGATCTGAATAGCTTTCATATGTCGTATTGATTCGAAATTTGGTGCCGTATTACTACAATTACATTGAAAGTATATGGTAAGGGAACCATGACCTGATCAGCCGTTTGAAGATCATCAGCTCTTTAATAGTTGATGAGAGGATCTGACTACCTTCCATATATCCTATCGATTCGAAATTTGGTACCGTATTACTTCAATGAAATTGAAAGTGTATGGTAAGGTTACAATGACCTGATCAGCCGTTTGAAGATCATCAGCTCTCTTATTGTTGATGAGGGGATCTGACTACCATCTTCCTAATATTAAAACCTACTTTAAAAAGTACAAAATAAAAGTAAAATTAAAAATTTTAAAAACCCCCCGACACAAAAAAAGACCTTAAAAACTAACAAATAATATTTTAAACCTATTCTAATTATTATCGTCCCATATATTTAAAGTACAAAGGACGCGTTTCCGCAAATCTTCAAAATAGGGTAATTTCTGGTACATATTGTGATAAAATGGCGCAAAGTTTAGTATAATTACAAGTACTAATAGATAGATAAGACTTTCATCTCCATTTATTATATAAAAATAATATAAATAAATTTGTTTTTGTAGCTTAAAAACTAATTTTGCGATGCCTCGTCGCACGAAAATGACGATTTTAAGCCAATTTACGGTACCACTTTTGGTATGAAAACACAAGTATTTATGAATAAAAAAAATACTATTCGATGGTTGACATGTTCATTTTTGATAATACGCATTTTTTTCTTTGAAATTACTACTAAAAACCCTTTAAAAAAAAATAAAACCAAACACGTAATTTTCTTCATGTTTGTATAAATGCGTAAATCTTAACACACTGTGGTAAGGGTTATTATACTTTAGCAAATAATGTCAATATCATTACAAACAAAAACTAGATATCTTCAGTCTGCGCTCAGCCGCTGTCGAGAGTGGACCTGTATCGCTTTTGAGTTATTTTTCGTGCTAAGAAACATCGCTGTACATACACAATTTATTACATCAAACAAGTCTCGATACTTGACGCTCTCTGAACTGAGTTGAAAAGGTAATAATATAATTTTATTGAAAAAAAAAAAATTACAAAACCTTTTATGATTAGGATTGAATTTGGAAACTTGGAATCATTATGTTTGTTAGGACTAAACCTTATCTCCAGTTCTGGTAGTGGGGTCTGAAGGTATACCTCGAGGTGCTACTGGTACTCCTAGACGGGTAAAGCTAGGTATATCGAGTTTGGGCTCATTTTGATTCGAAGGAAGAGACCTTACCACCAGTTTTGGTAGTAGGAGCTGAAGGTATACCTCAAGGTGTTACTGGTACTCGTAGACCGATAGAGCTAGGCATGTCAAGTTTGGGTTCATTTTGATTCGCAGGACGAGACCTTACCACCAGTTCTGGTAGTGGGAGCTGAAGGTATACCTCGAGGTGCTACTGGTACTCCTAGACGGGTAAAGCTAGGTATATCGAGTTTGGGCTCATTTTGATTCGAAGGAAGAGACCTTACCACCAGTTTTGGTAGTAGGAGCTGAAGGTATACCTCAAGGTGCTACTGGTACTCGTAGACCGATAGAGCTAGGCATGTCGAGTTTGGGTTCATTTTGATTCGCAGGACGAGACCTTACCACCAGTTCTGGTAGTGGGAGCTGAAGGTATACCTCGGGGTGCTACTGGTACTCCTAGACGGGTAAAGCTAGGTATATCGAGTTTGGGTTCATTTTGATTCGCAGGACGAGACCTTACCACCAGTTCTGGTAGTGGGAGCTGAAGGTATACCTCAAGGTGCTACTGGTACTCGTAGACCGATAGAGCTAGGCATGTCGAGTTTGGGTTCATTTTGATTCGCAGGACGAGACCTTACCACCAGTTCTGGTAGTGGGAGCTGAAGGTATACCTCGAGGTGCTACTGGTACTCCTAGACGGGTAAAGCTAGTTATATCGAGTTTGGGGTCATTTTGATGCGTAGGACGACACCTTACCACCAGTTCTGGTAGTGGGAGCTGAAGGTACCATATTTTAAAAGAACTGAACAGGACACAAGGAACTGAAATCTATAGGCGGTCAGATTTGGTGGAATCGGGTTTTCATATTTTAAAAGAAATAATAAAATTTATGGACAAAGGATAATGCAAGTGATTGGGCTCCAAAAAAAAAGTCATTGTGCAGAGATGAGATGAGAGTCAGATTATAGATTAGACACATGTCATTCATATTTGTTAGGACGCCAAAAAAATTAGCCCTGGGAAAAAAAAGATATGACCAAAAATACATTTTGCGTTTAAAAGAATAAAAATCGTTTTCTTTTATGATACAGAAACTGAACGCCCGTAGATTTCTACGAGTGTATTCGTATAACCTTTACAGCCATTGACTACGAAACGAGTGAATATTGTAAATAAATACGATTATTGGTAAAAAAAAGTGCTTGTGTGATCCTTATAAGTACCTAATGGGTTGGCTACACAGTAGTAAACCGCGATTAGTTCGTCTCTTTTCTTAGTATAGCGACTTCCCTTCTTACTATCGTCGAGCGAGACAGCAGTGCGCTGTCACAAAAGAGATGTTATTAATCTGTCTCTTTTCTTACTATAGCGAACTTTTTGCGGCACTGGTTCGGCGACATTGGAAGCACGGTTTACCACTTATACCAACACATTAGCTTATTCTAAACGGCAGTATTAGATGAACCATACATACCATTATTTCATAAGGGGTGGTTACACATTTGTAAACTGCTTTTCCAATGTCGCCGAACCAGTGCCGTATAAGAGACATCGCTAAAGTTAGAAAAAAGACAAATCAAATCAAAAGGGGTGGCTACACAGTTGTAAACCGTGCTTCCAATGTCGCCAAACCAGTGCCGCAAAAAGTTCGCTATAGTAAGAAAAGAGACAGATTAATAATAACATCTCTTTTGTGTGTCGACGATAATAAGAAGGGAAGTCACTATACTAAGAAAAGAGACGAACTAATCGCGGTTTACTACTGTGTAGCCAACCCATTAGGTACTTATAAGGATCACACAAGCACTTTTTTTTACCAATAATCGTATTTATTTACAATATTCACTCGTTTCGTAGTCAATGGCTGTAAAGGTTATACGAATACACTCGTAGAAATCTACGGGCGTTCAGTTTCTGTATCATAAAAGAAAACGATTTTTATTCTATTAAACGCAAAATGTATTTTTGGTCATATCTTTTTTTTCCCAGGGCTAATTTTTTTAGCGTCCTAACAAATATGAATGACATGTGTCTAATCTATAATCTGACTTTCATCTCATCCCTGCACAATGACTTTTTTTTTTGAGCCCAATCACTTGCATTATCCTTTGTCCATAAATTTTATTATTTCTTTTAAAATATGAAAACCCGATTCCACCAAATCTGACCGCCTATAGATTTCAGTTCCTTGTGTCCTGTTCAGTTCTTTTAAAATATGGTACCTTCAGCTCCCACTACCAGAACTGGTAGTAAGGTCTCGTCCTACGCATCAAAATAAACCCAAACTCGATATACTTAGCTTTACCCGTCTAGGAGTACCAGTGGCACCTCGAGGTATACCTTCAGCTCCCACTACCAGAACTGGTGGTAAGGTCTCGTCCTACGTACCAAAATGAACCCAAACTCAATATACCTAGCTTTACCCGTCTAGGAGTACCAGTAGCACCTCGAGGTATACCTTCAGCTCCCACTATCAGAACTGGTGGTAAGGTCTCGTCCTAAGAATCAAAATGAACCCAAACTCGACATGCCTAGCTCTATCCGTCTAGGTGTATGTACCAGTAGCACCTCGAGGTATACCTTCAGCTTCCACTACCAGAACGGGTGGTAAGGTCTCGTCCTAAGAATCAAAATGAACCCAAACTCGACATGCCTAGCTCTACTCGTCTAGGAGTTCCAGTAGTACCTCAAGGCATACCTTCAGCTCCCACTACCAGGACTGATGGTAATGTCTCGTCTTATGAACTCGAACTTGACATGCCTAGGAATAGGAATTCCAGTAGAAGCCCTCGAGTGTACCACCAGCTCATCAGGTTTGATGGTGAGGTTTTATCGTTACGAAT
The DNA here is from genome assembly GCA_944452665.1 of Stenoptilia bipunctidactyla. Classification (NCBI taxonomy): domain Eukaryota; kingdom Metazoa; phylum Arthropoda; class Insecta; order Lepidoptera; family Pterophoridae; genus Stenoptilia; species Stenoptilia bipunctidactyla. The sequence continues at coordinate 406,233 of OX101723.1, forward strand.
AAAACGAGCTCAAACTTTCCGAGCATTTTAATTAATCTTACCCAATTTAATCGTTTTAATAAAAGAATTTGCAAATATTTAAAACTAAAGTATCAAAACTGTTCAAAACCTTTCGTCTTTTTCACGGCACGCTTGTGTGCGTGAATCTTATACATGTAGTAGTAGAATTCGATACCTAGCCTTTTCGGAAACGCATCCTTAAAATATTTTTATTTTCCGAGCGTCGTCACCGCGTCGGGGGACCGCTAAGTGAGAAAAACAGTTGTCAGTTGCAGATTGCATCAAAAGAATTCACTCCGAAAAATTCGTAAAATCGACACAACCGTCAACGTCGTTACGTAGGCATTACGTAGAGCGTAGACTATGCATGAAACTTAAGATCGCTCATACCTAAATGTAATAATAAATTAGCTGTTGTTGGCTTAATACTGTATATACTTGAGCGGTCCCCGACGCGGCGACGAAGCTCGGAAAATAAAAATATTTTAAAGTACAAATCTTACAGTCAATTATATATGGGACGATAATAATTAGAATAGGTTTAAAATATTATTTGTTAGTTTTTAAGGTCTTTTTTTGTGTCGGGGGGTTTTTAAAATTTTTAATTTTACTTTTATTAAATTAAAAAAATATGAATAAGTTTAATACGGGCGAGCCACTGTGTGCAATTAAAGACAACAGTACCATATACATACATACATACATACATACATACTATAAACATACATACATACACTTTTATCCCTTATGGGATAGGCCGAACATCAGAGGCTATTTATAACCATCTGATATCACGTTTGACAGGTTTTGAGGTTTTATAATGACGGAGAGAGACTATTACAGTGACAGGGGGGCAGCCTGTCGCCCACGAAAAAGCAAATAAAACCCCTGTGACTTTTACGGTACTCCCGGGAAAAGAAGCAGCGAGTACATTCTATGTTTTTCTTTGGCTCCCAATCCAGCATGGATTAATTAATTAAATTATTTATCAGTTTTACACTTTGCTACACTAGAGATAGCCAAAAAAGCTGTAGTAGTATTGCTTAGCTATGTATCTTTGAACAGACATTCAAAAACAAGCAAACTTCAAATCAATGAAAACATCTTTAGACGGCGTACAGTTGGTCGGCAATATCTAATGAACGTTCCGTTTCCGCTCTTAAGGCCACTTTACATTATTATTAAAAATGAGCTTCGTTTACTTTAATATCCCGGCAAATAAAGAAGAGAATTATTCCGATTGCTTTAAATCCCGCGACTCATGCATATCAGAAAAACCATTCAAGTCTATAATTGCTTTAGAAAGGCCGCCCGATGGAATCGCATACCAATCTATTATAAAATGAAAAATGGATCGAAGCCGGCAGCGCGCGACAAGATTTGTATTTGAAACTTAGGCATTAGTTACGGCAGGCTCCGGTGTACCTACGATCTATATTTTATTTTTCAGTTATTGGTGGACGATTTGTACTAGATTTGAAAAAGCATGGATAATTCAATTGCTTTAACCTTTTCTTTAACTTATGGCATCGATTCCATAAGAATTTAGCAATCGATCGACTTTTTAATTTTACCAGTAACTGGATTTCAATATTCCAAGCAGATTTCTAAATTGAATCTAAATTTTCAATCCAAGATTCGTTTATTAAAAAAGTTTAACCTTACCTTTTTACTAGAAGCTAAAATATTTCTTCAACGAAGTAGGTACTTCACCAAAAAGCTGCCGTCCATTTCAACAACCTAATTACCAAGATCTTAACATATTCGGTATTTGGACTGTAAATGTTCTTGAATTTCCTCGGCATCGGTAACTTAACTACCTCCACAAAGGCAATCACGTTTTCTAGATCCCTAAAAGGAGCTGAAAGCCAAAAATATATTCGCAGTTAGTGATAACATCGGCACAGCGCGCGCCGCCGCCGTCTGCTAGAATTAAAATGGGAGTAAGTTACGAGAACGTGAACTTGAAGATATTTTTAGCATATTTATAAAGTTTCTATTCGCTAATTCAAACTTTTACTGGAAAGTGGGCCGCTGTCGTGTTTGAAAGAAATGAAATGAAAAGCATTTATTTCGGAAACCATACGTATATGTATTGGAAAAACATATAAAGTTTTATAATGTTAAATAATAAGAATTCCTATGATGATAAAATTATCGTTGATCCAATTGAAGACAATGTATGTACCTAAAAATTTTCACTTTCTTTTGTATTGCAGCTAATTTCTCGATCACTTTCCAAATATATTTTTTTCTAAAACAGGAGATACTTAATAATTTCCAGCGTTCACCATCATCATCAGACTGGAGTCACACACTGATCTCCACGTCGCTCTATCCCGCGCCGCCCTCATCAAGCTCTTCCCGCGACCCTGACCAGATCGTGGTCCACCTTGCGGGGGCCTACCTTAGCCAGCGTCCCCTGTCATCAATTGCGGCGTTACAGCAAACAATTTAAATCTTTAACTTTCCAATTTAGCAGTAGATTCAGATTTAAGGAACACTATGTTTGTTGTATAGTTTTTTCGAAATCAAAATATAAGACAGAGCATTGCTTAATTTAAACTATAATAAAACAAGATGTTGATTTTTTGAAACTTATCTTGAAACACACTATTCTTTTATTTCAATAACAGCGCTGTGAATTATCTTAAAATATAAATATTTCTAGGTTTATTTGATAATTAATTTAGTTTGTTTCGTGGTTTTCTATTTGTATGAAATAAACATTTTCAGCTATTAATGTTGTTATTGATTTTCCATGCACTATTTACTTATTTATTTTATGTCATTTTTAACCTACGAAAAACGCACTCATGTTTTAGTAAAAAGCATCCAAGATAATAATCATCATATTTTAATAGACTATCGCGGTTAAAACAGAAAGAAAATAGTAACCACCCACGTGTCTTCAAACAAAATTTGCTTTTACTAGTAAAATGTGGTATAAACTTTTATGACGTGAAGTGGTGCAGTTTACTCCTTAAATCCTGAAAAAATACGTAAAAATATTCGATGGTTTTATCTTATTTAAACTCAGATAGAATCAAAAATTAGGTAATAATAAACTACTTTTACATGGTTTATACACGTGTGTGCGAAGGCAGAGTTTTATTTATTTAATGTCACAAAGAACATGTTATTTAAATGAAAAGTAAAGAAAAAACCGTTCATAGACTGTGTTTAGTTGCATACTTTATGGCAAACCATCTGATGAAGGTTTATGATTTTTTTTAAACCACACGGGATGCGATACTAAGATAATATAATCTCTAACAAACTGCAATGGCTTAAATTCGAGACACCGTAAGCTTATTATGTATAAATCCTCAACCCTACGCTCGTAGACTGGGAAACAGATGAATATCGTTGATCGAGGTTATGACTACCAACCGCTAAGACAACGGAACGTTTATTTCATTTTGTAGAAAGTACGATGTTATAATTTTTAGTTCGCAAGGTCCATTATTATTAAATTAATTACATAATTTAAATAGTTAAAACAAATTTAATGCTCTATCTTACATTAAGTTACTTTTATATATATTTCAATCAATGTATTAAACACATGAAATTCTAGGCTAATCAACGCCAAATGTAATGAGGAACAATAAGTTTACATTATATTTTACTTGTATGGTGAAATTATGGCACGTATGTAAGTGTAAAATATAAACTTGTAAAAAATTACTAAACGAGATAAAAATATATACTTCTCAGAAAATAAAATAAAATATGCGTGCGAAGCAGAGAAGGATATCGCGTCGGGGTAGGATTATTTATTTATTTAAATACACTTCAGTTTACGCTAAGATTAGAAAGTACAAATTGGCGATGTTATCGCTGAAGAGCGATTTCTTTCAAAAAACCATGATCACCTCCATTGCGTAATGATTATGAGAACACTTCTCTAAAAGACTGAATCTATTTCCAACCGAGCGAGTCACGACGCATTATAGTTTATTAAACTTTGTGAAGTTTACTTTAGTTCTTCAGGTGATACATGGGTAGCTAATATATTTATTATCTTTGGTGCTAAACAAAACATATTCGGTCTCGTCGTCCCTTACTTACTCATTGGTTATAAAAGAGATCAAACACGGGCTCACATTTATTCAAAGCCATTTACACATCAACGCCTCTGCTCTTCGGAGTTTATGTTGGGAACCTGAGGCACCTTTTCGGTCATTGAACGTCTCACAACCTTCACCTTGATCTTGGATAATTAGTAAATAATTCATAAGACGTTTCGTATGAGAATTTTTCTCACAGAGTTCCGAGAAATGAGTGAGTAATAATGAATAAATAATAGCTTTTCTTAACTGAAGCAGTTATTACCTGTCGTTCAGTACCTTCTACATCAGTGTAAAGGTCAAGCCTTCAGAGACGTGAGAAAATCTGTAAATATTAGTATTGTATTTAGTTACTGTTTTTTTTAGAAAGCTACTAGGACGCAAATTAATGGATAATAAAATTACAGATTTCGAACCCCGTAAATCTACGCACAAGAACAGCAATAAAGTCGAATGCTTGTGACGGTCATAATTTATTTAATTAACTTCCTTAAATTTGAATTCTTCGACTTGAATAATCGTGAAAGTATAGCCTTATGTATATCGAATTTTGATGTTTGAAAAGACATTTTCGTTCCATAAACTTTACAAGTTTAAATTACAAATGACTTTGTTCAATTACGAGTAATATGAGTATTAAATCTATTATATGTGTTGTGATTGTGACACGTGCAGTAGTGTGAGCTGCTTGATGGGATTTTTAACATATTTTGTCCAAAAATTAAAGATGGATTTTGTTACTAACGTTTTATTTTCCAATGCTCAAAATAAGACGTTTGGAATTTAAAAAACTACAAAGACCAATGTAAAATGCATAAACTAGACACAGTCTATTCCACCAAATGTTATCACTCAGCTTTGTGGCCAAGCCATCGCAAGGATGCTAAGACGCTGATTGTCGGTGACAACAATACGTTTAGTTATTTTGCTGTAAAATATTTAATTCATTTCATCACATCTTTCTTTTCAAAACTGTTATATATGTAAGGTAGTTTTAAGTTTGTATTTTGTTTGACAGTCTCGAATATATCAATAACTGAACGCTCGTGTATTATTTAACAAAAACCACATCACACGAGATTCTTCTTCTTCTTTCCAAGGCACCGAAATGTTTTTTTTTAGGAATCCTAACGACTACTTGCTATATATTATGAATACACAGCACCGACTGACTATCGTGCCTTGTGAAGTACGAAACATGATGTAAGAAATTAATAATCGGCAACCATCCCTTTTTGTACTCAGTAATACGTGCTGAAGTTTCCTGTCTTGCTATTTTGATTCATATAGAAAAAATGTGACTTCTGCTTATATTCTAATTGCTACTACATACATACATAACGTCACGCCTGTATCCCTCATGGGGTAGGCAAAACACCAGAGGTTATAAAATCATCTGATGTCCAATCGGTACTAATATTGTTAATATTCAAATGTATTGAGTCCATAATACATATTCTCTACAAGTAAATAACAACTTTTCCATAAGTATTGCAAGCTTTTCTTAAGCTCATATCGCAGACATCTTTTGAATTTATAATAAATAGGTACCCAATTTATGGCTTCGATTATCTCAAACAGGAACAAATTGTATATTTAAATGTTTCAATAAAAACCCGGTGCCAGTGGAGTGGTCTTCACTTGTGAGTGATCACGGCGCGGCGCTTGTTGACGATTCATTAGCGCTGCGCGACGCAACGGTGTCGGCCATATTTATGCAAACTTGTTGCTGCAGCAGTAGTCCGTGAATTTATAAAACTATTTAAATTAGGAATAATTTACCGAAAAGACAACTTTTTGTTCAGCATTATGTCAACAGACTAGAGTATGATGTTGAGTTTTAGGTGTCATAGACACAATGTCCTACGGAGTAAGTAAAGTAGGTGCACTATTATACTCTACAAAAACAGTATATTTAATACGAGGATAATAAAAATGCATACAATTTTAGGGACAAATCGAAAAATGGTTCAACGGAATAGGAGTTGGTTATACCTAATGTATACATTATGCAGGCGTAATTAACCAATTCATTGCGTTGGTCATTTTTACAAAATTCTGCTCAGTGCGGCCATACAATTTTTTATGATGGCCCTGAGGTGTCTCACGCAACGATTAAAAGAGACGCCCCCAAGCCGTCATCAACCATTTAGGAAAACTTAGGAAAACGTAAAGGCTTACAAGTTGTAAGCTCATTGCACGGTATTAGGTCCTGAAATCAACATTCAAGCTAGATATTACAAAACTATTCTGTCGCTTTTAGCACTATGCAGCTCAAGTTGGTGGAAGCTAATGGAAGTAAGCCTTAAAAGGTTAAAATTTAAATTTTGAAGTCTTAATAGTCTTAAGATTAAGAAGACATTTTTTAAACCACCAACCATACAATGTAATGAAAAAAAATATAGACACCAGACGGCACCCAAAATTTCTGTTAATTCTTTAAACCATTGTTTTACTCCTTCGCGCATGTTGACTGTGGCTTAAATAAAATTAATACATGAAACTTGGCATAATACTTATCTAAAAATTTTATAATTTCTAAATTTCTATATTAGTTTTATAAGCAAAAAAAACTTAAAAACACAAAACACGCAATGGATCCCTCGAAAATTTTTGGAGAATGCACACCACAATGTGCGATTATTTGAAGATTTGATGAAAGCAAACAACTAATGAAAATAATGATTGAGAAGGTCAGCGCACTGGAGTAATGGATCAACTTTGGTAAACGTTGGGTGCTGGGAGTTGGACAAGTCAGAAAGGCTGATTGAGTCTGGATGGCACGGATGGATGGAATACCGGATTGGACAGTGCAGGAGTACCTACTGGATGGGTACCGAGCAATTGAAGAGGTTTAAAGAGTGTGAAAAGTGGTGTGAAAAGATTAAGTGCTAAAAATCTCTAGGTGTGTAAAATCGGGTTTCAGTGACGGGATTAATGAGTATTTTTTTATATTTACAGTATGTAATCATTTTACTTTTTAATTTGAATTATTTGAATTCATTTAAACATTTTTTTAATGAGATAATAAGAATTTATCTTTAGTAAAATAATTAAGTATAGCGCATTGACAAAACAGGTAAAAGTATGTAGTAACAACTATAGTAAGTAGGTACACATCATAAACCTTTTTTTTATCAAACAATATAAATTTAAAATACGCTCTTGAATTTAAATACTTTGGAATTTGTATCATACTCAAAGATTTTCATTTCATAAACATTTATTTTATTCAGTAAATCAGTTTTTTTTTTCTGCGATGAAAGTAAAGTGTTTTTTAGGTACTTATTAGTATTTTTTTGTTCACATCAAACGTTATTTAATTTGTGTTTTTAATCTCTACGTAATAATAAATTTCAAACATAAATAGGTAGATCAAAGTCCTCATATTTGTTATCGTAAGTTTGTACCTGAGAATCCAAATTTGCAGCGTAAGGGTTCGTTTCATGCGCAGGTACAGCGAACAACTCCAGTAAAGAAAATGATACTTATTAATTAATTTCGAAATTAATTTCGATTCAAATTAAAACAATATTACGTTAAGGTCCTATCAGAATGATATAGTTTTGGTTTATAAAGTTCACTTTTATAAATGAATCTTCAAATCTTAATGAATGTTTTTATAGAAGCAGGTCTAGTATTATTTTTTTGAATGGGTACTTAGCCAAAAATTTCTTGAAACATTAATGTCAAAAAGCTCAATAGGCGTTTTGTTTTTGGTTGTCTGTCCTTAAATATAATTTTGTCAAATTTGAACTACCTAATAGTATAAAAATATAAATGATAAATTCCCGAATCGATTTCTGAAATGTAGCTCTGTATGCTTTTAAAAAAACGTACAATCTAATTGATAACCTCCTCCTTTTTGCAATTCGGTAAAACAAAATAATCTTTGCATTAAAATATAAAATAAAACTTGCCATGAGTTATAAATTTTTAAAGTTAGAGTTCACCATCGTCATCCTGTTTTCACCTACTTAGTAACTAGTGTTATTGTTAGTTGCAAAAAGATACCGAGAGTTTAGAGAATCAAGCAAGACAACGTGACTGTAACCGAGTCTTTTTTTAGGTTAGCAATTTGATGTTGTCGTCAAAAAAGGTTGCAACATGTGTAACATCAATGAGTAATATTACATTTCGAAGATTGTAGAAATTTTATTATATAATATACTCGAATTGATACATTGAATCATTATATAGATTAACATGTAGCCCATTTGTTAAATTTTATTAAATAGCTACGGTTAAAAAATCGTTAATGAAAAAGTTAAAATTAGAAATTTACAGAATAGAGCCGGAACAATTTGTTTGCGTATAATTTATGAATAGGTTGATACTGGTATAGGAAGGTAATAGAATGTGCTAATTAGATGCTTGGATTTGTTAGATTTAGGATTCAGTAAGTTAATTTAAAGTTGTTGGAAATCTTCCATAAGATTAAAAATTAAAAATTATTGGACTGATCACCCAAGAAGTTTTTTTCTAATTTCATATTATTGGAACGATTTATCTTGGTAGAGTCTTAAATAATGGGTTTTTGAATGGTTGATAATTATATACAGTGAATAGCATTATAGAAGATAAATAAGTATTTGGTACACAATTAGGGTACAAGGGCACCAAGCGATCCTTCAGTTTGATCATGGTGCAAACGAGATTTCTCTGTGAAAACTATTGGAGACAAAATGTCTTAAAACGGTGACCCTAATGTTATGAATAATATATAGTAAAAGTTGTGAGTCGACTCAATAAAATGAAGTACCCTAAATATTATTATTATGATACGATATAAATGTATAAATAAAAAATACGGTGGCCACCGATAAAAATAAAATATCCCGGAGTAGGATAAAAAGTGTAGCCAATACTGTAAGATAGATTAATGATTGTAGAACTTACAGAGAAATATGGCAAAGTAAATGATTGAATAAAATGAAGTGTAAGAAGAAATAATGCTACGAAGCAAAAGGTTGAATAAAATATAAAAAGTACAAATTTTGTATTTTTAATAGGAATATAATTTTTCTATATAAATTTTAATAATTGTATGCCTTCATTTTTGGTATTTTATTGCAGAAAATGACGCATTAATATTTTCAGTTTTTGTTTTTGGAGGTATACGTATTTTAGTTAAATCAGACCTGCTATTTAAGTAAAGTAAGTATATTTAAAAATAATAGAAAATTTTCGTTTCTCTACCTATGTTTTGTCAATGTCGCTGGTAAGTTTTAGTGTTATAGGAGCAATCATTTGTATTTTAACATTTTGTATCTCGAAAGAAATACTACACCTCTTATGTTATTGCAGGTTATTGTGAAAAATATCAATAGATATAAAATTACCTACTTATATATGCATAAAATTTAATGTATTTTTTATAATTACATAAAGTTTAGTGAAAAGTTTTAACAATTTTGTCTTTACTCATAAAAAAAAAACATTTGTAGGTATATTTTTTTTTTAATTGCCGGGGAGGTGTAGTCTGTGACGCACCTCCTCGTTACGTATCAATATTACTTCAATATAGTGTCATCTTTTAACTAAACTACACGTCTTTTATTAAGCTCCCGGTCCCTACAGAACACAGGCACCCTTGCCACAAAATATGATTCGGAAAATTAAAGAAATGAAGTAATACTGGACTTAAAGTTCTTTTATCTCATTATATAATATGCTACACTTCATTAGCATGACCGAAAATGTAATCTATGGATGCTAGTTGTGATTAAGTCATGTGTCAGCTAGGTAACGGGTACATCATCAAAATCTCAGAAATAAGAATTAAACGATCTGAATTACGACGACACCACTCAGCCGTTATCCATAATACAGAAAAGAAATTATTTCATATTAATCAAAGGTTGTCAATTTCTAAATTTTCCAAATTCACGCTGAATCCTGAAAAGAACACAATAAGCAAAAACTACATGAAAAATACAGATAGTCTTGTCAACAGAAAAATGACAGCTGTGGGCTGTCTCCCGCATCACACAAAAGAATTGCAGGACGCCCCTCGGCCGTCATCCGCAACGAATCAGTTAAGACAGCTTGGCGAGTAATATTCTAGTATTATGGAGTGTGATACGTTCAGGGCTTGTATGACCAACCCTCGATTACCCCAGTCTGCCACAAAGTATGTGAGCATCTTACACCTCATTGTCTCTTAATATGAGGAGAGTTTGAAGTAAATGTATAGTCAGGAGACGTTGGTAATAAGCTTCGGATTATCGAATCAGACGCAATAAGTTAATCCTAATTATCTTGACTAGGGAATAGTGTTTATTTTTTCACATGATCAATCAATAATATTTTAAATTTTTTGCATTTAAAATGATAAATTAGTCTTAAATAAATGACAAAATGTGTTAAATAAAAATGATTCTTATTTGACACATTTTTTAAAAGTGAAAAATACACGCAACACATTTTTTCATTTATTTATTATCAATCAAATTCACATTCTCTCTCACATTTCATCATCAATTTTTGACAACAAGTAATAGTAATCCCCAAAAAACACGTGACAAAGTCGCAGAAACGTTACCGTGGGCGGCAGCTACCTGACTCTCAGCTGAGACTGTGAGTTGGCGAGACTTTTGTGATATAATTCAAGGTTTTCTCACTGAGAAAATTAATATCTCAAATGAAAACATTATTGATTGATCATTGTCGCTATGTCTAGTCAAAACTACTAGCAGTCTTCTTATTAAGTCAAATACGAAATTATAACACTTCTATGAATGTGTGTAAATAAACACATAATCCTAAGGGGTTTAAATTTTTGTTTCTTATCTTACTAATATTATAAATATGAAAGTTCGGTTGGATGGAGAATGGCTCAATGGATTTGGATAAACTTTTTCATAATGATAGTTTACAGTTTGGAATAGCAGATAAGATACTTTTTATCCCAATATTCCCGTGAGGTTCAAAATTGCGCGGGTGAAACCGCGCGAAACAGCTAGCCAATCATGAGAATAAAAGCGTTTACAATATAATGCTTAATAAGTCCAGCTCATTAACTCATTTAACAAATTTTATGTAAAATCCAAATGAAATGTGATGTGGGCGGAGTTCTGAATTAACTCCAAACGGCGGAATTACCAAAAATTAATAAACAGAAAAGCCGCAGGTCATCGTAACTCCAAATATCAATAATTCGGTTTTCGAACCGAGCGTGCCGCCTGGCCGCCCGCCACCGGCACAGGGGCAAGTCAATTCTACATTATACAGGACAGGACTCATATTATGCCACGATACATTGACGGTCGATGAAACATCGATCTTAGGATTAGAGAGATTTGTTTGATGTTTATTTACATATTTGTTTATACAATCGAATCGCTTACGTCTATCATCACAGTTGCAATAGAGAAGTGCAATAAATAATAAACTATCTTATGTATCTTTACTTACATGCTACAACTTATAATTACGATTCTAAGCTCAGCTAACCTTAGGGCCGGGAATTTGAAATATAAGTCAAACATTAATAAGAATATTTACAGTTACATATACCACTCGCATCAGTAACCTCTTAGTAACATCAAGAGTTACTTTTATAATGCATACATACTCACGCCTGTATCCCTTATGGGGTAGAACACCGGAGTTTATAACCATCTGATGTCACGTTTGACAAATTTGGAGTCCTCATAATGGTGGAGAGAGGCTATTGCAGTGACAGGTGATCAGCCTATTATTGAATATACATATTTAATGTGATATTCAGTCAACGTTATGGTATTGACTACCAGAGCACCTTTGCGCCTGTCGCAAGACTTGATACTGTAAGGTTGCTAGTAGCACTTGCAGTGGAACTCGATCTTGAAATTCACCAGTTGGACATTAATACGGCCTACTTGAACGGTTTGTTAGACGAAGAAATATACATGAAGATTCCAGACATTCTTCTATAAGATCAGGAATCTTCATGTATATTTCTTCGTCTAACAAACCGTTCAAGTAGGCCGTATTAATGTCCAACTGGTGAATTTCAAGATCGAGTTCCACTGCAAGTGCTACTAGCAACCTTACAGTATCAAGTATTGCGACAGGCGCAAAGGTGCTCTGGTAGTCAATACCATAACGTTGACTGAAACCTTTTGCTACCAACCTGGCTTTCTTCTTCTCGGTCTTGTCTACATTTAGTTTTGTTGTCAGTATATAACGACAACCAACAACGTTTCGGCCCTTAGGTTTATTAACTATATCAAAAGTATCGTTCTTAATCAAACTTTTAACTTCCGAAAGTATTGCATCTTTCCATCCTTTCCTCTCATTACCGGACAAGGCCTGCTTTAGTGTAATTTCTGCAGCACCGACAGATAACCCAGACATTGTCGTAGGACCACCTCAACATATTTATCATCAAGATAACGTTCACGTTGATGGGGGGAAGAGAGGTCCAGGACGACCAAGACTGGAGCGAGGCCATGTTGGACGTCCGCGGAAAATATACAACATGATTGAAGTAGCACCGGAAATTTCCACGGAAGATAACAACAAATCAACGGATGAGTTTGCAGATTGTCAAGAACAACCAGATTCAGCTATATATAAAAAAGCCAGCAAGATGTTAACTGATCTGAAGACAGGGAGCGACGTGTGCCGATTGAAGAGGTCGCTATACGGGCTGAAACAAGCTGGTCGCCAGTGGAATATCCGGCTCGATGAGCAGCTGAAGTGCATGGGGTTGCAAGCTTCATTAAATGAGCCGTGTCTTTATTTTAAGGACATAGATTCGCAAACGAAACTCTTTGTGCTAGTTTACGTAGATGACATTTTAGTTGCATCGCAAAGAGAAGAATGTATAAAGAGCTTTAAAAGGGAACTGGCAACTAAGTTTGAATTGAAAGACTATGGCGTTGCGAAATACATATTGGGCATAGAGTTTAACAAATGTGACATTGGCATTAAATTGTCACAACAAAAATATATTGAAGATTTACTTACAAAGTTTGATATGGGAAATTGTGATCCTATATCAACACCCATGGAAACCAAGAATAAATTAATGAAATCAACCGAAAAAAGTATAGATCAATATCCATATCGCGAATTAATCGGTTCCTTGATGTATCTTTCAATGGGAACGCGCCCAGACATAACAAACACTGTGGCTATTTTAAGCCAATTTCTGGATTCTCCCAATAAAATACATTGGACCGCAGCAAAGCGAGTACTACGATACCTAAAGTTTACAAAAAAATATGGACTGATATTTACGAAAACAGGTAAATCATTGCAAGGGTATTCAGATGCTGATTGGGGTGGATGTTTGATTGATAGACGATCTTATTCTGGTTATGTTTTCGTGCTAGGTGGTGGATGCGTATCTTGGAAGTCACAAAAACAAAAATGCATATCGACTTCTTCATGTCAATCGGAATATGTGAGCTTGGCATCATCAATGAAGGAGGCAATGTATTTAAACAGTTTACTCACGGAAATTGGGCTACATAAGTTTGCACCATTATCTTTGCATGTAGATAATCAGGGAGCGATTTGCCTTGCGAATGATCCAATGTTCCATTCTCGGAGTAAACACATCGACATAAGGTATCACTTTATAAGGGATGTATTAAAGAACAATACGAGCATTGAGTTAAAGTATACACCGACCGACTCAATGCTTGCCGACATTTTAACGAAGGCGTTGCCTAGAGTTAAGCACTATAAGTGCATGTGTGGTTTAGGCATAGCTTGTTAATTTTTTTATTTTCTATTTTTATTCATTGTTCTTTGATATAGGTTTCTTATTCATTTGTTTTATTGTATTGTGGTTTATTTAGAATATGCACATTAAGGGGGCGTATTGAATATACATATTTAATGTGATATTCAGACCTATTTATGAGTATACTTGTTAGGAAAGCAAGACTGGCTATAAATAGAACTGTTGTCATGTCAGTTTTATTATGTTTAGATAGCAACTGTTCTATGTCTTATTCTTTTACAAATGTTATTGTGTCACTTGATCGTAAGCTTTTTCAATGTAAAAACAAATTTTAATAAAACCCTTTCTACCACATACCTGGATTTATCTGTGCTGAAATCTCTGCTTAATATATAATTTAATAGGGCTAAAAGTTTAGCCCCAACACCTATCGCCCACAAAAAAGCCTCTAATAGTCCCTGAGCTGACTTTTACAGTATGCTCAGGAAGTGAAGCAGCTGGCACATTCTATGTTTTTCCTTTGCTCCCATTCCAGCATGGAAAACAATATTTATTAATTTATAAAATACCAATTAACACTAAGCAACTTTTTCTAAGCACCGTTTCTTTAAAATCAATATTTTTATTAACATAAACAAACATATTACATACTTTTACACATGCACAATTAAAATAATTTTGCTTTCATAATTTTTCCATTTTCAACAATTTATTATATTAATAATATAATATTATGAAATTGATTCGTTGATATATTAAAAAACATTATTTATACGTATTGTATTTATTTAATTTTTATAATACAAGTACATAACTTCAGAAATCAGCTTTATAAAATAAATTATGGCACAACTGAAATTATTCCCAAAATATCCATTGTATGATTGTCAAGAAATCAATATTTTGTTTTGTTAGAGGTTGTTATTTCGAGAGTATAGTAAGTGCGTCTCGGTGTCATGTGTCTAAGTGAAGGTGAAATATTTCTTTCTTTTTTCGTACAAAACCGTGAACACGAAATTGGACGTAAATTTAAATTAATGTTTATTTTAGATCTGTTTTGTGGACTGTACTCACGAAGCGGCATTTTTGTAAACACTTTCAGTGTTGTCGGTACTTCAAATGTACTGGCGAAGGTAAACGTGTAACGGAGTGAGACTTGAGCCTACACTATGAAAGTTTTTATTAGTCTTGATCATGACTCAAGCGTAGATTTGCTGTCGAGTCTCCATAGAAAAATGTAAAAAAATCTATACTCAAGTTAATATTAAATAAATATTTCTGACACTCACACAAAATTATCTAGCCCAAACTAAGTTTCCTAAAGAACTTGTGTTATGGATACTAGATAATTGATATATTTTTCATTACAATATAAACTGAAATAAACCTATAAACATCCATGACTTGACGACTAATATTTGTGTTCATCACACAAATATCCGCCGCCGCCGGGATTCGAACCCAGGACCTCTGGCATAGAAGCCAATCGTCAAAAGTAGAGGAGAAGTGTTCAAGCTTGAGTAAACTTTCAAAATATGGGCCTCAGATTGTTCAGCCCTTGATAAAAGGTCAATGGCAAGACTAATGTAATCAATATATTGCCTGAACAATATTCGGGGTTTTTTGGACATTATTATCTTCAGAACCTGAATATTTTTTTTTGTAAATGACATATTTATCACGACCGTGTGTTGTAGTAAAAACTTAGCCTCGAATCCAGTACAGGGTGGAATGGTCATTTGTGTCATTAACGGCCACGGAAGTTTATCTAAGTTTATGTTTGTAAATGTTTTCTTAATGTATTGTTACAGTACCACACAAAAGTTCTAACAACTTTGAATTTAAGCTGATGAAGACTGTGTGGTATGAATTTAAGAAAATATCTATTTAATAAGGAATAGAATTGCATTATCTATGCACGTGTACTAGAGTGAAGCTTCTACGCTGCATGATTTTTTCCTCTTCTACAACAATCGTCATTTTAATTATGCATACATTAGTTTTCAACCAATAAATCAGTTTACTTTTGAAAAAGTATGAAAATACACTCAATAGTTTGTTTATCCCGTTCAGGCAGACAGAGAGACAATCGTCACAAAACTATGTGCTACGTCGTAGCACCGTAGCCTCTCGGACTACGTTGTAGCTTTGTACTACAACAAATTGACAATAAGTACAGAATTCGTACGTTTGTGAATCTGATTCTGTAAGCTGTTTTTTTTCCGCCTCTATCTAATAATTGATCTGCCTTAATGTTGTGTAATATTTCACAATTTATTTAAACCATTTCTTCATTCCACTTCTGACGGATGTAATCTCAACATTTGCTTTGAAGAGACTGAAATCAAATGCAGCTATATTTATATAACTAAGAATGCAGCCATATACATTTATATTTAAAATAATTTAAATATCATTATGACCAAACAGTTGTATAACGGCGTATGCGTACTCAAGAATGATCCTACAACGATTCAAAACTTGGAACTCCTTTAACGCGAACACGGAACAATTTCGTTCGAAGGTATAAAATATCATCTAAATAGAAAACTAAATAAAGAGGTGAACCAAAAACAAGTGCTGCATTATTTTTACTCAGCATTTAGATATTGGGAAATCAAAATCACACAATGATATCTATCTTTTATTGTTAATATATGCAATGATAATTAAGAAAACAAAACCCTGTTGCCCATTGTTTAATTTTAAACCCATTTCTGAACAGTAATTTATATATTTGACACCATTAAATGTTTAATTTTCGTTATACTAACGCCAACCCACTAAGAAAGTGGGACGTCAATGAAAGGCGGGAGTGAGCAACAGACTGATTTATTAGAATACCCACTATAACAGCATTGACAGATCGTCACATCTCTCCCCGCCAAACCCACAAGTACAACGTTATAGGTGTACCTATGGTTAAAATATACAAGTACAGTAAAAGGGTAGGTACACATATATTATGAACTAAATAACTTATTAAATAGGCACTTACAGTTAATCAAGTAAATTCAATAGTGTCTGTTTGGCTCGGGAAAAAGCACGCAATGCTCGAGCGGATGCGCCCGGCGGTGGTGACGATTCTACCAATTCCGATTGATTATTTGGTTCATCTCTGACGTCATCACCGTTGGACGCGTCCTCAAACGTCTCACCAATATCCGCCCCCTTACTGACCTCAGGTTCCGTATTGTCACTATTGTTAGTACCCGGGGGGCTCTCGACGGACACTCCGCTCGTCCTAGACAATGAATACCTATTCTTTGCGTGTGTAGGTATAATCTGATCTGCATGCCTACGCCATTCTACTCCATTCCCTAAATCTACTCTGTACGAGACCGGTCCCGTTTTCTTGACTACTGTGCCTTCAGCCCACTTGTCCCCCCTCGTACTATAATCGCGAGTTAAGACCGCGTCCCCTACTTTAAATTCCCTATTAGCGCCGGCCGAGTGCGCTATTTGCCTTTCTTGTGCGGCACGCACGTTAGCGGCGCGGTCGGGTCGAAGCGCGTCTAGGCGACTACGCAAGCGTCGGCCTTGCAGCGCTACGGCGGGTGATACGCCCGTAGTCGCATGTTCACAGTTCCGGTACTGAAAGAGAAATTTGCTTAAAGCCACATCTACATCGAGCCCTTCAAAAACGGCTCTTTTAATTGCCTTTTTTATTGTTTTGACCGCATTCTCCGCGGCCCCGTTCCCCTGAGGTCGGTAAGGTGCCGATGTTGTATGTTTAATACAATTATTAAAACAATACGTTTCAAACTCTTGTGAGGTAAATGGAGGGCCGTTATCAGTTACGAGCTGCGATGGTAAGCCAAAACGAGCAAATATTGTGGTGAAAGCTGAGATAGTGCGATCGGCGGTTGTACTTCGCATGGCAATCGCCTCAATCCATTTTGAATGAGCATCAACAATAATAAGATATCGTTTACCAGCACAATCCGCGAAATCGGCGTGCACGCGCTGCCACGGGTGCAGCGGGAACTCCCACGGGTGCAGCGGCGCGTGCGGCGGCGCGTCCAGCACCGTGCGGCACGCGGCGCACGACTTGCACATATCTTCAATATCTCGGTCCAAATTAGCCCAATAAATATAACTACGTGACAAATTTTTCATTTTATTAATACCTAAGTGGCCTTCATGAATCTCTTTTAAGATTTTCTTTTGTAAAGTTAAGGGAACAACTATTCTATACTTATAAATGATGCAATTTTGATCGACCACAAAATCTAGTTTTCTCGCAAAATACGGCTTTTCAGCATCGCAGCTCGGCACGGACGGCCACCCAAAAAGTATGTAACCTTTTATTTTAGACAATAGTGTGTCACGCTCTGTCTCTTTAGCAATGTCTTTATAACAAACGGGCAAACAATCACTAACTAAATTTATATAATTCGACGAGTAAACAGAGCAACCCTCCCGAGATAACGGTAATCTCGATAAAGCATCGGCTGGGCCGTTATCTTCCGATCGAACGAATTCTATCGCGAAATCATATGCGGCCAGTCGGGCCGCCCATCTTTGTAAACGGCTAGCAGCCGTTTGCGGGATACCACCTCTATTGCCAAAAATATAGGTAAGTGGTTGATGATCTGTACGCAACGTAAACCGCCTACCAAACAAATACTGATGGTGTTTAGTAACGCCAAACAGGATAGCAAGGGCCTCTTTGTCCAGTTGGCTATAGTTGCGCTCGGGCGCACTGAGCGTGCGCGACACGCAACTGACTGGCCGCTCGACGCCGCCGGCGTAGCGGTGCGCCAACACCGCCCCCAGCCCATACGCGCTGCTGTCCACCGACAGCACTAGCTCCCGGCCCTCCTCGTAGTGTGCCAGTACCCGTTCGCTCAGGAGTTGTTGCTTTGCTTTTATAAAGGCCTGCTGACAATTAGGGTCCCATTTCCAATTAACCTCTTTTTTTAATAAGTTATGTAAAGGTTGTAGTAACGTACTTAAATTTGGAATAAATCTTCCATAGTAATTTAACATCCCCAAAAAACTTTTCAACTCAGTTACATTTTGGGGTTTAGGTGCGTTGGAAATGGCCTCTAATTTCGCTGGGTCAGGTCGTAAACCATCTTTATTAATTATAAAACCTAAGTATTTTACCATGTCTTGTAAAAATCTACATTTACTTAACTTTACCGTTAGACCCATGTCTCGTAGCCTTTCGAGTACAGCTCTTAGGTTATTTTTATGATTAGCCATATTAGAACCCGTCACACAAATGTCATCCAAAAATACCACACACCCAGGCACCCCGCGCAGCGTTTCCTCCATAATTTTTTGGAATTTTTCGGGTACACATGATAGCCCGTAAGGTGTACGCCGGTACGCAAATGTACCCATATGTGTGGTGATAGCGGTGTAAGGTTGTGAGTCGTCCGATAAAATACACTGTTCATAGGCGTGTCTAAGGTCTATTTTAGTATATTTTTCGCCTCCGCTAAGATTCGCAAACAACTCCTCAATTCGCGGTAATGGATAATAGTCGCGTTTTAGTTTAGGATTAATAGTTATCTTGTAGTCCCCGCAAATGCGTATATCACCGTTTTCTTTTACTACAGGTACTATTGGCGTGCCGTAATCAGAATAATCTACGCGATAGATAGTACCGTCTGCTTGGAGGCGAGCTAGTTCGCGCTCAACGCGTGCGCGCAGTGCCAGTGGCATTGGTCTCGCTCGCACATAAACCGGTTCGTTATCAGTCAGCTGTAGTCGAATGGCTCGCTTGCAAGTACCTAATTTGTCGTCGAATACCTGCGGGAATTCTTTACATAATTGGTTTACAAACTTTTCGTCTATGATTTCATTGAGACTAATCTGTGTTATTTTTAAGGCACGCATCCATTCACGCCCTAATAAAGGCCGTGCGCCGCCCTTGATAATGTACAATTTTAATAATTTACATTTTACCTCGCCTAAACTAACGTTCACCTCAATATAGCCTAGAGATTCAATTTTCGAGCCTGAATAACAGCGTAAGACGAGATTATCGGTTATAATTTTTTTGTTTCTAAATAAACGTTCATACATTTCTTCACTTATTGCTGAAATACGACTTCCTGTATCCATTTCACATTCGATGGTACTGTTTTCAATCAACAACTTAATAAAATAGGGATTGTTACCTTTTGATGCCACCTTTATGTTGAACATACCATCGTCCGACTCCTCGCTCACATAATTATGTCGACCACTATCACCCCGCACTGATCTACACATCATTTTCAAGTGTCCTTTTTGACCACACTCATCACAATTGTATTTTTTTAAATCGACACCTATCCGGTGTATGCGGCTTGCCACAGCGCCAACATGCCCGCGGTCGGTCGCCGCCGGCGGCGTCATAACCGCCGCCTGGCCGCGCGCCACCGCCGCCGCCTGCCGCGCCCGTGCCTGCAGCCCGCGGCCCACGCGCCCGCTGGCCCACTGGCCCGCCACCGCCGCCGCCGCTGCTGCCCCCGCTGCCTCTGTAGCCGCCTGCGCCAGCGCCGCGCGAGTAATGCAGGCCCTCCCCCGCATCGCGACCGGCGCTCGCTGCCTCCACAGCCGTTGATCCGCTCACCTCCGCATGCTTCTCAGCCGCTTCTAGCGCCAGCGCCAGCTCGACGGCCTCCTTGTATTTGATATTTTTCTCGGCGAATATTCTAGATCGCATTGCATCGTTTCTTAAACCGGACACGAATTGGTCTCTCAAATTATCCTCTAGCGTGGAGCACAATTTGCACTTGCCAAAATTGCAAGTAGCTGCTAGATGTTTCAACGCCTGTAAGTATTCACTTAGGGACTCGCCGTCACGTTGCCGGCGCAACCTAAACACGTGGCGTTCGGCGATCTCGGAACGTTGCGGTTCCAAATGTTCGGTCACTAGTTTCACTAAATCGTCATATGTTTTATCTTCGGGAAAACTAGGCGCACACAGATCACACATCAACGCATACGTTTCCGCCCCCACGACAGTTATTAACAAAGAAACCTTCAACGCGTCATCAATACTATTAAGTGTTACGTATTGATTTACGCGACGAATGTACGCAGGCCACTGTTTCGAGCTTAAATTAAACGGTTCCAACTTTCCGATCGGCATTTTTGTATTTTAAGATAACACACGTAATTAATAATTTTGGTTTCGAATATCCGTACTCGTCGCCAGTGGGACGTCAATGAAAGGCGGGAGTGAGCAACAGACTGATTTATTAGAATACCCACTATAACAGCATTGACAGATCGTCACAGAAAGTTCATGATATAGTATATAAACTTCAAAAGTAAAAGTCCATGCAATAGAAATAGTCACCAGCCGAGATCGTCCCAAAGTTTAGTAATAAGGATCGAACATCGGCGCGAACGCCACAAGTTCAGTAGCAGTTAAAAATTAAAGGTATGTTCTTGCTTTTTTCAATACTTGACCCCGCTAAAGTTCTTTTATAACTTATTTTCACTTTGCCGTATGCACTACCATCATAGCAAGCTAAAAGCTTTTTAAAATTACCGTTTTCGAAGCAAAGAGTGTCGTACCGTCGAGTGTCTTCTTGTATCGTCTTTTCTTATTTTAACTAACTTTAAAATATTCATAAACATTTTTAAATTACTCGTCTTTGACATTTAAAACTACTTCTTATCCGAGAGGCAATATAAATTTCGACAAAACCTTTAAAATGAAGAAGAAGTAACTAAACAGAATCCAAAACCTCCATCGGTTTAATTTAATAGTAATGACTGTTGCCTCAAAGACGAGTACAAAAACTCGGGAGAATGATGTCTTCAGTTTCAATTACGGTTACTGTTGGAATAATGAATTTTCGGGTGTGTTCGGTGGTGTCCGGCGGCCGGCGGCCGGCGGCCGGCGACCGGCGGCAGCGAGCGGCGCGCGTGCGCCCTGCGCGCCTCACGGCCGTAGGGTGACCTTGCGCCGCGCGGGGACATCTGTACCATGCCTGTGTTGATGGAAAATAAAGGGTAAGTTACTTTGAAATTTTATAGATTATTGGTAAACTATTTCATAAGGTGGGTAACTTGTGTAAACAAATAATTAGTAACAACTTCATACTAAGATGACAGTTTTTATTAGGTAGAAGTTTTTCACTTTCCCTATACGAAACTACAATATTTGATAATATTTTTAAATGTTTATGAATATAATTAAAAGATTAGGATGGTACAGGGGTAATATTTTAAACACAAGTAAAAAATGATTTGACACAGCTTTGACTGGCATAGGCTATCGGTTTCATTCTAAAAATCTCCATAAGATTTTTATACCACCGCAACATCTTTAATTTAATAGGTCCAAGTCTAAATGTAGCCAAAATGGAATAAATTTCAGGGAAAACAACTTCCCAAAAATTTAATAAACTTACTTTAATTGAAGCGAATGAAAAAAATACAAGAAAAGAAATCATTATGGTTACCCCAAGTGCAGCCTCCTGTACCCGAGGAGGTTTTATATTGACCTATACATAGTACGAGTGTTCTCTCCTAGCGCTCTCTCAGGCTGTGCGAGCGGGAGAGCCTAGCTCACGTCACGGATTATACACAGGAACGAAAGAGACGGGTGTAGTTGGCTATATCGCTGGGCCTATACCCTTCAGTCGCTGCTGAACGCCGGTATCTCGCACAACTGCGTGGCTTGCTCGCATTTTTCCACAGAAACACGATATGTGCTAGCAAAAATCGAAAACTGCATCAAACGTTTGTGACTTTCTAAAATACAGTGAACAGTGGTTAGTTTCATAGAACGTGGTTGCGTCGACTGCGGTCGAGTGTATTGTTGTGTCATTAGTGTTGGTGCTTCCCTTGCCAAGCCAGGATCTCGAGTGACTTTCCGAGCGAAATGTAAGTACATCTTCGATAATGACTTCGGGAAAGTAATTGTATTCGAAAATTGATGGCAGTCATTCGCTTTATGCGAGAACTGGAATGTGGAGCGTAGAATGTTCGCTGCTTCTAGCTTTTATTTAGTAGGGGAGGTTATTTTATAACCTAGAAATCATATGTTTTCATATGAGATGGAATATTGATACATTTAACTATAAAGTAATGTAAATTAAGTTTAGTTTAGTACAGTAAAATGAAAATAAAACGATTAGGTAAAAAGATAGAGAATATGTGATGCTATTTTATATATTTTAAGTTTAAAGCATCACTTAGTTAAGTTTCATAATTTCTTGCTATTATTATTAACTGGACTACGGATTTGATGAAAGTATTTTCTTTTAATGAAGTAAGGTAATAAGGTTTACAGCAGGAAGCGTTAAAATTTTATATTATAATAAATCGTAATCAAATAAGCGACATTATGATAATTGCCTATAAAAAAGGCTTTCACCAACACTTCAATAAAACAAAGCGTAATAATACTATGAAATGGAACTTAAAAATATTAAAAGGTTTACTAAAAGGTTTAAAGGTTACTTACGTAAATTCATAATTAGGTGGTCGTAAATGCGGCTCTGGCAGTAGTTACAATGATTGTCACCAAGTTCCGGAAAGGCTCTAAACTCGCTTGCTTGCAGGTTTTCATAAATTTTAATATAAAAAGACTTCGCTACCTCCATTTCTCTCTCAAAATTAATAAATGTGCATTCTTGTTCTGCAACTTGATATAACTCGAGTCGGATATTAAACTGTAGCGTCAAGTTGCAAGCGCCTCGCGTCCTGGCGGCGCGGTGCCGACGGCCGCCTCCTCCGAATTAAAATATCTTGCAGTCTACGTGTTCGCTGACCGTTGAGAATTTAAGTGTAAGAACCTTGATATTATATTCTTTTATAATGGATAACAGGCAACTACACTCAGATCAAAGATCATACTTACAGCTGACGTGCAAAGAGAATTGAACTACAATGAGTTGCATATCTGTCGACTATTCCATATTTATGGGCATATTACCAAATCAACCTCGGAGGCCGACAAACTGAATTATGACGAACTTATTTGTGTTCATTCGCACTGCACAATAACAAAATCAAAACGTAAATAGTAATATTTTATGAAATAGATACTCATAATTCGATAGCACATTATTAAGTTTACAATATTTCTAACATAGAATCACAGAATGTTACATTTATCATTAAACTTACATTTTTACACATTTTAATATTAATAATAGAATTAAAATGTAAAGGAAGAAGATTTTTCAAAAATGACCTGATTATTTGACAGAGAATAAAAAAATCCAGCAATTAAAAACCAGCGGATTCTTATAACTTTTACCTTATCCCGTGTCTACGCGCAAAGTTGAAAACCTTGCCATTAAAAGCACTGATCCAGGCAACCGACACTAACTCGCAACATCTTGATACAACATAGCTTCAAAATGGAGCGAATCTGTAGTCAACTATCAAGCGACGGTTATTACCTTCACACGCGTATCTACTAAAATTAAATAAATTTACTTGGCATAATCAATCAGTACAATGAAAAATAAGCTTTGATTCGTTTGTTTGAACTCACTAATTCATTAAAATTCTTTCTTCTTGAAAATTAAGGGCAATATAACGGAGATACATATTTATTAAAGCAGTAATGCTACTCGGCTGTCTCTGTCACAATTTGATTAAAAAAAATACGTTACATGAAAACAATTTAATTAGACGAAAATACAGGATATTTTAATAAAACTTGTCGTAATAACTGGTGACAATGACTTTTGTAAAGACGGAAAATACTAGATATTTGATTCAAATTAACCTTAATAACTTTCGTTGTTATGCCTCAAGTCTTGTTGAATGCAGTGAATGTGAACCAATTGTTTTTTGACAAACTGTTTACCAAAAGTTGGTTATTTCAAAGTTTAGTCACATTATTTTTATTATTTTTATGTGTTCATATATATTTTACTTGTATTTAAACTGTTATGATTAACTTCAACTACAGTGAAATTAAAATAACAGATTCTAGCCTGTATTTTCGTTAAAGGTAAGAACTTATTAAAATCACATTGTTAAGTTTTAACAAAACTATACTTTCTAGCTTTGTGTGTCGTCTGCCTTTTATACTTCAACCACTTCAATAAAATACAGTTTTATTGCTCTCACTTAATGATAATCAAGCCTTAAAAAAGAGAATGTGACGAATATTCTCCTTTTTATATTCATCTATTAATTTGAAAAAGATTAACTCGCTTTAATTCATGTTAAAATATTATGATATCTACTTTTATGATTCAAATATTTTTCAAGGATCTCGTAAGAAATTCATGTTTTAAGAATTTGGAACGAAATATTTATCTCCCGCCTTTGATCATTACTTCATCAAAGATATGACCCAAAACTTTTGGCGGTTCTTAAAAAAACATCGTGGATATAACATATTGCGACGCCCTGGTGAAGATAATTTGAGGCACGCC
This sequence comes from Stenoptilia bipunctidactyla, assembly GCA_944452665.1. Lineage (NCBI taxonomy): Eukaryota > Metazoa > Arthropoda > Insecta > Lepidoptera > Pterophoridae > Stenoptilia > Stenoptilia bipunctidactyla. The sequence goes on from OX101723.1 coordinate 431,342, forward strand.
TTGGATACAAGGTTAACAAGTTCGTGACTGGGTCGCTACTTAGTTAATTCTAAAGACCTAATAAAACTACTGATAAGGAATTTCTTGAACTAATATTGTAGGTTTTTGGAGAACTTAGAAAGAAGTTTGAGTTTTTTGAGTTTAAATAATAATATATAACATTTTAAATCGTTGTTTTGGAACTTCAGTTATTTCACTACGCAGCACTAAATTCCTTTTTTAAAACTCCGTAGGTAAGAAAAATAAACGTAAAAAATGTTTCCTTTTTTCCAAATGACTTTTCACTTATGAAATGACTTCAATTTTTTTCTAAAGTGGGCATTAAATAACTTCAAGTAACAATAGTCGATTTTATTTCTCTCTGTACTTTTTATACCTATTCTAACTCTGAATATCTCTAATAGCTAGTTTTGGAACTCGGATGCCTCTATTTACACATAAGGTGTTTTCACTAGTCCGCCTGAACGTTCCACCCTTTCAATAATTTACTTAATAATAAACAGGAAAATTTCTGTTTGCCAAAAGACTGCGTTCCTTTCCTTAAAGAATCAATTTGTAATAAACGCTGGAGGAGAACTCGGTATTGTTATTTGACGTAATTTTAATTTAATTTTATACAAAAAACGTGCGTTGTAGGTACTTTATTTACATATACTTATTTATTTGTTCTTATGTCGTTAAGCTAAAGAGGTTTATTATTGGGAAATAAGCGAATCACTGAAACATCGATTCTAATGAATTACATATCGTTTAAGATTTTTGTTATAAAAAAGCATAGATTAAATAAAATAGCAAATACAGATATTTTGGATCACCACATCAGATTTCACAGGCATAAAATTATTCACAAGTCAAACTTTAAGGTGTCCATCCTTTTAACCCCAACTTGCTTAGAAAAAGTGGATATCCCGATTCTACCCAGCTCAAGTGGAGTCAAATCCAAGGCCCGTTGTGGTGCCGGTGGACGCCCTCCAATGAATAATATTACATCAACTATATGTTTCCCATAAGTCAACTCATTAGTTTGTGACAAACACACTACAAAAAAACTGGAAAGTACTCCAATCGATGTTATCTAAGTATCCCGGTGTGATAAGAAAGAACGAAATCCGGATGTTGCCATAGTGGTTATAATAAACGACGATCGCCTAAACTCTGGCAATATTTTTGGCCATTACACTCGGAACAAAGCTTCTGGCATATTTGACTTCGTTTTGTCCTCCTCACACAATTTCTCTTCATATCTCGACGTGCACTAACAGACAGTAGAAGGAAAACGGTGCTATTCTCTCGAAGCTCACAAATGCCAGCAAATCCGTGTTTCCGCAACAACTTTTATTTTTTTCCAACCTTCTTTCTTCATTTCACGCCTACGTATCAAATTATTCCTTTCCCCAAAATTCACAAAAGAAATATTATACCTACCGAGGATCAATTTATTTTCAATGTTTGGTTCCGAGGTAAATATACAATGAATGAATATTAAAAACAAAACTCTGGTGTTCAGGAATTTATTACACTTTCTCCAATATTCTGTATCACTTTATTCGTTTAGAAGTTATTTCGTATTAAATCTTTTAATGGATGTTTGAGGTTTGTGAATAATTTACTTTCATTCTTAATCAATATTATATCGGACCACATTGAATATGGATTGTTTAAACTACGAGTTACTACGACTCACAACTAATCTCATTCAATAGTATTAATTATTCTTATTAGCTGTTCATAATAAGTATTTTTACTCACCTAAGAAAACATCCACAGATATTTTTTGTTAAAATTACCTGTTGTCACAGTTTATTATAACTTCAACCAATTAAAAAATATTATACAACATGTATAATGGTTAACATTAACACCTACCGAAGTTCGCTAAATATAACAAATAAGTTCAGAATCATTCTAATCTGGATAATTCCTTTAAAACTAGCAAGGTTCATCATCAGAGGTTATCTTTTGAGATTAATATCATTAATGTATAGAGGCCACGATAAGCAAGTTTACTAATTTCAAAATCTACGTAAGCAAATATAAAGTAGGGCAGTGTGACGTAAAGTACACCTAGACTTTACACTTTTATCATTAGACTACCAGATGCAAACATAACTTCCATTCCTTTGTAGTAGATATTTCATAATGTCGAACTAAACTTAATATTTCGTTTCATAACGGGTTGCCAAGGTGTGCAACGAACTGCTTGTAGGTATTTGTTTTACAATTGATCCCAGGACTTTTAAGCGTCAATTGAATAAAGTAACCGTCACGAGAAGCTATAAATTATGTAAACAAACATCTTTTAGTAAGTAAACATTTTATACTGCGAGATAATAATAACTTGAACATATTCAATCGACATGAAATATAGACGGGTTATATGAAAGTAACAACCTATTTAATTTAGTCGAATTATATTTTAACGACGCAAAGCGCTATCGTTTGTGTTTCTTGGTACCGGAACGCGTCCGTCGCAGGGATTGTAAACTATCGGGACGCCATTTTGAAATAAACAGTCATTCGAGTTTCGAATGCGTACGAGTTTGTTTGTTTCATTGCTTTGCATATATCGCGGATCTGGTTGTTATTGTTAATTTTGTTATTGTTTCGTTATCACTTTTTAATTGTTGTAACTTTAATTGTTGCGTTAATTTTATTTGTTATTACGTATAATGGAGCCAGTAGCCAGTACATCTAAGGAAATAAATTCGCCACGAAAAAAACTTATTATAATTATTCTGAAATAATATATGTTAATTAATAAATTATTAAATCTTAAACAAATTCTTTTTTTTTATTGGTCCAAATGTTGTGAACTCCTGAACACTTGTTTACAGAATTTATAGCTTCTCGTGACGGGGACTTTAGGTTTTTAATTTTAATAATAACGAGTACCACTTTGATCCCCTTAATTATTTTTCACCTTGATAGACAAACTGCCTATTTTTATTTAATTAAAAAATTTCAAAACTGGATAAATATTGCAAAAATCATTTATATAACATAAAAATATGGTGGAGCCTAAAATACTGCCTTGGGGAATACTTTTCGCGCAGAAACTGATTACTGATTAATTAATTATCGTACAAAAAGTAAAAAAGCCTTTCGCAGGGGAATGGTACATCTCATCATTTAATTAATCCCGGGTCGAAGCGCCGATGTGTAATTCATTTTCCACCAAAAACGACCCGCCGGGATAAAGGTGTTCAACTTACATTCGATCGCAGGTACATACTATACGTAAGGACGAAATGTACTAATTGGGTCGGATCGGACCCTTTGTTAACCCTTCAAAACCCAGGACCCTGGGACAATAGAGCCCACTATGTCTTGTGCTGATTTTAAATGGTAGGGCTTTGTTCTGCAAGGAGTAGCTTTGGCAATATTGACAGATGACAGATTCCAATAGAATTTGTACGAGTTCACTTCAGTCAAGTTGAGTACAGAAGGTGAATGGCTGTTATTATTCAAACAAAGGCGATATTAAGTGATTCTCTTAACGACGTTTTACTGAAACAACTATAATTACATTTCTTTCCCTTAATTGGTCTTGTTCGTGCAGCGCGACATGTATAATTGCTTTTAAGAATATATTATTAGGTATGTCTATTATTTTTAAAATCTGTTTTTTAGATTTACTTTTAAAACGCTTTTGTTGAAAATGTATAAAAATAAGGATTGGATGTCGATTACTTTGATTAATAAAACCTGCAAATTTTGACGCACCACTAAAAAAAATACACTATTCTCTTCCGTTATCAAAACATAGACAGAAAACTTTCTACTAATTGATATTTTTAAATTTTGAGATAAAATAATAAAAAAGCAAACCAAAGCAGTATTTTTAATAAAATATTTTTTTGAAATACTCAACCTTAGTTACCTAGTTTGCAGCTCTAACTTACCAAGTGTTATTATGTAAACCACACAATGGAGTATCCTATAACTCCTCCCAAAGATTTTTCGTACCGCGGGCAAATACATTAGCTTGTTTTTACTTCTGGTTGAGAGATTGCTTCTATGCCAAAGCTTAATCATTGACTCCATGGAATAGTTCCATTAAAGAAGTTACTGAAACATATTCTTGTTAGCCAAAATATACTTTGATGGCCTGTTTACGACTCTCCATGTTAAGTCTAGCGAGTGACGGCTTTGGCTTGAATATAACTCTGCAAAGTTCTGCGTTAGCGTTGAAGTAATTCTTTGTACACATCTTCATTTCTCACAACTTAAATGTATTTTGCACATTTGCAACACATGTTGGCCTAGATTTTCCAAGCGAGTGCAAGTACTAGCTTACAGACAGCTTAATTACTTTTCTAAGGGTGGTAGGCAGCTACTTAATTAGCTAAGAGGATATTTAATGCCCTAGATGTTACAACCTGTCTGTACCTAATCTTCTAGGAGTATCAGGAAGTAAAAATAAAGTTTCAGAACTAAAACCCGACTTATAAATACACGCTGTAAAAGGTCCGAAACAAGAAACAGGTATAGATATAGAAAAGAATAGAATAGAAGTACGTTTATTGACGGACATAACACATTACAATAGTTATAACATGCAAAAGAAAGAATAAGCACAAAGCACAAAAAAAGACGACATAAATAAAGTTAAAAACTAAATTACATCACAGTATACAAAAATTAAAATTAAAACAGATACAACAGTGGAAACAGATAGTTAGATTACGTTTTGAGCCAGTCAAAAGGCTACGACTCATCATATTATGCTACGACTTACGTCGTAACGATGCTATTCTGTCGTCGCCCTAGGATAAACGCCCATTTTATAATATTTTGTATAATAAACTCTACAAATTGGTAAAAATTACTAACTACATTACACATAATATAAAACACAAACATACACATACATTTACTATTATTACATGTGATTACAGAAAAAGAAATAATAAAAAATGTGTTAACAAACAGATACTACTCAAAACAATCAAAATTAAAAGAGTTCTAATAATAAAAATCAAAAAAGTAGTGAAACAATAAATCGACAAACGTTCGTAACGATAGTCTAAGCACAAGTGAATAAGAAATTGTGAATAGGGTAATTTTAACTTGATTTGTTTATGTCTTTCCACTTGAGGGTAAATATCAAAAAACATTTTTCAGAATAATGTTAAGAATACATAAACATATCAATTTCATGCAAAGACACTTAAACTAGCTTCAAAGTAAGTTTAAAGTGACATACAATCGTTTTCTGTGATAGAAAACTAGGTATTTTGTTCAATGTTGACAAAATACCTAGTTTTTTTTAAAGGATAGCCGTAGTTATTTTGGAGTTAGATAGTATTTGGAGTTTACATATTTGAACTATGCTAACAAAGCTCTTTCATTTGACACCACGGCATTTACAATCAAAGCATTTTATTCTATTTCAAGAGTTTGGTCAAAGCACCATTTTTATGTTTGGTGGCGCCACTTATCACTAGAAATAACAAGTTGACATGAGTGAATTGAGTGAGTGATAGACAATCATTCGCCATTTGATCACAAAACAAACACTGCCGGCTTGAAAAGTCCTACGCATATCATACTGCACATATCTGCTGTGTTTATATAATTTCGTGCAAACTATCTGAGATTTTTTTAGCGTCAAGTGAACTATAATTTATCATTTATGTAACTGAATTGTTGTGATACTTCATACACTTCATGATTCACATATTTTGACGAATAACTATATAACTATCAAACATGCTAGCAAGTGTTGGGTTTGATTATTTAGTTATTTGTTCGTTAGTTAGTTACCATTGTAATGTAAATTAGCACCCTTTCTTTCACATATGAAAAACAATATTTATCAACAATGATAATAAAAAACCACTATAGTGCACCCAAAAAACCTCAAGCACATAAGCGCCGCCTAGCGGCAAAAAGCTTGCATTCCAAACTTCCTATAAAATTGATGTGTCCTATCTGTACTTGTATATAATACTTTCTAATCTGTGTTTGACACGCCACACCAAAACCATTAAGCAATAAAAAAATTCTTCTTTACTTTATGTCCCCTGGATGGCGCTGTAGTCAATTCAACGTAACTTTGTAAAGCATATAACTAGCGTACAATGAAGAGGCTTCCAACGACACCTCATTGGTCTTATTATGATAACTACTTTAGACTCTATGAGGGAACAGATGAACATCGATACCCGTCATACATACAAGTCAAAATCATAACCCTCCTTTTTGTAACTAGTTTATTATTTCAGTGTGCAACAATTTTATTAAAAAGAACAACCAATAACTATCAAATTTCAGAAACTTTTCGTTTATAATTTTAGCTAGAATAGCCTGACCTCAGTTTACCGAAACAAAATTATGTAAAATTTAGGAAATGTGTTATTTTCGTCTCAATTAAGTTCAAGTAACACAACACCGGAGCGCGCTCGCAAACAATCTGACTAAACTCTCGGCCCAAATACACAAAATAGGTTAAACTTGTTTTGATGCATCCATAACGACGCCGACGCCAGCTAGTTCAACTTCCAAGTTACGTGGAGGTTGCTGTACCCGAACTGTTATATTTACGAGTTCTTAAACGTTGCAGAGACCGCATATGACTCTGAGGAGTGCTTAAATAAAACAATATAAATAAAATATCCAAATCTATACTCTTAAATTTTCACTGAAATATATGACAACAATTGTGTCTAAGACAACAAAGTGCTTGGCTAGTATGTGCTGACGTTAGTACATACAGGTGCATACATGTCACTAGCAAAGAGTAAAAAAAACTCAAAACTTTTCAATGAACACTTCGGTTAAAGTCGGTTAAAGAACTTGTCTTTAAATAAACTTGAAAACTTAACACAACCTCAAGTCTTGTTTCTGATTAGATGTGTGTTATTTCCATAAATCTCCTCAATCACTAGTTAAAAGCCTCATCCATATTGATTTTATTTAATTTAGTTATCGTGTCACCATGTTTAAATGTAGTTGTGTGCACATTCACAAAAGTTTGTTCTCTGCGGCAAGCAAGTTTAGTGAACGTATAAAGCGGCGAGCACGCGAGCTCCCGGCCCCGACCTGCCAGAGACTCGAGCTCGTATTTTTCTAAATAACTAAACATCGATACGTTCATGTAAACTTTATGTTTAAATTTGCCCAGTTTGAAAGGAGATGGCGACTTTACATGAGTTTCTAGGAAATCGTAGCGGGCGTCGGGGGAAATCATACCGAGTAAAGTTTAAGAACGATTTTATTGTAGTTTCAGCATTTAGCTTCTCAGATACAAGTTGAAGGTGTAAAGATAACGTTTTAGCTGTTTCTAAGAATTTCTTAAAGGGTACTTTCACATATTTTTCTTTTTGATATCAAAAGAATATGTTTATCGTCTGGGTAAGTGTGCTGTACGAGGGCAATGGCCGCTTGAGCGTCCGCAGCCCATCTCTTAACATAAAGTGGGATTAAGGTCAAAAGCTACTTATTATTTTGGTCGCGTGAAAACCTTTTTAGGTACAAAGGACATTCACAAATATTATAAGCCAAAAATGTTGATGACGACCACTTTAGCGATGGGGTAACACTGTCTGCCTCAGAGGCCAGTGGTCGCGGGTTTGATTCTCGCAAGAAACATGAAAAAAATGTTCCAGCAGTGCGAGCACAGAACTTTATCGACTCGTATTGTTACGAATGTTTGTATAGTATGGAGACGGTTTGTTAGCAACAATTGAAATCTATCCATTGCCGCACGGCCAGCTTAAATAAATGAGTCCCTTGTTAATTTTAACTGTTTGTAAACATTTTTTACTCTTAAATAACTGTTAAATAAAAAATTACAATGTTACTAAAAACTTGCAACCGACTTCATACTATACGAGCATTCGTAAACATACGAATCGATAAAGTTCTGTGCTCGCACCGCAGGTCTGGGCGTTTATCTACATATGTATTTATATTCTAGGTTCCCCCCTAGTTCGCTACATGGTATCCTATATCACAAACTCTGCTTAGTTTAGGGCCATGTAGTTGGTGTGATTGACTAAGGATTAAAAAAAATTAAGATTTATTTGTAAAAGATCTTTCGAATTATTGCCCCTGTTGAGTAATTTTAAGAATTTTAAACAGCATTGCAGTGCGATCTATTTTATTAAGTTACTTCTGAACGTGTGCATTCGATCACTGAGGAATAACAGGCAATTGGGAAACTAAAATGGAGGACAACCTTCACTTGTATTTATGTGTAGCACCATGTGAGTAATCGTGTGGGATTTAAATATCTTGTTTTGTTTTGGTGGCCCTTGTTATAATTTCATATGACCTTAGTATGAGTTAATCCTTTAAAAATCTAAATATAAAATAAGGTTGTTTACCACCAGGATTATCTAGGGACAGTACTTGGCCAAGTTTTAAATTCGCTACATAGTTGCCATAATAATTATTAATGGCAAAATATCAACTACAGCATAACGAACCACATTGGCGATGGAGTAACAGTGTCTGCCTCAGACGCCAGTGGTGACGGGTCTGATTCCCGCGCGAAACAAGAAAAACAAAATGTACCGAGTCTGTGCGTTTACCTACCTGTGTCATCATCATCACAACTCCGTGTAATGGGCCCACTGCAGGGCATGAGTCGCTCCTCTGGGTGACGAGGAGGTTTAGGCCATAATCCACCGAGCTGGCCCAGTGCTGGGTGGTGGATGTCAGAATTTTCAGGGTGCCGATATGGCTTCTGACAAACCCTAACGACTACTGTATACAAGTATACAGCACCCGGGACCGACAGCTTAACGTGCCCTCCGAAGCACGGAAGTCGCCGTGAGAAATGAATGGTCGGCGGTCACCCATCCAAGTACCAACCGCGCCGAACGTTGCTTAACCTGTGATATCGTAAGATACACACAGTAACCACGGCGCCACGACGACTTGTTTAATATATTTATATACTAGGTTCCCCCTAGTTCGCTACATGGCATCCCATATCACAAGCTCTGCTTAGTTTGGGGCAATGTAGTTGGTGTGATTTTCTGGAGATATTATTATTTATCATCATTATTATTTAAATAGTTTCGGGTTACGTGCTAAAATTATTTATTAGTTTTTTTTAAGTTTACCACAAAATAAACCTGTTATCACAATTAAAAAAACATTTTTTTTTAAATAAATAACAATAGTAAAGCAATTTACGGTATACAAATAATGTTGCGATAATTATAAAGCCCCGTTCACTCGCAGCGTGACGATCAACGCGGCATGAACAGCGTCATCTGCGAATCGATACAGCTGAACACCTACACCGTTATTAGTAACGACCGGGTAAACTGCGAAGACTGAAAAGTCGGCTATTGAAGCATATACCGACCCTTTTCAGGCCCGTAAAGCCGTGTGTACACGGGACGACACTGCCTTTAATTATTGGAAACATTTTTATTGTTTTCAATCAACTGACATTGTTGCAGCTCTAGAGCTTACATCGAAATGAACAGAATTAAAAAGATACGGAGTACGGTCAGCATGCAGGTCGAAAGAGACGGGTTACCTTTTTTAATAATTTTCTTAAGTACTTTTTAAAATAATACAGTTTCGAATTCGTTACGTTTGTCGATTTATAAATAACAACGACGTTAGGCTATAATGCACCTTCCAATACCTCAATGAATTTCCTCAGCTGAATTTTACTTTCTGGGAATTGGAAAATATTCAAGAGTAAATAAATTGACATCCCAATACTCGATTTTATATAAAAGACATTATTACAGTAAAGTCACTAAAATTTCTGTATTCTATGAAAAGTAATGTTTGGTAAAAATTCAAATTTAAAACCAATCTAGAAGGATATCGCGAGTCATTTTTATTTTGATATCTTAATAAAAATCTGCTGAAAACAAATACAAATTGATTTTAGTTCAATTTATAAAATGCCATTTTGATTTTCAGACAAGAATAATCCTCACTTAATTTTGATTCAATATAGCTTAATTTTACCAAAAATAGAATAAAACCATTTGGATGAATTAATTGCTTTCTAATCCAATTCTAACAATGATGGCTTTGAAAATCACAACATTGACAGTTAGATCATTTCGTGATTATCGAACAGTAAAATCAATTTGGACCACTCTTTTATATTTTGTATTTTATATTTTGTTTTACCTAAATATTTCTGTACCTGGATCATTATGTTTTCACCTAAACAGTAAAAATATGCTGCATTTTCTACCAAAATTCACTAGGAACGCCTAGGGGGCATAAGTGTATTTATTGACTGTGAATTCTGTCAATGATTCACAGTCAACAAATAAATATAAATAATAATAAACTGTATGATTGTTACAAACCATTTTAAATTTTAACCAGTTTCTCTGCAAATTTTACCCTTAAAGACAAGGGTTACCCTTATCATTATTATCAGCGCCACAAATTAGCAGAAACCTTACCCTATGTTTCTCCTATCTGTACCTACTCGCAAAGATTAATTTATGATCTGTCAACATTATGTTCTGTAGCTTTAAATTAAGAAAGCTTCTAATTCCATGTAGTTCAACTTTACTACCGGGTAACTCAATACGTTGAACAATATTACAAAATTTCACTCCCCCATCAAATTAAACGTTATCCTCTTAATAAAATTCCAAATCTAATTTTCGCTAAGAAACCTCTATTCTTGAATGAGGCGGCATTTATTATAAACTACCCTTACACCCTTTTTCATATAGCGATGGAATTCCGCAGCCACGTCGTAACCCAAATAAGATGGGGCGTAAATGGAAACCTCGTGTTGTAATATCAAATTTCTAGATAAAACAGCGGCGGGAGATATATTGTTTGGCGTCGCGACACTGGCTCGGTGCAGATCGTTTAGAGCCCCTTAACAGTTTTTTTAGAATCTCTGAAGATCTTAATATTTTGCCTATAAAGTTATCAACCAAATATCGAAAGATAGAGACCTTTAAGTAAAACATTATAGACTTCTGTTTATAAATGTACGTGTTAAATATAATGTGAATTCATTGGAATCATGAAAATACCCAACAATCCCACTACCAAGTATAAATAAAAACACATAAGAAAAAAGAAGATTAAAAATCGCTAGCTTATATTACAATACCTATTCACTAACGTGAAACGTTCAGGCTATTCTTGATACACTAACATCTACAAAGATAAACCGAAAAGATCCGAAATAAGAGGTATTATAAGATTTTGGTGTATCAAAAGCAAATGGAGACTTTTACTTACGAATTTGTATTTTTATATACATCCTTATAAGTATTTCTATATATTCTTAGTCTTAGAGGCGTTTCTTTGTTCAACGTTAGTAAAAACAATAATAAGTGTTTTCTAATGCTTGAGTATACCTCCGCTATCCATATGTATTTGCTTGAGTTTCAACGTTAGCGGTAGCGATATGTCGGAAGTTAGGGTGAAAGTCACCTACACTACCCACCTCGATTAGTCTTTCAAAACTCTTATAATGGAACATTATTAAGGAGGCAATATTTTAATTTCAAGAGAAAGTTTTTCCATATTGATCCAAATTTTCAATACAAAATTCTGAATCATGACTACTTTTTTAGACCATTGTAAAGTTTTAAGTGTAAAATCGGGAATTGATTTTCCATATTGAAAACTACACTTGAAACTTGTAAGTCATGAAATTCAATGATAATTGAAGTGTTTTCACAAGACTAGAAAAAAATCCGATCATACTCTATAATAAGTTTGTCTCTAGTTGGCGTCTAGATATTTAACAAATCCCGTCGAAGATTTCGTGGTTAATAAGACCTGAGTGCAGTCCGATGATTAAATTTTCGTGTTATTCTGGAGACGAAATCTAAATGTGTATTTATGAAAGAGTAAATCGTGGTTTTTCTGAAGAAAAAGTTGTTGTATCCTCTATCTTATCAAAGTGATTAAAATGAAAATACATCTTAAATCGAACTGATAGAGTGCAATCGTGAACATTGATGGTTGAGGTATTACCACAATATAGTGAACACGGCACTGGAGAGACAGCCAGAACTCACCACCGTATTTGTTTGAATGGGTTGGTACTTACACGAACGTTTGCAATGCAAACACATTCTTAAAATTACTTAATAACAATTAGTACGAGTGGTTCTTGATAATCAAAACGTTCCTTAAGTAAAAGGAGCGCTGTATATTGAGCTTGTGTTTCATGTCAAGCTTTGATTTATTCAAGCGCTGCTTCTTAAAGAGTTATCTTGTTCCCACTTACAATTTACTTTGGTATGAGCCAAGTACTCATTGAATAATAAATGTAATATCTTCATGAAAATGATATTAAATTCTGATTATAAAAATGTAAAACCATGAGAGTATGTTCTGCTGATATTGCTCAAGGTATTTCCCATGTATTGTTAGTATTGTATGTATAAAAACTAGGTATAAAGGTATTCAACGGAGTGTCTTTTAAAGTATTGAGATTTTTAATTTTTTAATGTTTTCAATTTGATTTTTGGACAATACGTTCCATGATGAGATTTTAGTAACTCTTGATGGTTACTAGATGGCTTTTTGTACGATTTCAAAACAATTTATTATTATTTATAACTAAATAAGTATACGTTTGGTATCTAATTAGGTAAACGAAAGTATTTCAAAGCAAATCATATAAATTATTCTATTTCACAATGAACTATTATATAGCAAGGTCTCGTAAACGAAGTATTTTGGTTTAATACGTAATAATTTAGTAGCCATCGTCACGCACGATATTCGAGGCACTCTCAACCTTAAACAATTTGAGGTTTGTCGCATTCCGTCACGTGACCGGCAAATGTTTCGGCTAATTTTCATTTTTGTCTTGAATTACTGACATTATCTGTATATTTGTGGATATATTTTAGCCAAACAATAGTATTGAATTATTATTCTTATTGCTGATCAATGCCACAAAACCTTTAAAAGATTTATATAAGAACGAGTTAAAATAGAATCCTCTGCATAGGTTCTGTTGTCTAGTTATAAATGTTATCACTATATTTAAGTTTAATTGTTATAATAGTATTAATTAATTTCGTCAAAAAATTAACTAAGAATTGTCAATTCGGACAGCCTCATTGCTTTTCCTTTCAATAAAATATTATCATTAATGTGTTCTAGGGGAAAGCTTTAATTTTGATAGAATAAAATAATAACACAGGTATACGACATATTACCAAGACATTTGTTGTATTTAAAGCGTATTTCGTAACATTTTAGTGCACGCCCTCAGTTTTATTAAGCTATGTTTCAACATAATAGGAAATATTTTTTTCTAGAGGTTTTTATTGGAACTTTTATAATTTTAACTTGCTTTTGCCCGCAACTTCGTATGCGCATAAACATTGTTTATATTTAACACAACCCGTCACTCATTGAAGAACCTTTATGTTAAGTATCATATTAACAGTGCACTCAAGGAATAAAATTTTTCATTATAACTAAAAAGTCAAACATTTCGTGTTCCCGTGGGAATGTCAGGAATTTATTTCACAACAGTCACTCATTGAGGAACGTTTATACTAAGTATCGTTTATATATCCGTGCACTCAAGGAATAAGATTTTTCATACAAAGTAAAGAGTTGAACCCCTTCCCCTGGCACTTTCGGGGATACTTTCCATAATACAAACAGACACTTATTGAAGAACCTTTATACCAAGTATCACATCCTTGCACTAAAGGAATAAGATTATTTAATACAAACTAAAACATCATATATTTCTCGTCCCCGTGGGAATATCCGGACGCAACCAGTCACTTTTTGAAGAACTTTTGAGCGAACCATCATATCCGTGCATTCAAGGAATAAGAGTTTTCATACAAACTAAAATTCCGTGGGAATTTCGGGAATTCCTTCCTTGGTTCTCCTCTAAACCTTGTAGGGATTACGACCAGTAGCTTTGGCTGTGCGTTGTCTGTCAGTCACTCAGTAACGGAAGAGTTTCATATACTAAGATTAAATTGATCACCCAAATTTGGTCCCACAGTAAGCTTTTTTTATAAAGACCGAAGCTGAAGAGTATCCTTATATATATCCAGAACTGAGCCAGATCAGAAAAGTTAGTTTCCTAAAATGGACCACTGGAACTCGCACCCGCGACTCGCGCCGCAGCCAAACACTGCGCCAAGGAGGCCATCGTGTCTTTAGATATAAAGGACTTTAGATGCGACCCTTTAATTAAATAACTGCGGCGAAAAGTTAACGTCGTGTAGTCGTATAGCGCTGACATAAGCAAATCTTTATAACTAAGTAAATGCCTCTGTAAATCTAATATTCTTTATAACCCCGCTAATGTGACGCAGTGCATATTTAAATTTCCCGCTTTTTTCCTGTCTCAGGAACTGTCGGCTCGGTTATAGTGTTACCGAGGCATAATTCGTTCTCGAGTTTGACTTGATTTGTCTTATTTCTGGTTGATTCAGTGTCGAAACGACGGTACTGCGTGCACTATACGTTCTAAAAAAAGTAACGAATTAAAAATATAAAACAGTCAAAGTTTACAGTGAAGTTGTTGTGTTTATGTGTGTCTATCCATAACGCCCGTGTGTGAGTGTTAGCGTCTGCGACGGGCTGCGTATTTACAAAGGCTATACCATTAGAGTGAACGCGCAAACTGAACTGGCTTAGCTTTTGTATGACAAAAACTTGCCGAAACCCTAATCTATTCTAGTACAGAAATTGACCGAAGTCGTGTAGACTTTGTGAGATAACTTCAATTGAACCTGGTAGCAACAAAAGCTATCCCATTTGGTATCGATATTTACCGATCGTTGGCTTCAATTTGATACTTAAATGGCAATTGTTCTGATTTTCAAAGATAGAAATAAAATGTGCATGCATTATGACTATCGTTATTTTGATGACTTAACTATTGACTTTTGACCATGTCGGGATTGTCCAGGGTTGACTATAATAGCTGATCAGGTTTATGGCGCTTTGCCGGCCGCTGCCGCGGCACCGCTCGCTTCGCTCGCTCGGCTCGCGCACGTGTATAACTATATGCAACGTAACATGCTCCTCCTCGCTGCGCTCGTCGTCGCACCTAACCGTACTGATTCCGCCTTCCGGTGCGGGAGCCCCTCTCGTAGCTTATCTCTTTCATCGCAATGTATATCAAACAAAGATATACCTACTCTTCATCTTGACAAAAGCTTATCTATTTGAGTGAATATGTATTATACAGTACTAGGTTTTGTCTTTGCATTTCTTTGAAAGGTTTTGTCTTTGCATTTCTTTGAAAATTACAAGAAATGCAAATGGTTGGTTGTTGGAGCACATTCTATGGACTTACGAGTTCACCTATCGCTGTTAGCAAAAGTGATAAGGATACTTCATTGATAGTCAACATTAATATGCTAAACATGAAAGATTTTGTGTTCAGTAAATGAGCTAATGGGATTCCATGTACAGCAGTTATTGTGAATGTGATAAGTTATCAGTGACCAATACCTAGCACGGTATTTAACATCAGTGACAGGACGCAAGGTAAAAATTTAAGTTATTTTTGTACGTTATACCTCACTGTACATAGTTATAAATATGGTGATTCCAGTTACTAAACACGCCATTCTAACATTTAATTAATTGTAAAAACAATTCATTTGTTAAAACAAAGAGTTCAAGCACTAATGCTTTATTTTAAGTTCATTTTTAATTTAATGAAAATCAAAACTAAAACAGTATTTACAATTAGTTTAACGTGAAATTGATAGTCAAAGCCTGTAACAGTAGTGTGATGGGACATTAGAATCACCTTGTATCCTGATGTATGACGTAATTACAGCTGATTCTGCGCTAAGTAGGTAACTAGGTCACGCAAACACTCGGGCGCGCGTCAACGACCTTCCTCGGATGCGTAGGTACTATTCGCGTAAGATTATTGTTTTGGTGAAGTGATTTTCTTAAAAGAACTAGATGGAATTGTTTGAATTTTTGCTATGTATATATGTAGTCATAAATTGTAGATTAAACTTAAATTTTATCCACTAAAAATAATTTTAAATTTTAATTTATGTTTTTTTTTTATATTTGACCTAGTAATTTAAACCCTTTGCCTTTAAATCCGTAATTTTAAATTCTTTGCCTTTTAATTTAATTTATGTTAATACAGTCATTTTTATTTTTTAGAAGGCATAAGTGTTTTTTTTTGTTCTGTTTATTTATGTTTTTAAATGTAAAATCACAGATAATCTGTGCATATTTAAACAGTTTGACTAGTGCATTGTTGCTGTCGTGACGACACTCGACGATGGTTACAACGGAAGACCAGCGCTAGTTTGTTAACTAGCAATATGCTGAGTTGCGGCCTGTTTGTGGCATTTGTTCTATTTTTCTTTCTTTTTTTTCTCTACTAATATGTGCTTTAATTTTGGATTTGGGATTTTTATTTTATAATTATATTTTGTTCATAATTTTTGCTTCTATCACAAATGAACTTTTTTTATTTCATTTCATCATTTTTCGGTTAGTTCCTTTGTGCAGGATGGAATTTTTGAAATGCTCCCTGGAGGGAAAGTACTCTTTACGCTCAGTACGCATTAAAAGATTTTCCGAAAATTTGGTTGCTCTTAAAGACATCTTTTAGCCAATTTTTAACTGACTATATTTTTTACAAACATTCTATAATCACTATCAAACCAAAATCACGTTACGTTAATTAACAAGGCCAACTATAAACATAACCATATCTTTTAAAACAATCCGGAAAAGAAACCACTGCGACAATCAGAACGAAACCCGGCCAAAACTAGTTCAGAAGATTAATATCCTTGTCGTATAAAGTTTTAATTTGAGTCCTCGCGCACTTATACCGCACCAATGTAGCCATTACCGCGGGAGAGCCATAAACCGGCGACCGCCCGGCCGGCAATCTGCGGCGGCTACACGTCATGCCAGAGAGGCAATTTGAAATATTACTCTCACTTCTCACCTTACGACTTGTGACCGCTCTAAAATAGTTGGAAAATCAAATCTTGTTCTGCTCTGTGTAGTTGCGTCTACATGACTTTCTGTAAGGATTTTTATTGCGAGATTGTATATTTGTAGTGAATTTGAGCAATAATGAGATGCTTCTAAATTTAAGTTTTGAAGGAGATAAGGTAGATTAATGCTTTCTTTCTAAATCTAACAATATTTATACTAAAATACATCGATATTCCGTTGAAATTATGAGTAATATGTTTTTATATTGCTCTTCGAAAATACATGAATGCATAAAATAACTGAAAAAATCATAGTGGAATTTCTAACTTCCAAGGCAATAATCAATGAATAAAAATTTGATGCATTCACAGACCATTAAATATTTTCTCATTCATGTTCAATGCAAAAATTTACGGATTTTCGTCAAAAGACCGATTCACATCGCTTCCTCTGCGCCGCGCTTTATTTGTATAAAATTCAGTTAATATGGGCGGATTCATCTAACTTGTCTACCTACTAGAGAAACATTTTGATATAATATTGATTTCAAAACATTGTCGGACCGCAACATAATTTCCATAATTGCTCGGGCTACTTTAATCCCTTACCCAGAGTACAACCGCTGTTGAATTGCTTTAATTTATTAAATTGATACTAAAACCTTATTGGGTTGATATTTATCATTGATGATAAATAAATGTTTTTTTTTTGTCTATTAAGCTATTTTATTCTTACAAAGCAGTAAAACTTATAAGAATATTTCATTTCTCAATTCAATGTTAACTAATTTCATGTTATAATTTTTTGTAAATTATCGGAATAAGATAAAATACCTACGATCCTTTCTGCCATCTTGATAAAGACTTATGGACAATCAATATTTAAATCTAATATTAATGCAATACCGCAATACTATAGAATCTGCTTTATCTCTACAATGACGGTTTGATATTTAATTTTACAAAAAGTCAGACAGGTACTGTTTTCCATGTGACGCCTTCGAAAATCATAAAATGGCGAAACGGCATAAAAAATGGCTACCATTTATCAAACGTAAGTAAGAAACAATAAAAGGTTTACAAAAATAAAATAAAACGCGACTAAACAATAAACCATTGAATTTATTTGCGAGCAATAAAATAGAATATGCTAGTAATTTATCATGTTATAACTGTACTATCTGTAAACGCCAACTGTTGTAATGTCAGCAGAATGGGGTATTTTTTAACAATGTAAACTGAAAAAAACTAGACAATCTAATCATACTGAAAATTTCAACTTTTTTCGTGTGAATGGGAGTTTGTATAAAAAATGCAATAGACCTTGGATGCAACAAAGTTTTTCAAAGAAGCAGAGCATGAGAACGTGTGTCGTGGGTGTATTCGACGGAGGAGCCCGGCGGCCGGCGGCCGGTGGCGGCGGCCGGCGCGACTGGCTCCCTTCCAAAACCCGCCGTTATATTTTTCTAGAATGAATCTGATATTGTATACGCGTTTTGAATATCGTACTGAGCTTTTGTTTTACTTCGTAATTGCTTTTTAACCGCATTGTTGGAAGCAAATGAATTTTATATTGTACGGGATAAGGGTAATTATATTTTCTCTCCTTTTTTAAAGGTTGTTTTTGTTGAATGCTATTACTGACTTTTACACAGAAAAGCTACTTGGCTGGTTAAGCATAGAATAACTGAAAATGGAAAACTGGACAAACTTTTTTTTAAATTTTATATGAAAGATGAGATTTCATGCTTACATGTTGCTCATAATATTATAATAGTTGTTATTTTCTGGATTAAGGACATATTATTTTATTATTTTATAAAATTTAGAGTTTTGCTTTAAAAAATATACTTATGCAGTGCAGGAATTGTGCAAATAAACTAAATAAAAAATTCTTGCATTGTACGGGGAACAAACCTATATCTATAAAGGTGTAATATAAACCATAATATAAACCAGGCGCCACCTTAGTATTGGCATGTTCATTGTCAACCGTCTTCTTTACGGTGTCACCGCAGCAATCGATTGACTTCATTCCATTTTGGAACCGTCGACGTCGATCGTTAGCTTTTATTAGGCCAAGAAAACTGATCGACGTCAATAGATTAAATATTAATGAATAAACATTAAATATTATCAATTTAATTCCTTTTCTTGAATCCTCCTTAGCCTCATCGTAACTTTCCATCGAAAGATTGAGTTCCAAAACAAGCACTAAATCATTCATTAAACTATAAAATTTTAGATTTTTTTACACGGGTTTAGGAAGGAACTGGCTCTTTATACAATATTGCCGGAACACATTACCGCCGGAGCGGTAACATTTGGCGGCAGACTTTATTTTAGATTTTAGATGAAGTGGCAAAAGATGGACTAAAATATTGGCAATAAATAAAACATTATTATTCCTAAAAAGACAAATTGAAAAGAAAACCCCATACCCCAGTGTTTGTTATTTGTATCGCCTGAATTTTCATTGTTATATCATTTTCGTAGTTGCTGCGACTCCTCAATCATACCTTGGCAGCAACTGTGTACACAGTGAATGGATACCTGTCCAGAAAGATCTCATATATTCATCAGTACATTGAAAAAGGTTTCGCAATCCTTTTTCGGACATTCTCTCCCCAATACATCACAATCCATCATTTTATCAATGGCTGCGCTGAATGTAATAAAATAACTTTTGCTGTAATAAAAATGTCTGCATTTTTCTGGGAAACAGCTTTTTACTAGAAGCTAATGGGTTATTAAATCGAATGGTTTGCTAACTCATTCTCACCCTTATTGCGCTTTGTTTTGTTTGATATTGTTATTTTATGCCTTAGTCGATGGTTTTAGTCCTCTTTATGCTCTGGTAAATTTAATATTTTTCAGGACCACTTTTGTTAATTATTTGCGTATGATCTTTTGAAACTCATACATTGTCCAAAGATGGTATGAGTTTATATGTATTTGTCATGAAATCTCCATAACCGCTAAAAAATAAACTTGAAATACCGACACATCAATCTAGTGGCCGCTTACATTTGCTTGCGTTATCAATATCAAGCAGCGGTATACGGGGAGATTCTTTATATTGTTTGTTCCTTTTTGTGACTACACCCGCATCAACCCTTAAGCTCACCTGACGATAAGGTTAAATGACAGCAAACGAATTTAGAAAGGTTTCTTCACAAATCATTACCGCAACACATAACTTACACATATTAAATCCATATTTGGCGACAGACTGTGTGAAGCGTGGCTGTTTGGTAAACGGAACCTGAAGCCATATTAAGACATAATAAGACTAAAAAAATTTAGAGCACTATCATGACCATCGAAATCCAGACGTCTATTTGTATGATATAATCTTGGATTAGGAAGAATAGAGATTCAATTAAGAAATTAAATAAATAATAAAATAATATTCCCAGACAATCACACCAACTACATGGCCCAAATTAAGCATAGCTTGTGTTATGACATACCACATAGCGAACTAGGGGGAACCTAGAATATAAATACATAAATAGATAAACACCCAGACACGGAACATATTTTTCATCTTCCGTGCGGGAAACGAACCCGCAACCACTGGCGTCTGAGGCAGACAGGTTTACCCCATCGCCAAAGTTTACTATAAAATAAATAAAAATTGTAGATATGAAAAATAAATAAAAATTTGCTATAAATGTTGAAATCCACACTTCAATTTCACCGTTTCAAATGCAGAGCTATGAAACGTTCAAATCGCGGCAATTGTAGATTTACAGCGACTGTCGGTAGAAGTCATTGTTTCATGGAGTAGGCAGCAAGTAGCGTTTCTGTAGAGCGCAGCAACACGGGTGTTTGCTGAAGGCTCAGCAATACTTTGATTTCTATTCAATTTGCAGGATCAAATAGTGATATTTTGTATCTCAGAAACCTAATGGAACAGGGGACCTCTGGCATAAGTTGTTAGTGGGAAAAAGTTTTAAATGCTACATTACGAGGCAGTCAAGTATTTTTTTTTAATTGAGTACTTTGTCATTTTATACAAAATATGTTCACAAATAATTGATAATATGGCATAATTTTTAATTCGTTCTTAGATTATGAATAAATAAATGAACTTTCTAGCTGTGTGTATTTACTATTATTGAAATACTAGAAGGTATTATGTCCAACCACCAAAGACGATTCAATGGGATTGGTCGCCATTTACGAGGAGTTTGCACTTGGCAATATGGTTTGATTACTCTTAGACAATACGACACCAGCTAACCCTTTTTACATGTAAAAGCAAGAATGCTATTGCAAAAAGGATAATAGGTAATAATATTTTATTTGACTTTAAATGAAAGAAAGTAAAGTCAAGGATAAAAACTATTACAATCTATTTTGAAATGTTTTTCGTATCTCTACGAGGCGGGACAAAACTGCGAACGAGAACTTATTTACATTTTCCTCGATAAAGAATATCGGTGTACGTTTAACAGTTCAATGGGCGATACGATGACACAGTTGGAAAAAAATCCAATACCGACTGAGAGCAGTGCGTAAGGCTTTGTTCGCGGTTCATTGGGTTTTTGTTAGAAACCCATTTCCTCAATCGTAAAAAACCTTTCTGATGTATTTCGTAAAAGAAAATTATTCCATATTTTTATAAGTGTTACTTGCTAAACGGATCTGTTGTTTATGGATACTGTGAATCTTATCCTTATCGTTTACGTTATCTTTCTCTAATTCCACTTCATAAATGTTGCAACAGGAATATACAACTATACTACGTTATTTTATATTATTAATAACTTATATCAACGTAGTGCAGTGCTTCGGAGTGTTCGCGTGAAGCGTGAAAAGTTCTTTAGTCGAGTCCCAGGCAGTTCAGAAAACAAAATATTTAACTTACTCGGGTCTAGCACACCCCGAGACGTTTTTTGCTGTGAGGTCTCTATAACACAAGCTATAATATAAGTTTTCTTTGGAGCCACATAGTCCGTTTATAAGTTTTGATAATTTACTTATTTAATTAATAATTGATAACCACGTAGCCCACCTGTATGGCTTCCATAAATCATGAAATTATTGGGCTCCCACAATACCTACATCAGTGCTTTTTATACATAATTTTATAGATTACTCTTAAAATATAAGCAATGGACAGTGGGGCCGTACAACTAGACATTATGTTTTCTGTTTTAGTTTTCATTTTATGTTTTTATATTATAAAAGCAAGTAGGTATGTCAAATATTTAGTAGAATATTTAGTCGATATTAAAGGAAACCGTTTCATGAATCAAGTTTTAGTCCATGCAGAAATGTTTGAGGCTTACGTCTATGTAATTTTCTGCTATACAGATTCTGCACTCCTATGTGAAATACAAAAATAAAAGCTATCCAAATCTTATAAAATGCTGCAAGGAGAAACGTACTTTACGCACGAGTTCCCAAAATCAAGATTGAATTGTCCACGGCGGCGAGCTCCCGTCGTCGAACGGAAATTAGTTGTTTTGTACGATATAGTCGTGTTCCAGGAAGACTAGGTATTATAGAAAAATATATTGCGTTTTCGAATTGTATGTAACCAATATTAAATAGTATTGGGTGGTGCCCTATGACGACCCCAGAGCTGTCCATTTTCTTCTCATGGGTAGTTTGATCTTTTTTCTATTATAGCTATAGAGAAACATAAGTAACTGACATTATGTATTATACATATAGTTTTTGTTCTAATTATTCATTTTTAGTTTAAGTGCGTGCTGCCGCCCGCTCCACGCCCTTTTCATATTTTGACTGTCGAACCTACGTCGTGCGGTAGTTAGAGAAATATTAGTTGAAATCATGCAAATGAAGGTCGCCTACCCATGTCTCTCAGTTTTACTGTAGAGATAGGAGTGCGTATCCTATCTTGACGTGTAGTTTGACACGCACATAACCGGTTTTCACACTAACTTCAATGGAAAACTTGATAAAAACTGAGGAGTTATGGTCAACTGCGAATTAAATTAAATTTTTTGCACAAATAAAGTTTTTTTTTAGAATATGAGTAGGTAGGTACCTAATGTACGAGATATTTTTTTCAGAAATAATATATGTAATGACTAATGACTACATAGGATATATAGCCAATATGACGACAAACGTCCTATCCTTACAATATAAAAAAAATGAAATATTAGCTAACATGTGAGTTTTTATGAAACAAATATTCACCCGAAAAGTAGTATAGTTCTTACCGCCACACGAATAGATCGTATAAAATACTATTTCATGAATTTGCATTCATAAGCACTATTTTGCATTTCAGTTTAAACATACTATTATGTTCTTAGTTGGAATCTCCGAGTCTAGGAAGTACTTCATATGTTCCAATATACATATATAAAATATTGAAAAAAGAGTTTTAAATTATTCACATACAATATAAAACAATGTCGTACAACCCCTAAAACAATTTAAGCTACTAAACGTATAATGTATAGATTGTTACATGATGCCTTTCCCCAAAGCCCGTGTTAACCGTATAGGCTTAATGTAAGAACGCATAACCCTATTTGTGTAGTTTCACGAACTCACGTGACTACAAGAGTTCCGTGCGACACGACTTAATACTCGCCTTTCATTTAAGCAGGTTCGCCTCCGGAAAATTGTTTTCAAAATATTTACTGACACGAAACGGAAAATAATATCGTCATTATGAAGTTTCCAGGGTATATCCTATTACTATTACAGCATTTGGCGTTTTAGGTTAAATAGCTTGGTTTAATCTTTAACCTTGCAGTGGAAAATCAATGATTATGGTGATATTAAAAAAATACTTAAAAGGTTTATCGTGTATAACATTTAACTCAGCTGTCAGTAGTTCTTTACCGTTAAAAGACCAAATCTTTAAAAACAAAAGTTAAAATGTAACGTTTAATATAGTACGCGATAAATCCGATTCAAAGCGTTTTATTTAAGATTATTAATCGTTAAAACTTAAGAAAATATATACTATTCAATATTCTCGGGGGTCATTTGTCCGATTTTATTTCGTATTATAAAAATAAATAAGATATTAAACGAAGCTGCCTCGCCGGCGGCGGTCTCCGGACGAACCTATTTAAATTTGTTTTTTTAGGCTGGTACCAATCTTTTGTGCGTAAAAGGTTATTCTTATACAATCTTTGATAGAACTGGTAGACTTTGTCTTTCATGATAAATAAGAACAAACGATATTAAATCATCTGAAGTCGACAACGTCTATTATAAACATCTATTATAACTTGGGCCTCCCGTACGAAAGCAATTAGTACTCAGGAAAAATTGTGCTTGGTTTACGTTAGCTTGTTTTACACACTCAGTTGATCTAAATAGAATGATATAAGTTACAAAATAAAATAAATAAATAAATAAAATCCCCAGACAATCACACCAACTACATGGCCCCAACGTAAGCATAGCTTGTGTTATGGGATACCATGCAGCGAACTAGGGGGGAACGTAGAATATAAATACATAAATAGATAAACAACCAAAGACGGAACATTTTTTTTCTTGTTCCGTGCGCGAATCGAACCCGCAACCACTGGCGTCTGAGGCAGGTAGGTTTACCCCATCACCAAAGTGGTCATTATATTATATAGTTATATTAATTCATCCTATTTCTTGTAACTGAAATTAATCTTATTGTGTATCATTTGAAGTTAAAACCAACGCTTATTATAGTATAATATTGTTTGTTTAGTCGGATTATTGAAAAGTTATTTCAGCACCTATGTTCTCTAGCTGAGATTCCCTAGCACTTAATATATATAATTTGAATTATTTTAAGATTTATGCAAGAGTTTGGAAATTAAAACTGATGCCTTAAACATAGTTAAGCATAGATAGAGTGGTCTAAGTTTAGTCTCAGCGGAGCCAGTTGAATATTCCAAGTTGGGATGGTCTAAATCTAACTCTTAAGAGGTTCTTTAAACAATGTGTTACATTAATCTTCAAACCAAAATTATCGTTTCATTCTAAATATAATGACCTTCTTTCGACACTGCAGAGGCAAGGACCGGGCTCGGTAATACATTTGGCTCTGATCCAAATTCCCTGGGCTCTGGCTACTTACGAGTCCTTAGAATGCGTGTGTCGTGCGGATCAGCTATGCGGTCACAACACGCTCGGCCATTCCGTTGGCTTTCGGGACCATGGTGGCGTGCCGCTCAGCTCAAGTCTAAAAAGGATTAGTATACTGGCATCGTTGGATAGAAATGTTCCCGGAGATGATTATTTTTGGGGATTATAAAAGAGCTTACCGTAGAAACAGTGAGACCCTCAATTAAGTCACCGTAAAATTTCTACGTTGTGACGTTGTAAAAAGAATGTTTCGTGATTAAGTTTATGAAACAAATCTGTTACCTTTGGCTTATGCATAGATGAATTTAGAGTCTATGTACTTAATATCTTGGTAGTTGGATAAATATGTGAACTTAATGGACTTAATTTAATTGTCGTAGCACAAAAACCAATTCAAAGCATTCGTTAGGAAATTGCGTAATAATTTATTAGATGCATGACAAAAGTTTTAAAACTTAAAAAAACATGAATAGCAAGTAAGAGAAAAACACCTCATAATCATAAGATTTCTAGCTTCTTTTGACAGGAATTCTCACTCGTCAGTCTAAGTTCCGACGCTGCGACACACGTTCGAACGCGCGTTTCATACAAAACTGCAACGTGTCCGTACCAAGTGCCGCGTATGATACGCGCGTACGGTACGGAAAATGTTATATTTGAATCTCTCTTATAAATCTATGGGTGCCTATTTGAAGATACGGACACACGGTACGCGCGTTTGAACGCGTAACGCAGCGTTGGCACTAAGATTTTTTGAAGCGTGTCTAATTCCATTAAATTCATTTAAAGTAATGAAATATATAATCTGACGACCGGCTGGTGTAGTGGTAACATACATTGCCTTCTATGCCAGAGGTCCTGGGTTCGAATCCCGGCGGCGACGGATATTTGTGTGATGAACACAGATGCTAGTCGTCAAGTCATGGTAGTTTATATGTATATTTAAGTTTATATTCTAATAAAAAAATATGTATTCATTCAATATGTATGTAGATATATTTCTTAAGTATATCAGTTATCTAGCATCTACAACACAAGTTTTTCATGAAACTTAATTTGGGCTACATAATGTTGTGTGAGTGTCAGAAATATTTATTTATTATATAATAATAAAAATTTATCGTAGCATACAGTTGTTGTGAGCGTTTTAAATTGATTTTTATATCGAAATACATTACGTATAAAATTACACGTTCAGGGTTTGTTTACATTACAACATTCTACATTCATAATCATTAATGCGTCAGTAAAGCGACGGGATATAACGAAGTTTTATAGATAAAGTGATATTAGGACCTACAGGATATTTCCTCATTGCAAATTTTTTGAAATTACTTTTCTTTCATGTAATTTTGCAGATCGACTTGAAAGAAATATGTCAAATTACCTTATAAAACATGCCTTAGAAGAAACCGTTATGAGTGAAATGCGAGTTATTACGATTTTGTGCTTCATTTGTGTGTCATTATTAAAGAGATAAAAACATTTATTGGTCATTTGTACCTAGATCTATAAAGGAGGTTTTAGTGTTGGATGTCGTAAGAGTAACCCTGCTTTTTGTGTATGTGTAACGGAGGACCTAAGTGATGAGAAAATGTCACTGTAAATCCTGATTTATAAGGCTACTAGCGATAGCGTACCTACCTACTCAATCTTTCCGTTACATCGGATCGTCCGTCAAATGAAAATATCACTTGAAACATAGTTGGAGAAGTAGCTTAAAAATATTTAAGTAGTGAGAAAGTATGCTCCGTTTATTTTTAAGTCGACTTTAATTTGTTTCTTCTAAAGTTTATTAAATTTAATGTCCATAAATACTCGTATTATAAGTTTAAAATAGTATACTTAAGCGTGGTATTATCGTTGCTTCTGATGCTTGTTTGGTTTTTAATATCATATACATATGTATAATAAGGATCTGGAAAAACCCACTTCAACACTCGCCTATCATAGCAAATATAGGAAAAAACAGTATTTGCAGATGGCGTAATATTCTATCATGTTATTTTAAATTGTTGAAGACTTACAGAGGTACCCTTTACACATATTGGAAACATAATTTTTAATTAAGAAAAATTTGGAACATGTAGAAACCACCAAACTAACGGAACAATTATAATTGTATTTTTCTGGTAATTATTCCATTCCGCTGTTGTTGCCAAACTATTAACGTGCCATTATTACATATTATAAACAAACATAATTTTTTTAAGACTTAGTCCCCGATAAGGCAAGACCAAGGGTCCTTAGGTTATCACTTTTTAAGGTGACAGTATAGTTTAGGTGCTTTTAAAGTATCATCATCATCACAACTCAGTGTAATGAGCCCACTGCAGGGCTATAAGTATCTCCTCTGGGTGCCGAGGAGGTTTAGGCCGTAATCCACTAAGCTGGCCTAGTGCTGGTTGGTGGATGTTCTGACAAACCCTAACGACTACTGTATACGAGTATACAGCACCCGGGACCGACTGCTTAACGTGCCCTCCGAAGCACGGAAGTCGTCGTGAGAAATGAATGGTCGGCAGTCACCCATCCTAATACCGGCCGCACCGAACGCGCTTAACCTGCGATATCGTTTGATATGCACAGTAACCACGGCATCACGACCACTTCTTTTAAAATATACATCTATACTTCTTTTAAAGTATACATCTTAGTAACTATCTAAAAAAATAGCCTTTTGTCAAGCAAGGCAGCCATTTTATGTTTAGTTGTCAGAGGACGCTCATAAATTATTCAAAACAGACATACCAGCCATGCAACTTTAAAGTTAGCTTTAATAAGCTTATATTATGAAAACTCGTACCAGAAGATAGTTTGTAAAAGGCCCAAATTCGAATGCAGGACCTTTCATACTGCAGTCAAACCCTTGATTGCTCAGACAATTTGGATGTAAGGTCAACCATTGAAATTGAGAATATATTATCTTTGTATTATACCCTATAACTACGTATTCGGTTTAAACATACATAACTTCACGCCTGTATACCCTATAGGGTAGGCAGAATATCAGGTGTTATAAAACCATCTGATATGACGTTTGACTTTGGAGGCATTAAAATGGAGGAGAGAGACTATTGCAGTGACGAAGGATCAGCCTATTGCCCAAAAAAAACCTTCAATAAAACCTCTGTCCCTGAAATGACTTTTACAGTATGCCCGGGAAGAGAAGCAGCTGGCACATTCTGTTTTTCCTTTACTCCAGGTTTATTTCGATCTGTGATATTTACTGCAGTATTGAAATAATAATAAATTTATTTCACTAAATCTTAGCAACACAAAAAAACTTAACTAAGTCATAATGAGATAGCATGTAACCGCAGAGTACATGTTTATAGAACACAGCTAATTTGAAACACATTATGTTAGCAACAGCGGCTCCCCTCGCGTCGGGGCGAGGGCGGATCGACGAAAATACGTTTTCATAAGCAAGTCGTTCTAATAAAAAGTTTTGATGCATAAGTTCGGAGTTTCATAAAGCTCCGTTAGCATGTTCAAAGGAAAACTGATCTAATAGAGATAAAAAGTTCCTAAAAGCTGAACCATAAAGCACTGACTATATCGCTTTGGCTCTGAAAACTAACATGGAAAGTTTGTAAATGAGATTAAAGATAAAACTTTATAATCAAGTTAAGAAAGTTGTGAAACTTCAAAAACAATATTAATGGACTTGGGCGCTAAGCTACGACTATGATATGCGTCTTTGTTTTTTAAGAATGTTTAAATGCAATAAATACATATTTTATTAGTATTGAATAAGTATGGTTCAGGTATGTTTCGTTATATATGTATAGTGTAGGTGCCTACGCCGCATTGTGAAGTAGGGTTTGCTATTTTGTTTTGAAATGAAGTTTAAACCAAGTAACTATTGATTACAAATGGGTCTTACATGAACGTTCTCATAGAGATTTCTTATAATAAATAAATAATACAGCAAAAACTATATAGTGGATTTACCAAGAAGTCGAACAAAACGCTTCGATAGTTCCTTTTTGGTACGGATTGCCAAGGTGTGGAACAATCTGCCTGCGTCTGTTTTTCCTGACCACTACCAGTCCTGGCATTTTTAAGTGTCGAGTGAATAGGTTTCTCGTGGATGGACGCATAACACCATAGTCTTCATGCGCACTTTCCATCAGGTGGCATGGAAGACAAACGTCCTATCCTTACAATATAAAAAAAAAGAAAAAGCAAAAATGTTAAGGCTTGGACAAATTATTACATCATGCACATTTGCATGCAGCTTATGCAATATAGACATTTCATAAATAATACCAGTACAGTGTACCCTTATTGATGAATCCCCCCGCCTGTGTCTCGGCCTTTTCATTGCTCAACACCAAGACATTGTCGTTGATTAAGTATTCATTGATTTATTCTCAAGCATACAAAACTTCATAATATATTGTGTGTCATATACTTAATGATCTTGCTGGAGACGTTATTGAATATTACGAATATATTACAGATAAACACCTTTTACAATACCATAATACAAACATTAAATAGCAAAAATGTTTGTATGACTCTGTAGTAAGATAAATTCAGTTTGTTCAAATCCTTCACAAGTTATAGTTACCGCAACGTTAGTGTATTCGAAAAACTACAACAATTTTTGTAAAACGTTTCAAGAGTTTTATTGTGCGAGTTAAAATAGCTGGCAGCTGATTGGGTGACCGATTTAGTGATTTGTGACGTTCAAGATTTATTGGCTGCAACAATACGATCTATAGCAGGTTTTTGGATGGGTTTTGTACCTGATAGTAATTTTCAACTGACATCCAAAAGTAGGTTCTCAATTCATGTGTACGTTTTTTTGTGTCTTTGTTACACAATTTTTTAGACAGTTATGAATCCATTTTAAATATTCATCATCATCATCATCATCACAACTCCGTGTAATGAGCCCACTGCAGGGCTATGAGTCTCTCCCCTGGGTTACGAAGAGGTTTAGGCCGTAATCCACCAAGCTGGCCCAGTGCTGGTTGGTGGATGTCAGATATTTCAGGGTGCCGAAATGGCTTCTGACAAACCCTTACGACTACTGTATACGAGTATACAGCACCTGGGAGCGACTGCTTAACGTGCCCTCCGAAGCACGGAAGTCGTCGTGAGAAATGAATGGTTGGCGGTTACCCATCCTAATACCGGCCGCACCGAGCTCGCTTAACCTGCGATATCGTTTGATATGCACAGTAACCACAGCGCCACGACGACTTCAAAAATTAAATATTCATATTTCATATGATATAGGATACTTCACAGGTGGTCCCATATAAATTTCATCGAATGAGTACTTCATGTACAGTACATTCTGAAGAAACTGATTGGATAGAGATACTAGAGAAATATGAATTTCTTTTAATTTCAACTAATTGAAAGAACTCGTAATTAGAATTCACGCATTTATTGTCCGGAGTATTGTTTCAATTATTTATAAAACTTTTAAGCATTTAATCTCATTTTATATAAAAGACTTATAGATACTGAAAAGACGTATTTTACTTATGTATGACAATAATAGATTACATTATAGTTCGGCCGTTCAGAGAATGCGTTCCTGACACATCGCGATTGAACTGACGACGTAACTTTGTAATGGCGTTGCAGTTACGATAAAAAATATTTTTGCTGGTTGTGTACCGTTTTAACAATTGATGAGCATTAAAACAACATTATTATATCAATAATCAATGAATTTTATAATTTTGTGTCAAACTGAGTGTCAAATAACTTAGTAAACAATATTTTTCAAAATCTATACTGCGCTATTACAAGGTTATGTTAAAGCTTTATATTTGTAGTGCTGTGTTAATAATAACAGTATCGTAATCTGTTCTTAAACAGGTATACTTTATAAAATAATAGTTTTCGTTTTTCTTTTTAAGAATTTGAAAATAATGGACTACCTATAAGATAACAAAGGTTGTTGAAAGACTAAAAACCTGATTATGGAACATTTTGACCGAGATATTAGGATTGAAACTGTTATTGATAATAAAATAATTATACATGTAGGCGAAGATGATGATGAAGAAACTACCTCCTCAAGCGAATCGGAGTCTGATTAATATTCTGTACGCACATTCAATTCAATATACTTTATTGCATAGAAATACAGATTGTAACTTTGTAACAAAAAATAAATAAAACAATTTTATTATATTAATATTACCTTTTCTTGGTTTCCGCCAATTTAAAACGAAAATGTTGAATTTATAGACTTTGTGTTGCAAAAATTTATTTGTTATTTTAGTATTGGAAATAAATCTACCTATGTATTGGCAACACTGTTCACAAGTCTATAAAAGGTCTTGTAACCCCTGTATCTATCCTTACTTCTTTACATCGCTATGTACGTAGTAGGTGTCGGAAAATATCTTCCTTGCTGCGCATAAGTTTAATATATTAATAATTCAATTGCTCACTCTGCCATTTTATTTTTCATCCCGAACCTACTCTTCTAGAGGTTATGGGACCAGTTTTAATAGTAATTTAAACAATAAAGTTAAAGTGAAAGTTCATCAGAGTTAAAGTTATCTTCTTGCAACTACCTACAATTTGTATTATAAAAAATGGACACGTCAAAGATTAAAAGAAATATCGTACCGTTTCACGGCGAGAAATATAGCGTGTGGAAATTTCGAATTCGCGCCCTTTTAAGTGAAATGGACCTAATTAAAGTTTTAGATGAAGAACCGATCTTTCGCGATGGTGTTTGGGAGAAGAATGAGAAGATTGCAAAAAATATTATCGTCGAGTACCTAGCTGATTCATTTCTTTGTTTTGCGAAAGAAGATTGTACAGCAAAAGAAATAATCAAGAGTTTGGATGCATTGTACGAGCGCAAGAGTCTCGCAACCCAGTTGGCGTTACGTAAGAAATTATTGAGTCTGAAACTTCAAGGTGACCTTCCTTTAGTAAAATTCTTTACAATTTTCGACGAACTCATTTCCGAATTGATGGCTGCGGGAGCAAAGTTAGATGAAACGGATAAGGTGGCTCATTTGCTTTTGACGTTGCCTGCTTCCTACGACGGGGTCATTACTGCAATAGAAACTTTGACGGAAGATAGCCTTACTTTAGCTTTTGTAAAAACACGACTATTGGATCACGAAGTTAAATTGAGGAATGAAGGAAATGATACTAGTAGTAAAGTGTTACTTGCAAAATACAATAATTTTAATAAGAAAATTTTTTATAGAAAACAAAATATTAATAATTATAACATCAAGAAGAAATCATTTACTAAGTGCCATCATTGTGGTCGCAAGGGTCACGTGAAAAACGACTGTTACTATTTCAAACGCTCAAATCAGTATCAACGGGCAAATAACTCAAAAGAAAAGCAGAATGCAGATAAAACTAGGACTGTACAAACTATTGAGGTATCACAAGATGGAGCGGCGACTACGTCAAAAGATTTCTCTGGATTTGCTTTTCTCACTTCTGATTACGTCGAGTGTGATGATCAAAATAATACAGTCACATTTTTGCTGGACTCCGGTGCATCTGACCATATGGTTAACAGGGAAGATCTTTTCTATAATTTTACAAATTTAGATGTACCTTTGAAAATTTCAGTTGCTAAGCATGGTCATTATATTTCAGCTACCAAGAAGGGATCCATACATGTTACGAGCAACACCGGCGTCCTAGGAGTATTAGAGGACGTACTGTACTGCCCCGAGGTGCCATACAACTTACTCTCCGTGTCTAAAATGCAACATGCTGGTATGACTATCACTTTTGATGAACGAGGTACAACTATCGGTAAAAATGGTAAAGTTGTGATGCGAGGTAAGCCGCTTACTAATTTAATTACAGTAGATTTTAAGATAAAATTCAATCGGTCTGTTTCTCAAGTATGTAGAAGTAATAGTAAAGTTAATTATGAGTTGTGGCATCAACGCTTAGGCCACATTGGCAAACAAAAATTTATAGAATTAAAACGTAATAATACGTTTGATGACAATAATTTAATTGAATTAGTTTCTCCTAGTGATAATTTATGTGAAGCATGCTTGGAAGGGAAACAGACCAGATTGCCTTTTAATAGTGAGAAAGATAAAACTCATGTTAAACGACCATTATATATTGTGCATACCGATGTGTGTGGACCAATCACTCCTTCTACTGTGGATAATAAAAATTATTTTGTTCTGTTTGTTGACCAATTTACGCATTATTGTGTAGCATATCTTATAACCTATAAATCGGATGTATTTTCTGCGTTCAAAGATTACGTTGCAAAGGCTCAAACTAAATTTAATTTAAAATTAGTTAACCTATACTGTGATAACGGTAGGGAATACTTATCTACCGAAATGAAAGACTATTGTGTGTCTAATGGTATTTCTTATCACTTTACGGTGCCGAGAACTCCTCAACAAAATGGTGTGTCTGAAAGAATGGTTAGAACCATTACTGAAAAGGCTCGTGCTATGATACACGGTGCTAAATTGTCAAAGGTGTTTTGGGGTGAAGCAGTTTTAACTGCGGTACATTTGATTAATGTAACCCCAACTCGTGCTTTGATGTTGTCGAAAACACCATATGAAATGTGGCATGATAAAAAGCCACAGTTAAAATATTTGAGGGTTTTTGGATCTACCGTATATGTTCATAATAAAACCAGTAAAACAAAATTTGATAAAAAGTCTTGGAAGGGAATACTGGTAGGTTATTTACCTAATGGCTATAAAGTATGGGATGTAAATAGTGAAACATTTGTTACCGTAAGAGATGTCATAGTCGATGAGATAAATTTTTTGAGTTCTAGACCGAAAATGCGGTCAGACTCAGAAGAGCGTGATTGTGAACGCTCTCCTAACATAACTAACGAAAGTGACGAAATGTCAAAGTTAGTATCGCACAACTTTGACAGTTCATACTCGAAAAATGTTGTTGAAATGAGTCCTTGTAAAAAACGTAAAATATCTGATAACTTATTAAAATCAGGAAATGAACTTAAAGATATGCACACAATGGATAATAATTGTGGATTGAGAAGGAGTGAGAGGTTAAAAGGTCGTTCCCCTATTTCCTACCATGAGGTCAGTGATATGTTATTATGTGCACAATCCGTTATTTGTAAAGTTCCTATTTCATTTGATGAGATTAAAAATCGAGACGATAAAACTCGATGGGAGTGTGCGATTAAGGAAGAGTTGAACTCTCTATTAGAAAATAATACATGGACATTAGTACCAAAACCTAAAGATAAAAATATTGTCGATTGTAAGTGGATTTTCAGTCTTAAAAATAATGAATTTGGTCAACCTGTCAAATATAAAGCCCGTTTAGTAGCTCGAGGCTTTAGTCAGGAATATCCAAGTGATTATAGTGAAACATTTGCACCTGTTGCTAGAGTAGCAAGTTTTAGATTTATGATGAGTTTTGCTAACCAATATAACCTATTAGTCCATCACATGGACGTCAAAACTGCCTTCTTAAATGGGACATTAAAAGAGGAAATTTTTATGAAAGTTCCAGAAGGTGTAGAAAATAGGGATGAAAATAATGTCTGTAAACTAAATAAAGCCTTATATGGGCTAAAACAGGCAGCTAGATGTTGGTTTCAGTTATTGGAACAGTCTCTTCTTGAGAAAGGTTTCCAAAATTCTGCAGCAGACAGGTGTATATATGTTTTAGATAACAATGATATCCGTAAAAATATGTACATAGTACTGTATGTAGACGATTTACTTTTGATATGTGCGGATTTACAACTTCTGAATTCAGTTAAAAGTTATCTTATGAGTAAATTCAAAATGACTGACTTAAATGAAATTAAATTATTTATTGGAATAAAAATTACCAGGTCTGAAGGTAAAATTTCATTAGATCAAAGTGCTTACATCAAAACAATATTAGAAAAATTTAATATGTCCAACTGTAACCCAATAAGTGCTCCTTTAGAATGTAAACCTGACTATAATGCATTGAGTGTGGAAAGTCAGTCCAAAGCTCCCTGTCGCAATCTCATCGGGTGTTTAATGTATCTCATGTTATGTACTCGTCCTGATTTGTGTTTGTGTGTAAATCTGTTAAGCAGATATAGCAATAAAAATAATGAAGTATTGTGGAAATGTTTAAAAAGAGTACTGAGATATCTTAAAGGAACTGAAAATTTAAAATTAACATTTGAAAGATGTAATTATGTTAATATTTTGAGTGGTTATGTGGATTCTGACTGGGGAGGTGGTGATGTCAATGATAGGAAAAGTACAACTGGCTATATTTTTAAAATGTTTGATAATTGTACTATAACTTGGTGTACTAAGCGACAAGCTTCTGTGGCGGTCTCTTCGACTGAGGCTGAATATATGGCATTGTATGAAGCTGTAAAAGAAGCATTATGGCTTAAGTCGCTAGCTGAAAGTATCAAAATTGGTATTGATAAACCAATTATTATATTTGAGGACAATAATGGCTGTATTAGTATTGCTAATAATCCAACAAGTCATAAAAGGTCTAAACATATTGACATCAAGTACCACTTCTCCAGAGAACAAGTTGAGAAAAATATAATAAAACTAAATTATATTCCCACAGGAGAGCAGATAGCGGACACGTTAACTAAACCAGTGCCATGTGCCACACTGGTGAAATTTAAAACAATGATTAATTTAATTTAATTTAATAACTTTTACTTATAATTGAAATGAACATGATTAGTTGATTTAAATTTAAAAATTAAAAATTAGCAAATAAATAGTTTAATTGAACTTGAACACAATTAAAAATCAAAGTTTAATTGGTGGAAACTTTGTAGTGACATGTACTATTATGTTTCCCCAGAAAATAAATAAATAAATAATTGATTAAGTAATAATATTAAAGATTATTTTTGAATTGAACTTAATTGCATATTTTTGATTTCCATTGTATATATCAAATGCAAATTAAAAGCAAAAGTGCAAAAGTTAAAACAAGTGATGAAAATATTGCATAGTTTTGATTTCCATGTTAAATATTAAATGCAAATAATATATGAATCTTGTTGTATTATGTGAGATTTAACTCATGTTGTAATAGGAAAAACTTAATTTTGTATTTGTGTTAAAATAATTCCTAAAATCATCAGGTTACATAGTGTATGTAAATGTTTGTGATTTTATAAGTGCAAATTATTGTTAATTACATTATAAATTTAAATAATTGCATAGTTTAAGAAGCAAATGGTTTGATTAGGTTTTTCTGGGTTTTCCCTAATCCTGTGCAGCAAATGCTGGACCATTATCATTGTAATTTTCCCAGAAGCACAAGGAAAGATATGATCTGTTTAGGTTGTTTGTTATGTTTAATATAATTAGAATAAATTTTTGAGGGGGCGTGTTGAATTTATAGACTTTGTGTTGCAAAAATTTATTTGTTATTTTAGTATTGGAAATAAATCTACCTATGTATTGGCAACACTGTTCACAAGTCTATAAAAGGTCTTGTAACCCCTGTATCTATCCTTACTTCTTTACATCGCTATGTACGTAGTAGGTGTCGGAAAATATCTTCCTTGCTGCGCATAAGTTTAATATATTAATAATTCAATTGCTCAGTCTGCCATTTTATTTTTCATCCCGAACCTACTCTTCTAGAGAAAATAATCTTAAAAATAACGCGGCGTTTCATTTTGGAGGAACGGTAACGAACTCAGTGTTATGTTGTGCCCATCACTGGTCGTGACTAACTGATAGGTGTCAGGAACGCATTCTCTGAACGGCCGAACTATAGCTAAATAATCTTTCATTTGTCTAAGGAATGTAATGAATGTAGCTGTGCCATTCAGGTGAAAGCAGGCCTGATAAAGCCCGCATTTCTACTCTAACAAATTACCGATATCGTTACATAAATTAGCCTAGCCACGCGCCCCCCTAGGGTTACATAAAATATATTTTTTGTGATAATAAGACTGAAAGAAATAATGGTACATATTTTATTTCACGGCCACGAATCACGAAAGTGAATAATACCTGCAAATACAGATATTTTCAAAATTGAATTTATTTTTCAAAACCTTAGTTGGTGTTAACCTGAAACTAATATATTTTTTAAATTAGTTTCATCTTCAGTAGAAATACCTATAATTACATTAACTCATCTTAAAAAACGGCAATAGTTATTTTTTACTACAATAATTGTTAATAACTACCTAGCCCAATTTAAATGTTATTTTCTTTGATACTATAAATAAATAAATATAAATAATAATAAACCTTTTTACAAATAGTCGCTGTTGAAGAACATAGCTCCTACGACGTAGTACTACAAGATGTTTTGTCGTAGCGCGTAGTCGTCTTTATTTTAGTGGTATTCGTTCATAATTTAGAGTGAGCACTTTTTTGCCAAAATCATTTCTAAAATGATACTTATTGTGTAACAAAAATTGGCTGGTGACTGAAAAACAAACCTGTATAGGTATAAACATTAGTTGATTTAATAAGCTTATTCAAAAAAAGGAAGCTCAATTTTAACCCAACTCCAGTAGGGTTCTTGTATTTACATTTCAGTTTGACGTTTTGGTGCCACCGTCATCACAGTCGAACACCTCTTTTATTGAAAATCAATGGCTTCCAGTGACCGTTTTTACGTTGATTGGACTATATACCTACTAGTAGCAACATCTCTGAATATGCTTAAAACAATAATTATTCTTCCCTTGAGGGAAATAATTTAACCGCAAATATGTATATAGTCGATAGGTACTTAAGAACTGGGGTATATAAATAACCTAAAGCAACTACATACATGGAGTGAAAAAAGTTCACGCGAGCGCCAGCCGCCGGAAGTTTTCAATGTACAAAATACACAGAATCGATCGAAAGCTCGCCTTTGTAATTTCAATTAATAATCTGCTTTCAAGAAAACAAGGAAAAGTGAAATGTTTAATGGCTGAGCTGCACAGTATTCATACTTACATTTGATTTATTACTCATTTACCGGCGCTTAGTGCTGAAAATTGTAGCCTTTGCTAGTTTCCACTAAAGTAATGCAATTTTTTAGCACTCTTTTGACATTTTGCAGCTAGCCATTTTTAAAACCATATTTTAAATTTAAACTACTGAGTTCTCTGATTGCTCGGTAAAAACTTAGTTTTAAATTTTAATAAATATGCAAAAGTGTGCTTCAAAGTTTTATGTCCTTTTTTGTATTTAACTATATGAAAACCCTTTATTTCTAAAATTATTCAAGAATAAATAAAACATAAGTGACCTAGAATTGTTAAAACATTTTTCTGAAAATTTCTTAAAAGAGACATTTTTGTTAAATGAGCAGAATTCTTAGGAATCTTCGTAAATCAGAGCGGTACAGCAACGTTATACACTCCCAATGACTTTGAAAACGGTGTGTGAATATAATTTAAAATTGTGCATCGTAATAAAAAAAAATTATTATGGTATATTCATACCTTTTGAATAAAAATAGAATGATAACTACAAATGGAAAATTTTAGATATATAAACGGTTTCAAATTTAATATTTACTTAAGTTTTCACGATTCCTAATTTATATAAAACACTTTTGAACCGGATTTTTTGCATATAATTTCTATTTTATATTTTAACCAGTCGCTCGTGACCATGGGGTCTGCGAAGACACCAAAACGTCGAGTTAAAATGTAAAATATAAATTATACGCGGTTTTAAATGTCCCTAGTCATCACCATTCATTATTTGTAAGATCATAATAATGATAAGAAATCATCCAAATGGTCACACAAACTGCTCAGCAACAAACTAAACTTATATAATCTTGATTTATGTAGAACACAGTGAGACAGCGGGTATCCCTGTCCAAATCCGAAATATTAACCATAGTTTGTTTCCCAAACTTGCGAGGCTAGCCGTCGGAATATTACTTAAATTCCCACTTAGTTCGTGAAACACCACCAATAAAACACCTACTTAAAATAATTTTTATATGACAAATATTTCAGAAAATAGGTGCCCAGATACTCTTTGCAATGAGTAGGCACGAGTTTATAGAGATCCACGGTCAACATTACGGTTAGGTCGTTTTATAAAGCCACGCCTTACTCAGAGGGCAACGAGTAGTTAATCTATGCGATGATTCGCAAAATACGTCCATAAACCAAAATTTCATCAAATTTGGTGTTTCAAAGGCCGTTTAATATACGGTAGCCGATGCGCATCACACGAGCGCTATATGAAATATTTTCCCTAAGTTTCGTAATTTACGGCGGCGTATAATATTTAACAAATTTTGGTTCACAAAGCTAGCGCCCCCTGGTGCTCCCTAAACACTCTGAGGGATCAGTCTTTTTGTAATAAATTTATGCACTCATTTGTTTTGTTGGCAGTTTTACGTTCACTTTGTTAGAGTTAGTGGATATGAGTAAATAGATTGCGCGTCCTTTGTGTGTTAAAGATACGTTTACTTTGCATATCGTAATTGAATAGAAGTATCCAAGGATGAATAACGTAAGGTCTGTTATACAATGAATGATGAATTAAATGATACATCGAATGAATTAATTATTTACTAGTGATTCACAATTACGATTAAAAGACCGGTGGTATGAAGAAATGGCAAAGAGATGATATATTATATTTTGTTATAGTCACGGAAAATAACAACTGAAATGCATCGAAAGATCAAAATTAAATGATCGATCAATTCTTAAAAATCTGTCAAGAAACTAGTCTAAACTTTGAGTAACATATGGATAAACTTAGATTGTATTTCAACTTTATTACTTAAATTGATGACTTTGTTTGTTTGAACTTGATTTGGTCATAAAACAATATCTAATGTTTCAAGTTATTTCAAATTCATGATATTTGTACGATATCATACTCACAGCGCAGTATTGCTCTTATTTCAGAAATATCCACAAAGTAAGTATAGTTATATCTGCAATATAACCAACCAAAATGTAACATAAACAGTTTCATTTTACGCACCAAGATACTAACAGAGATAAAATATACACAGGCTCACTAAACGTGCTCGCACTGACGAGAATTTATACAATACACACACATACAATAACTCATAGGCTTATAAAAGCGAATACTTCAGCGTCGTTCCAAGTAAACGGTTCAACAATCTCCAGTTTTAGTACGCCCTCAGATTCAGTGCAATCAAGCTGGTTTTATGTCCCTCGCCGGGAGACTTGCCTCAGCAGCACCGAAAAGTATAAAATGGGCTCAGCGCCGCTCCCCGAGACCCGAGCCTCGCGCGGGAACATTAAACTGAACAGTCACGTCTCATCAGAACTTGGCTCTTAATGTTCTTGCGATTGATGAATCATTACAGATACGTTCTTGACGAAATTATATTAAATATTTTCTTTGAAACAAAAGAAAATTTAAGTTTTATTGTTTATTTGAAGCTAGGTACCCAAAGACTGAGTTTTGGGATCTGTACAAAGATGCAACTTCTTGTTCTAGCTTTCATGGCAAGCCATGCCTGTTCGAAAGAAGTAGATTAAATAATTGAAGGGTAAAAAAACACATAGAAAATGCTAAATCGATTTAAAATCATCTCGACAAACGAAATTACCTATTAAAACATCCTTCAAATCAGTTCTTCTCTTTGCAATATACAAAATGCCATCTTTGCGTCGAGGGTTTCAAATAGTTGCTCTTATACAGTTGCTACTTGCGAGCTACAAACATAGTGCTCACTTTTCAGACAAGAAACTTCTAGAATGAGAATAACAACAGCCCCATGCTCACGGCCTCGTAAATCAGAGAACTAAACTTCAGCACGTGATCATTCTTTTACGTCCGTCGTGTCTGTGTGTGATATATAGCTGCGAACTTGTTTCATACCTGATTTAAGTTCCTGTGAACATAGCTCGCATGTCACGCTACTTTGGAAATAGAATTACTTAGGTTTTTCTTTTGCTATGTGATTGAACTAAGTTCATAATATTGTTAGTGCAGCTATTAGTTACGCGAAAAATATATTACAGCTTTCGCGAAGTTTGGAACTAGATTAAATTCCGCTTAGTAATATTATCGAACATATCTTTATTGTTATTTACTTATCAATCAAATTGACAGTATTTTTAATGATATCATGTTAAAATTTAGTAATTTGATTTCCGTTATTCAAATAGACTCAATCTTGATTGTTGAATAAATATTAGGGGCCAAAAGTCGAGGTTTACTTAAAATTAAATCTAATAATGTTGTTTATTAAGAATCTCAAAATACATGCATAGCTAATCAATTTATTCACTCGTCGTGTATTGTAATATATTAGGTTTGCCTGCGACTCCGCTAGCACTGAAGTTTGTTTTAAATGATATAACTACGTATGCCTAGAAAAAATATAGGTTTGATTGAAAATATTAAACTATTTCTTTATAATTCATTAATTTTAATGAAAATATTCAATATGCTAAGCCAAAGTTAGTATGCAAGTTCTACCATCATTACCACTTTTAACTCCACATTTATAGCATAATATAACTCCCTTCACAAGGTGCAAAGGGTTAAAGTATAAAATTATAAATGAAAATACGCTATGGTAGTTATATAATATGTTTTATGTTCAATTTTATTATATCGTTAAGCATATTGATAATATCTGGGAACTACCGGGAAAAGTTCACTAACATTGTCTTGTGACAAAATTAATATCGTAAAATTTGTCTTTGATACATATAAATTAATATAATTTTATTTCGAAGCTTTCTCATGATGGTGGTGTACCACTCTAGTCTTCGCGTTAATTTTCCACTAAGTGACATGGAAAACAAACGTCTCATCCTATCCTTGTTATGTAAAAAAAAATTCAGATTTCAGAAATGTTATGTTATGATTATTTTTATTACAAAAGCACACCTGTCAGAATCCTGAATACTCTTTAGAACATTATGTTCACCTTTGTCAAAGTGGCGAGCATGTCTCCGTCGTGCGGAGCTCGCGACGCGGGCGGAGATAACAGGGAAACTCATTTTGATTACTGTCAGAAAAATACGGAAATGAAGTTGTCCCGATCATAAATCTGATCAAGCGTATGTGCAGGGAAATAATGCAGATTCATACTTCGTTGTAGACGCACATTGAGTGACTCCTCGTAGCGGATATTTATGCAATGGTCGATCATAAGATGCCAAGAATTTTTTTCCGCCGGCTTTTTTTGTCTCTTGGTCTACTGTAATATCTTATTCAATAACTATCAACACCTTGTTAAAGCCGAAGTACAAAATTGTGACGTCATTAAGCGGCCATTCGATGGTCTTATGATGAATAAAATTTTTCATTCATTTTCATTTCATTTTTAAATCTACAATATCTGTTTCTGTGCGTTACCATCACGTTAGTTTATTTAATCGTTCAATTCTTTCAAAACGTAAATATGCGATTTTAGTAAAAATCCGTGAGTTTTTTGAATTTTATTAAATCACTTATTTTTTGCAAACAAGATTAATGACAATTGAATATAGGAATTGCTGATTGAATGCATCAGTAGCTTTTACATTTCATTTAATTCTGGGGAAATATTGAATGGGTAATTAATATAGACAACAAATTATATGTAATGTTATTAAAATTAGTAATGTGAATATATCTTATACGAAACAATTAAAAAGTGTGGCATCTTGACTTGAATGAAAGGATACAGTAATCGGTAACCTTTGCTCTGCTCTTGAAGTCTTGACCTGTTTCAGTTTATGAGTAGGCATTACGCCGCGGGTTCATCTCTTGTCAGAGATGCCAAGTTTGGAAAAAGATCTTTGTTCGCTAGGTTGGTATTAACTTCAGACGTGTTCAGTTTGCCGGTCGCTCTTATTCAGAAGGGAATTTTCATGCGAATGCCTCCTTTGACAGAATTGTTGCGTTTTTTTTCTTTGAGTTGGCTTGTATAATAAATAATGTATCAAAGATGGCACTTCCTACATTCGGATAGTTTTAAATAAGCATAGATAATTTGGATTTTTTTATTCTTGTAGATAGTTTTTGTTATATTTATAATTCTTTTATACATATAAATAAATGTAAACTCTTACTGTGCATTATTAATAACAGGCTCTATTTTTTTTTGACGACCGGCTGGTGTAGTGGTAACATACATTGCCTTCTATGCCAGAGGTCCTGGGTTCGAATCCCAGCGGCGGCGGATATTTGTGTGATGAACACAGATATTAGCCGTCAAGTCATGGATATTTATATGTTTATTTAAGTTTATTCAAATAAAAAATATGTATTTATTCAATATGTATGTTTATATATTTCTTAAGTATATCAGTTATCTAGTATCCATAACACAAGTTCTTTAAAAAACTTAATTTGGGCTAGATAATGTTGTGTGAGTGTCAGAAATATTTAAAATATATAAACATACATCTATCTATACTTATAATAAATCTGTAGAGAGGTCAATTCTGTACATGAAATATTTTTTCAAAATAACTATCAGGGGGTGATTAGTGATCGATACTGATGCCAAAAATGTAATCAGTAAAATTTTTGTCTGTCTGTCTGTCTGTATGTTCCTTATAGAAAAAAAAACTACTCGACGGATTTTAACGAAACTTGGTAAAATTATTCTTCATACTCCTGGGCAGGTTATAGTATACTTATTATCACGCTACAATCAATAAGAGCAGAGCAGTGAAGGGAAATGTTGGAAAAACGGGAGAAGTTACTTCATTTTTTAAGCTTCCGTCGCGTGTGCAGCCTTAATGGTTAAAGCTACATAGAAATCATGTATGACAGAAATATTCTTCATAGAATTATATAAAAAATATCCCACAACAGTATATGTCTATATTTTATGGTTGACTCACAATAACACGTGTAAATCCCGATAGCTTAGCAGTTCGGAGCTTT
Source organism: Stenoptilia bipunctidactyla (assembly GCA_944452665.1). Classification (NCBI taxonomy): domain Eukaryota; kingdom Metazoa; phylum Arthropoda; class Insecta; order Lepidoptera; family Pterophoridae; genus Stenoptilia; species Stenoptilia bipunctidactyla. The sequence goes on from OX101723.1 coordinate 475,113, forward strand.
CTGATTATATTTGTTTACTCTTACGTTTATAATACTCTCACTCATCCCTAATTAAAAAAAATTAACATTATTACCTATTCAATAAAAAAAGAATCATAGAAATCGGTATAGAAACACCAAACTTATACATGAAATACGCTAATAACCCATACTTACATAAATAACACATACGTGAATACTGAATGATATAGGGATTATTTTTGCGTAACGGTTGCCGCGCTCGACGCGGCTCGCGGCGCGGCGGTAGGGTATAAAAAGGCGGAAGGCGAGCGCAAGCTTTTGCGCGATTTAATATAGGTAGGTAGGTACAGAAGGAACAAGCGTTACATTACCTGTAAAATTTCCCCAACCAATTTTAACTTATTATCGAGGGCATAGAGTTCAAATTCAAGTAAAAAATGTTGACAGATTTGTAACGCTTGATGTACTGCCTTCTGTACATACAGAGATAAAATGGAAATCAAGGTTTTGTTTATTTCATGATCGTTTCTGCCTCTTGGAAGTCAGAAACCGTAGATTTCTTCGGAATAAAAAGTAACGTATGTGTTAACTACTAAACCAAATTACATTAATATTGGCTTAGCCGTTTGGCAGTGAAAAGCAGCCATACATAACTATAGGTAGTATTGTATGTACACTGATAATGGCTGGATGGGTGGATTTTTGCTATTCTTTCACGCAAAAAGTACTTAGCTTTACCTAGAATATCAATAAGCTAAGTATAATTAATGAAGATATTGCATGAATTAAGTAAAATTGAAGGCATTAAATAAAACACTTTTTAACCGGATTAATGGCGTATAATTTATATTTTACATTTTAACTCGACGTTTCGGTGTCTTTGCAGACTCCGTGGTCACGAGCGACTGTTAAAATTTAAAATGTAAATATACGCGATAAATCCGGTTAAAAAGTGTTTTATTTATTAGTCATACATAATAGTTATCGCGAAAACTTAAGACAATATTAAAATTTAAGGCACTTTAGCACCCGATTTGTTTATAACGCTATGTGCCTTTGTAATGTACCTAATAGATAGTTACCTACCTATGTTTGTGGTTAGGAGTTATACATATTATATGGGCGAAGATTCTTCATTTTTATTTTTGTTATTAAAGATAGTTAGGACCTTGGAGAAGAAAATAACCTACTCGAAATACTAATTCAATACAGACGAAGTCGCGGGCATCATCTATGTAATATACCTACCTACCTATACTTTTTCACAAAACCTAGGTGAAACTGCGGATCACTGCTTTGTTGTAACATTTTTGAAGTAATTCTGTCTGTTTATCTATCAGTAACGCTTTCACAGCTAAACTACTGAGTCGATTTTGACGAAATTTAGAATAAGGTAAGTTTTAACTTCAAGGAGGATATAATATTAGTATTTATCCAACTCTAATAAACGGTATCCACGCGGACAAAGTCGCGGGTCACAGCTAGTATTGAATAAATACATATTTTTTATTAGAATAAACTGAAATAAACATATAAACATCCATGACTTGACGGCTAATATCTGTGTTCATCACACAAATATCCGCCGCCGCCGGGATTCGAACCCAGGACCTCTGGCATAGAAGGCAATGTATGTTACCGCTACACCAGCCGGTCGTCGAAATAATGCTCAGAGATATTAAATAACATTAATTTAAATAAATAAATGTCGGAAATTTTACTACGCTTACTGCAGTTTCCCTTGACGTACTATTTTAATTGTCTGCAATAAGAAATTTAAATATACAAGGTGTTCCGCTTGATTTCCCATAACTCTAGGGTAGGTATTAATGGGACCATGGATTGCAAAATTCGGATTTTTTTCAAAACCGAAATGTAAGGTTTTCTTTGATTGGAAATCCAGATAATCCGGATTTTTCGAAGTTTTACATATTTATTTGTTACATTGTCTTTTATTTAATTTAACTTAGTAGCAAATCTTGTTAAATAACAGCAAAATCTTTATAATATAGCTTTGAATATTATTAGTACTATGAATATTCATTCCTAAAGTCAAATTGAATTGTAATGTAACAAAGATAATAATCTTAAAAGAAACAAAGCAGTTATTTCTTAAACTACACGATTCACTAAAATTTGCGATAAAATTGAAGCAAACGCAAAAGAAAGTAAAAAGTTAAAAACCGATTTTAGGAAAAACTAGTTCTTACTAATTGCTAAAATAACTAAATCTCAAAACAGAACATCAGCCAAAACTAGTTCTGACTAAGTAAAACAGATATATCCAAAGCGTATCAGTTTAAACTGTTCCGATCGTAGCTTATTCTCAAAAGCAATATTTGTGAAAGAACCGCGAATAGAGCTGACTGACTTCAGCTTAATTGAGAATATAAGAGATGAATTAAATAAATGTGAAAAATAGTAGTAACATATTGATAATCACATGAATAATCAGAAAATTAATATCCATTCACATGAATAATCAGAAAATTAATATCCATTATACTAATAGAATCATTTAAAATAAGGCCGTATTAAATAAGAACTGAACTTAAACTATGACTACACAAGTCAGAATTTAACATTCAGTTATTTTTACTCACATCACATTGTTAATTACCTAAAATTATAATCACTTTTTATAAGTCATATCGGTAATGAAATATTTGCAACACGATATGATAAATCAAGAGTCTAGTGGAGATGTTTTTCTTTTATAAATCTTTTGTGAATTAAACGTGCCGCAGTAATCTTGAAAATGTTTAATCAATATATATAAAACTGTTCCGTTACTGACTGAGTTACTGAGTGACTGACAGACAACATACAGCCGTAACTACTGGGCGTAGAGAGCTGAAATTTGGTACATACATTCTTTAGGGGATGCAAGGGTGCACTAAGGAAGGAAATCCCGAAATTCCCACAGGAACGGGAAATATAGGACTTTTTAGTTTGTATGAAAAATCTTATTCCTTGAGTGCACCGATGTGAAACTTGGTATAAAGGTTTTTCAATGTGTGTCTGGTTGTGTTATGAAAGGAATTCCCGAAATTCTCACGGGAACGGGAAATATGATGTTTTACTTTGTATGAAAATTTTTTTTTCCTTAAGTGCACGGATGTGATACTTGGGTATAAAGGTTTCTCAATAAGTGTCTGTATGTATTATGTAAGGAATTACCGAAATTCCCACGGGAAGGGCTTGGACTTTTTAGTTTGTTTGAAAAATCTTATTCCTTGAGTGCACGGTTGTGATACTTGGCATGAGGGTTCTTCAAAGAGTGACTGGTTGTGCTATGAAAGAGATTCCCGAACTTCCCACGGGAACACGAAATATTGGACTTTTTAGTTTGTATGAAAAATCTTATTTCTTCAGTGCATGGATGTGATACTTAGCATAAAGGTTCTTGAATAAGTGACTGGTTGTGTTAAATACAAACAATATTTATGCGCGTACGAAGTTGCGGGCAAAAGCTACTTTAATTAATAATAACAATAAAAACGGTGCTTTACAAGAAGCATTAATTGTGATGATAACAAGTAGTTAAAATGAAAAGTTCGAAAATACTGAGTTCGAAAAAATCGGATTTAGATTCTGAGAGCTGGAGTTATTTAAGTTTCAAAAATCAGGATTCAGTTCTTTTCGAATTTCGAAGTATCCTGATTGCGATCCCTAATGGGACCATATAATAGAATCAAATAACATGTGTTTTTTTTTTTTTGTTATTCTTCATACAAAATAATTCAATTTATTTATTTATTTTATTTATTTAATTTTAAGGAAAACTTACAGCTAGGAGATTTTATACGATAGGTAAATGTTTAGAAACAGAAGGCCAGATAAAGTTTTTTAAAAGACATTTTAAAGATTAAAAAGAAAGAAACACACACATATATACAAAAAAATACACAGAAATAGATGAAACGGAGATAAATTAACAAATACAATAACAAAAACAGAAAACCTAATGAGTATAAATAAAAAAAAACAATATAAGTTAAAATTTAAAAAAGGAGGTTAACAAAAACTAATTAAACGTTGACAAAAGCTAATTAAAATCCTAATTTCACAAATTATTAAAGAACTGTTTAGTCAGAGCCGCTCTGACACTCGGGACACCGGTACAGAAGACGTCGAGGTTGTCTAGCTCGCGAATTGCCTGGTTCACCAGCTTGCATGACCGAGTCATGAAGGAGTTCTGTCTTTAGTTGGTACTGGCAGAAGAGACGTAGAGTAAGGACGGGTTTCTGTATGATTTTTTGTTTGCACAGATATCAACTAGAGATAGAAGTTCAGGTACGTCAATTTTATTATTCAAAATTTTTATAATATTACATATATCAGCAATCTGTCTACGGACGCTCAATGGCAATATATGATGGCGCTTACAGCGCGCTATATAGTTTTCATCAACAGCTTTACATTTGTACTGTAAAAAATTAAAAAAAATTACGTTGAATTGATTCTTGCCTCGCTCATACAAAGGGTTCCAAACAGAAGACGCGTATTCGAGGTGACTTCGTATATAAGCACAGAAAAGTATTTTTATGGTTTTGATATTGTTAAACTCAGAAGATAATCTCAATACAAAGCCTAAAGCTCTAGTAGATTTTTTATGACGTTATCGATGTGCTTATCAAAGATAAGTTTTGAGTCAAAGGTGACTCCCAGATCCTTCATCGAGTCTACCCTTACTATGGACATATTATTAATTTTTCAACACACCTGCTCGTAAAGTGAGCCTTATTCTATTGAATTTAGAACTATAAACTGGGCTATAAGTCACGCGTGCATAATATATTATACCCTAGTGCATAATATAATGAATCCTACAAAGTTGAACTGTACCTTAGTGCAAATTACATGCGAGCAAACAGAGCATATTTTATTGATCCGGGTTATACATTAAATATATGAGCGCGCGCGTCCAGGCGGCGCGCGGACACGTGCAGCAGCAGCGGCACGCACAGCGCCTCCAAGCAACAATAGCGTGTGTACGTGTAATGGGACAGGGTTACTGACGCGCAGCAGCTAACAGCAGAGCTGCTTCAAATAAATTTTATGACCACGTATGTCTGTCTTTTACTCACAAGTATGTTGAAAAACGTCGTATGTAACTCGTGAGCGTTGCTAATTACAGTAATTACAGTAATTCGCAACTTAGCTCACTTGTTACATAATATACTATTATAGTCATACATAATTGAAGATTTCTTTCTTTTAAAAGAACAAACAAAACACTTAGAAACATTTGAATCCAATTTATTTTCAAGACAGTAGTTATAAAAATTGTTAAAGTCAAATTGTAGTTCGTATGAGTCATTAACACTAGGTATTGATTGTGCAAAAATTTTTCATATCGTCGGCGTATAATAAGATTAAGTCAAAACATCTTATGTAAAACACCTTTGAGCCGAATATGACCACGTGGCGTTTTCTATCCCTTTTTTATCGCTACGCACAGGTACAGTTCGCAAAGTTTTGAGTTGTGCATTGTATGCAACGTTCCTTCAACGTTTAAATTTTTGTTGTTGTCTGTGACACGCGTCTATTGAATGAATGTAAAATAGATTTTACAAGGGTGCTAATTTATGAACTCATTATATTAAGATCGATGATATCTTGGAAAGTATGCACTTTTGAACCACATATTCTTTGGCAAAAAGTATTATTTTTTATTAATATTTTTTATTATTATTATTTAAGTAAGGCACAACACCTTAAATTTATAGGAAATCAAAAAGAACACCTTGAATATATATTGCTTTTATTGGCTTGTGAAACGCTAATTCTTTTTTCTGCAGATTACTAGTATCAAAATAAAATGAACATCTCACATATTTCAAGTCAGGTTGCGGGAAGAAGAGATAAGAAAGAGACGATTATTCGTAATGACACCTCACGCGACGCGCCACCATCTATCTCTATCGCACTACATCGATTGCTATTACTACTAACATCTAGATAAGAGGCCGTATCTATCGCCATTATCGATGCAGAGCCATTATACTAAATCACATTGTAACGACTTTTACAACGATGACATATTATATCCATACGCGGGAAAAATGTATTATCAGGGTTAGAAGATTGTGATTGGGTAATATTATATTGACTGTAAAACCACAGATTTTAAATATACAAAAAATATGAACATCATTTTTATTTGTCTTCCATGCCACTTGATAGAAAGTGCGCATGAAGACTATGGTGTTACACGTTCATTCACGAGAAACCTATTCTCGACACTTAAAGGTTCCAGGACTGTGGTCAGGAAAAACAGACGCAGACAGATTGTTCCACACCTTGGCAATCCGTACCAAAAAGGAACTATTGGTGTAGGGTCGGGTTCGAATAGCCCATATTGCATATATTGGTAACCATATCTTCCGAGCGACTCCCGCTTGGAAGTAGAGCTCAGGATTTGTCTGGATAGCCATCACCCACCATAAAGTCGGGCAATAATATCGCCTGAGATGTTCTCCGGTAGTATTTAATTAAGGGCCAGTGCTTCTGAAACCCGTGTGCAGCCATTTTTGACTTAATTTTCACTTACCTACCATCAGGTGACGTGAAGATCAAACGCGGATTTAGATTCGATTAAGTTATAATCAACGAATGAAGAGCATCAAAAATACCGACTTCACGTCAAAACTTTAGTCGACATCCACGTAAACATTCTCCGAAATCATACAAATTATTTCAAAAATTTTTAAATTTCAATGAAATACTCAACCGATTTCAATGAAATTTACATGGAACCAACTATAAAGTATCCTCTATCATATGAAATTAGAATTTTTAAAATCGATTTATAATTGTCCGAAATATCGCGTAACAAATAAAAAACATGCAGACGATTTGAGAAGCTCCTCCTTTTTTGGAAGTCGGTTCAAAAATCACTGGACTCGAATGGTTACCGTTAAAAAACATTACCTGTTTTAAAGATTGCGTAATACAGTCATAATTTTTACACGTTTATATTTTCATATGCATGCATTCATATGTAATTTTATATGAAACTAGCTGACCCGGCAAACGTTGTTTTGCCATATAAATAAAAAAAAATAAAAAAAATAGATGTTGGCCGATTCTCATAGATACCGGATAAGCACAAAAAATTTCATCAAAATCGGTCAAGCCGTTTCGGAGGAGTATGGTAACGAAAACTGTGACACGAGAATTTTATATATTAGACTAGCTTTTTCCGCAACTTCGTATGCGCTTAACTGTATGAATTTCAGAAACTCCTTCGATAGTACAACCGGACACCCATTGAAAGAACCTTTATACCAAGATTTACATTCGTGCTCTCCAAGAATAAGATTTTTCAAACAAACTAAAAATTCTCATAGGTACTTCCCGGTCCGGTGGGAATTTCGTGAACTCCATCCATAATACAACCAGACACTCTCAAGAACCTCTATACTAAGTATCACATCTGTCAAGGAATTAGATTTAACTAAAAAGTTCTATACTTCCCGTTTCTGTGGGAATTTTGGTGATTCCTTCCATAGTAAAATTGGACACAAATTGAAAAACTTTTATATTAAGTTTCACATCCGTACACTAAGGGAATAAGATTTTTCATAAAAACTAAAAATTTCGGGAATTCCTTCCTTAGTGCTCCTCTAAACTCCCTAAGAAATGTGTGTTCCAAGTTTCAGCTCTCTGGACACAGTGGTTATAGCTGTACGTTGTCCGTCAGTCACTCAGTCAGTAACGGAACAGTTTTATATATTAAGACTAGCTGTTGCCCGCGACTTCGTCCGCGTGAATACCGGTTATGGGAGTTGGATAAATAATATTATAATATCGTCCTTGAAGTTCAAAGTCAAAATCGATTCAGTTGTTTAGCTGTGAAAGCGTTACTGATAGATAAACAGAAAGAGTTATTTCAAAAACTGTTACAACAAAAAATAAAATAGAAAAAGTAACCTACAAAAAGTATATACCAAACAGGAATACCCTATGAAAGGCACACTGGGTCTGGGTAAAAGTTAGGCTGCAAACTGGACGGCAGCGACAGCGGCGCGGGCAGCGACGCGACGCGGGGAATCTGCGGGGCTAGCACGCTACCGTCGACGATGATAAATCGGGCCTTTTATCGATATTTTCTTAGAATATGGTATTTAGAGTTAGTAATTTATTAAGACTATGACATATTTGGTTCTGTACTCTTAATCATGGTATCAAATCGAGTAATTCTATCTATTATGGTGCGCATATTAGCTTACTCTAGCCACCGCGCGCGGTTTTACCCGCGTAACTTTTGATCCCGTGGGAATTTCGGAATAAAATATAGCCTATAACCTTCCTCAAGAGTTGGGCTATCAAATGCAAAAATATTTTTTCAAATCCCACTTGTAGTTTCTGAGATTAGCGCGTTCAAACAAACAATAAAACAAACTCTTCAGCTTTATATATTAGTATAGATAATAGGATAAAATAACAAAATAATATTGATCTTGTCGATTCGACTATTTATCGATGGTTGCTAGCCCTGCTAGGCCGTTCTCGACGCCAGCGGGCGCTCGAGCGATTTGTCGCGGTTTCATACAAACTCAATACTTTCTATCGTGTCGCGGAAATCGCTGCTCGCGTCGCTGCCCGCGCCGCTGTCGCTCTCGCTGTCGCTGTCGCTGCCGTCCAGTTTGCAACCTTTGTATATATGTATAAGATTATTATAGTATGTATAAGAGTAGGTAGGTTTATTACATAGATGGTGCCCGCGAATTCGTCTGCATTGAATTAGTATTTCGAATAGGTTATTTTCTTCTCCAGGCCCTATCTAAAAAAATAAACATGAAGAATCTTCCCCCATATAATATGTAGGTATAACTCCTAATCAATACATTACAAAGGCACATTCTAGGTAAAGCTATATTACTGTAAAGTTTCATAAAAATCCATTCGGTAGTTTTTGCGTGAAAGAGTAGCAAAAATCCATCCTTCTAGCCATTATCAGTGTATAATATGTTTAGTAACCTATATGTTTGGCTGTTTTTCACGGTCAAACGGCTTAGCCAATTTTAATGTAATTTGGTATGGTAGTTCATAAAGTCCTGTGTTGAGTTTTGACACTTACACCACTTTTTATTCTGAAGAATTCTACGGGTTCTGACTTCCAAGAGGCAAAAACGATCACTAAAGAAAACCTAAACGATATTGAGTTCTATTATTTTACGTTTAACTTTTTTACAATATATCTCTGTATGTACACTACCTACATTAAATCTAGCAAGAAGCTTTATTTATTAATGATTTAGCCCTATCAACATAGTAAACTTTTATACTACATACCAAATATCTTTCGGATTTATTATAATATTATATATCAGCCACAGATGTCAGCAGAATAGAACAACAAACAGACAGACACAAAAAGACATTTTTTTTCTTTCAAATTCTTAGTTTTTTTTTTCGTTTCTTAATAACCTTAGGTACATATTTTTTTTGTAAAAATATTTCATGTTCACACGTTATTGTTTACTGTTTTATATATACATACGTATGTAAAGATAGATGCATGGTAAAGATTGATACAAAATAAAAAAAATATATAATAAAAAAAAATTACGCGAGCAGGATCGAACCCACGACCTTAGACTCATGGTCGGTCTACGCGCAACTGAGCTATGAGTACTTCTGATCTGTATGCCGAACATCTCCACTATATTCTAGTAAGTTTTAGGCATAACTTTAAAAAATCTATTACAATTTTTTTAGATCCTAGATTTTTTTATGTCTGCAGAATTTGCTCATCATCCTGGACAACTTTTGTTAAGGCATCATATCTATATTTCTTACGGTTTTGATGATCTCTTAAGGGTTCTGCATCAGGTGTTCCAGTAACCGAAATAAAATATACCCTATATGTTGCCCCGGCTTCACAGCTATACATATAAAAAAGTTTCATTCAAATCCGTCCAGCGGTTCCAGAGATTAGCGTGTGCAAACAGACAAACTTACAAACAAACAGACAAATTTTTTTTTTAGATTCTTACTCTTTTTTCATTTCTTTATAACCCTAGATAATTTTTTTTGTAAAAATATTAAATGTACAGACACGTTTTTTTTACTGTTTTATTATATGTATTGATGAAGAGTTTGTACCTGTAAAGTATCGTTATATTCTACCAAATAAACAAATTTATGACATTATAGAGACTTAAATTGAATACGGCCCTGTATAGAATTACAACAAACTCTAAAACTACAACTCTAAAACTATCTTCTAATGAAGCTTTAAAAGACTTCACACTTTTTCTTAACACAAAATATCTTGTAACTGTAGCCAGCAGAGGGCATGCTTAGCTCTGTCAGCTCAGGCGGCGGCGACGGGCCCCGGTGATCGCCCCATGAAGCCAGATAACTCGATTTGCCGCGTCGTCCTCAGTAACTCGGTTGCCGGTAACGTAGTTTGACTAATATTCCTTAAGCTGTTATACTTCTACGTCTTTATACGATTGCTTGAAGGATTATAGAGATAAAACACTTTTGTAACCGGATTTTATCTTGGGAAGTATATTTCACACTTTAATCTGGAAAAGAACTATTTTTTCGTTAAAGTAATGAATTTTATACCGATTATTTTGTAATATCCATCAGATCGTAGTAGTTGTAACTATTTCATAACATAAATATAAGTGGAAGGGGCCTTAATTATATCTTAATCGTAAATTACTATGAGCTTTATTTCACCACAATAAAATAGAGCATTAAAATTTCATTAAATTATGTTTTTCAACCCAAATATATTTCGCAATTAATCAGAACAGTGATAAATATCAGATTAAAACTGCCTATCAATTTGCAGGTTCCATTTAATTAATGAAATACCACTCAGCTCAAGTACTTCAGAGTTAAAAGTTGCGTGATTGGCATTTCTTTTACAAGTGCAATTACTTCATTATTCAATGATAGGTGGATCAACAAATATATTTAAACTGTGAAACAGCGGGAGAAGTGTAAACATCGGGTGGAGAACAGCTGTCTGGTTTCATGGCGAAACTTCAATGAAATTTTACGATGCAGACGAGAGTGCTCTTTTGTTTTTCATGGCAACTGGCATAATCTGACAGCATTACAATTGGGACAAAGGGATCACGAACCAACTTTATAATAATTCGTTTTATCGTTGATATTGTCTCTAAGTTTTATGAATCATTATTGAATGAAAAACTTTTTAAACAGACTTTATCGTGTTAAATGATATTTTACATTTTAACTTGCGGTCTCGGAGTCTCTCTTTATTACGGTTTCTCTTGATTTTTTTTTTTTTTTATAAGTGGCTAAACCCGCGTTTGACCTCAATCTCACCTGATGGTAAGTGACGATGAGGTCGAAGATGAAAGCACACGGGTTTAGGAAGGAACTGGCTCTTTATACAATATTGCCGGAACACATTACCGCCGGAGCGGTAACATTTGGCGGCAGACTTTATATAAAGGGTGGTCGCTAGCCAGGCGGACCCAGTTTTTCACCCAATTCCGTAAAATTCAATTCAATTAATGTTTGAGCTTTAAAAAAGTACAGTAATATTTAAAACAAATTTGTAACTAAGAATACAATCACTAGGTTTTTGTAGCATAATTTGAACCGCAATTTACAAACAAGACGACAGACTTATTACCATATCAGCCTAGCTGTTCTTCTGACTGCATCAACTAAATTCTAAGCTGGTTGCTTTCATCTTCAGCTCCATCAACGTCAGGTGATATTGAGGTCAAACCTGAGTTCTTAAATGATAAAAAATACTCTTCCATCAATTCAACAGAGAAAGGGATAACATCATAGGTAGTTACAAGAACACACGTCCAAGCAAGCTGATGTCTTTCTTATATCAGTCCTCTTATATCGGCGTACTAATGCTAATTGAACAAGAGCTACTTATTATTCTAAAAAGAAGAGGTTTTTATGCCTACTTACATTAATTCCTTAAGATTAAATGCAAATCACAGTGCCAGCAGCTTGGCTGAGACATGACGTTAGCACGCACGAATAGCTTTCTAGTGTTTGTTTTTTTCATGTCTTAGCCAAGTTGTATTTCTGCCTATTTGTATAATGAGCACTTTTGAGAGAAGAGTAAAGAGTTTTTTTGTTCGCTTCATTTTTGGTCTAATTTTAATTCGTTTCTAAATTCGAGGAAGTATATTCAGAATTTTTTGAAGTGGCTGTAATACAGAAATTATTTTGTGTAGAATCTGCTTACTGATTCAATGAAGGACTGTAGAGTTTCAATTGAAATGTGATTTTGAGCAGGACGTACCAACTTCACAGACAGCCTTATTTTATAGTCCTCATGACATTATAACGCAGGCAAAGTTTTGACGTGAAGTCGGTTTTTTAATGCACTGCATTCGTAAATTATTGCCAATTCTTCTCAACAGATAGACTATCCTAAGTGGTGGTAGATTCAGTTCAGTTTGTAAATTATTTGACGTAGTTCAAGATTATGTACGTACTTATGAAATAAAGATTTTTTTGACTTTGATTTAGACTTTGATGGATTTTCCAGGTAAATTTTGACTAGACTGTGCATTATGAAAGGGTCTACTCGGAAACGGGGTAATACCTGTACGATAAATAATGACTGGTTTATACAGGTTGCGCTACTTTTTATGCCACCAGGCTAGTGCATTAAGCCGTAAGCTGCAAGTTTGATGAGCCCCTCGACGAACACAAATGGAAGTGACACCTATATTCCGTTTCTTTTTTCCCTTACTAGCCTTATTGCAAGCTTTTGACGGGACAAAACTAATAAAAAAATCAGATTATACATATAGAGTTTCATGAAGATTTAATCTCTTGCGGATTTCAAGTGCTCCTAACATCTATAAATCACTATACCTACGTCATGAAAATCAAATGATGAAAACTCAAAACGTGACAATAAAGGAATAGTCCTTATCCGTAGGGTTCGCAACTACTAATATAAACTTCAATTTATGAAATGTATAAAAAATAAACCCTGCAAGGGCCCATAGTTTAAAACTAATACAGGAGCGCGGCGGCGGGCGGCGGGATTTATAGAAAGAACGTGTTGCTGATCAGTATTCACGCGCATGCCGCTCTGTGTACTTACGGACGTACTTCCAAAACGATGGACATCTCCTTAGATTTTATTAACAGCTAAATTATATAGGAACTGACATTGGAGACAAAAATAGAATAAGGCGTTTAACTGTTATCGGTGAATGGTGAAATGAATTATGTGTGGTAACCTGAGGGTGGTTACGATAAGATTCTCAGATATTGAAGTCGAAACGTAAACCCGAATTGATAAAAATGTTTTTTCTAACAGTGCAAAAAGGAATGAAACCGGTCATTTTTGGATTTCATTCGAGATGAACTTAGAATAATCCCAAATTGATTTCAAAAAAGGCGTATCTTTGACGAATATTGCGAATGCGTCGGTGAACAATCGAAAACTATGCTTGGATACTTATAAATATAAATTAATATGATTATCAATATTTAATATAATTGATTTCAGTGAATGTAATTCAAATTAACATTAAAATAAACCCTTAATTTTAGATCTGCTTTTCGCTGTCATGGATGATGGTGATGTTGATATGAAATCGACCATTGTATTGAATATTCAAACCTGCCATTAGTTGTTTAAATTAACGATGTAACGAAAGATTATCTTATTCAGCAAAAAAACTTATGGCCTCTGAAAAGGCATTTTTTTAGAAACTGTTTTCTTACCGTATTTGAACTGAGTATTACGAACTTGATGAACACGCTTGATGATTGTAAGACTGTAAGTAAATAATTTAATATTGACAATACAAGCGATGACTCATTGTGCACTACTGACACACGACATAACCTATCTTCACTACGCAAAGATGTTTTCTAACATTGTTAAACTTATAGTATATCATACTGAACACATCTCGAACAGCTCTATAAAGGTAGAAATCGTCTGGAATATAAAGTTACGTAACGTCTTTGAGCAGCTGCTCAACCCGGTCAGATTGGATCCGCACCGAGCACTGCCTTCATATTTAAGATGGTTTTCTGCGGTTGCGAAGGTAAATAAGACTTGTTGACCTAAGTACACTTTGAATTATAAATAACGATGATAATACTTAAAGGAAAGGAAATGTTTACTTATCTTGAGTTCTGGGATACGAAGGGACGTTGCAAAGGAAATATGTACAAACGTAAAGTTACCGCTCCATGTCATCATGTTTGTTAAAAAACTGTTTGTTAAATTAAAAAAAAAATTAAAACATTTTTCAAAAATAGCATCTCTGTAAACATTTATTACATTCCTACACATTCCTCCCACTGTCAAATAACAGAGCTGAACCAATAATATGATTTTATCAGTTATTGGGGTAAAAATAGTAAAATGTTTAAAAGAATGAATGCAAAGCAAGCCGCAAAACCGACTTCACGTCAAAATTTTAGCTGCAGTATAAGGTCGACAAGGTAAAGGTCTCCGAATTTGTACATACTTATTGGAATAAAAAAAATATGAAGTACTCAATCTATTTCGATGAAAGTATCTTCTATCATATGAAACAAATATCATCAAAATCGGTTCACCGAGTCAAAAGTTCTGAGGTTACAAACATAAAAGCATAGGGTATGAATTAAGAAGCTACTCCTTTTTTTGAAATCGGTTGAAAATACTATGGCATGTCGGTTGCCAATTTCATAAAAATAAAACATTTAAACGCGTCAATAATTAAATTTAATTATTCGACAATTTATCGATAACAGCGCTGTTCAAGCTTTGTTTTAGCCAAGTGATCATTTAATATTCAAATTTAGAAACCTGCCCTGTAAAGCTTCAACTTTTTGTTTAAAATATTCTAAAGTATCGAAGTGAAAGTTAAAATTTTCTTTAGCTCGTAAGAAAATTTATGCATAAGTAAAAAGTTGAATTATTTAAAAGTAGAAAAATTCTAATACCACTGTTGTTGACTTTATTATAATAATAATAATAATAAGCCCCCTCAAATCCAACCTTTCGTCCGAGCTAAACAACGAGCTCACGTGGGGGGCGGACACGTGTACTATTGAAACTTACACGGCTAACAAGGCTATGGTAACCTCGAAGAGAGTAATATGGAAAGTCAACGTAAGAAATATAATTTGCGGTCGCTTCCCGGGGGTCGCCGGGGCGTATCTGGAGCCGACGCTGGATACCTCAGCATGCGAACCGTTGGCGACGGGGGACTGAGCAGGCGGGTTCCCCTCGAACAAAATACTACAGCCGATACGACTTCAAATCAGTCATTAACACCCTCATCATCATCTAATAGCTTATTTCAATCACCCAGCTCATCACCGCATTCATTTTCCTTACCATCCCACCCTCAATCAAATGAATCATCACCAATGTCTGCTGATGTTATGCAGGAGGCAACCGCCGCAAACCTTGCATCCGTCGCAGGCACCACACGGTCACGAAAGAAATGGTCTGAAGCCATGAATAAATTTATATGGCGTACTTACCTTGTCGTGACGAAACTAGAAACATCTATCAAGGGTTATTTAGACCCACTACACCAACAATTTAACGAGAAATTTCCGCACATGGAGGCATCTAAGCAAAGGGTAGGCTGTCAACGAAGAGCTATTATAAATAACAATCTTCTCTCTCCAAGTACTTTAGATGAAATAAGAACCGAAGTTACAACTTATCTTAATAATATTAATCCTACATTTACACCTACACCCCTTATATCAAACGGGACTAGACGAATGAGATGGTCAGACGCAATCAATGAATCGATAATTAGAATTTATTTTGAAGTAACTGCTAACGAAACAAACATGATTGCATATCGAAGTAAAATGTATCAACAGCTTATAACCAAATACCCCGAATTATCCCACCTTAGTGAGCAAAGAATTGCTGACCAACGTAGAGTAATAATAAACAATAAACTAATCACCCAAACTAAAATAGACGAAATTCGTAGTTCTGTCTTTCCTGAAAACCAAACTCAATCAGACGAGAGTAATATGGAAACCCTAACTACACTCGTTCACGGTTTAACAGCTTCACCATTAACCGATGAAGAAACAACTCCTTTATCAGAAGAAGTAACTAATGTGTCTGAGACATTAAACAGAGCTGATAATCAATCAACAATACCTAATTATTTGCCCGAGGAGACTGTAGAAAACATACAACATATATTTAACAACACTTTCGATACATTTAAAAACACAGACCCTACATTAAGACCATATTTGCCGAAACTAAAAACCTCAAAAAAATTAAGTGCAATAATCTATCATATAAATAACCACGTGCTCCCTAATTTTCTTACTGCGGATGCGAGCTTTGAAACCACCCATTTAATAATTTACTGTGCGGCATATACAACAGCTAAAATTACTGGAGCCAAAATTTACCACTCATCATCTAGTGTGACAAAATGTGACAAAACACCAGCTTGGCAAAGGCGTTTACAGAAAAGAATAGCCGATCTTAGAACCCACATCAGTCGTGTCACCGAATATATGAGAGGCAACAATAGTCGCTCCCTTACGAAACACGTAGAAAAAATCAAATTAAAGTATTCAATCCACTCGCAACACGAAAATAATAATACCGAATTACCACATTTCCTCGATACCTTGAAACAGAAACTAAATACACTTTCAAGCAGATTACGCAGATATAAACAAACTACACTTAGGAAAACACAGAACAGATTATTTCAAACCAATGAAAAAGGTTTCTACAGACATTTACAAGCTCCCACACAGACTCCTACTACTGAGAATGTCTCATCTACACCTGAAGACTTAAGTTCTTTTTGGTCAAATATATGGTCCAACCCGATTAATCATGTCAACGGTGCTTGGATACAAAACTATGAGCAAAAATTTTTGAACCTACCGACAATGAATTATGAGAATATAAGTATGGATTTGTTAAAAATGGTTATTGATAAAACCCACAACTGGAAGGCTACGGGCTCGGATAAACTGCACAATTATTGGTTTAAAAAATTCACCACCACTCACGAAAGGCTATTAGAACACATCAATAATTTTATAAAAAATCCTGAAACAATTCCACATTTTATCACAGAAGGCCAGACATACATGATTCCAAAAGAAACCGTACCCTCCACAAATCCTGCTAAATACCGCCCAATAACTTGCCTTCAAAACATATATAAGATCATAACCTCCTGTATCGCTGAACTGATTTCAATATACACAAACACTAATAACATAATTGCCGAAGAACAGAAAGGATGCAGGAAGCGAACCCAGGGCTGCAAAGAGCAACTTATTATTGATAGTGTGATATCTCGGCAAGCCCTTAGGAACCGACGCGATATATATACGATGTATATAGACTACCAAAAAGCCTTTGACTCGGTGCCTCACTCTTGGTTAATTCATGTTCTCAATATATATAAAATAAATCCTATAATAGTAAACTTTTTAAATACCGCTATGCAATCTTGGCGAACTAAATTAAAACTCCATAGTCAATCCAGTGCCGCTGAAACTGAATTTATTAAAATCCGACGAGGAATTTTTCAAGGTGACGCTCTGAGTCCACTTTGGTTCTGTCTAGCTTTAAATCCATTGTCCGAACTGTTAAACAACACTGAAACAGGGTTTCAAATTCACACCAACAATAGCTCCCATAACATTACCCATTTAATGTATATGGATGACATAAAACTTTTTGCTTCCAATCCCACAGAAATACACAAATTAGCTGAAACCACCGAGTCTTTTTCTACTGATATAAATATGCAGTTCGGAATTGATAAATGTGCCATACAATCAGTTCACAGAGGAAAAATTGTTGAAGTTACTCACACTTTATCTAATCAACAACAAATATTACCATTAGATGTATTGACAGGATACAAATACCTCGGTTTTCATCAATCCAAGCAAATTCATCAAAAAGAAACTAAAAACTCACTTCTTCAAAAATTCAAAGACAGGCTTCATAAAATTTTAAACACAAACCTTAATTCGCGTCACACCATAAAAGCCATAAATTCCTATGCCATTCCGGTTCTTTCTTACTCATTCGGCACCATACAATGGTCTCAGACAGATATCAAAAAGATGCAAAGAATCATTAATGTGCTAATGACTAAATATAGGAAGCATCACCCACGAACCTGCACCCAACGCTTAACGTTACCACGGGTAGAAGGCGGTAGAGGCATTATTGATATCCAAAACCTTCATAGCAAACAGCTTACATCTCTCAGGACATACTTCTATAACAGACAATCACACTCAAATTTGCATAAAGCTGTAGTCAACGCCGATAAAAAACTAACACCATTAAATTTAACTGATACCACATACCAACCTCCACAAACCACTAAAGAACAGAAAATACAACAATGGTCACAAAAATCACTCCATGGCCGACATCGAGCCGACTTAACCAACCCAGCCGTTGACAAGGTTGCGTCAAACGCTTGGTTAAAGGGAGGTGAGTTATTCCCGGAGACGGAGGGATTTATGTTGGCCATACAAGACCAAGTAATAGACACCAAGAACTACTGCAAGTACATTATACGAGACCGCCTTTTACACTCTGACCTTTGCAGAAAATGCCACAGTAGTCCAGAAACTATTCAGCACATAACAGGTGCCTGTAAAGCAATAGCCCAGACTGATTATAAACACAGACACAATACAACAATACAATACAAATACACTTTATTGCCAGAATCAACAGGATACAAACATATTAAAATATTTTATACAGAAGGAAAACTGGATTCAACACAATTTAGGCGGCCTTATCACTCATGAGCGATCTCTTCCAGGCAACCTTTGTTTACAAAAAAAGAAAATACAAAAAATAATAATTTGGTAGGGTTTGCATTGCCATTATAATAATAAAATAATATATATACAATATTTATTATACATAATAATAATAAACTTACATATAAATAAATACCTACATATTTCTTAATACAATATATAAATAAATGACATAAGTACACAAATGTATTTGGAGCGTAGTTAAATTTATGGAGAAGTAGTCTGAAGGTAATAATTCTTAACATTTTTCTTAAAGGAGTCTACAGATTTTGCATTGTGAAGTGACAAAGGCAATGAGTTCCATAAGGATATGGCTTTTACCGTGAACGATTGCTGATAAAAATGGGTTTTATGATGTGGGGTTACTAACAAATAGTTGCTAGATGATCGCAAGTTACGTTCATGGTCTTGATGCCGAAATATAAATCTTTCCTTTAAATATGAAGGCAGGATAGGGTTGAACAGTATACCAAATAAAAGGGAGAGAGTGTGAGTATTCCTTCGAAGACGAATTGGGAGCCACTTGAGCATAGCGCGGTATTCGGACACGTGATCATATTTGCGCAAACCACGACCAAGTATCAGCAATCATCCATCAGCACATAGCCTATAAATTCAAATTGTTACAGGAAAAGATCCCTTACTACAAATATAAGCCAGATGTTGTCATTGAAAACGCCAATGTAAAACTATACTGGGACCGAACTATACTCACTGACAAAACAATATCATGCAATAGACCAGACATCACCCTCCATGACAAAATCAACAACACTGTTTATCTTATTGATGTAGCTATACCTAATACACACAACCTCCAGACGACTCATATTGAAAAACTTAATAAATACATTGACCTGGGTATAGAAATAAAAAGGCAATGGCGTGCTCATTCCGTAAAAACTATTCCGATCATACTCTCATCTACAGGCGTAATTCCCAAAACACTCCATCAGTCACTTAAACTATTAGAAATGCATCCACTATCTTTCATACAGCTGCAAAAAGCAGTAATAATGAACACTTGCCGACTTGTGCGAAAATTTCTCTCAATATAATTCAGTTATAAGCATCATGTCTTAGCCAAAAGCTCGCATAGATGTTTCATCTTTAACCCTTAGTCTTTTTGACTAAGGTGAATGTAAAGCATAAACACATAATAATAATAATAATAATAAATTGTTTATTTATTGTCACTACAATGACGATATATTGCAATGTAGTGACAAAAAACTATGCTTCTTTTCTATATAGTTTCTTTTCAAAGTCAAGGGTAAATTTTGAATAAATATAACTGCACCAAAAAAATAAAATGTTCTTCACTTGATTTCAGAGTTGTATTGCCTCCATGCTTCGTTATCATATTTAATAAACAGTCTTGATCCATCACTTACCATCAAATAATAATGGATTAAAAGGTGGCTAATTCTTTGAAACAAAAGATACTAATTATGAAGTACAGCGACAAATTATGCAGTAAAAAGTGCTATTTTTAATTCTTCAAGCCTGAGTGAAACAGATTTTCTTCAAGAAAAATACCCATACATAAAAATCCTCGATTCATTTTATAACAATAAAAGTAAGAACTTTAGAACTCAGGAGAAAAGAACGAAACCAGTAATTTTAACGAAATAGGCAACACAAGATATCTCCTTAACTTTAACAGCCTAAGTAGTCTACGCAATCAGTACCACAACTTCACCAGCGCGTCGTAAAAGGATTCAAAAACTCACAGACGTTCATAACAATTTGTTTAACGACGCTTCAGCGTCCACGTCGTCGTATGAAAGTAATTTAAATTCGGTCGGTCTCGAGGCCGCGGGCGCGGACGTCTCTGCTTTCATTCAGTCTGACTTATAAGAAAAAGTTTCTAAAAAATAAGGTTAGCTATGTTACTACAAGTATAATCTACGAATAAGATCTCTTTTGGAAGGGTTTTAAAAGTAAATTTCGCATAAGGGTCGGTTTTTATGAGCATCGGTCATGTGCCGTCTTAAGTGGTAGTTTGGGTAAGGATAATATTAGGCACGAAATATACGCAGTGACGTTAAACTAATGGCAACGAAAATGAAGACATGACACATTAATTCCTTCATAACAAGAATAATTTTAGTTAAGTTACAGCAAGTAACTTTAAGAAGTATTTCCAGCCAGACACTAACCATCGCGTTGGACCAAGTCGTGGTGCGCAATCTGACATTTACTTTCTCCAGATTTGAACACTAGTTCCCCTATATGTGGCCACTCTAAAGTAATGCGTATATAGCGTATTGGGGAAACATGTACAAAACCGTACACCTGGGTAAAACCGTATAGCGTAGCTATTTTCGCTAATAATCTAAATTTCATGCGCAAAAGCCGCTCAGAGGTGCCAACCAAGCAACACTTTTGCAAACCAACACTTGGCGCTGTAGCTAGCGCAATTTGGCGTTATTTAACTTTATTGTTTTTCGGTAGCCTTGATCGTATTTTCGTGAATATAGAAGCAGTGATTGTGAAGTGAACTAACTATTGTCACTAATCAACTGTGTTGTACAAGATATATTTGTTATTTGTCGAGACTCGATCTCATCAAAATCCACACTACCTCGACCTCGTGAAATGTATCGGCTGTCAAGATTGGGCCCGTGAAGGCTGAACCAGTTGTGATACAAAGGTTGGATGATTTCTTTTGCACAAGATACAATATGACACGGTAAATTCCGGGGCAATATCGTATGTAGTATACGGTTTTACCCATGGGTTGGGGCAAAACCGGAAAAAGTAGTTGTTTGCTTTTTCATTGAAATTGTTGCCTAATTTAATTATTTTTTTCACAAATATTTTGATTGTAATGGGTACTTAATGAGTCTGACTGAATCAACAGGGTGACTGGTGACAAATTTTAGATACTGAAGGAGAGCACAGAACTTTATCGACTCGTATGTTTACGAATGTTCGTATACCTAGTATGGAGACGGCTTGTAAGAAATAATTGGAATCTATCAATTAAGGCACGGCCAGCTTAAATAAATATGTGCCTCGTAAATTTTTAATATTTGCAAACATGTTTTACTCTTAGATAACTGTAAAATAAAAAAAAATACAATGTTATTAAAAACTTGCAACCGACTCTATACTATACGAACATTCGTAAATATACGAGTCGACAAAGTTCTGTGCTCGCAACGTTGATCATAATTATGTAAAAAGTAGGCACATAAATTTTCACTAAAATTCCCCACACATAAATACAACTATGTTACTGTTTATTTTACATGCAACTGAGTCAATCGCGGCAAGTGACCTGGTACGCTAGCGTAACCATGCGTTGCGCAATCAATTCGTTAACTTTCGGTTAAGTTTACTCAGTAGATAATTAATATTTATTTTCAATAATATTTATTCTCTTCATGTATGATTTCAAACTATCACGTCTTTGAATTTCAAAAGTGACCCACCAGTCATCCTGTATATCTAGATTCAATACCTTTGCATTTTAAGGCGGAGACCCTTAGCTATTCGGGTTGAAGCTTGCTTGCTTGGCGAAGATACTCGTATTTATTTCTGCAGCATATGCTGTCAAAAAGATGTGAAATATCTCTAATGAAGCTACTGCGCGATTGGTTTATTTTGGTTATTTTCATAGCATAATGACATACGGCATTTTACTGTGGGGAAATGCCGCCGATATTAAAACCATTTTCGTGCTGCAGAAACGGGCTATTTGCTCAATCTACAAACTTAATTCCAGAGCGACACTTAGAAATAAGTTTAAAGAAATAAATATTCTTACATTTGCCTCACAATATATCTTTGAAAATATTATGTTTGTAAAAAGAACTTAAACATGTTACATAGAAAATTTACATAATGTTAATACTAGAAATAAGTATAAGCTAGCTGGCTATGATAGTAGACTTCATAAAGTCACTAACAAATTTATGGGTCAATGCATACGTTTTTATAATAAGGTTCCCACAAATGTTCATGTAAATGTGTAATGTAAAAAATCGACTTGATAAATTTAAAGAAAATATTAAACAAAATCCACCTCCTTCTTGTCGAAACAACAGCAAGAACGTCATGCTCCCTCAGGCGGTATGGCTAGTGGTAGCCTCGGGTGTCGGGTCACCCTCTTCCCTAAAATATGGTTGAGGAGGGTGATGGCTAGTGCTTGCGTTATACTCATGAACGGGTGCTGCTAGCGGTGCCAGGTCGTTTTGCTGATGGCTATATGACTATGTTACTTTTTTGAATCTCCATATCCACGTCCACGTCCTATCTTTGTCCACGACTATCCTCATCTCCATCCACATTATCTGTACTCTCTCTCACCTCTATCTCTACGTCTATATATCTATGTCTACGTTTCTGTCTAGTACTTGATTGCATATTGTATAAATATAATAGTAAACTTCAGAAGATCACCAACTCGTTCATACCCATAACATTTTAGTATAAATAATGTGTAATTTATACTTAAATTCCAAAATATTTAAGATTAACCCATCGATAGATTTAAAGATAAGTATCCGGATATCTTAAAGTAAAAAATTATTAAAAGTTTTACTATAAGATATCCGGATGCAAGAAGACGGGATTCCCTGGTTGTTAACTGTTATTGTGTATTTTTAAAAGATGATTGCTGTTGAGTTTCTTGCCACTTCTTCTCAACAGATCGACTTTCCAAAGTGGTGGTAGATTCAATTCAATTTGTAAATTGTTTGACTTATTTCAAATATATTAAAATACTTACGAAATAAAGATTATTTTGACTTTGACTTTGACGGCTTTGACCCAGTCTCCCATATTATATGTTTAAAAATACTCTAAAAAATCGAAAATCCTGTATAACTATTAGTCAACGCTCAACTAACTTGCGAAAAACGTATGCATGTTCTTGACCATGTACTTAAGAATAAATTGGTACACATGCAACCTTACAAAGATGTTTGAGACTGACTTTTATCGATATTGTTATTGAATCAGTCACTATTGAAACGGCAAAAAGTACCGTATGTTGAGAGTAGTACATCGTGCTGCATTAACCTGTAATGCATTACAAGTAGAGTGAACACAAGACTTCAAAGAATAAAACTCCAAGTACTTGCATCGCTCTTGGGCTTATTTCTTTGTTGTATACAAAGACTTTAAAAGATTTCTTTGAAACAATTTGGAATATCTCCCAGGAAAACAGCACTTCAGGCCAACTAGTAACATCGCAAATTTAAACAAAAGTAGCCTGCTTTAAACAAATTTCAGAACTTCTTTTGTTTAAGTTTTAATTAGGTTAATGGCAAAATGGTTCCAACTTGGCATGGTCCAAAGAAACAAATAGTCTTCGCAATTTCAACAATAACCAAATAAGTCATACTACAACTTCACTTGGAGCAATTCTATTCACTTTGTTGCTTTAGTTCGATCAGTCAGTTAAAGTCTTTTCTCGACACAAAGAAGCACGTTTTAACGTATAATTAATTGTTTCCTTTTCTTTGTTACAGGTCAAAAGATGTGCAAAACTACTTCCGTTCGTGATAGAAAAGAAATGAAATTAGAGTTTTAGATCTCAGTATGAGCTCGATAGTCATAGAGGCAAATTAAACTATAGAAATGACCCCGAAGAGGTGATATACACATGAAATGGCTGCCCACAGACTGCCATTACACCTTTGCAATTCCATAAAACAGTATTGCCCGAAAATAGACTTGAATTTAAAAAATAAGCTGTCGAAGTTTCAAAAAGAGAACTCGTTAAAAAAGAGGTTATTTCCAAAGTTGAACTCGCTCGAAAAAGTTAAATTAGTGATATTTCTAGTGTTGTTTATCAGCGAACGTTCTAGCTGCAATGGTTATAGTGGGGGCAGGAACTCTATGCTACGAACTAGAGTGATAGGAACTAGGTACGGTAAGCTGCAGGGTGTGATTCTGCCAATGGATCAACACAAGTATCTGAAGCCCGTCGAAGCGTACCTCGGAGTGCCGTATGCGACGCCACCCACCGGATCTAACAGGTTTGTATGAGTTAAATAATTTTATACTTCCTAAACTGGCCTTATTTTAATAAAAAACAAAATAATTGGTTTTATTTTTTTAAATCTAATTATTTTTACTGTTTATAATGTTAAGAAATTGGTTTTTATTCTCGAACATCTTGTGGCTGCTTATGTGTAGAAAAAATATGGTTTTGACTGCAGAACAACCAATTCTGCGTTTGATTTCCAGCCGGGCAATTGTAGTCATGTTAATTTGGTTTTGTTTCGGGGTTCTCTATAAAGCAAGATTAAATTAGCAAACTATTGTATAGTCTGGGTTACTTATGGTTTAATAATGATGTTTATTACTTCAATAGCTTATTTTAATAGTTATAACCTGAAATTTGGAAAGCCAAATGCTTGTAAAGATAAAATATCTCAGATTTTGACGTCCACGAAGCACCATATTCAACTCATTATTTCGATAAATTGATTCAACTTTGAGAAAGAATTGAGGGAGCTTTGTAAGAAGTTTTTTTTAAGGAACACTGTAAGTTGTTTTTGTTCTGTTATTTTAAACCAACAAACAACTCCAAGCATAATCTAAACTCAAACCTTAAAAAAAACGTATCTTGAAAAAAAAGTAGTTACTCTACACCCTTGAGGTCTAAAATAATCAAGTAGCTATACGTAAAAACATTATTCTCGTATTTCGTATAAAATTAGTTGTTTAAACGAATAATCCACAACTATATTGAAAGAAGAACTTTGAAATGGATATTTTATAGTGGTTATAAATGAATATTAAACAGTAAACTTTTCAAAAACAAAAACGGTGTTAAAATTTGATTTCTTCGAAGCAACTTAACCTCTCATAAATAATAATCAAATGTAACACCAACAAAATTAACCTTAATTATTCGCAGGTGCGTACTAAAACGTCCTCTATCGTCGTAGTTTCAACTCGACAGACGCTCCTAACTAATTCAGTTGACTGTCTCAAGGTTCGCCCCGACCCGCGCGCCCGCTCCCTGGGACGACATCAAAACCGTGGACCGAATGGGGCCAGCGTGTCCCCAGAAGCTACCGGACATATCGAATGAAACACTGGCCTTGGACCGAATGCCGAAAGGCAGGTTGGAGTATCTGCGGAGGTTACTGCCGAGGCTTAAGAACCAGAGTGAGGATTGCCTGTATATGAATATTTATACGCCCGTTCAAGGTACGTGAAGAAATTGATTAGTTTCTTATTTGTGAACAAAATATACAGGTTATATGCAGGATTTTAGAACAAAAAACAACAGTAGCTGATAACCCGTGATCGTATTAGAGCATGAAGCGTAGTACAATTGTTGTGCTTACTCTAAATGTAATATTTTCAGCGTCGGAAAATGCGCAAGCTCTAGAAATGCCTTTTGATACAAAACTGGCATCCTTTATAGTTTTGACATCCATGATAGGCTGAGTTTGTATTTAAAAACACGTAGGATACTTGTTTATTATCAGACTTTACTTCTTCCCTCGAGGTTTTTGTGGCTATAAAGCTATAACGACACTTTTATCATTTTAGCATCGTCACTTTTATTTATTTATTGCGAAAACTTAAGGAAATAATACAAGATAATGCGCTTCGTTAATAATTTTACTGGAAATGAAATGAAAATTGTATTTATCATAAGACCATCGAATGGCCGCTTAATGACGTCACAATTTTGTACTTCGGCTTTAACAAGGTGTTGATAGTTATTTAATAAGATATTACAGTAGACCAAGAGACAAAAAAGCCGGCGGAAAAAAACTCTTGGCACTCTTTTCAGTCAGGATTATATGAATTAATACAAATAGGTAGATACAGTACAAATTGATCATGACATGAAAAAAAAACAAACACAAGACGGCTAATTGTGAGAGCCAATGTCATGCCACAAAAAAATTGCTTACATAGTAGGTGCGTTGAGCTATGGATGCACAACAAGAACATGACAAACTGGGACCAGAGTATTTAAACAAGAATGGAATAAAATAGTCATAGTATCATCAGCAAAACGACCTGGCACCGCTAGCAGCACCCGTTCACGAGTATAACGCAAGCACCAGGTTGTGCTGACTCTAACCGGTTGATTAGATTAGAAGCTTTGCGAGTGAGTTCGTTCAGGGTAACTTAGTCCAGGTAGGTACGTGGAAGGCGTGATCTATGGCGCAAAGATGTATCGTATTCGTCTATTTTTACCGCACAATTTATATCTTTCGATGTTAATTGCCACTGCTTAGTCTCTGCTACCATCTATTTTATTCATAATATACGTAAAGGTGATCTAAGAAATGCGCAGTTTTTAGAATGTTTAGTAAAAACATTTCCGGCAAGAAAACTTTGATAACACCTTGTGATACTGTTATATATCCTATCATCAATAATCCCACGTTAGTTTTATTTGAAGTTTCAAAGGCATAGATATTATGATCAATATCATTAGGAACTAGAAATGATGTAACATGATACAAGGTGTAAATTTTGGGAATAACAAGAGGTATTTGAATAATCAAAGCGACTTTGTCATCGTGAAAATAGAAATATTATTTTAAAATCCCAAAACCTTCAGGATCATTGCTTCAGTTTTACATGCTACATTATCCAAACTAATGTTCTCACGTTAAGGGGGCTGATATTTTATATTAACGCGCTATTCTCTTTAAAAGTCCAGCTCTTAATTATGGTTATTTCAAAAGCAATACTTTATCAATAAGTTCCTATGAGAACAATACCTATGAGCGATTTTTGCTAAGTTAATTTAGCCTTTTAGCGTTAAAGAATTAAAAATATTCACTTCTCTCTCCCACAAAACTTCTAATGTACACTATTTTTAGGATAAAAAAAGAATACTTACTTATAAAAATGAACAATATCAGAATAAATCATAGTTGTTCAGCCTGAACTAACACAAAGCCACATTTGGCATGGATTTGCTCACGGAGCTGCCGTAAAATATGTAGTAGCTGTGCGACTCGGTGCACTTTGCAAACAGAGAGCCACCGCCTAACGTTGCTTCGAGATATCCGCTGAGCGTTCGACTTGGAAAATATCGCTTGTGTCGTAACTAGATATGACCAAAGCCTAGTTCTGGCGCAATACACATATTGAATATCAAAGTTCAAAGCTACAACATATACAATTAATTATCTTTGTGTATCTGGCGGTGCTTTATTTATTCTTCTTTCAAACTCTCATGTAGGTTTTACTGCATTAAACGTGCAATCATTTACAGAATTATTGAAATAAGGTTGAGGTGTACGTTAATGAAATGCAAAGTTTCATAGTATTATTATTTCCTAAAACAGATACTTAATGCATATTTTTGACGTCAAAAGTAAGAAAAGATAGGTACTCCAAAGGATCAATATTTTTCTGTCTGCTGTTTTTTCGTTTCATCCATTTATATCTTTAACTTATAACTCAATAGCCTTAGAGATAATAATCTGAACTTAATATAAAATACTTAGATTTGCAACCTAACTTCCATAAAATCGAGCTGCCTACAATGAATCTCTTCAATTTGGTATGCGAGTCCGACTCTCACGTTACCGTTTTTTATGTAAGTTCATCTACATATGAAAACAATATACTTACTGTTTAATTTGATATCCCAACCTATGTGTGGATTGTGTCGACAAATAAATAGAAAAATGTTATACCAATTTTTCAAAATATTATTTCAAAGCTTCAAATTGACATAGATAGAACCGAAATTATTTAGCGATCGATTATAATTAATAACTTTTGTTAACCATGTGTGCCCTCCCAATTTGAATGTCACATTATTGATACGAGCACATAAATCATGGAATTGCATTATGAATTTTAATAAACAATCAACGCTCATTAGAATATTAATTATGAGAGCTTTTGTTCCATCTGTTCTGTTATATCATAACTTGCGATATGTATTATATACATTTTATATGACGTGACTGTACTACGCGGGTTAAGAACCAGACAAGCGTAACGTAAAATAGACTACTTCACAGGAGAGCCGAAAAAAAACTGAAATTAACCTAATATTCTCTTAAGTTTTCGCGATTCATACTATTAAATAAAACACTTTTTAACCGGATTTATCGCTTGACACCTCATTCGCTCGTGACCACGGGGTCTGCAAAGACACCGAAACGTCGAGTCATTTAAATAAAATGTAAATATACGCGATAAATCCGGTTAAAAAGTGTTTTATGAAATTTACCTATTATCATCTGGAAACAATTTTACTGCAAAATCTATAGTTATAACTACAGATATCTATTAGTTTATATAATCGAATAAAGCTTTATTTATCGGCTACAGAATAGTAAAACTTTTTAGGTACATAAAAAAAGTTTTTATTACAAATTAATTTATTAATCAAGAAATAGTCGACATACGTCATTACATATTTTTTAATTTATGGCTGTTACATAAATTAAAAAATAAGCTGAATACAACGGAACTTCCGTTAAAATGACTTTAAAAATTAAAGTCTCATAAGCAGTACCTAACAGTACTTTACGCTTATTTGGCACAAAACAAACCTAGCCTATATATCAAACTTTCAGTGCTAAAAACGTATGCCAAGATACGTTGTTTGAGCGATTACATTCTAATGTCAAGAGTATTGTAATAATTTAATTTTACATATTTTTAAATTTCTACTGACATTTGCCTACTTATTAATAATTTTACTGTTTTTTTTTTAAATGTTTTAAATAATAATTAAATTTGACATTCATATAATATTTAACTCCTATTGACATTACTTACAAAATTTATTATTAATAGTCTACTGTTTTCATTGTAATTATCTACCTACTGTGTTGAATTGTATGTAATATTTATGTTTGTGATGATGTAAATTTTGATATGGCTCTGGCTGAAATAAATGATTTGATTTGATTGTAAGTAGAGACACTTCAATTTGGCAGTAAACAAAACTCATTTTTTTTTATATGTTATTTTTGTATTAATCAGTCTACACATATCATCGTTCCAATTTTTTGGCACATGAAAATATGGAGATTAAAAAACCGAATGGCGAGAAATTTTATTTTTCAATTTTTGCCATACGCTACTCTGGTTTTTGAGCCACGACATATATGTACGGTTTCATTTATTTTTTGTATTTTTTAGACCTTTTGTCTTGGATTCATTAACTTCAAAATGCAGCTAAGTTATAGGCAAGATGAAGGAAAGTTCCTCAATAAGGAAAACTTGTCAAAAACGGAAAACAAACAGGTGACCTGTTAGTTTTTCGGAACCATCATAATATGAAAACAATTTTCTTTGGTTTTCAATATTTGCGAGTAGTTACTAAGTTCGAAATAAATAATCTTCCCTTTTTTTATTTTTAAAAGGAAGTTTTTCTAATCTTCATTAGAAAAACTAGCGCAAATTACAAACCATTTTATAATTTGCGCTAAGTTTCTAAGAAGTACCTTTATGGTGAGAAAATTTAGTGCTAGAAGACACAAAACCCGTTTATTTTTTTAATCAAATTAGTATTTTACGCCACTTTTTTAACGACACAAAGCAAATTGATTCATTGAAAATTATTAGACTGTGCGGAAAATTTACATTTAAATAAAACGCTGACAAAAATCTGACGCCGAGCGCGTCTGAGGCAGGGCTGCGTAGTTGGAATGTTCATACACGGTTACATCAAAAATATTTTAAGGTTCGTTGTCATGATCTGGTTACTTATTAAAATTAATCAAAATATATATAAAACTGTTCCGTTACTGACTGAGTGACTGAGGTACTGAGTGACTGAGTGACTAACAGACAACGTACAGCCGTAGAGAGCTGAAATTTGGAACATAAATTCTTTAGGAGATGTAGGGGTGCACTAAGGAAGGAATTCCCAAATTTCCCACGGGAACGGGAAATATAGGACTTTTTTTTTTGTGTATGAAAAATCTTATTCCTTAAGTGCACCGATGTGAAACTTGGTGTAAAGGTTTTTCAATGTGTGTCTGGTTGTGTTATGAAAGGAATTCCCGAAATTCCCACGGGAACGGGAAATATATGATGTTTTAGTTTGTATGAAAAAATCCCATACCTTGAGTGCACGAATGTGATACTTGATATAAAGGTTCCTCAATAAGTGTCTGTTTGTATTATGGAAGGAATTCTCGAAATTCTTACGGGAAGGGGTTGGACTTTTTAGTTCGTATGAAAAATCTTATTTCTTGAGTGTACGGATGTGATACTTGGCATGAAGGTTCTTCAAAGAGTGACTGGTTGTGCTACGAAAAAAATTCCCAAAATTTCCACGGGCACGGGAAATATATGATTTTTAGTTTGTATGAAAAAAACTTATTCCTTGAGTGCATGGGTGTGATACTTGGTATAAATGTTCTTTCAGTGGGTGTCTCGTTGTATAGTTTCTGAAATTTCCACGAGAATGGTAGTTAAGCGCATACGAAGTTGCGGGATAAAGCTAGTTTATAATACTTCGAAACGGAGTCAAGTATTTTAGAAAGGTTTGTACATAAATGATAAAAAATGTCAACGATGAATCGGTATTGGACTGATTCTTGCAACAGGCTCGTCTATTTCAACTTTGAATCATAGATTAATCGCAATGTGAGGCCATTATCAGAATTGGGTATGAAACGCCTATTGAATAATAAATCCAGCATCTCATATTCAAATAGTTATTTTATGTTTTGTTTTCATAACTTAACGTTTACCTCATTTTATTAATTTTCATTGTACCTAATACCTATTAACAAAGATTTAAATCCATAGATTTGCCCGTACGTGTCGTAAGGTTGTCATTTTTACTCACACAAGCACGGCACGTCCACGTCAACAAACGTCACAGAATAAGATCAGATGTAACTTACGCTGAAAACACGCCTAAAATGATTACAGAGTAATAAAAATAAAGATAAATATTTATAAATCGTTTATTTATTAAGCACATACCTAAAGGATTGTTAACTTAAGTACCTGCAAAAAGCACCAACTTATAATTTTTTTGGCGTTCTGTTGTTTGTGTTTTTTTTTTATGTAAATAAAATTAAGTCTCAAATTCCATCGTCGACCTAGATCTATTAAGGGTGAATAGTACCCATCTTTTCTTACTTATTTCACTATGAAACACCTTACCCCAAACCTAACCGTTTTCGAGATAAAGACTTTTAATTTTTAAATAAAAATTGCCGAATTTTGCCATTAAATGTCATATTTTAAAATTAGTGCACTTTAACATTATTATTTGATTCTCAAATGCAGATTAAGATGTTCTATGATCTGAGTAGGTAACCAAAATTATATGTAAGATTACTAAATACATAGTTCTGAGCGATTGAAAGTTGAAATAATAATTAAATAATAATTTGTCAGCTACTCAACAAGGTATAACAATTTAGGCTTTTATTTAAATTCATAAAAAAGCATAGTTTCAAAGTCGATACTGGACGTAAAAATAATTAGGCTGATTGAGCTAACTTCATTTTTTAGCCCTGGAAAGATGTGTTTTTAATTTAAAATTATTAATTAAAACCGTTATGATTTAATGTAGGTTAATATAATGAACCAATATATTTTTCTATTTGCATTAAGTAGTCAAAAAATACGACGGCTTTATAAAGTAAAATAAAAACTTCAAAGGTTTTCTATTATGATTTTAAAAGGTTAAATTATGAATTGAGTTGATCTTTTATTTACTATCTAATTACTTACTCTTTGGCGGCCGGGCGCTTCCTTGCCCGACAAAATCGAGAAATGCATTAAATAATATAATAATTAGTAACGCATGAAAAGTAATATATTCATCCTTGTTTGTATTGTGACTTGTATTTTTACACCCGCGAAATGAACAAGACAGCATAATTAAGTCTTTATGTAAATATTTTAAGCAAAATAATCTATGTGAACGTGCACGACAAGCGCTCATTAGAGACTGTCACAAAACTTGTGCATGCACCTCTTTCAGTAATGACAATATTTCGTCAGTTCTTTGTACTGAAAGGGCGCATCTATGGATTTAAATCTTTGCCTATTAAGCAGGTATATATTATTTTATAATGAATGATTGAGCTATTATCGATTCACGTAAGTGAAGAGACTTTTAATATCTAGTAAGTTCAACCCAGAAAAAACTACAAAGCAGAAATTTCGCTGTTATCTAAGAAATGTGTTTTGAAGCATCCTTCGTGCAATTCATATTGGGTTGGAATGCAGGCAGCGCTCGAACTTACCTATTTTGCAGACTACGCTTGTCTTGCCATGAAATATGAAAAAGACGTTGAAAAATTTTTAAACTTCTCGCTGCAAGTTAAATTCTTCTAAGATTTATATATTGTAAAGAAAAAAAGAACGCGTTTACAGTAACACTTGTATATTTAGTTCCTGTTTTGAATTATGAACAAGAGCGAGTAAACGAATTTTTCAGTGTTTTCTTTTAGAATATAAATCATCATCTTAGTAGTAATAACGGAAACATCATCATTATAATCTGCCTACACGACTTAACAGACTTTGAGTTTATAAGTTCAATAATGTTCAGTAATTAACTTTTGATAAAAGGACTAGATTAAAGATAAATAATCTTAAGAACTATCATTTTTATTAACTCTAGAAAAATAATAAATAAAAAACAAAATTTAAACAAAAAAAGCCTCCTAATATTGATAGCATTAGTCTTAATAGGTATACAGAAGATTACGAATAAAAATTTAATGATATCGATATCGAAAATAATTGGCGTATAGACCTGATACTGACTTGAAGAGACAACGTTTTTTGCATTGTATGATAGATTACATAAAGTATCTGCCATAAAAGATTCTTAGAATTTTGCCAAAAAATTAAAAACTGATTTTAGATATTTGCGTGCAACTGATTTTCGCGACCTTTCGACCTCTAACTTTTTTAGCGGGCATGATATCAATGTCAGTTTTTATAAATTCATTGTGACGCTGTAATAAAGGTGTATACAAAAATTCAGCTCACTAGGAATTTTTCCGCAGATAAAATCTAACATGAGTACCTATTTTACATTTTAACGAGACGTTTCGGTGTTTTAACTGACAGTCACGAGGGACATCTACTTAGTATGAGAAGTAATTCAACTGAAATTAGCCTAATACCTAAAATGTTTTCATTATACTTAAGGAAATAGCACTGAGAATAATTTTGAAATTAATTATTTTTATTCGGTATTCTTATTTGTATTATACACATAGCACTGTTGAGAAAAGAGTCCATTTAACTTTTCAGACAATATTTTAATTGAAACTGAAAATGATAAAAAAGGTTGCAAAGCGGCGCTGAATCCACCAAATAGCAAATACCTACGCATGCTCACGAAAGAACTCAAGTTACGTCTAAGATAAAAACTTGAAGGCTCAGTAAATACTTAAACCTCAATGTGAAAAATGAGACTTTTAGAAGGATTAGAGTCCACATTTGCAACGCTAAACTGGAGGTCTGACAATGCATAAAAAAGTTAAATGTAGTTCGTAAATAAACTCTTAAAACTCTGATCGAATTTCAATTATTCAGTACCTACTATTATTTATGTGAGAAATCAATATCTACATAGAATTCAAAAACTATCACATGTCTTGAAATGATGTCCTCAAAAGCTTTTCGATATGAAGAAGTCCTATCACTTCCGCCACATTATTTATTTTCAAGAGCGGTCACATGCAATGAGTATTTGTCATTATCTCTCTCACTTTTGTTCGCTGTACAAATACCAAAAGAGCCACAGAACCATTGTAAGAAAGGGACAAAGGCATTTCATCGCTTTCCAGAAAACTATGCCGATGAAAAGAGAAAGATACTCTATTGTGGGCCGTGATTAAAATTTTCGTCTCTGAAAGCCGAAGGTTTTTCACTCTATAGATATTTCATTTGTTCCCTGACTGGATACTATTGACATGAAATATTAAAATTATCTGCAGAAAGATTTATGGAACATGAGACTTGAATAGGAAATAATCTATCTGTAAGATTTAAAATATTGCTGTAGCTCTACGAGCGGCAAAGGCGTAAGGTTTAAAGTAGGACAATTTGGCCTGGAAACATAACATTTAAATTTAATTTTCAAAAACAACACTTCCTCCGTTAAAATATGTGTTTATTTAAAGACGTCAAAGACTATTAATATATCCCGACTCCCATCTAAACTAAACCAAACCAATTCCTACAATTTGCATAAAATTTGATTCTAAGTTCTAACACAAACAACGTTGGTATATTTCAATTAAGTATCAAAACCGCATCAATAGACATCCAAATAATTCAATTATCTATGCTAACACCGATGTCACTCGCATACTACATACACTACCGAGTCAATAATAGAATATTGACCTTATTCCATACATGGTAGAAATTTTGTTTGAAAACACATTTTGTAGGTCATCAGGCATTGTGAGTGCAGATACGCTCTGCAAATGTTTGCTTGACATTTTCACTCGAGCTCTGTGCTCAGAGAAGTGCTGTTTTGACTTGCTGAAGTAGGTTCTTCTGTCGGTAGGAACCCTTCACTGGATGTGGATCACATCGAATACAATTCAGAAAGTCTTTTTTCAGGGGATTTTCCAAAATATAAACGTTTATTGTTATGACCTGTGTTTAACATCTGGCAAGTGGCAAACAAGTAAAGGAATTATACTATCTTATCTTACTAATATTATAAATATACATAAATGTGAAAGTTTATGGATGTATGTTACCTATGGAGATATCGGGATCAAAGTTTTATAAAGTTGAAATCTAATAAAAAAAATGTTAATCAGGATGTCCACAAAAAGAGCTCTGATTCCACATTAGTAAACTCATGCTGCTAAACGAAAAGTTAAAAAATAACATATTTTAATATTTGCGCGGAAGCATGCTACCGGTGCGGGTGACAGTTTTCGTTACGTATCGTTTCACCCCTGAACGTTTTCCGCGATCTATGTACAAATAATGACTTAGTATTTCACCTGTACCATTAATAGTGTGGTAAATGAAATCAAGACCAATCAAATGTTCTAGTTAACAAATAAAATCCAATACTTACAAAGTTATCTGACCTGGTTATTGCGTCGCCAGCGTCTTTATTATTGAGTCCACAACTCTCGTTCTTGTAAGGATAAATCTTTTTCCAATTTTCCCCACCGAGTCAGATTGTAGCACTTT
Source organism: Stenoptilia bipunctidactyla (assembly GCA_944452665.1). Classification (NCBI taxonomy): domain Eukaryota; kingdom Metazoa; phylum Arthropoda; class Insecta; order Lepidoptera; family Pterophoridae; genus Stenoptilia; species Stenoptilia bipunctidactyla. The sequence continues at coordinate 510,996 of OX101723.1, forward strand.
AAATGATATTGACAGATTTAGCTTCATTTATAATAATTTCTTTTTATAATAATTGTAAGCGTTTCTATGCATAATATTTAAATGTAATTTTTTTATAAGAGGTGGAGACCTGGTGTCTTGAAACACAGACTTCGAGTCTAGCTTAGGCATCAGTCTCGCACGATACTGTTTCAATAATTATAAGTAATGACGAACACTTTGGCGATGGGGTATCACTGTCTGCCGCAGACGCCAGTGGTTGCGGGTTCGATTCCCGCACGGAACAAGAAAAAAAAATGTTCCGGGACTGGGTGTTTATCTATTTATGTATTCTAGGTTCCCCCCTGGTTCGCTATAAGGTACATGGCTATGCTTACTTTGGGGCCATGTAGTTGGTGTGATTGTCTGAGGATTTTATTTATGTAATGTTATTATAATAAATAAATAAATCAAATATGCATCAAAAGTTTCAGCGCTTATTCGAATCCATGAAATCCTTTTTTGTCAGTTTTCTTTTCAATTATGGCAAACAATAATTTATTCATAATGAATAGAAAAAGTGGTTATTTCGGAGCTTTTTTTATTATTTATGTAACTTTTTATTAATTCATAGCTTAGTTTTAATAGCACAAAAAAATGATGATAAAACTTTTTCCATTTCTTTTCCTCAATATCAAAACCGAAACTATAGCGGCCTCTGTATGGCTTACAATATGCACAACTTATCATATTTGCAATAAGGAAAACGTATTTTTTTATTTCCGCTTGGACAACATCCAGACTCACAGTTATCTTCGCTCAACGAATCTGTCATGTGAACTGTTCAGTAAAAAGATGGTGGCTTTCGTTGCCAGTCTGGGGCCTACTAGAATGATCCTTTTGTAGTCTTGATAACAAAGGTTATTGTTATTTTGGATAAATTTTAAGCCAGCAATTTTGGAGCGGAATTCAAGAGGCCCTCTTTTATTATTATCTTTTATTTTATTATTCATAACATCCTTTATAATATAAATAAGTTTTGTTTCTGAATTACCTTTTAATGGAATTATTTTAACTTAAAATAGTTACTAAGCTAAAATCACCAACTTGACTGAGCTTAAATCTGTAGGTTGTATTAAGTTGTATATAGTATTATCGCTTAAAATAAGAATCGGCGTTCCCTTGTTTCTGTGTGTCCCAAAGGAAGACAGGCGAGAAGTTATGTATGCACACAATTTAACTATAAAAAATATGTACAACACCTGGTTCTGTCACGTTTGTATCAAATCAAATCTGTGGTAAAAAGAGATGATTAAGTTTTAATACATTAATTATGCAAAATGTCTTAACGTTAGTATGGAGATACTCTGTGGATATCTATTATTAGAAATATTTAAAAATATGTTAACAGCATTCGTATAGTTCATTATTCCTTAAAACCAAAAGATTTTCACAATAATTATGAGTAAATAGACACTTTATGAGCATGAATCACCTTTTATAAATGTAATAAAAAGGTTCCCTTGCGTATGTAGAGCCAATTCAGAAATAATGCTATATTCTGAAAATGACATGGTAGTCTGAAAATGGCAAAATTCTTTCCCAATCTGATTGCTTTTTTGACTTTGATCAAGTCAATATTCTTTACCGGGCGCAACGAAAGTCATATAAAACAACTTGTGTTCGATTGAAACAGAATTCTTTTACCGATTAAGTTTTTTACAAAAGTTTTCCAATCCTTAACAAGTTTTGTTGTTACAGTTGGGCCGATGTTACAAGCAAAATACCCTGTATTGATATTCATACATGGAGAATCGTTTGAGTGGAACTCAGGAAATGTTTACGATGGTTCCGTTCTTGCGAGTTATGCAAACCTAGTAGTCATTACCATAAACTACAGGCTGGGGATCCTGGGTAAGTGTGCTTTGTATTTTATTTGTTTGATGTCGGATGTAACAATGTTCCATTTAAATATTATTAACGTTTAGTATCTGTAATTCTCTAGGTATAGTGCTGCAGCTTCTCATGTCTTTTATAATAAGCTTTCTAGGTTAAGCCAGAACGGTTGTTCTATGAAAATCTTTATATAAACTATTGTTTACCACTTAGTCGGCGTCAAAACCCGCGTTTCACCTAAATTTCACCCAATGGTAAGTGTAAATGAGGTCAAAGATGACAGCACACGGGCTTATACTGACTCCTACCGGGCTTATACCGTGTGAGTGGTGATATTTTGCGACAGATTGTATGTGAAAGTTGGTCGCTAGAAGGCTTACCATCCGGGTTATTCGCCTTTTACGTCATGCTTATCCAGGGGCGGTGGTTATTCTAATATGACTCTACACAGACAGAAGTTTAATACCTATCTTATATTCCACCATTGTACGTAAAGAGTGTTAGATCCATAGTAATTTTTAGTTTGTCTAGAAGCATGTCACTGTAAACATATTCATTTTAACAATTTATTTATTGGTCCAAACATGATGAGTAATCAAAATACAAGCTAATTCTTTTTTTACCTACTTACATTCTTTGTCATTGATGTAGTCGAGTACAGTGTAATAACATTTGTTACTGAAAAACGGCTAATAAAAACATTACAAATAACTATTGACTAACAAGGCATATATCACATGTTAACAAGTCCGTCACATCACAGTGCAATGGATAAATACATCGCAGGAACACAAAGTTAGTGCACGCAAAGCAAACATGAAAAGTAACTGTATTTCCCTTTGTAGGAGCAACTTTATAAAGCTACCTGCAAGGCTGGACCTTTGTGTGCCTGTATGTATTCGAATATTCACTGTTCCCTGTAGATTTACTCATAACACTTCTAACATAGGTTGGCCTGCCCTCTGTTTGTTAAAAAAATACGAAGCACATTTATTTTTTACTTTTCTATAAATATGATTATTTTGATGATTTCATTCTATTCGTTATTCAAAAACTTTGATTTTTTCATGACAAATGTTTGTAAGATCTGTGTTTATTTGTCACTGATCCATGACATGACAAATATATGTGGTGAGATAAATAATAACAGTGTTTGATGAAAAGTCAATCACGTACTAAATCCACAAACCATGTGTCCTTGCTATCAGATTGTTTTAGAGGAAAACAAATAAAACGAGAAAAGTTAGCCAAAATCTAAAAAACTGTAAAGATATGCTTTCATAGTTTAACAATCATAACTATGTCGCTAATGGAACAGTAGAGCTTATAGAACCTTGTGAAAATCATAATTATAAATGGCACCATCATGAATTACTCAAGTTCCTCCTACACAAAGTCTACTACTTAATAGTCTGTTTGAAGGGAAGTATCGTATTTTAATTAGAACGCTAAATTAAATATAAACTTTTAAAAATTCCGTTTCATGATATTCTACTTGTATACATAAAATTACCAAGATGACTTTTCAAAACAGCGCAACCTAATTTTATTCAAATAATTCAACAAGCCAAAGATAGAAAAAAGTCACAGAAAATAAAAATCATTTTCACATTTCGAAATACAAATGTGCTCACATAAAAAACATCGAGCAAAAAATCTACATGAATTCAAAAAGAGAAGTTTTAATCTGTTTGAATATAACACTTATTGCCAAACGCATATGGTTTACGTTAGCTTGAAATATATGATTAACAAGTTTGAAGCGGAGAGCTAAACAAGAAATGTTTAATTTAGCAAATTGAATCGTGATAAAGCCATATAGCTTTGGAACTAGGCATTACATAATTAAATCTCAGAAAAATAAAATTATGTTTAAGCACGAGAACCTCATGATTAATTCTCATACTTCTAAAACATCAAGTCCGTGAGCAAAAAGTTTATTCTATCGAAGAAATGTTAATCTCGTTAACGAAATAGTCCGATATCATTGCTCCTGAAGTTATTACTCAAAGTCCATGTAATTTTGGGAATATTTTTTAGTACAAGTTGGATTAACTGGTTTACTTTTAGAATAGGTATACCTACTATTTTAAAAGCTTTTTGCGTGTTCCGTATTTTTGTTTTTTCGTCATATAGACTTTTGGAGGTTTAAAACCTGAATTGCAGAGAGCATATCTGACAGTATTTTTTTTTCAGGATTTTTGAATGCTAATCCCATTCCGCATACGAAAGCTCGTGTAGCAAATTATGGTTTAATGGACCAAATAGCTGCTTTGCATTGGGTGCAGCAGAATATCGCACTGTTCGGAGGAGACGCGACTAATGTCACCATGTTGGGACATGGGTCAGGAGCGGCTTGTATTAATTTTCTTATGATCTCTCCAACTGTTATGCCTGGTTAGTATGACTTTAGTGAATATTTTTATGTTAATTATCTAAGTTTTCACGATTCGTAACTTAAGTAAAACACTTTTCAACCGCATTTATAGTGTAAAATTGAGCGACTCGTGACCACGGGGTCTGCAAAGACACCGAAACGTAGAGTTAAAATGTAAAATATAAATTATACGCGATAAATCCGTTTAAAAATTGTTTTATTAACTATTGCATAGCTTCTATCGCGGGTCTTGAACGTGGGGACCGAATCCAGAAATTCCGTAACGAAAAAAACCTAACACCCCCACTCCGACCGGCACAGCGGTGATACTTAGATTTCATAACTTTACATGCGGGCTTTAATAAACAATCAGCGCCATCTACTAGGAACTTGTGGAACTTCATATTAGATCAAACATTACTGCATTAATAAAATAAATAAATAATTATAATTGCATAAGTTGATAAAAAAATGCTATGCAATAGCTTTACCGCGGCAGTCTCCGAGTTCCACACGTCTTTTTTATATTTGTATGTTGGTTCAGTTTAAATGTGTTCATATGGTACTAAATAATGTAAATATTTTTGCAGGTCTCTTCCAAAGGGCAATCCTATTATCAGGTTCAGCTTTAAGTTCATGGGCTCTAGTAGAGGACCCAGTTAGTTATTCCGTCCAACTAGCCAAGCAGTCAAACTGTACTCTTCCATATGACGTCGTCAAAGATCACGAGTCAATAGTAGATTGTTTACGGGAAGTGCCGCTTGAAGAGCTCATGTCAGCTGAGATCACCACGCCGAGCTATCTCACAGCATTCGGACCTTCCGTTGACGGCGTCGTCGTCAAAACAGACTATGCTAAGGAACTCCTCACGTACTTCATCCCGAACGATTTACAAGGTTTCACTAGCGTGTCTGGAGTGAATAATATAAAAGCTGACAAAAGAAGCGGAGATAGAATATTTGGAATAAGGGGCGGTCAGAATAAATACGATCTGTTATTCGGTGTGGTTACAAGTGAAGCCCTATGGAAATTTTCCGCTCAAGATATTCAAAATGGTTTTGAGGGTGAGAGGCGGGATAAAATAATAAGGTGAGAACTCTGTTTACACAAAAAAACGGTGTAAGACAATCTCGGGCGGATTTAGCGAAGCTCGCAAAGGCATCGAGATTGTCTTCAAAAACAGCCGCATTTCATCTGTCAACATTGTCTTCGATTATATATTTATGTTTCTGCCTTTGTTTCAGGACGTATGTGAGGAACGCGTATACATATCATTTGAGTGAAATTTTCTTTACGATTGTAAATGAATATACGGACTGGGAAAGAACAGTTCAGGTAATAGATTTTTACGTTATTAGGTTCATAGAAACATTTTATTATAATCCGTGTACGTTTTACCTAAATCGCGATAAAGTATACGTACCAAATTAAATTTTTGCTTGGCATTGGCGTGGAAAATTACATCCCATGTTTCGTTTTGATAAGGCCATTATTAATGATGCATTGAACGGGGTCACAAAATTTTGTAACTTTCAATAATAATGCCTATGAAATGACATTGCGTACATGGAATTTAAATTTCAATTTAACCTTTTCTTGGCCTGTGTTTAGTTTACAATTAAATGGTCTTCAAAACTTTGTTTTTATTTAAAACAAATAATTTACAACTCAAAACATAACTAACACAGTTTACTTTTGAACCACAAGTGCATTACTAAGTGAAACGTAATTTCAGACCCCGTTATTTACGATCTAACCTTCACTTTATCTAAGTTCAAGTTGAATTTATGCTTGTAGCATCCCATAAATACCCGCGATGCAGCGGTGCTGGCTATTTCCGACGCGCAGTACGTCGCGCCGCTGGTGCAGACGGGGGACTTTCTCAGCGTTGCCAAGAGCTCGCCCGACTCGGGACCTAACACGTTTTTTTACGTTTTTGACTATCAAACTAAAGATGGCGATTACCCACAGGTGAGTTATTTTAAGCCTATTTTACTGAGGTGTTCTGTTTGAGACTTTAAGTGGATTTAGAAATATTGATTCAAAATTATAATGCTAGATTCTTTGAAAAAAAATGGAAATCTAGATTTTTTTTTAAATAAACTTTAGTAACGGAATATTTACCTACCATATTTTTTTTTTAATTTGAGTTCACGGTATTTTGGCACTGTTTCAAGCGCCACGATCTTAGCTTTAATCTTAAAAGAAACGTAAATATCCATTGAAATGTTGATGAACATAATAGTTTAAAAACTTAAGTTTATAGGTACTTATTTTTTGTTACTATAGCGACGCTCACATAGCGTTGTATTTTAGTTCAATACAATATCGTTGATTGAGATAGGATATTTAAATCAATCCTTAAAAATATAAAAATAATATATTTCTGTGATCAATGAAATGTAACATAAAAGGCCAACAAACACTTGGAAAAAAGGGATATTTTCCATTATCAATCAACTTGGTTTAATTAAAAATTACATAATTATCTACGTTTTATTTCCTGACAAGTATGTTCGAATCTTAAGTTGCTGGTTTTAACTTTTTAAATGCAGAACTTGTAGAAGTACCTACCTGTATGCTTGTGTATCTTTTCATAATATCATATCATCATGTAAACGAGGTAAAAATAGACTACTCAGTATCAATGAGATTTAAGAAAGAGTATGCGGATTTAGAAATATCCTGACTGGTCTCATAATTTGTTAGAACCGAGGATCGGTGTAGAGATGATATCTTAAGGCAGACTTTTTATACAAGCGATAGTCATTAAAATTACGACACGCTCAGTTAGGGCTCAGTTAATTTTTTTTACATCCCGTGATAAAAAAAAAAACGATTTTTATAAACGAACTTTAAAGCAAATCTCTACCTACTATTTAAAAGAAAAGGCAATGCTTTCAAATCTAGAAAAGTAGCCCTAGAATTTTGTGCAGGTACCTACTGAATGATAATGAGTGCTTTATCATATTTCTCTTTTTTTACTATTTCAGAACACTGGCACTATTATTTAGTCTGGTACTTTGCCAGTTCAGCCCGTTTAACTATTATAGTCCTTAACTTCTTAGTAGGATGGTTGAAAATTTCGTGACAAATTTTAAAATATATTGAACCTTTAAAATTCTTTATGCTTCATTTTAATTTTATGTTTGTTACAGAGAATGGGTTCCGTTCATGGCGAAGAGCTTCCTTATTTATTTGGGGCTCCGCTGGTTGAAGGGTTGGGGCATTTCCCGAAGAATTATACCAAGTCCGAGGTCGCTTTATCGGAAGCATTCATTCTGTATATTGGCAATTTCGTGAGGACAGGGTAAGGGTGCTTTAGTAATGTAAGGTAACCATTGTTGACATAAGCCCCGAATCGTATCAGCCTTTAATGCTGCGTTTATTTTTAATATTTGCACAGCTCTGAGATCTCATTGTCTTTACTTATGTGACTAATTTATTAAAGGGATTTGATAAAACAATAGGCACGTAGTTAATTAGCTTCACAAGTTTAGTTCTATGGCGATTCATTGATTTTTTTCCTCAATTCGACAAAATATCTTATCACAACAATTTACTAGTCATAAAGGTGTTTCTTGTATTTACGTGATATGTGATTGTTTTTTTTTACGTCTAAGAACCCCAAGCTTGTATTCAATGAGGTGAGATGGGACGTGATAGCAGATGAGATCGACAGCTGACTTTGTAATATGAAGCTTGGTCGCTAGCCAGACGAACTTGGAAGGGATCCTACGAACACTCGGGGTCACTGGGATTGCTTGCCTTTTACTATAAGTTTATCCAGAGGTGGCATGGCAATCCAATATTTACAGGGTTACTGGTGGGTCACTTTTGAAATTCAAATACGAGATAGTTTGACATACACGAAGAAAAAAATAAAATAAATATGAATTATTTACGGACCAAACTTAATCGAAAATTAAAGAATACATCACGCAACGAATGTTTACACTAGCGCAAATACTACTTTTGATGCGGCGCGTCGGCTTACAGAGTTGTGTATGAATGCCTCCAAAAAATCACTTTATTAAAAATTGAGTACCTTCTTTTACTACATAATTATGATCAAAACCAAGTAGGTAAGTGATCTCCTTTTGTCACCAGTCACCCTGTTTAACAATTCAAACCACACTAAAGTCGCCTTAAAGTTGCTGTATAAAAAATCTGTTATTTAGCGTTAACTGATAATAATTGTAGAGATGTATTCATTTAAATACCTGTGTTACATTTGACATACAATACTTTGCGTAAACTGAATTTATTTCCTTCAGTAAAACCAGTAAAAAGTAGTGTTCCAGCGTTGTTTTATGCGTCGCTGCAGTGATTGTTGCTAAATTTTCAGGTGTACTCAGTGTGGCTAACGATCGCGTCCGGTTCCATATCGTTTCACTGCAACTGCGGAGTTATTTCACTGTAGCGCTCTTTTGTTATTTGCGTTTTTTTTTTGAAAATAGAATTGTTTGGTGATGCAAGTTGAGCTATGATTATCTTGTTAAATGATCGGATTTACTTTCTGCCTCCGTACGACAAGTTGTGATCGCGTTATTATTTGTTAAATGGCTTTTAAGTATGTTTGTTTAATTTTGGTGGGGACGGATTTGTTTCACACTTTTAGGGGCTGAAGAAAGGGTGTACGGAATCGTGAAAGAAGTATAACTTGGAGACGACGTTTTGATTAAAAACCGTATATTTAATAGATATAGGGGTGCAAAAGTATTGTACGTGGGTATAATGTTATTTAACTATTCATTTTTATAAATTAATGTGAAAACATACAGGTTTCTTGCGCTCCTTAAACCGATAAACGTTTATTCTTAGACAAGGGATCCAGTTTATTGTTCAAAATGAAAAAAAATACATTATAAAACATATGTTACATTATTACCATAATGGTTTTTGTGGCTATAACTACTTATAAAATTGTATTAAATTCAATTCTTATTAAATTCTTTGAACTTAAATGAACAACAACCCGAAACGATTTACACTTGCAAACGAGATGAATTTCCGTATCATTTAACGTATTCATTCACAATATATTCATTCACAGTATATCATTTCACAATTTACTAGATCTCATAGATCTCCTCACTTCTGCCTGTGCGACCTATCTAGATGGAACCATGGCTGTCACCCCGCCCGATGACAACAAATAAGAATTCCAACATATCCTGCCTAAATGACACAAACAAATAATTTCACTAAAACCTTCACCGTTTCGAAGCTATTCTACATGCCAGAGATCACCATTTGAGACCTGACGTGTTGAAACCCCTGTCACCACTGCCAAAACTAAACCTCTACTTACGCGCAATACAAAAACGAGCACCATACCAAACCGATTATGTGCTCCGAGCCAATGAAAATATCTATTTATATTTATAACAATAAATAAATAATACTATATCCAAAAATTTGCTTACTAACATTTAATCAAACATAAACATTAATCTTGTTTTTTTTATTAATTTTTTTTTTAATATTTCTGACACTCACACAACATTATCTAGCCCAAATTAAGTTTCTTAAAGAACTTGTGTTATGGATACTAGATAACTGATATACTTAAGAAATATATAAACATACATATTGAATAAATATACATTTGCTATTAGAATACACTTAAATAAACATATAAACATCCATGACTTTACGTCTAATATCTGTGTTCATCACACAAATATTCGCCGCCGCCGGGATTCGAACCCAGGACCTCTGGCATAGAAGGCAATGTATGTTACCACTACACCAGCCGGTCGTCCGCCGGTTATTCTTAATGAATGTACAAATAATGAACTGTCGCAAAGTGCCTAATCTATCTACATAGTCCGTTACCACACAACCAGCTTTTGATGATTATTTTGATTCTTAAGCTTCTTTTTATAGAGTTCCTTTTAATTCAATAAAATTATTCCAGGAACCCCAATGAGGCTCAGAGACAAGAAGCGGTGCTGCCGATATCTCGAGAGAGGAACAAGTATAAAAGTATCGTGTGGGACGAATATGACACCCTGCATCAGAAGTACCTCGAGATAGGTATGGAAATAATAGTGAATAAGTGATAAAATAAAGTGTAAACTAATAAGTATAAATTTATGGCAATTTAGGCGGCCTTATCACTATTTATGTTTAATGTTTAAATATTATTATATTACTCCTCCCTTTTTAAAATTTTATAACTTGTTTATGTTACAATTAAATTGAAATTTTCTCGGGCTGAATGGAGACGAAATCGTAAATAACAGTCAAGAATTATATTTGCGCTGTAGCATGGTGCGGGTGACAGTTTCAATACCGAGTTGTTTCACTCCTAAATGTTGCCCCGATTTACAAATTATGACTTATTATCTCTTCTGTACCTACTGCATGAATAATGATATATTAAATCAATAATTACTGGGGTCAATTATATGACACCTAATGAGGATGTCCCAAAAAAAAAACCAAATTGAATTTTGAAATTTTATGGGTATGACAAAATTTAGCGTCATTTAGGTGACTGTCACCAGCACCATGCTACAGCGCATATATAAAAAAAAACATATTAACATCTATTTTACTCCTGCAGGTATGAAACCACGCGTTAAGAACCACCACCGCGCGCATCAACTATCAGTATGGCTGCGCTTAGTTCCCGAGATCCACCGCGCTGGCCAACGCGCGTCCCGCCCGCACGGCACCGACCATAACTTATTCCGAAACCATCGCGATCCCTCTCTATACGCCGGACTTGTCCGAGACTTGCCGAATACTAACGAAGATTTGTCTGGTGAAGAGGACGAAGATATGCAAGCTCCAGCCAACCCGGCAGCGGCCTTACCAGCGTGTGCCAGCGCCGCGCCGCCCGCCGCTGTCGCCCCTTCTACGGCGCCGCCGACAGCAAGCGCTACCTCGAACGACGCAGCCGGTTATGCAGCTTATTCAACAGCTTTAAGTGTCACTATTGCAATCGGCTGCTCGCTCCTTATCCTCAACGTACTAATCTTCGCTGGAGTGTACTACAGACGTGATCGCGCGAGATTACAGAATAAAGGATTAGCGGGGAGCAAGCGAGCGCGCGCGGCAGAAAGCAAACATGCTCACTACTTCGCCGGCCACTCCGGCGCTGGTGGGTTAATAGACGAGCGGGACAAAGGAGGATTGTTGTTAACGGCCCGCCCGGCAGCCGGGCCGGCGCCGTGTTCTACCGGCCGACGAGGCCCAACTCGATCGCACGCAACTCTACCTCGAAAAGTCGGGTTTGGGTTTCCCCCGGCGCCGGCATGCCCGTCTGCCGGCTGTTTGACTCTACCCAAAAACGCGACGTTCACCGGCGTGGGTAACTTGCCGGACGTGCAGCAGACGACCGGCGCCGGCAACGGCTCGCTGCCGGCGCCGGCGGCCGCCATGTCGGAGATGAACGTATGAGACGCGGACGATATTTACAACTACGTGTAAGGCCGCCCGCGGTTGTAAATATCGCCTAAGTGAATGACGTGTGAAATACAGTGCGTCAAATATAGACTCGATACTTTATATAGTGTACATATAAACTATAAGGTGCAGGGCGGCTTCTGAACTAGATACGTCTTATACCCTAGAACATTAATCAATTAATAAATAAACATTATTGATTTCCTTGAAACAAAGTGTAAATAATATTTCCTATTTCGACCTAAAAAAGTAACAAATATATCCTAAGCGGGTACTTTCAGTAGTGAGTCGTCGCGATCTTCGCTCGACGCTCCTGTGTCGTCGTAATTTAAAGTAATACTTCATGTTTAAAATGTACAATTTGTAAAGAAATCATCGTATCAAAGACTGTATACAGTATATATGTGTTTCATCTGTTTTTATGTACATAGTGTCATATCTGTGTTGATAAAAGTACTACCGTTTTATTTATTTCTGTTAGTAAAATTAAACTTTATAAACTGGCTGTTATGAATAATAAATTCAATTTATTATTTGGGATTGTTCTATGTATGCGATTGTTCGAGTACATGTTGTCCGTGAAATTAAATTTCACGTCACTTTACAAATTATAAATGTGGAGTTACGTTAATATTCATGTAAACTATAACTTCTAACTTATTACTACATCATTCTTATGACAAATATCAAAATTACATGAACATAAGACAGAATAAATTATTTAAAAACTTTCCCGTGTTTCTGTTCTTGAAAATCACTGTCATTTTCGATGTGAGCAATAATCCCATTAGTTTACACAATTTCTTCTTTATTTAAACCTCTAGATGAAATAAGAGATGAAATGAGACGACGAAAGATGGAGTTTACAAAGCGAGGAAAGAACTAGCCAGGTGAAGAAGAGACAGTTCTTGTCTAAGCCCAAGTGCTGTCATCTTCGACCTCATATTTTAGTAGTTACTCACCATTAGTTGAGATTAAAGTCAAACGCGGGTTGAGCCAACAATAAAAAGTCATCATCACAACTATTTGTGATGAGTCCACTGCAGGGCATGAGTCTCTCCCCTAGTATAGGCAGTACAAAAATAGCTCTCATTAAAAAAAGTGGCAAGCTTTGACTCAAAGATCATCGCCACTTTCTCTATACTATCAAGTTTTTAGGAGAATATTTTTAACCTCGGAATGGTATGAACAAATACTTTTATTTTTGAGAATTGTTACGCCACGCCACCTATCGGACCGAGCCATGCCAAGCCGAGTAGCCTATGTGTCACGCCACGCCATCTACCGAGCCGAGCCAAGCCATGCCAAGCAACCAATGGTTAAGGTTGCTGCCAAAGCCAGCCAATCACGACAGTTGCTGCCTTAACGGTCAGCCACGTGTTCCGCCATGCCATCTATCGGGCCGAGCCTAGCCACACCAAGCGGCCAATGATCAGTTTTGCCGCCAAAGCCAGCCAATCAGGAGACAGACCGCCAAAACTGTTCTAGCAACGCTTAGGCGTGACTTCCGGAACGAGGATCTGTAAACTGACTTGAGGATATATGATTATTATTCTGGCGTGCGTTGAAATAAGCAGAAGCTCTGCTAGTTGTAAAATAATTTAAAATATACGTGATTTTTAAGAAAAAGTTGTGTTTGAACTGCGTTTAATCCCTTCTGTTTCAGAATTATTGATTCTATGAATATTAAGCTGGATAGATAATTTGTTGGCGAAAGACATCCAGGTATTTAAAATGGACTGCGACAAGGACTGATAGTAAAGTTAAGCTCAGTCATCGAAATTGTGTTCATCTATCTGGAATCCGGAGCACACTTAATGTCATTGAAAATAAAAAATACTATGGTAAGAAAGCAGACGCACACACACATATTAATGTTCTCCGTTCATTGAGGTAACACGAAAGACAAACGTCGCCTGTTGCACTAAGCAATGCGAAACACGTAGTAGCATAAATGAACCAACCAATACACTTGGAAGTAGTTATAGAACAAGTTTAGAATCAAAGTGAAAACAGTGGATAATACAATATTAGGTTAGTACACCAAGGTTTAGACCAAACACAGAAAATAAATAAAACACAGTAGGTAATGAACAGCTACTATACCCGTTTATAAAATATCAAATAGCATGATGACGCAAAAAGATACAGACATAAAATACAGGGTTACTTGGTTTACTGGACCCGCATCCGTTGAGAGGTTGTCTATTGCCTTTGTTAAAATAAACCATTTTCACCATAGAACCGCCCCGCCTGTATAAATAAGCTTAATTTAAACTATTTTAAAGGCTACAAAGTTAACTAAATGTTACCATTTAATGTTACCAAAGTGAATTCATAAACAGAAGAAACTCAAAACTATTCACAGCGGCACATCAGAAAACCTCCATTCCCCTGGGCCACCAGGCCCAAACAGTGCTTCCATTATTGTATAATGGGTATCAAAAGTGACTGTTTCGACAGTTTCTCTTTGATACCACAAAGTGCAAAGATGATAAAACTATGCTGTTTCGAAAATGTTTTTAGGTCACTATAATCCTGATTTATTCCGTAGTAGGTATAACAAATATTATGTATCTCTTTGATATGTTAAAATTTAGGGAACTAACACAGGATCAATCTCAACTAATAAATTAGCTGTTCACTATTCACAAATAAGATTGCATTTTAAAATTACAAAGTTGATATAAAGTCCAGCATTGAAAAACACTTCATTTACCCTGCGGGACGTTTTATTTTATATAGGTACACGTATTGCGTTCAGTATAATAAATTGCAGACGAGCAGTGCAAGACTTAGTCCCCAAGGCATTAACATGTTAAGATTGAGAAGTTCAGTTCTATTTCCAATATACATATTATAAGAAATATAATCAACTGAGAATTCTTACAAATTAATGACTTTAAATAGTACCTACTTTCTTTATTTCTATTTAACGGTTTTTACAAGCAAGACAGTTCATTTAAATACACAAATACTCAAATCAAACGGTTATAAATAAACCGTAATGTAATTGCAAAATTCCTCACCACTTCACTTAATTTCGCTTTATTCTCAGGACTTTAGTACGTCTTACGTAAATATCTTACAGTACAGTAAAAACATTACAAATTTGTCACAAGTACAACCTGTCAGGAAGTTGAATTGCTCAACTGTCTCGAAGGATTAACAAACCAGTGGTAATGCGCTTAGCGACTCTTACATACCGACTGTTTAGTCCCAGGGTAACTTTAAATAGCCTGTTTCTAAAGATCACTCATCAGGATTTAGGGCTATTCTAGTACAGACAAAGCCCAAGTCAAAAAATGTACTATTTCTAAACTATCCGGGCTCTGAATAAAACCCATTACTGTCGTATCACGGGCAAACACTCTACCAATGATAGAGTGTAGTGTTTGCATCGTTAAAACGAAACAATAAAACGCTTTTCTTTCTTTTGTCATTTGTGCATATGCTCATCGTTATCACTTTTTAAGGGTTCCATACTCACAGGTTAAAACGTGTAAAGGCTACGGATCTACGGCTAAAGGTTATGTTACAAGTCATTCCGCTGTCCGATTGGCCGCCTTTTTGTTTTCTGTTCTTAAGTATTTTTACTCTTCGTTGAAAAACTAAAAACCTTAATATAATACCTTACTTATATTATAAAACACCCTGAGTTACTCACATGAACTAAGAGATACGACTAATAATACTTTGAAAATCGATATTACGAACATTGTGTAGAGTAGGGTAAGGACCGTCGAATAATTTACAGCTCTCCCGTTCGACGGGATGTTCCAATGAAATTGAAATCATATTACGGAATCTACACCTGTGCCTACATGAATATTGGTATAATACAGTATTGCATTTTATAGTTAACCTACGGATAACTTTTTAAACAAGCTAACCTAAACAACCACATACACCAATGTGTAAGCGTCGCAGCACATCAAACAACGTACAAAGGTGTTAAACTTTACAAAAAGGGGTCATTTATTTGACACGTGATACCAAAGAAATGGACACTTCCTCTTAAAAGCTTACGGAGCTTTTAAAGCAAAGGATTCTTTGCTCCGTTTACTTTATAACACGGAATAGCGGTGACAAAGTTATCTGAGGATCTTTTTTACTTGGACGCGGAACATTTTTTGCAAAAGTCTTTTTAAAGTGAGTAAGTATCATGCTTTCAACACTCAAACTGTCGACTAGAACCACCAAGCATTAGGTATGCTACTTTTATATTTTAGAACGAAAAAGTAGATTTATTCTTCTGAGAATAGATTTTCCATCAGAGATAAAGAATAAACCGTTAGCTATGGGCATCACTAGGCATTAATAGTTCTTAATTGGCAATGAATGAGGTCATTAACACGGGCTTTTTATCGACGAAGCCCGTTATTGATAAAAAGATAAAATTTATCTCCACCTCACCTGACAGGAAGTGAATTGGAAGTGGAAGGTGACATCATACGGGTATAGAAAGGAACTTTCCTGTTTCATTACTCAGTTAAAGTTAAACTCTTACTGAATAATGAGTGTCTCATCACAAATTAATAAAAATAGATAAAAACTGAAACTGAACTAGAACCAGGTAACTACCAATATTGATGACTTGCGCTTTTATAATAAAATTCCAAAATATTTAAGATTAGCCCTTCGATAGATTTTAAGATCAAGGAACGTCTTTCGTCGACTGTTCATTTACGAATATTAAAATTCTTTGGCCACATATCTAGGAAAGAGCACTCTATCGAAAGACTGGTGGTGCAGGGTCATGTAGAGGGAAAAAGATCTAGAGGCCGGTCACCCACTCGATGGACAGACCTTATCAAAGCGTCCACTCAGACTACCATGATGGAATGCTCTCGTAATGCAGCAAATCGTAAAAAATGGAGAGACATTGCTCGAAAAACTGTTCAAGCCGAAATAATTGACTAGACATGGTACGCGTACCGTCAACCTTATACGCCATCAGAGCAACCACGACCACTCTGCCAAGAGTGTACGACTGAGAAGAAGATTTAAAGATAAGTGTTACATATATAAAAAAGTGTTACTATAAGATATCCGGATGCAAGAAGATGGGATTCCCTGGTTGTTAATTGTCATTGTGTATTTTTAAAAGATGATTGCTGCTGAGTTTCTTGCCACTTCTTCCCCACAGATCGACATTCCGAAGTGGTGGTAAATTCAGTTCAATTCATAAATTGTTTGACTTATTTCAAATGTATTTAAATACTTACGAAATAAAGATTCTTTTAACTTTGACTTTTGCCAAAGTGAATGTTACTCATCGTTCAGTACCAATCAAATTTTTATTTTAATACAGTTTTTTTATTGATCGGTTTTATATATTTTTTAGTTTTCGTTAATAATGTAGAGATCTGAAAGACAGAATTAAAACTGCAAGGGTTTATTTTATATTAATACAACAACATAGGCACTTATTAATGACATCAAAGTATTCATAATAATAATAAGTAGTTAAGTATTATTGTTTATTATATTTTTGACAAAACATTCATTGTATTTTTAGTCACGAATTCGTTTTTAAATGAAAACCGTTTTTCACGAGTGGTAAGTAAGTGAAGTGGTGAGTCGAACAAAATGTGCCGCGTGAAATTCTATTTATTTTACCTCAATTGCTTTTTTTCCTTTTTTTCAAATCAAGCTGGACACTAAACTATAGCAGAAATTCAAGTTCATGTTTTGAAGATGAGAGAAAAAAATTATTTTCGATACAGGTACCTACATTTGTACCTAATATTATTTTAAAATGATCTGGAAAAAGAACTGTTTTGCCCACATCGAGAAAGTTATTTAAAATTTCAAACTTTAATTTATAACACATTTGTGAAATGAGAGATTAAGTAAATATATCAATAAGTATAGACTGGATACAGGTACCTAGATATTATACAGGGTAGTTTTTAAGCCACCGGCCAAATTTTTCCACTACAAGTATCATTTTTGACGACTTTGACGACCACTTTGGCGTTGGGGTAAACCTATCTGCCTCAGACGCCAGTGGTTGCGGGTTCGATCCCCGCACGGAACAAGAAAAAAAAAATGTTCCGTGTCTGGGTGTTTATCTATCTATGTATTTATATTCTAGGTTCCCCCCTTGTTCGCTACATGGTATCCCATAATACAAGCTATGCTTACTTTGGGGCCATGTAGTTGGTGTGATTGTCTGGGGATTTTATTTTATTTTATTTATTTATTTATAGAAACGATTTTTGCAAAGAAAAGGTGTGTATTTTGTACGAGCTTACTTAAGAGACCATCATGCCGGGCCCTGTCAAAGGCCTTGGAGATGTCTAAGGCTACAACTATTGCTTCACCATGACCCTCCAAGGCGTCACTCCATAAGTGAGTGGCATACACGAGAAGATCGCCGGTCGAGCGTCCACTGCGGAAACCATATTGGCTGTCGCTTAGGAGCTCGTTGGTCTCGAGGTATGCCAGGAGTCGATTGTACAATAGACGTTCCATGTTTTTGCAAAGTATAGAGATGATTGAAATTGGTCGATAGTTGACAGGATCGGCACGGCTTCCCTTCTTTGGTATCGGCTGTACGTTAGCAAGCTTCCAGGACTTGGGGACCTTACCAGAGTTCAAAGAAAATCGACAGAGACGCGTCAAAACGGGAGACAACTCAGCTGCGCAGCGTTTTAGGACCACTGCAGGAATACCGCTAACATTTTAAGTAAAGCATGGTCACTCTAAATCATAAAAAAATAATAATAATAAAATCCCCAGTCAATCACACCAACTACATAACCTCAAAGTAAGTGTTTGGGGTGAGGTATGGGGATGCACTGATTTGAAGTTAAAGTTAAAGATGTAGTAAAGTTAATTAGCACTATATTCAAAATTCTACAATGTTTAGCTAACGCACGATCGGTATGACGACGCGATAAATACGTACTGAGCTATAATAAGGTTAAATTTAAGTTGCTGAGGTCAAAACCGCACGCGTACAATAAGAGTGTTTGGTAGTACTGCACCGAACAGTAAGCAAAGCTTGTGTTATGAGATACCATGTAGAGAACTAGGGGGGAAACTAGAATTTAAAATACATAATATACAGATAAATGCCCAGACCCGAAAAAAATATTTTTCTTGCTCCGTATGGGAATTGAACCCGCAACTACTGGCGTCTGAGGTTTACTTCATCGCCAAAGTGGATGTCAAATTATGAATGAGTACCATTAGAATAAAGAAGACTACGTGCTGCTACAAAACATATTGTAGTACTACGTCGTAGTAGGACTACGTGCTACTACAAAACATATTGTAGTACTACGACACGGCGTACGTTGATAATAATCAACGAAATGCCGCGTCGTATTAGCTGTGTCCATCAACAACGACTATTTATTCAATAGATTCTGGTGCCATATTTATATTTTTTTGGTACTGAGCGATCGTAAAATAAATATGCTGGTACGTTTATATCGTATCAAAGTGACTAAAAAATAACCCAGTATAATATTTCAAACAAGTTTATTGTATTAGTAGGCCCTATACTCTTTTTAAATTAGTACTCATCTTATTAACTGCGTTGTAGAAGTTTTCATGTTGACTGTACCATTTCTAAACTATAAAATTCACATCTCCAATAGAACTCATATCCTCCGAAGCATATGAAATAAATTTTATTAATAACGCATTAAATCGGCCATAGTTTCGCAAATGTTGCGTGATAACCATTTGTGTCACCAGCACTAAGGATGGAATTTATTCCGGCGACTGTTCCCGCGAACATCCATTATGTAAGACCCGGACGAGATTCCGTGGGTACGTCCTGCACTCACACGGGCATTTTATTACATCAATAAAATGGCCAGTCCGGCGATAGGGGGCGCTCGTGAAATATGTGTACCTACGTCTGAATCTGACCTACAATGGAATGAGGTAAACGATTTCTAGAGTCTGAGTTTGAGACATTATGATTACATGTAAGATGTTTTGAAAAACGAATATTTTTTCAATGTTGGTTATTTCACGATCGTCTTTTATAGGTTTCAAAAGTTGAACGAAAAAATTATAGAAAAAACCAGGCATTTTTGGTTAAAAGTGTTCATATCGCAAACTTATAATCATACGATTTGACTGGAATATAAAATAAAAAAACACAAGACTAAAGTTAAAAGTTAAAGCTAAGTTAGTTTAGCTTGGCTCGCATAGTTGAGCCAGTTTTTCATACGACATGTGCGTCGACCGCAAACTGTGCTTATTTTTCGCTTGACGAACAACTTTAGTTCAGCTAATCTTATTTAACTTAGTTAAGTTGGCGGTGAAAAAACGGCTTATATATTACAATAACCTTATTTTGAGAAAAAAGCTGAAAAAAGAATAATTCTACGCTCTTCTATCAATAAAATACTTACAATGGATTATGTTACAACCGGCTGGTACATAGGTATTGGTTAGATCTCTGCTGTGTGCAATATAATGGAAGTGAAGCCCGAGTATAGATCTTAAATTTAAAAGTTTGTGGCGTCGTTGGCACATTTCAATGTAGAAATAGGGTTCAAATCCTAAATAAGTGGGTACCTAAAACTTTCACTAAGTTTAGGATTAGATGGTACTGTGTGTTAAATCAGAGTTTATCATTTACCGATGATCAAATAATGATAGTACCACCAAGTCGTTGTTTTGGAGGACTAAGATGTAGTCAGGTTTCCATGTGCCTTGCATCAGTGCAATCGAGTGCCTGTATCAGGATTGATAAAATACGTCAATATACGTCTAAATAATAAAAATGCAAATATAACAAAAATGTACACAATGAATTTTAATCGTCATATTTGTCGGCCTTGTCATTACAAAAAACGCGATAAAGATGGTCCGAGAATTCATATTTATTGGAATGGATTTTTCTGCTAATTTTAAATAACTTTCTTGTAGAAACATAGGTCCAATGGAATGGGAATTACTTCAGAGGCAATGTTAATTAGATGTCTAGTTGTTATAAAGCAGAAAAATATTTTTATTGAACGCCTCATGTAACGACTGAACTTTTCCCGTCGACTCCAATTAAGTAACATCATTACATTTTTACTGCCCTATTAATCTGAACACCACTTCGCCAACACAAATATGATATTATATAATCAAGTGCTCTCGAGGCCTCTATTAATAGATCAAGGGAAACCCTTGCAAATTGTAGGACAGGTCGGAGTGACGGCAATAATGGCCTTAACCACTAATACCAGCACTTTACTGAGATACAGCCTCCACACTGCGGCAACAAGTGCTCGGAGTTGCCTACTGATTGTATTAAAATATGTAACTGAACTCTATGCGATGCCTACCTTTCAGAAAATAGAACTATCTAATTACCTTTTACATCATGTAAGACATCTTACTATGAAATCAACCATCGGATCATGCGGATCGTAAAAGATAATAAAATTTATGTATACACAGGCAGTTAATAAGGTTATGTACCACAACGGTACATCTGTTTGTCTGTTTTTCATTAGGCTACATCATGAACCGCTGAAATTTAAACAGGCGATGTATTTTAGTTGCCACTATATTAAAAATACTAAATAGCAGAATAAAATAAATACTTAACGGTGCTCCCATATGTACAGTCACGTGCAATAATATGTATACATTTTCATTGGAATCTGAACCTTTTCACAACTGAATAAGTTGCGAAATGTGTGCATCTTATTGCACCTGACTGTACGACAAAAAAGTATTTTTTGTTGCCGTTTTGTTGGAAATCCTTCTTAGGTACGCGAGTCAACGATGTTATAAAACTGTTCCGTTACTGATTGAGGTATTAAGTGACTAACTGTAGATAAACTTTTTGGTTTAATGTTAATTTTACGTACCTAAACCCATACCCGCCTAAATTTATATTTTAAACTTAAATAAAAAAATATATATTATCTTTAATTGACGAGCAAATGCCAGAGTGTCCTGCTTTTGAATCTCTGTCGATTTTTTTAAGCAACTTCTTTACGATGGCGTTGTTTGAAATATTAAGTACTGTTTATTTATTTAGAGGAGTTTGAAAAGTAATTTTCATAGAAAATATAAAGAAGGTAAATTTGCCATCAAATATTGCACAGTTAACGTACCGTTTATGTTGTACAAGCTCCGGTGCATGACTTGTGATTGAAAACATCTGATGTTGGCAGTTGATTGACAGGTCAACAATTGGATATTAATTTGACAACCTAAAACATTGCGTTTGAACGAACGAAGTAGAACCATGGTTGAAAAATAATCACCGTCAAATTGATAAAAGTTTGAATTGAATTGCAAATTATTTCAATTTTAATGTTTGTAAAGTTTTTTAATTAGGCGAGATGCAAAATAGCCTTAAAACAATAAATGAAAAAAATATCAAGTATAATAAAAATTCTATACAATTTATTAATGGGTGCTAAACAAACTTCTTTTAAATAGCATTATTCCCCTCTAAAAATCTGAGTTGCCTTCTAAATAACTATGTCAGTCACAATCCGTGCCACAAACCACATCGGGGTTATTTAAAAAAGCTTTAGGGTCTATGGCACTTCGCCGGCCGCTGCCGCGGCGCCGCTCGCTTCATTCGCTCGGCTCGCGCACGTATATTACTATATGCAACCTAACCGTAACGACTACGTCTTCTGGAACGAGAGCCCTTCTTGTCGCATAATATTTTTCATCGCAATGCTAATGAATTAATATGGCTACTTGGTATAAAATTACATACATACATACATAACGTCACGCCTGTATCCCTTATGGGGTAGGCAGAACACCAGAGGTTACAAGACCGTCTGATGTCACGTTTGACAAATTTGGAGGTATTATAAAGATGGAAAGAGACTATTGTAGTGACAGGGGTTGAGCCTATCGCCCACAAAAAAATATGGTATAAAATTAATATATATAGGTATATGGTATAAATATGGTTTAAATTGCTTCAAGACACAGTTTTCGTAAAAGGTACTGTCTCGTGGATAAGTTATGAAAATAGAAGCTTGATCACGTGGCCAAAAAAATATTCTGTGGCTGGAATTATTATTTCTCGTTATTAATTCTTTTTCAAACTGTAAATTCATGTCTCTGAATTCTGTTTTCGTATCAAACATATTTATTTTGTGTTAAAGTAAATTAATAAACAAACTAATATTTTAATGCATTGAAGTCTCGACTATCAATATGTGTTGTCTTAAGTTTTCACGATTCATAATTTAAATAAAACTACTTTTTAACCGGATTGATTATTTTTAAATAAAAAGTAGTTTTATTTAAAAAGTAGTTTTATCAATATGTGTTCGTTTTAAAGACGGTTATTTCATTATATTACTTTAATGACCCAATAGGGTTAATACCCACATAAGAGCTGATCCAGCAAACCATTAGCTCCACAATGAAATGTCGAAACACACTTTTAACAACCATTTTAAGGTCCTTCATAAAAACCATGCGCCTCTTAAAATAGTCAGTTTTACAGCCCGCCGTAAAGTCTATAATGAGTTTAATGCATATATTTTCCAACATACGATTTGCTGGTTCTGCTGACCCACATTACAAGATCTCTCGGCGAGTCAGAGGGCCCTTGGGTAGCCGCAACGTTTGCTGTATGACTAAAGAACAGGGCTGCCTACAGACACAAGTCAAATTAAATAATAAAAAAATATCTTATTAATTAGCTGAGTATAATTAACGAATGCAGACCATTAAAAACCGACTTCACTAACATTTATAAATGATGTTAAAAAGTTTGGCTGAACGTCTGCAACGTAAATATTCTCCGTTTTAATACTTATTTTTTCGAAAACTTAAAACTTTCAGAAAGTACCCTATTGTTTTGATGTAAAATACATGTAAAAAATCAATATTTATAAAACTGGTACTGAGTGACTGACAGACAACGTACAGCCGTAACTACTGGGTGTAGAGAGCTGAAATTTGGAACATACATTTTTTAGGGAATGCAGGGCTGCACTAAGGAAGGTATTCCCGAAATTCCCACGGGAACGGCAAATATAGGACTTTTTAGTTTGTATGAAAAATCTTATTCCTTCAGTGCACCGATGTGAAACTTAGTGTAAAGGTTTTTCAATGTGTGTCTGGTTGTGTTATGAAAGGAATTCCTGAAATTCCTACGGGATCGGGAAATATATGATGTTTTAGTTTGTATAAAAAAATCCCATCCCTTGAGTGCACGGACGTGATACTTGATAAAGGTTCCTCAATAAGTGTCTGATTGTATTACGGAAGGAATTCCCGAAATTCCAACGGGAAGGGGTTGGACTTTTTAGTTTGTATGAAAAATATTATTCCTTGAGTGTACGGATTTGATACTTGGCATGAAGGTTCTTCAAAGAGTGACTGGTTGTGCTACGAAAAAAAATTCCAAATTCCCACGGGCACGGGAAATATATGATTTTTAGTTTGTATGAAAAACACTTATTCCTTGAGTGCATGGGTGTGATACTTGGTATAAAGGTTCTTTCAGTGGGTGTCTGGTTGTAAAGTTTCTGAAATTTCTATGAGAAGGGTAGTTAAGCGCATACGAAGTTGCGGGATAAAGCTAGTAAAATATATAAATATATGGGGTGACCACTGACGTATCTACTATCATGAAACAAGAATATTCAAAATCGATTTTTTGATTCAAAACACACACAATATAAAGACACAAAAAAAACATACACACACATACAGAGAATTTAGGGGAGAGAATTTGTAATCAAATAAATCCTTATGAATATTATCCTTTGTGCACGATTATTGGCTTATTTTCGTAAGATGTTACTTTAATTAATGACCATTTCGGATTACAGTGAAAATAAAAATATTCGGATGGATTAGATGGAAAAGAATATTTTGCCGCGTAGGGCCCTACCTAAAGTCTCTAGATAAGCGAGTCGTAATAGGAGACGTGTCCAAGGTGCTCTCGCTTGGTAGTGAGGTTCACATCTAGGGTTCGTCTGGATAACGACCACCTTTCATATAACATCTGTCGCCAAATACCTAATTCTGAAATCTAATTTAGTTGACTAGTTATGCTAGGAAGATAACTACTTTGAAGACATATATTAAAACGAGCCTTTTCCTGCAACTTCGTACGCGATAAACTACCTTTCCGGTAGAAATTTTGGAAACTTATTCCGTAATACAACCAGACATTCATTGAAAGAACCTTTTCACCAAGTTTCACATCCGTGTAATCAAAGAATTAGTTTTTATAGAAACTAAAAGTCCAATGACGACCGGCTGGTGTAGCGGTAACATAAATTGCCTTCTATGCCAGAGGTCCTGGGTTCGAATCCCGGCGGCGGCGGATATTTGTGTGATGAACACAGATATTAGTCGTCAAGTCATGGATGTTTATATGTTTATTTAAGTTTATTCTAATAAAAAATAAGTATTTATTCTATATGTATGTTTATATATTTCTCAAGGATATCAGTTATCTAGTATCCATAACACAAGTTCTTTAAGAAACTTAATTTGGGCTAGATAATGTTGTGTGAGTGTCAGAAATATTTATTTATTATTTATTATACCACGTCGATGTGTGCCAGCAATATTTTTGAAGATCCAGTTCATTTCTGAACGGCACTCGGGTTGCTGTCATCTTGGACCTCATCTTCACTTACCATCAGGAGTGATTGTGGTCAATGCAACTTTAATCAGAAATAAAAAAACACAAGAAATATCTCATGGTTGTCTGGTAGAAATCGCTCCTCAGCGATAAGACCGCCAAGTTTTTATGTTTAGTGTAAGTGTTCTTTTTTTTCTTTTACTTTACCTGTAAAAACTGAAGTGTAAATAAATAAATAAGAAATATTTTACATTTCGCTACTATAGGTTATAGCCACTGTTATGCCTCAAATCGGGTACATTTCAGCAACCCATTAATCACTTTCGATTATAAGCGTAGTAGCTTGATATTAACTTAAGAAGCTCATGAAAAGTAGAGCATCATCATCAAAAATCTTTGTAATGAGCGCTGTAGGCCTATGAGTCTCTCCCCTGGGTGACGAAGAGGTTTAGGCCAAAAATCACCAAGCTAGTCCAGTGCTGGTTGGTGGTGTAGGAATTTTCAGGTCGCTTAAATGACTTCTCAAAAACCCTAACGACTAATGTATACAAGTCTATTATACAAGGTGTTCCGCTTGATTTCCCATAACTCCAGGGTATTAATGGGACTGTGTTATAGAATCAAATAACATGTGAATAATTTTACAATTTTTTTTTAGTTTTTATTTTTCATACAAAATAATTCAATTAAGTCAAAACATCTTTATGTGAAGTATGACAACGTGGCATTTTCTAGCCCTTTTTTATCGCTATGCACAGATACGGTTCGCAACGTTTTGCGTTATACATTGTATGCAACATTCCTCAACGTTTTAGATGTTTTGTTTATTGTATCACGGCTTCAGTGACACGCGTCTATTGAATGAATGCTGAAGAGATTTTAAAAAGGTGGTCATTTATGAACTCATTATATTAAAATTGATGATACATATACAGCTTCCAAGACCGACTGCTTATCGTGGCCACGGAAGTCGCGGTGAGAAATAAATAGTCCGCCGTCACCCATCAATGTACCTTCTCTTCCCGCGCAAACTGTAGAAGTCAGTTAAGGGACGGAGGTTTTATTGGCGTTTTTGCGGGTCACGACAATAGTCTCTCTCCATAATATAATCCCTCCAAATTTGTCAAATGTGACATCAGAAATGATTTTATAGCCTCCCTACCCCATTAGGGATACAATCGTGAATAACGTATGTAAAGTAAAAGGTGAGGCATAATCGGAGGCAACCCTAGTGATCTATAGGGAGATGGTCCGCCAGAGTCATTCTAGCACTTAACGTGTGCCTAACACGCGCGGCCTTGGCTTCATTACCAAATGCAAGTTTTATTAAAAAAAAAACCTCTTCATTTTCTGCTCCGATGTATTATTCAGCGTGAATGGTAAACCTATTTTTAGGCCGTACACGGACCGCTTTGTTTCGCAAGTAGGATTGTTACTGAGCCTCAACGTGAGTCTAACATAGCACGTGTTCAAGTTTTCGTGATTCAAATACACTTTGGAAGCATTTCCCGCAATTCATTTCGACATAAAATTTCTCTCTCGTTACTTGTATTTTTTAGTTATATTTATTGGCTTTTAAATGTTAAAGTATAAATTAATAAATTATAAATATAATCATAAATTATAAATATTTTAAATTTGTAAAAGTAATGTCCAATTGTCATAAAAACCTCCCTGTTTTAAAGCTGATAAAGTAATGGAATTTTTACTTATTAACATAATTTCGTTGCTAGAATAACTCCTTCACGGTATTGTGACTTTTATACAAAGACAACCGCAAAATATCACCACTTCAGTTATAATGTGTTCCAGAAATGGCAAACCATAACATTGAGAAAGTCCTACTGAAGTAAAAAGTACGGACGGAATTGGTCAACAAAATGTATTATTTTGTATCCCTTAAATATTTAAGATTGGAAAAATCGTTGAAATTGCTATGATAAATTTTGATGTGATACCCGTAAAGTGCATCTTACTCTCTGCTTGGTATATATCTGTATACTTTATTAGAGTTGAGTATTACAAAGCGTGCTGCGCCAGGCTTCAGCAGTTGTAAAGTATGTATTTTATTGATGTAGCTGATAGCCATGAATATTGATACGTTTATAACCTTAAACAATGTTGTGGTGTGACGATACAAGTTATGTAACTGAACAATTATTAATTGAAGATTTTAAATGAAGTTGAAGACTTTTTAACGTGCTACCATTAATAAAACCAAAAACTTTTATTTAATAATAATTGTTGGAAATTATTATATTGACACAGCACCGTCAAGCCCTAAATTACTTGAAGCTTGTGACATAGATGCTAGACTAGGTCAAAGAAATAGTTCTTTAATATATTTTTAATTTTCTCTTATCCTCCCATCATATCAGGCCTTAACGGACTTTCATGATGTTTACAACTTAGAAGACGAACAATAAACATAATTTTTCTTCGAAACTGAGCACGCAACAAGCCATTCGCCACAATAAAGGAATGGAAACTAAGAAACTAAGATATTTATATGTAAACTGTAGTAATGAGTTAACACTTGCTACACGTGTATGTGTGTCTTATACCTAAGTTTATTTTTCCTTATAATTCAACAATAGGGCCTACTTTAATTTGCTTCCATTTAAATTCCTTTCAATGTCTTCCCTTCCTAGAATCTTCCTCCACGAGTTAAATGTTTATTAAAAGGGGCTTTTTCTTCTGGTGTAGTATTATTTTTTACAAAGTATAATTTAGAGGTGTGAAAATAAGTTATATACATTGAATGGGCCTCATTCAAAATTAAATTCTCTATTTTTAAGTCTTCTAATGTCAAATTTACAAACTTCAAAATCAGTTTATGTTAGCAACTTTTGAGTGCGAATCTAATTTTAAATTGAGCCTATTGAGTCATTATTTATTGAGCATTAACTCACATCGGACATAAGTGGAATAGTGAAAAACGGGCAAAGGCTGAATTGCTCTTTATTAAAAAATAAACATAATAACTCCTTCCTTGATCTCTGCCCAACTGGTCAGATTTTTGGAACCTTTCTACCCGTAGGCGCGCAGTTTTATACACACAAAGTAATATTAATAATTTGTTCGGTATATATTGCGTATAATTTATATTATATTTTATATTTTAACTCGACGTTTTGGAATCTTTACTAACATCATGGGTACAATTAATTCTTAAATAATGTTTTACTTATAATATGAATCGATAATACTTAAGACATTGTAAATTGCTGAGTATGAACTGAACTGCCTAAGCGATATAATCCCAGTTCTTCCAAGAATTGAGTTATTATTTGGTTAGAGATGTAATCGTCTATCTATTATGCCTAGTTTTGTTGCCTATCCAGAGATATCTCTTGAGGATATTGTAGCTCAAGTGATCACTTGAATTATTTACCTTTCCAGTAACTAAGCAATAATTGTTGGTAATTCTTTAATTAATAGGAATAATTTTCTTGAATGTTATTGTATTCACATTTATTTCGTTGTTTTTATAAAATTATTTTAAAGACCGGCGTAGTGGTTAGTAGTTATTTTGGTGTAGTGGTAACAAATATTGCCTTCTATGCGAGAGGTTCAGGGTTCCAATCCTCATTTGTGGGATGAACACAAATACTAGCCAAGTCATGGGTTATTATGTTTATTGTCCACTCTTTCATTATTAATTACTTATGTGTACATAAATGTATTAATTCTTAATAATTACCCTTTGTCTAGATTCTATTGCATACCTTAGTTCTTTAAGTAACCTAATTTGGGCTAAATAATGCGATGTGAATGATAGAAATATTTACATCCAGGCTGAATGATGATGCTGACTATTATTAAAGACGTAACGAACGTAATATTACCCCTACTAACATAATATTAGCATATTTTTTCAGTAATTTAAGAATACATACATACATAACTTCACGCCTGCATCCCTAACGGGTAGGCAGAACACCAGAGGCTATAAAACCACCAGATGTCACGTTTGACAAATTCGGAGGTAATATTATGATGGAGTAAGACTATTGCAGTGACAGGGGGTCAGCCTATCGCCCGCAAAAACGCCAATAAAACCTCCGTCCCTTAACTGGCTTCTACAGTACGCCCGGGAAGAGAAGCAGCTGGCACATTCTATGTTTTTCTTTCGCTCCCAGTCCAGCATGGAAGACTAATTGTACCGGGCTTGACTGCTTTTTTTTTAAGAAAAATATTACTGTATTCGAAATTGTAAAGCTTATTTGATTTAAAGCGCAAATGCCCCAATTATCCCCATCTGTCAAATCTAAACGCTAACATGACATTCACTGCTGTCCCCATTTCCTATCTCTACAGTTCAAACTGGGTTTCCAAGTTATATTACTTTATTGATATCCTTATGGTGTTCACGAACTCTGTAAAGAACCTTAAACACACGTCGACCCGATAAAGTAAAGCGAGCCGTGTTTGCACAGGACTGACATTATGAGAGAGCTCGTGAAACAATGTATATTCCGTCAGAGAGATTCAAACAGCACCCGAGAAAAATCGTTATATACTGTGAATGAAAGATTCGTCATGGCGCCGTGGTTACTGTGTATATCGTACGATATCGCAGTTTAAGCAACGTTCGGTGGGGTCGGTACTTGGATGGGTGACCGTCCACCATCCATTTCTCACGGCGGCGAGTTCCGTGCTTCGGAGGGCACGTTAAACAGTCGATCCCGGGTGCTGTATACTTGTATACAGTAGTCGTTAGGGTTTGTCAGAAGCCATTTTGGCGCCCTTATTTCTGATTCTGGCATCCACCACCCAGCACTGGGCCGGCTTGGTGGATTATGGCCTAAACCTCTTCGTCCCCCAGGGGAGAGACTCATGCCCTGCAGTGGGCTCATTACAAAGAGTTGTGATGATGATGATTATGACTCATAATTTTAGCAAAGTATGTAAATGCGCGGCAAGCATACTCATTGGTAATTTGAACTGTCGCATTAATTCAAATCCAGCGTCAATACAATCTCAGGACCTCAATCTTTGTCAAGAAAACATTACCTTTCTTACCAAAAATTTTAATTGATTTCAAAGGAAAAGGTAGAGGATTGCGATTGCTGGATTCTGCTACTTCAGCAATATACAAAGTTCAATTTCGCCCGCGCCGCGTAGTGTCGCCTAAAGATAGGGAATTTGGATATTTGAAGAATAAATAATTTAACAAATCAGGAAATAGTGTATGATATTCCCCACTTTTCGATCTCTTCTTGGATATTTCGTGTATACAAATAGAATTTTTCCTTCTTTTAGTTTTTTTTTGCATTTTATTCTTCTTCTGCTAACAAAAAGCAATAACGACTTTTTCTTCTTCACTTATCTTCATTCTCACAAACACTATCCCCACGTAAAAGCGGCTACACACGACCCTAAAATCACTGGCAATATCGGGACAGTGGTGGGGAGGACCCTAGATCGTATCATAAATCGTCTCGTGTGTAGGCAAATCCTACCCGATTTTTATCGTCCCTAAATCGTTCCGAGCGAGCTCACGATTTAGGGACAATTATCGTCTAGGGAGCGTTGTCAGTACGTGTGTAGCGAAATCAGGATTGATTTCTACGCAGTCTGCGCTTGAGTGCCGCGACGATACGACGACTTGCTTGCGGCTATAATTGTTTATTTCGCATGAAAACATGGCGAAGGCGAAAGATCGAGAAGCGTGGACCAAAGCTATCGATCTATTCAACGATTTACCATATTTGTGGGATAAAAACATAGAAATTGAGGAAGGTCGAACGGCAGAAAATGGAAGAAGTATTAGTACTGGAAGTAAATGAAGTTCGAGAAGGTGATATGGGGTACTAGTACTGGAGAGTTTATGAAGTTTGAGAAGATGTTATTCGAGGAAGTAATTATTGTCATGGAATTAATGTATTTGAAGAAGTTGTTGTGTCACCATATTAAGGAGTCTTCAAAACACTCAAAATCCATTCTTAAAAAGTTTCTAAAATCATCTACTTCTAAATGTCTCATCACGTTCATGTGGCTAAGTTCATGACGTTTCATTAACCAGTTTTTAACCCAGGTCTTCCTTTTTCGTCTCTGGTTAGGTGGCACCGTAGTAAGTGCCAAAACAATGCCTATTTTCTGCTGTTTTGTGAGTGTCGGCGGCATCTCGGAACAACGAGCAGTCTGTTGCACGGTCGGTTTCGTACTGACTGGCAGAGACGTGTGTAGAGTAGTAGCCGATTTCATCCCCACTACCGCTGTCCCGATATCGCCAGTGATTTTAGGGTCGTGTGTAGCCGCTTTAAGATCACTACGAAAATCCGAATAAAGTGGCATCGACAATCCGATTGCTGTTACTTGCGTCAGCAAATACGTTCGCTGCCGATGCAGTGGACGAACTGTGAAATATTAATCAGTTTGCTGACATGTGGTCGCTTACCTCAAATGGGACAAATATCCTTTTAAAAACCGCAACGACATCGGTTCAGCCAAAAGCAAGATAATAATAAGACAGGTCCGAAAGGCGTGTTGCTGCAATGGAACGTATCACAATCACACGAACAAACCTCGTACTTTAATATAAGCATGACAAAAGACGTTTTTATTAACTTTTTAAATATTAAGTGATTTTAAAATACATAACCTTTCCTAAGAGTGCAAACCATCCAATATGATAAGGAAGATGTATCTTAGTTCACACTCATATGAAAACATTTACCAACTGGGTTTCAAACGTACGACAACGTCGAAACGCACTTGAATCTTAAACCAAGTATGCACGGGGGCCATTACATATAGATGATTTTTCTTAAAACATTTTATGTATTTTACTATGTCAAAAATAATATAAAATATTGGTAATATTTTAATATTTTTCCCCAAAATAAAGTATCTTTTCCTTAATAAATATCCTGGAAAAATAATGAGCTTGTTTTAAATGTTATATCTGTAAAAAATAATACATCAAAGGGCTGCCTACCTCAAAGCAGGGACATATGATTGATTCCAAGAAAAACGCCTTGTCAACGCTTCAATTTAATAAAGTATTGTTGAAAGTAATATTACGATGAAATACATATATTAACATTAAAACCTGAAACATGTTCGCTACTTTACATAGTTTGCAAAATAATGCAAAAGATGATTTGTTTGTTTTGTCATGTACAATAGATGATTAAACGAACTTCTAAGTGAAGTTCTATCGCTATTATATGAGTCGCTTCATTCGAAGATATTATATAACAGGTAGTCCTTTTTAGGTACTAGGTAATTTCGCACAATTTAAAATTATCATAAAAAAAAACACTGTGGTGGGGCGCCGCGTGGCATGATCCACCCGGTTCGCGACAAGCCCTCATTCTTTAGAGACCCTAAACGAAACTTTTAAATGGGTTCTGGGGTGGGTGGGTACGTCATATCTTCGAATGAAGCGACTCATATAATAGCGATAGAACTTCACTTAGAAGTTCGTTTAATCATCTATTATATTTCGTCGCTTCATTCTTCAGATATTATATAACAGGTAGATTTTCAGAGATAGAAAGTTTTGTTTAGGTATATACTTGGAATTGAAATAAGTAGAGATATAAGTATGTAATTAGATTTTGTTTTTTTTTTTTATAGTACTTAATAATTAGTATTATTACATAATGAGCTTCAAATAATCTTACTTTATTTGAGTTGCTAGAAATTATAATCAGCTTAAATTAATGAAACTTAGTGATAGTCTATTTATAGACACATCATTTTTAATGTAGTAATTTACTTAATATCAAATTACGTAATATTCAATAATTATTTTTAATATTAGGTTAAGTATTGTTCATGTCTCGATTAAGTATCGACAAAGCAAAGTTATTTTGTTGATCATCTAAAGGCCGATGGTAAAACTTTGCAAACACCTGTGAGTTTTGTGTCCATCCGGCCGTTTTTCGAATGACATCGACACTGAGACCGGCCGCGCGCGCGGCTGAGGTTGACGCGTGTCGTGTGCTGTGCGCACCAAAAACGCTCATGTTAATGCCGCTCGTGACGAGCGTTTGCTTAATCCATCGACTTAGCGTCTGACTTGATGCAGTTCTGTGGGGAGCTTTGAATGTTACGAAGAGATTCCCGGAGTTTGAACCTCTGATATTTTATGTAATAAAAATATATTCTTTTAAAGTTGATACTGGGCATATGTTGATATTGCTTTGAAAGTTTGGGAGAGATAATAAGGGCTGTTCACGATTTGGAGCGGAAGTCTTGATAGGTTTAGTTTTATAGGCTCCTTTTAAGAGGCGTTTAACACAACTATTATCACTTATCTGTTCTCCTAATAAAAGAGATAATGCAGATCGATGTGTATTTAATGAATCGTAAGAACATCCCTTATTAAATTGCTCGTTTAAGAATAAAGAACTAATGGAATGGATTTTTCGTAACTATTAATATTTCGTAACTTGCAAAACTTCCACCATAACTTCAATGAGACGTTGTACTGGCGAACAGTAGTGTCTGCAAGCGAGGCAAGCATCAACGTGAGAGCCTCTGGTGGGCAGTCGCGCCGGCTGAACGACGTCCGGAGAGCCTCGCGGCACCCAGGGTAAGGCTGGAGTGCAGTGGGTGTTGACTCTTATAATGAGAGTTGACTAAATCAGAATTTGAATTGAAATAAATTATATTTGAAACTAGTAGTTTGAATAAAAGTGGGTACCATGGCTGGGAAGGCCAGAAGGGGAATACAAGTACCAATGATTCAAGATGATTTCAAGTCATCAATGATTTTTCGTACACATTTTAATACAAGAGAAAAAGGAGGAAATGCATAAAAATCCAAGTCAGCCCAGCTTATTGTAAATGCATCAACTGCGACTGCATCAGGTTCAGGCTTCCAGGTGACAAATAATTTACATTTGGCTCGACTTGAGAACAAGTCGATCTTAATGGGCCCGAAACTATTTACAATAAGTTGGAAAGCGCTATCTGAGAGGGCCCATTCAGTATCAGGGTTAAGTTTTCTGGACTCTTTCTTTCTTTCTTTTCTTTTTCTTCACTAGCTATACTTTTGAGACCTAACAAAACCGCGAGTAATTCTAAAAAGTTAATATGATTTTCTTTTTCACTGTTCGTCCATAAACCACTATATTTATTATTTTTGCATACTGCTCCCCAGCCTGTCCTAGATGCGTCGGTGTAAATTTCTAACTTATAATTTTGAGTAATGATTGGACAAGAAATAATATTAATATTATTTTTCCACCACCATAAATCTTTTAGTAATATCTTATTAAGATTCATTTTTGCCTCATATTTTCCTCCGAACTTACTTAAGGCTAAAAAATTTTGTCTCTCTAATATTTTTATATATAAGAATCCATATTTTGTGGCCGGACA
Organism: Stenoptilia bipunctidactyla; assembly: GCA_944452665.1. Taxonomy (NCBI): domain Eukaryota; kingdom Metazoa; phylum Arthropoda; class Insecta; order Lepidoptera; family Pterophoridae; genus Stenoptilia; species Stenoptilia bipunctidactyla. The sequence continues at coordinate 545,540 of OX101723.1, forward strand.
GGCTGCGATCAATACACCTATAAGTTTAGCGAAATTTCGTATTGAACAAGTTTTAAGATTAATGTACCTATTTATTAACTGTGCAATGTTATTCCGCTCATCGCCAGGTAACGTTATAGACATCTGTTCTGTGTTGAACATAAAACCTTTGAATTTGATTGACTTTTTTGGTACAATGTGACTTTTATCGAAATTTACAATAAAACCTAGACAATGTAATAACTTCAAAGTTTCTCTTACATTAATCATGCATTCTTCATATGTATCTCCAATAAGAAGATCGTCTTAATAGGTAGTAGACTTAAAACCTTACTTATAATTTTTGTAAATACCCACGGAGCTACCGATAATCGATACGGCATTGCTGTGAACTCGTAAGTGATCGGCTCAGACGAATCATTTTCTTGGAATTCGAATCGTAGGTACTTTCTGTCACTAACAAAAATCGGTATAAGTAGATATGATTCTTTCATATCTATATTGGGTAAGTATCCATTACGAGGAATTAATTTCGAGGCTGTTTTATAAGATTCCATTTTAAAATGTACTTTTGTTACGAACTTGTTTAAAGATTTTAAATTTAGTATAAACCTTTTTTCTCCGTTAGGTTTCGGAGCTAAAAATATATTTGTAATACATTGATAATTTGAAGAAGAACAAGGTTTTATAGCCCCTAAGTCTAATAATTCATTTATAGCTATTTTCATGTCTCGTTTTTCACATGATGACAAATTATTTTTAGGAATAGAATACTGACAAATTTGAGTATCGAATGGTATTTATCCACTTCAATATAACTTCATTTTTAGTTAGTTTTGTCCAACAATCATAAAATAAATTAATTCGACCTGCATGTACCTTGATTAATGTTGGGTCGGAGCACGCATCCTGGATGAAGTCTGCGGCTGTAACTTGGCGTTGAACGCAGAGTTCGATTGTGGGCGCTGCTGTGTTTGATCTGCTATCGGTTTCCTCTGACCTCCCCGCCCCCCCTGAACGACGGGTAACGAGGAGGTCCTGTCCAGTTTCTCTGCTGAGACGACCGGTTGACCGTTGATATTTGAGAGGCGACTGTTTTGGCTGGGCCTTTTTTAATTAGGGCTCCCTGCTTTTCAATGGCTTTACTTGCCTTTATTTTTCCGGCAATGAACTTCCGAATAAAGTTTTGTCTCTTTCGGAGTCTTGTATAACATGTTTAAAGTTTGTATCCAAATTAGGTAAAATCAGTTTAACCCTATCTTTGGTTAACATAAAGTGGAGGTCTGATAATAAGCGGCATCCATCACTTACGTGACGGAGGGCCTTCATTTGTTTTCTTCCTTCCCAAGGAGGACGTCAATCCCTCGATTTATGGCGGTAATACCGTACCCCAGCTGTTGCTGAAAGTTTTGGATTTTTTTTTTTTTGTCACGTGCTCTTGCTAGGTCAGTTATGGCTGCCGAGATTTCCGCATTTAATTTTGGGGCTTGCAAGTTTTTGCAGTTTTCGGGTACCGTATTTTCTATGGTTAATTTATCTTTGTCTTCTTTGGACAGTCCTTTTCTTAGTAAAGGTGTCCATAAATTTGAGAGCGTATCGTGTATTTTAGCGCCAAATTCGGGTGTATCGGAATTTGCAGCTCCAAGTGCAGCAAGCAGCTCTGGATCCAGATCGGGATTAGGTTCTCCCGATATACCTGGTGCGTCTTGTGATATTGACGGCTCCGGATTAGGGAGCGTCTTTGCAGATAGCTTTTGATCCACAGTGAATGACGCGGCAGTCTTCTGGTTATCCAGGTTTACATCATCCAGTGGTAGCGGTAACTCATACCTTGGAGGCGACATGTTTATGTCTAATTCATATTAACATAACGCCCATAACGTATTACAGACAACGAGATAAATCTCCTTGAGATTACCCGCATTTTCTGTAATCGTATTGAAAACAAAAGGTGATCGATAAGATCAAATAAAATTTATTAAATTTTAAATCATTACGATATTGAGCGGATAACGTGATATATCTATTATAGATTACACGCATTTTCTGCTCTGATTTTTTAAATAACATTTTTAAACCAAATAAGTAGGTCTTACCTTGTAATATTTCTTCTTCATCGGAAGAAATAATTCGATGTTTCCGTTTTTTATTTATTTTTTGTTCCAACTTTTTTATCTTTTTATTATAATGTTGAAGCTGTTCTTCTGCTGTACGTTTAGGCATTTTGTAAAAACTTAAGTAAATGATTAGAGTAAATGACGTATGCTTGTTACCACGCACGAAAAAAGAATGAGGGCTTGGCGCGAACCGGGTGGATCATGCCACGCGGCGCCCCACCACAGTGTTTTTTTTATGATAATTTTAAATTGTGCGAAGTTACCTAGTACCTAAAAAGGACTACCTGTTATATAATATCTGAAGAATGAAGCGACGAAATATAATAATATGTAATACAAATACAACGTTACAAATACATGTAATGTAATACAACTTAAGATTGTTGTTGCAATTGGTAAATACTACAGAGGGTAAACCCCCGTGTTAAATCATCTACCAACACCATCAAAAATACATTTTGTTTTTTTAACTTCTTAATCGGTTTTTGTATAGAAATTTATCAAAATACCTTGAACAAAAATAAAATCTTCAGCTTCCTCAGCGCGTATATAATTTTCACTTAAAAAATTTCATTAAATGGGATAAGGAAAAAAATTAAGCAACAATAATAAAGTAGACCCCAAGTAAATCCGTATTTTAAAACGAAAGACGGCAATAAACTGGGAGAAATTTTAGCAGCTCATAAAAGGTAAAAAGGCCTTAAAACTTTATCACAGGGATAATTTTAAACATTTTATGGAATGTTCCAAAGATAGGTCGGCTTGTTTTCATATGACGGCGGCGTGATAAACCAGCTTTATTTATTTTGCTGAAACTGAGAAAACGTAAAGTATAAGCTTATGACTTTGTTCGTTTTATAAGTTTTTAATCTTCACTCAGTTTAATAAATGTTTCAGCTTTAAAAAAACACAGGGCAATTAAATATTTGATGTTTCCAGGTGTTGACTAACATACGTTATTTCAGTAAAATTTTATTTATTCTGAATTTTGATATAAATCTGTAAACCAATATAACACACTTCACACCATGTAATAAAAAGCCAAATCTAATAAATTCGAGTATGTTGTAAAAGTCACCGATATTTTTAGTTTTAAAAGCGGATTATTTTTGTCCGTTTATTTATTTTAAAGCTATATTTTTGTTTTATTTATTTATTTTTCTTTTGTATGTTTTTAGTTTTCAATTTTTAATGTACATAATCAAAACACTCAACGTTGTTACGTATAAAAAAAAATATTGTTAGTTCGAAGCGAACTAACAATAGTTTGAGCCTGGTGAAGGGGTCCTTCCGCCTAAGGGTGTTACCACACCAATCTAACGTCAATTGGAACAGTCGAAGTCGATCGATCGTTTTCACTATGCCAAAAAAACCGGTCGACGTCTTCGACGCTGTCAGTTGAACATCGATCGACCGCGATTGATTGGTGTGGTATCAACTTAAAAAGGAGTGTAGCTTTTAAGACACCCAATAATAAAAGTAATATGAAAAATTATTGCAAAGATTTCTGATGCTGACGGGAATGAAGTGCCACGAAGGCCTTCTAATTGTTGGTTTAAATTCAGTTAAAACAGTATTTTATTTTATATTTACAATTGTATGACAGTCGTGGGGCAAGTTTTCTACATAAATAATTGTAGAAAACTTTTCAAATAAATAAAACGTTATGTATAAATCGGTCGATAAAATGCATGAAGTGACCTCAGACTCAGTTAGCGTTTGGTTGGGTCACCGCTCGGCACTAACTTCGTAGAACGGTTATCGAGCTTCAGAGCGCAAGTGAAGCTATATTCATGTGTGCTGCATACCTAAACCTTAGTAATTGTTGCAGACCCTTTTATAAATACTAACTAGTGTTGGACCAGTGATGTATTTCATTACTGTTATATCGGGTAGTGCGGAACAGGGAGACAAGTGAAACAAGCAAAGGCTGTCAACGCACTGACGTTTAATACAATATTATAAACAGATCACGTGGTCGCCGCCCCGGCTACCAAAATAACATTTACCAAACTTCTTACCGTAGCAGCTACCTCAATTAATCATGTCTTGTGAGGAACCCGAACTTTGAAACTCGGTAGCACTAACAAAGGTTTCATTATTTTTATTCAATTATTGTTTAATTATTTTCCAGAAACTTCGAGAAACTTCTTGCTAGTTCTTATTTATGCAAGTTCAGTTTTGATTATTGCAGATTTATTTAAATTAATTTCAAAGTGCAAAGTTCCATTAGTGAGAGGGTAGTAGAAAAGCGTCTGTTGAATTGAAAATGTGTCTATTTTCACCTTAAAATCTTTAATAATCACTTACTGTATTGCACTGGTAGGTTCCTAAGTGGCCTTTTGTATTAAACACAAAAAGGCTCTCCCTATATGCTTGTCCATTAGCCAGGCAGTATGGCAACACTAAAAGCTAAATAGAAAAAAAGCTCTAAGCGCTTTTCGCTTAACTTGTGCCCCGGGATTTCAAAACTATAAATAGGCTTATACAGTATGTTATTTTTGGTTAGATAACAGTGAAATCTGTTTGTTAGGATATAAAAATAGGATTTATGTTAAAAATATATTTATTCAACATAGTTCGCAGTTCAGCTTTTACATGCAACATCGGTTAACTTAACATTTAGTTTATTTTATAAATCGTTCGGAAAATAGTGAATAAAGTCATATAAAAATGTATGATCTAATATATAAAATTCTCGTGTCACAGTTTTCGTTCAAAATCAAACATCAAAAAAATCAAAATCAATTTATTGCTTCAAATATGGTGGTATATACATTTGGTGGTAAATATTCGTTATTGAGCTCATATTTTACTGTCTTACAGCATGCAATATCAGTGTGTAAACAATTAATAACTATATAATTCAATTAAAATTCATCAAATTAAAAAATCATACATGCATACAATTTAATTAAATATTTAATATTATGTTTTCTTAGGTTAGAAAAAAAAATCAGATACTTTTATTTCTTATATGTCAAATTTGCTATTCATCAAAAATCATTAATTGTATAAAAACATTGCTCTATAAGCCATTGGCGTAGGATAAATTGCCATACTCCTCCGAAACGGCTTGACCGATTTTGATGAAATTTTTGTGCTTAGCCGGTATCTATGAGAATCGGCCAACATCTATTTTTTTTTATTTATATGGCAAAACGACGTTTGCCGGGTCAGCTACTAATGATATAAACATAGACCATTAGCTTAAGGAAAACATAAGTAACATTCAAATGAAGCCGATGTGGTGTATTTATCGGCAGACAAAATTCAAAAATTGGTTGGCAATTTATGTAATATTGGGCCGCTCTTTAGCATATTGTAAAGGCATTTACATAATCAAGTTGGCGGTTTTAGTAGGCTTCATTCTAATTATTCATTGTCAAACGTAAAATAATCGTAACTCCATTTATTTTTAATATTGCTGTGTTTAATAATTGCTGTGGCTAGTCATTCTAATTTCGCTGTGTTGCATTTTCTAGGTTCTGATTATCTTGACTTTACATAAAAAAAACAGTCATTATTAAACAATTTTTGAAACTTACGAAAAGATTAGACAAAATGGGGTGAAGTTCTACCCAAATTTAGGAAATAGCCTGGAGTAGGTAATACATATAATTCATTTTACCACCATATTGAGTGAAACATGTTGTTAAGGATCAAGTGATTTCCTATTTATTTTATAAGTCGCTTCATAGTGCGCGCCTCAACCAAATGTTGTAGGTAGTCTGATATTTTGAAATGTAAAATAAAATATTAAAATTGTATAGATGTCACTTCGACTTTTGCTTCTGTACTAAAAGGTTAATTAAAATACTTTATATTCGAAAATCAAGAATCTTATTCAATTCATCCCAAGAAACAGTGGCGACCGTTACAGGACCTGCAATCCGAAGCGCAGGTCTAGAAATACAATCTAGAAACAATTGAGAATTGAGGAATACCGGTCGGGCCGAGTGCCGATGTGCCAACGTGTGCCTTTCTTCACAATTTACTGAAGGTTACTGTTATCACTGTGCTAATTAAGAAGAAAGTGGTACCTTTTAAAATCAAGAACATCAAAATCTGTACGTGATATAAAAATATCAACGAGGTTATATTACGTAAGCATCAGACACTCAACTCGAGAAGAATTCCAACGATCCGGTCGGGGCATTCAAGTATCAAGCTTGCAGCCAGAAGCCACAACCTGCTGCCAGAAGTCACCGCCTGCAGCCAGAAGCCACAGCCTGCTGCCAGACCTGCCACGTTGACGTCGTGGACTGCGCCGACGGAGACAGTGCCTGAGTTTCATCACCGTGCTCCACAGCAGATACGCCAAGCTAAGTGCCCTAGGTTCCTTACTCCATCCTAGATCATTTTAATCTTAATTATCCATCCTTATACTCCTATTCACTAATCAATTCTTTTACATACGTTTACTGCCAAGCTGTGCTATCAGTAAGACGCAGCGGGTAAATTGTTATTATTTATTCATTAAAATCACTAAATCAACAACATTATATTTCACTTTGTGCCATCAGTAAGACGCAAAGAGTATATTGTTTTAAGTTTATATACTACAATATCGTATTGACTCCACTTGCACATACAAAAGGTCTTTTATAACGCTAGTTTTATCATTTTGTTTTAAACGTCATAACTAAGTACTTATTCATCTTACAATCTATCAAGTTTTCATAATAATCATTCAATCTTTTAGTTAATTATTAACCTTTAGGAGCTGATTCAAAGAATATTTTTGGAACTTAACGTTTAATTAATTCTAAATCTAGACTCAGTTACAAATACATTCATCAATATCCAACTATTTAAATAATAATTTTATATCAAATAACTTAGTTATATTTATGGTGAGTTCATAAGTCAGCTTTGAAGTTATAAGCGTACCTACATTCTATTACCAGTTTTTGTCTTAAATATTTGTGATTGTACAAACTCACACTATACGTTTTTGTTTATAGATGCTATTCAGTGATTAGGTACGTTTCTTTTAAAATTCAAAATAAATTGAAAGAGGCCAGTAGGTATCCCATAGAAAATTTAGGTAAAACTACTTGCCTAATTATATTCAAACGTAAATAAATAAATAAATTAGAGATTCACAGCCAAAATATCTACAGTAAAAATAGATTTTAGGTCATTTTAAAGATCAAATAAAAATATTTTTTCTAAAACTATTCGCCGACTATTCCAGCTCCTGTGTTGCCTACGCGCGCCGGTGTCGGCTTCCGCTGTCCCAGCCCAGCCCGCGCTGCCTGCACTGCGGTAACGTGGCCTCCCAGTTGGGGCCGTGCGAGGAGTGTCAGCTAAGCAATTGGTTTTATTTTTATTTTTTGGGAATCTTAGCAGAGAATTTCATTTTATTATATTGTTCATACAGTTTAACGAAAAAATCTTAGTAATTACTGAATTTTGAATCATGCCTTTAGTTTCAAGTGAAAGTGATCAATTTTCTGCTAAGGAATCTTCAAGTATACCTACCCTCCACCTCAAACGTAGTTCAATCAAAGGACAAATAACTAAATTTAAAAATTATCTTGACAAAATTAATACTGATATTCAATTATCCAATGTACAATTAGCAGAGCTAACTATTAAGTTGAGTAAAATTGAGTCTTTATCTACGAGGTTTGATGAGTTGCAAAGTCAGATTGAAGTTGTAAATTCTCAAAATTTAGAATTAGAACTGGACGAACGCGAGTCTATTGAACAAGATCTCATACTTAGTCTGGCAATTGCCAGAACAATAATTGAAAATCATTCTCTTTCTCAAAATGAAGCTCGCCGCGAATCTTCGTTTCAAACTACGCAGAATCATTACAATAACGTTGACTCCATTAAGCTACCTCAAATTCAGATAGCTAAGTTCAGCGGAGCATATTTTCGATGGCTCGAATTTAGGGACACATTTACGAGCTTAGTGCACAATAATGAGCATCTATCATCTATCCACAAATTTCATTTATTAATATCTTATTTAGAGGGAGACGCAGCTCGTATTATCAGTAATCTAGAGGTGTCATCAAATAATTATCTCGAAGCGTGGCAGCAACTTTGTGATCGTTATGATAACAAAAGGTTATTAATAAACCATCATTTAAGGTCTTTATTTAATATTCAAAATATAACGCGCGAATCAGAGCATAGTTTAAGATTTTTAGTGGACAATGTATCTAAAAATTTGCGTGCTTTATCCAGTTTAGGTCAAAATACAGAAAACTGGGATATTTTAATTATATACATGATTTCCACAAAACTAGATAATCAAACATTATCCAAATGGGAGGAATGTCGCAGTAACATTAGCGAGATTCCAACCTTGAAGCAATTTAATAAATTCCTTATCGACAGGGCCGATGTACTGGAAGCTCTGCATAGAAATAAACCTAGTTCCTCTTTTAATCAATTACAACAAAATCACAATCATACAAAAAATAACCATAATTTTAATTACAAACGGGAAAATATTAACCAAACTAAATCATTTGCTGTAGGTACATCGACTAACCACAACTTTTACTATCCATGTTTTATATGTAACATGAACCACAAAATTTATGATTGCAATACTTTTAAATCAAAAACCATTCAAGATAAATGGAGTGTCATTCGAAAGCATGGATTATGTCCTAACTGCTTAAGAAAAGGCCACGTTTTAGGTAACTGTCAATTAGGACCATGTAGAATTTGCAAACAGAAACACAACACTTTACTTCATAATCCAGATACAAACACCTCCAACGAGCATTCACTTAATTCAAACCAATCTAACACTGTTGTTAATTATTCAAGTAATTTTAATAATCATGTCATTTTATCGACTGCTTTAATCCTTTAAACTAATACAGTAACAAATCAATCCGTCCAAGCGCGGGCTTTGTTAGATTGCGGCAGTCAGTCGACTTTTATCACAAAATCTTTAATGAATCAACTTTCTTTAACACCTAAACGTACTGATCTAATAAATGTTATAGGTATAGGTAATCAAAGCTCAGCTCAATATATAAACACATGTTCGGTTCAAATCAGTTCATTAACTAAGTCATTCAAAGTAAGTTTATCTTGTATGGTACTTGAACAGTTGACAACAGAAATACCTAGCTTTACTCTCGAAGTATCAGAGTTGAATATTCCGCCAAACATTTTACTCGCTGACCCTTCTTTTCACCATCCAGCATCTATAGATGTTATTATAGGGGCGGATATCTTTTGGGATGTGCTGAGTAGTGAACAACACTCTCTAGGGCCAATGAAACCAGTACTTAGAAATTCGAAATTTGGCTGGTTGTTGGCTGGACCTTTAAGCGTTCGTATAAAAAGTAATCAAAATGTTAGCTGTAATTTTGCAAGTACAAAAAATATAGATCAATTATTAACTAAATTCTGGGAACTAGACGATTTGCCACATAAAGTTAAACAAACTGAAAATGATATGCAGTGTGAAAAACATTTCATGCAAAATACGTATTGCTTAGACTCAGGCAAATTTTGTGTCAGTTTGCCATTTAAGGATACTCCAGATTGCTTAGGAGATTCATATTATTCAGCAAAAAGGCGATTTCATCACTTAGAAAGGCGCTTTCGTAAAAATCCAAGTCTTAAATCACAATACACAGAGTTCATTAATGAATACGCTGAACTAGGACACTTAGCTCAATGTACTCTTAACGAATCTGAACCATCATATTTTTTAAGCCATCATGCTGTTTTCAAAGAGGACAGCGAATCCACAAAGGTTCGTGTTGTCTTCGATGGATCAGCACCAACAACCTCAGGTTTCTCATTAAATGATATTTTGAAAATTGGACCTAACATTCAGGATTCTATTTTTTCCATTTTAATAAGATCTCGTCAGCACTTATATTTATTAGTAGGAGATATCGAAAAAATGTATAGAATGGTTTTTTTAAATAAAAAACATCGAAATTTGCAATTGATCCTTTGGAGAGAAGATGAATCCCTACCGATACAAACATTACAATTAAATACCGTCACGTACGGCACCGCAAGTGCCAGTTATCTAAGTACACGTTGCCTCTGGCAAATAGGCGAAGAGTGTTCCGACAATATGATAAAAAATATAATACAACATGATTTTCTAGTGGACGATTTAGTAACAGGATCGAATAATGAATCAGAATTACGCTATATACAGGAATCGATAGCCCACGAGTTAAGTAAGGGAGGTTTTAACTTAAGAAAATTTAAAACTAATTCACCATTGATATTTAATAAATCCGATATCAAAAATGAAAAGTTGATGTTTAGCGATTCTACAAACACGTTAGGCCTAGGATGGAATCCTCAATCCGATACATTTACATTTCCAATAAAAAATATAAACAATGCAGTAATTATTACAAAACGAACGATAACATCCAATGCTTTTAAAATTTTCGATCCTTTGGGACTACTTAGCCCAATTATTATAATTCCTAAGATTTTAATTCAAACTTTATGGCATTCAAAAATAGACTGGGACGATCCTGTCCCTACAGATGTCCAAGAAAAATGGATATCTTACTCCAATAAATTTCAGTGTTTAAAAAATCTCGAAATTCCCAGACATGTCTTGTGTAAACTACCTAAGACTATCGAAATTCATTGCTTTAGTGACGCCTCACAAAAGGCTTATGGCGCTTGTCTCTATACTAAATCAGTTGATGAAAACAATCAAGTCTTTGTAAGACTTTTATGCGCTAAGTCAAAGGTTTCCCCTATCAAACCTACGACCATACCACGCCTAGAACTTTGTGCTGCTTTATTAGCTGCTCGCCTCTGTAAGAGCGTCTTAGAGTCGCCGTAGAGGGTTACCTTTTGGTCTGACTCAAGTGTAGTTTTACATTGGCTAAAAATGGACCCCAGAAAACTTAAAACTTTTGTTGCCAATAGGGTTGTTGAAGTGATAGAGCTGACAAATAGCTTTTCTTGGCGATACGTACCGACTGCCGACAACCCAGCAGATTTAATCTCACGAGGTGTTCAGGCCGATCTACTTACTACTTCAAATATTTGGTGGTATGGTCCAGGATTTTTAAAAAATAATGAAAATTCATGGCCTGTTTTAAAGACAAATCATTCAAAAGAATCAGTGGAGTTGGAAGTTAAATCTCATTCAATAATCATCACAGAAACCATTATACCATTCAAAAATTATTCAAATTTTACAAAATTACAAAGAATTATTGCGTACATTAATCGGTTTATAAATAACCTAAAAAAGTCAGAGGTCAAATCAAGTGGGAGCTTAAAGGTAGAAGAGTTACAAAATTCATTTTATACTTTGTGTTATGTAGCACAACAACAATCATTTAGCAAAGAGTATGTATCATTACAAAATAAAAAACCCTTACACAATAAATCAAAACTTTTAACCTTGTCACCGTTTATTGATAAACATAATTTAATAAGAGTAGGTGGTAGAATAAGTGCAGCAGATTACTCTTATCAGAAAAAGCACCCCATAGTGTTAGATGGTGCTCACCATTTGACAAAAATTTTATTTGTTTACGAACATACTAAAAACTTTCACGCAGGCCCTCAACTACTTCTCTCTATTACAAGAGAGTCTGTGTGGGCTATAAATGGGCGTAGATTAGCAAGACAAACCTTTTATAATTGTACTAGATGTAGACGCTTTAAGGGCGCTACCTTGACTCCAAAAATGGGGAATTTGCCTCAACAAAGAATAACGCCAGATTTCCCTTTTTTATCTGTAGGGCTTGATTTTGCTGGGCCCTTTTTAATATCAGATCGTAGGGGTCGAGGTGCTAGATTAATCAAATGTTACATGTGCATTTTTGTGTGCTTACGTTACAAATGTATACATATTGAGGCTGTAGGCTCACTTTCGAAAGAGGATTTTTTGATGACACTTCGAAGGTTCATTGCAAGACGTGGAAAGCCATCGGAAATCTACTCTGATAACGGTAGAAACTTTGTGGCTACAGCTAATGAACTAAATTTATTTTTAAAAGAAAATGTTGATACTATAACTGACTTCGCAACTCAGGAGGGTATAAAGTTCATTTTTATACCTGCTTACGCTCCTCACTTTGGCGGCATCTGGGAGGCTGGAGTTAAATCAGCAAAATATCACATTGTTCGCGTAATGGGCAATCAGCATTTTAGGTTCGACGAAATTTTAACCTTGTTTGCGCAAGTAGAGTCAATTTTAAATAGTCGGCCCATTTGTCAATTATCCAGTTCACCCGATGACTTCCTACCCCTCACACCAGGGCACTTTTTGATTGGTAGAGCATTGACTACGTTTCCTTCGGTGTCGTTAAGTGACAAAAATTTAGTTCCTGTTCAACGCTATGAACGTCTGCAACAAATTCATGAACATTTTTGGAAGAGATGGCAACTTGAATATATTCATGAACTACAAAATCGAATTAAGTGGAAAACCAACAAAGCAAATCTCATGGTTGGCGACTTAGTCCACATTCAAGAAGATCATGTTCCACCTTTGAATTGGAGACTAGGAAGAGTAACTAAATTATTTCCTGGTCCGGACGGCATTACTCGCGTTGCAGATGTCAACACAATTCGAGGTCTCATACGAAGACCCTTAACAAGACTTTGTCCTTTACCAAAAGGAGAAGATATTGAAGAATGTTGAAAGAAGGAGTCTTTCAACGGCGGGGAATATGTTAAGGATCAAGTGATTTCCTATTTATTTTATAAGTCGCTTCATAGTGCGCGCCTCAACCAAATGTTGTAGGTAGTCTGATATTTTGAAATGTAAAATAAAATATTAAAATTGTATAGATGTCACTTCGACTTTTGCTCCTGTACTAAAAGGTTAATTAAAATACTTTATATTCGAAAATCAAGAATCTTATTCAATTCATCCCAAGACACATGTGTATAGCAGAAATAGGCCGCTTGGTGCCCAATGAATCTTCCATCGTACAAGACAAACTTGATTATTGATAATCTTGACTCAACAACCTTATTTACACAATATTAAGTCTTCATTATAACATATTTTGTTGGCTAGTCATCGCCTGTTTCAGTATATGAATCGTCACTATCTGAACTAAACAACAAGTCTAAATATTATAATCATAGTTTGACGACCAGCTGGTGTAGCGGTAACATACATTGCCTTCTATGCCAGAGGTCCTGGGTTCGAATCCCGGCGGCAGATATTTGTGTGATGAACACAGGTATTAGTCGTCAAGTCATGGAAGTTTATATGTTTATTTAAGTTTATTCTAATAAAAGATATGTATTTATTCAATATGTATGTTTATATATTTCTTAAGTATATCAGTTATCTAGTATCCATAGCACAAGTTCTTTAAGAAACTTAATTTTGGGCTAGATAATGTTGTGTGAGTGTCAGAAATATTTATTTATTTACAGTGAAACATGTTGTTAAGCCTTAAACAAGGTCTTCTGGGATATTTTCTACATATAGTCTCTGTTCTAAAAAGTCTCTGAAATGTTGATGTAGCTTTAGATTTATCGTGTTCATTTTTGGATAAAACTTGACGGCCTTCGCGGTGCATCGATGCAGTGTCTGGAAGGTCCTGGGTTTGAATCCCAGGCGGGCCAGTTGAGGAAACGAACTATTGTAAACTGGCTCGGGTCTGGGCTACTGGTAGCGGTATCTCCGCAGACACCGACCAATTATTTTATGCATGTGTGCAGAAACCTGTTTGTCTTCTGACCATAATGCGTATAAATTCAATAGTTAAGTTTTTCACTAGCTTGGCCTGGAAATGTTTCAATGAGTTTTCACAGAATCTTTCTTGTGGAATCCCAAATAAAAGAGACTCTTTAAAAAATACTAATAATAACATTACAACAGGCATTACTCCTCATGTAATAGTATTAATAATGCAATACATTAAATCATATATAAACTGTTTAAAATAAATTAAGTAAAGCTACATAGTTTAAAAAAAAATATATATTATTATCGTTCCATCTTATCTTACTTCTTGCTAATATTATAAATGTGAAATTTTGAATGTATGGATGTTTATTCCTCAATCACTGCAGAACGGTTCAACGGATTTGGATGAAATTTGACAGAGTGATAGTGTATAGTCTGGAATAGGACATAAGTCACTTTGTATCCCGATATTCCCACGGGATTTGAAATTCCGCGGGTAAGACCCTGTAAAACATCTACTTCTTAATGTTACTGAAAATACTTCATTGTGAAGAGCGCCACATCAAAGTTTTCGGAAATGAGAAAAAGTCACTGAACCGGAACGCGGTGGAACCCTAGTCAAATATCATCTTTGTAAAAATATATAGGTAGGTATATTTCAATTCAACGTTGATGAGGTTTTTCCAATAACCGATGAACAACCAGTTCTCTTCCATACCCATTACAAATTGTATCAAAGAAACCTTTTTGAACTCATACGTTTCGACGAAATCCAAATCAACCTGTATAATAAAGTTGCGTAACTAGGAACAGTAAACTTGTACCAAAGTTACATTTAAGTAATTAGTTGGAGCAACTTTTTCCAAGTTTGTCGTAAGATTAGTGAGTCAGATGTTACAATTATATAGATACAGGAAAGGTGTGTCATTTTGTTAATGTTTCCGTCATTAGCAAATTGTTCAAACAACTTTGTCTCTTTTTACTAATTGAATTTGTAAATTTTTTGAGGTTCTGTTCACTAACTAAGACGCACGTTTCGTTAAGTATTATCTACTTACTTTAATAATCTTTTTAGAAATCTGAAAAATAACGAAACAAACATCTTAATGTTCGTATTACCTTTATCAATACATATAATAAAACAGTAAAAAAAACGTGTCTGTACATTTAATATTTTTACAAAAAAAATTATCTAGGGTTATAAAGAAATGAAAAAAGAGTAAGAATCTGAAAAAAAAAATTTGTGTCTTAAACTTACTAGAATATAGTGGAGATGTTCGGCATACAGATCAGAAGTACTCATAGCTCAGTTGCGCGTAGACCGACCATGAGTCTAAGGTCGTGGGTTCGATCCTGCTCGCATAATTTTTGTTCATTATATTTTTTTTTATTTTGTATCAATCTTTACCATGCATCTATCTTTACATACATATGTATATATAAAACAGTAAACAATAACGTGTGAACATGAAATATTTTTACAAAAAAAATATGTACCTAAAATTATTAAGAAATGAAAAAAAAAAAGTAAGAATTTGAAAGAAAAAAATGTCTTTTTGTGTCTGTCTGTTTGTTGTTCTATTCTGCTGACATCTGTGGTTGACATATAATATTATAATAAATCCGAAAGATAGTTGGTATGTAGTATAAAAGTTTACTATGTTGATAGGGCTAAATCATTAATAAATAAAGCTTCTTGCTAGATTTAATGTAGGTAGTGTACATACAGAGATATATTGTAAAAAGTTAAACGTAAAATAATAGAACTCAATATCGTTTAGGTTTTCTTTATTGATCGTTTCTGCCTCTTGGAAGTCAGAACCCGTAGAATTCTTCAGAATAAAAAGTGGTGTAAGTGTCAAAACTCAACACAGGACTTCATGAACTACAATACCAAATTACATTAAAATTGGCTAAGCCGTTTGACCGTGAAAAACAGCCAAACATATAGGTTACTAAACATATTATACACTGATAATGGCTAGACGGATGGATTTTTGCTACTCTTTCACGCAAAAACTACCGAATGGATTTTTATGAAACTTTACAGTAGGTAATATAGCTTTACCTAGAATGTGCCTTTGTAATGTATTGGTTAGGAGTTATACCTACCTACATATTATATGGGGGAAGATTCTTCATGTTTATTTTTTTGGATAGTACCTTGGAGAAGAAAATAACCTATTCGAAATACTAATTCAATGCAGACGAAGTCGCGGGCACCATCTATGTAATAAACCTACCTACATATAAACCTACTCTTATACATACTATAATAATCTTATAAATATATACAAAGGCTGCAAACTGGACGGCAGCGACAGCGACAGCGAGAGCGACAGTGGCGCGGGCAGCGACGCGAGCAGCGATTTCCGCGACACGATAGAAAGTATTGAGTTTGTATGAAACCGCGACAAATTGCTCGAGCGCCCGCTGGCGTCGAGAACGGCCTAGCAGGGCTAGCAACCATCGATAAATAGTCGAATCGACAAGATCAATATTATTTTGTTATTTTATCCTATTATCTATACTAATATATAAAGCTGAAGAGTTTGTTTTATTGTTTGTTTGAACGCGCTAATCTCAGAAACTACAAGTGGGATTTGAAAAACTATTTTTGCATTTGATAGCCCAACTCTTGAGGAAAGGTTATATTTTATCCCGAAATTCCCACGGGATCAAAAGTTACGCGGGTAAAACCGCGCGCGGTGGCTAGAGTAAGCTAATATGCGCACCATAATAGATAGAATTACTCGATTTGATACCATGATTAAGACTACAGAACCAAATATGTCATAGTCTTAATAAATTACTAACTCTAAATACCATATTCTAAGAAAATATCGATAAAAGGCCCGATTTATCATTGTCGACGGTAGCATGCTAGCCCCGCAGATTCCCCGCGTCGCGTCGCTGCCCGCGCCGCTGTCGCTCTCACTGTCGCTGCCGTCCAGTTTGCAGCCTAACTTTTACCCAGTGTGCCTTTCGTAGGGTATTCCTGTTTGGTATATACTTTTTGTAGGTTACTTTTTCTATTTTATTTTTTGTAGGTCTTTTTCACAAAACCTAGGTGAAACTGCGAATGACAGCTTTGTTGTAACAGTTTTTGAAATAACTCTTTCTGTTTATCTATCAGTAACGCTTTTACAGCTAAACAACTGAATCGATTTTGACTTTGAACTTCAAGGACGATATTATAATATTATTTATCCAACTCCCATAACCGGTATTCACGCGGACGAAGTCGCGGGCAACAGCTAGTTTACAATAAATTCCCGTAGTTCATTTGTTAGTTATGATTGCTCTGCATCGTGTTTCAGAACTGCAAGAATAAATCTCGTCTGTGTGGAACTTCATATAACCTGGACGACTAATTATCAGATTTAACCGGAATTTGCTTATCCTACAATATCTTTAGTTTATTCAGCTTTGAAACAGACGGAATATGAAACAGAGGAGCTCCAAAAGATCATGTATTTTTGACGACCACTTTGGCGATAGGGTAAACTTGACTGCCTCAGATGCCAGTGGTTTCGGGTTCGATTCCCGCACGGAACAAGAAAAAAACATGTTCCGTGTCTGGGATTTTATCTATTTATGAATTTATATTCTAGGTTCCCCCCTAGTTCGCTACATGGTATCCCATAACACAAGCTATGCTTACTTTGGGGCCATGTAGTTGTTGTTATTGTCTGGGGATTTAATTTTTTATTATTATTCAAATGCTTTTTTTGGGGACTGGAAACTGCTCGCGTCCGCAAGGTTTAGCCCTCGATGCCTTGTACGTGGTCCCTGGGTGGCGCTAAACGAGCAGTAAAATCTGGTGGTAGGCTTCGGCCGTGGCTTGTCACCACCCACTAGACAAAACCATGCCGCCAAGTAACCTAGTTGCGTTCCGGCATGATGTCTAGTGTAGCCATTGAGGAGGATAGGTCTGAGTAATCGTGCTGCATCGGAGAACTGTTTACAACTCGTAGGATAATGACTCACCGGGTAACTCGTTTTGGAGGGTAGCGGGATCCGAAGCACGGTGCACCGCTGGCCGACCGCAGGTAGTAGCATGCCAGCCACATGCAAAAGGCTGCCCCGCCACCTCGCGAAAAATCCCGGGAGGCTCCATCGTGCCGGTTGGCGACCGGTTTGAGAGGACCCGATGGCGAACTCGGGGGGGTTCGGGCGTCCCCGCAGTCTCCAAGCGAGTTTCCCAATGGTGCGTCACCCCTGTCGAGTTGCTTGGTTCCATTTGCAGCGCTTCACTCAACTTCTGTTCTCCTCCCTATTCACTCCACTCCAAAACTAATGAAAGGTCCAAAGAAGAGTAAGGTAACACAGCGGTTGCACTTCCTCTCGTTTAAAGTGCACTTCTGTAACATCCGAGGAGTGCACTCCAATCTCAATGATGTCCACCACCACCTCGAGACGGAGAGACCCCACCTACTCTTCCTAACGGAGACGCAGATCTGTGATCCGTCAGACTCGGCATACCTTTGTTACCCAGGTTACATCCTGGAGTCCAAATTCCACCCGCACGCCGGGGTGTGCATGTATGCCAGTGACAAGATCTGTTGTCAGCGTCTCCGTTACTTAGAAGTGCCGGACCTTTCAGTTATGTGGGTTCACATAGATACCGGCCTAGACCAAATGGTATACGCTGGTATTTATCGGTCACACAGCGGAGATTGGGAGACAACGAGGCTTATGGACTATCTCAGCAGTACAGCGGACAAGGTTCAGCAACGTTTTCCCACAGCGTAGTTGGTGTTCCTGGGGGATTTTAACGCACACCACGGACAGTGGTTATACCCGTTTCAGGACACTGACCATGCTGGTAGAGAGGCTTTTAAGTTTTCGCTCACTCATGGCCTCTCTCAGCTTGTTGACGAGCCTACGCGCATCCCAGATGTTGCTGGCCACACTGCTTACTGCCTGGACCTTCTGCTGACAACCGATCCGGACAGATATTCGGTGTCCGTCACTGCACCCTTAGGGACATCCGATCACTGTCTGGTGAAATCTGTATCGCAGTACTCGCCACCTGACACCCGACCAAGTGGTTCTAGGCGAGTATGGCGTTACAAGTCGGCAGATTGGGATGAAATGCGACATTTCTTCGCATCTTATCCGTGGCGGCAAGCTTGTTTTACATCAACCGATCCATCGTGCTGCGCTGATGCAGTCTCAAGTGTGATAGGTCAAGCAATGGAGTTCTTCATTCCCTACGCTGATCTATCCCTTGAAACCAAAGCTCGCCCATGGTTTAGTGCAGAATGCTTTTCCGCTGAAAAGCGTAAGCGAGAAGCGTACAAAGCCTGGGCAACCGCTCGCAGAAGCAAAGCCGTGGATTCGCATGAACACAAAAAGAGGTACAATGCTGCTGCCAAGTCCTGCAAAAAGGTGATCAAGAGAGCTCGTTTCGCCCACATAGGCTGTATCGGAGACAGAATAGCCTCATACCCCTCGGGAAGTAAAGCTTTCTGGTCCCTCGCCAAGTCGGTCGAAACGAACTTTTGTCGCCCGTCGTCGCTGCCGCCTCTGCGGAAACCTGACGGTTCTCTGGCCCACACCGCTAAGGAAAAGGCGGATTTATTTGCCAGTATCTTTGCGGAAAATTCTCGTCTAGATAGCCAAGGTAAAATCCCACCCCAATTACCTCAGTTCGGTCCTACAATGGGTACCGTTCATATTCGCCAAAAGGAGGTTCTTAAGTGCTTGCTGCACCTAGACGAGAATAAGGCTAGCGGTCCAGACGGTATTCCTGCAGTGGTGTTGAAACGCTGCGCAGCTGAGTTGTCTCCGGTTTTGACACGTCTCTATAGACTCTCTTTGGAATCTGGTAAAGTCCCCAAATCCTGGAAGCTGGCTAACGTACAACCAGTACCGAAGAAGGGAAGCCGTGCTGATCCTGTCAACTATCGACCAATTTCAATCACCTCCATACTTTGTAAAGTCATGGAACGTGTATTGAACAATCGACTCCTGGCATACCTTGAGACCAACGGGCTCCTAAGCGATAGCCAATATGGTTTCCGCAGTGGACGCTCGACCGGCGATCTTCTCGTGTATGCCACACACTTATGGAGTGAGGCCTTGGAGGGTCATGGTGAAGCAATAGCTGTATCCTTAGACATCTCCAAGGCCTTTTACAGGGTCTGGCATGATGGTCTCTTAAGCAAGCTTCCAGCATATGGCATACCGACCGGGCTCTGCGACTGGATATCTGATTTTATGAGGGAACGGTCGATTCGAGTAGTCTTAGACGGCTACTCCTCTGACCTAATGGCAATTAATGCCGGGGTACCTCAGGGATCTGTTCTCTCTGCAACTTTATTCTTGCTGCACATTAATGACCTCCTAACACCAGGCATTATTGGATATGCTGATGACAGCACTGTTGTTGAGAGATATATATCCAATGCGCGAACGAGCGCCCATGAAATCCAGGTTTTGAGAGAGTCTATGATTGAGCGCGTTGATTCGACCTTGCGGAATGTGTCCGATTGGGGCGAATCTAACCTGGTCAAATTCAACGCCTCCAAAACACAAGCGTGTCTATTCTCCGCAAAAAAGAGCACCTTTACTCTTACGCCCACTTTCCAGAATGTATCTGTTCCCATCACCGATCAACTAGGGCTTTTGGGCGTCACTATAACGTCCAAATTAAACTTCGGACAACAAATTGAGTCTATGGCAAAAACGGCTTCCAAAAAATTGGGTATCATCTCGAAGGTCCGGCGGTACTTCAGCCCTGAACGGCTCCTCAACTTATACACAGCCCAAGTGAGGTCTTGCATGGAGTACTGTAGTCACCTTTGGGATGGTTCTGCTAAATACCAGCTCGAAGCGCTAGACTCTGTTGACCGAAGAGCCCGAAAACTCATAAATAACAACAACCTTACAAATAAAAAATTGCAGACGCTGGAGCATCGTCGTAAGGTTGCTTGTTTGACAGTATTTTATCGGCTACATTTTGGTGAGTGTGCGAGTGCTCTTTTTGACCAAATTGAACCCACCCCTTTTTACCACCGGACTACCAGACGCAGACAGAACTTCCATCCGTATATAGTGGATATACCAAGAAGTCGAACAAAACGCTTCGATAGTTCCTTTTTGGTACGGATTGCCAAGGTGTGGAACAATCTGCCTGCGTCTGTTTTTCCTGACCACTACAGTCCTGGAACTTTTAAGTGTCGAGTGAATAGGTTTCTCGTGGATGGACGTGTAACACCATAGTCTTCATGCGCACTTTCCATCAGGTGGCATGGAAGACAAACGTCCTATCCTTACAATATAAAAAAAAAAAAAAAATGCTAAAGTAAGTAATATCAAGCAAAATAAACATGTCAGAAATAGTAACAATTTTTATCCTGTGGCCTTATGTTTTCTAATAGATAATGACATCGAAGATCTAATCACGGGTTTAGGACGAAACTTATTGTTTTATGTAGAATGGTGATATTTTAAATGAAGTATGGCCGTTACCCTGGCGGACCCTAGAGAGGGTCAAGAAGATATTGTCTCCACGATGCCCTTACCCAAGGGTGGTAAGGCTAATACAAGCTGAAATTACCTTCTCGGGCCTGTTTTAGGATTGTTCAATACGTATCAGAAGTTTAAATCGCTTCTTTGACAGTTAAGGAGCGCATATTACTTGCAAAATATTGACAAGCAACAATCTCCGCAATGTAATTTGGGAGTGATATACACGAGGTCAATTCTGTTCTGAATATTTTTTCGTTTCAGCAGTTTGGGTTTATAAAAAGAAACTTTCTTTACCGCAGTCAAATTCAATAAAATGAAATAAGTGCTTTTGTTATCACAATATACTTTTATAAATGTGGCTATATTAAATTTGTGAGCGATGCAGCTAATACAACGCTATATAAATAATCACTAGGCAGTTACTTAGTAATGAGAATGTGGGATTGGTTGTAATACCGGCTTATTCACAACACAATCTTAATTCGCTGTTACGTTCCGTCGTCAGTTAATTTACAACAACAATCTAAAACCAATGAATACCGAGCTAATATTCAGCGTCAGTTTAATATACGTCCGCTGCCTAGCCTTCCTAATCGTCTCTTTTTCATCAACCACTTCTAGACATAGCCGCGACGCTGCAATCGAATGTCAAATAGCCATTCATTGCATTCAGCGCCCTCCATAGCATACTACCAACATACTTCCGTGACCATTAAATCATACAAACATCTTAATATCGCTGACAAATGCGAGTCTTTGTAACACAATAATAACCGCAACATTTTATTGCAAATAAATCTAACTTTCAGAAAGTTGGAACACTGATGTTTAATTATCGGCCTACACTGTCGCTAGCAGCCCCGGATAAGCGTGTAGTAAAAGGTGACTACTCGGAGTGGCCCCGCTTGGCTAGGATCACTTCAGGCTCTGCCTGACTAAAAACCACCCTTTATATAAAATATACAGGGTGACTGGTGGGTCACTTTCAAAATTTGAGGACGTGATAATTTGAGATCATACATGAAGAGAAAAAATTAAATAGAAAAAAATTATTAAGTAAATATTTACTGAGTAATTTTAAACGAACGTTAAAGAATTGATTACGCAACGCATGGCAACTTATGCGTAATACAATACATACTTTGCGGTTAGTGGTATGCATATATTTATAGGGAATTCTGATGAAAAATTAAGTACCTACTTTTATTATATAATTATGATCCAAATCAAGTACACAGGGCTCTCTTTCAATATCAAAAATGTTTCACCAGTCACCCTGTATTATGAAGAGCTAGTTCTTTCCTAGGCCCGTGTGCCGTCATCTTCCTCATTACACTTACCATCAAATGAGATTGAAGTAAAACACGAGATAAGTCATCGATAAATATATCTACTCCACGATAATAAAGCTGAAGATTACTTGTATTTGGAACAAATACTTTGCAAATATTTGGAAATAATTCTTGATACTGTCAGACGGATGAAGCAATGAATAGGCCACCTCTTGAGAAAGTCTACCTTGCTACATAATTGCCTTTAATTATATTAACTTTCTAAATTAAGGTATCTTTCGTGAAAATTTAAATTAGTTCTATTATAATTCAAATGTCTTTTACTCTACTGGTTTCTACTTATTCTTTACTAAAATTATCATACATCTTTTGTATGCTTCATAACAATTTTGTTATCAAGATAATGTTTTCACGTGTATTCATTATAAAGAGCGATAATAAATTTCCTTCAATTCTGACAACGTAGGCTGCTTTCGAAAATAATTAAGCCTTACAGACCTACGACATATAAGAATATAATAATTTTCTACGAACTCAATTGAATAGGTTGACTCCGTTGCCGGGGTACTGAGAATACTTTTTATATTCACAATGAAAATGTAGCTGAATAATATACCTGTATATTTTTCGAGCCATTGTGGAATTATTTTTTAACGTTTTTTTTTAATATTTAACTTTAACATGTAGTAAAATTCTGATATGTAACAATGCGCGTAATTTTTCATTTTCCCACTTACAGTTTTGAACATTTCATTTAAACAATCTATGAACGTGCAAAATCGTACTACAATACAAAGTATTTTCTAAAATGGCCAAATCAAGAACTTGCTTGGAAAACTAATTGGTGATTTCAAGCTTACTATATGAGAAATCGTCTTACTTTTCAGTTATTTTTAGGAAAATGCTTAATACACTTTTTTATAGGTTCCATATTAAAAAGGTTATTATTTTTTTTACAAACACTTCAACTAAAAAAGTGACAATAAAGTCCAAAACGAAAGTATGTATTTATGCAGGAGTCAGCTCTACATAGAATAAATACTGGAACATAATTACATGGAAAGGATATTTAGCACTTTTTAACCTATTACATAACATGGTTGTCTGGTAGAGATCGCTTTCCAGCGATAAGACCGCCAATTGTATCTCAAAATTGTTATCATGTATTTCCTTTTTTTTTGTACTTATTAATGGCATGCAATAAAGTGTAAATAAATAAATAAATAAATAAACATTAGCGCTGTTAAAAATTTACTTGTTAAAAAAATATGCAAGTATTTGAAGATTTACAACTTACTACTGAAAAGGACACAGGCTAAGAAAATTGAAAATTATTGCAGAAGAAGCATAATGTTTTTATTTTAATGTATAAATTTGATATATTAAATAATAAATATTAGGTATGTTCTAGTTCAATGATTGTGATGGTTTGACGCAGCGGTTAGCTGTAGGTACCTACTTATTTGCTGTAGTTACACATAGTGTGATCAAGTGAGATTTAATAGAGGAATATATTAATAATTGTTACAGCATGCTCAGTGCTTGACACATTGAGTCTCGTATAAACAAATTAAATGATAAATTACTCATGCTGGACTGGGAGCGAAAGAAAAACGTAGAATGTGCCAGCTGCTTCACTTCCCAAGCAAACTGTAAAAGTCAGTTAAGGGACAGAGGTTTTAAAGGTGTTTTGTGGGCGATAGGCTGACCCCCTGTCACTACAATAGTCTCTTTCCATCTTTATTATACCTCCAAATTTTTCAAACGTGACATCAGATGGTCTTGTAACCTCTGGTGTTCTGCCTTCCCCATAAGGGATACAGGCGTGACGTTATGTATGTATGTATGATAAATTGGCTTATTAAGAAGAAGCATATTAATATTCTTTAAGTTGTTTGAGGCGCTTATGAAAACGAGCAATCGGAGTTTGAGTAGTTTATTTATTTTTTTCTGTATAGATATGTAATAAAGCTAATTTACAGTGCCTCTTGACTGTGTAAAAATTATATTATAATTTACATAAAGTGTTTACATTAAAAAGTCTAATAAATAAGATAAAAATAAGGTAATCGGATAAAACACCGACTTTCTTGCCAAATATATTTTGCTC
The DNA here is from genome assembly GCA_944452665.1 of Stenoptilia bipunctidactyla. Lineage (NCBI taxonomy): Eukaryota > Metazoa > Arthropoda > Insecta > Lepidoptera > Pterophoridae > Stenoptilia > Stenoptilia bipunctidactyla. Next base: position 570,152 of record OX101723.1, read on the forward strand.
AGAACGATTAAATTACATTTGCCAAAGCAATCGAACCTCTCGATATCTGTACTCAAAACCTAATTTATCGTTTCGAGTGGGAGCGGCCCATCTCCAAGTGACTCCCGAAGGGTATAAGTCGACCAACCTTCAGATTAACTTCTAATCAATTCGAAAACAGGTTAAATATTAATCAGTCGGGTTTAACTTAAAACCTTTATCAATATGAAAGGGTTATTAAACCTGCTTGAAATATTTTAGAAGCTCAGATAGTTCCAAATTTTGATGAGCTTTAAGTTTGCGCGATTAGTCTGGAGTTCAAGTTATCATTTATGAAAATGGTTTTAGTTTTAGTCATGTTGGATTAAAGATTCACAGTGTTTGTTCTGTTGACTAACTGCTCCTTTAATGGCTGTGTTTCGGCTTAATGGTAACCTGAAACTGTTAACATAATCTTGTACTTAAGTTTCATTGAACTTATTTGTGTAGTGATTGTTGTGGGTTAATTTTCATCAAAGAAAGGCTTTTTTAATTTTTATTAGAAAGAAAAAAGACAATTCTAACAAAGCATATTTTAAGCTTTAGGTAGTAAAAACCTAGAAGGACCTTCCAAATCATTGCAACGTAGAAAATAATTCGCGTTGTAATATGTGACATAATTTTGAAGATCTTGCTATCAGTCAATAAAACTAAGAAGTAAGTCTCCTTCGGTTATTCCAATACATACTTATAGTAAAAAAATCATCTTACTTAGACGAGTGCAAACATTGATGCTATGACTGATCCGAGTGATTTAGGATATTAATACCACAGGTATTCCTTTTTTAAATGTTTTACTAGCTGTTTGGCGCGGTTTCACACGCGCAATTTAAGGTGCTGCGGAAATATCGGGATACAAAGTAGCCTACCTGCTATTTTAGACTGTCTAAGCTCGTCGAGCCGTTCTACCGTGATTGAGGAACATATACCTATCCATCAAAACTTTCTTATTTAAAATATTAGTAAGATTTAAAAAAGTTTTAAAGGCAGTTTAATGAAGATTTTTTAGGTCAACTCTCCAGTTGCGAGACTGGAAATAAGTTTTATGTCTTTACTTATACATTTCTTTTATTTTCCCGTTAACAGTTTTTTCTTGTGTATATCTTCGTAAATTGTTAGGTAAATATAATGACAACTGGCTGGTGTAGCGGTAACATACATTGCCTTCTATGCCAGAGGTCCTGGGTTCGAATCCCGGCGGCGGCGGATATTTGTATGATGAACGCAGATATTAGTCGTCAAGTCATGGATGTTTATATGTTTATTTAAGTTTATTATAATAAAAAATATGTATTTATTCAATATGTATGTTTATATATTTCTTAAGTATATCAGTTATCTAGTATCCATAACATAAGTTTCTTTAAGAAACTTAATTTGAGCTAGATAATGTTGTGTGAGTGTCAGAAATATTTATTTATTTATTATATATAATAAAAAAATAATTTTCAATACTTACCATCCCTAAAATACTGATTACTTTGTTTATCAAAAACAATGGCGTTACATGTATAGAAAGACATGCATAAATCAAATAACATTTGTGTTTGTTTCCCCCGCGGTTGTATTGTAGCAGCATGAGATCAACATAACCGTGATGGGATACTGTTCCGCACGATTTCTCGTTACGACTTTTTTATAGAAGGGATTCTTGCTTACTATTCAACGAGTGGTTATCAGATCCGCAGTGAAAGGGCTATGGGACGAGCTCGTTTTAGTACCTATTTTTTGTATTAGCGAGTTTGAACATTAAATAAAGTAATATATAATTTGATATTAAACTACAACAAAATATTTTGGACTATAAGAGGATATAATAGGAATGTGGAATCTACGAAAGCTTAATATAGTCCTTTATTTTCTTATCTACAACAGGAGTAACACCAATACAATTTTATAAGCTTAAATACAATTTATTAGATTAATATACTAATTAAAATACGAAAATTCGTCGTGGCGCGCCGTGGTTACGGTGCATCTCAAACGATATCGCAGGTTAAGTGCGCTCGGACGGCCAGTATTAGAATGGGTGTGCGTCGATCATTTATTTGTCACGACGACTACCGTGCTTCGGAGGGCACGTTAAGCAGTCGGTCCCGGGTGGAGTATAATTGTATACAGTAGTCGTCAGGGTTTGTCAGAAGCCATTTCGGTACCCTGAAATATCTGACATCCACCAACCTTATTTGGATTGGACAATTGGTGGATTACGGCCTAAACCTCCTCGTTACCCAGAGGATAGACTCATAGCCTTGCAGTGGGCTCATTACACGGAGTTGTGATGATGATGATAATGACAAATTAAAATCGTTTCCATTTGGGTTTTCGAACCCAGACCTCCCGCATGCTGGTCGGGAGACAGAGGCGGTAAAGCTGCCAAGTAGTTAGCTGGCAGATCACCCGCCAGGGATGCGAGAGATCTGGGCATTCGTCCCATTCGGGAACAACATTAGTTAGTATTTTAAACTATAATCTTGTCTATAAGAAAATTCTTGCAATTCAGTTCTGAAGATCCCACACCAAACTTAAATGCAAATAATATAATTTAGATATTGACGATTTTAACTTCTACTTGACCTATTAAATCCAGTTAAACTGCACTGAGCGAGATAACAGTATAAGGAAATAATAATAATAGTTTGTTGCAAATAGATGACAGTAAAAGCGATAGTTCTTCTTTCTTTGAATCTTGTTCAGGTGAAAGTGACCTTAGCGTTTTAAGTACCTATCAAACACTTGGCGATTTTTTACAGTCACAGTTTTCGGATGTTCCGCATAACTTTAACGTAGTTCACATAAACGCACAAAGTATTCCTGCTCATCATGTAGATATGCTTGATTCCTTCAACTTTAAGTACCTCCACGCCATTCTTGTATCTGAATCCTGGTTTAAACCTTGTCTTCCCTCCACCTTGTATTCAATACCTGGTTTTCAGCTGATACGGAATGACAGAGCTAGTAGAACAGGTGGTGGTGTGGCTATTTATTTGAGAATGGTAATGAAATTTAAGATTGTTTGCCAGTCAAATGAGGCTTCAGGCTCAGGGCTGGAGTATGTGTTTATTGAGGTTGCTTTTTCTCATACTAAGTTTCTTTTAGGAGTTATTTACAGCCCATCACTCCAAATCAAGTATTTCGTGGAGCTCGAAAAGCTGCTGGAAGACATCACTCCTCAATATAGCCACACCATCATTATGGGTGATTTTAACACTTGTTTGTTAAAAAACGACCACCGAGCTAGTAAACTCAAATCAACTGTGCAATCCAGTAACCTTCAAATAGCCCCTTTAAATGCTACACATTTCTTTCCCAACTGTGCTCCATCACTTTTAGATTTGATAATCGTTTCTTCTCTCAATCATATTGCCAAACATGGCCAGCACACTGCCGATGCTGTCTCGTACCATGACCTTTTGTATTTATCATATAAGATCCGTTCTCCTAAAGTCAAGCCCCGCATCCTCCTACGACGTAATTTTGCTGGTATGGATAAAGATAAACTCTGTGCAGATGCAGCTGCAATAGATTGGTCGTCTATAGAAAGTTTAACAAGTGTAAGTGATCAGGTGGATTTGCTGAATAGATTTCTGATAGATCTTTACGACCGGCACGCTCCAATTCGACCTGTACGAGTAAAACATCTGCCTGCTCCTTGGCTTACTGACGAAATTAAAATTCTTATCAAGAAAAAGAACTCAGCACGCTCAAAATTTAAAATAGACCCAAGTGATAGGAATCATCAGCGATACAAAGCAATTCGAAATCTCTGCAATAAGATGTGTAGGGATGCACAACGTCGCCATATTCATAATTCAGTACAAAATGAGACTCCAGGAAAAGTCTGGAAATTTTTAAAGACATTGGGCATTGGCAAGTCTCCTGCATGTATTACTCCTAAAATAGATTTAAATGCCCTGAATAAGCATTTTTCCTCAAACACACTAATGGATAGATCAGATAAAAATCAAACCATTCAACATCTTTCATCCTTGCCATGTCCTGAACATCCTACATTTGAGTTTCGTCAATTTTCGGTTTGTGATGTAAAGAAGAATATCCTATCCATTACTTCCAATGCCGTAGACAGCATTAGTCGTGCTATGATCATTCCTTTACTCGACATTATTTCTCCTGTTATAACGAAAATATTTAACTTTTCTATTTCCTCGGCCACTTTCCCTGAATCCTGGAAACACTCGAACGTAATTCCTTTACCTATAAAATGCAACCCTGTTTCCTTGTCCGACTACCGCCCGATATCTAATCTTCCTTTCCTTTCAAAGGTCCTAGAACGCCTTATCCACAATCAGCTCCAACTTTTCCTAAACAACAATAAACTGTTGAATCCCTTACAATCCGGATTCCGTCCTGGTCATAGCACGGTTACTGCCCTTGTCAAAATAACTGATGATGTGCGAGTTAACATGGAAAACAAACAGTTAACCTTGTTAACCCTGCTCGATTTTAGTAACGCCTTTAACACGGTGGATTTTGATATTCTTCTTGGTGTTTTTCATTCGCTTAACATATCTCCAACGACAATTGACTGGTTTCGTAGTTATCTACAAGGGCGCCGGCAAAGAATACGCTTAGAGGATTGTGTATCCGATTGGTGTACCACTAATGCTGGTGTTCCTCAAGGTGGCGTGCTATCTCCTCTTTTATTTTCTATTTTTATAAATTCTATTACACACTCCTTAACTTCTTCCTACCACTTATATGCAGATGACCTCCAGCTTTATACTCAAGCTCACCCTAATCACATTCACACGGCAATCCACACGATGAACAGCGACTTGAATAAAATATTGGAATGGAGTCAACGTTACGGCATAAAAGTGAACCCACTTAAAACTCAAACCATACTGATAGGTAGTCCTAAACTGCTCGCTAAAATTAATGTCAATTCGCTACCACATGATCAATTTGACGGTGTGCATATTCCTTATGCTAACGTAGTGAAAAACCTTGGTGTATATTTCGACACTACCTTGTCATGGAAACACCACATTTATACAGTGCGCAGAAAGATGTTCGCTGCAGCTGGATCATTAAGGCGTCTACAGAACTTTTTACCCATACCAACAAAAATTGCGTTAGCACAGTCACTTCTCCTCCCAATACTGGATTATGCTGATATCAGCTATCTCGATTTGTCCGAGGAGCAACTTGATAAACTTGAGCGCCTTCAAAATTTGTGCATACGGTTCATATTTTCATTACGAAAATACGACCACATTTCAGAATTTCGCGATAAGCTCAAGTGGCTTCCGATTCGCCTTCGCAGGAATACACACGTTCTTTCTCTCCTTTATAAGAAACTCTTTAACCCATGTCTACCAGAGTACTTGAAGAGGTGCTTTAGGTTTCGACATGAAGATCACGACCGAAACTTACGGTCTTCTAACAACATGTTGTTATCCACACCACAGCACTCCTCGGAAAGATTTCACAGGTCATTCACGGTCCGCGCAGCATGCTTGTGGAACTCTGTACCTCCTTCTATACTTTCATCTAAAACTGTCGACTCATTCAAACGCAACCTGAAAGAGTTCTATTTACGCAAATTCCGTCATTAACGCAATTACTTTTTATACTTTTCCTGCATTAAACAGTATTTATCTATTTTATTTTTATATATGTATTATTTATAATTATTGTATTTATTATATTATTTTATATATTATTCATATTTATTTAAGTTTATTTTATATTATATTGTAAATTTATATTTATACTATTAATTATGTAAGTAATGTACATACGATTAACGTTTTACCGTCTAAATACTCTGCCCAAAGATTTCTGTTAATTTTTTTTTTTCTTTCTTTTATGATGTTTCTTTTTGTAAAAATAATTCTAAATTGATTCCTTTTATTGGTTGCCTGGTAGAAATCGCTTGTAGCGATAAGGCCGCCACATTGTCAATATATTTATTATTTAGTACCTAATTGTAAAATTGTATTTTATTTGGCAATAAAGAGTATTTATACATTATTTATACATTATAATAATATCGATTCACAATCAAATATTTTTAGTTTTAGTTTTCCTATGTGCTACGCCACCTTATGAATTTAACAGTACTTAAATAGGTACTTCCATATTATATTTTCGACATACAATAACAATGTATAGAGCAACCTCACTTCACTCCGCCAGTATTAATATTGTACTTAATGTGAGTATTGTAGATACGCCGTCATCATTCTACTGATCTTTTTACGCAAACCGTAAATTAAATTAAATTATTCCATTGTAAGGATCTGAGAAGCTTAAGCCTACACAATAGGTTGCTTTACATAATGTGTATTCTAATATTGTTTCTTAAACCTTCAATATAAAGGATGAGTCTGTACATCGAGAGAGGATTAAAATAATTGCTTTTAGAGTTTTGGGATGGTTTGTTCTATCGTTCCTTCTGCTAGTTCCTTCATTGTTTAAATATGTACTCCATCATTTACAACCTGTTAAATCATAATCCACGAATGCAGAGCGTTAAACAACCGACTTCACTAACATTTATAAATACTTGTAAAGGTTTGGTTAAAGTTATATTATATTAAATAAATAAATATTTCTGACACTCACACAACATTATCTAGCCCAAATTAAGTTTCTTAAAGAACTTGTGTTATGGATACTAGATAACTGATATATTTAAGAAATATATAAACATAAATATTGAATAAATACATATTTTGTATTAGAATAAACTTAAATAAACATCCATGACTTGACAACTAATATCCGTGTTTATCACACAAATATCCGCCGCCACCGGGATTCGAACCCAGGACCTCTGGCATAGAAGGCAATGTATGTTACCGCTACACCAGCCGGTCGTCAAAAATATATAATATATTTAATAATAATAATAATATATTATAACCCGAATAATTCAAAAACGACCATTCCACCATTATTAGTAAAGTTCTTGGAGATACAGTTTTCTTAACATCTGAAACTCAACCTGGAACACAAGCTTAGTAATGATTTTGTCCACACATTAGAAACTCAACGATTCAAATATTCTAAATTTTATTTCATATATAATAAGGGGGCTAAATATCTTTTTTCCTGAGGGTCTTGGGACGGGATATTTAGGTATACCGACAAATATGTCGTGAAAGAGTTTTGTAACTAAGTTATAATAATATATTTAATTCAAAAATATATAAAATATTTAATATACTATTATTTAATATAAATAATAGTATATTAAAGTTATTATACTCTGAAGTATACTTTATAATATAAAACAGGAATCTTTAACATCGATTCATAACTGTCCCAAAATCGTGTCACAAAGATACACAAAAAGCGTACAAATAAATTGAGAGCCTCCTCCTTATGAAAGTCGGTTGAAAATACGAATGCTTGCATCAATGTTTCTAAAATGTTACGAAACTATGTTTATAAGTACACTGTAACAGCAAATAAACGGAAACACAGCACTTTGTTATTGCCATTTGAAATTGATAGATTTCAACATTTCAAAAGAAAAAAAAATACTTGATCGTTGGAAAAACTATTGGTTAGCTTCAATTCAACAGTTATACCAGGTCACAGAAGAGGTATTAAATGTTTAAACAGGGTTGATTTGTAGTCACCAGCCAAATTTTTTTTACACATTAGGTATCATTTATAGAAACGATTTTTGCAAAAAAAAAATATTATTTTTTTACAAGGAAATTAATTTATCCGCTAACATATTAACCAAGGCATGGTCACTCTAAATTACCATAAAAATATAGATGACTACGCGTTACTACACACATTTTGTAGTACTACGTCGTTGTATTATCAAGGAAATGCCGCGTCGTAGAAGCTATGTTCATCAACAGGGACTATTTATTGAAAAGTTTGTGGTTCCATATTGCTACTTTTTTGTACTGAGCGACGCTAAAATAAATATGCAGGTACGTTTATATCGTATCAAAGAAACTAACATTTAAATTTGGCTGGTGACGAAAAATCAACCCAGTATGTTAACAACTAAATGAGATAAAATCAAACAAATAAGGATGTTTATTGAACATAATGAATTGTGAAAAGTAATAAATTGATCAGCAAAGCCTTTTCTAGCAGGAAGCCTTCGCTGCCGTTTACCACACGCTTATAGAGGCTGTACCGTCATTTAAGCCGATCTAGCCAATGAGGCGTTCTGGTAAGACACACATCTTATTTTGTTCCAAGGGGGCACAATATAATAGGCAGCTGATACGCAAACTTCTACCGACTTCAAAAAGGAGGTTTTCAGTTCATGCATGTGCTTTTTTATATGTTTGTTACGCGTTTATTGAATCAATTCTGATTAATCTTATTTCATTTGATAGAAGATAATTCAGAGGTGGTTCCATATAAATTTCATCAAAATCGATTGATTAATTTGAAAACTTTTAATTTTCCAATTTTTTTCCTAAATGGAGAAAATCATGACATTCCACTTCAGCTTTAGTTTTGACTAGGACTTACAAAATGTTTGTGAAGTCAGTTTTTAAATGCTTTGCATTCGTTAATTATTAGGGCTATATTTTACAATAAATATATTCAAGTATATAAGTCAGTATAATGTGTAGTTTCCGTATAACAGGCTCTGCTTAGTTCGATACTAATTAGTGCTGTGGAAAGAAAGTCCTCATATTTTTTTTTATACTTAGGACCAATTATTTATCGAAGAACAGATGGATTACTCATAGCCGATTTTTATGAATTCTTTGCAAAAAAGAGTACAAACTTCAAATATCCTGGATGCGTTTCCGAAAAGGCTAGGTATCGAATTCTACTACTACATGTATAAGATTCACGCACACAAGCGTGCCGTGGAAAAGTCGAAAGGTTTTGAACAGTTTTGATACTTTAGTTTTAAATATTTGCAAATTCTTTTATTAAAACGATTAAATTGGGAAAGATTAATTAAAGTGCTCGGAAAGTTTGAGCTCGTTTTATTCGTAACGATAAAACCTCACCATCGAACCTGATGAGCTGGTGGTACACTCGAGGGCTTCTACTGGAATTCCTATTCCTAGGCATGTCAAGTTCGAGTTCATAAGACGAGACATTACCATCAGTCCTGGTAGTGGGAGCTGAAGTTATGCCTTGAGGTCCTACTGGAACTCCTAGACGAGTAGAGCTAGGCATGTCGAGTTTGGGTTCATTTTGATTCTTAGGACGAGACCTTACCACCAGTTCTGATAGTGGGAGCTGAAGGTATACCTCGAGGTGCTACTGGTACTCCTAGACGGGTAAAGCTAGGTATATCGAGTTTGGGTTCATTTTGATTCGTAGGACGAGACCTTACCACCAGTTCTGGTAGTGGGAGCTGAAGGTACCATATTTTAAAAGAACTGAACAGGACACAAGGAACTGAAATCTATAGGCGGTCAGATTTGGTGGAATCGGGTTTTCATATTTTAAAAGAAATAATAAAATTTATGGACAAAGGATAATGCAAGTGATTGGGCTCCAAAAAAAAAGTCATTGTGCAGGGATGAGATGAAAGTCAGATTATAGATTAGACACATGTCATTCATATTTGTTAGGACGCTAAAAAAATTAGCCCTGGGAAAAAAAAGATATGACCAAAAATACATTTTGCGTTTAATAGAATAAAAATCGTTTTCTTTTATGATACAGAAACTGAACGCCCGTAGATTTCTACGAGTGTATTCGTATAACCTTTACAGCCATTGACTACGAAACTAGTGAATATTGTAAATAAATACGATTATTGGTAAAAAAAAGTGCTTGTGTGATCCTTATAAGTACCTAATGGGTTGGCTACACAAATGTAAACCGCGATTAGTTCGTCTCTTTTCTTAGTATAGTGACTTCCCTTCTTATTATCGTCGACACACAAAAGAGATGTTATTATTAATCTGTCTCTTTTCTTACTATAGCGAACTTTTTGCGGCACTGGTTCGGCGACATTGGAAGCACGGTTTACAACTGTGTAGCTACCCCTTTTGATTTGATTTGTCTTTTTTCTTACTTTAGCGATATCTCTTATACGGCACTGGTTCGGCGACATTGGAAAAGCAGTTTACAAATGTGTAACCACCCCTTATGAAATAATGGTATGTATGGTTCATCTAATACTGCCGTTTAGAATAAGCTAGTATGTTGCTATAAGTGGTTAGCAACATACTAGCTTATATCGCGGTTTACTACTGTGTAGCCAACCCATTAGGTACTTATAAGGATCACACAAGCACTTTTTTTTACCAATAATCGTATTTATTTACAATATTCACTCGTTTCGTAGTCAATGGCTGTAAAGGTTATACGAATACACTCGTAGAAATCTACGGGCGTTCAGTTTCTGTATCATAAAAGAAAACGATTTTTATTCTATTAAACGCAAAATGTATTTTTGGTCATATCTTTTTTTCCCAGGGCTAATTTTTTTGGCGTCCTAACAAATATGAATGACATGTGTCTAATCTATAATCTGACTCTCATCTCATCTCTGCACAATGACTTTTTTTTTGGAGCCCAATCACTTGCATTATCCTTTGTCCATAAATTTTATTATTTCTTTTAAAATATGAAAACCCGATTCCACCAAATCTGACCGCCTATAGATTTCAGTTCCTTGTGTCCTGTTCAGTTCTTTTAAAATATGGTACCTTCAGCTCCCACTACCAGAACTGGTGGTAAGGTCTCGTCCTGCGAATCAAAATGAACCCAAACTCGACATGCCTAGCTCTATCGGTCTACGAGTACCAGTAGCACCTTGAGGTATACCTTCAGCTCCCATTACCAGAACTGGTGGTAAGGTCTCGTCCTGCGAATCAAAATGAACCCAAACTCGATATACCTAGCTTTACCCGTCTAGGAGTACCAGTAGCACCTCGAGGTATACCTTCAGCTCCCACTACCAGAACTGGTGGTAAGGTCTCGTCCTGCGAATCAAAATGAACCCAAACTCGACATGCCTAGCTCTATCGGTCTACGAGTACCAGTAGCACCTTGAGGTATACCTTCAGCTCCTACTACCAAAACTGGTGGTAAGGTCTCTTCCTGCGAATCAAAATGAACCCAAACTCGATATACCTAGCTTTACCCGTCTAGGAGTACCAGTAGCACCTCGAGGTATACCTTCAGCTCCCACTACCAGAACTGGTGGTAAGGTCTCGTCCTGCGAATCAAAATGAACCCAAACTTGACATGCCTAGCTCTATCGGTCTACGAGTACCAGTAGCACCTTGAGGTATACCTTCAGCTCCCACTACCAGAACTGGTGGTAAGGTCTCGTCCTGCGAATCAAAATGAACCCAAACTCGATATACCTAGCTTTACCCGTCTAGGAGTACCAGTAGCACCTCGAGGTATACCTTCAGCTCCCACTACCAGAACTGGTGGTAAGGTCTCGTCCTCCGAATAAAAATGAACCCAAACTCGACATGCCTAGCTCTATCGGTCTACGCGTACCAGTAGCACCTTGAGGTATACCTTCAGCTCCTACTACCAAAACTGGTGGTAAGGTCTCTTCCTGCGAATCAAAATGAACCCAAACTCGATATACCTAGCTTTACCCGTCTAGGAGTACCAGTAGCACCTCGAGGTATACCTTCAGCTCCCACTACCAGAACTGGTGGTAAGGTCTCGTCCTGCGAATCAAAATGAACCCAAACTTGACATGCCTAGCTCTATCGGTCTACGAGTACCAGTAGCACCTTGAGGTATACCTTCAGCTCCTACTACCAAAACTGGTGGTAAGGTCTCTTCCTGCGAATCAAAATGAACCCAAACTCGATATACCTAGCTTTACCCGTCTAGGAGTACCAGTAGCACCTCGAGGTATACCTTCAGCTCCCACTACCAGAACTGGTGGTAAGGTCTCGTCCTGTGAATCTAAATGAACCCAAACTTGACATGCCTAGCTCTATCGGTCTACGAGTACCAGTAGCACCTTGAGGTATACCTTCAGCTCCTACTACCAAAACTGGTGGTAAGGTCTCTTCCTTCGAATCAAAATGAGCCCAAACTCGATATACCTAGCTTTACCCGTCTAGGAGTACCAGTAGCACCTCGAGGTATACCTTCAGACCCCACTACCAGAACTGGAGATAAGGTTTAGTCCTAACAAACATAATGATTCCAAGTTTCCAAATTCAATCCTAATCATAAAAGGTTTTTTATTTTGATTTTTTTCAATAAAATTATATTATTACCTTTTCAACTCAGTTCAGAGAGCGTCAAGTATCGAGACTTGTTTGATGTAATAAATTGTGTATGTACAGCGATGTTTCTTAGCACGAAAAATAACTCAAAAGCGATACAGGTCCACTCTCGACAGCGGCTGAGCGCAGACTGAAGATATCTAGTTTTTGTTTGTAATGATATTGACATTATTTGCTAAAGTATAATAACCCTTACCACAGTGTGTTAAGATTTACGCATTTATACAAACATGAAGAAAATTACGTGTTTGGTTTTATTTTTTTTAAAGGGTTTTTAGTAGTAATTTCAAAGAAAAAAATGCGTATTATCAAAAATGAACATGTCAACCATCGAATAGTATTTTTTTTATTCATAAATACTTGTGTTTTCATACCAAAAGTGGTACCGTAAATTGGCTTAAAATCGTCATTTTCGTGCGACGAGGCATCGCAAAATTAGTTTTTAAGCCACAAAAACAAATTTATTTATATTATTTTTATATAATAAATGGAGATGAAAATCTTATCTATCTATTAGAACTTGTAATTATACTAAACTTTGCGCCATTTTATCACAATATGTACCAGAAATTACCCTATTTTGAAGATTTGCGGAAACGCGTCCTTACAACACCCAGCATTCATATAAAAATTGCACTGCAGACATAATTTCTGTTTCTTACTAAAACTCCAGCGAAACAAACTGCCGCGATAACATAGGCTTAATCCACGAGACCCCAACTTATGTAAATCCGCCATACTCGAGCACACATGTAAATGCATCGGGAGCACAATGACCAACTCAGTACCAACCCAAACATCCTGTGGTTTACAGCGATCCCACCCGGCATTATGATAATGAGGAACTTTTAGAGGGAATCACGCTTTTAGTTTCTGGAAAGTTCGTTTTGTCCTCCTTTGTTAAAGTTCCCGATTGTGGACTGAGCGAAAGTTTCGCCGACTTGAGCGGCTCTGTGTCCTTTTGTGATGGATGGGAGTATTAGTGCGATGTGTTCATTATTTAAATGTTTGTTCTGCGGGTGGATTTGCTTAAGTTCTAAGCTCTTATAAAGGATCTGTGAGAGGATTTTATAAGGACTTTGTTTGTTTTGTGGTTTTACGACAAGGCTGCTGTAATGAAAAAAGTTATTAAGTTGATTTATTAAGTTTTTGTTGCAGTTTTACAAATAAATTTAGTACGAGATAAAAGGAAATCATAAGCTTTTCGAATCAACCATTCGAAACGAGACATAACAAAAGTCGACCACTTTGGCGATGGGGTAAACCTATCTGCCTCAGAAGCCAGTGGTGGCGGGTTCGATTTCTGCACGGAAGAAGAAAAAAAAGAAGTTCCGGGTTTAGGCGTATTTTATGAACGTATTATATTTTATGTATTTTATATTCTAGGTACCTATCTCATAGTTTGCTACATCTCATAACACAAGCTTTGCTAACTTTGAGGCCATGTAGTTGGTGTGATTGTCTGGGGATTTAATTTAGATATAAGTAAATTCTGACGTTCATTAGGTATGCCTTCTCATATACCTACTATGCAGTAGGCATATGAGAAGAATTTCCTTATTTCATGACTGAAGTGTCCTGTTAATAGAAATTAATTTTTTAATACATACCTAACTCATATACAAAATATCTTAAAAAACTGTTTAGATATCATTTTTCTTTCGAGAAAAAATATATTTCATCATTAAAGTAAAATAATATTTGAATAGTCGGTATTTATAGATTAAAATATTTCCATTATTCTCGCTCAAGTGGGCCTGAAGATTTGCAAATATTTTCCACTTGATATCGGATCTGGGCTTAATTAACGTGAATAAAACGATATCTTGTATAAACATGAGATACGTTATTCATTATTGATATTCAAGAACCTTTAGTATTATATTTCGGATTCAAACCGAAGACAAATACAGATTACTAGCAGCAGTACACGAGTAGGTGCTATCTTCGTCGCACATTTAGATCTAAAAAAACTAAAATAATCAATAATTGTGCCCCGTCTCACCTCCCCAAGTCCGCACTCCCCACCGGCGCGAGCGCTCCCGATGGGAATTCCATGTTTTTCCAATTACATGTTTTTGTGTTATCAGAGTCACACGTATTTTTTGGTCTTTTTGATAAGAAGACGTTCTAAGCAGAAACGTTCCAAGGATCACGTTGTTTTCAATAAGTTCAATAATGGAAAAAATGACAACGGCGACGCAGGTTGTCTACATTACCTGGCTCGTCCAACGACCGAAACATGCCCGACAATATTGTGAACCACATCTCAGGTAATTTTTATATAGAATACAATAATAACTTATTTTCAAAGAAATTGATATATTAGTTACATATTTTGCTGCTGCCAAACCTGCGCAGCCTCTATCTACCGACTGGCTGTCGCTCCGATTATGATCAAGGGCCTGTATCAGGCGGGTCATTAAAGGGGGATGTTTAGTGGGTATACTCTGGCGTTCTGAGGAGTCTCCTGGCCGCTCTTGCGGTCCCCACACTGTCTGGGAACTGTACATCTGTTGGCCACTGGGGTTAGCAGCACCATAGAATTCCCTTTCGTCCGTAACAGGATTCATCCTCCTCCTACTAGAGCTTGCTTTAGTGGGTGCCAAACCCTTCCTTGGCTAAAAAACAAAAAAAAATGCTGCCAAACTGCAATCCATTTTGTTGACAGATGTAGCTTCTTTTTTAATTTTAATCACAATACAAATTAATTTTATAAAAGATACTATAAAAATTTAAAATAATGAAGAACTAAGGAACGATTGGATAAGGAAAGTGTTACGATTCTTCATATCTTACTTATTTAAATATGATTTAGAACGATGATAATTTGCAAATATTAAAATGAATGACCAAAAATTAACGTAGTGCTCCTTTTAACTCTTAAAACCTGACGGTTATTATAAAATAAAATTCAATATACGCTCAAAATTGAGAAAAATGCAAGAACATGCCTTCGCATTTTTTAGATTTTAAATCAGTATCAGATTTTAACCCAGTTAATAATTTCTAATTGATTAAAAAAAATACTTTACCAATAAATAATAAAAAATACCAATAAATAGGTATAGTCATGTACTTTTTTGTACCTTTACAAATAAAGTTTTCTTTTTTTAAAGCTCTAAAATCTAGAAAAGTTTTTCGTAAATAGTCCATAGAAAAATTTATGAACAATCACGCGCATCACGAGCAGTATATACACTTCAGTATACAGTACAGACAGTAAATGAGAAAAAATAAACAGTGTGTTGAGTAAGTTTGTTGTGATTTCTCACAGACAACCATGTTTGTGGAAACAATATAAAAAAAATGTTTTAACAAATTCTTAATAGTAAAATTACAAATCACACAAACATAAAAAAACCTAACAATTATAATACATATATAATAAATATAATACATATATTAATAAACGATGTAATAAATATAATTAACATACTACATAAATATTACAATAGTTACTTCTTTAAGGTTGTATTTGACTCAAATAATGGCTTTTTAATTTAATTTAATTTTAAAAGGATGTAAAAAGAAGCAGATTTAATGGTAATGGGAAGATGATTCCAAAGTGATACTACTCGAACCGCAAAAGATTACAAGTAACAGTAACAGTGTAAAGTAACAGTGCGTTAAATGTGAAGAGGTGGAGAGCATCAAATTGTCGGTAGAGCGTAGGTGTCTCTCATGATTTACGTGTCGGAATCGGAAGAGGTCACCAAGGTAGCTCGGAACTATAGGATTAAATAGCACCCGGTACAGTAAAAAAAGAACATGAGTTGAGCTTAGCACGGAATTCGGAGATATGATCATATTTACGTAAACCAAATATGAAACGTATACATAGATTTTGGAGCCGTTCAAATTTATTTAAAAGATATACTTCTTGGATACTCTGTCCGTATTCTGGAGTAATAGATGCATTTATTTTTAATTAACATATTAATTTAAATTTCTTTACATGCCCTTTCAGTAAAGAGCCCAAATGCTACATAAAACTATAGCAAATTGCGCTAAAAGTTTCTCTATTGTACCATGTCAGCACTCGCACGCAACCTTGGTACCGTGGTCGAGGCTAGGTAAATATGAAAAATATCTAACAGACTAGTGCCTTTATCATTTTTATCCTTTCAGCTCTGCCATTCAGCCATTAAAATCGTCTAACATAACAATCCTTTCATTATCTTCACACTTTCCAAGCACATCTCTTACATTATCCCAAAACTCTTCCCTGACTGCCTGTGGCTTGGACATATCTGGCGCATACAGACAAAGGATAAAAATCCTGGTCAAGCCTACTTTTAGTCTCAGCCACAGGAGCCTGGGACTCACAAACTCATAACGTTTCACATAATCACTCAGGCTTTCTGACAAAAGAACGCCCACACCTTGGCTCCCTCTCTCGAACTCTTCTACTCCCGTCCAGTAAGCAGAGAGGCGGCCATGCGTGAAAATCCCACAACCTTTCTTTTTCGACCCTCTCACACCTAACACATCAATTTTCCTGGCATTCATCACCTCGCATATTTCATCAATCTTATCATCTATTTCTCCACAAACATTCATCGTCGCAAATAAGCATTCCGCTGCCCTCTTTTTGCCTTATATCACTTCCAGATTATAAGTTATCTATAATACACAGATTATAACTCTTAATCTGGAAGACATTGGTAAGGCTGCAGGATGGAGTTTCTCACGTTTTTTTTTACTTAAACCTAACGTTTGTTTTAGAAATTATATAATAAAGTTAAAGTCTTCGGTTTCAATCCTCACATCACAATCAAACTTCATTTTTCAGGTGAGTGGTTCATTTGATTCCTAAATATGAACATATGAGATACTTCGCTTTTTGAGTTTAAAATTCGCCAGTGATAGGATAAAATATTGCTATAAATATACAATAATATATAAATTTATCTCAATCAGTTTTCTCATTACAACTTTCAAATTTAACATTTATAGTTTTTTCAAACTATCTTGACCACAAAATCTGAAAATATTATGACTAAATATAAACATTTAAATTAAATTTAAACATAATAAAGCTATTCCTGCCTAATTACTCAGATATTCTTTCGTTATATTTCGGAGAAAAAGTTTGTGATAAGTCTTAAGAAATCTTGTGAATTGTATATAGGCAAGACAAGAGAGTTATCGATCGAGGGTCGATCAATTTTAGCATAGTAAAAATTATCGATGGTCGATCGATTGGTGTTGTGACAACCTTAGAGAGGACTGTATAACAAAGGTTTGGCTCAGTTATATATATAGATGCTTGGTGGTAGGATCCCTTCTGGGTCCGCCTGGCTAGCGACCACCCTTTATATAAAGTCTGCCGCCAAATGTTACCGCTCCGGCGGTAATGTGTTCCGGCAATATTGTATAAAGAGCCAGTTCCTTCCTAAACCCGTGTGCTTTCATCTTCGACCTCATCTTCACTTACCATCAGGTGAGATTGAGGTCAAACGCGGGTATAGTCACTTATAAAAAAAAAAAAAAAAGTTAACGCAAGTCTAAGACCGTCCAAATGCATCATTCAGTATTTATTATTTATTAATTTTGAATTATTTTTAAATAAAGGTTTAGTAACAATGTTTTTTTAACAACCAAGAATTCGTTGATATCTAGTTATACATAGGTACATGTAATATAAAATAAAAGGGTAAATCAGTGCGAGTGTGTAAGCGCCGTTAGTACGCCAGCCTTGAGCAATCACTTTTACCATACTAACACCAAGCAGATATCACATGGTTTAGTAATGCTAAAACTTTCGTCCAACTTGGTGCATTACATTTAATGTATTTTTTCTATTCACAGTTTTAGGTTCCATAGCCTTGACATGTAACAGTATATCGTATTTACATTCTTTCATCCCCTTTTCCTTATGTTTTGCCTAAATTTGACTATCACGTATAATATTTCGATTTGTTTTTCCCTTTGTTTTTGACAAACACTAGTATAGTATTGGATTTCTTTTAGAGCTGGTGAAAGTTTATTGCAATATTTTAGCACAATATGTGTTACGAATGTTAACGGGAATGTCTGATTATTAAACATTTGTTTGTTCATGTTTTGTGGTCTGTAAAGAAATTGCAAAAGATAGTAATATTGTAAATAAGGATCAAAATATTAGGTCTAAAGCTATTTTTCTCAAAGAAGAATAATATTAAAAAGAAATTGCTTACAGTTAAGTTCCAAGAAATCCAATTAAAACCAGTCCCTGTTTCTTTCTTATAAGTCATGGTTTGTTTGTTTAGAATTTAGCAATATTTACTTGTCAGAGCAATGGAACACTGGCTTTAGTTTTTTTGGCGTCCATTTAATTTTCTTCTTTAATACGTTCTGAATATGTAGATAAACTATAAAAAACTTATTTAAAAAAATGGCCTAATATCAAACATTTACATAACGCACTCGGATTCGTTTTCGCTATTTTAGAAGCAGAAGGGCTGTTCTTACCCTTCTAGGATTAAACCGATACCTAATTGAAATTATCTAAAAGTGTTCATTTACTGTACAAATACATTATTTGCTCCAGTCTATTCTAATCTTATAAGCTGCAAATCAACAGGTTCATCAAGTAAACTTTTCTTGTTTTGGAGAAAAATATAACCAGCAGCGCAAAGTTGCAACCATCTTGCCCAGAACTTTTTATGGCCAAACTTTCCACTACTGGTAGAAGAAGCTTATTTTAAAATACATCGATGCCTCATATTTATATGTTGCGTATAGCATAAATTGGAGGTTTTCTTTTTGAATTAAGATAGCGTTGACTATTATTTTACATTATCTTTTTTTGAATAATGAATGAAGTATGTTTTGTCCTTACTTAATTAACATCACGAGTAAAATTAAATAATTTATTAAGCAATGTAGGTATTTTACATAACTTGACGACCACTTTGGCTATGGGGTAAACCTGCCTGCCTCAGACGCCTGTGGTGGCGGGTTCGATTCCCGCACGGAACAAGAAAAAAAAAATTTCCGTGTCTGGGTGTTTATCTTTTTATATATTTATATTCTAGGTTTCCCCCTAGTTCGCTACATGGTATCCCATAATACAAGCTATGCTTACTTTGGGGCCATGTAGTTGGTGTGATTGTCTGTGGATTTTATTTTATTTGATTTATTATTTATACCTAGTATGATTTTTTAATAAATGATATTTCAAAAGTGTCAGTTCCACAGTAATTGTAAGTAATATGAATAATTATTCGAAACAGCTATAACGAGCGCCAGATCAAAACTTAATTTTGTCTTTTCGTTGTGAAACAAAATATTACACTGAAACCATTAACAAAATTTATAACCAGCTTCCTTTTTTAATTACCTCTTACAAGGGTTTAATCGAGCTAAACGGAACTTAAGTATCGTCTTTATGTTAATCTTGAAACTTTCACTTCTCGGGAAAGCATCAGTTTTACTCTTTTTAGGAGGTTAACAAGACTTCTGGGACTTTGTTTTTCTATTACATCCCCACTCCCTGCATTTAAACTAAGGGATTAATTTTGAGGAAATGACCTTTAGTGATATGGCTTTTCTTTATCTTCTTTCTTTTACACATTGTTTTTTTAGTAGCATTAAATATTTATGTGATTGACAAAAGAAGTGAGTGAGATTCAAAGTTTACGTTTGCTTTTATTTCAAGTATAATAATGACGTTTTCAGCCTATATTCAAATTTCTTGCATTTAACGTGAGTTCTATGAACCAAAATAATTCTCCTTTGCCAGTCGAGGAAATTCCATTTTAACATCTCACCTATTTTTATTGAACGATTTCTGAGAGAGTATCAAAGCTATTCAAAACCACTATTTCAAAGGAGTTATAATGCCAAAGTTTCCCTGATGGATTTATTCACACCGCGGCTACATCACGTACGTAATTCAAACAAAAATCGTTGAGTCAACAATTCTGAAATATTTTTGAGATCTTGCAGAAAGTTATTGGTTAACATCAAAAACAGTTTGGTAAGTTCTTGTGGGTTTAGTTAGAGGATTTTGTATGAAAATATAATATAACTCTAACAATTGGGCCTTGACGGAACAGTTAATGCTCGGCTGCGATATTTTCCAGCTCTTTTTTGTAATATGTCAAACTAAAAAGTGTTAAGTAACCACCACCGTACACGGGCAATGCGTTTCTAATCCTTGAACATTACCTACCTATCCTACCCAACTCTCCCAAGCCGAGCGAAGTAGCAACCACCAGGCTTTAATATACGCAGTTTTTAATAAAAAACACAATTTTATTCATCTTTGTTAAAATATATACAACATTATGCACTAGTATTTACAAGAAATAGTATTATTATTAATCGATTAAAAATCGTCTTAATAAGTAGTTCTAATATTTTACCTGCAAGCTCTAAAAGCTAAGATATTATTTTCAATTCCTATTAATATAATACCAAAACAAAAAGGGCCCAAAATGTGTAAACATGCGAATATCAGAAGCCTAAAGGGTTGTTATTAGGGATGTCCAGTATAAATAATATATAAAAAGGGTACTCTGTATAAACATGTATCGAGAATCGGCTGCGGCCCAAAATGTTTCATATGCAAATCTAGCAGGCAGCCGCAGACTCACGCGGAACTAACTTTGATGTTCCAGTCATGTTTATTTTAATATTGTCTTAAGTTTTCGCGATTCATACTATTAAATAAAATACTTTTTAAACGGATTTATCGCGATTAGTCACGAGCGACTGGTGACCACGGGGTCTGCAAAGACACCGAAACGTCGAGTCAAAAAACATTAAAATGTAAATATACGCGATAAATCCGGTTAAAAAGTGGTTTTATTCATGTTTATTTTGCCCTACTGTAAATTAATGTTATATCACTAATATAAAATAGACTATTTCTGGCGCATCTGTTTTTCTGTCTGAATGTAAAAAAATCTACAGAATAGACAAATTCATAAGAAATTTAAGGTTTTGTGTTAGGTTGGTCTCAACACATAATAAGGGTAACAATAATAGTTTTTTTTATTTATTCCATTCATTATTGCCAATCCAGATACATTAGATTGTAAAACTCGGTGCCTGATTTCACTGATTTCATATCGCGACATCATAGTTTGGCGGCATAAATAAGGAAGCGACGTTTTCCTTATTTATGCATTTCCTTATCAAACTACATAAAGCAGTACGTATAATCAACTTCAAACATTTAACTTTTCAATAACTTACGAAATAGGTGATGAACTCTCTCAGTGATAGCAGGTAAGTGATGACTCTAATATAGGCCACTTCCATGCAATTTATATCTCGGGCACAAAAATGTTCAATTTTTGACGCACTGTTGTGTTAAAGAAAGTTATGTACATTGTATATACGTTTTAGCTTTAGGCCGGCTTTTTGTTTACGTTTTATATTTTTGAATAATTTTAGTTAGCGATGCAAACCTTTGTAATGTTCTATTAATAACGACAAAGTTTTTTTTTTATAATCTAGTATTTCATCCATTCGAATAGACCATTATTATTTTAGAACAATGAACAGGTTTCATCTTAAAAATGTCAGCAATATTTTCATATTATGATTTAGTACAGGGATTCCGAACATATACATCTATAAAATTATAATGATAGCATAAAATAAAAAGATTCTTGACAGACAGATGGTCAAGAATGTCATAAGTTTTCCATTTTATTAACTCATACACGGCTATGATCTATAGGCTAGTGTTAGATTTAAAATTTAAAAATGGCAAAAACTTATGGCTACATCCAACGACCAACATGTTTTTACTGCTCCCGATGCAGAGCTCAAATAATTGATAGAATTGATAATCAATAAATATGTCCCTAATTCACAAATACCTAAATCACCGTCTTCCCAAGATCCCTATACCCGCGCTTAGAACATTACTTCTTCCAGAAAATGTGTTCATTCCACTCCCAATTCTAACTACGTCGATTTTTTAATCGAAATTCCATCTCTTCTCAAAACAAACGATACCGCAATAGGCACAGAGCACATGCCCCAACACACAAGGTTTTCGTTACTAGAAGTCTTGGCTTTGCCCGAATGTAGTTTTGATCAATCCCCAAGAGTCAGAAACCCAAATATTCGGTCGTAAAACAAGTATAATAATGATGAAATATCGCATATATTATGCATAAATGTGGTACTGCGTTAGTAACACTAATACTGATAATAGCGTCAAAATTGCCTGCTTTAGCCTGCAAGTACGCATAATTTTTCGTTTTTATTTCATTCATTATAAAAGAAAGTATGTAAGCAGACATATTTTAATACAAAAAAAAACTTATATATCATTTTGATGACCACTTTGGCGTTGGGGTAAACTTATCTGCCTCAGACGCCAGTGGTTGCGGGTTCGATCCCCGCACGGAAAAAGAAAAAAAAATGTTCCGTGTCTGGGTGTTTATCTATTTATGTATTTATATTCTAGGTTCCCCCCTAGTTCGCTATATGGTATCCCATAACACAAGGTATGCTTACTTTGGGGCCATGTAGTTGGTGTGATTGTCTGGGGATTATATTATATTATATTTTTGTACACATTGCTGTAATTTTCGCGCCACAATATGTATAATTCAGTATTGTGAATTCGTCATTGTTATTCAATATCCTTAACTGAAAGTACTCCAAGTAATATCCCTGAATATTTTTAAGCTCCATTTAATATTTTGCGTAGCCAGTAAGAGAATATTTAAATTTGTGTTTATTACTCAGTGTTTTTTTTTTTTTTTTATAAGTGACTAAACCCGCGTTTGACCTCAATCTCACCTGATGGTAAGTGACGATGAGGTCGAAGATGAAAGCACACGGGTTTAGGAGGGAAGTGTATCTTTAATTTACGATTGTATCAACTTTTTTATATTATAAGGATAGAACGTTCAACTTTGTCTTCCATGCCATCTGATGGAAAGTGCACATGAAGACATTGTGTAATAATGTAACTTTTTTTTATGATTTGATGATATTGCATGTTGATATTTTTATGTCCTATGGTTAGTCACCATGGAAAAGATGCGATGCCAAATCTGAGACATAACATGCCGGTGCAAATAATTTGGTTACTACACCTGCGGCCCTGGCTGTAAACTGTTATTGTATATTTTAGATGATTGTTGTTTTTCCGAAATGGTAGATTCAGTTAATTTTTAAATGATTTGGCATGGAAGACAAACTTCCTATTCTTACAATATAAAAAAAACAAGTGTACCTACGAAATAAATAATTTTTGAGTTTGAGTTTTGAGTTTGCTCTTTGCTCATCCAAAAGCTAATTAACAGAGTTTGTGATCTGTAGTGCGATCGGCACAGACACAGAACTGTTACTGAATCAGTCAATTTTATAAAGAGCTCAGGTGAAAGTCATGTTAATTCATCAGAGATATTGACATGTCTTTGATTCTGGTTTAAATAAATAATGTTTCGTTAGAGTTGCGCAAGTATATTAATAAAATTTTAACTCACACACACCGTTTACGAAGTTAAATTGCAATTCGGTATTTAATTATTTCTGTAACGTAGTGACTACTTTGACATCAGATATTTGAGACGGTCATATTTAATCATAGATTAAAAGTAGGTACTGAATTATTTTTATTTTACCACAAATTCCAAAAAAATTACTCAGTTCGATTAGGATGAAAAGTTTAATTTTCCTTATTTTCTGAAACGATACTTTTAATTTCCTAAAATAATTATTGAATTACCACACAGGTTTTAGCACAGTTTTGTTGCGTTTTATAATATTATAAACTTATTCAAAATCACGTCTATTTCAAAATCGTAGTTAGGAGTGACTGTGGTAGTTAATTTAATAAACAATTATGGGTCGCGTTGGTTTACCCACTCATGTAGGTCACCTAACCTATACGTTTCAATTTGGTTATTTTATTAATATACAAAATAAATGAAATTTCATTTTAAATCCTACTCGTAAACAAACTTGAAACTGCGAAGCTCCTGATTTATAATTTTAAATACGCGACACTACGAATAAAGTACTTTTATTTTTAATTACGGCAGTAATTGGCTTTTGCTAGTTAAAAATAAATTCTGTTCTCAGGAAAATGCTGCATGGGAATGCATTTATTTGAATAGTCGCGGACGAAGAATTTTTTAATATTTTCAGTAGTTCCTACTCAAACAATAAAGGACTTTATATTAAATTAAATAATTATTTTTACAATTGATTTTCGCGTTTAATTATGTTTTACAATTGAACTTGACGAGTAGACAAGTTTAAAACCCCTTTTCAACCGATTTCAAAACAATACGGAGGTACTCAATTCTGCTGTATGTTTTTTATGTTTGTTACATCATAACTTTTTTGACAACCTTCTACTTCAGCCTAAGTTTTGACGTGAAGTCGGTTTTTAATGCTCTGCATTCGTGGATTATGCTCAAAAAAACTTGATTCTTTATTTTTCGTGAGCAAAGTTAAATTTAAATATATCTTTCAAAAGAGTTACAAATCTGAGTATAAAACGACGTTGTCAAGCAAATTCAATTTCGTATGAGCACCTCACACCGATCACTAAATATTCTATCCGACCCAACTTGGATACAACGTAAAGACAACTGATCACAAATCCCTTTGTCTGTATGAAACCCCACACCTCTGTACAGCTGCCCTGTGACAAGCAACCTAACAACCATTGAGAAAGCAAGATGGCGCTAGATGACCGCATACGTCGATCGCAAATGCTCAATGATTACTGAGCGGTACAAGACCGACTGAAGGTGAATATAGCCGGCATTGCCTTGCAAATTGTGGTCTTCCTGTGTACTAAGCCATACTGTTTGTAATTCTACTGTTGTCACCACGGTATCCATAAATTAAAGACGAAGTATGACACGTAAGCGCTATTCATGAAACATCATAGTCTACGAATTCGTAACTTTAAAAACACTAACTGTTAATACAAATAAACAAAAAAAGCTAATAGCACGGAGCAAAAGAATAATAAATGAGTTTTAAAAAAGAACTTTAAAACTTTTCATAAAATGATCTCTGTTATTTTTTGTGTAAAACTGTTGAAAACTGTGAAGAAGAGTAAGGAAAAGATTAAAGGAAAATTAAAACCATTTGAAAAGACTTTCTTAGTAGTTTGGCTTTGTGGCGCAACAATATCGAGGTGGATGGAGCTTGGTTTTTTATTGGAAGTTCATTGCGAGCTCTCGTAAATGGTTTATCTAAATTGGATGGCTTGAACACTGATTTTGCGTTATCATTCTGCACTTTGAGTTTTATTGCAATATTTTTATTCTTTTTAAATTTGTTTTATTTTAAATAAAATCAATATTTCGTAATTTTTTTATCATATTACCATGTCATGAGCTCTCAATGTATTTAATATTGGGTTCATAATGAAGTATGCGCGTTTGAAATATACCTAGTTATATTCTCGGTAAACACATAAAATATTTATGTGGTTTTTCATTATGATATCGCTCTTTTATTAACAAAATTAGAGAGATTAATAAATGAAAGTTCATGTAGTATGCATTTATTGTAAACACTACATGAATGGTGGAGCATGTGAAGAATTTAGATTGGATTTAAAAAAATGTTTTCAACATTGTGTATACCAGTTTAATTTAATAATTTTATGCGTAATAAAATTCACAATAATTTTGATCTAGATGATGACAATTTCATGATGTACAAAGCGTGCATGAATCCTTCCTCTTGAAACAAACCCATTGAAAGCCTACTAATCAAAGGTATTCCAATCGAGGTATTGGATTGGAGATTTGACAATGTCTATAAATTTTGTGCATTTAACATCTATGTTGAATAGTTGTTAATGTTGCCATTCAATAACGAAAATAAAGCACATGAAACACAGACGAGCTACTTCATTACAATTAAAGAAGGCTTGTATTTTTCTTTGTCGGTGTTATCTTACTTCATTTAGGTAGGGCCAGATGATTTTTTGTTAGCAATATTTGAAACTAGCTGCATTTTCGAATCCCGCAGGTATAACGGCATAAAAAGGGAGCGGCTCTGATGTGATTGAGGAACAAACATCCATACATCCAAACTTTCACACTCATAATATTAATAAGATAGTCAAAACTCGCCACGATACCTATAAGTGCAAATATGGTATGCTCAATTGCAAAATTCAGACGATCAACTACTAAAAATTTTCAGACAATTTACTTAATTAAAAAAAAATACATATTCAACCTCACCAATAAATCAGGTTGAGGTCAAAGTGGATTCAATAAAAAAAAAAATTCAAAAAGGTTTATTCATCTTAGGAATTTTACAAAACACTTGATGAAGTCAGTCATCAAATACTTCAGCTTTAACTAGTTTATATCAATACATATAATAAAACAGTAAAAAAAACGTGTCTGTACATTTAATATTTTTACAAAAAAAATTATCTAGGGTTATAAAGAAATGAAAAAACAGTAAGAATCTGTAAAAAAAAAATGTCTGTTTGTTTGTAAGTTTGTCTGTTTGCACACGCTAATCTCTTTAACCGCTGGACGGATTTGAATGAAACTTTTTTTGATGTATAGCTGTGAAGTCGGGGCAACATATAGGGTATATTTTATTTCGGTTACTGGAACACCTGATGCAGAACCCTTGAGGGATCAACAAAACCGTAAGAAATATAGATATGATGCCTTAACAAAAGTTGTCCAGGATGATGAGCAGATTCTGCAGACATAAAAAAATCTAGGATCTAAAAAAATTGTAATAGATTTTTAAAAGTTATGCCTAAAACTTACTAGAATATGGTAGAGATGTTCGGCATACAGAACAGAAGTACTCATAGCTCAGTTGCGCGTAGACCGACCATGAGTCTAATTTTTTTAATTATATTTTTTTTATTTTGTATCAATCTTTACCATACATCTATCTTTACATATATATGTATATATAAAACAGTAAACAATAACGTGTGAACATGAAATATTTTTACAACAAAAATATGTATTAAGGTTATTAAGAAATGACAAAAAAGTAAGAATTTGAAAGAAAAAAATGTCTTTTTGTGTCTGTCTGTTTATTGTTCTATTCTGCTGACATCTGTGGCTGACAAATTAAAATCGAGATTTTGGAAAATTAGTGATGAACAATTAATTTGTTGAAGTCAACATAGTGATTTAGTGTTTCTTCTCACCGATAGATGGCGATATTCCTCATTAAAACTCGATATGGTTTCATTATGGTGAAAGTATATGATACCTTATTGAGTTGTTGAAACGGAAAGCAATCGAATAAATTTATTAGTATTAATCCTAACGATAGATGGCAAGGCAAATGCCAATGGCACTATCCCTTATTCTATATTTACATTATATTAAAAGAGTAATAAAAACGTGTCCGAACATTTAATATTCTCACTTCTGATAAAAAAAATTGGTTTGTTTGTATGTTTGTTTGTAAGTTTGTCTGTATGCAAATCAAATTCAGTCCTACCGATAGATGGCGATATCCCATATTAAAACTCGATATGGTTTCGATTCGGTGAGTTGATATTAGATACCTTATTAATTTATTCCTTAATATTCCGAATTGTAATGTGTCCTACAAATAACAATAAATCTAAACTATGTGCAAAGTTGGTGGTGTGGTGGGGATGGGGACTGGGGACTGTCAAATCTATTTCATTCAAATCTACCTTAATTTTTATGGAAAATATGCCAATTCTCGATAAGTGATTATTATGAAACCCAACAAACTTACGAGATACGAGCTCGAGTAGGAACCCACGTGGAAAGACTTATGCAAATATTGAGAGTTCATCGAATTTTAAGTTCCTCATAATTTATTCAACAGTGTTGACCGTGGTGATAATACTTAGTTTGCATGTATGTTTGTGCATTAGTTTATTACAGTCCTCAATATTTGGTAAATGAAATACCTACATACATAATACATAGTATGAGTAAATAAAAATATTTTTTGTAATTTAGAAAAAGTTTTTATTAAATATTTAAATTACCTATTAAATGAAAATATCAAAAAATCAAGAATTTGCATTTTCCGTCCGTGGCTATCATCGCAACGAAATAGTAAAAAAGAAGTCTCCGTACAATGAATAGTTTCCCAAACAAAAATACTCCTGAGTGTGAGAAATAAAAAAAGTATTTTTGTACACGCTACAAACAGAAATCACTGATCGGATGACAATGAAACTTAATTATAATGAATATAAAGTATTTCCAAAAAAAACATTTCTAAAATCATAATAACATAAGCTGGGAGTACCTCCACCTGGTGAAGGCGGTAACAGTTAAAGCTCAATATCATCTCTTTCATCATCAGCTTTGTTTAACTGGCTAAAACTCCCATTCATGTTGAAATTTGGAAAGTAGGTAGGTTATTATAATAAGCTACAAAATGAGAAATTAAACTTTTGAGTGCACTATTAAAATATTTTTCATCCCTCAGTCTTTTATAGATATCCAAAATCTACTCAATTTTATATACTCAAAAACAGTTTTGAACTAATAAAACCTTTTTCAAAATAATGTAAATAACGTCAGTCGAAACTAAACCACAATATTCTTACCTACCTATCATTATCAAGACTGTGTACGTAAATGTTACGAATTATTAAAATACTTGAACTCGGGCATACCATTATTAAATACTTACATAAGTTTATGTAAAAATCGTAAACATTTTAAAACCGCGAGCGGAGCCGCGGGCAACAGCTTTTTTCAACACACTTGTGAGTAAAAGACAGACATACGTGATCATAAAATAACAAACACACTTGATAACAAAGCTGTGAATTGTGATTGAAAAATGGCGCCGAACCTCGCGCATGCGCGTAGGTTTTTTTTTCCGTCAAATGTGTCAATGTCTGTATAGCATATACAGCCTATTTTAAGTGAAAATGTTTAATTTGGAGTGGTAAATGCAAATATTTTAATATTTTATGACAAATGATTGTAAATTGTGAATAATTTGTTTAATATACAAATTTATTTTACTAATATAAGGCGCAAACATTTAAAAATGTATATGGATTTGAAGTGGTATAAAACCTCTTTGTTGTTTCTGAAAATATTTAGTGTATAACCCGGACCAATAAAATATGCTCTGTTTTCTCGCATGTTATTTGCACAAAGTTACAATTTGTAGGATTCATTATATTATGCACTAGGGTATAATATATTAATGCACGCGTGACTTATAAATAATAATAAAATAAAATCCCCAGACAATCACACCAACTTCATGGCCTCAAAGTAAGCGAAGCTTGTGTTATGAGATACCATGAAGCGAACTAGGGGGGAACCTAGAATATAAATACATATATAGATAAACACCCAGACCCGGAACATTTTTTTTTTTCTTGTTCCGGGCGGGAATCGAACCCGCAACCACTGGCGTCTGAGGCAGATAGGTCTACCCCTTCGCCAAAGTGGTCGTCATATATATATAGCCCAGTTTATAGTTCTAAACTCAATAGAATAACGCTCACTTTACGAGCAAGTGTGTTGAAAATATCTTTATCTTCCAACCTTTCATATTGTTGCGATTAATATTGAAAATTAAAAACAAAATTATTATTATTCACTGTAGAACAAATATTTTTATTCGTCAAAATAACAACTTTGGCTATAATAAGCGAATCAAAATTAGAAACTGAAATAAAGAAGAAAAAAGCCTGGCCACTTTTTTCTCAAAATGCTTTAATTTAATACACTTCCTTTATTTGCCTTATTATATCATAACAGTTTTTCACATAGCGTTTTAACTTATTTTGATTGAAACGTTCAAATAAAACAAAAGTTTTTATTCAGCTTATGTAAAAGATAACACTTGGTGAATGTCAAACGGTAGATGAGAGCAGCTGGGTTCGGGTGACGTGAAGAATCCTGGGAAGGCATCCGTCCAGCAGTTTGAGTCTCTCGGCGCATAAAAATGAAAACTTTTTTATTCGTAGTAGGTATTTTTATACACTTTACAAACGTCAAACGCTGGATGTGTGTCTCTCGGCTCATGAAGATATTGATCGCCAATTATCCACTAATGTCTTGGTGTCTTCTACTACTACGTCTTTGGCTTTCAAAAAACGAAATGAAAGTAGAACCCTGGGTAGACCGAGAGGAAAAAATGCCGCCGGCACTCTTTTGTAAAACGTGTTTATTATAGGTACAATTTGGCACAAATACAACTCTGCTGATGATGAGAATATTCTTCGATAAATACCTAATTCTTCGGCTTTAATATATGAAATGAAGTTAGAACCCTAGGTAGACCGAGAGGAAACAAACTCTCGGCAGTCTTTTATCAAAAGTGCTCATTATAGGTACAATTTGGTAGAAATACAACTCTGCTATGACATTAATAAACAAACAGAAGACAGCTGTTCGCGTGCGCTAATGTCATGTAACAGCCAAGGTGCTTACATGGTGATTGACATTTAATTATTGGAAATAACCTATGGAGGCATCAATCCCACGCTCTTTTACATTTGAATAATCTTTGAGTTTATAGTAGACTATTTTGCATAAGGTTTCATTAATAGTTCTTTTAAACTAATTATACATTAGAGATTGAATTGAATTTGGTGTTTTAATATAAATACGTATTGACATTCCCATATGATTTGCTGCTTTAAGCAAGCCTTAATTTGAACCGCTAACTTATGGTCGTTCCTTGCCCTACCCTTTTTATCATGATTATTTTTCATAGTTTTAAATTAATTACTATTCTTATAAATATACATAATGTTTACATAAATATATTGTGATGCAAGGGTACCGATCTCTTTAAACTTTTCTCTAAGAGATTCTCTATGTCTAAGTTTATACATTCCACGAATAGCCCTTTCCTGCATTGTAAAAATCGTGTCATTGCATCTGAAGCATTGCCCCAAAGTAGGATGCCGTAGGGTATGCTGTGAAAATAACTAAAAAACACCATCTTCGCTGTATGAATATCATTCAATGAGCAATTTAAAATTATACAGCATCAAAACATTACAATGCCATTTCATTGCATAGCTGACATTTTTTGTTGAGTTGATGAATTTATCCTTAGGAAGTGACATATTAAATGTTTAGTCCCTACCCAGTAGACAATTAGATGGCTTCTAATTTTCGATGAATTACGACTCGAAGCTCGAAACATATAAACCGTTAAAATCAGTACTCAACTTTTTGCTTTGCCATGGTTAATTTGACTATAAATTCCAATTTATGCAATAAGACCATTTGAATATTATTGTAAAATTAAGTATACATATTACTGTATTTCTAATTCACGATAAGAAAGTGAACGATAGCGAGAACATTTGTAAGGCTTTTACGGTAAAATGGAATGGAAGATTGAGTTGAAATTTTCCACTGAGGCGCACACGAAGCCCAGAATAACATATGCTTAATTTTTATATTCTCACGGTATTGAAGTAAACGCAGAGACTTCTTGTAATTAAAAAAGTTCAAGGGTTTCTTTGTTTATTGATATTTTTTACGAATTTTGTTTTTGATTAGATTATTTACGGACTATTCATTAAAACTATCTGGTAGATTTACATAAATGTTTTTTGACCGTATTGTTTAATTTTTGGAGAAAGCTGAATATTATATTATATGGATGTATTGCAAGTTATCAAAAATTTAGCAGGTGAAACCTCGCGAATCTAGTAAAAAGATTAAGAATGGCCGATGGAAATAAATTGCAAAAAATAAATCATGAGCAGTTTTATTGACACTAACATAATAAAGAAACTGTAAAAAAGTAATAAATATTATAATAAAAACGAAGAAAATGTTGAAATCGTTAAAACTTTTACCAAGAAAATAAAAGTTCGTACCCGTGAGAAATAACTGGATGGATCGCAGTTTCCGCGCGTTCTGTTATTTCTTTTGAGTTGAATGTATTGTTTGAGTTAAATATGCTGAATTAAAAGTTTTTCTCAACTTTACAACTGCCCACAGGGTACTACTTGAGTCCTGGATAAAACAAATAGGGATGAAAGAATAAAGTTGAATCGTCTAGGTTCACGGGCACCTTTGTGGTGCAACGATTTCTCCACGAAATTAATTTGGACTCTTTATAACAATAAGCGATAGAGGTATGTCTGGATCGTAGCAATAAAATTAGTATTCCCTTGTATCAGCCTACCCCAAAGGGTGTGAAGTTATGTATGTATGTATGAACAACAATAACTTAAACATAAATAAATAGATAGTTTTATTTTTTGTGTTTATTTTGATATCTTTGGTAAACGTTCCCAAAAAATGAATAATTACAGTATCCAATATCAAACCACAATCTTACATCTATAACATCACAGACATACTTCTACATAGACAACGCAAATGTACTTTGCGTGTCCAATACCCGACCAAGCGTCAAGGTTGGTCGCCGCTAGATTCAGTCCGCGCTTATGTATGTCTGTTAGAAAATCGATATCAGAATATCGATATCGTTCTTAATAATCGATTTTATCGACGGCATCGGTGTATATGAGTCGGTTTGTATTCCCAGCAATAAATATCAGCTATGAGGTCACAAAAGGTGTTACAAAGTCAGCTTGGTTTCAACACACATCGTGACACTTGCGTTGTCTATGTAGATGTATGTCTGTGTATAACACCATGAATAGGCGTTGCTGTGTCACAAGATTGCTTTTGATTAAATAGAAATATTTGATTAAATTTCGTATTTTACCACAAATCAAGGCTTTTTTGCTTGTAAGTCTAGAACGCACAATAATTTAAGTGTTAAATCTTTTCTTTTTCGTTTTCTTTGCATTTATGATTATTTAATATTTTTTTTATTTACAATACTCGAGAGTGATCAATGTTTTCGGAGAATGGAAACATCGAAGTAAAATGTAATATGATGCTATCTTGAGCCAACGCTTTCATTCATGAATCCAAAACACGCCAAATAAAGATTTCAATAATAAATCTCAAACCTCCATCTTATAAAGTTTAACCATTTCCATGGCCATCAAAATCCAGATTTTCGTTCTATGATAAATAATCTTGGATTGAAATTCAGACAGAATATAGAAAACATATACTAGTGGCTGCCTGAAATATAAATGCATTCGTTTTTAATATACTTATATAACGAAGTTTTTCTCAAGTAAAGTATAAAACCTTACAAGTTATTAATTAATTTGAAATTGATTGAACTATAATTTGTTGATCGAATAAATTTATCGCTAAGTTGAGAAACTTTGCGGACCAAACAAAACCACCATGCAGAAGTTACACACAAGTTGTAACAGAACAACTTGAAGATATTTTGTACTTGTTATAACTTACGTTTCTTGTAAGTAATTGATTTTTAATATGTTGATAACGTTTAACGATCAAATGAAACATTTTTTCCTGGATATTTTAGCGAATTATATTTATTGTACATTTTTACTACACATTTCGGTGTTTACAGAATGTGTTCAGGAAGAAAAAGATAGTTTTGATGATTATACTCAACCTGACGTACTCCCATGCTGGACTGGGAGTGAAAGAAAAACATAGAATGTGCCAGCTGCTTCTCTTCCCGGGCATACTGTAAAAGTCGGTTAAGGGATAGAGGTTTTATTGGCATTTTTTTGGGCGATAGGCTGACCCCCTATCACTGCAATAGCCTCTCGCAATCATTATAATACCTCATTAGTCAAACGTGACATCAGTTGGTCTTATAACCTCTGATGTTCTGCCTACCCCATAAGGGATACAGGCGTGAAGTTATGTATGTATGTACTCAACCTGACGATTATCACTCTAGTCACTCTAAACCGTGGTATCTGTAAAGGCACGAAACGCCAAAAATTAAAAAAAAAACATAGTAAATATCACGTTTCTAGAGTTAATTTAATTGACCTTGATAGATTGGAAAGTTATGTTAAGTTAATACATCATCATCATCATCATCATCATCTCAGCCCGCGCTAGTCCACTGCTGGACGTAGGCCTCTCCCAACGCGCGCCACCGAATTCGGTCTCTAGCGCTGCGCATCCAGTCCCTGCCAGCCATCTTCCGCAAGTCGTCTTCCCAACGTGCCGGGGGGCGACCCACACTACGCTTGCCTTGACGTGGCCTCCATTCGAGAACCTTTGGACCCCAACGATTGTCAGTTCTTCGACATATATGGCCAGCCCACTGCCACTTTAGCGTGCTAATCCGGTGAGCTATGTCGGTTATTTTTGTTCTCCGTCGGATAACCTCGTTTCTGATCCGGTCTCTCAGAGAAACACCTAACATAGCTCTTTCCATAGCGCGCTGTGTGACTTTAAGTTAATACGTACATACTATTTACAACATGCTTCCATGCTGGACTGGGAGCGAAAGAAATACTTCTCTTCCCGAGCATACTGTAAAAGTCAGTTAAGAGCCAGAGTTTTAATTGTATTTATTTTTTGAGGGCGATAGGCTGACCTCTGGTTATGAACCCATAAGGGTAAGAGGCGTGAAGTTATGTATGTATGTTACAAAAATATATTAAGAAAATTTATTCAAGTAGCGCAATCTAGCCCTATAGTGCTAATACTAGATAACAGCCGTACATAATACTATTTCATTTCAAATACCCCACACAATAGACGTAAACCAACATATTCATGCACACAAATTACTGCATTGTGGGGAAACATACCCGTGACCACCGGCGTCTGAGGTTGATAGAGTTAGCCTATCTATTAAGACAGTGGTCATAGAAATATTGTGCCATAGAGGTATATGGGCGTACCTTTTAAACGTGGAGGTGACTTTTCGTGACTGCGTTGTGACTTTCAACTAACGAAAAAGTTCGTGTCTATTTATTAATTTTCTTATTTTATATAAATTCATAATTTCAAGCAGTGAAATAAACATCATTGCTATTTTTCATTCTTTCTTCATGTAAGTAAGCACGTGTAGTTACTTTGTTGAATTTTTAAGTTGCACACACTGTCCAATTTGTACTAAAATAAAGTGTCCTAAGTCTAGAGTAACACATACGATACTTAACATACCCAATATCATGACCCGCGTAAACCCGCAAAATAGCTATATTATAAAAGTTATTTTTTTTTATATCTATACAAATTCTAAAATACGTAATATATGAAATCATTAGAAAAGTGCTGTTATTTCAGTTCTATTATTATAAAAAAGCCCAAGACCTGCAATGTAGCAATTAGGGCGATCCGCGGCGTAATAAAGTAGTCGTTAAGTTTTGGACGGACAAGCGATTGTCTTCTTTTGTTTATTGCTACCTTTATTTACGGTCACCGCAGCACTAGTCTAAGTCATAGACGTGGAGAACTTTATGCCAAGTAACATAAATAGAAGAAAATATTTGCGCATTGAAGTGACGATTTTTTGCAAATAAAGTCTTTTATTCAAAAGCCAAATTTTGCGAAAAGGCAGTAATAAATTAGACATGAAACATATTCATTCTTGGCAAAACTATTTTAGAAATAAAGTAAAAAAAGTAGTAAGTACATAAAAAACGGTATCCGAACTAAAGTTTGCACAATGATGTTGATGATTAATATATAATAGACTATATTCTGCAAATAAATAGTGTGCAATGTTCAAAATAAACAGTGGACATACGAAAGTCCTAGCTTAACTGTTTCAGAAACTTACTTTTATAAACTGGCTTGCGCTGGAATATTCCTTTGTCTAGTTTTCTAGCTAGTATACAATAATACAAGCAAAAACTTTTATGCAAATAGTCGCACTGTTTGTCTAGGTTAGTTGTATATAACTAGTTGTTCGAGCGACTCTAAAAAGAAAAGACCTAAATTGCAACACAAACTATGTAGGCAAAGTAAGTAAGTATAGCTTGTGTATTGGAGAACATATAGAGGTATCTTCGTATTTGGATTCTAGCAAGCCTATAACATTTCGTTCCCTCACAGCTGGAACTTGAACCTGGGACCTCAAACTGGAAGTGAATCTTCGACCAATGCCGTTTGGAGGCTGTAGTACGTCTAGTAAGAAATAATTGTATAAAACAAGGACTGTATAAGGAAGAAAATGTACCTGTATACCTGTAATATCGTTTGTTTCGGTTTTGTCTCCTTGCAATAAATAAACAATAAATAAAACGTGGATCGCTTTGGATTACTTCTTATTCGTTGAACATTGATAAGGACCTATAATCCGCTTACTTGTCATCATTGTTTCACTGGCTGATTGGTCTTCCTAATTCATCGAAACAAAATAAAAAAAGTAATAAAGTACCTACTCTGCATGGTATTTCAGAGTTTTCCTTACTCGTGTTAATTTCAGCTGAACACGACCAGTCATTTTAGCGTAAATGAAGAACAAACATCCATCCTTACAAATTTTCATATTCCTTTTATAAGTAGAATAATACTTGTGGGTTTTTTCAAGATAGTTGATGCAAACTTACATCAATAGTTAGCGCAGCGGGGAGCTGCGATCGGCTGTCCACTTTTTATACGGAAACTAACTTTCGCTTCAATTCTTGGAGTCCCGCCAAAGCCCTAGAGGCTGCCAGTGCAGCTATTTACATGGAAAACACTATTAAATTAATGCATATCAAAATCATATTCTTTTGAATAAAAATATAAAAGCTCGGTTAGTATTTTTTTGTGATGCAAAAAAGTTCTTTTGTGGAAATTTCAGAGAAAACTATAGATTTTCAATATATTGAATGACGGGTAGTTCTTTGAAATCTCCAATTTTCCGTTTCACAGGTAGTTGGAAAAAAATATTTTAAAGAAGAACAAACTTGTAAAAATTTTGTAAAGTTTACTTTATATATTTTCAATAGTAGCAGCTCTAAAACCTTGTAACACTTCTTCCAGAAACCTATACACTCAACACTAGAAAGAACCAGTAAGTACTCTCTGCGTCAGTTTTATTTCACAATTTTTTATGTCGATGAGTGTACCCAAGACTGAACTAGTGTTTTGTCACACATACTGCAATACCTAATTAATATTATAAATGCAAAAACAGCTGTGTCTGTTTCACTTTAAGGGTACAGACATGGAGCAAACTTTGCAGAAGGACAAAATATGCTAACTTTTAAAGGAAATACAAGGTTTGGATTAGAAATAGGGGTTGAAATATGATAGCTAAAAGTTGATGGAATTTTGTATTCAGGTACTCTTTATCTCGACTTAACTATGGAATCAAAACTTAAGCAATTGAGGCCGCGGAAAACAGTTTGGAGGTTATAAGCTCTGCTGCTTAGTAAGTATACCTAATCGCTAGAGTAATGAGCTTTGGAGTAGAGTGTTTGAAACTAGGCAGTCACTACCGGAGTCCTACTATCAAATGTAGGTAACCAAATTATTCCTTTAAGTCAAAATAATTGTGTTTTGGACTAGATACTATGTTTAATGAATCTGTTTTTTAATTAAACTTAATTTTTGGGTATACAATTGTTTATCTTATAAACATAATAAGGTAAGTACATATAACGTTTTATGTGACAGTGATACACAACGTGATATCGTTTAATTTGAGAAGAAAATGCGAATTGCGACCGCACCACATTAATAACGCAAAAATACACTGCGCAGATGTTGAGCGAAGGGTCAAATACTACTATATTTTTTGTCAAGGTACAGTAAAGTATTTTTATAGAAACAAGAAAGTATTTTCATATTTTAATAGAAAATATGAGTTTTACAAAATATCGGCAGTAACGTGGATTAGCACGTATGATATATAGGGTTGATGAAAGCTAGCTCACGCAGTTTTACACCAATTTAGAATCTTTATTAAGATTGTAAATTGGCAACTAAAAAAGTATTGGTAGCCAAAGAACTAAGTATAAGTTCTTCAAGTGATGTGAGGCCAGTGCAAGTTTAACTTTACCATCCTTCGGTCGACGACAGCAAGTTTGCCTTATGTTTGATTTGCCTTATTGATAATGCCTACTTTTTGTACATTTCTTTTGTAGTTTTTAATTCTCATATTCTATGGTGCGCAATTTAGTTTAAATATGTTTTTATAATGAATAATAATTCAACCGCAAGCATAGGCTAATGAGTATGATAGACCATTTCCCTTCGACAATCATTGGGTTTTCTTATAGGGCCAAGTCAGAAATCACGTCTCAATGTAACACTGGGAACACATCTGTGTTCTAAACTAACCAACTAGTTTTTATTTACATCGCTATAAGCTTGTAACTTACAGAAACCTTTTTTACGCTCGAATACAATGGGAAACGTATTATTAACGGGTCACAAAACCTTTATTTCCAGTGAAAAATTTTAAGCCAAAAGGGATTATATAATTTTGCAAACTCGAGCATGTTGTGTTTTTTATGAACCGAACGAAATTAACTTGATGTCGGCGTAGGCCCTTTTTAATATACTTACAGGTAATTACAATTCAACAATTCTTTATTAATTTGTAATTGATTTTTATTCATGAACCGTTTTTGGAAAGTATTTTAATCTGACTCTTATTAAAATTGAAGGTTATACATATTTTAATGTACTTTATGATTAATTTCGTCTCTATTTTGATTTTAAAACAGAAATATACAATATCTGATTATGTTGAGTATATATTCTTCTGCATAACACGTATCCCTTAAATTATAAATGGCAATGAAGTAATACTTTTTATCTAGCCAAAATTATATAATTTCTAAATGGTCTTAAGACCATGAAAACACCGTTTAAATATAACCTACATAAACATACAATACTATGTTAACAGGAGTGCTCAAGAATGTCTGCTAGCAGAGAGAGATGGCGAGACATTTTGAGGTGAGCTTCATCTGCAACAGACCAGTGCGATGTCAACCACGACCACTCTGTCAAGAGTGTTGCTTAGAAAAAGAAAAACATATAACAGTTGCACATAGAACCCAGGACCTCTGGTGCTAGCTCCTGTGTTCCAAACTAATCTTATTAAAAGAATAAGTAACATGTGAATCTTCAACTATTTAAATTCATCAGTATTGAAAAATTGTGGGTGCCTGAAGTATTAGTAAAATAAAGGCGTGGTTTCTTCATGCTATGAATGTATTAAATAAAGCAACTACAGGTTGTGACAATGGGTTAAAGGGACTGAAAGTAGCCTGCATAGCGTCGGCTTAACCCCTACTCCCCTGGACAAGCGTGTCAATAATCGTAAAAGTCGAATAATACGAATAAACGGTTGCAACCCCTGGTGTTAGGACCCCTTCAGAGTCCACCTGGCTAGACCACCGTTCATATAAAATCTACCGCCAAATGTCACATCTCCTGAAGTGCACATATTCTGGCAATATTTTATGAATATCATTGTCACTTACCATCAAGTGAATCAACAAAAAAAAGGACATTTCACCTACCAGATATCTCACACATAACACTTTACAAAAATGGTTAGCTTGAATCCTTCCTATCAGAAAATTATGAGCGATAAAGGAAACCGGAAGCTGTTATACTAAAATAATTAACAAGCAAAAATACAGAAATTCAATATTTACTTTCCATTGGTAAAAAAGTAAAGCGGTTCAATGATAATGAAGAAAATTGATTCAGCATCAATCGATAAAATACGCTGGTAAGGTACACCCTGTCTAAGTTTCCTCTTTTAGCTTCTATGATAAATTCTAACTGCTTTAGTTTATGTATAAAAAAGTACTCTTTACGTTATTCCATTGTATTTTCTTAATCATATTTAACATATCAACCCGTTTTAGCGTTTAACAGTTACATTTTCTCACAAAAATATTCTAAGCAATTGAAGCGTATTGAAATTGTATGTTTTTTTTTTTTTTTTTTTTATAAAATGTGGATGGGACGTTTGTCTTCCATGACACCTGATGTTAAGTGAACATGAAGACTAAGGTGGTACACGTCCATCCACGAGAAACCTATTCACTCGACGCTTAAAAGTACTAGGACTATACTGGTCAGGGAAAATAGACGCAGGCAGTTCATTCCAAACCTTGGCGACCCGTATCAAAAAGGAACTGTCAAAGCGCTTAGTTCGACTTTTCGGAATATCAACCACATACGGATGGAAGTTCTGTCTGCGTCTAGTAGTCCGATGGTAAAAGGGTGAGGGTTCAATTTGCTCAAACAGAGCACTCGCGCACTCACCAAAATGTATCCTGTAGTACACGGTTAAACAAGCAACCTTACGACGATGTTCTAGGGTCTGTACTTTTTTGGTCGTAAGGTCGACGTTGTTAATTAATTTACGGGCTCTTCGGTCAACGGAGTCCAGCGCTTCTAGTTGATATTTGGCTGAACCATCCCAAAGATGACTGCAGTACTCCATGCATGATCGCACTTGAGCTGTATATAAGTTAAGAAGCTGTGCAGGGCTGAAGTACCGCCGTACCTTCGAGATGATTCCCAACTTTTTCGAAGCTACTTGAGCCATGGACACAATTTGTTGACCGAAGTTTAAACTGGATGTTATAGTTACGCCTAAAAGCCCTAGATGGTCAGTGATGGGGACAGATACATTTTGGAAAGTGGGCGTTAATGTGAAGGTGCTCTTTTTTGCGGAGAATAGACACGCCTGAGTTTTGGACGCGTTGAATTTGACCAAATTCGACTCACCCCAATCGGATACTTTCCGTAAGGTCAAATCAACGCGCTCAATCATTGACTTTCTTAAACTCTGGATTTCACGGGGACTCGCTCGCGCATTGGATACGTATCTCTCTACAACAGTGCTGTCATCAGCATAACTAATAATGCCCGGTGTTAAAAGGTCATTAATGTGCAGCAAGAATAATGTTGCAGAGAGAACAGATCCCTGAGGTACCCCGGCATTAATTGCCATTTGGTCGGAGGAGAAGCCATCTAAGACTACTCGAATTGACCGTTCCCTCAGAAAATCAGATATCCAGTCGCAGAGCCCAATCGGTATGCCATAAGCTGGAAGCTTACTTAAGAAACCATCATGCCAGACCCTGTCAAAGGCCTTGGAAATGTCTAAGGATACAGCTATTGCTTCACCATGACCCTCCAAGGCCTCGCTCCATAAGTGAGTGGCATACACTCACTTATGGAAGATCTCACTTAGAGAAGATCGCCGGTCGAGCGCCCGTTGCGGAAACCATATTGGCTATCGCTTAGGAGCTCGTTGGTCTCGAGGTATGCCAGGAGTCGATTGTTCAATACACGTTCCATGACTTTGCAAAGTATGGAAGTGATTGAAATTGGTCGATAGTTGACAGGATCGGCACGGCTTCCCTTCTTTGGTACTGGTTGTACGTTAGCAAGCTTCCAGGGCTTGGGAACCTTACCGGATTCCAATGAAAGTCGATAAAGACGCGTCAAAACGGGAGACAACTCAGCTGCGCAGCGTTTTAAGACCACTGCAGGAATACCGTCTGGACCACTAGCTTTGTTCTCGTCTAGGTGCAGCAAGCATTTAAGAACCTCCTTTTGGCCAATGTGAACGGTACCCATTGTAGGTCCGAACTGAGGTAATTGGGGTGGGATTTTTCCTTGGCAATCTAGACGAGAATTTTCTGCGAAGATACTAGCAAATAAATCTGCTTTCTCCTTAGCAGTGTGGGCCAGAGAACCATCGGGTTTCCTCAGTGGTGGCAGCGACGGGCGACAAAAGTTCGTTTCGACCGACTTGGCAAGGGACCAGAAAGCTTTACTTCCCGAAGGGTATGCTGCTATTCTGTCTCCGATACGGCCTATGTGGGCATAACGAGCTCTTTTGATTACCTTTTTGCAGGACTTGGCGGCAGCATTGTATCTTTTCTTAAGTTCATGCGAATCCAGGGCTTTGCTTCTGCGAGCATTTGCCCAGGCTTTGTATGCTTCCCGCTTTCGCTTTTCAGCGGCAAGGCAAGCAGTATTAAACCATGGGCGAGCTTTGGTTTCAAGGGATAGATCAGCGTGGGGAATGAAGTACTCCATTGCTTGAACTATCACACTTGAGACAGCATCAGCGCAGCACGATGGATCGGTTGATGTAAAACAAGTTTGCCGCCATGGATAAGATGCGAAGAAATGTCGCATTTCATCCCAATCTGCTGACTTGTAACGCCATACTCGCCTGGAGCCTTTTGGGCGGGTGTCAGGTGGCGAGTACAGCGATACAGATTTCACCATACAGTGATCGGATGTCCCTAAAGGTGCAGTGACGGACACCGAGTATCTGTCAGGATCGGTTGTCAGCAGAAGGTCCAAGCAATACGCAGTGTGGCCAACAACGTCGGGGATGCGCGTAGGCTCGTTAACAAGCTGTGAGAGTCCATAAGTCAGCGAAAACTTAAAGGCCTCTCTGCCAGCATGGTCAGTGTCCTGATACGGGTATAACCACTGCCCGTGGTGAGCATTAAAATCCCCCAGAAACACTAACTGCGCCGTGGGAAAACGTTGCTGAATCTTATGTGCTGTACTGCCAAGGTATTCCATAAGCCTCGTTGTCTCCCGATCTCCGCTATGTGAACGATAGATACAGGCGTAAACCACTTGGTCTAGGCCAGTATCTATGTGAACCCACATGACTGAAAGGTCCGGCACTTCCAAGTAACGGAGACGCTGATAACAG
Organism: Stenoptilia bipunctidactyla; assembly: GCA_944452665.1. Lineage (NCBI taxonomy): Eukaryota > Metazoa > Arthropoda > Insecta > Lepidoptera > Pterophoridae > Stenoptilia > Stenoptilia bipunctidactyla. The sequence goes on from OX101723.1 coordinate 612,784, forward strand.
ATCGCGTCACTGGCATACACTGGTATGTAATAGAAGCATCACTTCTAGGGATATTCCTTCTGATGTATGCTGATGGCCTCCGTGGTTCAGAAGGCAGCACATCAAGCATTACAAATCTGTCAAAAAAAATACTTCAATCTGTACTCTTTGCATTGATGAACATAGCTACTGCGACACGGAATTTCACTGATAAAACTACGACGTAGTACTAAAAGTTTTTTTGTAGACGTACGTAGTAGTCGTAATTTGTTTCTATACATTATAATTATTCTGTAAAAATATTTGAACGGTGTCCAAAAAACAATTTTGTGTTTTATTTATGTCAAAAGAAAGCATATGTCTACTTCTCTCTGAAGCATAGTTTGCAGGCAGGTGTCAGTGTTTAGCTAGTAATTAATGTTTTATTATTTGCTTTATTTCCTATTATTTGGTTATTAACAAATTATTAGTAAGTTGTGTAGCGCCCGCGGTATAAACTTTATTTGTTTATTATTAATTTTGTTTCCGTTACAAGGTTTGTTTAATTTGGGGTTAGTTTGCATTGTACGATATTATCATTAAACTGTTAAATTAATCCACGATATTGAAAATCACATTGGAAGGAATTTATTCGTCGACATCATTTTCGTTCACTTGTTTTTTTCCTTTCATTATTTTATTCATGTAGTTTAAGTGGTGTCAGTATAATACATGTTGACTGGTTTAATGAAAATATAAGTGTAAAAATTTCTGGTTTCGGTCGACAACAAAAAATGTAATGATTTTCTACCGTACAGTCACTACTAACAATAAATTCCTATTATTTTTGTAATGCCCTATATCAAAGTCAACTTTACTATTATTAGAGAAAATCGTAAATGCCAACGGTGACAAAAACCTCAAGCAATTTTTCGTGTTAACGTTTCTTGTATTTTACTATAGAAATTGATATCCTTTAGATTCGCAAAGGTCAGAGTTCAATGAAACAAGACAGTGTTTATTTATTCTACTCTAAATTGTTGCTGTCATTGTATCATGTCGTCAAAATTCGATAAAAGAAATAAAATACGTTACAGCCGGATTTTATTTCAATAGTTATGTTTCAAAGGGAAATGTGAGGGCCCTGGTTAAGAAGATCACCAACTCGTTCATGGGTCAATGTAAAAATATTACATTTCAAAATTATTTCACATTCATGCGATTTATACATGCTCACAAAATTTTATTTCAATCGGAAACCTGAAAGTGAATCAAATTTAACTTGTAAGATTTGATTATAGTCAACGGATAGGTGAAGCTTAATAAAGACTTTAAGAAAAAAATTCAAAAACTAAGACCCAACTACTAAAAACACACTTTAAAAAGTACGAAACAAGTAGTAGTCTCCGCTAAAAAAAATATGTATTTACTTCAAATTGATAGAGATATGTTGAAAGGGTAGCCGTGATCGTATGCCATTTCTAGTTTTGTTTTATTATGAAAATGAATCTGCTTTGCTATAAAAGGTCTCTCAATATGACTTAAATATATAAATATTTCAGAGGAGACTACTACTTGTTTCCTACTTTTTAGAGTGTGTTTTTAGTAGTCGGCTGTTCTTAGTTTTTGAACTTATTTTTTCACTCGTTTAGGAGTTATAGTGTTTACATATTTGAAATGTGCTTACAAGGTTCTTTTATTTGATTCCACACGAAACCGTCATGAAATTTTTTTTTAGTTCTTTACTTTAAGTCCCCTAGAGGGCGCTGTAGTCAATTTAACGTATTTTTATGTAGCCTATACCAGCGGACAGTGAAGAGACTTCCTACGACACCTCATTTGTCCAATTATGATTACTAGTTTAGAAGTTCTGAGGGAATAGATTAACATCCATACCCATATACATACATACACGTCAAAATAATAACCCTCCTTTTTGCTTCGCCGTAGTCGGGTCAAAATAGTCTGTCCAGGATTCTTTTAGACAACCCATTCTTAACTAATATACTAAGTTTGTTACAAAATAGGTTTCATTCTATTATCAGCCCGGTGAAGATCTTTTCAAGTTCAAATCTCCTACTGTTATCTTTTTTCTACAGTGCGCATAGCTCAGGTTTTTTCAGACTAGCTTCTTCATAATAAGACTTTCCTAAAAAAAGTTATTTCTTGCAATCAAACTGTTCAGCTTTGACCTATTACAATAGCAACTAAAATATTTAATATCTTTCATTAAACCATTTACAATAAAAATCACTTTGACCTAAACAATTAAACGACCTAAGAACTCATAAAAAAACAATTCAGCAAACCGCGAAGATGATAGAAAATGAAACAACTTTCGTCAATATCATCGCAGCGCATAAAATACGTTACCAACTTCGTTTGCTCAATCTGTGTCAAAGTTGATATCCCGAGTTTTATCTTGTCAATCACTGACCCGTATTAAAATCACATTCTAAAGCCGGAATTATCCCGGTTTATCCTAAATTCTTCCCGACGGAAGGCGGTTTAAACAGGATCGGATCTTATTATAGTAAAGCGTTTTAGTGATGGCCGTAACCATATTATTAGAAATTACTTAGCCTAATTTATAATTATGGATTTAAAGTCTTTTAACTTGATTTCTTGATTTCAATCTTAATAACAATCTTTGGGCTTTTTGTGTTAAAATCTTTATTTATAATATATTTAAAGTCCTTTGGGAAGAAGTACCTTAATCAATAATAAGTGAGGAAAACTAGTTTAAGAGACAACAGTAGAAAACAAAATATATGCAAGTACATAAATAACAATTTTAATTTGAGATATAATGTACAGAAGGCAGCAGATCAAGTGTTCCAAACCTGTAAAAAAATTGTAATTGAATCTGAACTCTATGCCCTCGAGATTAAATAAAAAGAACTACGGAAATTTGACAAGTTTACAAAAAACTATGTAAAACTTATAAACGCACGTCGCGTTATGAACTTATCGCAAGAATAAAATGATTTCAGGAAGGTAGGCTACTAAAAACCATAAAAAAAAACATATCAAAACATGTATATACGTGGTTATTTTGTAAGTGAAAATTTAAATACTATCTCATTTAAAAAATTACCACTTTTTTAGATTTTTACTCCCTTTTTAGGTTTTATTGAAAAAAGAAAATATGCATTTTTGTTTTTACGTTTCAAACAATACAATGTTGGAATCTAATACTAAAATCAAACAATATTTATCTGAATTCATACAATATTAGTAACGTTAAACGCTTGCATTATCATTAGCACAATCACTAACAAGATCTTTAATCATAAATCAACTGTCTTCATCAAAAACAGCTTAGCATTAATTGCTTGTCGCTAATGTCACATCTGTGCGTCATACAGGAGACAGTTAAAAACTGGAATTGTTCCAAAGTAAAGATTTAGCAAACCCAACTTCACGTCGAACTACTTAACATGTGAAACTTTCCGCGTCCCACGAAAACGAGAAACTGTTTACTAACTATTTGAGTTTTAGTCAAAATGAACTCGTAACTTACAAAACTTGTTTAGCTAACAAGATTTTCTGATATTATTTTTACGGGTGGTAATAGGATTGAGGGATTTCTTGTATAATATTCCAGCAAACATGCTCCAGAAATTATTTAGTTCTGCAGGGAGAAATACGGGTTTAAAGCTGTTTGTGCAGACGTTTTACATGTCTGAGAACTTGGTAGTTTCTTATTTCTTTTACACATTTGCAATAATTTAAATGTCGTAAATTCAATATTGTATACGAGCTTTCTTCCGCAACTTCGTTCGCGCTAAATTAACCTTTCTGTGGCAATTTCTGAAGGTAATTTTAAAAAGTTCAATATTTTCCGTTCCCGTGTGAATTTCAGGAAATCCTTCCTTAGTACTTCCCTACACTCCTTAAGGAATGTATGTTCCGAATTTCAGCTCTCAACGCCCAGTGTTTACAGCTGTACGTTGTCTGTCAATCACTCAGTCAGTAACGGAACAGTTTTATATATTAAGACTAGCTGCTGCCCGCGACGTCGTCTGCGTGAACGCTATGCAGCACCAAACGCACCTACGATTATAACACTGCTAGCGTGATAATATGTAGCCTATATGTTGACCCGACTTCTTAACTATCTTCATGCCAAATTTGAAGTAAATCCATGCAGTACTTTTTGAGTTTATCCCGGAAAGACAAACAGACAAACAGACAAAAATTCTAAAAACTATATTTTTTTGTTTCTGTTTCGATTGTAGATCATACCCCAAGTATTCTTTTAAAAAAATATTCAATGTACAGTTTTGACTTTCCTACCATTTTATTATATGTATAGATTATACTCTTCATGATAGATAACTTTTTTATAAACACTTTGTGACATGTCAGAGAATATCTGTAGAGTTTACCGAATCGAAAGTCGAGTCAAAGAGTTAAAGTGAAAAAATGACAAAGTTTTTTTTATTGTCATGGCAAACAACCCTTTGGTTGTACATAATACAGCACCTCAAGAATTACAAATCTGTCAAAAAATTTATTCACAAAGCGAAAACATTTTAGTCATAACAACATAATTGTAGTTTACAAAAGGCGATGAATCTAAAGTTCCTGGATGTCCGATGGTCCGCGTTTTAACAAGTTTGCTCATTGAGCATACTAGTATCGATTAGTGGTTCATACTTAAATTTATATATAACCGTACTTAAAACTAGATTGCCTATTGCTAGCAAATGTAAACTGCTCCTTGGCATGGTCGTATTGAGCATGCTAAATAGCAAGCTTTTAAGCATGCTATTTTAGAGCATGTGTAACAGTAGCTTTAAAGTTGATGCATTTTTCCGTCAGTTACTGCTGAGTTTTTGGGCTGGAGATAATTATAACTAGGCTATCCTATCCTCAGGCATTTGAAACGTCCCATATTAGTTTTAGTTAGGTAATTGACTGAGATGAGTTCCTTTTTGATACGGGTCGCCAAGGTTTGGAATGAACTGCCTGCGTCTATTTTCCCTGACCAGTATTAGTCCTAGCACTTTTAAGCGTCGAGTGAATAGGTTTCTCGTGGATGGACGTGTACCACCTTAGTCTTCATGTTCACTTAACATCAGGTGTCTTGGAAGACAAACGTCCCATCCATATTTTATAAAAAAAAAAAAAAAGATCCTACTTGAAAAGGTTTTCTTTACCTGGATGATGTTTTCGGTTACACTTGAAAAAAATTATGTCTTCTCAAAATTCCTGAAAATGTTGTCCAAAGTTTCAACTATTCATCATATTACAGTAAGCCTATTTTATATAAATTTATTCGTTTTTAGCTATATTTAACATTTCAACTTAACGACTTTTCAGTATCTGTCGCTTTCATTCAATTTTAATCAAATAAATAAGACATAACCCCTTAATTTTGTGTTAATTCGAAACGATACGCATATAATTCCCATGCTGCAATGGAAGCGAAGGAAAGGCATAGAATGTGCCAGCTGCTTCTCTTCCCGGGTATACTGTAAAAGTCAGTTAAGGGATGAAGGTTTTATTGGAGGTTTAGCAGGCGATAGGCTGACCACCTGTCACTGCAATAGCCTCGCTCCATCATAATAATACCTCTAAATTTGTCAAACGTGACATCAGATGGTTTCATAGCATCTGATGTTCTGTCTACAATATTAGGTACACAAGCGAAGTTATGTATGTATGTATGATATGCATATAATACTGATACACAGATGAACAGCATGATTAATTACTTTGTTAGAGCCTAAAGCTCACTATTTCAGCCACTTACTGTTTTAAATTTACAAATTGTAAATATAACTAAGCGTGATAAACCACAAGCCAACCCACCCACGCTACGGGTGGGTTTGGGTTGGTTGTAAAACATTTTTACCCAGATGTAAAATAATATGATTTTTTATAATCATATTATTTTACATAAACCATATATTGCCCTCAATATTGCTTACTTGTAAAATACTGAGTTTATGAACATACAATTGAATTTTGCAATAGAAAACAGACAAATAGAAATGGATTTTAAAAAACTACAAAGGCTTAAAATATTCATTGTTTTAACGAATAATCCTATGTTTTTGAAATTTTATTTGGAAATATAAAATATTTTGTTATTATGGTATTATTGTTGCAAATTTAATTACTGTGTTACTGGATAATAATGAAGGTGCAAAATTTAATTCATAATGATATTATTTTTAGTTTGCAAATGTAAATTTTCAATTTTCATTTTCAGAAACGCTCATATTTTTCCTGGAAAATAAAACCAATTTACAATTTATGCTTGTTCAGGAACAAAGCTGCAGTTCTCTTCTCCAGAACATGAAAGGATAATATGGTTTTGTATAGTTCAGGTATCAGAACATTGACTGGTGGTTGAGACAATGAGCAGGGCATATAGCTTAATAGTATCTGGTTGGCAGGTCATTAATTGGGTGGTTGTCAAATCAAAATAGATCGTCTAAGCATAACATAATAAAAAAAGAACATTGAAATGTTTTATTTGGGATCATTTTTTAGAGTAGTCCGTAGATGTAACTTAATGATCTCTGGGATAAGTAGCTTGAATTAGTACCCGATTATTTAAAGGCCATTTTATTAGTAAGAGGATCAAAATATAAAAGCTTTTTATACTTTTATTAAACATATTCTTTGTTGTATTCTTATCGTTCTGTGCCATGTTTTTATATGACTGACGTAGTCGTACCACTTCAGCCTGCTTTACGACATGCGGTACCGAGCTCTAAGGATCATACACAATGGAGACGATTTCCATCTCGCACTCATGGCATGCATCAATAGAATTGAGTTTGAATTTACTTCGTAATTTTCTGATAGATCGATTACAAAGGACGTCTGGAAGTTAGCATTTGTGTAGAGGTTTTTCGTTTTTAATTATTTCTTAAATTTTTTCAAGTTTTTTACACATATTATTGGTAAAATATTACTGAAAATCAGGATTAATAAAGATTAAACAAAGTGCATTTCGTTTTCATTTTTAAAATTCAGTTAAAATTTTATATCATGAATAAAATAATAACTAGTATGGCAGGAACAGGTTTGACAGTGGTCTTGATTTGAATTTTGTTGTAAGTATTTTATTTTGATTAGTTGGAAATTAATATTTTAATACACTGTATTGAGTAAGGTGTTATTATTATTTTTTTTGTACTTAAACATTTTTGTATTTATATGGGTTATGGTCACAAAGTTCTCAATTATACTAAGCTTGGGCATTATTTAATTAACTATGCACTTTTTGTTTTGTGACACTTTATGCCAAAATTAAGATAAATAAAATAAAATTACTTCAACCAATTTGCGTAGGACAATCTATATCTTCAAAACAAAAAAAAAACACTGCAAAAGTCTAAATGGATTCAAAATAAATATTGCTACAGTAAGAAATGGTACTTCAGTCTAGATATCTATATTTATATCCTGAGTCCTGACTGAATCGTTTTATATTTTTTACTTTAGAGCCTTTGAGTGTAACCTATATGATTCCATGCTGTATTCTGGTAACGTGAAAGTAGTCAGCTTTTGGTCATAGAGGGCTTATTGTTAGTTATATATAATATAGTTATATAAAAAAGTGTATTTTTTTAGAGCTTGACATCTCAAGAGCATGATGTGTTTGGTGTTTTATTTAATGCTTTAAGTTGACTAAGTAAATTATACTTCTTACTTTGATTAAGGGCATTTGTATGCTATTTTTGTAACAAATCTCAGCAAAACTGCAAGCCTTGCAACCATTTAAACTATAAACAAATAGCTATGAAGCAGAAACATAAGTTCAGGTAAAAAAGTAAATGAAGCACAATCGTGAAGCTAAGTCGAATCGTTTAGACTCTTCTAAATGCAGACAAGAAACAAGCACACTTGAAATATCAATAATATTTTTCATGCTAACATAATCTTTTATCAATCCGATTGAGAACTTAAGCTATCAAAGCTACAAGATGGCAGTTTGCGAAAGGCTAGAATGAGGTCTCTCATCGATAGTAGTATTACGCTATCTTGTATTCCTGCTACACCGATAGTTATGGATGCATATCCGCAATAGAGTCTAACATTACATGAACATTAAATGTTCATGTCTTCATGATTCATTAGATTAAACACAAAACGTTTGACTCGAATTAAATGAATTAAACACGACTTTTTAAAGCTCGACAGAGCATGATTCCTGAGTTTTATTCCATGTAAAACAAGAATTATCGCTTTGTGCGTGAAAAATCAGCTGTAGCAGTGATAAATATTTGTATTTTAAGAAGCGATCGTCCAAGTGGCATCTAGGCATTCAAACAAAGCAATCAGAAACTATATTTATATTATATGCATAGATGATGTGTCCTAGCCTAGACCCGTTTTATTAAGACAGTTCCAACATGTTCCAAACTCTTTTTTATCTTACCATTGAGCAATACTAAATCTATTAATAGTATATTATGTAACAAGTGAGCGAAGTTGCTAATTACAGTCGAGGCTGTGATTTGAGCCCGAGCCGCAGGCGAGGGCTTAATAATGAGCCGAGACTGTAATTAGCAACGCTCACGAGTTACATACGATGTTTTTCAACACACTTGTGAGTAAAAGACAGACATACGTGATCATAAAATAACAAACACACTTGATAACAAAGCTGTGAATTGTGATTGAAAAATGGCGCCGAACCTCGCGCATGCGCGTAGGTTTTTTTTTCCGTCAAATGTGTCAATGTCTGTATAGCATATACAGCCTATTTTAAGTGAAAATATTTAATTTGGGTAAATGCAAATATTTTAATATTTTATGACAAATGATTGTAAATTGTGAATAATTTGTTTAATATACAAATTTATTTTACTAATATAAGGCGCAAACATTTAAAAATGTATATGGATTTGAAGTGGTATAAAACCTCTTTGTTGTTTCTGAAAATATTTAGTGTATAACCCGGTCCAATAAAATATGCTCTGTTTTCTCGCATGTTATTTGCACAAAGTTACAATTCAACTTTGTAGTATTCATTATATTATGCACTAGGGTATAATATATTAATGCACGCGTGACTTATAGCCCAGTTTATAGTTCTAAACTCAATAGAATAACGCTCACTTTACGAGCAAGTGTGTTGAAAAAATAAATACTTGATTTCGTTGCATGGGTGTTAAAAATAAATAAATTAGACCTGAAGTATTTTGGCACTGATTAATAATGCATTCATTATCTGCCCGCTACTTACTTGCAATTAAGTGATAAAAAACTTAGAACTGTCCTTTTGTAGCATAATGCTACGAATTACTACCACACTTGTAAACGTAGCAGTCGTAGCATTTTCTGTTTTAAATTTACACGACGACACTGACTCCTTTCAATAAAAAGATTTTTTTTTTTTTTTTATTTATTTATTTATTAGGTCACTAACGTTTGTTTACATCAGTACATTACATCAATACATTACAATCAACTTACGCTAGGTGTAACAAACAATCACAGGCGAGTACTTTGCTTGGTGGTAGGATCCCTTCTTGGTCCGCCTGGCTAGCGACCACCCTTTATATAAAGTCTGCCGCCAAATGTTCCGGCAATATGTATAATGAGCCAGTTCCTTCCTAAACCCGTGTGCTTTCATCTTCGACCTCATCGTCACTTACCATCAGGTGAGATTGAGGTCAAACGCGGGTTTAGTCACTTATAAAAAAGAAGAGTACATCATGCGTATATAAACATTTTGATTAAAACTGGTCACATGTTTTTCTGTTTAATATATAAGGAACTACATTAAAGAAAATATTATACATAAAAAAAACTTATTTCTTTTAATGCACTTGCCATTCATGGAGACACGCCTTTAGCCGATCATAAATAAGTCGAAACAAGCGGACCACAATCAATAGTATCACCTGGATACCGCTGTTTGGATTACGCAATCCGTTTATGACGTTCCATTTGGCTGGTTTTATGAGTTCCTACTTTATTTGTACCTCGGAAATACTGATGGATTACGTGGGTCGAGGTCAAGGCTTTTAGGGAATATGTCGAGTAGTTGTTCCTGCGGTGACCACATAGAGATATGGGCTGTTTTATTACCATTTTATTCCGATGTGATTGTATTATGTTTATTGTAATAAAAGAGTAGGCTTTGTTACATCAGGACCGACCCTAGCTGAATTATGGCAATATTAGCCTCTCACAATGCAGGTTATTCTTTGCATGATTGTCTTTCCAATATAATAAAGTTCTTAATCAAGTTAGTTCTTAATATAATAAAGTTCTTAATCAGAGGTTTATAATATTCGAATAGAGCAAAAGCACAAAAGCATAGTCAGGAAGTCTTGTATATTTCACTACACAGAAATGTTAATTCTGAATACTGGATGGTTACAATTTGCACGGAGTTAGATTAGCTTCACCGCCACTGATGAGGCGATAAAAAGAATAATAATAACTCACTTGCGACTTGTACATTCTGTCTTCTGACAACCACTGCAATTTGGAAATCTAACTCAACCAGTCCATGACTGCGGTGCCTACATCAGTTTTCATAAAATAATACAATTATTTTTTTCAGTATAGGAAATAAGTATAAATAAATTATATAATATTTACATAGTGATATGATATCCGCTCAGAATATTTGTGTGCCTAGGACTAGAGCCCCGGGCTAGAGCGTAAATTACGGGTTCCCTCAACTTTGACTGAAAGTAGTTCATATAATCAACGAATGCAGAGCATTAAAATACCGACTTCACATCAAAACTTTGGCTGAGTTATAATGTCATCAACGTAAGCATTCTTCGAAATCATAAATATTTTTTCAAAAATTTGAAATTTTGAATGAATTACTCATTTGATTTGAATAAAATTTATATGGGACTAACTATAAAGTATCTTCTGTCATATGAAATAAGAATTTTTAAATTCGATTCATAATTGTCCGAATATCGTGTAAAAAAGGCACAAAAAAACATAAAGACGAATTGAGAACCTCCTCCTTTTTTGGAAGTCGGTTGAAAATAGCGTGCAAGTACACAAAGTGCACGGCACATCTATCATAGTGCTTACCAAGCACCATCTGAAAGGTTTCGCAAAGTTCAAAAGCTAACTTTTCCATTGTAATCGCATATTTTTTATTTTGGAACTTTGCCCAATCTGGTTTGGAATGTGCAATAGCAAAATACGATATGGCATTTTAAAACTAGTTGTGATATTGGGCCTATAGAGTTTATTTATTGGGCAATGGGGTCGATTGTTATTATTCAAGAATCACTCTAGGTAGTTCACCTATGCTTGTATACACGGTTAAAAAGTTAAAAAGGTTGATTGGACTTAAAATGAGAACCGGCAACGACCATATAAATATAAACAAAACATTGCCAGATAACCAAAAATATAACCTTACTTTAAGTTTTAATTAATTATTTTAATTCATGAATATTCTGCATTAGTGACAGTTGTGTTAAGAAAAAAAAATCCACAATATCAAAAGAAACATAAACTATAATATTGTACATATTATTATATCATTTTTTTATTAAGTCACTATATGCTGTGGAAATACTTAAAAAAATGGTATCCAGCATTCGACATTTTTGTATTTTGGTGTTGTTTTTTTTCCAATGATGATGGAAATGATGATTGATGCTGCTTTGACTTCTGTAGGGAAGAATCGGAGCTGAATTTTATTTGATCCCTTTTTCGATTATGTTGATGAATATAAAACGAAATATCTCTTTCTATGCAGCATAAAATTTACATTTTTTTCATGTTTTTATATTTGACTGAAGAAAAGACTGCAGGCTTTACCATTTATTTCATATCAAAATCAAATTAACTTTCAAATTTAAAGTCTTAAATATAATTTTTTTTTAAGCAACAAAAAGTTCAGATGTTCTTAATTCAAAGACATTCACGAATAATACCAACTCAAAAATTTTATTATGTTTCACATTTTAATTATTTTTAGATATGAGATAGAAAGAGATGAGACATACTTAGTAGAGTAAATAGGTAAATAGGCTAAAGTATTTGAGCTTTTTTTAAAGTAAGCATGGGACGTTTGTCTTCCATGACACCTGATGGTAAGTGAACATGAAGACTAAGGTGGTTCACGTCCATCCACGAGAAACCTTTTCACTCGACGCATAATATCAGTTATTGCAATTTTGCCGAGTTGCCCCATGAAATAATGCCTACTATAGATATTTCATTTAACTTAACTGTGTTGATGCTATAAGAGAAGACATTGTTATTTGCTTGTGTCAATTTTTTGAGTGTTTGTTTAGGTATATAATCAATATATTAAAATTTTACTATAAATCAGCAAAATATTAAAATGAATGGTTTTATAGATACTTTATTTTTTTGATTTTTACGATACCGCACTAATAACGCATGCACATAGCTAAATGATTATTAAGAAATTGTGAAAACCGCACGGAACCCTATTTAATTTATCCACTATCAATTTGAATTTAGATTATAAATCAACATAGCAAGTAATTTTTACATTATACAACATTTTTGTGATTTAACAGCAGCTCCAACATCTAATGTTATTTATTTAACCGAGCGGTAAACAAACAAATTGTTAAAATTTAGAATGTATACCTAATAGTCGGCGCGACGCTGCCAAGTTCACCTTTCCATTCCAACCCTTTTTTATTTGTAAAAGTTATTTTCCAAACGGATTAAGCTCAAAAGCAAATTTCTAATCGCACCATAATTATATTTCGCAGCTTAATTCTTTGCGATTTATTAGGTTTACTTATTGTAGTATCGGTCCCATGTGTCAGCCTTGCACGGTTATTTTAGAGTCTTTTTTTTTTTTTTTTTTGTATTGGCAACACTGCTTCACCTCCGGCTCCTAATTAACCGGTCCTTTTGGAATCATTGTTCGTTCCCGTGCTCAAGCCTTCGCACGTGTTCCTGGCAACGCTCAAGACTTCATTGTAACGGTCATCTAGTGTTACACAAAGCTCTCAAGATGGGGAAGAAGCGCAAGAACGAAGATAAGAATGAAATAATACGAAGAAAAATAAGGAGACACGAAAATAAGCTGAGGAAAAGAATTCGCGTTATTTCATCTGACGAAGAATCCATCAAATTTAAGTAAATTATGTAACAATGTTATTTAACATTGTTTAAAAACTTGTATTCTGCGCGTCTGTCTGCAGATATACTTACTTTATAACCCAATTTGTACTTATTTAAAGTACTCACTTGTCAAATGACACAAATTTGTACCACGCCTGAGGGTAGGTACTCACTAAAAAATATAATATAAAATAATGCTTTACTTAAGCACAACACACTTACTTTATAACCCAATTTGTACTTATTTAAAGTACTCACTTGTCAAATGACACAAATTTGTACCACGCCTGAGGGTAGGTACTAACTAAAAAATATAATATAAAATAATGCTTTACTTAAGCACAACATACTTACTTTATAACCCAATTTATACTTATTTAAAGTACTCACTTGTCAAATGACACAAATTTGTACCACGCCTGAGGGTAGGTACTCACAAAAAAATATAATATAAAATAATTTGAAATCAAACGACTTACCTGGGAAGTTTGATTGTAATTATACGAGTATCTCGAACGAAGATGATTGCGTTTACCTGCAGCAGCACACGATGTTGCACTGTCCCTGTCACACTTTAGATTACAAATAGAAAACAAAAATCTTCTATCTCACTCACGTCAACCCCAGCGCTCGGGCGCCGCTTCCCTGTAACTGGTCGTCATTATTTTAGAGCCCTGGAACTTATGAATTTACTATATTTTTTCTTCAAGAAAAAAGGGAGCTGAAGAATAGGGTGGGGCGGGAGGCAATCATCTTCGTTCGAGATACTCGTATAATTACAATCAAACTTCCCAGGTAAGTCGTTTGATTTCAAATTATACTTCGCATCTCTCTCGAAGATGATTGCGTTTACCTGCAGATGTTTAAAGTCTGGTGAAAAAATATAGTAAAACAGGCAAATATAATTGAATTTCGTTTATTAATTTTCTTCCAGAAAACAATCAATTTAAAATAAATCAAGGATGCGACTCATTGTTTTGCAAAAAGATTGCGTTTGCAAAACATTGAGACTCATCAGATACAAGTTCTCTATTATAATATTTTAGAAATACATTAGACTTTTCAGTCCACCCTGCAGCCTTGCGAACCACCTCTAGATTAACTCCATGCCTGTGCGCAGCAGAAGTAGAAGCATGGCGCGTGCTGTGCGCCCCAAATATAGATACATTGACACCACTAGATTCTAAGATCTTTTTTACCCAATGACTCAAAGTTTGAGCCGTGACTTTTTTATGAGGCTTTTTAAAACTAATAAATAAATGCTCATTTTGTTTATTGTTTCGAAATTTTTGAGTTTTATCGAGATAAAATTGAAGAGTAAGAGCAGGACAAATATTTTGGTTTTCTCTAATGAAAGGAAGTTTTATAAGTGGTTGGCAAGACCCAGGTTTGGACGTTTTAATATGTTCATCAACTTTTATAATAATCAAGTTTACATCTATAGTAATATTTTCGATCTTAATAAGGCTAAGTGTTTGCATCCTCTGTGCGGATGCGATAGCTAATAATGTTACAGTTTTTAATGACAATTCATATAAAGATATACTATCGTGTGGACTTAAAGTAGATAAGTAATTAAGCACTATTTGGGGGTCCCAAGTACTATCATACTTGGGCCTTGGCGGATTTAATCGATAAACACCCTTTGTAAAACGTGAAATTAATTCATTATTAGTGATTTCATTACCTAACAAAATAGATAATGCAGAACGGCAAGTATTAATCGTACTGTAACTTGCTCCACTTTCATATTTCTTAGCTAAAAATAATAGTACTTGAGAAGCATTTCCCATGAAAAAATCAACATTATTTTCATAACAAAACTGCCACCAAGAATGTAAAGAGGAATTATATTGGCTCAAGGTATTATTGGATAAAGACGCCATAACAATGTCTAACGCAACTTCGGGTATCCCTCGATGGGTTAGAGCTTGCCGGATACTCTCGCCACAGCCAGGGTAAGTTCTGCGTGGAGTGGGTGTGCATCTCTGAAAGGAGATTGTAGCAGATATTTATCAGGACCAAAAAATATTACATCAGATTTACAAAGCCTGTTCCATAAGGGAAACCATGCCTGTGTGGGCCAGTATGGTATTACAAGTAAACCCTCTGCTTTTTCATTAACTATTTTTTGTATAACTTTGGATATTAAGCAGAATGGTGGAAATGCATAGAAGTCTAACTCACTCCAATCAAAGGTAAATGCATCAATAATTTCGCAATTGGGATCGAGTTTCCAAGAAGAATAACGGTCACATTTATTATTATAACTGCTTGCAAATAAGTCGAATTGGGGCATTCCAAATTTATAAACTATAGCACTAAAAGCCGAATCCGATAATTCCCATTCAGCGTCTATATTAATCTCCCTAGATGCACGATCTGCAACTTTATTGTCTACAGATTTTATATAAGACGCAAAAATAAATAGGTTGCGTTTTTCACACCACTCCCAAATTTGTCTGGATATCATGTTTAAATGTGGATATTGAATTCCACCCATTTTATTTACGTATGCTATAGCAGTTGTGTTGTCAATTCTCAATAATATATTACAATTACTAAGTTTTGATCCAAAAATCTTTAATCCATAGAAAGCAGCCTTTAATTCTAACATGTTCATGTGTTGCACAGTTTCAGTTGTTTTCCAATAACCGTTAGCAATTTTCGAATTACAACAAACACCCCAACCGGTAAGTGAAGCGTCACTAAATATTTCTATCTCATATTTGTCAATATGAAAGGGAGAGCAGGATATATTTATATGATCTCTCCACCAAATTAAGTCCGGTTCAATTTCTTTCGATAAGGCCATATTTTTATCATAATTGTCGTTGTTATTTTGTAAGGCTAAAAATTTTTGTCTTTCAAATAATTTTGTATGCATCCAACCGTATCGTACAGCAGGACAAGCTGAAGTTAATAAACCTAGATAAATTGCAAATTGTCTAATTGTACATGAATTACGATGTAAAAGTTGTTCAGTTTTCTTTTTTATACGTTGTTTTTTATCATCAGGCAATGACAGTGTCATATTTTCTGTATCAAAGAAAAAACCAAGGAATTTACACTTCTTACTTGGTGTAAGACAGCTTTTTTCGAAATTAATAACAAAGCCTAATTTTGAAAGTAATTCGAGAGTGGCGTTAACGTTTTTAACACATTCCTCGTATGTACGACCTATACAAAAAAAATCATCCAAATAATTTACTGATAAATGTCCTTTTGACCTTAAAATTTTTAATACCGGTTTCACTATCTTTGTAAATACGTATGGTGCAGTGCATAATCCAAATGGAAGAACATTAAATTGAAAGGTATGATTTGGGAAGCTTGGTGAATCCCAAGTAAATCTTAACATCTTTTTATAATTTTTATGTATAGGTACCAAAAAAAAGAATCTTTTAAGTCAATATTTGTCATATAAAAATCTTTACTTAAAAGTTTTATCGCTGTTCGATAATCCTCCATTTTGAAGTGTTGTACATCTATAAACTTGTTTAACTGTTTGAGATTTAAGATGAAACGATGTTTTCCATTTGGTTTAGGCACGGTAAAAACAGGTGATACATATTGACCTTGACATGGTTTGCATATAGATATGTAATGTAAGTCTAAAAACTCTTTTATACAATTATCTATAATAGTAGGATTCTGATTTTTATGAGGAATCTGACTTTTCCTTTGTAAGGGTTCTCGTATAAAGGGAATTTTATAATCCTGAACCCACGACAGAACACAGGGATCATTGGTAACTTGTAACCAGTTATTATAAAAACGGGCTAATCTACCAGCTATAGGAAAGTGTACCTCAGGCATCAGCGTCTCCTGTCGCGATAGCGATGTTTCGAGTTGGGCTGGAACTGGCGACCTCGCACGGCCTGCGGCGGCGGCGGCAGCGGCGGCGGCAGTGGCGGCGGCAGGGGCGGCCTCCGGTTGCTCATGGGGTTCATGCGCGGCTCCGGAGCTGGTCGCGACATCCCCCTCGCGTTTAAAGCCCGTTGGCGTTGCGTCTGGGGCTGCTTCGTATTTATATTTTGCTTATAGTTGTATATGACGGATTTTAATTCCGTACCTGATCTAGTAATGGCCTTGGATGACTTTATGTGTTCAGATAAGTCAGAGCCAAAGAGAAACTCATCCACTATCGTGTTTTTTATTGTGTCTCTCATTTGCTTATTCAGAACATTTATGATAGCATACCGCCTACTCAGTGTTTCCTTATGAAAGGCATCACAAAGCAAACGACTGGTGTCACTTAGTGATTTGATCATTTCTTGGCTGTCATTATATGTTATGACTTTGCTGATAACTCCACCCAGAGCTGATAGGCAACTTGCCAATTGGGTTTGCTTATTTTGACCATATTGGTCTTTTTTAATGTCTAGATCACAAAGTGCAGCCTTGACTTCCGGATTAAGTTTGGGTGGTAATAAAGCTGGACAATTTTCCGGTGGTAAGTAAGTTTTGGTTAAGTTTAACCTGTCTTCCTTTGATAAGCCTTTCAATAAAACATTTTGCCAGCGAGATACAAGATCTTTGTGAAGGCTTTTCCCCAACATTTTTTCTTCAGATGGGTCATCACCAAGAAGTAAAAGTATATCTGGGTTTATAATTGCCTCTTGTGGGTTATCTGAATTGTTGTCAGTTTGTCCATTATCGGTAGGCAACGCGCTTCCGGTTGATGGTTCCTCGTGGATCTCTAAAGACAAAAACGAGCAACATTGAAGTATCTGGCATTTTGTAGCCTTAATATAAAATTAAGATAATGTACCCACGTAACACAGTCAACGATTTTAGTAGAATAATCTACGAAATATGAAAATACCCACTCGATTTACAAGGAGTATAACACTAGCAAATTCCTATCCTCAACACTTTTTCCGTGGAGTAGGTAGTCTTTATTATATAAATTGTAATGTCAAAGCAACCTCAACACGGTTTACGTGGAGCAAATATGAAATATTTATATATTATAGTACTTTTGTTCATGCCTATCCTCAACACGGTTTACGTGGAGTAGACAATATGTTTTTATATTAGTACCTATCCTCAACATGGTTCACATGGAGCAGGTAATACTTTTGTTAAAATACTATGCATTAATAACCTCAACACGATTTACGTGGAGTTGCTAAGTTTTTATTTAAAGTGTTTATAAAATTCCTCGACACGGTTTACGTGGAGTAGTAAATACTTAATTTAACTAAATTCATATATGCATCCTCAACACGGTTTTCGTGGAGTTATTGCAAGTACCTTTCCTCTACACCAAAGGGTGGAGTATCTTGGTTATTTGGCTATCATATACGAAAAACTAGGGCAAATAATAGTGATAAAAAGAACCCCAAATTTACCTAAATTAATTAAACTTAAACGCAAACTAAACAAATTACTTGGTATATTAAAATTTGTAGCTCAAGCATAGCATAGCAGATATAAGTATTTAAATAATCTTACCTTCAATTTCTAGATCACTAACGCCCGAAAGTTCGTATGTGCTTAACCGAGTGTTTCCTTCACTTTCCGACGACGACGTGGATATCCTTCTCCGTTTTAGACGTTTCTCTAATTTCTTGATTTTATTTTTAATATGATCAAGTTCCTTCGACGACCTTTTTCGTTTACCCATGACGGATAGTCGCATACGTGTGACTTGGACGGCACAAAAAAGTGTAATGACGACCAGTTACAGGGAAGCGGCGCCCGAGCGCTGGGGTTGACGTGAGTGAGATAGAAGATTTTTGTTTTCTATTTGTAATCTAAAGTGTGACAGGGACAGTGCAACATCGTGTGCTGCTGCAGGTAAACGCAATCATCTTCGAGAGAGATGCGAAGTATAATGCTTTACTTAAGCACAACATACATTATTTGTGCCCGGTAGCATTTATGAAATAAAACGTATTCATGATAATATCAAAAATTATACTACAGAACTAAACCTATTTTAAAAATACCCACAAAAAAAATACGAACATGGTGAAGTTCTAATCATAGCATAACCGTGAATCTATCGTGGAAGTCATTCCCGAAAGTTCACCACATCACGAAGAATCGCTTGAAGAGGAGGCATGTATGAACGAGGCAGTTCCTCATACGTCGTCGTCGGCACAGAATCCAGTACCTTCGACGTCGGATCTCACATAGGAGGTACGAGGAGACAGTGGTATTGATGTCGAAATACTGTCCTTATTAGGGGAAGTTCCCCAGTCGCAAGATATTTTGGGAGATGAAATTAATAAAAACATATCCGATAGATGGCAGCTCATACTTACCAAGGGTCTCATCAAAGAAACAAAACAGTCCTTGTTACAAGAATATCGGGTACCCAAAAACTGTGAAATGCTATTAACGCCTATCCTCAACCCTGAAGTTAAAGCGGGTATTTCAGAACTGACAAGCAAAAAAGATTTTTCCTTAATGCTTAGTCAAAAACAAATCAGCATTGCTTTGGCTGCATTAGCGCAAACGACAGAGAAAGTCATTACAAAGAAATATTCATCGCAGGATATTCTAAAACCCTAAAGTGATGCAAGCAAATTGTTGTGCGATTCCTTCTACTACCTAACGAAGGCCCGAAGAAATTTAGTTATTAATACTATCAATGCAGAACTAAAAGATACCCTTCGTCAGACCACCATAGATACATTTTTATTTGGGACCGATTTACCAGAAAAGTTAAGGTCCGCAAAAACTATACAAAAAACCGGAGAATCCCTTAAGCCTTCACAACCATTTATTTCAAACAGAAACAACCAAAATTATAGGATTACTTCTCAAAATTGTTTAAACTGGAAGCCCCCGCAACGGAAGCCTGCTGCGCGGCCCGAAGCGGGGAGACCTCGCCCGGTGCAGTGCTCGGGACCGCCGCCGCCGCCTCCGCCGCCGCCGCGACACACCCCGAACTACACACGCTCACGCTCGCCGCCCAAGAAATACAACAGGAGATATTAACATCTGAGGTCAGTTATTCAGGCCGTCTAAAGCTATTTTACAAAAATTGGTTAAAAATAACTAATGATCCTATAATTTTGTCCTGGATTAAGGGATATAAAATACCGTTTATTAAAAAGCCCTTCGGAAATAGTAATCCTGACTCAAGATATAAGCCAGATAAAAATTTTAACGATTTTAAAATTTGCATAGATTACTTGATTCGAATAAAAGCCATACCTAAGTGTACATACGATAGTGAACAGTTTGTATCCGATATATTTTAGTACCTAAACCAAACGGAGACAAAAGGTTCATATTGAATTTGAAAAAATTAAACAAGTTTGTTGAAACCGCCCATTTTAAAATGGAAGGCTATAAAACTGCATCTAAATTCGTTGCCGAGCGATGTTTTGTATCAACTATTGATTTAAAAGACTTATATTTTTTTCTACCAGTTCATAACTCGCACAAAAAGTACTTAAGATTCAAATTCAATAACAAACTATATGAATTTAATTGTCTACCTTTACAAAACTTTTAAAACCTGTTATGGAATTTTTGCGATCACATCAAAGAAATATGATATCAGTTATTTATCTCGACGATATTTTTTGCGTTGGTAAAACAAAGGCAGATTGCTATAATAACGTACTTTTTACAAAGACACTTTTAGAAAGTTTAGGCTTCTAGATTAATTGTGATAAGAGTTCTTTACAACCCTCAAACACATTTAAATTTCTAGGCTTTGTATTTGATTCCCAAAACATGGTTTTAAAATTACCTCAAACAAAGAGGGTAAAAATAAAACAATCTCTTTTAAAAATCTTCGAAGCAAAAACAATTAAGTTACGTAATTATGCACAATTGATTGGACTTCTCATATCGGCTTGCCCTGCTATTCAATATTCGTGGCTTTATTCTAAACGTCTTGAAAGACTTAAGTATTTAAGTTTATGTGAAAATTCATCATATGAACGACAGATTAGTTTATCATTAAATATCCGGGAAGATGTTTATTGGTGGCTAGACAAAATTGATAATGGTTATGTTAGCTTAAGATCTGATGATTATAAAATTGAAATTAATTCTGATGCTTCTCATTCAAGCTGGGGTGCCTCGAGTAATAACAAGGAATGTTTTGGTTATTGGAAGGAGTCTGAAATGACACTTCATATTAATTAATTTGAATTAAAAGCGGCATATTTAGGTTTAAAAACGTTTGCTAAAGAATTATCTGACTGTCAAATTTTGTTACGCATTGATAACGTAACCGCGATATCTTGCATTAATAGAATGGGCAGCATAAAGTACCCAAATTTAAACGATATGTCCAAAAAAAAAAAAAAAAAAAAAATATGGCAGTGGTGCGAAACACGTAAAATTAAAGTATTAGCTTCTTATATTAATACGAAGGACAATTTTTTACCCACGGCATTGTCTCGCAAAAAGTTTCTAGATACTGAATGGGAATTAAGTGAACATGCTTATTGTGGTATTAAACGAGTATTTGGTGAAATAGACCAGAAATAGATTTGTTTGCCAGTAGGTGTAATACAAATTGCCCATTGTACTTTACGTGGAAAAATGAACCCGAAGCATTTGCTGTTGATGCGTTCACCATCAGCTGGACTAACTATTATTTTTACGCATTTCCGCCATTTGCCCTCATTTTAAAGACACTTAGAGAAATAATAAATGATAAGGCCGAGGGTATATTCGTAGTACTAAAATGGCCCACACAGCCATGGTTCCCATTATTGAAAAAGATATCTATTTCTAAATCAATTTATTTTGAACCCAATATTAACCTTCTTCAATCTCCTATCAGATTGACACACAGCTTACACAAGATACTCGGTTTGATTGCCGTGAAGTTATCAGGCAAGTTTTATTAAATAAATCGTTATCTGTTGATTGTACAGAAATAATGTTATCTTCTTTATCTAGTAATACTTACACGCAATATAACAGCTGTATCAAGTCTTGTTTAGTTATTGTTCCGAAAAGCAGCACAATTACTTGACCTGTTCAGTTCATGTCGTAATTAATTTTTTAACCGATGTTTTTAACAAAGGTGCAAAATACGGAACTATTAATACATATTCTGCAATACATATAAATATGAGGTCATATGGGACACAAACATGATTTTTTGGCTCAAAAAAAAAAAAAAGCAAACATTATCTTTAATGCACCTCGATAATATAAGTAAATATAGTGTTGAAATGTTTATTAAAATTCCAGACATAATTAAAACCTCCAAACTACATTCACCCCAACCGTTATTAAGGCTCCCTTTTTATAATGAACGTCCAGAGATTTGTCCTGTCCGGTGTATAGAATCATATATTAACAAAACAAGAGAACTTCATAAAAACTGTAAATATTTATTTATAAGTTATAAAACGCCACATTCAAAACTATCTTCACAAAGATTAAGTAATTGGATAAAACAGACTCTGTATGAAAGTGGAATCGACACTTCGCTGTTCAGTGCTCACAGCACTCGGCATGCTGCAACATCTAAGGCCAACAAGCTTGGAGTTAATTTAGATACAATTAGAAAAGCCGCTGGCTGGAGTAACTCTTCCAAAGTATTCGCTAAATATAACAAAGAAATTATTGGAAATTCTAGCAATTTCGCAACAACTATTTTGAGTGATTTTATGCCTACATAATAATTAATGTAGGTACCTAATTATGTTGTTATATTTTGTTTGGAAATTGATTTAATTGCTATATTATAACTAAAAATGGATAATAATTGTTGATCATGTAAGCTATTTTACTTATTTTCTCTCTGAACATCCTACAATAAGTAAACCTAATAAATCGCAAAGAATTAAGCTGCGAAATATAATTGAAGATCAAACGAACTTCTAAGTGAAGTTCGATCGAAATTATATGAGCAGCTTAATTCGAAGCGATTTATAATCACCCTCCCAGTTTAAAACGAAACATATATATTACTTATTTATTTACTGAAAATAAATATCCCAACCCTTATATCTTAATATAAGTAAAATACTTACCTGTGCTTATCGTTTTTTTTTTACCTTACCATGCAATGGTTTATCCTATAAATAGAATAATCCATTACATTTTTATATAATTCGGCTTTAAACAAAATGATTCCAAAAGGACCGGTTAATTAGGAGCCGGAGGTGAAGCAGTGTTGCCAATACAAAAAAAAAAAAAAAAAAAGACTCTAAAATAACCGTGCAAGGCTGACACATGGGACCGATACTACAATAAGTAAACCTAATAAATCGCTTCGAATTAAGCTGCTCATATAATTTCGATCGAACTTCACTTAGAAGTTCGTTTGATCTTCAATTATTGAATTAACAAAACAGTGATTTGGGACTTTGAATTGCGTTACAAGATTATAGAAATTGTTGTTTTGTTTCACGAGGGCATAATAAATTAGTGTTTGAGTGATTTTTTTGATTTTGCTGTTTAAAGATATAGTGTTAATATTATGTGAAAAAATATTGGATTTGCTACTAATTTTATTTATAAACGTACACAGGCCCACGTGTATTGTTAAACATAAATTAAATTATATCATCATCGTAAACAAAATTATAATTAAAACACTGATAATGACAAAGGTATAGGTACTACAACAGCTAAGTAAAACGTGCTTGTGTGTGGTAATAACATCCCGCTCATATCAACCAAATGTGTTCTATTATAAATGTGTAGTTCTATTAAAAAGTACACTTACTGACTGAAATAAAAAAATCTTTTTGTTTGTTCACAAAACAAACATCTCAAAACTAGCTAAGATCAAGTTGCATAAATCCGTCTATTCACTGAAAGTTCTCCATAACCTAAGTCCATTTAATTCAGCCAGCGTAACACCGTGTAACAACTCAGCGCACTTTGGAATCTCTGCATCGTGGTGTTAACACATCAAAGCATTCTAGCAGCTAAGCCTGATAATCAAAACGTATCGAATAGCTCGTGCCTCCGCCGGCGAAACGCAAACTGCGTCGCGCTCCACGTTTGACGTGACTAACTACGTATGTACCGAGCATTAGTGCCTGTTGAGTGCTGGAATGTTGCAGAGAGCTGGGTAAACGGAGAATTTGCAAAGATATTGATGATTTAGGTATGTAGTGTATGTAGTAAGTATTTATATCGATGGCGGTATTTTATCTAAAGTGCGTATCGCTATTGCAACCATACCATCAGCAATCATACCATGATCATAAACTTCATTGTAATTCTTATTATTAGATATTAATGAATACCTTACTATAAACAAATAAACAAAACACTTTCTAACTGGATATATCGCGTAATTATATTGTACACTTTAACTCAACTTTTCGGAGTCTAACAATTCCGTGGTCACAAGCTAAAAGAAAATGAATAATTCTTAATAGCAATCAAACATAACGTTTCTTTTATAATTCAATATTTTGTAACCCTTTTGGAGAAGCTGAGTAAACTACGTAGCGATTTAATAGGCAAATATTAAAAATATTCACTAAAACCTCCTCACTTATTCAGTCGTTTAAATAGCTGCCAACTTCACCATAAATATTTCGAACGAGCTGCTATTAAAAAACGCATTTAGTCTCATACAAAATAAATGGCACATTTAGAGATAAAACATTCCCCTTTGCATTTTTCATTCATTCGCGACGCGGGACGTGAAAACTATGCCATTGTTTGTACATAGATAAGGTGGCGTCATTCGAACAATTGGACTAGCATTACAGAATAAAATGTTTAATATGGAGCACTTTTGCCCACAGATAACAAATGACTGAGAACACAGATACAATACGACAGAAGGTCGTGTTCTAGAAAGAAGAAGTACAATGTAGCTACTAAAATCAAGCAACATAGACTTCAATTACCGTGCGCGTCTCCTTTTGCTGCGGTTTCTATTGTTGGTAAAATCTCAAGGAAAATAATCATCACATTTATTGTTTACTAACAAAATGAAATCACTGACAAAACATATCTCGAAATAAAAATTACTTGACGTAATTTAAGTAGCAAAACAACACGTATTAGCGATGCAACTTACCCATGTATCAAAATATATTTTTTCATGATTTCAAGGAGTTAATAAGAGACATCATATTCAAAAAGCACAGCTTAAGCTGATGCCTACAACTTAGAAAAGCTTAAATTGAAAGCTTTTTATTTTGCTGACGCAGGGTCCACCCCTGGATAAGCCTGACGTAAAAGGCAATTAATTTGAGTACACCCTGCTTGGTAAAAATACTATTAGCGAAACATCTACTAAGTGTGTTGGATGAGGGAAATTTTAAGGTAGCAGTAATTTATTTTTTGACGCCGTGCTGAAGTCGAATATTATGATGAGAGACAGTACGCTGCAAGTGTTTTAGTTTGTGAATGAAGAGTTATTTATGTAATTGTGGCATAATAAGTAGGTAAAACATATTATTTGCAGTAGTTTCTACAAAATTATTAGTGTAAACGAATGAATGAATTCTAAAATAGGCAGATTTTATTGTTTAATTTTACATTTTCTGAATTTTGGCTATAAGCACTATTATTACTTGACTAATTCTGTTTGATTTACTTTATTTTAATTTAGGTAGATTATGGTTTGATACATTTTTTATGTTCAGGAACCGGCCCTCTGTATAATATGAGCTGAGCGAGTGGTGTGCATCGGTCTTAACGCGGCTGGGCCGTTACTCGACCGCGAATGTTTCTCAATTGAAGTCAGGGTAAGTCTGGGATAATCCCAGTGCTTAGATGTGTGAGTTTTCCTAAACCATCAATTTTATCAATGTCTTAAAATCTAACTGTGTGTAAAACATACTTCAAAGTATCTTTAACGATGAATTGACATGTTATGTAATGACCCTAACAAAATAATAAAGCTAGCATTACGTTGTATGTAGGGAAACGTTTGCGGGGACAACGTCACCTGTTCAAAAGAAACTGTTAAAACGTTAAATCATAAGCTGCTCGTACTATCCAAAATCTATAAATTCTGACAATGATTTCACGCATATTTTACTAGTCATTGACAGAAATTCCTACTGGAAGGGGTTTTTAAAGTCTGTAATGACCGTTATTTTTCAAAAGCCTAAAACAAAAATAAAAATAATAGTAATATCTTGAAGTGTATCCTCACCTACTGGTAATAAGAAACCTTAAGTTATAAAAACTATTAAATGCTTCTCTCAGCGTTACCGTTGTCAAGTAAAAGAAAAATTAACTCTAACTGGGTTAATGAATAACGCTGCTTTTGCACTGTCGTCACTTAAAGATAATCAAAAAGCCTTGTTGTCTCCCGATCTCCACAGTTTGAAAAGAAGATATTAGAGGTGAGGATAACCTGGTTTTTCCTGGTAGTACGTGCACTCACAACAAGGATAAAGTAATATTTTTGCGATTCATACTATTAAATAAAACACTTTTTAACCGGATTTATCGCGTATATTTACATTTTAAATTTTAACTCGACGTTTCGGTGTCTTTGCAGGCCCCGTGGTCACGAAATTTAAAATGAAAATATACGCGTTAAATCCGGTTATAAAGTGTTTTATTCAAGGATAAAGTATTCTATTATGGGCTCAAACTTTAAATATATTCTCTAAGATACATTAAATATACGATAATAAACCGTAAGGTTTTTTTATAAATAAATAAACAAAAAAATATATAATATGAATACCTAAATGGATTATAAAAGTTCTAGGTTATTTTGGTTTTTAAAAGAATTATTGCTGTTGAGTTCCTTTGCACTTCTTCAAATGATTGATAGCATGAATTACCTAGTAGTAGATTGAATTTAGTTAAATTCCATGTTATTTTTATTCCAGTGTATAATACAAACGTTGAATAGTATTTTAAAGAGTAGGTATAAGAATTTCAAATTCTGTTGGACCTTTAATCAATCAAGTTCAGTATATTTTTATAAATTGTTGTTTATGACAATGAAATTGTAACAATAATTACATGTATATTAACCGTTTTTCCAAAACAACTTGGATAAATATGAAAATATATTCCAAACATATTTATCTAAAACATTTATCCCTAATAAAACTTATAGGCGAAACCCTCAACAAAAATTGAAAACAGGAATATTTAAGTTAATTAATTACAGAACGGTGTAAAGAAAACTTCTGAGTTGCGGAAAATCAGAAACCTAAAGATATCAAGACACTCTCCCAAAGGTATGAGGCAGCGACTTACAATGTTTGATTCCAGCATTGAAGTAGCGATGAACGGAAATATACGGGCGAATAATGCAACGAGCATCATTAGTTAGCTTACGTCCGGAAGGAGACTGCTATATTCATTAATCAGATGGAGTGTTTCATTTGACCTACTTTCAGTTTATTTATTAATTCGGATCACTAAAGAATGTTAGATTTATGATAAAAAAATTCTTTATTATATTTGGTTGATTGATATAGATGTTTATTTCTTAATCACAGCGGGACGACTGAACGGATACGAATGAAAGAGTAATGTTCACGGTCCATACAGTCTCTGACCTGTCAAACTACATTTTGTTAGGTATGTGAATGTATAAAGATGATATTGTCATTGAAATGCTGCCTGTTTATTATGTAAACCATTGGTGCAGTCTTGATTTAATTTCTTAGAAACGATGTCGGGATTTTCATTTCAAGTGGATGATACTAGTAGTCTATTGAGTAAATTGAGAGGGTAAAATATTAAAATTCTTGCTGCGGTTTGAAATATAAATTAATGATTTGGAATTAACCTAATATGAGCTATTATTTGCATTATACATTTCATGAGTTGTCAAAAATCTAACAGGTCAACCTATGAACATTAGGTACTCTTTTATCTACAAATGCATTTAGTTTATACAGTAAAAATTTCTTGCAAAACTAAATCAAAATGAGATATTTTAAGTTAAGTTTTAATTTAATGAAACTAAAGAAAAAAAAACAAAAGATATTTATTTCTTGATTTTATTAATAACACTAAAGTCCTAGTTACGTATTTAGATGATAAAATGGACAATAACAACGATTATTGCACACATTGCCCATGACAAAGATGACCAACTCTTGTGATTAATCTTTTTTTTTATATTGTAAGGATAGGACGTTTGTCTCAGTTAAAGTTCGCCAGACACGCTCTCTCAGCTGGGTGATCATTAAAATGTGGTATTGAAAGCTCGTTGGAAGTATTGTTCGTGTAGTATTTACATTTTACCGTTGAACTTGATAACTCTTGTTAATTAATTACTTCATCTCAACGACTGTTTATCAATTCTGCTTCTATGCCTTTTGTTAACTGATTTATTTTTACCCTTTTCATGGATGGCAGGATCAAATACGCCAATTAATACTTAGTTCTACCTTTGTTCTCGATAATTGCCTATTCTTATTCGCTTTTACTTTTGGAATGAGAGAAATGTTGATTTTAGATCTTTTGTTTCATACTTTCAATGGCGTGTTGATCATGAATGAAATTCGAAAAATAAAAAAGGTTTTTTAAATTACCCAAACTGACATACCAACAATGTGGCCACCTTCTTCTACCATCTTTTGTATAAAAAAGATTGTGTTATGAAAAACACACAGTGGAACTAGGTATGAGGTCTCCCAGTATATCGAACGGCTGGTGTAGGGGTAACGTACATTGCCTTCTATGCCAGAGGTCCTGGGTTCGAATCCCGGCGGCGACGGATATTTGTGTGATGAACACAGATATTAGTCGTCAAGTCATGGACGTTTATATGCTTATTTAAGTTTATTATCTCATAAAAAATATGTATTTATTCAATACTAGCTGTGACCCGCGACTTCGTCCGCGTGGATACCGTTTATTAGAGTTGGATAAATACTATTATTATATCCTCCTTGAAGTTAAAACTTACCTTATTCTAAATTTCGTCAAAATCGACTCAGTAGTTTAGCTGTGAAAGCGTTACTGATAGATAAACAGACAAAATTACTTCAAAAACTGTTACAACAAAGCAGTGATCCGCAGTTTCACCTAGGTTTTGTGAAAAAGTATAGGTAGGTAGGTATATTACATAGATGATGCCCGCGACTTCGTCTGTATTGAATTAGTATTTCGAGTAGGTTATTTTCTTCTCCAAGGTCCTAACTATCTTTAATAACAAAAATAAAAATGAAGAATCTTCACCCATATCATATGTATAACTCCTAACCACAAACATAGGTAGGTAAGTATCTATTAGGCACATAGCGTTATTATTATTTTTTTTTATAGTTTTATTATTATTATTTTTTTTTTTATATTATTATAACAAAAATATAATATATATTTTTGTTATAAACAAATCGGGTGCCAAAGTGCCTTAAATTTTAATATTGTCTTAAGTTTTCGCGATAACTATTATGTATGACTATTAAATAAAACACTTTTTAACCGGATTTATCGCGTATATTTACATTTTAAATTTTAACAGTCGCTCGTGACCACGGGGTTTGCAAATCAATCCGGTCAAAAAGTGTTTTATTTAATGCCTTCAATTTTACTTAATTCATGCAATATCTTCATTAATTATACTTAGCTTATTGTTATTCTAGGTAAAGCTAAGTAGTTTTTGCGTGAAAGAATAGCAAAAATCCATCCATCCAGCCATTATCAGTGTACATACAATACTACCTATAGTTATGTATGGCTGCTTTTCACTGCCAAACGTCTAAGCCAATATTAATGTAATTTGGTATAGTAGTTAACACATAGGTACGTTACTTTTTATTCCGAAGAAATCTACGGTTTCTGACTTCCAAGAGGCAGAAACGATCATGAAATAAACAAAACCTTGATTTCCATTTTATCTCTGTATGTACAGAAGGCAGTACATCAAGCGTTACAAATCTGTCAAAATTTTTTACTTGAATTTGAACTCTATGCCCTCGATAATAAGTTAAAATTGAATGGGTAATAATGTTATTTTTTTTAATTAGGGATGAGTGAGAGTATTATAAACGTAAGAGTAAACAAATATAATCAGAAAGCTCCGAACTGCTTAGCTATCGGGATTTACACGTGTTATTGTGAGTCAACCATAAAATATAGACATATACTGTTGTGGGATATTTTTTATATAATTTTATGGAGAATATTTCTGTCATACATAATTCCTATGTAGCTTTAACCATTAAGGCTGCACACGCGACGGAAGCTTAGAAAGTAAAGTAACTTCTCCCGTTTTTCCAACATTTCCCTTCACTGCTCTGCTCTTATTGATTGTAGCGTGATAATAAGTATACTATAACCTGCCCAGGAGTATGAAGAATAATTTTACAAAGTTTCGTTAAAATCCGTCGAGTAGTTTTTGTTTCTATAAGGAACATACAGACAGACAGACAGACAAAAATTTTACTGATTGCATTTTTGGCATCAGTATCGATCACTAATCACCCCCTGATAGTTATTTTGAAAAAATATTTCATGTACAGAATTGACCTCTCTATAGATTTATTATAAGTATAGATAGATATAGATATAGATATAGATATAGATAGATAGAAGATATAGAAGATGTTTGTTTATATATTTCTTAAGTAGATCAGTTATCTAGCATCCATAATACAAGTTCTTTAAGAAACTTAATTTGGGCTAGATAATGTTGTGTGAGTGTCAGAAATATTTATTTATGTATTTATTATTATCTACACCTTGACTTGAGCCTGTTTAGAAAGGACTCATTTCCTATACTGGCCCGGCTGAGACTTGACCCCAGGACCTTTAAGGCTGCAAACTGGACGGCAGTGACAGCAACAACGAGAGCGACAGCGGCGCGGGCAGCGATTTCTGCGACACGACAGAAAGTATTGAGTTTGTATGAAACCATGACAAATCGCTCCGCTGCCCGCTGGCGTCGAGACCGCATCGCTGCCCGCGCTGCTGTCACTCTCGCTGTCGCTGCCATCCAGTTTGCAGCCTTACACCGCAGCCGAACACTTGAACACCGCCACGGAGGTTTGAACTGTTTTAATGTAAAGCTCAAAATACTGATTTATTTTGAGTAAATCTACTCCTTAGCCCGTCCCCAAACATAAAAATCAAAAAGTTTTAGGATTGGTCCACCTCGCCGACCCAATCTTCCGAGAAACAGGTATCTAAGTGTTCCCTTACAGCAAAGGCGTGATGGGCAGGGCAACCTTCGTGCTGAAACTTTACTACTTCAGGCTAATGTCAGCTTTTTGTCAACCTTGTAACAGAGTTTTGAAATTAAATTATTTGAACAAAATAATTTGTTATGAGTGACATTTAAAATTTTAGCTTTTTAGTTGCTTCAGGTAGCTTATTTCCAAAGAAACACTGAAATATTTCTTCTATTATGTCTTATTTTCAAATCCTTTCAGTTTCGTTTAAATAACAGTGACTGTGTACACTAGACATCAGACAATCCAAAACAGTTACAGATAGTACTGTTAGAGGTTTATTGTCAAATTTTGGAGTCTACCTTAAACCTTTAATTAAAAAAACTATCACACTTCGTCTAGCGTATGGCTCAAAATGTTCTAAATGGTCTACATTATCAACTCTCCAGCTGCATCGTGTTACCAAATACCCTGTATGAGCCTGTCATGAGTACATATATGACAAAGAGGTATCAAAAAATAGATGTCATTCAATTAAATAATCCATCAATCACACACCCACTTTGCAAGTGCAAATTATATCAGCTTTTATATTTTTTTTATTTTGACGTGAGTGATTTTGCAAGCTAAAACAAACTACATTATTTTACAAATCCGGATTCAAATTTAATTAAGTCATTATAAATAAAATAAGTTATATACGTAGCTTACATTTTCCAAAGCTTAATTTAATTTCAATTTAAGCGCCTTAGAGGCTAGATAAGCAAATAGAATGTTCCGAGCAAGTGAGACAGTTAAGTTAATCCAAAAATAAAAAGTAACGAGGGAACCGAACGCCCGCGATATTAGACCCACGCACGGCGAGGAGAGTAATCAGGACAATGTGAACATTAACCGGCATTTGCGCACAGATACGAGAGACGACCAATGAGAGTTATATGTTTAGAAATTAAACAAATAAATAACAGGAGGCTAGTGAAGTCAGATTGTCTGTTTATTTTAAATTCATCGAGCAGAAATAAACCGTGTATTCAACTTGTACTTATACCCTGGCAAATAATTCAATGCAGTAAAATGAGAGTTCCAGTGTGTCTACCGTAGGGAAGAAAAAAATAGGGATGCGGTTTAAGTGAACGAATTAATTTTTTTAATCAATAATTTGGATAAGTTAGGAAAAATAATATTTTGAACTTTCATTTTATCATTTCTAGACTGGGGATGCTTTACGCAACTTACTTTTTCGTGACTGAAAATTTCGCGAAAAAAAAAACAAACTTTAAAATAAAAATATTTGAAATAAAATAAATTTTTATTTCAATATTTAAAATCAATATTTAAAATTTTATTATTAACGAATGAAAAAGTATTATTAACGAATGAAAAAGTACCATTCAATTTCATAAATTCCCAGTCAGTACCTTGCGAACATTTTAACTGGTATCATTATTTTTCTGTTTGACATTTCGATCTGTAAGTTTATTTGCCATGGTATAAGTAGAGTAAACATAAAACAAGTATGGTTTAATATTGTCTTAAGTTTTCGCGATAAAACACTTTTTAACCGGATTTATCGCGTATATTTACATTTTAAATTTTTTTTGACTCGACGTTTCGGTGTCTTTGCAGACCCCGTGGTCACGAGCGACTGATAAATCCGGTTAAAAAGTGTTTTATTTAAAGTATGGTTTAAGTTGAAGACACATACCACGACGAGCTAAAACGGCTCTATGTCGTGCATGCAATAGTTAGTTTTTGGTGTCCGTTGTCGTTGTTGCGTTGTCCTCGGATGAATAAATAAGCATTCTTTACAAAATATGTGTTTAATACACTAGAGCAATTTTAAACATGAGTTTACTATTACCGAACTGAATTTAATCACGTTTAATTAAATTTATACCTCTACATTTCAGTGTCTTTACCAGCATTGAATAAGACCAGTAAAAAAGTGTTTTAATTTCCTGTAGTAGTCATAAAGTATCTAAATCAAGATTAATGGGACACAATTTCATTAATGATATAACAACTACACGGTCATGTATCGTGAAAGAAAGTTCAAAAACGATTCATGCATTTCAATTGACTTCTTACGAGAGCAGAGTTCAAACTCAGGAGTATTATTTAAAAGCATCACATCATAGTCATTTGTTTTGGAAACTTTATGATTTATATAAGGTATTTGGCTAATGGTGAAGTAAACAAATTTTACATGATTTGCAAATATTAAATACAAATCTTCAAAAATTATAAAAAGTCCCAAAAAAAAAATTAAGAATATTTCTATAGAATTAAATAGAAAAACAAATGCTAAAATACAAAATGTGTAATTGACGCATCATTTATTTAATCATCATCTAAATACCGAACTGCGGAAAACAGATAAAAACTTTCAGTACCGTTCAATTACAGCGTAAACACAAGTGACAACATTCTCTCGCTGATCATATTTCCGATTCTCCCGTTAAGCCCGAAACTTATTTCATAACTGCCATAATTACAGCGGAACATCAAAAACTACAATTACCAGTACGGAGCGAACTAAAATTCCCAAGTCACGTCCGCTAATCGCCAAAATTCCGTGCAATCCGCTCCAATGCCATTTCGATTGCCTATTATCTTTGCGGACGTTCTGTTTGATTTACTGTTGTTATTACTTGACTGCTTTGCTTTGTTGGTGTTTGATGTTCTCACTGTTTTAGATTTTATTTTATCTGAGTTTTTAATTTTAAATCCGTTATAATTTAATACAGCTAAAGAGAATTTCGTTTTTTTTAAGTGCTTGAACGTACAACTCAGCTTAACTCTAGAGGTTTATATATATTCTCCAATAATTAAATATGTTCCTTGTTTATACCCGCACATTTTTATAGTATGAAAGCTTTGACAGTAAAAAACTGGCGAAGATGGCGAAATGTTAAGATAACTTTGCGTGCCGGTTGCCCTGTTCATTAAATATATATATTAATAAATCTTATTCTAAGTGCTCGATATTTTAAAATAAGTATTTGGTATAGTTTGGTCAAGTTTTCATTTAATATTCCAATTTGAAAACATCACATTTATAGCGGGACATTTTCTCGTTCCTATTCGTGCAAAGTTCGTTTCGCAAATCAATGTAGGTAACTAGGACTTGAACCCGAGACCTGTTGAACCGCATGCGAGTACCCAATTAAATGTATTCACCGTCGTGGTCATCATAGACTGCCTGAGTACAGCACTAAAACCTTATTTCGCAGTTAAAATTGAAGATTTTTTACATGAAGGCTTTTAACAATATTTCATCAAAGAAAAGGTTAGTATGAGAAAAGTAATAATGGATTCTTTAGTACAAAGAACGAAGCTTAGTACTAAAGAACAAAAACACTCGTGTTTTTATTATCAAATACATATTTTTTATCTCTAGGAAACCCAAAAAAGTCCTTTAGGCGAATAGGCAGTTTTCTTTTCTTTTCATTAGAATATATTTTATCAAACCCTTCCACGAAAATGATAGAAAGGTCCATAAAATAAATAATGAAGAAGAATCCATTTCTAAAAAGGTTCTTTATAAAATGTATAATATAAGCTAGACTTTAAAAAAAAAACAATAAAATGCGAGTGTAAATGATTTGTGTAGTTATTGATAAATTCACAAGATATATACTCACGTAGCTCCATCTAAGTAACACATAGTCAATGCAATGCATATCACTTAATATAAACAATATAAACCTGTAGGTAGCGCAATACACGTTAGTTAACTCACAACCCAGTCTTAGCTGCGGAATAATTTAATAATATCATAACGTTGTATTACATTGCACCTTCCAGAGAAATCTCTTAATAAATACGAAATATGTATATCTATTCTGCAGTTTAAATTTAAGAAGAGTGTAAATTAAATATAACACTTAGTGATTTTTAAAAACGTTGTGTTTCCCGCACTGTTGCGCATTCAATCGCCTCACATTCAACGTGTTTGCGGCAGTGAACATGTTTACTATTTTAGACAGAGTACGTGCATACATTTTTGTATTAATGTATGATGAATTTAGACTGTCCGTGATTTAGTCCTTTACGTTAAGAATGAAAAATAATATTTGTGAACTTAGATCAAAAATAAAATAATAAAAAACAATAAAATGGAATTGATAAATACTTAAATGGCTTAAATGATTTATTTTGGATATTTTCATACTAAGTTTATAAATAGCAAACAAACCTATGTGCATATTGTACAGAAATTGGTATGCAGCCGAGATCAAACTCATAATCTTATCACGTTCCATTCAGGAAATTAACCACGAAGTCCCATCTGCCACGAATTAAAAAAAAAATCCCCATTAAATAATCTCATTTGCTCCCAGTAAATCATCATATTTAAATTTTTTGTTGTGTTTTTTTTCATTAAATGTAATCTACCTTACTTTATGATTTCATATTATTTGGGCTTATGTAGGACTGAATAAACGTCCGATATCGCTTGTGGCTGTACTTAGAGGTTTGCAGTCAGATAGGAGGCTATCAAAGCGAACTGCAGGAATTATCTTTCCGACAAGACTGTTGAAACTTTATTTCCTTCGCTTCCTGTTAAATCTTTGAATTTTAAGGACGAAATAAAATCATCAGTCAAAGTATTCGGTGCCATTTTATTATTGTTGATATTAGCTTATACATGGTGTCTCTGCATGACCATACAAACAGAGCGTGTAGATGGCGTAGATTTGCAAATATTTAAAACCTATATTCTATTGTTTAAGTATTATAGTTTAAGAGATTTGCTTTTTTTGTACTTTTTTGTTATTTTTTTCTAAAAGTTTTCCTGTAGACTCGTATATCTATTTTTATAAATTATTTTTAAATGAGTTACTTTAAAATTATCCCAGAAAACACATTCTCAGACAAAATAAATTGATCTTGAAAACTAATAATATCAAAAGAGGTAAAATAATACTGAAAAGTAAAATTTCAACACATAACTGGGGTTTCTTGTAAATTTATTTTGCTTAAACAAACTTCTCTAGTTATTTTATATAAAAATATTAAATTTATAATAAGAGCACGTATTGAAGTGATAGAAACGCCATCGAAGACATATTTTTATGCGAATTAAATTATTCGGTAACAATAAAAGTGTATGAAATTACTAAGATAAGATTAAAGTTATGGGAGTCCAGAGGCAAATTTTTGATAAAAATCCAAAGAAAAC
Source organism: Stenoptilia bipunctidactyla (assembly GCA_944452665.1). NCBI lineage: Eukaryota > Metazoa > Arthropoda > Insecta > Lepidoptera > Pterophoridae > Stenoptilia > Stenoptilia bipunctidactyla. The sequence continues at coordinate 649,003 of OX101723.1, forward strand.
AAAATTATCCCCACCTTCAAAACTATAAGAGTTAACCCCGTAGAAAGAAGAATTGAAATCCTTCAAATGATCCCATCTACACACTACTCTGTTCCTATGGCGGGTCATGTACCAGTCACCCTGTATTTAATTTTGATGAAATAAATCATTAAAGGGGGATGTTTAGTGGGTACACCCAGGTGTTCTGAGGAGTCTCGTGGCCGCTTTTGCGGTCCCCACACTTTCTGGGTACTCTATATCTGTTAGCCACTGGGGTAAGCAGCTCTTTCGTCCGTAACAGGATTCAACCTCCTCCTGCTAAAGCTTGCTTTAGTGGGTGCCAAAGATTTTTCCTTGGCGGAAAAACAAAAAAAAAAACTAAATCTGACGGACACCGAAAATTCATCGATGATGTTCTGAGAAGAAGGTAAGGCCACTCTTAACATAGTTTGGGCCTAGTGGCAACAACTCGGATATGTTGCTTTTGAAGACGCTTTTTATAAATGAATGACAACGAACATACGAATAACATTTATGTATTTCTTATTTATGAAAATACCAATTTACGAAGCATAAACTCCATCAGGTTTTGTTACCATGGCCACCCGTTTCAAACTTAACACCATGACAACTTTTGCTTTAGAAAGGTAGGCGCAGTTATCAAACTTGTTGTTTTATATCGTAACAAACATCTAGGAACCAAACGAAACTCTCATAGAAACTGGAAACAATTTGTTCCCAAATATCTCAAAGCGACAGACAAACTGTACCCAAACTTTGCATGAACATGGACGTCCTACCCGCCCGGCCTCGTGCATAGGGCCCGTATGATGACGGAAACTCGTGGGACAAACTGATTAAAAAAGTTGAGGCTCTTAAAGAAATTAAAAGTAAAAAGCCTTTTAAACAACAAGATTTTTTATACATTAATGCACCTAAAAAAAGTAAAAGATACCTGCTTCAAAATAGATATTCTAACTTCTGAAGTCCGAAATATTGGTTTAAAAATGACCAATTTTTTTTTCGAGTTATTCAGAGCAAGCCTTTTAATTAGATACCTTTTAATTAGATTAGATACTGTAGGAATGCATTGGTTCACCATCTTGGGTATGCCGCTATGTTGAATTTAAAAGCACGTTACACAGTTAATCGTTTCATTCTATACTGAACCTGTAGACTAAATTTCAGCTCAATCAGTTGAAGATGACTACTTCAAAATTGATTAGCAGGATTTCACCCGAACTTACCTACATAAATACATTGTAAGTTAAATAAAAGCTTTAAAAAGAAACTCAAATAACTTTAAATTAGTTATAAAAATATATTGGCGGTTTTACCCGCGCAATTTTGATTCCCGCAGGAATTTTAGGATAAAAAGTAGCCTATGTGCTATTCACTATGCCAAATTTAATCAACATCCGTTGGACAACAAACATCCATACAGCCAAACATTCACATTTATAATATTAGTAAGATTTCAAGATATTATAAATAATAATAAATAAATAAATATTTCTGATAATCACACAACATTATCTAGCCCAAATTAAGTTTCTTAAAGAACTTGTATTATGGATACTAGATAACTGATATACTTAAGAAATATATAAACATACATATTGAATAAATATTATATATTTTATTTAGACTTGACGACTAATATCTATGTTTATCACACAAATATCCGCCGTCACCAGGATTCGAACCCAAGACCTCTGGTATAGAAGGCAATGTATGTTACCTCTAAACCAGCCGGTCGTCAGAATTATAACATAAATATTATATGTTACAATTCTAAGACTTATGTAGTCAATGATTTTGCATTAGCATTAGTATTTCACGCTGGATCTGAGCAGTACAGGACCACGCAACGTGTACAACTTTAAAGGAGGAATTAGGCATCTTTCAGCTGATAATAATGATGATTTCTATGCGAAAATAGTTTATACTAAGATTCGATTTATCTTATTAAAAAAAACTTACTTTTTATCATTGCTTATTTTTCGTATGAACTTTAAACTTCACGACTCTCGAGGTCCTTTCTCAACCTTGAAATTTAACCCTCAATTACCCGCCATTCTTCTAGTGAGAATAGGCAGTTAACCAGTTCTAAGTTTCTAAAACCCTTTTGGTATAAAATGGCAGTTAAAGGATTTGACTACAAACCCTTTTATGTGAAAACTAGTGCCTACCCCTAAGTTACTGATGCTCTCTTTACTGCATACTAATGTTATGTAAATTTGATTAAGTCATACTGATTGAATTAATGATGTATAGATAAAAAAATGCATTTTAATCACAATAATATGTCGTTTTCAGTTTATTTTATTTTATTCGGGAATTGAATAAAATAGGATTCACCAGGTCAGTGACATCAAGCTGCAGTTAATTCACAAGCAATTTTGATGTAATAAAAAAAAATGTTTACTGCCTTCAACTCACTAAAGAAAGCTATTATGTATATATGATCATATCAGAAATCAAAACGTACGCAGTAACTGGATGAAAAAGTCTTATACGCCGCAGTGAGTGAAAAAATCTTGCAAAAGATTGCAAATTTGATCCCTTTGGTAGCCGAATGTTAATAGGATGTGTTGGTAATTTTGGTCTGTAATATATAACAAAATGTACCTTACAAATTTCAGGAATTCTGTATGCGTTATCTGATTTGTTATGTGTTATATACAATAGTCTTGCTTATTATTGAATTTTGAAAACGTTAAGTACTAACATTCAGCAATATCAATTGAAATAAAGCATTTATCCACAAATAACCTTAGTTCGTGGTCACCCGAGCCGTGCAGCGAAAGACAAAATGCACTTTCCTCGTAGTTGACTCTTTTTTCGGATCTCAGCACACGATCCAGGCAGTTTTTTTATTTTGGCTAAACGACTGTGTGAAAACTAAGAGCACAAAATATTGAATCCCTTTGAGACTTTAACGATTTAGTATATTTATCTTATAAAGATAATAAAATTAAAACCAGATTTGTTTCTCCGATCAGAATCATTAGCAAAGTATATAAGTTTATTTCTCTTATTAGGTGCGTATGTCCGAGGTTTCCGTCAAATTTATTTCATGCAATACAGAAGTTTTCATAGCCTTATAGCCATTAATGTATAGTTAACTTTGAATCGGTTATTCGGTTTAGATTTCTCTTTCGTATAAATAGTATAGATTTATTTCATTTCGTATACTACTTGTAGGTAAGTTTAATAAATTCAGTATTTTGCAAAAAGTAGTTTTTCGATTTAGATGAAATTTGTATGAGATCAGCTCTGACAAACACCGTTTTGGAAGTCGGTTAAATGTCAAAAATCAAATGAAACAAATTTTCTTAAATAAATAATGTTATGAGCATCTATGTATTTTCACCTCGATTTATTAGCTAAGCTTGAAATGTAGCGTAGGCTTAAGGTTAAGGCCGGTGTTTATTTCCTTAAGTTTAAAACAAATACATCGCCCTGGCGACACCCCACGGTAACGCTGTTTCAGTATTTACCGCTTGTAAACATCAGAGATTTCTGGAGGTGTTGGCGCTTGCAATATTTGGAAATATAGCGTTTCAATGTCCCTTTTATTACTGATGACGAACAGACATTGTGTCTTTTTAATGTTCAAAAGCCTGTAGACGATTAAATAATGTATATCGCATCCGAACCGATAGCATTATCTACTGATAATAGTTGGTAGTAAGATAGTTTCTGATTCAAGATTTCAGCTGCAATAGAATACATACATACATAACTTCACTCCTGTATCCCTAGGGTAGGCAGAACACCAGAGGTCAATCCATCTGATATTACGTTTTACAAATTTGGGGGTATTATAATAATGGAGAGAGACTATTTCAGTGACAGGGGATCAGCCTATTTCCCACAAAATAGAATCATATTAATATTATACTATATTTTTCAGAAATAAATTGGTTATCAAATCTGTTTTTTTGTTTGATTACCTAATTGTTTTATTATTCAACTAGCTTTTGCCCGCGACTTAGTATGCGAATAAACATTGTTTATATTTAACACAACCAGGCACTCATTGAAGAACCTTTATGCCAAGTATCATATTATCCATGCACTCATTGAATAAGATTTTAGATACAAACTAAAAAGTCCAATATTTCTTGTCCCCGTGGGAATGTCGGGAATTTCATTCACAACACAGTCACTCACTGAGGAACCTTTATACTAAGTATCACATCCGTGAGCTCAAGGAATAAGAGTTTTCATACAAACTAAAAAGTCCAACCCCTTTCGTGGGAATTTCGGGGATTCCTTGCATAATACAAACAGACATTTATTGAAGAACATTTATACCAAGTATCACATTCATGCACTCAAGAAATTAAGTTATTTCATATAAACTAAAAAGTCCAATAATTCCCGTTCCCTTGCGAATTACGGCAATTCCTTCCTAAGTTCTCCCCCACAACCTCTGAGGATTGTATGTTCCTATTTCAGCTCTCTATGACCAGTAGTTTTGGCTGTACGTTGTCTCTCAGTCACTCAATCAGTAACAGAACAGTTTTATATATTAAGATTATTCAGCTATATCATACATACATAACTTCATGCCTGTATCCTTTATGGGGTAGGCAGAACCACAAAGGCTATAAAACCATCTAATGTCACGTTTGACAAAATTAGGAGGTGTATAATGATTAAGAGAGACTATTGCAGTGGGTCGCCCTATCGTCCACAATGAAACGTCTGTCCCTTAACTGACTTTTACAGTATGCCCGAAAAGTATGTATCGGAGACAGAATAGCCTCATACCCCTCGGGAAGTAAAGCTTTCTGGTCCCTCGCCAAGTCGGTCGAAACGAACTTTTGTCGCCCGTCGCTGCCGCCTCTGCGGAAACCTGACGGTTCTCTGGCCCACACCGCTAAGAAAAAGGCGGATTTATTTGCCAGTATCTTTGCGGAAAATTCTCGTCTAGATAGCCAAGGTAAAATCCCACCCCAATTACCTCAGTTCGGTCCTACAATGGGTACCGTTCATATTCGCCAAAAGGAGGTTCTTAAGTGCTTGCTGCACCTAGACGAGAATAAGGCTAGCGGTCCAGACGGTATTCCTGCAGTGGTGTTGAAACGCTGCGCAGCTGAGTTGTCTCCCGTTTTGACGCGTCTCTATAGACTCTCTTTGGAATCTGGTAAAGTCCCCAAATCCTGGAAGCTGGCTAACGTACAACCAGTACCGAAGAAGGGAAGCCGTGCTGATCCTGTCAACTATCGACCAATTTCAATCACCTCCATACTTTGTAAAGTCATGGAACGTGTATTGAACAATCGACTCCTGGCATACCTTGAGACCAACGAGCTCCTAAGCGATAGCCAATATGGTTTCCGCAGTGGACGCTCGACCGGCGATCTTCTCGTGTATGCCACACACTTATGGAGTGAGGCCTTGGAGGGTCATGGTGAAGCAATAGCTGTATCCTTAGACACAGGATCTGGAATGATGGTCTCTTAAGCAAGCTTCCAGCATATGGCATACCGACCGGGCTCTGCGAATGGATATCTGATTTTCTGAGGGAACGGTCGATTCGAGTAGTCTTAGACGGCTACTCCTCCGACCTAATGGCAATTAAAGGCGGGGTACCTCAGGGATCTGTTCTCTCTGCAACATTATTCTTGCTGCACATTAATGACCTCCTAATACCAGGCATTATTGGATATGCTGATGACAGCACTGTTGTTGAGAGATATATATCCAATGCGCGAACGAGCGCCCATGAAATCCAGGTTTTGAGAGAGTCTATGATTGAGCGCGTTGATTCGACCTTGCGTAATGTGTCCGATTGGGGCGAATCTAACCTGGTCAAATTCAACGCCTCCAAAACACAAGCGTGTCTATTCTCTGCAAAAAAGAGCACCTTTACTCTTACGCCCACTTTCCAGAATGTATCTGTTCCCATCACCGATCAACTAGGGCTTTTGGGCGTCACTATAACGTCCAAATTAAACTTCGGACAACAAATTGAGTCTATGGCAAAAACGGCTTCCAAAAAATTGGGTATCATCTCGAAGGTCCGGCGGTACTTCAGCCCTGAACGGCTCCTCAACTTATACACAGCCCAAGTGAGGTCTTGCATGGAGTACTGTAGTCACCTTTGGGATGGTTCTGCCAAATACCAGCTCGAAGCGCTAGACTCTGTTGACCGAAGAGCCCGAAAACTCATAAATAACAACAACCTTACAAATAAAAAATTGCAGACGCTGGAGCATCGTCGTAAGGTTGCTTGTTTGACAGTATTTTATCGGCTACATTTTGGTGAGTGTGCGAGTGCTCTTTTTGACCAAATTGAACCCACCCCTTTTTACCACCGGACTACCAGACGCAGACAGAACTTCCATCCGTATATTGTGGATATACCAAGAAGTCGAACAAAACGCTTCGATAGTTCCTTTTTGGTACGGATTGCCAAGGTGTGGAACAATCTGCCTGCGTCTGTTTTTCCTGACCACTACAGTCCTGGAACTTTTAAGTGTCGAGTGAATAGGTTTCTCGTGGATGGACGTGTAACACCATAGTCTTCATGCGCACTTTCCATCAGGTGGCATGGAAGACAAACGTCCAATCCTTACAATATAAAAAAAAAAAAAAAGAGAAGCAGCTAGAAGTTACATTCTGTTTTTATTGCGCTCCCAGTCCAGCGTGGATTTTTTTAACTATCATCATCAACAGCCAGAGACCTTTATTCAGCAGCGGACAATCCTTTGTATACGTACTATGTTGTCAACAGTCGCTGTAAATTACTACAAGAAAATTAATTTGAGTATTTCTCGTGGAAACCTTTTAAAAATGCATACAAATTGATCCATAAAGTCTGCTTTAAGGCCCAGCTAATAAGCATCTCAATATAAAGAGTCACTATTGAGATTTATTCTCGTGTCTTCGCTCATAAACACACTCGAAAGATGCTCTCGCGTCCAACATCTCGTCCCGAGTGCTCGACTTGGCAAGCTGGCAAACATTTAAACCAAGCAGTCATTATTCAACTATTTTTTATAGTCACCATCTTTTTTATGTTTTGCTTTTTATGTAGCCATGACTGGATTACATAATAAAAAGAGCCGCTTTTATGTTTTAGGGTTGCGTCTTTTAAAGTTGCACTCTCATATTCAACTTTACATCGCATTTTAACTATTATGGGCAGCCAGTGGAAAATGTAATTTTACCAGCATCAGCATAAACATTCTTTAATCTACCCATTGCAGAGGTAATGACGAGGTTTTAAGTGATAAACTACTGAGCATTAATAAGTGGATGGTAGAATCGTGCGCCTTCAAAAAAAGAAGGAGGTACTCAATTCGTCTGTATGTTTTCATTTATGTTTGTTACCTCATAACTTTTGACTGGATAAACAGATATTGATGATTCTTGTTTCATATGAATTTCTTCTCATATAAATTTCATCGAAATCGATTGAGCACTTCATGAAAAATATATTTTTTTTTAATATCGGAGATCGTTTACCTTGATGACCTTCTACTTCAGCCAAAGGTTTGACGTGAAGTCGGTTTTTTAATGCTCTGCATTCATTGATTATGCTGATGATAATTGTAAACAGTGACTTTGATTATAGGTCTTTTGGACTCTGAATCATGAAACTCTTCGTCTTAGAGCCGCAGTACCGTCGTGGTATCGCACGTTAATCTAAGACGAGCCGTCGTTATGAAGCGTAAGATAAGCGAACTCATTTTCAAAATTCAAAAAATACATACAAATTGTCAAAGTCACAATATACTACGACATATTTGCCATAATTTGAAAATCAATGGATAGGAGCCGAAGAACCTCTGGTATGATAGTTTAACTTACACTTGACTACTTCTTTATGAAGCAGACTCGCCCTTATTATAGTGATGGATACGAATTTGCACCTATTGTATATAAAAATGGCTCAAATATATTATTACATACATACATAACTTCACGCCTGTATCCCTAATAGGGTAGGCAGAACACCAGTGGCTATAAAACCATCTGATGTCACGTTTGACAAATTTAGAGGTGTTATTATGATGAAGAGAGACTATTGCAGTGACAGGGGGTCAGGCTATCGCCCGCAAAAACACCAATTAAACCTCCGCCCCTTAACTGGCTTTTACATTTTGCCCAGGAAGAGAAGCAGCTGGTGCTCCCAGTCAAGCATGGAAGAATATATATTTTTTTCATATAAATCCATTTTTGCACTAGAGAGGCCTGACTATAAAATATACTTCTTCCATATAAGATTAAACGAAAAACCGTTGTTCGATATAAAAACTTGAACACTACACAGCAGGACCAGATAGTGCCTAAACATAACCGAATTACAAAACCATAACTCGTCGTTTCATAACATAGGTCGCTTTCTTAGTGCTTTAGAAAATATTGTTAAATCTATAAAATCGAAGAATGTGTTTTTAATAGGGGACATCAATATCGACATAAAACCTGGTAATTGTGACAGGAATAGTAACTCATATTTAAATTTAATGAGTGAATTAGGTTTTCTGCCAGGACACACATATCCGACACGTCTTAACAACTGTCTCGATCATGTAATGGCTAAAACTTCCTTACCTACTACCGCTATTGTCATGAATTCAACCGTAACTGATCACGCCTCCATTTTAGTAAATGTATCCCAGGACAGCAAGAAAACAAATACTCGTGTCCTTTCTGTCGTGGAAAAAGTTAATTTTGGTAATGCGTTAAAATGTATTGAATCAGCTGATTTTACTTTTATCACTCCTACATGTGATGCTGAATCTGCAGCAACCCGATTTGTAGAAATATTGTCGTCTGCTATTAAAACAAACTCTAAAAAGGTACAGGTGCCTAGGCGTAAGAAAACCCTTAAGCCCTGGATGACTCCTGGCCTACTTCGCTGTATTCGTCATCGGGATAAGTTGCATCTTAAATTAAGAAATGATCCTCAAAATGAGGTTCTTAAAATAACCTATAAACGTTACAGAAATTTCTGTTGCTCACTTCTCAGAAAACTGAAACGCGAACACGATAAGTATTTGCTAAATAGTGCCAAATCGAGTAAAGAAACCTGGGCTGCAATTAATTATATTACAAACAGTGCCAGTAAAAAATCTTCTGCTGACGAGTTGCTAAAAAAATCGAATGCTATAGATGCAGTAGATGAAATAAATAGATATTTTTCTAATATTGGTAAGGTACTAGCTGAAAAAACCACCGGCTTTGGGAAACATTACAAAAATAGTAGAGAATGTATTAGTTTAATAAATTCTTTCGCACTTATCCCACCAGATGAGACAGAGGTAGACTCTATTATCTTAAGTCTCAAAAATGATTGTGCTACAGGATGGGACTCTATTCCAGCGCGATTTTTAAAAATGGTGAGACATGTTATAGTATCTCCGCTTACTGTTTTGATTCATGCATGTTTTATGCAAGGCTGTTTCCCAAAGGTCTTTAAAAGGTCTCTCATTACACCAGTTTACAAGGGTGGTGCTCGAGACGGTGTTGAAAATTACAGGCCAATTTCAGTGCTTTCAGCACTGTCAAAAATCTTGGAAAAGTTGCTGAATAAAAGGTTAATACAATTTTTGAATCAGTACAACATTTTATCAGACTCCCAGTTTGGTTTCAGATCGGGTATGTCAACAAACGATGCTGTAAGTAGCCTGACAGAGTTTGTCGCTACGAAACTTGATAGGAAACAAAAGTGCCTTGGAGTTTTCCTTGATCTCGCCAAGGCATTTGATACCGTGTCTATTCCCATTCTTGTGAATAAACTAGAAAATATTGGAATAAGGGGTTCGGCCTTACTCATTTTTAAAAGTTTCCTCACTGATCGGGTACAAAGAGTGAAGATAAATAATTTTAGTAGTTCCGATGCCAATGTCATATTTGGGGTCCCGCAAGGCAGCATTCTTGGTCCGAGTCTCTTTCTGATCTACATAAATGACCTATGTAATATGAAACTAACTAATGGCAAACTGTTTACCTATGCCGATGATACAGCTTTGGTTTTTTATGGGGAAACTTGGTCTGATGCTCAGAATGTTGCTGAAACTGGATTGCAGAAGGTGGCAAAATGGCTCGGAGAAAATTTGCTTACTTTAAACGTCTCTAAGACTAACTTTATACAATTCCACACTATAAATTCGCGGGTGGCTGAAATTAATCTAAAAATTCACAAATGTGACCACGACAGCAAATGTTCCTGCATAAATATTATGAAATCCAAAACTATTAAATATCTTGGTGTCGTTTTAGACGATAAATTATGCTGGCTTCCTCATATTGAGCTTGTAACAGCACGAATGCGCAAATTAATTTGGACTTTTAAAAATCTGCGTCATGTGGCTGCATTTGAACTCCTTCGCTCTGTTTACTTTGCTCTAGTACAATCAGTCATCGGGTACTGTGTATCTGTATGGGGAGGTGCTTGCAAATCGTATCTCATCCAACTTGAGAGAGCCCAAAGATCATTACTAAAAGTTATGATATTCAAACACTACAGATATTCAACAAAGCTTTTATATGAGCAATGTGAACTTTTAAGTATTAGAAAATTATTTGTTTATAATATAATAATCCTAAAACATGCCCAAACTCCTTACAATCCAAAAATATGCTACAACAAACGCCTTATTCCTAATGTGATTACCCCAATAAATATCCGTTCTGAATTCGCAAGGCGACAAAGTGCATACCTTTCAGTTTTTCTCTATAATAAAATAAATAAAAAATTAAATTTCTACCCCCTTTCACTTCACGAATGCAAATCTATCATTAAAACTTGGCTTTTATCCTTAAACTATGAAGACACAGAAGATCTATTAAACGTCCTAAAGTAAATAAATACAAATAAATCTAATATTGCTTTTCTAATATTGTTTTATAAACATATATATATATATATATATATTAAATATATATATCATTTATACATATATACATACTTATATATATCTTAGTATATGTAGTTCTGTATAAAACTATATAAATAAACATAAATATAATTTGATACATTTATCTTGTGTATATATTTTTAATCTATTGAAACAACATAAATATATAACATACTGTACAAAACACTGATACATATCACATACAAATAAAGTGCGATGTTAATCTTATTAGCTTTCTCGACACACTTGTTTGTAAAATATTGGGAGAAGCCGCTGACACCTGAGATACAGGCTTTTTTGCCATGTTTGGGTGTCAGAGACTTTACAAGTATTTTGTTATAACGATAAAAGTGATTAAAGTCAAAATAACAATTAAAATTGAGAACGAAAAAAGAATAATAATATTAAACAGTATTATCGTAAACTTTCTAGGACTTGTACCACACCTCAATTTTGAAATACCCACCTTACAAAACATAAATAGAAACAAAATATTTTTAATTTTTATGTTGATTGAAGGTATTTGTGCTTTTACTTGTAGTATTCTGTGGTATTATGCAATTTCATCTTAACAAAAGCAGATAAGTAGTTATGTATCAAAACTAAATTAAGTTAAGGTAAATCTGTGTTTGTGAACTTATTATAGTGAGTGTCAAAAACAACATTGGTGTATATTATAGTAAAAATTGTATAGTGGAAATTGAAATTGTTATCTGAAATATGCTTTTGATAACAATATTTATGCTGAAAATATTATTATTTGGTGAGTCTTAATAAATGTATTGTAAAAAATGTATTGTATTGTAAATAACTAATTTGTCACCAATGTGTATTCTAAAATTTGAAAACAAAACTTTATTATAATAATCATGAGAATGTTGTAGTAAATTTATCCCAGCTATCAAAGCCATTTCATATTGCGCTCAACAAAGTGTTCTAATGTAGCATTGTACGGTGGGCTCATAGCTGGCAGCAGTTTAGATACTATTTTAGATACAAGGTACATTCAAACCAAATTACGGGAATTTTGTTTATATCAGTAACATTTCTGTCAACTTTAACTGTTAAAGCATTGTTGATGTACCGTAGGAACTTCTGGTAGCTGTAATAACTAAAACTAGATATTTGACGATTTGTTGACTAACAAAAAATCGGGGAAATTGTGACCTACAAGACATTAAACATAACTCAAGCTCTGTTGACTCACGTTGACACATTCATGAGCGCTTCGCTGGCAAATTGAGAAAAAGATGGAAATTATAAATGAAACCTTTTGTAAATATAAACTTGTCTGCCTTTCATTCTCGATCACGGTGTCTTTAAAGAGACAGGAACATCAAGTCAAATTTATGATAAAATGCGGTTTAAAAAGTCTTTTTATCGTCATAAATGTGTTTAATGTGGCTTAGAAGTTCAATGAATGAAATGGAATTTCCAAGCTATTTAGTTGCTCTTAAAAGTTTAAAAACTGTCTATAGAAACAATTATAGAAAAGAGAAACTATAGAACCAACAATAACAACAGTTATATCTTAGTAAGTACAGCACTTAAGACTTTTGAGATGACTTTTTAAGTTTAACTGCTAAGAACTCTTATTTAAAAAAAAATCTCAGACAATCACGATAGCTACATGGCTCCAATGTAAGCAGAGCTTTTGTTATGGAATACCATGTAGCGAACTAGGGGGGAACCTAGAATATTAATACATTAACACCCAGACACGGAAGATTTTTTTCTTGTTCCGTGCGGGCATCGAACCCGCAACCACTATTGGCGTCTGAGGTTTTCCCCATCGCCAAAGCGGTCGTCGATATCTTTTATTTTATTACTAACGTCTCGAAGTTCTCTAGTAATCACTTGACTGTAAGGTAGGACTTTTCTTTATGAGTAAGGTCGCACATTGGCAAGTCAGTCAGTAATGCTAATTGATGATAGCTGACTGTACACCATTGTTCCATCGGACAAGTCAAACAATACTGACGCTACTCTGAATCATGACACACGTTACCCTACTGCAATATTTGTCTTCGTTTATAACTAGGTAAATGCAGTGTGTGTACCGTGTAAATAGGCGATCGAGTTATAAATACTTCGATACTTGTTTAATATCCGGCCCTAGCAATATTGAACATTATGTTGGACAACTTCGAAAGTTTAATATATTAGCTCCAGTAGGGTTGTCAAAATATTTTATGAAGATTTAGAAAAAAAAAACAATATAAGGAACTTATACTTTAAGTGTAAAATAACACTTTTTATATATGTCCGTGTAGGTTCAGCGTAGGCTAGCCCTACTATAATAATAGTATTAACTTACTATAATAAATGTAAGCGTATTGTAAAAGGCGACTAATCAAAGTGACTCCTGCTTGATAGTAGAATTTCTTCAGGGCCTCACCAGCTAGCGATCATCAATCATATATAATCTGCTGAGAAATATTACCGTTCCGGCGTTGATGTGTATCGGGAATTTAATTCGAGGCCAGTTCTTTCCTTAGCCCATGTGTTTTCATCTTCGACCTTACCTACGTAGTTGCGTAGTTTACCCCAAACTTAGTAAAACATACACCAGATACTATTTATTTTATTAGTACCATACTTTTATCATATTACTCCAAAACCCAAAGTGGCACTAAGGCTGTGCGATTAGAAAAACATTTATGGCAGTAGGTATAAAGCTATGCTAAATGTGAAATAAATACAGTTATATTTTATATTTTATTACTGTTCTATGTACAACTTTGATACAAGAAGTTCCCTCTTCAAGCCAAGGCAGAATGAAAAGTATGGAGTACCATCTTAACTGAATCCAGTAATAACATTTACCAAAGCCTTTCTTCATCCTTGACTTAAAAAATAGTTTTCGCTCTGTTTTGTCTATATTCTAATAAAATAAAAACGAATCATGAATACAGACAAGATGAAAAGTAAAAATTTTGGTCGTAAGCTAATTAATCAGAACTACAAAACAAACGCAGAAGCATCCGCACACCTTCACTAGTACTAATATTCTAACTTCCTAATTTATTTTCCAGCAATTTATGAAGACGTATCTCCTCATCCTTCAAAACTTGAACTTTCGCCACCAAACTTCAGAGCTGTAGCAGTTCCATCAAAATAATTTGAACGTAGATTAATTCGTAAGCTGTTATGACATTCAGGAGATAGGCAAACTGGGGCGCGGTGCCGTGTTAACGCTCTCGCTCGGATGCGGGTAGTTTCAAATAGTTGCCACTCCTTACGTTACTATTCCGAGTAAGGTTGGGTGTTAGATTTGACGAGCTGAGAACAATGGATACAACTTTGGACTGTTGAAACTTTAAAGTATGGGTACCATTGAGTGAATTTGCTTTTCTGATAGACGAAGAGCGCTTTCGAAAATGAACAAAGGGGGAAGTAATAAAAGACATGTACCCTACATGTATAACTGTATCATGAAAAGTTGATGGCTTCGGGTATGTTTTTCGACACTGTATTTGCTTTTCTTAAAATGCCAAAGCTCTTTACTTTATTTTAATCTCAGGTATTAAGAGTTGAGAAGTTTGTTGTATTTATTTCTTTTGTGGTGATGTAATCCTCTTTGAATACATTTTAATAAATAAGGGGAAAAAATTACGAGTTTTATCGTGATAAACTATTTACGCAATAAAAAAATACATTTTCACGCCTTTGTCTCTCACAATCTGTTGTGTATCCTTATGCTCAATTTAGCCATTAAATGACAAATAAAAACGGGTGCATTTGCACGCCACTACATATATTTGGGCCTAACTTAGGAACTCTTTTGAATTTCGTGTCATTTTTATCTGAATTAATAAGGCCATCTACATTGTGGTTTAAAAATTGCATAAATTATGTGAATGAATTCGGAAGCTTCAAGCTGTTTCACGCTAATTCCTGTGAACTTTAAGTCCCAAAAGTTCCTTTCCAAAATTAAGTATGTAAGTTAAAAAAAAATTCAAAGTATGTTTCCTTATCTCACCGTCTAAATAGATACTCATTCCGCAAACAAGTATAAATAGTAGACAAAGCCACTTATAGGTAGGTCCAAATTATGCCTCCATATATTCATTCTCCTCGGCTAAAACTTCTAAGAACTAGATACAAGTTCTAGTGCAGTCAACTTGTTAACTCTGGTAACTCGATAAATAACTGTAGGTATAACAGTTTCCAAACTATACGTTTATATTAACTAATGGGCAACAGCTCGCAGTTGGAGTGTTAGTGGATGAATTTGTGATGCTTTTGTTGATCTTCAAAACTTTTCCTATAGTGCTGTAGATTATTAATACAGCTAAAGAATGTATTGAGCAAGTTCAATAATTGTGAAACAAATTATTATTAATGTTTAAAAATCGAGAATATGAATATTATAAACATTTATTTAGACTTTTGTCTTTATGCTGCTTATTTTCCATTTGAGCTGATGTAAAGTAATGTGACCAAAAATATTTCATTGAAAAAAAATTACAATTAAATAGTAAGTAAAAAAAAAACCGACAAAAATATTGTCATTTTCAATACTTCATGTAAAATAGGTAATTTATTAAATTAAGAAACAAATAATTGCGTCGCATAGGTACATTCTCGTTCTGATTTCAGCCATCGGTGCGGCATGCTTTGCCGTAAAAGTAATGATGTCTCATTATGTTAAAAATGTATTTTATTTCAATGATCTTTGATAAGAATTATATATTATTTCATTATTTTTACTGCGTTAAATAGTCACTGTATGCACACAATTACAGAAACAATAATACAAAATACACTTACTTATGAAAGCATTCAGCGTCAGTATTTTCACCGAACGAAAAATTTGCTTCCTATTTCCTAACAGCGGGTAAAAGTTGGTAAATAATAAATCAAAACAAAACGCTACGTAAAAAAATATTTGAAATGAATATGAAAACGCGTTATCAATTCTGGCATGAGTCCCAAAGGACAGAATAAAACTGGCGCTTTAATGCTGCCAAAACAAAAACATTCCGGTGTCTTTCTTTGGAAGGATTCTGTATTATCTATTTTATTTGCTCAATCGAACCTTTTTTCAATTGATTCTTAATTTTAAACAATACTACTCAATTTCTTTTTATTTAGCGTGTCCTCAGTGAGCATTGAAAATAACAACAGTGTATTGTACTAGGCTTGCTGGGGTGTTACAACGATCTCTCTTTTTATGTTCTGTAATAAATTAAGTGTTAGTTTTACAAGTATCTTGTGGATTCAAATTATAACTCTAAATTTCTGTACTTTTACACAGTTACAATCAAAATATTACATACATACATACATACACAATTTCACGCCTGTATTCCTTATGGGGTAGGCAGAACACCAGAGGTAATAAGACCATCTGATGTCATGTTTGACAAGTGAGGTATTATAATGATATAGAAAGGCTATTGCAGCGACAGGGGGTCAGCCTATCGCCCACAAAAATGCCAAAAAAACCTCTGTCCCTTAACTGACTTTTACAGTATGCCCGGGAAGAGAAGCAGCTGGTACATTCTATGTTTTTCTTTCGCTCCCAGTCCAGCATAGAAGCAGTATAATTATCATTTCAAAATATTATCATTTAGATAATCATATTTTGACTTTTACTCAAAGTCAAAGTCTAGCACCCTAGGAATTTCTCAATAAAATGGATCCTACCTTGGGAAATAATAAATGATAATGGGAAAGAATAATGATCCAAATTGACACACCAGTAGTTCCAAAGAAAGCTTTTATATTGTATAATCTTGTGTTAGGGGGCCTCACGGCGGAACTAGGGGTTATCCCGGATGAAAAATGATTGATAAATGATATTAATTTTAGACTGTTTCGAAAATTGACTACTTCAAGCAAACAATCCATTTAATAACTGAAATATATGTAAAATAAAAATTCTGTGTAAATAAAAATGGAAGAGCACTCGTCCGGCAAATGAGAGGTCACAGGTTCGAGTGTCCTGGTCGGTGGATTCTTAGCATATTTTTCAGTTATTTAAGAATAATTGAGGATAATTAAATGCAAAAACCTAAAAACATATTAAACAATCCCTTTATTATAATAGTAAGAGTACCTCATCTTATTATTAATATTACGTCAAGGCGAACTAAACGCTAGTGTTCCCGCATATTTATTGGTTCATTAAAGCATATTCAAACTGAAGCTCATATCATTTGCAAGTCTATGAACTCAACGACTTGACAATATGGTGATTTTATGAAAATACTAGTAGTCGCGCACGGTTTCACCTGCATACCTAACGCTTGTTCAATGACAGTAGCTCACTTACCTTTGTATATTTAGAAACAATATAACAAAACTAAAAAGTAAAAAATGATTGCTTCTGTCTTCACTTTGATGTACCAATTGCTTCACTTTGATATACCAACTATGTATATTTGAAAGTCGGTGCCCATAAGCCCATAAAAACGTCAATAAAACATCTGTCCCTTAACTGACTTTTACAGTATGCCCGGGAAGAGAAGCAGCTGGTTCATTCTAGGTTTTTCTTTCACTCTCAGTCCAGCATGGAAGCATTTTCTGTTATTGTCATAACATATAATGATACTTATAAAAAGCCAAAATACCACTTTTATCCGATTATTGAAAATTTGGCTTTATTATAATAAATCGTAAGAACTAAAGACATCTCTCCCCATGGTATCACTTTTGATTCGTTTTAGAACACCAACACAGAATCATTACAACCCAATCTGACGTCTGACGAGAGGGACTGCGGCGTCTGCGATACAACATCAACCCGTCTCAAATTAACTCATAAACCCGAAAATTATAACGACAGATTTAGCATAAACCCCCGCTTTGGTCCTTAAGGGCGCTGATACTTTGTATTTGTGGGTTTAGGGTTGTCGTTAAAGAGAGTTTTCCTGAAGAGAGTTGCACGTATTCTTAGATATTTGTTTCGATGTTGTATTGAGTATTCAAGATTTATATTATGAAGTAGAAATAAATATTTAAAATAAAATCTCCAGACAATCACACCAACTACATGGCCTCAAAGTAATCTGAGCTTGTGTTCTAAGATGATCTGAGACCATGTAGCGAACTAGGGGGAAACTCAAACTCAAAAATTCTTTATTTCGTAAGTATTTAAATACATTTGAAATAAGTCAAACAATTTACAATTTGAACTGAATCTACAACCACTTCGGAAAGTCGATCTGTTGAGAAGAAGTGGCAAGAAACTCAAATATACATAATATACATATATAGAAAGACGCCCAGACCCGGAACATTTTTTTTTTCTTGTTCCGTGCGGGAATCGAACCCGCAACAACTGGCGTCTGAGGCAGATAGGTTTACCCATCGCCAAAGTGGTCGTCAAATATATGGTCACCTATTTTAAAAACAATGAAGTGTAAAATTATGTTTATTTAAGGTTACTTGCAACTGTTTTCAACCGACTTCCAAAAGGAGGAGGTTCTCATTTCATGTTTACTTTTTTTTTATGTTTTTACACGATTATTTTTACTTAATACAAATTTCATTAAAAACCATGAAGAACTTAATGAAAAACCACATTTTTTTTAAATATGTATGAAAACGGATATTTCTACGTTCATGACATTTCTTTTCAGCCAGCGTAAGACTTTTTGGTGAAGCTCTGCATTCGTTGATTATAATTAAATATAAATTATTTTATATTCTCATGATTATTAATCAGTTATCTTGGATACATTATTAAGTAATAAATAATTAGTTTTATTGTTAAAAGCTAACTATTTTTCACCATCAAAATCACTGATTGTGTGTTTTAGTGTGAAAGAGTTATAAAACTGTTATATATCTTAACACATTTCCATATTTAAAATATAAGTAAGATTTGATATAATATACAGCATGTTTTAATATGATGAATTCATTTGTATACATCAAAATATGTGTATGTTTTATCTGAGCTCATGAATACTAATCCAAATGCGGCATACAGTTAAACATAAATAGTTCACCTCATTATGCTATGAAATTTAAATAAATAGAGCCCATTCATAGTATAAATGTGGAATAAATCGATATTCCATAATGTGGAACAGTCAGTATCAAAAGTTGATGAACACATTAAAATGTTCAAAATCACTTTTCTCCATATTGTTCCTAAATAGAGACTATATTGACTTATTTATATTATGTTTTATTTTTACAACTTTACATAGAAATTAGTCAATATAAATCGTTATTTAATCACAATATGGTAAAAAACGACTTTTATGAAAGCGAAATGTCAATGTGTTCATCAAATTTTGATGTTGACTGTACAACTAATGTTTTTGATAAATAAAATATTTTTTAAGTGTTTAAATAGCGATATGAATATGTTTTATATATACAAAACAGTATTAATCATGTACACTTTTGACGACCACTTTGGCGATGGGGTGTCTTGTCTCAGACTCCAGTGGTCTCGGGTTTGATTCCCGCCCGGATCAAGAAAAAAAATCTTCCGTGTCTGGGTGTTAATGTATTTATGTATTTATATTCTAGGTTCCCCCCTAGTTCGCTACATGGTATCCCATAACACAGGCTTTGCTTACTTTGGGGCCTTGTAGATGGTGTGATTGTCTGGGGATTTCAATTATTTTTTATTACTTTATTTTTAAATGGCTAGACCCGCATATGACTTCAATCCAACCTGTTACAAGGAGATGATGAGGTCAAAGATTTGCACACGGATTTAGCAAGGATTTCACTCTTCAAACAATTTTACAACCGAATGCAGCGGTAATAGCTGGCATCAGACTGTAATATTCTTATCCAAGATGGCATGGCTTGTCTCAATACAAAATGGGACGGCAAAAAAGGTTTCGAGATACTACGTATAAACAAATAACTAAAAATTGTCTAGAAAGATGGTTTTTTTTTCGTTCGACGTCTTCAAATTCATCTTAACGACCTATTTCCATTTCGATTTTCTCAAACTCTCATTTACACAAAGTTAAAACATACAGTAACACTGAACTTACTACTCGAGCTGCAGTAATATCTTACTCTAGAGCAAAATAAGCAAGGGCCAAACAATATCTTAACCCTCAGTTGACTTAAGTAAGGTTAAGTTAGGAACTAACTTATTTAGGACACTTAAACTTGAACAAGGCACTTAAGACATGGTGTCTTATCAAGTCGGGACTCAGTTAACACTGTGATTAGTGATCGTTAATGTTTTAGTTGGCTTTGATAGCCTGCGAAGCCTTTAGCCGGGACTAAATTTACATACATTAAATGCTTTTTAATTAAACTTTCTTGAAATATATTTACAAGGTTAAAAAAATGAACTTATATTTATGTAATCTTTAGTTATTTAAGATTTTTTTTATGATTTATTTTTTTCGGGAATCAGAAATATTCATCACTACTCACCATTACATAAATAGTGTACTTAATGTTTAAAACATAGACATGAGTTGCTAAGAATACTAATGCAACTCACCATTGACTTCAACTTAGAGTATACTTGCGGGGCTAGCATGCTACTGTCGACAACGATAAATCGGGCCTTTTATCCTTTTATTTTCTTAGAATATGGTATTTAGTGTATGTAATTTATTAAGATTATGACGTATTTGGTTCTGTGGTCTTAATCATGGTATCAAATCGAGTAATTCTATCTATTATGGTGGGCATATTGCTTACATAATAGGATAAAATAACAAAATAATATTTATCTTGTCGATTCGAGTATTTATCGATGTGAGCATGCTAGCCCTGCTGGATACATGGATTCGATTGATATTGAAAGCTAATATTTTAAATAAACCGAGGCAAAAATATTATATGTTACCTACAGTTGATTGAACTGAACTTGTGTTTGGGTGCGCCTCGTAGGTAGTGAATTAAGAGTTTATATAGCGCAAAATTGTTTAATGGACACCACACAGCAGAACAAGGGAGTATCCAAGTACACACCTTAACCCGACAAAGTTCAGAAAAGTCTGTTGCAGGTTTCAGTTTAAATTTCGAACTCAGTACTTACTTGTTACTGCAGGAATCCCTCTTTAATAGTAATATAAGTGTTTTGTCCACGAAATAGCCTTGCTTTATTCCAGAATGGCAGTGTTATATATACTGACAATACCATACCAAGTCCCAGGGTCTGCATCGCATCAGTTGTTCCCCTGGGAATTCAATTCAATCGATTAATTTATTGCATCCCACTATGGTAGGTTAGTTTTAAATATATTGTAAAATATGTACATGAAGGATCCCGTTGGGTATAGAAATTTAACAGGTTATATGAGAACATTACAATTGTATATTTAAATTTTTAATTAATTAGCACACAACATTTATTTCAAGCGGATTTAACAGCGTGATAAAATACCTATTTATAATTACTTTCTTAAAGGGAGTTGAGATTTGAAAACAGAGAAGTAGGCAATGGGCCTTATTCGACATTTAATTTTGTTATAATATTGTCTTAAGTTTTCACGATTCATAATTTAAATAAAACTACTTTTTGACCGGATTAATCGCGTATAATTTATATTTTACATTTTAACTCGACGTTTCGGTGTCTTTGCAGACCCCGTGGTCACGAGCGACTGAGGTGTCAGGCGTCAGATTGATAATGGAAAAAGTTATAAAAGTGTAAAATGTAAAATATAAATTATACGCGATTAATCCGGTTAAAAAGTAGTTTCATTATGTTATTTTTAAGTTTCTCCAATGTCAAATTTTACGACGTGAAACATGTCAGCCCCATACAAAAACATTTTTTTTTCTCTATGTCGAATTGGGCCCATTAGAGATATTAACTGTGTGTTTTCGTGGAAAGTAACCCCCGCATATTTTTTGATATAATAAGGCTGATAAACTTTTTTAAACGTAAGGCAACCAAATGCATTTTTAGTTTGGTAATCAAAATTTATTATATACACACCTAAATTTACCATAACATGGAAATGTTTAATATTTTCAGCAACTTGTGTTTATTTCAAAGCTTGCAGTGATTAGAGGATGCACATCTCCGGATATGTGACCAAGTTACCTAATTAAGAGTGGTTGTAATAACCATTTTAGTACACATGTAGATTATGTTTGTTTGTTATAAGGCATTATTAGTTAAACAATGAAATTCTCATACTGTGTAATTGAAACCATCTTGGCATATAACAAGATTGTGACATATACCCTACCAAATAAATCAATGCAGTAAAATTACATTTCCAGTGTCCTTTAGGGAACTGCAGGAACTTTAGGGAAGAAAAAAAATAGGAATGCGGTTTAAGTGAACGAATGGTCTTTTTTGGGGAAATATTTTTACTCACAAAATATTTATATTTTTATACTTTCTTTTTCCCATTCTAGAGTTTTTTTTCACTTTACGCATCTTACTTTTGACTTTTTCATGAATTTAATGCTTTGTAGGAAGTCGAGATGTCAGTCACAAATGCATTAGTTCTACTTGAATGCAGCGGTTGTAAGGGTACGACCGAAGCTATTTCGGTGACCTAAAAGTTTTCCCCAGACACTAACGAAGGCTCATTGGAAAACGGTGTTTGCATAATAAAAAAAATATATATAATATTTTTAATGTGTAGATTTTGAATCAAACCATAATTTGCGTAATAATATGTTATATTTTTTTTTATTAAAGTAACGCTACTATATAGCTTCAATCTGGCTTTTCACTCAAAGAGAAAAAGAAAAAAATTCCAAAAGAAAAAAGAAATCTGCTAATATAATTAAACAAATTGCAAATTTTCAAATAAATTTCATTTACATACTTATATTATGCAATTGTAAGGGTTTTTTTTTTAATTTGCAAATTTTGCAAGACAGTTTGAATGGCACTATGTTAATTTTTTCTATTATTCAACTAAATTAGATCTTGTTTCTTTTTAAAGAAATAACTTTAACAGAGATAAACAGATATAGCGTCTGGTGAGCTTCTTTTGTTCTATTTTGATACAATAAAGTTTTAAAAAAGGGCGCTTTGCTTTATCAACAAATTTTATTTTATAAACATATCGAAATGTCAAGGAATCGTTGTCTCACCAAACGCCTACAATTTGACTTCTTCCCCTGTATCTAAGTCTTCATTTTGGCCAGCAAGCGCCCACGGTTTTCCAAAAATAATTACTTTCGATTTAATTCCTTAACGCAGCTTATCATATTATTACATTACAGTATGAGGGATCGTGTGTTCTCACCCTATTTTCCCCAATAATTTGAGGTTACGTAAAACAAATGATCGGGGCTACCGCACGCCACCGGAATGAATGAAAAATGGCTTAGCATCAGCATACTGTGGTACGCTATGTCGTAAAAGTTTTCAGTTTTGAGTAATGTAGCATTGTGTCTAATGAATCATTGTTTGAGGTTGCCGAAAGTATGAATGTTAGCTTGTTTTAGACAATGGTTTTGTCCAGACAAGTAAAACAGTTTATTCTAAACCCCCAGGTAATTTATTATCCCACCATAACGCATAAAAATCTTATACCGATCTCTAGGGAACTTAGTTGTTATTGTAAGTGATAGCAATTTCAATCAAAATTATATGCTAAGAACTTTGAGGAATGTATTAGCATTTATAGTTGATAAGTTAGGCTTTAGAATCCTAATATTAACTTACTAATTTAGTTGACTAGTTACGCTAGGAAGATAACTACTTTGAAGAAATATATTAAAACGAGCTTTTTCCTGCAACTTCGTACGCGATAAACTACCTTTCCGGTAGAAATTTTAGAGACTCATTCCGTAATACAACCAGACACTCATTGAAAGAACCTTTTTACCAAGTTTCACATCCGTGTACTCAAAGAATTAGTTTTTATAGAAACTAAAAGTCCAATATTTCTCGTTCACGCGGAAATTTCAGGAATTTTAGTGCTCCCTGGAATGTATGAACATACTGAACATACTGGAATGTATGTTCCCAGTTCTCAACGCGCAGTAGTTATGGCCGTACATTGACTGTCAGTCTCTCAGTCAGTAACGGAAAAGTTTTATATTTATTGATTGATAAAAAATAACACAGCTCTTAAGGCTACACAGGCTGGTCTTTGGATGCAAGAATTTTTACAGCGAGCCTTAGGTGGCTAGTTTGGTTGTTTGACCCCGCTTATATCTGTATTTACTTTTCTGATTCGATAGACTAATCCTTAAGGATGATTATAGACTATATTTTATCTAGAAATTCCCGCTTGTGTACCTATGTACTACAGACTACCTAATACCCATATACAAAATGAAGCTCCGAAGACCTACTTAATATGCAAAGCACGAAGATCGTCGCGATTAATTAATTATTATAGGTCACCTATCTTTGCACCTACAAGACGAAACATTGGTTTTTGTGATATATCAAACGACATAGGTATACTCCATATCATAAGTATTTCTTTTAAGACATTGCTTTTCATTTTTAGCTTTTATGAGTAAAACGACAGTACCTTGCAGGCACAAAATATTTTAAAAAGATATATTTTCTGAATGATATATCTATGATGAATAAAAAAAAAAACATTTTCATTTCATTTTCAAATGTTTTTTGTAAAAAATATAAAGAATATATGAAACATTGTGGCAATTTGTTATTACGCAGAAACTATGATCTTTAAGTGGAAAGGAGTATCCCAGTCGTAGGCTTTTCGGTTAACAAAACGAAATGTATGTTAAAAAATTCATAAAATTATTCTGTATTTGCATAAAAAAAGCTACAAAAATATTGGACCTGTGAAACAAAATAAATGATAAAGAATGAACTATGATTACGACAACTTCACATTTTTGTGATTATTGTTTTGGAAACATCAAGAATTCATAAATAAATAAAAATGAAATACACTTTTGATTATTTCACATGAATATTCAAACATTTTTACAAATTTTTTTAAGAACATTTGTAAAAACAATTGAAAAATATTTTGGATTTTTCATTTTTATTTTGGCATCACAGCAGTACACTATAAACATTTTCAAAATTGACAAGACTCCAACCGTCATTCGTTTCGTTTCTTTTCGTGCGTTACGAGTGCTACCATTGTGTTTTTCTGCGTTTCTTGTGATTTTATACTAACTTGGCTTTCACATACGGACTTTCGATTACCTGCTTCTTTTGCTCTCATACTGGGCACCGATAAAAACGATGGATCTTTGTGTGAACTGTGGTATTGCTACTGGTCGCAGTAATATCTTACTATGCAATATCAATATCAGTATTTTCCTTCTTTAAACTGACTGATGAAAGATGTGTTAATAAACTGTTTGAATAGAAATATTCTCAAAAAAAAAACTCAATAGCCTTAGTACTTATTACGTTTTCTGTTCATTTTTCTTACCATATTTCAAGACTCTTATAACTCTGTTTTCAGATTGAAAGAGAATCTAAAAATTTCTTTATTATGTTATTGATAGTATATTATGTATGTAGCTTTAAATTTCATAATGTTAACTCAACAAAAGGCCTGGGCCCAGGCCTGTATGGGAAGTTGGGTTTCTCCTTTAAAGTAGAATACAAATATTTATGATTTAAAAAGTAAACATTTACATTACCATATCTAGGAAAAACCCAATTAAAAAGTAATACTTCCGACTGCATGCTATGATTTATTTAACTACAAAAACGTAATTTTCCTTTTACTATTATTTGAATTGAAGCTACGGGTGTGTCACAAAACACGCATCAATTCGTTCGCCGGGAAACGGGACTCATTTCAGGATGAATGCAGGTCATAAAGCGGTGTTAACGTGCCGTAAATATTTGAGTAATAACTCAGCATTAGTCCAATGGAACGATAATGTTTGTTAATATGTAGGTCAAAGCGCGTGCCTGGACGGCATCGTTGTATAATGTGGGGTATAGGAAAGTGGGGTATAATTCAGTAACCATTTAATTAATATAAGGTAGAATACAAAGTTTATTTGCTGGGCGTTTGTAGACACCGTTTTGAGCTTTTACAGTGACAACACGAGCTGCGTTGTCGCTGCCAGGGTGAACGATCTCAATCCTACCTAATGGCCACTGAAGAGGGCGTGATTGGTCAGATTTTATAACCAACTCTCCAACTTTAATGTTGTCAGGCGATGATAACCATTTCGCTCGTTGCTTAAGAGTGTGCAGATAGTCATTAAACCACCGCTTTCAGAACAACTAAGAAGCCTTCTGAACGAATTGCCAACGTGACGATCTATTCAGAGGAGTATCAATTAAATTAACCTCTGGAACGCCAAGTAAACTTTGACCAATCAGGAAATGACCAATCAGTTTGAATCGTCGGATAACGAGCATAAAGGCCGCGAGTTTAATATCGCCTCTACCTTGCAAAATATGGTCGTGAGCTCCTCGAAGGTAAGGGCTTTATCACCAACCGAACGATATAAGTGATGTTTTGTGGATTTTATACCGCAAAACATCACTTACCAAAACAAACGACCCATGGCCGGGGCACTCGGAGGGTTAAATCTCCAGTTCACGGAACGTGAAGACAACTCATCTGCTATTTCGTCACAACAATCATTCCGAAAGAGAGCTGCCACATCCTTAAGATGCTTAGCAGCTGCTATAAAGTTAGTTCCACAGTCTGAGTATAAACATGTACAAAGTCCACGACGAGCAATAAATCTATCAAAGATGGTTAAAAAACAACTAGAACTAAGTTCGGTTAATACATGCAAGTGCACAGCCGTTGTAGAGAAACAAATAAATAAACACAAATATGCTTTGTAAACTTTAGAATTTCGTTTTAGACTTTCTTTAACATAGAATGGACCCCCAGTTGACATCTTGAAGCGGGTAACGTACCCATTGCTGGTTGTAAGACAGTCTAGTCGGTTGAAATTTAAAACTATTTATACATTTGGATAGAACTGATCTAATTATGCTACGAGCACTAATTATCCAGTATTTTTTACATAAGATACCCTGCAACGTGCGAGGTTCTACATGGAAGTAAGTTTCATAAAAATATTCTATAATTAAAATGTTTAGCTGCGACTTCTTAAGTAAAAGTAAAGGGAACCTACGAAACTTAAGTTACGAAATTGATCGTAGCAAAATATTAAGTGACAATGCGAACAGAGTTGCGTTTGGTTTGAAAAATTATTAATATTCCTATGTCGATTGTAGGTGGGATTTTAATAAACCGTAAACTTTTGTTATGTTTAATTTTTATTAAAATTTGTAATTTAATTATTAGAACTTAATGTAGAATGCTCTAAAACTTTAACTTGATTATGTACAAAAGACAATAAGTCTTTGAAGGTAGTTATTGAATTTTAATCCAATTTTTGACACAACACATAGCTACCTAAGTCATGAATATTCAGCGCTAAAATAGCTTTATATGAATGCTCAAAAGTCTTAATAAACCTATTTAATTGAGAAGACGACTCCTTAGAAAGTGGTGAAAAAGTTAGATTTTATCTAACAACCGACTGGCCAAGATCCGGTTATCTTGATAAATCAACTTTGCCCAACATAATTATAATTATTTGCAGTTATCGGTAAACTTTTTACAATATTTAAGGCAGATCTGTTTGTACAAGAAAGTAAATAATGAAACTTATCAATGTTAGGTATACCTACTGTTTATGAACTGAAATAATTCTCGTTTAGGTAAACGTGGACGAGAACTTGATACAGGAATTTAATCCTTAAGCTGATTGACATTAGGCTGAATTTTAGGTTCACATAATTTAACACTTAAATATAATTAATCGAAATAATTTATTTCTTGGTTTTTAATAAAAGAGTTGGGAATATTTTTTTCTTTTTAACTCAAATATTTCAAACACAATATCTTTGTAGGTACTTGTCGCGTATGACGGCCGCTTAAAAAGTACGTAAAAGAAATAAACGCTCAGAATCAGAATCTTCAATATTTTTAGACATGTCATACATAAACTGAATCTCTTCGAAATAACGTTCTTTGCGCTTTATTAATTTCGATAACTCCTTATTAACCTTTTCTTCAATAGTTGGCGGCGCCATTTTGAACTCAAGATGGTGTTTTAAGTTTGCGTATTAGACAAATTGAGCGAAGGAACTTTAAAATATGCACTTGAACGTCAATGACATTTATTTCAAAGTAATTAGAATCTATTTGAACTAGAAATAATCAGTAGTTTTGAAGATTTTATAGGATTAAAATTATCATGTACTCAGCCAAGACACAACGAAAATGTGCTAATAAGTATGACGTTTTACGTTTTAATCGCAAATTAACGATTAACTTTAATTACTGTATAAACAATATGTATGATTAGATATACAAGATAATAGCAGTTTCGTCTTAAGCGTAGGAATCCTAACTCAATTTCTAATACCTAAGTATAAACGGATCATACGATCCGGTCTCGTTGTACAAAAAAGTGTGGGGTATAGACCTAAATGATTTTAGGTTTATAAACCTAGCACACAGCGACGAGATATATTCAGTTTTAATTATTTTCCTTCGATTTAGCGGACCACTGCGTTTTAGGTGTTTGATGCACACAATTACATTTAATGTGATTTTACTGTCGATGGGGATTTGGGTACATGCAGAGAATCACAAGAACAGCAAAGAATAAGCATCTACTCACCTCCATACACAGCAACGTCTCAGTACGGTCAGTCAGCAAGCGGGCACCGCAGATTCTCAGCAGAGACGATTTTGGGAGATAGAAGAACGTCTTCTACACTCCTACGCTAATGGCTGGAAACGTTCCAGAACACACACCACAATATAAAAGTTATTTGCAATCACTAGGTGTAACTTAATTTGTAGAACACTTAAGGACGAACAGCAAAGCATAGGTTGCATCTGTCGACGCCTCAGGCAATACTACTTAGCATCGCTAAAATCGCGGCCAGCTTAGTCTATTTATTTCTTATCCATTTATGTATTTATATTCTAGGTCCCCCCTAGTTCGTTACATGGTATCCCATAACACAAGCTATGCTTACTTTGGGCCATGTAGATGGTGTGATTGTCTGAAGATTTTATTTATTATTTATTTATTCTTCATGTGTACAATACACATGGAGTAAGATATAATTTTAATAATATTCATAGGTACTTACATAGTTCAATAAGCGGCCTTATCACCTAAAGACGTTCTCTTCCAGGCAACCTTGTAAACATTCTCCGTGGTGCAGTGGTGTACACGCTACTACGTCAGTCGTATAGTCACGGGTTCGATTCCCGCACGGAATAAGAAAAACGTGGCGTGAACTTACGTAAGTATGTATCAATTTCACTATACATCCGAAGGGAATTGTTATATCAACCATTTTATTTTTGTTTTGTTTTATATTATTTCTGTAATAACCGTCACTGCTTTCTTTAATTATATATTTTATTTCAAATAACACACAGATTTTTCTACTGTGAACATAAAACTATTTACATAGGTACATACACGCCTGTATCTCTAATGAGGTAGGCAGAACACCAGAGGCTATAAGATCTGATGTCACATTTGACAAATTTGGAGGTATTATTATGATGGAGAGAGACTATTGCAGTGACAGGGGATCAGCCTATCGCCCACAAAAACACCAATAAAACCTCCGTCCCTTAACTAACTTTTAAAGTTTGCCCGGGAAAAGAAACAGCTGGCACATTCTCTGCTTTTCGTTCGGTCCCAGTCTAGCACGGAAAACTATTTTTATACAATTATACAGACATTTCTACGACTCGCTAAAACTATTAAATTTAAAAGTCGACATCAACTTATTCTGCACGAACCGAGATCGTAACTCGGCAATTACTGAAGTCAAGAGAAACTTAACTAAACTTAACATGTTTAATTATGTTATTTGTATTCATAACATGAGTCGTGGCTCTTGTCATCGCATTATACTTGAGGGAGCGTTTACTCGCTTCCACCAACTTCTAGAAACTATATCAAGCAGAGTTAATTCAACTAGAAGTAAGATCTCGTTGTTTAAAATCTTTTCAAATCTGTTCTACAGTTTATTGCAGAGATAAACAGATAAAGGTACATTATGCAGTTCTTTTTCTTTTGCTTGAAATAATCCGCTTTAGAAGATAGTTTTTGGTGATTACTGCATGTAGTTGTTTTTTATTTGGATGCAATTGATAACCAGAGAGCCAGTTTGCGAGGAGATCGGAGCACGATATTTCTAGGTTCCATATGATATAATCAACAAATGCAGAGCATTAAAAAACCGACTTCACGTCAAACCTTTGGCTGAAGTAGAAGTTCGTCAAGGTATACAATCTCCGAATGCATACATATTTGAAAATTTTTCATGAAGTACTCCGTCGATTTCGATGAAATTTATATGGGACCAAATGGGAAGTATCTTCTATCATATGAAAGAAGTATCATTAAAATCAGTTCACCAAGTCAAAAGTTATGAGGTAACAAACATAAAAAATAACATAGAGACGAATTGAGAACCTCCTTGTCTTTTGAAGTCGGTTGAAAAACCAATGTATGTTAGGTATCGCACCCTAGTCTGGCAGATGATTTTGTCATGATCAGTAAACGAAAAAAGCATGATACATAATTTAATAAACTAAGATCACTTTTATTCAACCATAACAATGTAGTTTCATGGTAGTTTACAAAACTTTTTATAATGAACGCTATTGGCGAGATCAACGAATTTCTGTTTTTTATATTTCGAAACAAATACTTTGAAATCATAGTAATCATCACTTGCAGTATTAAACTGTGTCATTATTGTATTATTAACAACGGTTTGCTTTTAAAAGATCACATTTTAAATAAGCTTTATTTTGGTAGATCGTAGTTGATCAAGTATTTGAGACTAAAGAGATATTTTTCCTTTCTTGTGCAAGATGAGTTAAATCTATTAATCGGGCAGCGATCAACACGCGTCAGCGAGCGCATGTAAATGCAGCTTTAAAGATAAGCCTGTGTTATATTGATTGATTGGTCGTGGGGGATTTAGTTTTGATATCTTCAAATTGACGATAGATTTGAATTAGTTAAATTGATTACATATTGGATTCTATTATACACAGCTTAAAGCGTTGCCAAGCTATTTTAGGAACCTATTTACGAAAATATTGTCTTGGCAAAGTAGTGCTGCTTTTATTTAGTTTTTATGGCTATGATTTTTAGAGTTTTTAGCTTATTCTTTACATATAAACGGCATTTGTAACTAACATGTATATTCAGCCTTAAATACTAATGACGTTTTTCTAAGCAGGTTTTTACATTTTACAGACACCGTGGTCTATGAGAAGCTAAAACGAATCGTGGACGTTTAAAATAGGTAAAATTATATTCAGTCTTTCCATAAATACCTTTTGCTAAACACGACTGTGTGATAGAATACGAGACAAGGTGACAGGTAAAAGGTATGTCAGTTAATTGGATTGGTTTTTCCTAACCATTATACAGGGTGACCGGTGACAAAGAACATTGGCAGTAAGCAGAGCATTGCTAGTACCGTCTTTTTTGGAGTTCTGATAACATGTAGCGTAATGAAACTATTACCTATTTGTTTGTCTTGAATATAGCAATAAAAAAATTTCACAGATTATATCTCTACAACTGTTCAGTAAAAAGTTACATGGATTTAAAAATGTAAGAAATGAACGTTAAAAACATCATTAAAGTCATTTTTGACACATTTTTGACTGAACAGATGACTGGCTCGAGTGGTCCACGATATTTTTTTAAACAAACTATATCAAGTTGACGTATGTGTTAGTTGTGTGATGTAAATCTAACGACGTCGTCGAGCAGATTTTATTACTAAAGTGAATTTCTGGGGAAATTTTCAATGGAATTCTCTATAAGTAAATAAAGTTTTGTTTTTATTCACTTTACATGCGCCTGAGTCAATCGCGACACGTGACCTAGCACGCGGATCGCTGCCAACGCTAGCGTAACCATGCGTTGCGTAATCAATTCTTTAACTTTCGGTTAAATTTACTCAGTAAATAATAAATATTTACTTTTTATTATATTTTTTTTCTTCATGTATGATCTCAAACTATCACGTCCTTGAATTTAAAAATGACCCACCATTCATCCTGTATAATAGTCCTAGTACTTTAGAGCGTCTCGTGGATGGACGTGTACAACCTTTAACTTTATGGTCACTCGACACAAAAAACAGACTAAAATCTGCATTAGGCGCAGTTGGCCTAAGGTTGAGAAAAACTTTACTACCCCTGAAAACAAATGATAGTATATGAATAACCTCAACCCCTTAGTCAGTATCTAACTGGCTTGCAACCCATGCTATTATAAACAACCATCGCCAAATTTAATTTTGAGGCTATCATGTATGAATTGTCATCAGAATTAAAATATGTTAACCTCAAAAGGTTACAAAAACTGGAGGGGTATCCTACTTACTCCCAAGCTACAATTAAACTTTTGAAGAATGTTAATACAAGAAATAAAAATTTAAAAAAAATGCCACGAGACAGTTATTACAAAGTTCAGAATTAATAAATAAAGCTATTTCTAGGAAAAATTGTTAACTTTAAAATCTTCACTTTATATTTTGTACTTTCGACTTACATTTAAAGTAAATGATAAAAATCAACCTCTATATGTATATTAAAACTATGATATAGTTGATTCCCGTTTGTTGAAACTGCGCGTTGTTTGGTGCTCATTATCTTCTGAGTTTTTTTGAGTAAAGATGTAAAAAGATGTAAAGGAATTATATTGAAAATAAGAGGAATTCATTTTTTTATTATTTTTTTTTTGTTGGTCGTCACAGCATCTAAAAACTTTTTAACAAATTATGAAAGTTTGTAAATTCAACAGCCTGCGTGGTGGTCGTCTGCAGCAGATCTTGGATCCATGTGCATATGTATGTAGTATAACTAATTCCGCTGTAGAGTCTCTTTATTGCAGGCCTTAACATAATCTTTCTGAAGTAGGTCTCCATTACATAATAACTAAGGCCCTATTGTGTCAGTTTAAATAATTTATTATTTAACTATTTGTCTCTAGACAGAAACAATAATCAACCGACTTCGATAAAATCGACCTTCACGTCAAAACTTTGGCTGAGTTATAATGTCCTCAACGTAAACGTTCTCCGAAATCATACATATTGTTTCAAAAAATTGAAAGTTTCGATGAAGTACTCAACCGATTTCGATAAAATGTATATGAGCCAACTTTCTCTATCATATGAAACATTGTATTGTATATTCATAATTGTCCGAAATATCGTGAAACAAAGACACAAAAAAACACACAGACGAATTGAGAAACTCCTCCATTTTTGGAAGTCGGTTGAAAAGATTGATTTAGAGAATTATATACATAGAGTAATTATGATTAAATAATTTTAATAATAATTACCTCAATCATTATACTTCGGGTCTCCACCGAAGACGATTTAGGTTTAACATGCAGCAGTACGACGTCTGATGCTATCTAGTCACACTTTTAGAGCTGTTAGACAGAGAAAGAAAAAAGAAATCTATCCCTGTCTCGCTCTTTACCTGCCGGCCTGCGCCTGCACCCTAAACTCATTACGCGTTTTTGTGTTATCGAAGTCACATCTTTTTTTCGTAGTTAAAAATCAGATGATATTGAAACAGTTCTCAAAAAGATGAAAACTCTGGAACGAAAAGTTAAAAAGATGCAAAATTGGAAATTTCGGTGTCTACACAGAAATTGATTTGACAGACCCATCAAGTTTAAATAATGATGAAACGCCTGGTAAGTTATCGTAACGTTACTCACTTATTTTATTTTTATTTGTTTCAAAGAGAATGGTTAAAATTGCTGTACAAATAATGATTATAAGAAAGTTAAAATATCAGTCTACCGTCAAAGGTAAAATACTGATTTAGTTTTTATTTTTTGTTTCTTTCTTTAAAAATGGCTTAAACCTACCCTCAATACCAAAATGTTTAACTAGCTGTTTTGCTACCTATCCATATAAAAAGGTTCTTGTTACGTACTCCACTTCAATAGTGTGAGAGCGAAATATAATTTTGATGTAAGTTTCACCATTTCAATAATGTGTGACCGTCACCTTTTCTACCTTCAATAGGTAGTACCTATTGAGTCAGTCGTCTTAATTATGAAAATGAATATCAAAATAATCAAAATGTTAAAACTAGTTATTTTGTTACATGTGTATTTAAAATATTCTTGTTCCAAACTCCACTTCAAGAGTGTGAGAGCAAAATATATCCACCTACTAAATTTGGTATACCTTCACCATTTCAATAATGTGTGACTGTCACCTTTTTACCTTCAATAGGACAGGTCAATGACGTCAGTCGTCTTAATTATGATAATGAATAAGTGACAACAAGTGAATACGCTTCAATAGTGTGATTTTGTGCATTATATACCTACCCGTAGGTATACTCCCATTTAAATGCGAGACTACCTTAAAGCATTTGTAACTATATTCACTTCAATAGTGAGAGAAATATAAAATCAGAGACAAAAATTACGTAAATTAGCAAACATTTTTTTTTTTCAATTGCACAAAAATAGACATGTTTTATATAAAATATTATAATCGGTACCGAATAAAAACCTAAGTAACCCCAGTGAGCCCGCTCTTCCACCGCAACTGGACCTTGGTATTAACATTACTGGCGGAAGATCCTTCGCATCAAAATAATTATGGACCCAACATTCATAAGAATATTGCTTCGAGGTGGTCTCATCTATTGACTAATGGACTAAATAAGGAAATGAAATCCGAGTTGGTTAAAAGGTACTTACTTCCTGAAAATTTCCTAAATATGAGAGCACCAAAACTTAACATGGAGATTAAAGCAGCATAATTGGAGAGTGACCTGTGAGACTTATTTAGTCAGAACAAACAGAATAAATTAGCAAGTAGTCTTGTAGCTATTGCTCAAGTTCTGAATTGGACCCTCGATCCCAAAAGTATTGTCCCACAAATAATTATCAAAACACTGAATGACGTGGAAGAATAATTTGCGTTTAGCATTACAGAGAATCCACCGCTCGTAGATACGCTACTGTCAGAACTTTAAATAAAGACATGAAAAAGATGGTAAAAAATATATAGATTATTACTTATTCGGTGCAGAATTATCAGAGCATATAAAATCCGCTAAAGCCATATCAAAAACTAGCTTAGAGATTTTTTTATATTTTTTTATATTGTAAGGATAGGACGTTTGTTTTGTATAACAAGTGCAGTGACCGTTATATAAAACAACTACGTTAGGAGCTCATAGAGGTGCTTTAAACTCGAGGGGGATGCCACGGTCAGCTCCTGCACCTCACGCAAGGGCGCTGCCAAGGAACAGTCAACCAGCTCCGAGAGGGCGCCAGTCGACCAGTCACGGGCGTCATCAATCCAGGGGGCGATAAATCTCGATGTACTGGTACCTATAGCCGGTCGCTTGAGATACTTTTATAAGGATGGTGTAACTTAACAGATGATTTATTTATATTAAGCCACATTAAAGGATATAAAATACCTTTCAAGTGCGAACCTCGTTAATTTATGTAACTCAGAAACACAAATTATGATTACTGATAAATGTATTTCAGATTTATTACATTCAAAGTTCATTTCGCACTGTATACCATGTAGAAACCCCTTAATATTAAACTTCAAAAATATTAAACTTTCAAGATGGAATATTATCGAACAGCACTTAAATTACTTGATAATGACTATTACATGGCTACATTAGGTATTCAGAATGCCTATTTTTAATATCTATAGATAAATCACATAGGAGACTGTTGCGATTCCACTGGAAATCACAATTCTACGAGTTTAACGTCCTCTCGCTTCTCCTTTGCAAATCGCCCTTTGTTTTCACATACTTACAATATTTATAAAATATAAATATTAAAACCTGTTTTACGATATTTACGAACATTTGGTTTTTTATCAGTGACCGATTTTTTGTGTATAGGTATTACTTATCATAGTTGTAAAGTAAACGTTACAGCAACTAAGGACATGCTAGATCGTTAGATTTTGTCATAAATTTTCCAAAAGTGTTTTTGCATCTAATAAAATATGCAATTTTTTAGGTTTCATAGTTCTAATATGCTTTGTCCTTACCAAATGAAAAAAAGCAACGCATTAAAAAAAAAAAAAAAAAAAAAAACTAAAGAAATATAAGACAAAAAGATATTTGTACAGTCACGTCCAGTAAGATGTATATATTTTAATTGGAATTTGTACCTTATCACAACCAGATAAGTTGCGATATGCGTAAATCTAAACACGTGACTGTACAATCAGATATTTTGCAGAATACATAGGATTACTGACGTCAGCTTGTCCCGCGTTTAGTTATGGATGGTTATATATATGTACCACATCATTCGAACGGGAGAAATTTGTAGCATTAAATTATTCTGATAATTATAGTAAATATATGAAATTAAATAAACACTGAGAAGACGATTTTAGGTGGTGGACTGATATATTGATTCAGCTTATTGTTTAATTCGTAAAGCTAAAATATTTGCCGTTCATTTGACACATTGCAATGTTTTACAAAGAATTGATAATACCACAGCAATTTGTTACATTAACAGGATGGGTGGTATTCAACACCCACACCTCAGCGAATTATCACGTACAATTTGGCAGTGGTATGAAGATATACACATATTTGTATTTGCTTATTACATAAGGTCTCGTTATAATAAAACTGCTGACTATGGCTCTCGGTTGATTAATTAATAATACGAAATGGGAGATTTCTAAAACTGTGTTCGAATATTTAAAAACTGCTTACGTTATACATAAGTTTGATCTCTTCGTAAGTTACCAAAATTTTAAGTGCCCTAAATATGCGTCATAGAAGCCTGATCCATATGCTGAGGTTATTGATTCATTTACGATTAGTTGGAAAAACATAAACTTCTATGCATTCCCTCCGTTCAGTCTCATAACGAAAGTTTAAAAAATAAAATTATAATAATAAAGTGGATAAAGCTACAGGTATCGTAATAGTATCATACTGGCCAAGGCAGCCGTGGTACCCTCTATGGTCAAAACTGGTAGTTTCAGAAAAACTTTACTTTGGCCCCGAAAAATACCTATTAAATTCTCCTTTCACAACTTGTCATCCACTTCACTAAATTCTTACCCTGGTGGCCGACAAATTATCAGAGAATCAATGATAAAACGAAACATACCAGAAGAATCCTTAGACAAAGTTATGGCTTCGTTCGCCACTAAAACATTACATCAATATTGCAGCTCGATCAAGTCATGGTAAAGCTAAGAACTTAGATTTATTTAATGTAAACTATAGATATGTAATTTCATATTTAACAGATAAATTTGAAAAAGGGGTCAGCTACTCTAGCCTTAATACACATAGATCGACATTATCTATTATTATAGGTACTGAAATCACATTGAATGAATGCGTTAATCGATTCCTAAAAGGGGTATATCGGCTAAACCCACATACATACATAACCTCACGCCTGTCTCCCCTTGGGGTAGGCAGAGACAAGGGAACACCAATTGCTGCGATCCAAACATACCTCTTTCGCTTCTTCAACGTTCATCAATCTTTTCATACATGATCGCCGGTTACGGAAACTTTTGACTAGGCCCTTTTTCAAAATGTCACCAATTTGATCGGCATTCGCTAAACCCACCTAATCCTGAATACAATTTTACGTGCGACACTAATCAGTACTAAATTATCTGTCCAATCATTATCCCTATGGTAAGGTTTCTTTACCGATGTTATCATTTAAAACTTGTACCTTATTGGCCATTGCATCGGCTCAAAGGATGCAACTTTGCAACTTTGAGCTTAATTAAAATTAATAATATTTCATTCCAAGATGATTTCATTATAGGTAATTAAATTAGAGGAACTTATAAAAAAACTCTAGACCGAGATCTTGGCAACCACTTTAAAGATTACCCTATATAAAAGAAAATCTTAGTGTTTGCCCGGCACTTGAAATACATATAGAAAACATAAAAAAAAAAAAAGACGAAATCTCAGGAATTTCTATTTATATGTTTACGTAAGCCACATAACGCAGTAAACTCTCAAATCTTAGGACACTGGGTAAAGAAAATTTTACAAGATAGCGGTATCGGGGGGCACGGCAGTGCCCCCGCCAAGTCGAGCAAAAAAAAGTTGCACGGCCGTACCATCCTTTTCTCGAAGCAATTCAGGCTATTTTCGACCCCCCTATAATTTCGTTGTGGATAAAACAAGAAGTCTGAATTTTCAGTAACTAATCAGGCATTATATAAACACGGTATATTTATAATTTCAGTCAATTTGAACCAGTAGTTTAAGAATTACAACTTGTTAAAGTTTCTGAATTTTGTCACTCACTGACTCACCGATCATCAAAAGTCCAAGGCACTTCTAGCAGACATAGAAGCTTAAAATTTAGAATACAAATAGAGTTTAGTGTCTTAATCATGGGAAAACCTAAATGTTTTGTAATTTCGGTCCAGTTTTCTAATTACACTAACTGCATAAATAACTTTGTAATCCCATATAAATGTATAGGATTACAAGGTTACATTTGCAGTTAACAAATCATTACTACAGTATAATAGAAAATAGTAGGTGTAGATACCTACTATATGAGGCATAACGGGAGGGGGTGCAGGGTGGGTAAGGGTGTGTTGGCTAAAAGGCTTGCTCATTGGTTTACTGATATTATTTGCTTACGATTTGGATGTTGTTTGAATAGTTTTAAGGTACCTCTATAAATAGGAACGTTAGTTGCGATTTAAGTTTGTCATTTCGATTTTAATATTATAGGTACCTACTTTGACGATTGGAAGGCATTGGTTCACTGATATTATTTGCTTACGATTGGGATGTTGTTTGGTTAATTTTAAGGTACTTACATAAATACGTTAGTTTGCAATTTTAGATTATAATTTCCATTATACATTGACGATTGGTAGGCTTACTTATTAGTATACTTGTTGCTAACGATTTGGACGTTGCTTGGATAATCTTAAAATATAATACTTAATACATTGTAAGGTCACGTTTAATAATAATAATAATTCTTTATTGTACACCACAATTTACATACGATGAACTTACAATTAACATGCGGCAGATTAATGATTCTGACTTTGTTGAAATGCTAAATAGAATTAGATTAGGTGTGACTACACAAAAAGACCGCGACTTACTCTCGACTAGATTATTAACTCTCAAGTCCGATTCAAATGAAAACAGATTAACTGAAATAATTGAACACCTCTCGAAACTTCCTGATGATGCCGTTTGCTTATTACCTACAAAAAATATGTGTCAACAATTAAATACTGCAATGCTCAGATCTCTCCCACATCCTGAAATAAAACTTATAGCAATAGATAGCCTTGATTGTCCCAGGTACCTAACAAAAAGAGCTCGTGAATGTATAAAAAAATATGAAGACGATGCTACTATGACTGCAGGTCTGGAAGAGAACATAATTATAAAAATAGGCGCAAAAGTCATGTTAAGGCGAAACATTGACGTGAGTCTCGGTATAGTTAATGGGTCTATCGGCATCGTGCGAAAAGTAAAGGTTGATCCTGAAAATTCAAAAATAATTAAGAGAATATATATTACATTTAATAATGAACCTAATGTTTACGAGCTTGGTCCGGTCAAAATTAAATTTGAAATTATTAATAGAGCTTATGTTCATCGCGAACAATTTCCCATATGTATAGCCTATGCTATAACTATACATAAAAGTCAGGGCCTAAGTCTAAGTAATACGCTGATGGATATAGGTGCTGCAGTGTTCACATCCGGTCAAGCTTACGTGGCACTTTCGAGAGTTACAAGTCTGGGCGGTTTACATCTCATTAATGTCGACTTTGGAAGTATTAAAGCGCAGGAATCATCAATTTGTGAATACAACAGATTAAGAAGTATTTACCGTCCAGACTTGTCAAAAATTGTAACATCAAAGCCTCCGAGAAAAACCCACAGAGACAGGGAGTGGGCTTTGAGAAAAACTGTAGCTGAAGCTCAAGAAGTAGTACCGGAAAAGAAAAAGAGGAAGACTACATCCAAAAATAAGAAAATATCATAAGACAAAGCCTTTAAGAAAATTCGTTAGAAGTAGATGGTACCAAAAAGTAGGACTCTACAAAAAGAAGTGAGATGCCATCAAAAACAACCTGTAAAAAACCCAAGTCTCGCAGCTCAGTCTTTCTACCGTAAAAAGTTCTGAGATCCATGTAATACCAAGTCGGATAATCTATTTAGTCTCTACTTAAAGGACCTTCTGTCTTAAGTTATTATATCAGTTATTATCATGCCAATATTAAAATATTTTACTTTTAAAACAAATAGTTCGACTTGGACATCGCATGAAAACACAATGAATATTACAATCATATTAGATTCTTTAGTCTATCACGCCTCACGCGATTGAAACTCTCGTCTCCAAAACAAGCTATAAATATATTATCTTTTCCAAGCGAATCATCGGATAACAACATGGCTCTGGGGGCATTTAAACTTCTCAATAAACCGAGAAGTCGATACGGGATTTAGCGCAACCAATTCACTAATACTTTTGTTCGCCATTAAAATTTCAGGAGCATTAACTTCTTTAAGATACTCACCTCAATCATCATATTCGGAAGGACTCTGGTGAGGAATTCGGTTGCTGGCCCGTCGTGCTGTGTAGTGTGATACATACTAATAATCAAATCATGCGATGTCCAAGTCGATCTATTTGTTTTAAAAGTAAAATATTTTAATATTGGCATGATAATAACTGATATAATAACTTAAGACAGAAGGTCCTTTAAGTAGAGACTAAATAGATTATCCGACTTGGTATTACATGGATCTCAGAACTTTTTACGGTAGAAAGACTGAGCTGCGAGACTTGGGTTTTTTACAGGTTGTTTTTGATGGCATCGATATTTCTGGGTTTGGATCTCACAGTACCCGTGGACCTGCCACCCCGACTGTTCACAAGTCGGGCGTTAGTCTCATAAAGTAACTTTTTATATGTTAGTCTTGAAGTGGTTCGCAAGGCTGCAGGGTGTATTAATGTAGGGAAGTTATTCAGGTGAATGAAATGATTTTACTAAAACTATTTTTACGGAATCAAAATAAAAGTATTGTTAACGTTTTTATATTATTAACTCTAAATTAGATTTTTCACTAAGAAATTATTTTCTTTTCGATTTTCATTATCTATCATGATGGAAAGTACTTAATACATAAGTTATGTAAAATTTTTATTTTATATCACATTCATGGCTCTAAACATCTGCATGTTAAACCTAAATCGTCTTCGGTGGAGACCCGAAGTATAATTATGAATCAAACGAACTTACCTTGTGAAGTTTGATTCCAATTATGCGAGGGTCTCCACCGAAGACGATTATATCGTCCCACCCTCCCTATAAGTACCCCGATATAAAATAAAATTACTGTTCCTATAACACGAAAAACTAGCTTCTCTTAAATATGAGTTTAGGGTGCAGGCGCAGGCCGGCAGGTAAAGAGCGAGACAGGGATAGATTTCTTTTTTCTTTCTCTGTCTAACAGCTCTAAAAGTGTGACTAGATAGCACCAGACGTCGTACTGCTGCATGTTAACTTTAAATCGTCTTCGGTGGAGACCCTCGCATAATTGGAATCAAACTTCACAAGGTAAGTTCGTTTGATTCATAATTATAATACCTCATTAGTCAAACGTGACATCAGTTG
Organism: Stenoptilia bipunctidactyla; assembly: GCA_944452665.1. Lineage (NCBI taxonomy): Eukaryota > Metazoa > Arthropoda > Insecta > Lepidoptera > Pterophoridae > Stenoptilia > Stenoptilia bipunctidactyla. Next base: position 690,475 of record OX101723.1, read on the forward strand.
GTCTTATAACCTCTGATGTTCTGCCTACCCCATGAGGGATACAGGCGTGAAGTTATGTATGTATGTATGTTTTCTTAAAATTTTATTAATTGTACGTGGGAAAGGGTACACTTTAGTAAATTATGTGTACGTTTGTCTTAATCTATTACGTAAATAAAATTTCAGCCATAATAGAGCAACAATCAATTTTAATAAGTTATCAACATTAATTCTGGTGAATCTACCCACCAGGGTCAGAGTAAAGATAGCATTTATTCAACTCGGGCGTGAGCGTATCTATATTTATTTAGCCCATTTGAACCCTCATTAATAACCCAGTGAATTTGTTTTTCGTACATTTACTAAGGAAACTTCTTTGGTGGATTCAATTATGTCTGTAATATTAATTTGCCAGTCGTTTTGTATAATGCTAATCGGATAAAATGTTATTATAGGCAGTAATTCTAAAGTTTATAATACTGGAAATATATCCTAAGTTGAGCTTCTTTTGCACTATTATAGTACTTATGTAATAATAAAGTGAAATAACGTTAGGTATTGATTAATGACATGATTCAATCAATTTAATTTGATTTAACTACCCGTTTTCTGTGTTTCCGCTGAGTATCGATCAGTGTAAAACTGCTTTATATAGGGTGACTGGTACATGACCCGCCATAGAAGAAGAGCATGTAGATGGGATCATTTGCAAGTATTTAAAGCCTACTTTCCCACCACCCATAGACAGTAGGCTTTAAATACTTGCAAATGATCCCATCTACACGCTCTTCTCCTATGGCGGGTCATGTGCCAGTCACCCTGTATACGATTTCTAAGTGATTTTTTAAAATGAAGCGCGGTATGAGCGCCACGATAGGTTATTTTAAACTTTTAAAAGAATAATAACTTATGTATCTTTATTTGTATTCTTGTTGGCCAAGGTATCAAAAAAAATATTTACGTTCGTTTATGTTCAGGTAAATATTCATTTTTATTTGTGGCTAATCTCGTGTGTCAATGGGTGAATGTGAAAATAGAAAGGACACGGGATTCGGAAAGAATCTGCTCATCTTTAAACATTGGCACAAAACTTCACCAGAAAATGGCAGAACACTTATTACGAACGGCAGAACGGGGACCTTTTAACTTGGAACAAATGACTAGTGACATGCTTATCCAAGAGTTAAAGGTTTTTTTAAGCCGATAATACACCGTGAAAAACGAAACAATATAACTAGTATCAATTCTGCCAATAAAAGTTATGTTGAGCTTTTTTACTTGGAACAAACAGAATATCAGCTAAATGAAAACAACGTCAATTCCCAAAAGAAAGTCATACAAAAATGAAAAAGGACTCTAAAAGCAACCAATACCAAATAATAGCACAAAACTTTATCAAACACATTGAGCGCCTATCGAACATTCACAAAGCATCGCTAGCTCATTATTGCATATTCAGTCCGCTATAGGTTACACTCGGCTGAACTGGCGCCAATCATGATTATTGCAGAATGCACCGGCGGCTGCGGCTGCCAAATTGTACGCCGCAGATTAGCTCCGATCGCTCTAATTATTGGGAAAATATTTATTCAAAAATATGTTACGATTATGTTAAGTTACAAAAATATTTAGTTTTTATTTTTTATATCTATTTAAGAGAAACCTATAAAATCTGCTTTAATTATATAAAAAAAATACTCATTTTTTAGGCATGTAGGATCACCAAATTATAATAGTCCTACCGCCTCTGGATTCATAGTTCCCTTCATATAAAATCTGCCGCCAAATGTCTTCGCTCCAGCGTTGCTGTGTTCCGACAATATTTATCAAAAGCCCGTTCCTTCCCCAACCCTTGCGGGTATTTGACCTCATTTTCAGTTTCAATCATTTGAGATACCGGTCAAACAAAAAGTTTAAAGACTGTTTTAAAATTAGAATTACAGGTATTAAAATAGTTTTGAATAAAGCTACAGTAATGAATTTGACATGCTAACGTAGCATTGTGGTAAGCGTCCACATATCCACATCGTACGGATCGGACGCATGGCAAGAAACAGATAAATTTTTCACAATGCGTCTACTGTATCGGTAGCGAACGGATTTGCCGATGCCACTTCATTCGGATTTTCGTAGTGATTGTACGTGCGGATAGTGTTTTTTTCTTCTAATAGCTGTTATATACCACTTCCGGTATATCGTCGACTTTTGGGACACCTTGTATACGATAACCGACATCAACCGTTGGGCCGTGGACCTTCATGCGGCCTGCCATCCCTTTTCTGGGATTGGGAACGAATACCCTGTTCCCAAACAAAGAAGCACATCTGCACTTGAGCAAGTACCTACGGACAAGTAAGCTATAAATTGACAATGTCTTTGAATTGCGTGACGTCAGAAGGTTTCAGAACCTCTATATGATTATGTTGAAACTAAATTTCCCATACAAATCGTTGATTCTATGAAGCTGATAAGTCCCTGGACAGGACGATCGTAAAATACAAATGGCGGACGATGCGGAACGTGCGCGTCCACCGATTGGCATTCCGTATAGCGTCATCGGCACCCAACGCAATAGTTTCTTCTCGGAGCATCAGTGTGGGCATTGCCAATGTGCGATCCGTACAGTGCGGATCAGTGGACGCTCTTGTATGACTTTCTATACAAATAATACTAAAATCCGTTTGCTGCGATGCGTCCGATCCGTACGATGGACGCTTACCATTACATGCTTACGAAAAAAAAAACCGATTTCGCTTTCTTTATAATAAATTAACACAATATTCATGGATTGTTTTAAATTTTACCGTGTTCGAGGACTCAATTATTTAAGAATTAACAATCTTTCCAGGTGCAATAGCTACTATGCGATAAGATTAAAGCTACGCACGTGTGCTAAATCCTAACTATCCTATGTCATAATAATTGGAAAGATGCAAGCTTTTTTGAAGTGCTTACTTACTTATGAACGTCGTATTGCTTTTCCTACATAATAATAGGTGCAAATTTACCACAATAGAGGCGGCTTTATCTCAACATCGTTTTAAGTGAACATTAATAAGTAAATGTGTCCTTTTTTTATCTGGAGGAAAACATATTATCATGTCCCCGACCGCCCAAGGGGGAACGGTGCGGAATGTGGGGATGATACGACAGAAGGCCGAACTGACCCATTAAAAACCTCCAGGTGTACCTTTCCCGCCATAATTGGAGCTCACGGTATCGCCAGTGGCATTGCCCGCGAGCCCCTGCGGATTGCGCTCAGCCCGAGCCATGCGCCCCCCAAGTAGGAAATGGCCCAGCAGAAAGCGGCCGCGCGGCCATTTCCCCACTCACAGCCTGTATAGCCGTAATAGGTCCCCATGGCTGGCTATCGGGAGGGAGAATGCGTCTCCTTCTCCGTCCTACTTTCTGCCCAGCCTTTTTTTGTCTGGAGGAAAACATGCTGTCATGTTCCCGACCGCCCAAGTGGGCGGTGCGGTATCTGGGGATGATCAGCCTAACCTAACCTAATCTTAAACCTCACCTAAAAACCTTACCTAAAACCTCACCTAAAAACCTTACCTAAAACCTAACCTAAAACCTTACCTAAAATCTAACCTAAAACCTTACCTAAAACCTATCCTAAGCTACGTAACTTAACCTTAAACCTAAACTATTCCAGCTGCTTATTTTCCCGGGAATACTGTAAAAGTCAGTTAAGGGACAGAGGTTTTATTGGAGGCTTTTTTTGTCACCCCCTATCACTGCAATAGCCTCTCTCCATCATTGATATACCTTCACATTTGTCAACCTTGACATCAGATGGTTTTATATAGCCATTGTTGTTCTGCCTACCCCATAAGGGATACCTACAGAAGTGAAGAAGAAGTTATGGATCAAAAAATTTACGTTTAAAAATTTTTGAAGACTTAAGACAGTAAAATTGTTACTTTACTGTACTTAATTTACTTTAAAGCATCACAAAGATCTTACATTTAGTTGAAACCAAGTTCAAAACTCTGTGGTAACTTAAATTTTGTTACAATTTAGTATCTCTTGTTGTATACAAGATATTTAAAGTTGATTTTGTTATAATATGTTTATTTGTCTAAACATTACATTGAGTCTTCATTTCAAACTTTTCTCATTACTAAAAATCCTGCGGAAAATTTTAAATAATGGAAACCAACCTGGTGTTCGTTTGGAGAGTAATTAAATTTTAATTGAAATTAAATCTTTGTTAAGGGTGAAAGGGGTTGAATTTTAGAAAACAAAGCAAAATCTTAGAGTGATTATTTGACGGAATTTAAAGATTAATTGTGAACTATGTTTTTGGTCCGCATAACATAATTTTGAACTTCAAGAAATAAATGTTATAGTTCAACAACCTTACAAAAACTATTAAATTAAAATTTATAATTACTATATCATAAGTACAAATTCAAATAATTTTAACTGTATTCATCTTCGAAAGGCCCCCAAATCATCAGAAACTATACAATCGTGTACTTACCATATTTTTATAAGTACAATTGATATTTGAGGGCACGTTTCTCCAAACCTCTTGACGAATAGATTTTTATGAAATAAAAATATTTGACTTGCCCTTTCTTTTCCTCATGTTGTACTTGACTTGTATAAATAAAATACTGCATGTACCTACGAGAAGCTTCTTTCGGTTGGTTTGGAAAAACGGACCCAAGTGCTTGAAGATAAATATTTAATGGTTGTGGGATTAAGGGCCTGTTGTCGCGCGGTGCGTTTTTCCATACTTTTGCTCAGATATCGCTAGCAAACTTCACCGACGGAAATACGTTTAACGGGTTTCTTTTCATATATTAAAGCTATTTTTTTTACACATCGATTAAAAGAAGTCCTTTCTATGTTTTTATGTAACTTTTATATGAACTTATTATGGTGTTTCGTAGCAATATCCATTTAGAATGGTAAATTAGTCTTATGTTTGTAACTTTTTTTTATCGAGCCAACTTTCATAAGTCGTATCTTTCTTTACACAGCGGTTGTTGAAATGGTTCATTTTTGTGAATATTATTTTCAGATACAACATGTCTACATGACTGGGTATATTTTCGTTCACAAAAGCGTAAAAACGCTGCAGCTTCGCCTTAAATAGCAGATCGGTTTGGCGGGCGGATCGATTTGCAAGTATTCGAGCGTTTTTCTACAGAATGTTAATATTACATTAAAAAAAATCATTTATACAACAATTCATCAACCAATTGTAATACCTAAAGAGTATTACTATAATTACTAATAAATAAATTACTCAAACTGATACACCTACTATTTAGTCTTAAAGTAAGCTTTTTATATAAGCTTGTGATATTCAGATCACACCCCAGAACTGGGGGTAACCTAGTATAAACCCCTATTTTTTATGTCTGGAGGAAAACGTGCTGTCACGTCCCCGACCGCCCTAGGCGGAACGGTGGAATATGTGCATCCCCACACGCAGAATACCAGACCGACTCAATAAAAACCTCCAGGTGTGCCTCCCCCGCCATAAGTGGGACCCACGGTACCGCCAGTGATATTACCAGAGCTCACCTGCCTAATCTTAAACTTGCGTACTCCCTCTAGCCGAACAAGACACACACAACTTTTTCATTCACAATACTCAAAAACAAATTACAAGAAAAATTCCATAATTACAAGAATGAATAACACCTACAATAGCACATTTTCACAAAACTCAGACATTTTTAATAGTAGTAGGGATAAGTTTAGGCAGGAAATTATAGCTCACTTCACTAGTTAGTATGCACACTCACACACACAAACACACTAACAAACACATATGTCACTTTTCATTCTGTATTTACTTTTCTCTTTCTCCTTATATTAATTTGTACTTCATTATTTTAGTTTGATTCATTTTAGTTATTATTGTCATTAATAATTACTGTAATTTTAATTTTATTTTAATTTAATATGTACCTATAACTTAATCATAATTTTACTTACTTTTTAATGTAATTCAATTTTTTAATGCTTTGTAATTTAGAACATCTAGTCTTATACATGTCTGCTAACCGTTATGCATAAAAAATATAATTCCATAATTGGCTGTGTTATTTTTAATTTCATTGTATATAACTTTAAGGGCTGTAGAATTTGTGAAAATAAATAAATAAATCCGCAAGCCCCGGCGGATTGAGCTCAGCCTGAGCCTTGCGCCCGCCACTTAGGAAATGACCCAGCACACAAGGCCATTTCCCCACTCATAGCCTCTATAGCCGCAGCAAGTAACCTAGTGTACACCCTAAACCATAGAAAGTTAATAACAGTTTGTTTCCTAAAATAACTCACGCCGCCGCCGTCGCAGCCGAACAGTCCACCAATAAACCACAACGGCCATCAAAATAGTAATGATTATAATCCATCTTAGTATTCTCTATACAAATAACTATCTATACAAATACTTACTTTAATTTAGACAATTATGGTGGGTTATGGGTTAGTGATTGTCAACTATTTTTATAAAGAGACTGGTTATAGTGACAGGATTTGGATCAACTAAATATTAAGTACTTTATATTTTTTCAGTTTCTGCGATTCATAATGTAAAATAAAATACTTTTAAAGCAGATTCCTCCGCGCTCGTGACCATGAAATCTTTAAATACACCAATACGTCAAGTAAAAATATAAAAATATAATTATACAAGATAAATCCAGTTAAAACTTTTTATGTTTAAGAATACTAAATAAATAAATATCTATTATTGTTTCTGGAATTTACATAACATCATCAGCTAGCCCCCAAATAAAGTTTCATAAAGAACTTGTTGTATGGATACTAGATAACTGATAATACTTACGAAATATGTAAGTATGCATACTAAATAATTGCATAATTTTTATTAGAATATAAACTTAAATAATCATATTCACGATTTGACTACTATCTGTTGTGTTCATCACATCAGCCTTTATCGGGATTTAAAACCTCTGCAATATATACGGCATTATCACCAGCACCAGGTCGTTAAAATAAATTCATAAAGCATACAAGATAATTACTTGTAACATATTTCTCAGCTTATAATACCTTAATAGGAGTCTAAAAAACTCTTATGTATTATGACTTTTTTGCCCCATCTGTCTTATTTTTTCCTCGAAGGAATAAAATAAATTACTTTGACAAGCTTCTTGAATTTTAAACAACTTGGTGACTTATTACGGCACGTGTTTTGCAGGAACTTATTTTCTATAAACACTTGTATTTTTAATGACAGTGAAAGCATTTGTTTTTCAATAATCCAAAGGATGAGATTTTCGTTCACCTTGTCACTTACATGACATTGGCTATGAAAACGCGGAACATACACGTGATGAGAAACCATTCATTTGATAATTGAAATAAATAAAAAAAAAATATTCTCTCTAAACTCCATTGCAAGATTATCATCCATCCATTATCATCCAGCAAGACACCTAAAGGAACTACTATAGGTGGAGAAGGCAGATCATCTTTAATAGTGCGATTCCTGACTTCTTATAGAAATTAAACTATATATTGCCCTAGATAACAATACATATAATACAAAACGGTGAGACGTTAAGGCAGTAGGAGGCTGCTGCGTGCAAGACTGACAACCACAGCATGGCGTTGGCTATCCACAAGCTGCTCCATTCCTAAGGGCCAAGCTCAAAAACAGAGAGAAATAGACCGGTGGAAAATGGCCAATGCTTTTGAGGCCTGCACCGGAGTTCTATTCCGAAAGCTCCCACAAACTTTTCTTTTTTAGAGTTGTGTGTTTTCTTACAGATTATTCTCATTTATTCCATTTCCTTTGCCTGGCAGGCCGTTTCATGAAAAGCCAGTTTTACCTTCATATTCTTATATTTCAAGTTCTTTTTCAGTTTTTCAACTTTTTTAAAACTTTTCGATTTAGATAGATGATCAGATCTGATATTTAATCACTCTGGACATTTAAAAAGACATACTTTTACAAAAAGTGCGCAGCAAACTTGACATAATTGTCAGTCTTTTATTATCTGTTGAGTATTTTATATGAGTAGTCACTGTTTCATTTTGACTTTTATAATAACAACAAAGCAGGAACAAATATCAGACAAAATATTAAATTTCAAAAGACATCAATTTTATTGTTACACGAAATAATATAAGTGGTCAGCTTTATCAGTACAGGATCAAAGAAAAAAGAAAAACTTTAAAGGAAACAAGTGTTTGGTACTTTTTGGGTATTCTTCACAAATTTTGTTATTGGTAATAAATAAATAAATAACTAAGTTATCTTTAAAAATCTATGTTGGTGCACAACCCACTCTCCTTTATAGAAGTGCTAAATGTGACATTATGGTCAAACAATCAATTCACGCCCAATCCGTTCAAAAAGTTTAAAGCACAAACATTTGTATCCGTTTCGGCCTGTTTTCCGTGTATTTAAATTAAAATTTGAAACATTGAATTAATATTTACAATAAATATGATTCCATATAATATGATCAAATTGGTGTAAAATTCCTTGCAGCGTTTATTATATTACTAGCTGCTGCCCGCGACGTCGTCTGCGTGAACGATATGCAGCACCAAACGCACCTACGATTATAACACTGCTAGCGTGATAATATGTAGCCTATATGTTGACCCGACTTCTTAACTATCTTCATGCCAAATTTGAAGTAAATCCATGCAGTACTTTTTGAGTTTATCCCGGAAAGACAAACAGACAAACAGACAAAAATTCTAAAAACTATATTTTTTGTTTCTGTTTCGATTGTAGATCATACCCCAAGTATTCTTTTAAAAAAATATTCAATGTACAGTTTTGACTTTCCTTCCATTTTATTATATGTATAGATTCAATACGTTTAGAATCCGATGACGGGATTCTATTAAATATTCATTTGTAACCATGAAACTGTATTGACCGAACAATGCGACTGGTCGCATTCGTAATGGGAATTGATTGCATGTCCTTATTACACTGCAAATGTCCCTATTGCACCGAAAAATATCAGACTTGTCAAGTGTTCTATTTCCACTAAATGATCAATTAATAATTATATGTAATTTTGAAATTGGTTTCAGATAAACGTGCATTGAGTATTCTATTGAATTGTTGTAAGTTTTATTCTAAATTCCATGAATTTTTTTTTTAAATGTAGACATTTTTACGGCCATTTATTTTTGTCTGCCATGTCAATTATTAATAAGCTGGAGTCAACTATCTTATTCATTTAACAAGAAATTAAGTAAAATATACAGACTTTTAAACAAAAAATATGATACGTATCGATAAAACAACGTTTTTACCGACACGCATACCTTAATACAAATAGAAACAAACCATTCTCATAAAGAATTTTATTTTTACCTGGCATCGCATGAAGAGTATCACCCATTGTTTATGTCTCAACAAATATATCAAAAGTTTGCTCTTTGACCAAACTTTATGCAATAATCATAAAAACATAATTTAAACCATTTTTCCGTATTTCTCAAGCCCCTCACTTAAAATAAGTTATGCTAAAAGCCTTAGAAGCCTAATTTCTGTAGCATTTAACGGTAATAGCTTCGTGAGTGCTTAAGTAGTTTTACTCATTACCTATACGCGGCTGGCTGGCAGCCAAACAGAAAGTTGCTGCAGCGAAATACCAATCTACTCGATACTTGATGGAGAAGTCGAAGTGTTTGAGTTATAATTTAGTTTAAATAATACAATTCATATTAATGTGCTTAGCTAAAAGGTAAATATTAGTAGAGTAAATAATAATCAACGAATGCAGAGCACTAAGCTACCGACCTCCCATACGTTTTGATGTCTTTGTCAACATTTTTCTGAAGTATAAGGTATATATTCTTCGTTTTCATGCATATTATTTTGAAAGATTCAAATATTTCAAACAGCATTCAATAGCTGTCAATGAAATTTATTAGGGATCACTTCTGGAGAATCCTTCATCATATAAAATATGAATATTCAAAATCAATTCATAATTATCCAAAAAAATCACGTAACAAAGATACAAAAAAACACACACGAATTGAGAAACTCCTCATTTTGGAGGTTAAAAAAATGTAAAGCTACAACGACAAAACCTTCTCCGTCAACTGAAATATTAACTGACGAATCAATAACATTGATTGGAAATCTGAGTTTAATTGAAAGGCACAACCTAGCTTTATTTAAAACGTAAGCTTTTGAATAACGCTGAGGCAATAGAAATCCTCATAAAATCTAAACCAAACCGAAAATCTATAAAAGTGCAGATACCGCGTCGATATGAACTGACTGTCAAAAGGCTCCATTCAAAGCACACACAATTTTCCCTGCAAGGCTTGCGTTTCCAAAGCCTACGTGAGGAGCTTGCTAAATCACGGTGGTCCAGCAATACGTACTCAAATTTGAACCTTATCATAAACCAATACGTTATACTATCGAAATCGCGGATTTAGTAGAGATTTTTTAGCAAATGCGTGTAAAAGTACGTATTTGTCACTTAGAGTGAGTTTTGATTATTTCTAACATTGATTTATTTACGAAATGTTTTTCTTTTTATATAATGGATATAAATAATGTTGTTAGTGCGGAACTTTCATGTGATGTTTATATCCGTGACCAAACTCGTGGTTACTTCTAATCCTATGTGAATTCAGACCGAAAATTCGGTCAAGATTTTGTATCTACTTACTTATAATTGTTTGAAAGGAAAATCTGTTATTAGCTTTATTTTAAGTAAACTGCTTTATGTAAATTATTATCTGTAAACGCTGTTGGTTTTCGTAATAAATAAATAAATTAAATTAAATGGAAACTTACATGGAAACTGACTCCATTAGCCTGATAATAAGTGAAGACGAAGAGAAAGATAACATACTGAGGAAGGATCTGACTTAAAACATTGGCGGAACATATCAACGTCGGGGCGGTAATGGTTGGTGGAAGATTTTATATAAAGGATTTCATAGGTTGTCCAGTCTGTCTGTCAACAAAAACAATTTCACGAACGGGACGGGGCATCGAGCCGATATTATTATCTTTTTTTTGAATCTGCGGAGAAAATAATAGTTTTTTATAAAATTTTTCCATAATTTACAAATTGAAATCGCTGTGGCAATAACAGATTGTTAGATAAATTCATGACAAAAATCGATACACAAACATGTACTGTTAAGTTGCCAATACCTCATTTGACAACATTTTATAGATAACGTTTAAGCACGTAAGATAAGTAGTATATAAGTTAATATTACTGAAAAAAGAATTAAATAAATCTTGATAAGTTGTTTCTCTCACGAGCGGGCGACTACCCTACCCTGCAGTGTTTCAATGGATTTATTATAAATCCGCAAAGAAATATATCATTACTTGATATTCCTAGGTATTATAATTAACCCAATAACATCGTCCAACAAAGCATTTCATTCGCGCGGCCACGAATAAGTTTGTAATCATTGTTTGTGTAAGAATTATTGGTTATAAGAAATATTTAATGCTCTTTTAAGAATTGACAAATCACTTGACAATACCTAGGATACTAGGTTTTAGCAATTGGAAGTCGAGGATTTTGGAAATAATCAAAGATGAAAAAAAACGGAAGTAGAGCATGGTGCGGCCATAAATTTGAAAGGGCGTATTTTATAAAATAATGATAACTTCTGAAGTTTTTTTTCTTTTACTTATCTTAACTAATTCATTCTTCAGTAAACAAAAAAAAATTGATATATCTAGGTATCGTAGATATCATGATCAGCATCGCCACAAGATTATCCGCATTTAGATTGTGCGGCCATGTTGAGACTCGAATTACTTTACTATTTTTGTTTTAATTTTTTTTTTGTTGGCACTCCTTGATATTGACTAATTTCACGCGAAAATTTGGTGCAATTCATTTCTGTATTGGTTAACTTGGCCGAGCACTTGAAACGGTCTAAGTCAACGCCTGTATCATACTTTCCAACCCTTTTTTTACATTTGCAAAGTAATTAAAATCTATAGGTCACTTTTTATTAAAATTTGGCTAGTATCGAGAATTTGCAGCACAAATAAGGTCGTCCTTGACCGGTTTTTGTGAGACATACTAGTGTCATGAATTATTAAACAAGGAAGATTCGTTTAGATAATACATTTATTTACATTTCTTAATCTCAAATTTCGTATTGTGATTATTCAAAACAAAGCTTTTATCTTCGATCTTAATTCAAATGGATCGCTGACTAATTACGTACCGAACATAAATTATTTTGTTCATTAAAATGCCTCTAGAGAAGTACCCTACGTTTCAAACGAAAATTTGTTTTTCACTGAATTTCGGCTTAATTTGACATTTGTGTTAAAATTCAAATGGTTTCACGCTCAGATTTTATATTTAGGTTGAACGTTGGTATTAAAATATTAAATAGAAAGGCATCCTCGATAAATTTCTACCACTAATGATTAAGTATTCAGTACGTTGTGTTAATAAGAAAAATTAATTACAGCATTAAAATTAATGCCAATGTTTCGATTTGTTCAACAATTTTTCATTGAAATATAATCATGTTTCTTGTTTAGCCTTCTTTTTATATGGCTTAGAAGTGTGTCGATAAAAGTAGACTAATTATATTATTTAACCATTCTCAGTGACAGAATTATAAATTTTGAAGTCTTGCTCGTCGTGGTGCTGTGGCTCAAGTGTATACTCGTATTAATAAAATATAGGTTTAGGAAGTCTCGGCGCGGTTATTACAGTCACGTTCAATAAGATGTACACACTTCGCAACTTATTCAGTTGTGATAAGGTTCCAATTCCAATGAAAATGTATACATATTATTAAAGGTGTCTGTACAAGGATGGGTGACCGTCAACCATTCATTTGTCGAGGCAACTTCGGTACCTCAGAGCCTGCATTTGGCTCTCTCATTAAAATAGTTGTAATGATGATGATCGAGGTACTTAAAAATAAATAAAACAAAAAAATAAAGAGACCTGTATTAATCATTTACATGATAACGTCAAAAAAACGAAGATTTTTTTATTCCTCAAACAAACAAATGAAAAATGCGTGTTTATAGTAAAATCATAAAAAGTGAAATAGCTCAAAATCGGTAAGTTTTAGGACGGGTTCTATAGTAACAATGGTTCGTTTTGACATATTCTATAACCCCTCAACAGATGCGGGTCCAGTGAACCCTTTATAATAACAAAAAAACTTCTTTATTGCCGCATGAAAAACAGAAATAAGTGTAATAAAACAAAATTTATATTCAACTTAAATAAAGCCACTGAAGTTATCTTTTCAATTTAACTAATTTAATGCAAAAGATAACTTCTACGGCCTAATTTCTCCATGCGATTTAAAATATATCATACCTTATCAATATATTACAATGAACAATGTGTATTTTGTATTGGACCTAGGTACAGAAAGTTTGTAAATAACAAAACCATTTTATTGCAAAAAGTATTTCTATTTTAACAATTTAAGGCCTCATAAATAATATTCTAAATAAACAAACTCAGCCATCAGGAGTCTCCAGAAAATATAGTGTACAAGGAATTGGATCCCGCTGTCACGCGAGCTCAACATTCATCATAATTCCTTAGTTCAACCAACTGTATCCCCGCTAAGTCTCGGTAACAATGTATGTCTTTAGATTTCTGATAAAAATAGTGAACGAAAAGAAATCGTTTTCAAATAGACGTGGGTTGACTAAACCACTATGATTTCTTAGAAAAATAAGTTATGAAAAATAATCACGTGTCTGCAATATTAATGCTTTTGTCCCCGACTGTCTCAGAAAGAAAGATATTTTTATAAAATATAGATCATATTAATGTGTCATTGTGATATTATATGGTTTATGACGAGAAATTCTTTTACATACATACATAACTTTACGCCTGTATCCCTTTTTTTTTTATATTGTAAGGATAGGACGTTTGTCTTCCATGCCACCTGATGGAAAGTGCGCATGAAGACTATGGTGTTACACGTCCATCCACGAGAAACCTATTCACTCGACACTTAAAAGTTCCAGGACTGTAGTGGTCAGGAAAAACAGACGCAGGCAGATTGTTCCACACCTTATGAAGTAGGCAGTACAGAAGAGGTAATAAGTTTGATTTTGGAGGTACTATGATAATGGATACATAAAAATGCCAATTAGACCTCTTTCCCTTAACTGACTTTTACAGTATGCCCGGGAAGAGAAGCAGCTGGTACATTCTATGTTTTTCTTTCGCTCCCAGTCCAGCATTGAAGCATTCATTCAAATAAATTCTTTTATTGGTGACTAAACGCGGTTTTCACTTCAATTTCACCTTATGGCTAGTGACAATGAGTTCGAAGATATCAGCACACGGATGTGGCAAGAACCTGGCTCTTCATAATTTGTAGTCGAAGCACATCACCGCGAGAGCAGCAGATTTTATATGAACAAATAAAATCCCTTGACCATCACACCAACTACATGGCCTCAAACTAAGCAGAGCTAGTGATATGGGATACCAGTAGCGAACAAGGGGGTACCTAGAATATACATACATAATGTAGATAAAAGCCCAAACCTGGAACATTTTTTTCTTGTTCCGTGCGGGAATCGAACCCATGACTACTGGCGTCTGATGCAGACAGTGTTATCCCATCGCCAAAGTGGTCCTATATGAAGGGTAGTCGCTAGCCAGGCGGGTCCTGAAGGGGTCCTAAAAGCGGGGCCACTCGGATTTAGTCGCCTTTCAAGACATGCTTATCAAGTCACGATTGGGCTATTCTAAACCGACCCTTCGCGGGTTCTACTGACAACATTATTTAGATTTAGAGTGTATTTATTAGTTTAGACATGTCTGCAAAAATATGTAAAGTAATTGACTCAGTAATAGCAATAATCAGTGAATCAGCTTCAGTTAAAAATTCTACCTATGTTATTAGTATTATGTTATTAGTTATTTTTAAGTAAATATGATTTTTAAAATTCCACGTTATGTATATTTTTATAATGAAGAAGTGGTCAAATGAGATTATTTCTCACTTCGAGGGGCTCAGAATTATTTCTTCATGTAAACAAATAATGCAACGCCTAGAATAGTCTACACTTTCCGTCAATAACCTATCAAAGAATAACATTTAAACATATTTATTTCTAATGTTAGTGTAGTTCTTTTTTTCTGTCTAAAATTTTTTTATTTCAAACCAAGATTTAAATTGGAGATAAAACCGTATTGTTTATCGCAGATAAACTTTTGTTTGTGTCTGGTACTTTTCCAGATGATTAAGGATACTATTATTCTACTAAATTAGGAAAAATAAACTTAATAATCTCATTCATCGGATCATCATTTCTAAATTGGGGTAATCTCAGCGATTCAAGAATATTTAGTTCACCTGTATTTTTCATCTGTGGATTTATCTAGCCTTATGTCTTACTTGGATAACTAGCTGTTTCACGGTTTTAACCGCGGGAATATCGAGATAGAAAATAGCCTATGTGCAATTAAGACTATTACTATGCCAAATTTGATTTAATTCCGTTGAGCCGTTATCGAGTAACAATCATACATGCAAACATCCTTACATCCATCTAAACTTTCACATTTCTGGTATTTGTAAGATAAGTTCTTTACACAGGGTAACTTTTTAGTCACTGGAGACATTAAAACGTTATTTTATTTGATATGTTTATTTTGCATATAATTGTTTTAGGATTGCTCAGTAAAAAAACCTAAAAATATGGCACCACAAACTCTTTTAAAAATCGTCACTGTTGATCGATGTAGAAATCCAGGCTTAATAAAAAATCAAACCTCGAAAGAGGCTATCACGAACAAAATAATCTTAGTTGTTAAATCTCACGAGCTCAAAAGAGTATTCATTTTTTTATGGTATTTCATTTTTTTTTATTGTGTTTTAATTGTATTTCATTTTTAATTCCATTTTATTGTATGATGTATGCTTGTAGTTGTCAATAAATGAAGTATCTATCAAGAGAAGACACATAAATACAACTGAGTTAAATAAAAAAAACACCAACAAATGGATAGAATACATTATTCTACAAGTTATGTTTGTATGTAAGAATAAATTATAATCATAAAGATTCTTAAAACCTGGATTCAGATGAGTCTTTAGTACGAGGCCTCTAATAAATCATCTATTTCACTAAAATTACGTATTACGAACAAACTAATGTAAGAACGATACCCACGAATACTAAATCGCGGGACAGCTAGGTACCACCATGGAGTTATGAGTCATTTTGGCAAACCAACTTAATGCTAGTAGGTCGATATTCGCTTGAAGATAGGTTTCCTTCGTGACAAACTTGCTATTATTTCATTCGACACTGCCATTTAGGCGCTTAGCAGACGATAAACTTCATGCGCCTTGTTGCGACAACCGACAACTGACAACTCCCTGTTCATATATTATTCCAATGGAATTGCGTACACAGCAATTCTAGTTAGGAGTTAGTTTCTGATTGCAGCAACTCGCAATTAGCAACTTTGATTAAGTTGCTGGTTTTTGCAACTGACAATCGCAGCTAACAAAAGTTTCTAAAATCAGCAATAGCAAGTCGTTCTTTGGGGTATATACGAGGGTGGATTGAAAAGTTCGCGGCCTAGTCAAGAAAACAGAATAAAGCACATACAAAAATATTTTTATTTTTTGACGTAATCTCCATTTAGCTCTATGCACTTCTTCCATCTGCTTTCCAGAGCTTCCATACCTGTTTTAAAAAAAGATTCCTCAAGGTCTTCAAAATACAGGTTAACAGCGGCTTCGACCTCTTCATTCGTTAAAAATTTCTGCCCACCGAGGTGTTTTTTCAGGTTTGGAAACAGGTGAAAGTCCGAAGGTGCCAAATCAGGAGAATAAGCTGGATGTGGCAACAATTCGAAACCACAATCACGAATTTGAGCCATAGACTCGACAGACGTGTGGACTCGGGCGTTGTCCTGGTGAAACAACACTTTCTTTCTCAGTAATCCTGGGCGTTTCTGTTTAATTTCTTCACGTAAACGGCGCAGAAGGGTGCTATGGTACGCAGAGTTTATTGTTTCGCCTTTTGGAAGGTAGTCCACCATAATGACACCCTTAGCATCCCAAAAAACCGATGCCATTACCTTGCTAGCCGACAGAATTGCCTTTGCTGTTTCGGAGTTGGTTCACCTGATTTTTTCCATTGTTTGGATTGTTGTTTTGATTCTGGGGTATAGTGGTGAACCCAGGTTTCATCCATTGTCACAAATCTGTCAAGAAAACCTTGTGGATCAGCCTCGAACATCTCCAAACAGTCGCGAGAAATCGTGAGTCGAATTCGCTTTTGCTCTACTGAAAGCAATCTGGGGACCACATCTGAAACACATGGACAATGATGTTTTGCGTTCGTTCATATGAGATGCCTATAGTGTCTGCAATTTCTCTGATAGTCAATCTACGGTCTTTCAATATGAGATCACACACTTTATTGATGTTTTCTTCGGTCGTAGACGTCATTGGCCTGCCGGAGCGAGGGTCATCTTCGATGTTCTCTCGTCCAAGTTTAAATTCTGCAACCCATTTTTTCACAGTGGTATAAGACGGGGCAGATTCCCCTAATGTTGTTTGCATGTCATCATGGATCTCTTTTGGTGTTAATCTTTTTTTAAACAAATATTTAATCACAGCACGTTGTTCAAATTTCTCCATTAGTGAAAATTTGTTCTACACACGTATTTATATTGTTCGTAAAATTTTATTTAAACAAGATATCAAATTGAAAATTCGCGGGCTGACAATTGAATAATGACAGTTCAAAATGACGGCAGAAAAAATAACAAAAGTTTTTTTTTTAATGGCCAGGCCGCGAACTTTTCATCCAATGTAGTACTTTCCCTCATCACTGTATTCTGTAGGTTTAAATCACTTTCCAGCAACTTACTAAATATGTAAACAGACATTTTAAAATATTGTTTAAAGTTGTCATTATGTTTCTGAAGCTCATTTATGTTAATAAATCTAGTCCTATCTTGCAAGAAGGGATGAATCCAAAACCGACGATTGCTGCGAATAATTTGTTGTAGTTGCCACCGTGTCAGCGACGCCGACGTAATATAATTTAAACGAGTGCTGTCTCTCCGGTGTCCATCGTAATACTGAGTGGACTCACCTAACAAACCAGGTTCATATAAAATTGCGACAACCGTAAAGGCCAATTTGTGGTTGCTGCAACTGGAAACCTTTAGAACATTTGCAAAAATTGATAGTTGCTTCAACAAGGTTACCAGTTGCATCAATTGCAGATTATCTAGTTGTAGCAAGTGGCAATTTCTAAAAAAGTTGATGGTTGCCTCAACTAAGTTGTCAGTTTTGTAAACTTAAGTTGCTACGTGTGCAAAGCGCCTTACTGAGTACAGAATTCGTACAGTATCTAAAATGTCCTAAGTGCATTATACGCGATAGACCTTACAAGTTTGACAGTTTCAAACGAATTACAAGTAAAATGGGTCATGATTCTATAGTATAAAAAGTAACGTAGGTACAATAAGTAACGTATTTGTATTTTTTGTCATTGTATACTTTATCATTTTGACTTTGAAGTATGGTTACTATGGAGACCCTTGTTTGGTGCTATTGATGAATGTTGATAACAGAAGGGAATATATTTTAACCCATAATTTTATTTTACCCCAATTAAATTTTAATTAGCTTTCCATTTTATCGTAATGAGGTGAACTTCCAATGTGTTAATGAAAAGATAAATAAAGATTGCAATTTATTTAAACATCAACTTAACCCACAAATTAAGACCTTATTGAAAGCTTTTGTTAAAGAAACTAATGCACAGAAGTCAGAATATCAAGCGTTTTTTTGACAGGTTTGTAAAGCTTGATAAGCTACCTTCTGTACTATTGTCTTTTGACTATCGGAATTTCATATTGACCACTTTTGAGCTTCTAGAAAGAGCTTTGAGGTTTTAGAAAAACGTCACTGCAGGTACTTTAGTTTTATGGCCGTAGATTTATTTTATATTATTTGGGTGGCCAACAGCTTTTACTTTAAAACTAGGTTTAACATATAATGTCGAGTAAGCCATTAACAAGCGTCCGCAGATACATTTGGTGATAGAAAAAAGATGGTTACATACACGAAAAAAAAAAGAAAATTATATAACGAAAAATAACAATAATAACAGCAGTATCTAAGCTATGACAATATGCTTCTTATATAACCTTATGCCACACGATACTAAACTTAAATAAATAACTTCTTTACAAAAATATTTTTCAATTTAGTAGGTGTGGTGTTAAAAAGATCGATTTCGGAGTCATGGTATTTGTTATAGTTGAAACATGAATGTTTCGGACGAAATCCTTTGCAAAAATTAATAAAAGTTTTGGATCAGTTTTGCGCTTTAGAAGTTGAATTATAAAAATATATTCAATTTAAGAGAACCTTAAAGATAAATTAAAAGATATGGTACTAAGTTCTTAACACAGAGCAAGAAAAAACTATTTGAGAACTCCATATAACTATGTTTGAAAAGAACGACTCATTAGTAATATACAGGATGGTTAGTAGGTCATTTTGTTAGAAAGGTAGCTGGTAGAAATTCCAGGACGCGATAGTTTGAGATCATTCATGAAGAGAAAAATAAAATAAAAAATACATTCATTATTTACTGAGTAAACTTAACCGAAAAGAGTGAAACCTGAAAGAGTGCTCTCCTTCAGTATCTAAAATTTGTCACCAGTCACCCTGTATATGACTTACAAAAAAAACACCATAAATTGCGGTTTAAAAGCTAAATGCCAAAACATACTTTGATATTGATGTAACCGCTTTTATCATTAAATTTTTAAACTATTTTGTTACATACATAACTTTACCCCTGTATCCCTTATGGGGTAGGCAAAACACCGGAGGTTATAAAAGTATCTGCTGTCACGATTGACAAATTTGAAGGCATAATAATGATGAAGAGAGACTATTGAAGTGACGGGGGATCAGCCTATCGCCCACTCAAAGCATCCATTATAACCTACATACATACATACATACATAACCTCACGCCTGTCTCCCTTTGGAGTAGGCAGAGACAAGGGAACACCAATTGCTTCGATCCAGACATACCTCTTTCGCTTCCTCCACGTTCATTAATCTTTTCATACATGATCGCCGGTTACGGGTACTTTTAACTAGGCCCTTTTTAAGAACGTCGCCAATTTGATCGGCGTACGTTCGCCTAGGGCGGCCCCTTCCGACAGCACCATCCATTCTTGCTCTGTAAACCTCTTTCGTAAATCTACTTTCACTCATCCTTTCCAAATGTCCAAACCACCGTAGCATACCCTTTTCAATCTTAGTCACTACATCTTCTTTCAATCCGCATCTCTTTCTTATTTCACTATTGCGCACCCTATCACTCAATTTCACTCCACACATGCTTCTCAACGCTCTCATCTCCACAGCATTTATCTTGCTTTCATGTCTCTTCTGCCACATCCAAGATTCACTACCATACATAAGCATTGGCGCCAAAACTCCCTCAAGTACGGCAAGACGAGCCTTATTTGGTATAGTTTTGCTTGCCATTATCGAGTATATGGCGCCATTAATACAATTTCCTGCTTTTACTCTCCTTTCAATATCACCTTCACACTTCCCATCTCTTGTAAACAAGGACCCCAAGTATACAAACTCTTTCACTTGTTCCACTTTTTTGTCTCCTATCATAATATTGCATTCCGTCATATCTTCATTCCTCTCCATAACCATGACTTTCGTCTTTCCAACATTCACTTTCACACCTTTTCTTTTAAACGACTCATGCATCACAGTGACCATTTGTTGCAATTCCGACGCAGACGATGCAAGTAGAACCTGGTCGTCAGCGTAAAGCAGAGTTTTGATCACTGTCTCATTCATTTTTAAACCCCATTCAGACTCTTTCAGATCTTTCAAACAGCTATCCATGAATAGGTTGAACAGCCATGGAGACGGTACACAACCCTGTCTAACACCGCGATCGATGCTAAACCATTCTGTGTAGTCATCATTCAACCTGACACAAGCACTCGAGTCCTTATATAAGGATTTAAGTGCCCGTATCAAGTCACTGTCCACCCCAAACTCGGATAGTGTTGACCAAAGTTCATTCCTCATCACACTGTCATACGCCTTTTCCAAGTCAATGAAGCAGCAGAAAACCTTTCGGTGTTTAGCCAGAACCTTCTCGGTTACTGATCTTAAGGCAAAGACTTGATCCGTGCATCCCATCCCCTTTCGAAATCCCGCTTGCACATCCCAGATCTTGCTTTCTGTTTCATCCATCACTCTTTCGATTAATATCTTTGCATACATTTTGCCCACAATACTCAAAAGGCTAATGCCACGGAAGTTTTTGCATTCTTGCTGTGACCCCTTTCCTTTATAAAGTGGCACAATAACGGCCTTGCACCAGTCGCCTGGAACACTGCCGGAACACTTATTAAAAAGCTGGTACAACAGGTTTGCAGTGACACTTTCACCCGCCTTGAGCATTTCGGCATCTATTCGATCATACCCTGCCGCTTTACCCAATTTCAAACCTGCCATTGCTTTCATAACTTCTTCCATGCTTATCTCACTTTCACGATTGGCCACACCACTGGAAGGTGAGGGCCTACTTTCCAAAACATCACTCGCACTTCGTTCAAATAAATTCTCGAAATATTCTTTCCACTGATTCATAATATCTTCAAGCTCACTAACAATATTCCCATCCTGATCTCTTAACACGCCCACTTTCGAGTCTCCAACCTGCCCTCGGGCTCTTCTGACTAAGTGCCAGAACAGTTTGGAATTGGTTCAAAAGTTTTCCGAGAATTTCCTATCAAGCTTGTTCTTACATTCTTCTTCCTTTTTGCTTACAATATCTTTCACAGTCTTTCTCAATCTATCATACTTTTCTTTTGCTACTCTTTCATCATCATTCAAGTCACCTCGTATTCTATTTCTGCCCCTCACAGCTAGTAGATCTAGCCACACTTTCTTCTTTTCTAATACAAAACCTTTCACTTCATCATCCCACCACTCGTTCTTATCTCTTCGCACATTCTTCTTCACACTTACCCCACATATTTGGGTGGCCGTTTCTACGATACCATTCTGAAATCTACTCCAATATTCTTCTATCTCGCAGTCTTCATCATTCAATAGCGGTTCCAACCTTTCTTTCAGTTCTAACTTATATTTCTCACGGACAGTCTCATCTTGCAAATTTTCGACTTTCACTCTTTTCCTTCCAGACATACGTACCTGTGGGCGATGTCGCCATTTTTTGAGCAGACCTGCTATTCTTGACACCAAAAGAAAATGGTCGCTTCCGACATTTACTCCACGGTACACTCT
Organism: Stenoptilia bipunctidactyla; assembly: GCA_944452665.1. Taxonomy (NCBI): domain Eukaryota; kingdom Metazoa; phylum Arthropoda; class Insecta; order Lepidoptera; family Pterophoridae; genus Stenoptilia; species Stenoptilia bipunctidactyla. The sequence goes on from OX101723.1 coordinate 712,774, forward strand.
CGTATCCTTAACTTTCGTTCTCAATCGTTCATCCACTATTACAAAGTCAATCATACTTCTCTCAGACTGTCTCTGCCATTTATGCACATGAATCATTTTGTGACTAAACATAGTGTTAGTCACCACAAGCTTTCTCTCCAAACATACATCTAACAGACTTGTGCCATTATCATTTATTCTTTCGTCACCAAAATTACCTAACACCCTTTCATACCCATCACGCTTTACCCACCCAGCCATTAAAATCGCCTAACATAACAATCCTTTCATTATCTTCACACCTTCCAAGCACATCTCTTACATTGTCCCAAAACTCTTCCCTGACTGCCTGTGGCTTGGACATATCTGGCGCATACAGACAACGGATAAAAATCCTTGTCAAACCTACTTTCAGTCTCAACCACAGGAGCCTGGGACTCACATACTCATAACCTTTCACACAATCACTCATTCTTTCCGACAAAAGAACGCCCACACCTTGGCTTCCTCTCTCAAACTCTTCTACTCCCGCCCAGTAAGCAGAGAGTCGGCCATGCGTGGACATTCCACAACCTTTCTTTTTCGACTCGCTCACACCTAACACGTCAATGTTCCTGGCATTCATCACCTCGCATATTCCATCAATCTTATCATCTATTCCTCCACAAACATTCATCGTCGCAAATAAGCATTCCCCTGCCCTCTTTTTGCCTGCTGTGGGGACAAGACGTGACGTGTGGCAATGCACGTCGCCGTCGGGAATATTGCCCCCCCCAGATACGATGGGGCAGCCTGAGTTGACCTCAGGGAGGGATTCTCCAGCTCGACTGGTACCCTCCTGGGGTAGTGTATTTCTTATTCCACTCCTCATCATATCTGATTCTCCTACTTCATCGGATAGGAAAGGATTGGGTAATTTGGAAAGGAATTATGAATGACGGGAAGGAAAAAGGTATTATGAGGATGCTGCATGCACGGAGGGGACGTTTGTTGTGTACGCAGTAGCTAGGGAAGCCGGGGTCGCTTACCCGAGTGCCTTTTCTTCACATTCGGACAGACTACTGAAGAGAACACCCCTTGACACATTATAACCTCTTTCCCTTGTATAATTTTTACATCAAAGTAAATAAAATCCTCAGATAATCACACATGGCCCCAAAGGAAGCATAGCTTGTGCTATGTGATACCATGTAGCGAACTAGGGGGAACCTAGAATATAAATAGATAAACACCTAGACACGAAACATTTTTTTTCTTGTTCCGTGCAGGAGTCGGACCCGCAACCACTGGTGTCTGAGGCAAATAGGCTTACCCCATCGCCAAAGTGGTTGTCGCCCGTGCCAAATGCCGTCAACAGTATGCCCGCGAAGAGAAGCAGCTGGCACATTCTATGTTTTTATGAGCGATTATATGGAACTATTTTTCTATTTAAAAAAAAAACAAACGACGACAAACGTTAGCATTTGTTTACGCGAGAGATGTGATATTTTTGAGCTGGCAACCATATAAAACAGAATATTGGTTTTCGAACAAAATAAATATTTTTTTATTCAATTCAATACTTTGAAAAATATGGTAGGCAAACAATTCGTGGAAAGTAGCCTTCGAATAGTAGATATCACACATTTTACTGTTTAACACCATCCAATGTTATGTCATTATTTATTAAACTATAGGGTCTTTCAAAAGGACGGGTTTAATATTTTTTTAGCCTAAATTTAACGATATTGTTATGGATGACATATTGTGTTTCTAGCAAGATGGCACAGCACAATGAACATTTTGCATGAACGATTTGAAGGTAGGGTGATTTCATGCAAAAGTGAGTTGTGAGATGGTTATTGGTGGTTATTGGTAATGGTTTTGATTCAGCTGAAAATTGGACCTCTCAGATTTGTGCCACTGTTCAAAGAGGAGGCGAGCAGTTAAATGATGCCATAATCAAAACAAAATGGCATGAATAGGTATTTCAAATAAAAGAGTAATTTCGTAAATATCTGGCACACAGCCTATTTTATTCCATTTTGAAATCGACCCGTCTTTATTGAAAGACCCTGTATAATCAGATGCATAATTACATTAAAATTTAATTAAAGATTATAATAAATATTAGACCATAATTTCAATTTGTAATATTGCTTACTTAACCCACGTCTGAGTAAACCTTTCTCTTCATAAATAACTACTGGATCGGTGACATTTGGCTGCAAACCTGGAACGAACAGAGGTCACTGCTTGCTGAATCCTAAAGGGGTCTTAATAAGCAGGAGTTGATTTGGCATTTTTACGACACGGCTAGTAGGGCTATCACCGACCACAGACATACATCTACATAGATAACGCAAATGCATGTACTTCGCGTGTCCGAACCCCGACCAAGCTTAAAGTTGGTAGCCGCTAGATTCAGTGCGCGCGTATGTACTAGTATGTTTAATAGAAAATCGATATCACAATATCGATATCATTCTTAATAATCGGTTTTTTTGGGGGCACCGGTGTTTTTGAATCGGTTTATATGTCCCATCTCTAAATAACAGCAGTGACGTCACAGTTAAGTAGAGGTTAAAAAGTCGGTACGCTTGGTTTCAATACAAATCGTGAAACGTGCGTCACCTGTGTAGATGTATGACTGTGAAGCCGACCATACACTATTTAATTTAATTTCCTCCTCAATAATATGACCTCAATAACATTTATCAAAATCTCAAAAATGAGAATTGTGCTAAAAATATTTAATATTACAAAGTAATAAAAGTTGTCAAAAGCAGAGACTAGCCTTAACCGTAATTATGTTGAGCTAAAGAATAAATTGAAATAAATTACAAATCGTGGTTACACCTCGAATGATTTATTACATTTTAAATCACTCTAATGTCAAGTTATGTAAAACAATATTCCCTGGAAACTTAAAAAAATCATGTATATTAATAGCTTTTTAATAGTTTTTTAATTTCACTTTGTGTGGTGGATTTCTTTTTAAAACTTCAAGTGCAGGTCTGAGGCAAGGATAATTTAGTACTCAACTAAAATAACAAGCACTAAGTAAAATAATAAGATTAGTGAGTATTCAAGAAATTACTTCTTTTTAACGTTTCCGTGGTGCAGTGGTCTCGACGATATCAAGGGTGCGACCTCACGATTGGAAAAAAACGTACCGGGTCTTTGCGATTATCTTTATTGTGTATTTTTTTTCTCTACATATAAAAAAAGTCCCCTGACGCATATATCTTTCTGTTTGTCTGTCGCTCTGTTCGAGTTTTCAACAATAGGTAGGGTGATCCCTGAGGAAGGTTTAGGTGTATAATAAGTTAAGGTTTTATGCAAACAGACGATTTTACGACGAAATTAAATCAACATGTCGGAATAAATTAAGCTGTTCGGGAGCTTTCCTTGAAAACCCTGCCATAACCTTTTAAGTTACACAAAAACAATGTATGGTGAGATTGTACCTCATTAATAGATCTACAAAAGTCTGCAATAGTATCCTAAAATATATTTATTCTGTTTATTTTCACTGTCTTGTGTATCTTTTTTTTTTTTTTTTTTTTTTTTTTTTTTTTTTTTTTTTTTTTTTTTTTTTTTTTTTTTTTGGTGGGTAGTATTAAAACAAGTAACACTAAGCTCTTCTAAACTATTCTAGGAAATTTAGGCAAAGTAAATAATAAGACAATTTTTATGCATAAATCTAAAGTTTAATACATACCACCTGCCCTACAGTGTTTTCCTTAAAAAACTTCACTATTAATTACACATAACCTCAACAATAATGGCACAGTCACAGAAACCTAACATTGACGATGTCCAAAGATCAATGACTGCTATGAAGGCTCTTTTCTGTGAGCAGTTAGCAGCTTTTAGTAATAAACTTGATCAGAGTGGACCAACTCCTACATTAACAAGTTTGAGTGCTGAGTTTTCCAACTTCAAGTCCTTTGTACTGGAAACTATAAAAATTCTTCAAAATCAAATAGATATTCTTGCACAGAGTGTCGAAAACATAGAAATGCGCAGCCGAAAGAAGATTCTTCTACTCCACGGTGTACCAGAACAACAAAAGGAAGACCTCTCCGCAGTGGTGGTGAATGTTGTTGTGAACCAATTAAAAATTCCTAACTTTTTATCTGAAGATATTAGTAGATGTCACCGTATGGGTCGTGTTTCATCCAATAAGCCTAGGCCAATACTGTTCAAAGTTTGTAATGTGACCCAAAGAGATCTTATCTGGTTTGCCAAGACTAACTTAAAGGATTCTGGTGTAACAATTTCCGAGTTTTTAACTCGTACACGGCACGAATTATTCATGGCAGCGAGGAAACGCTTCGGCGTCACTAAGTGCTGGACGCGGGAAGGCGCTGTGTTTGTGATAGGCTCCAATGACGTCAGGCTCCGAGTAAACAGTTTAGGAGACCTCGATACGATTGCAGAACCACAGCAGCCACTGAAACCAGACGTCTCAAAGCCAGTATCGGCAAAGGAGGCTCCGGCCCCAAGGTCTAAGCGTCCAACTACGGCCAAGAAGTAGTCCGGTATTTAGCTGTATCTTTTGTTATTAATTTTTTTCTTACAAAATATTTCCATTTACTCAATATTCCAGAAGTACCTTCTTTTGCTTTGTTCCCCGTTTTTAATTATCATTATTTTTAGTACCCCCTTTCAGCTTTTAATCTTTGTTTACTTTTTTTTTGTATTTTGTGTACAAACGATAATCTCTCAAATCACTGTCAGTGTCTTACTAAGCTGTCAATCAACATTGTTTTTAAATAAGACAATCTGACTGGCAATGTTAACCATACATACAGCCTTGACAGATGTGTCAATCAATGATCAAGTATCACATAAACGGGTGCGTTTCTGGTAATGTTGTTTTAAGGTATATTTTATTCTGATAAGTATTTTTATATTTTATATTATGTGTCGTTCAATACTCGTAGCGTTCAGAGTAGTTTTCTTATCTATTTTTATTATTTGTATACCTAGTTCTAGCAACTGATAACGGTATTTTAATTGTTGTGTATGATGTATTTTTTATCTTTAAATCCCATTCTGCACAGTCGGCGGGTGGTCAAAATGACTATTTGGGACGAAAACTTTGTTATACGTACCTACATCGTTATTGTATTTATTTATAATATTAATTTAATTAAGTATTTATATAATTAGCCAATATCAGCACATTCTTATTTATTTACATTAACACATTGTTAACTTAGTTTGCCAAATGAATAATAGCAAATGTTTTGGGTCTGTCTATGAATCTTGTTCAAGTGAAAGTGATCTTAGCTTCTCTAGTACCTCTGGATCACTCGGAGATTTTCTACAGTCTCAATTTTCAGATGTATCACGTAATTTTAACGTAGTCCACATAAATGCACAGAGTATTCCTGCTCATCATATAGATATGCTTGACTCCTTTAATTTTCAACATCTTCACGCTATTCTCGTATCTGAATCCTGGCTAAAACCTTGCCTTCCTTCCACTTTATATTCCATACCAGGATTTCAGCTTATACGGAATGACAGAGTTAGTAGAACTGGTGGTGGTGTGGCTATATATTTGAGAGCGGGTATTAAATTTAAAGTTATATGCCAGTCGAACGAGCTATCAGACCCCGGACTGGAGTATCTTTTTATTGAGATTGTCCTATCACACACTAGGGTTATTTTAGGAGTTGTTTACAGCCCATCGCTGCAAATAAACTATTTTGTAGAGCTGGAAAAGCTATTAGAAAATCTTACTCCGCAATATGATCACACTATTATTATGGGTGATTTTAACACTTGCATGTTAAAAGATGACCACCGTTCTAAAAAACTCAAATCAACTGTGGAATCCAGTAATTTACAAATAGTCCCTCTCAATGCTACACATTTTTTTCCCAACTGTGCCCCGTCTCTTCTTGATTTAATAATCGTTTCTTCATTAAATCATATTGCCAAACATGGCCAGCATAGTGCTGATGCTTTCTCTTACCATGACCTTCTATATTTATCTTATAAGATCCGTCCTCCTAAAGTCAAGCCCAAAATCCTCATGCGTCGTAATTTTGTTGGTATGGATAAAAATAAACTCTACGCAGATGCAGCCAAAACAGATTGGTCATCAATAGATCGTTTAGTAAATGTAACTGATCAGATAGATTTGTTAAATTCCCTCTTAATAGATCTTTATAATCAACATGCACCGATTCGTCCTGTTAAAATTAGGCATCCACCTGCTCCGTGGCTAACGGAAGATATTAAGCTGCTATTAAAGAAGAAAAATTCAGCACGTTCCAAATTTAAAAAAGACCCTACTGACATAAACAAGCAGCGCTACAAGACTGTCAGAAATCACTGCAATAAGATGTGTAGGGACGCACAACGTCGCCATATTCACTCGTCAGTACATAATAAAAATCCCGGTAAAGTCTGGAAATTTTTAAAAACCTTGGGCATTGGCAAAACTTTACAGAAAAATTCTTCTAAAATTGATTTAAATGCATTAAATAAGCATTTTTCTTCTGAAACACTAATGGATAGATCGGATATAAATCAAACCATTCAATATCTTTCATCATTGCCACGTCCAGATTATCCTTCATTCGAATTACGTCAATTTTCGGTTTGTGATGTTAAGAAGAATATCCTATCTATTTCCTCTAACGCCGTAGGACATGACTGCATTAGCCGTGCTATGATTATGCCAATTCTCGACATACTCACTCCTGTCATCACGAAAATATTTAATCATTCCATTACCTCTGCTACCTTCCCTGATTCCTGGAAATACTCTCACATAATACCTTTGCCCAAAAAGTGTAATCCTGATTCCTTTTCCGACTACCGCCCCATATCTATTTTACCTTTCCTTTCTAAGGTATTAGAACGCCTTATACACCATCAACTCCAACTTTTCCTTAATAAATATAATGTATTAAGTCCTTTCCAATCCGGATTTCGTCCTGGTCATAGCACGGTTACTGCCCTCGTGAAAATAACAGACGATGTGAGACTAAACATGGAAAACAGACAATTAACCTTATTGACGTTGCTTGATTTTAGTAACGCATTTAATACGGTAGATTTCGATATTCTTCTTGCAGTTTTACGCTCACTTAACATATCTCCAACGACAATTGACTGGTTTCGTAGTTATCTACAAGGACGCCGGCAAAGAATAAACTTAGAAGACAGTGTTTCCGACTGGTGTACTACAAATGCCGGTGTTCCTCAAGGCAGTGTGCTATCTCCTCTTCTTTTTTCAATTTTTATTAATTCTATTACATATTCCTTAACTTCTTCCTACCACTTATATGCAGATGATCTTCAATTATACACTCAAGCTCATCCTGACGATATACATGCAGCAATACGGGTAATGAACTGCGACCTTTGTAAAATATCTAAATGGAGTCAAAGTTACGGCATAAAAATTAATCCATCAAAAACCCAAACCATTGTTATAGGCAGTCCTAAAATGTTAGGAAAGGTTAAAATTAATTTGCTGCCTCCTGTCAAATTCGACGGCGTACATATTCCCTACAGTTGTGTAGTTAAAAACCTTGGAGTTTACATAGATAACACCTTGTCATGGAAACACCAAGTTGACTCCGTCCGCAGAAAGATGTTTGCTGCAGCAGGGTCATTAAGGCGCCTACAAAACTTTTTACCCATACCAACAAAGATTGCCTTAGCACAGTCACTCCTCCTCCCAATACTGGATTACGCAGATGTCAGCTATCTAAATTTGTCCGAGGAGCAACTTGATAAACTTGAGCGCCTTCAAAACTTATGTATACGATTCATATACTCATTACGAAAGTATGACCATATCTCAGAATTTCGCGATAAGCTCAAGTGGCTTCCAATTCGTCTTCGCAGGAATACACACATTTTAGCTCTTCTTTACAAGACACTATTCCACCCATGCCTCCCTGAATATTTAAAAAAATGTTTTAGGTTCCGACATGAAGATCATGATCGACGTCTACGTTCTTCCAACAACATGATGCTATCTACTCCCCTTCATACGTCTGAAATATTCCATAGATCGTTCTCCGTTAACGCAGTATGCTTATGGAATTCATTACCATCCAGTTTACAGGACTCGAAGACACTCAATTCTTTTAAACGAAATCTGAAATTATTTTATTTGCGCAAATGATATTTATTTATTCCTCTGTTATAAATTTATATATATTATATGAAATTTATTTTATATATGTACATTATTTACTATAAACATTATTTATTCTATTTTTATTTACTTTTGTTCTATTTTTATGTCCTTATTCGAAATGTTCTGGTTTTTGTATTATTTTGTCTCTTAACTACTTTCTGTTTTTCTCTGAAATGTTTTTCTGTTAAGATTTATTTATAAGTACCTATGTGTAAGTTACTGTATTTTTATTTTTATTAGGTTGCCTGGAAGAAATCGCTAATAGCGATAAGGTCACCTAGTTGTCGATGTATGCTATTCTGTAAAACTAAATATTTGATAGTGACAATAAAGAGTTATATTATTATTATTATTATTATTATATCAAGAATCCTTTGAAAATATCTTGGTTCACTGTTTATCGCTACTCCTGTCCAGAATATTTGTGTAGTCTTTGATTTTGCCAACTTTATATGTTAAATCGTCACAGTAAAAGTTCAAAGACTTTCAATAATTACCGAAAATTGTTACTAGAAACCACTATTAAAGTGATATAATATCCAAGAAAAAGAGCTTCTTACCATTTTAAAAGCAGACATGGTCCCTCAAAACTAATTAAAAACTCACACATAAAAGGTTAATAATTTTACTAAATACAACAAGTTTGTTTAAGTAATCCAAGTGATAACACGTTTTCTGTAATTATTTAAGAAGTAAGCAGTTCGAAAAAACAATCTTAAAAATAAGCACCTATAATCAACACATACAGTCTTCAGATAATTGAATAGTACTCCAATATTCGGCCATCCATCACACTTAACAATATTTTTTCCGTTGGCACAAGCTTGTAGTTGTACTGATGTAGATAACACCGCGTTCAGGAAATTGACTCGGACACCGCACGGATGTGGAGTGACACGTGCGTGACTGCAGCCGAGCTGGTCCGCCAGTTTCTTCAAGTGATTGTTTTATCCAATAGAAGATTTGGACTGAACATTCATGTCGATATTGAGTAATTATTTTAAAACTTTTACTGAAATCGATCCTTTAAGAATCTAGCGATAGCCAAACGATGAAACAGATATTTTTTTATCATTTTTAAGTGTTCTGTGTCTGTGTTTTTATTAAACCGCCATCATCAACAAAAAAATTAAATGTTAGGTGAGTCCTTTACTAAAAAACGCGGGTAGTCGCAGCGGTAACACGCAATTTGGTGTGCTCTCAGTTTTTATTTATTTTTTAATATTCCCATTGTTTCTAAAGGTTTAATGTTATTTATTTGGCACAAAACTCACTTTCACTCACTTAACACAAAGTCATCAAACAAGATACCACATATTTTCAAATTGGATGCACTAGCTAAGATGATTGAAACACGCTTCAGCGAATTTGATGAGCTGGAAAAAGCTGGAAAAAGTCGCTGGCAAGTCCCCAGTATATCCTGATCTCATCACATTGTCCCAGGATTACCAGTCTTTCAACATCTTAGCTTGGCAGATGTTCAAGCAGCTAAAGTTGGAAATGGAAAAACAACCTTCAACAAGACAGGTTAGAAACTGCTTCACGTAAAAAGGTACTTCTTTTTCATGGCATTCCTGGAAAAGAAAATGAGAAGCCTCATGAAGAAGTTCATAACGTCATATGCAACCAAATGAAGATGAATGATTTCAACAGGGACTACTTAGAAGTCTGCCATTGACTAGGAGATTCTTCACAACGAATAATCAGACCATTTTTAGTACAGCTTAGTAACATAGAATCACGGCACCTTATATGGGACAGTAAAACTACTGTTAAAGGCACGGGCATAATAATATCTGTAACAATATCTCGAACAAATTATATCCCAGTTCCCTTCAGATTCCATAGCAACGGATGTTCCAGCTGCAATAAAGCACGTAGAAAAATCTCCACGAAAAACTAGCCGGCGTCACTAAATTTAATTTTTAATAAGATTATCTACGTTTATTTTTCTCCTTTTTTTTAAATTAATGTTTGTGAATAGTGACTCGTGCAAGAAATTATATTTAATTTATTAATTGATTTAGAAATTGGTTTTAATTTATATTTTATTATATATTTTTTTTTAATTTTGATTAACGCACTTAATGATTTTGATGATAACTTTTTCTCTTGCTCATCTTCTACATGTAGCTTCACTAGCGCTGATAGTATTCTCTCACCACCAATGACTTTGCATGATGAACTCTCTTCCTCGTTCTCTAATTATCCCCTTAATCTTTAAATGGCACACATAAACGCTCAAAGTGCACTCAGTCACTTTTCTGACTTTTTGGCCTCATTTAGTACAAATAACATCGATGCGTTATTAATCTCCGAAACCTTTTTGAAACTTTCTCTTCCTTCCGCTCACAACATACTACCAGGATTCAATCTTATCGGAAATGACAGAACTGGTAAAGGGGGCGGTGGTGTGGCGATATACTTTCGTGCAGACATACCCTATAAAGATGTAAATGCTTCTTCATCTTTGTACTCTAAATCCGCTGAATATCTAGCCATCGAAATAACAATACAACATACAAAAGTACTTCTTGATGTATTTTACAATCCACATGTGAACATTGATTATTTCGATACCCTAGACATTTTTTATCTATAATTTCTGTTCTTTCTATGATCATGTTCTAGTGCTCGGTGATTTCAACACGTTTATGATCAAAAATAACCCCCGTTCCCGTAAATTAGAATCTCTCCTGTCCTCATACTATCTCAATTTCTTACCTTTAGCTCCTACTCATCACTTTCTGAATTGTGTTCCCTCTTTAATTTACCTCATGATAGTCTCCTCTCCCATTAATGTTACTAATCACGGACAGATTACAGCGCCGTTTTCCTATCATGACCTTATATTTCTTAGTTACCGCCTTCGTCTCCCCAAACAAAAACCAAAAACTGCTTCTCCGAAGTTACAAAAACATAAACTTAGAGTCCTTGAAGCAAAATTACTAGTAAGATTGACTGGTCACCGGTACCTGAAAGTTCTTGTATAGATCTCAAATTGGAACGTTTTAATGCTTTACTCCTGGATAGTCAAAATTAAACATAACCCTGCTCCTTTGCTGACAGATTCCATAAAAGAGGTAATGGCTCTTAGGAACAAAGCCAAAAGAAGGTATAAACGTTGCCCCTCAGAGCATACTACGTTTTAAAAACTTCGCAATCGTTGCATCCGCCTATGCCGTGATGCTAAGAGACGGCACTTTCATGATTCTCTCGTCAACCATAGCTCTGCAGAAGTAGATTTTTTAAACTCCTTTCGAACGTTGAAGTGTCTTCAAAGCTTCCTACCATTGCAGACGATGATCTCCCTTGCGAAAGCGCTTATTCAGCCTATCATAGACTACGCCGACGTTTGCTACTTAGATGCTACTGAGGAGCTCTTGAGTGAGCTAGATCGGTTACAAAATCTGTGTATACGCTTTATTTTCAACCTCAAAAAGTACGACCATGTCTCTGTGTATCGTCAGCAATTTAAGTGAGTCCCTATCCTACTACTTAATGTCCTTCACAATCCAAATGCTCCAAAATATTTGAGTGAGCGATTTTCCTTTGTCCATTCTAATGATACGCCATGCCGAGCACATAAGCGTACCTTACTTTATTTAAAACCACATAAAACGGATTACTTGTATTTATATAACAACAGGTCTAATTATATAAAATACTAGCTTTATCCCGCAACTTCGTATGCGCATGACTACCCTTCTCGCGGAAATTTCAGAAACTATACAACCAGACACCCACTGAAAGAACCTTTATATCAAGTATCACACCCATGCTTTCAAGGAATAAGTTTTTTTCATACAAACTAAAAATCATATATTTCCCGTGCCCGTGGGAATTTTGGGATTTTTTTTCGTAGCACAACCAGTCACTCTTTGAGGAACCTTTATGCCAAGTATCACATCCGTACACTCAAGGAATAAGATTTTTCATACAAACTAAAAAGTTCAACCCCTTCCCGTGGGAATTTCGGGAATTCCTTCCATAATACAAACAAACAGTTATTGAGGAACCTTTATATCAAGTATCACATCCGTGCACTCAAGGGATGGGATTTTTATACAAACTAAAACATCATATATTTCCAGTTCCCGTGGGACCTTCGGGAATTTCATAACACAACCAGACACACATTAAAAAACCTTTACACCAAGTTTCACATCGGTGCACTCAAGGAATAAGATTTTTCATACAAACTAAAAAGTCCTATTTTTCCCGTTTCCGTGCGAATTTCGGGAATCCCTTCCTTAGTGCACCCCTACATCCCCTAAAGAATGTATGTTCCAAATTTCAGCTCTCTACGCCCAGTAGTTACGGCTGTACGTTGTCTGTCAGTCACATATATTATTATTATATATATTTAGATATTTTATTTATGTAAATGAGTGTTTTTAGTGAAATAGTATAAATAAGTAAATATTTTTATAAGTAGGTACGCACGCACTACAATGCTCTTTTTTTTAAACCTGTCGACCTGTTAGAAGTAAGCTTTGTACCTTTGTACATTGTTTAGCTTTTAAAATATAACGTAATTCATACCACTGCGTGTACATAAATAATTAAAATTATTTATTACGTAAATAAATAAATTAAGTGAAGGACTCATAATCCGACAAGCATCTGCACTCACTCCTGACGAAGAAATCGAGTTTGAAACAAGTCGTACGCTTACAACAATACCGTGTGAGTAAAAAACGCATAATTAGCCAGTGTAAGTATAAACCGAGTTAAGGCATTTGACTCAGAGTGGAGTGACACGTGCGTGACTCTAGCTAAGCTAGTCTGCCGGTTGTTTCGAGTGATTGTTTTATCTAATAAAAGATTTAGGCCAGTACTTAACTGTAACAGAGTCATTTTGAGATGAAGTAATTATTTTAAAGCTATTAATGAAATCGTTCTACAAAATACTAGCGATAGTCAAAGGGCGAAATGGATTAATATGCATTAATTTGCAAGTTTTGTTTTTATGCGTTTATATAAACCATCGTCATCACTACAGCAACCTTTACTCACACTCCGACTAGTTTTTGCAATTACCCCTGAAGAAAATCGAGTTTAAAACTAGTCGTACATGCAATAACGGGTGAGTAAAAGTCACATAATAAATAATCAAAATTCGTTGTAATAAGCATGTTTAGTATAAAGCGAGCTGAGGCAATTGACTAAGATTGGAATGACACTTGTGTGACACCAGCCGAGATGGTCCGCTAGTTCCTTCAAGTGATTGTTTTATCTAATAAAATATTAAGGCCAGTACTGAAACAAAGTCATTGACAAGATTGAAAAAGCTTTTGCTGCAATCGATTTTACATTATTTTAATAAAAAAATTCTTCGAAAAAAAGTAGTTTATCTTTTTTAAAAGGAATTTAATATACCTATTCGCATATACATACATATATTAAGCAAAGCCTGGTTAAATAAAAAAAATCATTGATTTAAGAGTAATTAAGCATTTTATATGCAAAAACCTTAAAATATTATTAAAGCCTGTTCACTCTAAATTTTGAATGAATATTTATTTAAATAAAGACTACTGCGCGCTACAACAAAACATCTCGTAGTAACGTCGTAGTATTATCAATGAAATGCAGCGTCGTCGTAGTAGCTATGGTCATCAACAGCGACTACTTGTAAAAAAGCTTGTGATGCCATTTTTTTGTACAAACGGCTACTAAAATAAATATGTAGGTACTTTTATATCGTATCAAAGAAAATTACATTTAAATTTGACTGATGACTAAAAAACAACTCTGTAAACAGAGTTAATTTTAATTAGCACATAACCTCATTCAGGCAGCCTCTCCACAACAATCCCAACCACATTTTTTCTACGACTTTTTGCAAACCTTGATGTATAACACAAAAAAAAAGAAAAACAAACACTTTGCTCCCTCTGTCATTTATTACTCTGTATTTTTATGCGCAACCCCGCGCCCCGCTGCACGCGGCATGAAGTAAGTTGCGTGGCATCAGTGTAAATAGTTTAGAGAAAAAAATATTTTTTGTATGGGAAAACTTAAATTTTTAAATTATTAATTTTAAAAAGTCGTAGAATAAATATTGTTGTGATGCGCTAATTAAAATTTACCCTGTATAATTCAAAGTATAAATTTTAACAGAAAAAGTTGATTTATGAACCTGTAATTTATGTCTACACTCACCCATCTTCAATTATTTATTTTGAGATTTGAGCTTTGATTCGAAATATTTTATACCAAATATTATGTTCGTTTTTTTTAATAGATAATTAAATGAGAGAACCGCCGCACCGAAGGCTGTATATTTTTTTAGGTGTGTTTTATTCATTTTCTTTCATTCAGCATAAATTTTTCTACGTCAAAATATTATTCGTCTTGCTGAAAAAATTTTGGTGCTTTTCTATGACTTAATTAAATTTGGCAACATTAATAAACAAACACTTTTTAAATTAGTTTTTTTTTATCTGTATCGACTACAATAATGCTACAAAAGCGTAAATAAACAGATATTTTAATATCTCAAATTAAATTGCCTTGTTAACAAATATTCATTAATTGCCGTCAGCTTTGGTATTCAAACAAATTAAAACTGTGCAGTGCAAATCAACAATAATTGCTTTTAATAATTAACAGGCGCGAGTGATTTGGATCACAATCGGGTTTTGTACTACAAATCACTGTGGACGTTGTGGGGTAAGTCATAAGATGCTTTATTCTATAAATCATTATTAAACTAGTGGTATCTTGGTGGTTAGAATTTGACCGCAATTCATAAATTTCATATTTTGTGCTTCTTCTCTATATGAAATACAATTATGTCAAATTTCTCATTTCTCCGGTAGAGCAATGTGTTTCGAAAGGAAAGCAAAGATTTTACTTTAAGTTTTAATATTTTAATTCCCAATATCACATATTAGACGACAGCTAGGTAGTCACATATTTTAATTGAATATTAATCTTTTAATCTCAAAAAATTGACGAATAAACACTAAATGGAACCTAACAAACGTACTACCATTCCAATGTACATTTGAAGATGTTCTTAGCAAGATAGAGATCCTAGAATCAATTTGTAAGTACTTTTTGGTCTGCTATGAAGTGCTTTGTCTTTTATTATATTGGTACCACCATTTATATAAGAATCAAATAACACAAATTCACCATTATACCTTGATAAATTCACTTTATGTCTAAAAATATTAACTGAAATTGGGCTTCATCTTTTTAAGACAGGCTTATCAGAAAATAAGACGGACGTAAAACGAAATTACGCAATGCCACGAACGTACTCGTATTACGTATTTCAAAAAAGGTAAGGCATTGAAATTGACGCCTGCCTACGCAAAGATATTGTTATTTTACATAAGTTTAAATGTCAAATGAAAAAAACGGCTATATTTGGGCTTAGCTTTTTCGAATAAATATTGGAATAAATAATATCACGCCAGATTATGTTTTGTTATTTTAAAGGATATGTTTTGAAGACATCTTTGAACATAGATTTATTCGGTAACTTGATATATGTTTTTTCTACTTTATGTCTGTTTCGAACAGAAATACAACATACATAACTTCATGCCTGTATCCATTATGGGGCAGGCAGAACACCAGAGGTTATTAAACCACTGATGTCACGTTTGACAAATTTGGAGGCATTTTAATGGTGGTCAGAGACTATTCCTGTGACAGGGGGTCAGTCTATCGCCCTTAAAGAAACCTCCTATAAAACTTCTGTCCCTTAACGGACTTTTACAGTATGCCCGGGAAGAGAATCAGCTGGAAAATTATATGTTTTTCCTTTGCCTCCAGTCCAGCACGGAAGCCACAAATACGAATTGTACAGAAATAGTATATAATTTTTTTATGGATTCAATTGTAACAGAGTGAAAATGGCAGCCTTATCTTTAGAAGATGATCTTTTCGAGATTTTCATCAAAAGAATTTATTATCCAATTTCTATGTCATTTCAAAGCTCTCTTAAATCATTATTATCGTCGTTCCAACTAAATATCATGTGCTCACTGCAGAGTCTTGAGCCTTTTTGCTTGAGTGACTAGGAGATATTAGCCATAAACCACCTATTTGGCTCAATGTTGATGGCGGTTATAAAAATTCTCAGGCGTTGTAATCGTTTCAGACAAACTATAATAAATAAAATTAAATAAATAAAAGCCCCTGACAATCACACCAACTATATGGCCCCAAACTAAGCAGAGCTTGTGATATAAGATACCATGTAGTGAACTAGGGGGGAACCTAGAATATTAATACATAAATAGATAAACGCCCAGACCCGGACCATTTTCTTTTCTTGTTCCGTGCGGTCGAACCCGCGATCACTGGCGTCTGTGGCAGACAGTGTTACCCCATCGCCAAAGTGGTCGTCAAAGAACGACATATACTAACTTATATTATTTACAGAAGTCGCCGAGAAAAATTAGTAATTGGCAGCTGTACATCCTTGCGCTGAACGTTACCTACTACATCGAATCATATGGCTCCTGTCCACTGCACCTAAGCCTCTTGAGTACAAAAAAGAGACTTAACAAAACCTGAAAAAGTTTGTAACGTAGTTCTGCCCCTGTTTCACTTTGTATTTCCAAAATATTTTTTTTTCAACCAATCATATAACAAGAGTTCATAAACAAACTTTTTAGTTTTATTATAGAAAAACAGATAAATTAACTGCAACACTACGTAATGCTCGAGGGATAAATCTCCGTGCACTTCTCGGAACACGTGTATTAATAACGTTATGCCGTATGCGACATCTTACAAATTACCAAGAAAGGAGTTAAAATATGACTGTATTTATTGATGATGGAAAGTAATAGTAACATGATATAAAAATAATCGTCACATCATCAAAAGTTTAATGAGCTCACTTCTTCTTCTTCTTAGCGTGTCGATGAATATTTACTTATATTATATTTTGCCCGCCCAGAAACTTGCCACCTTTATGGCATTATTGGTGGCTTGTGCAAGGTCCTCAGTAGTGCAGGTTTCCGGGTACATGGGGCAGGAGAGAAGGTGTTCCATTGTTTGTGGAGTCGCGCCGCCCAAACAATGCTCATCTCCGTCAACGCTGAAACCCCATTTCACAGTGTTTTCCTTGCTACTGCCGACTTGGGTCCGGAGTCTGTTTAGGGAATTCCAAATTGGCCATGGCAACTCTTTTCTGGGCGGAAGGTGTTCAGACAGAGGCAAGGGGGGTTGTGCAAATTTTTCACTCCATAAGTTGACTCTCGTTCTAGCGGCATCGGCAGGGTTTATTGGGGGGACCGAGTGGTAAAAACTTTTTCGGCTACATTAATATTGCATTTCAGTGAGCTCACTGAAATGCAATATTAATGTATCACTGATTTTTGATCATTATTTTGTATAGACGATACTCTATAAAAAAGTATCTTTTTATTTTTGCATAAACATATCAATTACGTAAAAAGTGGCACTTAAATTATTACTACGATACTCCTAACGCCGCAATTTGATATTTGCACCACAGCCAGATTCGGCCGATCTTCGGCCGTATATCAAGCACATTCAGACACATTGGCCGTATTAATGAATTGCTGGCAACCCGACTGCACTGTGATTTAAACGTTTTTGCATTAAATTATGGCTCTATTGCTAAGACTAAACAATAGAATGCAGTTTGCATTTTAGACATATACAAGCGCTGAGAAAGCAATCGATGTTTTTATTGTTACTACGTATGTACCATTAGTAGCTTAATTTGCTCAAAAGAGGAAAAAGCCGGTGGTCTTTTATATTCCAAACGACATATCTATTTTCTTATTAACCAAAAAAGGGTTATTTACCATGTTTTACTGTATTATAAGTACCCGATGACATAATACTGTTGAGTGCTGGGTAATAAGAGAGTCGTTACAGACATTATTGGATTTTCTAGCTTAAACCTTAAGGTATTCAGACATTATTCATTTAATAATCATAATAATTTAATTTAATAGAATTTTATCAGTAACACAGATTCAAAACGAAACAATATTTTATACCAGATTTTGTATTTGCAGATTTAAGATTTAATAACAGATTTATTTGTTATTTGCATCGTAGTGGCCGAGCGTGAAACTTTCGATCACGGTATTACCTACTTCAATTTAAAAAAGTATAAAAAAGAAAACATTTATATTTGTATAGATCGAAGTAAAATTATCTTTTCAAAGGATACTTATTTCTATCCTGTGACCATTATAAGTAATATTTCTTTCATACATATGTACATAACTTCACGCCTGTGTCCCTTATGGAACATTGGAGGCTATAAAACTATCTGATGTCACGTTTGACAATTTTGGAGATATTATAATGAGGCAGATGATGGATAGAGACTTTTGCAGTGACAGGGGTCAGCCTATCACCCACAAAATCGCCAACAAAACCTCTGTCCCATACATAACTGACTTTTACAGTATGCCCGGGAGGAAAAGCAGCTGGTACACTCTATGTTTTCTTTTGCTCCCAGTCCAGCATGGAAGAATTTTTTAAAAACAGGCTTCAGTTTATACAGACACTTTACTGTTACATTTCATACACAATTTATGATTTAAGTATCAATTAATTTTCGTTTGGGTAAATTTTTAATATATTATGTATTTTTTTCGTTTTCATTGACGCTTAACATTGACGTATTAATGAGTTTGCGACTTTGTGTAGTTTCCAAGGACGGTGCCTGCATAGTTGAAATATTTGTGACGACCACAAGTCTGATATTACTTGGAAGCTAGTTGCGACCCTGCTACAAAATTATTAAATAGAATATCTTAATTATTATAATATTATGATAGGTAATTTATAATATTAGTATGTAATTTATTAAAGTATTAATATTATTTGAATAATCTGCCTTAAGATTGTGTTTTATTTTTGTTTTCGTTATCTTTATTTAATTTGTATGAAAACAGAATAACTGAGTATGAGTTTTAAATATTTTCAAATTTAATATTTGAAATATATGTTTTCGTTTTCCAGGTCAAAACATTTGTGTTTTGCAATAAGATTCATTTTACTTTATCTTCTTGAACTCTATGTTTTTATCTTCCAAAACTAATTACTTGAAGAATCCTAATGCATATTGTATCACATTTAAAATGAACGTTTTGGTTCCTCTTCAGACACCGTCTAAAATCACTATATCACTTAAAAGGGTAGAAAAGTATTCCATTAGATAAAAGTATGGTTTAAAAATATACATAAACTTCAATACTCAAACAAAACAAGACTTAGTAAAAATAACAAGCAACAGGAAGCAGTCAAAGATTTTTTCCTCTTAAAAAGGCTTTAAATAATGCAACACTCGATAAAATATCTATTCAATACAAAGTAGGATATAAAAGTGGTTGCTTCGAGATGTTGCGAGCACGGGGTGTTACTTAGGAACGATCCTCTTATCGGGTTGTCAGGCGAATGTCTATTGTCAGATACATTGTAAATTATGTTAACAATCGTCAACCTGCACTGTAAACACCTGGTATTCTCGAACAATCGATATTTCTTGTTTTTTTTGAAATTTTCGATATTTAGTTTGCCACCAAGATATATTTTTACTGTATTGAGTTTCGCGTGTGGTGCCGCCTTAAGAATAGCGCTACCCCATCTCCTCCAGAGGGTGTCGTAAAAGGCGACTAAGGGACAATAATCCAGAGGACGGGCAGCAGCGTCCTTCTACGTAGCTAAAACATCTTACTGCGATCGCCAACCTGCCAGACAAGTATGGCTATTACGGCATTTCCCCCCCTTTTGGAAGAGGACTTTGTCCATCAGTGGAAGTATTCTGGCTGTTGATTAGTTTCTCAATTCATTAAATATAAGCCATTTTAACTAGACTGTAGTGAGACTTAACATGTACGCGTAACGTCAACCTTATACGCCATCAGAGCAACCACGACCACTCTGTCAAGAATGTACGCGTGAGAAGAAGTGCGCTTTTATATTGCGTTTTAATTCGAAGTTTCAGTGTCATTTCAGACACCACCGTGGTCTCTGCAGCTGAGGTCAATCGACGCTATATAATAATATTTTTTAAAAGATACATTTCGGTTCTTTAGAAAATTGTTGTAAAACATTATTGAACACTAAAAAATTGCAACGTGACCTAAATACATAAGCTGGGTCAAACGCTGAAGGCGTAAAGATTAAATCAAAGAGTTTTTACTATTGCAAAGCGCCCTGGAAGAAATTAGTAGAATTTTCACATGATATGATGTGAAAAGTAACAATTTTTGATTACTTTTTTAAGTTCAGACAGCTATAACGCAATGAATTCTCTGATTTCTGAGTGATTGAACAAAGATCGCTCTTACAGTTGAGAGCCTTCTCCTTACAGTGGGCGTGAAATTAATGAAGAATGAATCATATTTGGTATAAATTACTATGGTAATTTGAAAAAAATGTGTTAAGTAATTTCGAGGCGTACCGCCAGGCCCCGGTAGCTCAGTGGAAGAACACTCGTCCGGCAAACGAGAGGTCCCAGGTTCGAATCCTGGTCGGGTAATTTTTATTTATCACATTATTCATTTATTTAAGAATAATTGAGCATTTTAAATGCAAAAACTTAAAAACATTAGTGTTTTAGATTGTTTAAATCAAATCCTTGGCACTGTTACCAAAAGTTAAAAAGAATGTTATTATGGATAAAGAAAGCATGTTTCTTAATTTTGCACAAAGAACCTAGAATCCTTAGAATAGGGTACCGAGGTTGGCTCCGTTCCATAAATGTACAGGTGAGTCCACTTCGTTACTAACGAGTGTCTGTACACTATTGTAAGTCGCGAGTAATGCCTTGTTATACGTGACTGTACTGAAGTTTCTACTAGACGCACTTGAGGGCTGCAAAGTAATGCTTGTGTTTTATTCATTCCGCTGTTTTCTTTGAATATTTCATCGTCAGCTAAAAATCTTGAAAGCGATATAAATATTTAAATTTTAAAGAAATGGTCGCTTTTAATTCCTTGTAAAAATAAAATAAATATTTTAATTTTATTTTTAAAAGGAACATGTAAATTATGCGTGATGAATTCCTGTAGGTTCGGCTGAGAATCATTTTAGAAATCATCATCACAACTCTTTTGTAAAGAGCCCACTGCAGGGCATGAATCTCTCCCCTGGGTGACGAGAAGGTATAGGCCAAAATCCTCCAAGCTGGCCCTGTGCTGGGTGGTGGATGCCAGAATTTTCAGGGCGCCGAAATGGCTTCTGACAAACCCTAACGACTACTGTATACATGTATACAGCACCCGAGAACGACTACTTAACGTGTCCTCCGAAGCATGGAAGTTGTCGTGAGAATGAATGGTCGGCGGTCACCCATCCAAGTACCGGCCGCGCCGAACGTTGCTTAATATGTGATATCGTATGATAAACACATTAACCATGGCGCCACGACGACTTCAACAAAGATTTCGTTTTGAAAAGGTGATTTAATCCGACTGACGCCGAGTGACCAAGCGATGGTAGGATCTCGTCAGGGCCCGACTGGCTAGCGACCACTCTTCATATAAAATCTGCCGCCAATATTTTAACTCCGGCTGTGATATGATCCGGCCCTTGTGTTTTAATCTTTGACCTCATTTTCACCTACCATCATGTAATATTGAGGTCAAACGCCGGCCTAGACTTTAATAAAAAAAGATCTAAATAAACGCAAGAAAACTAACATGAAAAGCGTTCCACTTTTTTACTTCCGACAATAATAACAGACAACTTCAAACTTTTTTCTTTTTTGTTGTTGAATCAGAACTTTTCTTTTCAGCAATACAGTTCGCAACGGACACATTTCTGTCGCTCGTGTAGTTTAAACGTAGTTTCGACAAGTAAATTAAGTCAACAGCATCTACGGTCTACGGCGAGCGTGGAAAGAATAATCTATCGCGCTTAAGTAGAAATCGGGGTTTGTTAGCAACTCGTAATTGTGCATCGGATTTTATCAGATTTGGACAGCTGCCATATTGAGTGCAGGTGATTGGCTTTGTCGAGTTCTTTATGAGTATTTGTATAGATACCTTATCGTATAACTTATTGGCTACGTCAATATTCTAAAAGAATAAGTAATTAATACTGACACTCGAACAAATTAAAGTATCAGTAAGGATGTCGTTGTGGCGCCGTGGTTAATGTGAATATCACTATAGTAGGAGAAGCGCGCTCGGCCCGGCCGTTATGAGGATGGGTGACCGAAGATCACTTGTTTCTCACGGCGGCGACATCCGTGCTTCGAAGTGCACGTTCAGCAGTCGATCCCGGGTGCTGTTTTCTTGTCGTAAGGGTTTGTCAAATGCTATTTCGGCACCCTGAAAATTCTGACATCCATCACCCAGCACTGGGCCAGCTTGGTGGATTACGGCCTAAGCCTCCTTGTCACCCAGAGGAGAGTATCATAGCTCTGCAGTGGCCGCATTACACGGAGTTGTGATGACGATTAGTTAATCCGAAATTGAACTTTGATAATCATGTGGTATGACGGCGTATTTATATTTATATTTTTTATAATTCTCAAGCGAGATATAGCATCACTAGTCGTCGAGCTTTCTTTGCCGTATGTTCAAAATGAGTCAAACATTTTGGTTCATTGTAAATGAATGGAACGAAATTTTTCAATTTCGGCTTTCAAACGTTTTGGAATAAACTAAAATCCCTGTTTGGTTTATACTGCTCAATATAGAAGTTAGCAGATATAGAACTCAACTAGGAAATTAAAGATGTCATGCCACAGCTGAGCTGCTTACACGATACTTCACATTCAGTAAAAGGTAGAAACCTTTGGACATATTAATCACACTAAAATTTATCGTACAAATGTGTCATGTTCTTATAGTAAGCGTGGACATTACCTAAAAGTTTTCTTGTCAGTTATAAATTAAGAATTAAATTGACTTCGAAATTAATTACAACTACGTAAAGACGTTACTGAGTCACACAAAGTTTGAGTAGCAGTGGTATAAATAAATATTATTTATTCATTTGTAACATTTAAAAACATCTACGAGATCAACCTGATATAATATAAGTATCGGTTCTGAAATATAATCGAAACTTGTCACAGCCCAGTGTAACGTTGTGGATTGGGGGGAGTGTTCAGTTTGTGCCCGGAGTGAAGATTGCTTAAGTTGTAAGTAACCAGACACTCCTACCAAAACACAGGTCACAAAATAAAGATACTCTGAGCGTAAACACCCTAGACTCACCCTCGATCCTACTTATCCAAGATATAGCGGGGTAGGTCCTACTTAACAGGTCTTGTGATATAAAATAAAAGATGTTAATACTGATAAATATCACAGATTTTATTGTGTAATAGTTCAAGGCGAGTCCTGAGTATCTTTACACAGAGAGCGGTGAGAAAAAAGTTTAACTAGCTCAGGAGAGGGAGTTCACCATACTAAATCACCTCACCGTCTCTGTTATACATAAAAAGAACAATTTATATAGGTACTTTAAATTACCATGAAGCTAAATTAACAAAATAATTAATAAACTAAGGTTAGTGCTTAAGTCTACTTAAAAACTAACCGCAAGGATTATCTTTTAAAACAATAATTAAAGAATATTCTATCTCTTAATGTCACTACAATAACTAATATCCAGTTTCAATATCCAATATCCAATATCAATATCCAATATCACCACAGGTACTTTCTTTCTTGATTTTATAGTTGTAAGTAGATAAAAGATTACCTTATAACTCCTCGGTCAACATTTTACTAAAGCAAATCTGCATGTTACCATGAGGATTTCATGCTCTTGTGTTAAATCATGTAACAAACAGCTTCAGCCACATTTAAAACAATGAAAACTCCACCAGAGTTACTCCTGCAAAGCACCCTGGAAAGAATTATAAACTTGATTACCCGAGATGGTCAGATCTAGGTTATGTTTTTTTTATAGGCTTCAATTTGGAATAATTTAAGAAACGACAATTACCAACATTTGTGATGGAGCCTTAAAAAGATATCTAGCTGAATATTCGTTCAAACTAATAGGATTAACATCAGACGTGAAGATTTGACAATGTGACTTACCATATGGTTTCCAATATGGGCTAAAATTTATTTCTAACACAAACTGCGGCGACTACATATTATACGTATTTCACCTTATTAAATTAAAGGTTTATTAAATGGGACGATCACAACATCTAGCCAGCAAAGCCGGCCCCAAAAAAAGATTTCACATCTTGACAGCAGCGGTGCGTTCCGTCCGTCTTGAAGAAAAAAAATAATGTTGCCAATCTCAAAATTCTAAGGTCGCGAGTTTTAATTTTTTATAACCCACAAAAACTACTACGTTACAATGCCCCCCCTCCAAAGAAAAGGGTCATGAAGTGAACCGATCGCCGTCCCGGCGTTGAAACAATCTACAACCAACCTAAACTGAGAAAAAAACTAAGTTATAACACAACAATGAATCTAAGTAGATAGGTAGATACCTACAATCTGTGAAATATATCAGTAACAAAACAAAAAAAATGTTACACCTATGGCCAACATACCATAAGGTATAACTAAAACCCATCACCACAAAACAACAACTCAACAGCTGTTAAAAGAGAAAAAAAACTTGTAAGTAACAAAGTTTACAACCAACTATCAACAAAGTTGTATTAGAAAAATATATATAGGCATAACAGCCACTTAAGTAACAACAAACAGTTGTTAAAAAAACAATACCAAAATTACAACATTAAGTTTAGTAAGTAAACCTACTTACTAAAAAATATAAATAAATATCCATCTCTCAGTTATCAATCCAAAAAAAAAACCAACAGGCAGGTCAGATTTTATACAAACTACACATTCCTTACAAGACCGGCCATAGCATAAAGTCATTCAATGAGTCCTTGAGTTGTGTCAGTCTTATCACCATTCATTCACATTCATTCATCATCGGGTTGAACATACATCATCTTCTAGAGCGCTCTTTGCAAAATTAGTAACTAACATAACCATTCATTCCTTACATTCATCTCTTTCAGAATTACTGTCTTTGTGTTAACACAGCAAAATCTGTGCAACACTGAACAATAACAAAAACATACTACTTCAGTATAAAAGTTGTAAAGCCAACTTTACACCAGAACTAACAATGGACATCGAATTGAATTTGCCTTTAGCTATTACTTAAAAAAAATATAACTTCAGTATAACTGACAGTTATAACAAAATATTGCCGAAACAACAAAAATGTGTCAGGTGAGTAATAGAGAAATACCACCTATATGACAACAAAATAACTGCAGATTGAACTCAATACTGACAGTAACCAAAATCCGTACCAAGTGAGTAGTAGAGAAATACCACTTGTACAACAAAAAATATATTTATCTGCAGATTTATCTGACAGATAAAAAATACACTAACATTTAGTGAAAAAAAATTTCACAAAAAGAAAATATATCTACCAAAATGGTTATATAAAAATGTATAAACACAAAAAAAT
The DNA here is from genome assembly GCA_944452665.1 of Stenoptilia bipunctidactyla. Taxonomy (NCBI): domain Eukaryota; kingdom Metazoa; phylum Arthropoda; class Insecta; order Lepidoptera; family Pterophoridae; genus Stenoptilia; species Stenoptilia bipunctidactyla. The sequence goes on from OX101723.1 coordinate 738,353, forward strand.
AAGGACTACCAATGGTGAAGTTTCAATAAAACACAAAACATATTAAACCTTAAAATTACTTCTTTGTTTTGATTTATAGGAAAAATCCTGTGACAAAATACAATTACTCTTAGTAGGCTCATTAAATAAACCAGAGCGCTGTTTAGCTGCTTCTAGCTTCCTACACTTAGTTTTTAAATCTGAAATTGTGTAAATATCAATTAAAGCTAATTGTTCAGAAAAATAGGGTCTAATATTATGACTTAAAATCTCAAGTTTCTCCTCTTCACTCAAAGACTTCCTAAGCCTTTCAAAAAGACAAGACATTATAGAAAAATAAATATGAATTGGTTCGTCAACCCCTTGGGTCCTGGCACGGATTTCACCTAACAACCTATAGTCATAATCAACAGGATCAAACTCCTCTAATAACAATTGTTTCAGCTCATGCCAACTATTGACTTCGCTGCGAACACCTCTAAACCACAGTAGTGCTTGATCACAAAATAACTGCGATGCAGAATTAAACAATTTGGTATCTGATACACCATTTGAGCTTTGAAGCTCTTCTAAACGTTCGAGGAATGACCTTGGATCAGTTAAACCATTAAATTTAATATTCCACCTGACAATATTTCTATCCCCAGAACACTCAACAATAGTCGGGGCCAGTGGTACCTGAACATCTGCACTGACAGATGGTACAGCTGAAGTGTCTATAGACAAATAAGGTTTTAATTTATCATTAAGAGACAAAATCTTCTTCTGCAACGCTGGGCTACTAGAAGACAACCTATTTATTCGCCAATACAAGTGACTGCATAAACCCTTGAACCGTGAACTCGAACTTTTATCACTGTCAAACAAATTGGATAGTTCAAGCAGCTTACTTTCGATCATTGGAAGCTCTTCCTCAACATCGACCTTGTCATCCAATACATATATGTCATCTGGAGAACATTCCTTAGACAAAACTCTAAGTTGCTTCCTCAGCCCTTCTACAGTTGTGCTTGGTGTCTCAGAACGAATAAGAACTTCATAAATGAGTTCTTCCTTATTTAAAGCATGAAAATTAATTGATTTTAAGTTCGCCATGGTGATATTTTAACAAGAAAACCTTAATAATATTAAATACTATGTTAGTATTATAATTAAATACAAAATATATCTGTAAATATCAGCTAATGTAAAAATATATGGTAACATCAATGTAAATTACCTGAAAAAAGTTTGTTTGTAACAAACAATAAAAACAGAACAGTATTTGACAATAAAATGTTCAATAAACAAAGTAAAGTGTGTTGTTGTACACAAATTAAATGAATTTTAATTTGGAACTGCAAAGTTGTAACATTGACAAAAAGAGATATATTATTTTCAATAAAACAACACACAAAAATGTAAATTGGACGCAATAACAATTATTACACCCTTAAACAATAAAAATTTAAAGATTGGGCGCCATTTGTAACGTTGTGGATTGGGGGGAATGTTCAGTTTGTGCCCGGAGTGAAGATTGCTTAAGTTGTAAGTAACCAGACACTCCTACCAAAACACAGGTCACAAAATAAAGATACTCTGAGCGTAAACACCCTAGACTCACCCTTGATCCTACTTATCCAAGATATAGCGGGGTAGGTCCTACTTAACAGGTCTTGTGATATAAAATAAAAGATGTTAATACTGATAAATATCACAGATTTTATTGTGTAATAGTTCAAGGCGAGTCCTGAGTATCTTTACACAGAGAGCGGTGAGAAAAAAGTTTAACTAGCTCAGGAGAGGGAGTTCACCATACTAAATCACCTCACCGTCTCTGTTATACATAAAAAGAACAATTTATATAGGTACTTTAAATTACCATGAAGCTAAATTAACAAAATAATTAATAAACTAAGGTTAGTGCTTAAGTCTACTTAAAAACTAACCGCAAGGATTATCTTTTAAAACAATAATTAAAGAATATTCTATCTCTTAATGTCACTACAATAACTAATATCCAGTTTCAATATCCAATATCCAATATCAATATCCAATATCACCACAGGTACTTTCTTTCTTGATTTTATAGTTGTAAGTAGATAAAAGATTACCTTATAACTCCTCGGTCAACATTTTACTAAAGCAAATCTGCATGTTACCATGAGGATTTCATGCTCTTGTGTTAAATCATGTAACAAACAGCTTCAGCCACATTTAAAACAATGAAAACTCCACCAGAGTTACTCCTGCAAAGCACCCTGGAAAGAATTATAAACTTGATTACCCGAGATGGTCAGATCTAGGTTATGTTTTTTTTATAGGCTTCAATTTGGAATAATTTAAGAAACGACAATTACCAACATTTGTGATGGAGCCTTAAAAAGATATCTAGCTGAATATTCGTTCAAACTAATAGGATTAACATCAGACGTGAAGATTTGACAATGTGACTTACCATATGGTTTCCAATATGGGCTAAAATTTATTTCTAACACAAACTGCGGCGACTACATATTATACGTATTTCACCTTATTAAATTAAAGGTTTATTAAATGGGACGATCACAACATCTAGCCAGCAAAGCCGGCCCCAAAAAAAGATTTCACATCTTGACAGCAGCGGTGCGTTCCGTCCGTCTTGAAGAAAAAAAATAATGTTGCCAATCTCAAAATTCTAAGGTCGCGAGTTTTAATTTTTTATAACCCACAAAAACTACTACGTTACACCAGTATTAAGTTAGAAATACACTACAATTTTACAACACTTCCAACTCAATTAACTCAAGAAACTACAAATCTCCTAGTCATACACTTCAACCTGCTATCCATAAGTGCAGGACTCGATTTGTAATTATCTCGACATGCTCATCCTACGCTCGCGACTGTAAGGAGCCGATAGTGAGCGGCAGTGTTTCATTAATTAGATGCAGCGGCGTGCATCCCCGTGATTAGCGCGCTTCAATGAATCTATTTCATGTCGATTATCATGAATAACGTAATTGCAATTAATCGCTGGCTCTCTATTTTAGATAACGCTATATTGTTTGCAGTAATAATGCATAGAAAGGTTTGAACTATCTGCAAACGTGAAACGCTGATTCAAAATCAATGCTTCATTAATTACTAGCTGTTTCAAGTGGTTTCATCCCTCGGGAATATCGAGATAAAAGTATATGTGCTATTCCAGATTGTATACTATCACTATGCCAAATTTCATCCAAATCCGCCGAGCTGTTCTGCCGTGATTGAGTCCATCTATTCAAACTGTTGCATTTAAATGTTAGTAATATAAGAAGTGAGCATCCAATGAAATTATGTTAAGTGAAAGGGTTGAAATTTTCGAATAGTCAGCTTAGAAAAGAAATGCATTCTTAGTAAAAGGATATCATAAGACAATACTTATGTAGTTAGGGGTGTATACAGAGTCTAGTGTGGAATCTCACCAGCCGGTCTAGGTATGATGTGGGTTTTCCACTGATCGCAGACGTTCTGCAAACTCTCGCCAGTGGCTCCAAGTAGCTGTAGTGCATGCAGTGGCCATATCCCAGTAAACCGTGGCGGCTCGCGGGCTAAACCTGGTCGAGGGGGCCATCGAAGCAGGTTTTAGAGCGGTTACCTCCCGCTAAGTACATGAAGTCTATTCCAGTGGGAAAGGCGACTCATCGCAGATATGAAACGAGCTTGGTGGACCCGGCGGGATAGCAATGGTGGACGGTCCTCTATCATCGACTTAGGGCGATGATAGAGGACAGAGTTATCATTGGCCAGACACATCATCTGAATCTGTCTCCAGTCGTATCGTAGAGGGCTAGAAAAGGTGCTTTAAAAATTGCTCGAACTCAACACTTCAGGACGGTAGCAACCGCGGATTCCTCTTATGCCCGCAATGTGCGAGAACTTTTGCAAACAAAATTGGCTACATAAGTCACATGCGAGCACGCCTACGGCAAAACCGGAGTTAAAGACAGTCGCCGTGGTCGAAATCGGCCGGATTACATCATCATCATCATCACTTATGTAGTTGGCCCTTGCACTTTGTACTTCGAAGATTCAAGTGCCTTGCTGGCGATGCGATGATGAATTCTAATAGTTTATATGAAAAATCAGTTTAATTTAAAATCATGTATATTTTTGACTTCCATTTTAGACCTTACCATCATTCACTATTAGACGACAATAAATTCAAACACTTAACTTACTAATACACATATGTATCGTATCTGAATAAGCTCTGCAGGCCAAAGTTTGTGTCAGTAGCGATCATTTATCTTCTTATGATGGAAAACAATGTCCTTCCTGAGTGCCCAGATTTATCAATGAATAAATAAGTAGGTAGAGTCAAGGTAATATTTATATAACATTGTTTTATATGTTTTATTCAGTCATGTATTTTTAAATTCTTCTCAATCTTATGTTTTTGTGGCGTGGCGTAGTACCTCTTGTGTTTATCATAGAATATAATTTTATTTAGTTTATCAATGTTATCCCCTGAAAATTCTAACATTCATCGTACAACACTGGACCTGCTTAGAGGGAATCCCAAGTCACCGAAGAGAGAGTTTTATTACCCTGGAATGAGTTCATAGAAAAAAAATTCGATAATGATGATAAACTTAATTTTTAATCTCAAAAAAATATAAAGCGGCGAACGTAACATAATAGACATGTGACAATTCGCAAAGCTAGCCTATCTAAAGATGTTATGATAGGAAAAAAAATATTGGTCTAACGTTTTTATTAGTATATAGGTTTTTATTTCTAGTTTCATCATCCGGGAGTAGCCCACTGTTGGAATAATGCCTCTTCAATGTTATAACTGCAGATATACAAAATTGGTTTTAATATTAACGAGAATAAAATCATAAGTTACAGTAAAAAGGTGAAACATAACTTCATAAATGACGACCGGCTGGTGTAGGGGTAACGTACATTGCCTTCTATGCCAGAGGTCCTGGGTTCGAATCCCGGCGGCGACGGATATTTGTGTGATGAACACAGATATTAGTCGTCAAGTCATGGACGTTTATTATCTAATAAAAAATATATATTTATTCAATATGTATGTTTATATATTTCTTAAGTATATCAGTTAACTAGTATCCATAACACAAGTTCTTTAAGAAACTTAATTTGGGCTAGATAATGTTGTGTGAGTGTCAGAAATATATATAAAAAAAAATAAGCCAAATATGAATTTTTTACATTCAAAGGTAAGTAAATCCCTTATCCAACACCCGGTATAATTTATATCGCCTCTAAAGTTTCAGACAATTCATTGTTACACAAGTTGTTATTCTCAATACACCCTTTTTATGTCCACTTTGCGTCTGGGTAGTAGATGAGGGTTCGGGCAGATATGTATATCTTATTTTCGATGAGTTAGAAGCGATTTCTCGGTTTGACCTACTAAACCTATGGCTGACCTCAATTGCCACTGATGGTAAGTGTTGAAGACTTTAAAAATTTAACAAGCTGAGTAGGAGGTAATTTTGCGGTTTGTTTTGTAAAAAAATATATTTATATAAAGCATAATAGACGGACTATAAGACTTTGCCATAGATACCTACTAATAATTCTAATAGATCTAAACAGTGTGTTTCTTGTTTTGTACGCCCAGAACTATGAAAATATCAGCCAAGTTGTCCTAAAACAAATAGTAGACGAAAATAATTCTTTGTAATAAACATCTGGTAGATTACACCCTTGATCTGTCAAAGTTTAGAAAATTATTATATAAAACATAGTTCATATAACAACACTATTACACATTCACTTTTTTTAAATATTATAACCATCCCTGTATGTTATTTTTGGTGATTAAATAAATTTACTATTTCTATTTTTCCACTATTTTAAAATCATTATTTAGATATCTTATTTAGAATATTTGTCTTTACATTGTTCACAAACTTTTTTTATGTTAATAATACATATACCGCTCAAATATGTAAAACCAAACTGTTGAAACTTCACTGGTTTACGTATTATCAAATGCGTAAACTAGTAAACTTTAAAGTAAGCTTCCATGCTGGACTGGGAGCGAAAGAAAAACGTAGAATGTGCCAGCTGTTTCTCTTCCCGGGCATACTGTAGAAGTCAGTTAAGGGACAGAGGTTTTAAAGGCGTTTTTGTGGGCGATTGGCTGAACCCTGTCACTACAATAGTCTCTCCACCTTTATAATACCTCCAAATTTGTCAAACGTGACATCAGATCTAGTAACCTCTGGTATTCTGCCTACCCCATAAGGATACAGGCGTGACGTTATGTATGTATGTAAGTATTATTTATAACTGTTAACCAAATAAAATTAAATAAGTTTTGGTGTCGTCTTGTTATCATATCAGTAAGTTCACTAAATTTAATTTCGTCACAAGGGCTAGGAAGAACAGTATTGTAAGCCAATTTGGAAAGCAGTGAAATAAACCAAATAAGAAGTGTTGCGAATTCTTTTTTCATCTTAAATATTAGATAAATTCATAACATTAAAGCTATGTCTACAATATTGACGCTAGTTGTCTGTCTAAGTAAAGGTTAAATTATTCCCAAGGTTATTGTTGTGTAGAAAACTTTGACACAGAGACTTAATATGAGTACACAAACGAAGTACAAAAACGAATTACTTTTCTGATAAATGTAAATTGTCATTTTATTGACAAGCCGGCTGTAGTAGAATTTCGCCAACCACTTCAACTCCTGATGTAAAACTTCAGGTGTTATGAAATTGAAATGTGCATCTTTCAATGTGTTTTTTTAATACTAGTGTATCTCTAGAAATGTAGATGAAATCAGATTAAAATAGTTTTTTATGTTATAGAATGGATCGTGAAAACTTGAGATAATATAATTATTTTTAAGATATAGTTTAAGTTTTGAAAAAGGTTAGTTTTGAAATTGACAGAGAGTTGTGGGTTTTTGGAAACAAACCCCAACTAAAATTCAATAGAACGTATCTTTTTGCAAGAAAATTAATATATTCGCTTACATATTAAGCAAAGCGTGGTCACTCTAAATTATGAATGAATACCATTTAAATAAAGACGACTACGCGCTACTGCAAAACATCTTGTAGTACTGCGTAATAGTACTATCAATGAAATGCCGCGTCGTAGTAACTACGTTCGTCAAGAGCGAGTATTTGTAAAACAGTTTGTGGTGCCATATTATTTTTTGTACTGAGCGATACTAAAATAAATATGCAGGTACCTTTATTTTGAATCAAAGAACATAATTTTTAAATTTGGCTGATGACTAAGAAACAACCCTGTATATAAACTTTTGAGTTTTGTTGCTACCATTACTTCCTTTTTCCTAAAAGTAGGTAGATAAGATTAATTTGTGATGAGGTGCTTGCGTCTGTTTTTCCTGACTAGCATAGTCCTGCTATTTGCAACCGAGTTCAAAAATGGAGGAGGTTCTCAATTCGTAATGTATGTTTTTTTTTATGTTTGTTACCTCATAACTTTCCACTGGGTGAACCGATTTTGATGATAGAAGATACTTCAAAGTTGCATCATATAAATTTAATCAAAATCAATTGAGTACTTGTTTCATGATTTTTTTGAAATAAATATGAATTCGGAGATCGTTTACCTTGAAGACCTTCTACTTCAATCAAAGTTTTGACGTGAAGTCGGTTCTTTAATGCTTTGCATTCGTTGATTATTAAGTATCGAGTGAATAGGTTTCTTGTGAAGGACGTATAAGGTACACGTAGTCTTAATATTTACGATCACTTACCACTAGTTGTTATGAAAGATGAAAATACCATTATTTTTTAAAACAAACTGTAAAAGTCAGTTAAGGGACGGAGGTTTTATCGGCGTTTTTGCGGGCGATAGGCTAACCCCCTGTCACTGCAATAGTCTCTCTTTATCACACATAAAAATACCTACAAATTTGTCAAACGTGACATCAGATGGTTTTATAGCCTCAGGTGCTACCCCACTAGGTATACAGGCGTGAAGTTATGTAATATTTAGAAGAAAAAAATTTTGGAGAGTAGTCGCTAGCCCAGAGAATCTTGAAGGGGTTCTAACATCAACAAGAATTTGTCACCTCTTATGACACGAACATACAGAGTTGAAACGGCTATTCTAAACCGACCATACTCCGCGTTAAATAAGCCTTTTTGAAGTAACTTGACGACTGTTTCTCTACTATGATTCAATTTATGTTGCTCACTCAGACAGTTTCTGGCCATTGGAACTGGATACTTAGCCATTTAACATTTAGAAAGTAGAGCTAGTAGGCAAAACCCTTTTTTGTTATAAAAACTAGCTGTTGCGCGCGGTTTTACCAGCGCAATTTTCAATCTTGCGGGAATTTCGGGATAAAATAGTCTATGTGCTATTCCAGGTTGCATTCTATCACTATGCCAAATTTCATCCATATCAGTTGAGCAGTTTTGCCATGATTGAGGAACAAACATCAAAACATTCACATATTTTTTTTTTCCAGATTAACCAATTCAAGATTTACGCAGATACAACAAAGTGTCAAATGAAAGTGTCAAAACTTGAATGAAACTTGATCTAAAAAGAGAATACACTTTGTTAATAATAAATTCGATAAGTAAATAGCGTTATGATTATTTAATAGATTTATTGTTTGAATTTACTTTCAGGACTTTTTTGAACAAGATTTGTTAAAGGACGATCAAAACATTACATTCAATGCATTACTTATATATTTTTTTCTTAATTTGAGTAATTCATTCAATTTACGAAATTAAAATTTATCATCCTCATTAATCGGTAGACGTTCACTGCTGGACAAAGACCCCCAAGGTTCACTGCGTTGCTCGGTCCCGCGCCGCCTTCATACCGTATTTACCGGCGATCTTAACCAGTTCGTCAATCCACCTTGCTTGGACCTACCCACCCTGCGTCTCCCAGTACTTGGTCGCCACTTGAGAAGTTTTCTATTTATGGTGTTGATGGTACTAACTGTGTTGTTTTATTGTTTTAGGTAACTCAATGTCCGTTCTACGTTGCGCATCACTTGTAGTTTTATTTCATCTTGACCTTAACTCTTAATACCGTGTCTATTCCAACACATGGTACTGGCAGTAATAGCTTGTCGCCTCATACCGACGGCTGGTTGCCGATTTGTTAAGAATTGAATTGAATTGAGAAGTTTTCTATACCGAATTCATTTTCTTAAAAATCATATTTACCTTCATTACTTCAGCCCATAATATGAATTATTATTATTGAGTTGCTAAAGAACTTCGTACAGCAGCAAACGCCCCAGCACGAAGCAAAGTTTAAATCAATAAATCCACTAATAACTCTGCTATAACACCAATTACGGCATTAACACCGATAAGTTTATTCAATAACGTTATGCAATCTGCATAGTGGAAATCCTTAATCTCCCGGCGCGCGGCGGGTGTTAAGAAGTTGCACAGACTTGGAACCTTCGCGTCATTTTGAGACATGTCCCAAGACACCACGAGATTGAACCGTAATAACCAGCCGTAGGATTCACTAACTTTTACCATTATCAGCTTCTTGTGAAATTTTTACGAGTTGTATGCCAGCTTGTAACATTGTGGATTGGGGGGAGTGTTCAGTTTGTGCCCGGAGTGAAGATTGCTTAAGTTGTAAGTAACCAGACACTCCTACCAAAACACAGGTCACAAAATAAAGATACTCTGAGCGTAAACACCCTAGACTCACCCTCGATCCTACTTATCCAAAATATAGCGGGGTAGGTCCTACTTAACAGGTCTTGTGATATAAAATAAAAGATGTTAATACTGATAAATATCACAGATTTTATTGTGTAATAGTTCAAGGCGAGTCCTGAGTATCTTTACACAGAGAGCGGTGAGAAAAAAGTTTAACTAGCTCAGGAGAGGGAGTTCACCATACTAAATCACCTCACCGTCTCTGTTATACATAAAAAGAACAATTTATATAGGTACTTTAAATTACCATGAAGCTAAATTAACAAAATAATTAATAAACTAAGGTTAGTGCTTAAGTCTACTTAAAAACTAACCGCAAGGATTATCTTTTAAAACAATAATTAAAGAATATTCTATCTCTTAATGTCACTACAATAACTAATATCCAGTTTCAATATCCAATATCCAATATCAATATCCAATATCACCACAGGTACTTTCTTTCTTGATTTTATAGTTGTAAGTAGATAAAAGATTACCTTATAACTCCTCGGTCAACATTTTACTAAAGCAAATCTGCATGTTACCATGAGGATTTCATGCTCTTGTGTTAAATCATGTAACAAACAGCTTCAGCCACATTTAAAAACAATGAAAACTCCACCAGAGTTACTCCTGCAAAGCACCCTGGAAAGAATTATAAACTTGATTACCCGAGATGGTCAGATCTAGGTTATGTTTTTTTTTATAGGCTTCAATTTGGAATAATTTAAGAAACGACAATTACCAACATTTGTGATGGAGCCTTAAAAAGATATCTAGCTGAATATTCGTTCAAACTAATAGGATTAACATCAGACGTGAAGATTTGACAATGTGACTTACCATATGGTTTCCAATATGGGCTAAAATTTATTTCTAACACAAACTGCGGCGACTACATATTATACGTATTTCACCTTATTAAATTTAAGGTTTTTTAAATGGGACGATCACAACATCTAGCCAGCAAAGCCGGCCCAAAAAAAAAAGATTTCACATCTTGACAGCAGCGGTGCGTTCCGTCCGTCTTGAAGAAAAAAAATAATGTTGCCAATCTCAAAATTCTAAGGTCGTGAGTTTTAATTTTTTATAACCCACAAAAACTACTACGTTACAATGCCCCCCCTCCAAAGAAAAGGGTCATGAAGTGAACCGATCGCCGTCCCGGCGTTGAAACAATCTACAACCAACCTAAACTGAGAAAAAAAACTAAGTTATAACACAACAATGAATCTAAGTAGATAGGTAGATACCTACAATCTGTGAAATATATCAGTAACAAAACAAAAAAAATGTTACACCTATGGCCAACATACCATAAGGTATAACTAAAACCCATCACCACAAAACAACAACTCAACAGCTGTTAAAAGAGAAAAAAAACTTGTAAGTAACAAAGTTTACAACCAACTATCAACAAAGTTGTATTAGAAAAATATATATAGGCATAACAGCCACTTAAGTAACAACAAACAGTTGTTAAAAAAAACAATACCAAAATTACAACATTAAGTTTAGTAAGTAAACCTACTTACTAAAAAAATATAAATAAATATCCATCTTTCAGTTATCAATCCAAAAAAAACCAACAGGCAGGTCAGATTTTATACAAACTACACATTCCTTACAAGACCGGCCATAGCATAAAGTCATTCAATGAGTCCTTGAGTTGTGTCAGTCTTATCACCATTCATTCACATTCATTCATCATCGGGTTGAACATACATCATCTTCTAGAGCGCTCTTTGCAAAATTAGTAACTAACATAACCATTCATTCCTTACATTCATCTCTTTCAGAATTACTGTCTTTGTGTTAACACAGCAAAATCTGTGCAACACTAAACAATAACAAAAACATACTACTTCAGTATAAAAGTTGTAAAGCCAACTTTACACCAGAACTAACAATGGACATCGAATTGAATTTGCCTTTAGCTATTACTTAAAAAAAATATAACTTCAGTATAACTGACAGTTATAACAAAATATTGCCGAAACAACAAAAATGTGTCAGGTGAGTAATAGAGAAATACCACCTATATGACAACAAAATAACTGCAGATTGAACTCAATACTGACAGTAACCAAAATCTGTACCAAGTGAGTAGTAGAGAAATACCACTTGTACAACAAAAAATATATTTATCTGCAGATTTATCTGACAGATAAAAAATACACTAACATTTAGTGAAAAAAAATTTCACAAAAAGAAAATATATCTACCAAAATGGTTATATAAAAATGTATAAACACAAAAAAATAAGGACTACCAATGGTGAAGTTTCAATAAAACACAAAACATATTAAACCTTTAGGTCCTTCACGTGCCATGAACCAATAGGATGACCTTGGATCAGTTAAACCATTAAATTTAATATTCCACCTGACAATATTTCTATCCCCAGAACACTCAACAATAGTCGGGGCCAGTGGTACCTGAACATCTGCACTGACAGATGGTACAGCTGAAGTGTCTATAGACAAATAAGGTTTTAATTTATCATTAAGAGACAAAATCTTCTTCTGCAACGCTGGGCTACTAGAAGACAACCTATTTATTCGCCAATACAAGTGACTGCATAAACCCTTGAACCGTGAACTCGAACTTTTATCACTGTCAAACAAATTGGATAGTTCAAGCAGCTTACTTTCAATCATTGGAAGCTCTTCCTCAACATCGACCTTGTCATCCAATACATATATGTCATCTGGAGAACATTCCTTAGACAAAACTCTAAGTTGCTTCCTCAGCCCTTCTACAGTTGTGCTTGGTGTCTCAGAACGAATAAGAACTTCATAAATGAGTTCTTCCTTATTTAAAGCATGAAAATTAATTGATTTTAAGTTCGCCATGGTGATATTTTAACAAGAAAACCTTAATAATATTAAATACTATGTTAGTATTATAATTAAATACAAAATATATCTGTAAATATCAGCTAATGTAAGAATATATGGTAACATCAATGTAAATTACCTGAAAAAAGTTTGTTTGTAACAAACAATAAAACAGAACAGTATTTGACAATAAAATGTTCAATAAACAAAGTAAAGTGTGTTGTTGTACACAAATTAAATGAATTTTAATTTGGAACTGCAAAGTTGTAACATTGACAAAAAGAGATATATTATTTTCAATAAAACAACACACAAAAATGTAAATTGGACGCAATAACAATTATTACACCCTTAAACAATAAAAATTTAAAGATTGGGCGCCATTTGTAACATTGTGGATTGGGGGGAGTGTTCAGTTTGTGCCCGGAGTGAAGATTGCTTAAGTTGTAAGTAACCAGACACTCCTACCAAAACACAGGTCACAAAATAAAGATACTCTGAGCGTAAACACCCTAGACTCACCCTCGATCCTACTTATCCAAAATATAGCGGGGTAGGTCCTACTTAACAGGTCTTGTGATATAAAATAAAAGATGTTAATACTGATAAATATCACAGATTTTATTGTGTAATAGTTCAAGGCGAGTCCTGAGTATCTTTACACAGAGAGCGGTGAGAAAAAAGTTTAACTAGCTCAGGAGAGGGAGTTCACCATACTAAATCACCTCACCGTCTCTGTTATACATAAAAAGAACAATTTATATAGGTACTTTAAATTACCATGAAGCTAAATTAACAAAATAATTAATAAACTAAGGTTAGTGCTTAAGTCTACTTAAAAACTAACCGCAAGGATTATCTTTTAAAACAATAATTAAAGAATATTCTATCTCTTAATGTCACTACAATAACTAATATCCAGTTTCAATATCCAATATCCAATATCAATATCCAATATCACCACAGGTACTTTCTTTCTTGATTTTATAGTTGTAAGTAGATAAAAGATTACCTTATAACTCCTCGGTCAACATTTTACTAAAGCAAATCTGCATGTTACCATGAGGATTTCATGCTCTTGTGTTAAATCATGTAACAAACAGCTTCAGCCACATTTAAAAACAATGAAAACTCCACCAGAGTTACTCCTGCAAAGCACCCTGGAAAGAATTATAAACTTGATTACCCGAGATGGTCAGATCTAGGTTATGTTTTTTTTTATAGGCTTCAATTTGGAATAATTTAAGAAACGACAATTACCAACATTTGTGATGGAGCCTTAAAAAGATATCTAGCTGAATATTCGTTCAAACTAATAGGATTAACATCAGACGTGAAGATTTGACAATGTGACTTACCATATGGTTTCCAATATGGGCTAAAATTTATTTCTAACACAAACTGCGGCGACTACATATTATACGTATTTCACCTTATTAAATTTAAGGTTTTTTAAATGGGACGATCACAACATCTAGCCAGCAAAGCCGGCCCAAAAAAAAAAGATTTCACATCTTGACAGCAGCGGTGCGTTCCGTCCGTCTTGAAGAAAAAAAATAATGTTGCCAATCTCAAAATTCTAAGGTCGCGAGTTTTAATTTTTTATAACCCACAAAAACTACTACGTTACAAGCTAACGTACGTTGCACATATTGCTCGGGCCCATGGAAATGATTAACAAGAAACAAAGAATAATCAAAGAATTTACGGCTACTGAATAACTTTTTTGAAAAACAGAAAACAGTTTATCAAAGAGGAAAAAACACCAATTAATGTTTTTAAAATTTAAAATTTATTTCATGTGTTCCGTTATAATTTATTTCAAGTTCCGTTATAATAATTAAAGCATTCATAAAATTAAATCTGAAAATCAAGGCTAATTTTGAGATAAAAAGTGACAATGACAGTGAAAATATTATAGGACTGTATATTTTATTTTGCTATACTTTGATAAATACATAAATAATAAACTCGACTGTATACTAGATGATTAAACGAACTTCTAAGTGAAGTTCTATCGCTATTATATGAGTCGCTTCATTCGAAGATATTATATAACAGGTAGTCCTTTTTAGGTACTAGGTAACTTCGCACAATTTAAAGTATCATAAAAAAAAACACTGTGGCGGGGCGCCGCGTGACATGATCCACCCGGTTCGCGCCAAGCCCTCATTCTTTAGAGACCCTAAACGAAACTTTTAAATGGGTTCCGGGGTGGGTGGGTACGTCATATCTTCGAATGAAGCGACTCATATAATAGCGATAGAACTTCACTTAGAAGTTCGTTTAATCATCTATTATATTTCGTCGCTTCATTCTTCAGATATTATATAACAGGTAGATTTTCAGAGATAGAAAGTTTTGTTTAGGTATATACTTGGAATTGAAATAAGTAAAGATATAAATATGTAATTACATATTTTATTATTATAGTACTTAATAATTAGTATTATTGCATAATGAGCTTCAAATAATCTTACTTTATTTGAGTTGCTAGAAATTATAATCAGCTTAAATTAATGAAACTTAGTGATAGTCTATTTATAGACACATAATTTTTAATGTAGTAATTTACTTAATACCAAAATACGTAATATTCAATAACTATTTTTAATATTAGGTTAAGTATTGTTAAGTATCGACAAAGCAAAGTTATTTTGTTGATCATCTAAAGGCCGATGGTAAAACTTTGCGAACACCTGTGAGTTTTGTGTCCACCCGGCCGTTTTTCGAATGACATCGACACTGATACCGGCCGCGCGCGCGGCTGAGGTCGACGCGTGTCGTGTGCTGTGCGCACTAAAACGCTCATGTCAATGCCGCTCGTGGCGAGCGTTTGCTTAATCCATCGACTTAGCGTCTGACTTGATGCAGTTCTGTGGGGAGCTTTGAATGTTACGAAGAGATTCCCGGAGTTTGAACCTCAGATATTTTTTGTAATAAAAATATATTCTTTTAAAGTTGATACTGGGCATATGTTGATATTGCTTTGAAAGTTTGAGAAGAGGGAGAGATAATAAGGGCTGTTCACGATTTGGAGCGGAAGTCTTGATTATATCTGTTATAATAATATTTACTTTATCAGATTGAAAAACAATATTTTCTAATTTAATTAAAGACAATGTCTGTACTCTTTGACCGGTACATAAAGCTAATAATGTAACGAGTTTTTTTTTTTTTGTAATATTTTCTAATGATAAATTAATATTTGGATACCAAGAAGACAGTTGATTTAGTACTAAATTTGGATCCCAAGTAAATGAATATTTAGGCTTAATAGGTTTAGTTTTATAGGCTCCTTTTAAGAGGCGTTTAACACAACTATTATCACTTATCTCTTCTCCTAATAAAAGAGATAATTCAGATCGATGCGTATTTAATGAACCGTTAGAACATCCCTTATTAAATTGCTCGTTTAAGAATCAAAGAACTAATGGAATGGATTTTTCGAAACTATTAATTCATAACCACACTTCTTGAAACCATAACTTCAATGAGACGTTGTACTAGCGAATAGTAGTGTCTGCGAGCGAGGCGAGCATCAACGTGAGAGCCTCTGGTGGGCAGCCGCGCCGGCTGAACGACGCCCGGAGAGCCTCGCGGCACCCAGGGTAAGGCTGGAGTGCAGTGGGTGCTGACTCCATGGCTGAGAAGGCCAGAAGGGGAATACAAGTACCCCTTCGGCTTTATCATCAATGATTTTTCGTAAACATTTTAATACAAGAGAAAAGGGAGGAAATGCATAAAAATCCAAGTCAGCCCAGCTTATTGTAAATGCATCAACTGCGACTGCATCAGGTTCAGGCTTCTAGGTGACAAATAATTTACATTTGGCTCGACTTGAGAACAAGTCGATCTTAATGGGCCCGAAACTATTTACAATAAGTTGGAAAGCGCTATCCGAGAGGGCCCATTCAGTATCAGGGTTAAGTTTTCTGGACTCTTTCTTTCTTTCTTTTCTTTTTCTTCACTAGCTATACTTTTGAGACCTAACAAAACCGCGAGTAATTCTAAAAAGTTAATATTATTTTCTTTTTCACTGTTCGTCCATGAACCACTATATTTATTATTTTTGCATACTGCTCCCCAGCCTGTCCTAGATGCGTCGGTGTAAATTTCTAACTTATAATTTTGAGTAATGATTGGACAAGAAATAATATTAATATTATTTTTCCACCACCATAAATCTTTTAGTAATATCTTATTGAGATTCATTTTTGCCTCATAGTTTCCTCCGAACTTATTTAAGGCTAAAAAATTTTGTCTCTCTAATATTTTTGTATATAAGAATCCATATTTTGTGGCTGGACAGGCTGCGATCAATACACCTATAAGTTTAGCGAAATTTCGTATTGAACAAGTTTTAAGATTAATGTACCTATTTATTAACTGTGCAATGTTATTCCGCTCATCGCCAGGTAACGTAATAGACATCTGTTCTGTGTTGAACATAAAACCTATGAATTTGATTGACTTTTTTGGTACAATGTGACTTTTATCGAAATTTACAATAAAACCTAGACAATGTAATAACTTCAAAGTTTCTCTTACATTAATCATGCATTCTTCATATGTATCTCCAATAAGAAGATCGTCTTAATAGGTAGTAGACTTAAAACCTTGTTTTCTCAAATGACTCATTACTTCACGCATAATTTTTGTAAATACCCACAAAGCTATCGATAATCCATACGGCATTGCTGTGAACTCGTAAGTGATCGGCTCAGACGAATCATTTTCTTGGAATTCGAATCGTAGGTACTTTCTGTTTTATAAGATTCCATTTTAAAATGTACTTTTGTTACGAACTTGTTTAAAGATTTTAAATTTAGTATAAACCTTTTTTCTCCGTTAGGTTTCGGAGCTAAAAATATATTTGAAATACATTGATCATTTGAAGGAGAACAAGGTTTTATAGCCCCTAAGTAAAATAATTTATTTATAGCTATTTTCATGTCTCGTTTTTCACATGATGACAAATTATTTTTAGGAATAGAATACTGACAAATTTGAGTATCGAATGGTATTCTAAATAAATACTTTAGCCACTTCAATATAACTTCATTTTTAGTTATTTTTGTCCAACAATCATAAAATAAATTAATTCGACCTGCATGTACCTTGATTAATGTTGGGTCGGAGCCCGCATCCTGGATGAAGTCTGCGGCTGGAACTTGGCGTTGAACGCAGAGTTCGATTGTGGGCGCTGCTGTGTTTGAGCTGCTATCGGTTTCCTCTGACCTCCCCGCCCCCCCCTGAACGACGGGTAACGAGGAGGTCCTGTCCAGTTTCCCTGCTGAGACGACCGGTTGACCGTTGATATTCGAGAGGCGGCTGTTTTGGCTGGGCCTTTTTTAATTAGGGCTCCCTGCTTTTCAATGGCTTTACTTGCCTTTATTTTTTCCGGCACTGAACTTCCGAATAAAGTTTTGTCTCTTTCGGAGTCTTGTATAACATGTTTAAAGTTTGTATCCAAATTCGGTAAAATCAGTTTTACCCTATCTTTGGTTAACATAAAGTGGAGGTCTGATAATAGGCGGCATCCATCACTTACGTGACGGAGGGCTTTCATTTGTTTTCTTCCTTCCCAAGGAGGACGTCAATCCCTCGATTTATGGCGGTAATACCGTACCCCAGTTGTTGCTGAAAGTTTTGGTTTTTTTTTTTTTTTTTTGTCACGTGCTCGTGCTATGTCAGTTATGGCTGCCAAGATTTCCGCATTTAATTTTGGGGCTTGCAAGTTTTTGCAGTTTTCGGGTACCGTATTTTCTATGGTTAATTTATCTTTGTCTTCTTTGGACAGTCCTTTTCTTAGTAAAGGTGTCCATAAATTTGAGAGCGTATCGTGTATTTTAGCGCCAAATTCGGGTGTATCGGAATTTGCAGCTCCAAGTGCAGTAAGCAGCTCTGGATCCAGATCGGGATTAGGTTCTCCCGATATACCTGGTGCGTCTTGTGATATTGACGGCTCCGGATTAGGGAGCGTCTTTGCAGATAGCTTTTGATCCACAGTGAATGACGCGGCAGTCTTCTGGTTATCCAGGTTTACATCATCCAGCGGTAGCGGTAACTCATACCTTGGAGGCGACATGTTTATGTTTTAACAAACATATAATTCATATTAATATAACGCTCATAACGTATTACAGACAACGAGATAAATCTCCTTGAGATTACCCGCATTTTCTGTAGTCGTATTGAAAACAAAAGGTGATCGATAAGATCAGATAAAATTTATTAAAGTTTACATCACAACGATATTGAGCAGTTAACGTGATATATCTATTATAGATTACACGCATTTTCTGCTCTGATTTTTTAAATAACCTTGGAGGCGACATGTTTATGTCTAATTCATATTAATATAACGCCCATAACGTATTACAGACAACGAGATAAATCTCCTTGAGATTACCCGCATTTTCTGTAGTCGTATTGAAAACAAAAGGTGATCGATAAGATCAGATAAAATTTATTAAAGTTTACATCACAACGATATTGAGCAGTTAACGTGATATATCTATTATAGATTACACGCATTTTCTGCTCTGATTTTTTAAATAACATTTTTACACTGAATAAGTAGCTCTTGCCTTGTAAGATTTCTTCTTCATCGGTAGAAATAATTCGCTGTTTCCGTTTTTTATTTATTTTTTGTTCCAACTTTTTTATCTTTATATTATAATGTTGAAGCTGTTCTTCTGCTGTACGTTTAACATTTTGTAAAAACTTAAGTAAATGATTATTGTAAATGACGTATGCTTGTTACCACGCACGAAAAAAGAATGAGGGCTTGGCGCGAACCGGGTGGATCATGTCACGCGGCGCCCCGCCACAGTGTTTTTTTTTATGATACTTTAAATTGTGCGAAGTTACCTAGTACCTAAAAAGGACTACCTGTTATATAATATCTGAAGAATGAAGCGACGAAATATAATTACTACTGATCCATCTAAATAAATACAACTTTGGTATTATTGTTTAATCGCATGCAAATACAAGCCTGTTAGTGAATAGCTCTCCGGATTTATTTCTGTGTCTCGGTGGCTTCATGCTACAGCAGAAAGATATTCTGTTACAAATACTTCGATTTGAAGGCAGACGGATCACAATGTTTACCGAGGAAATTTATTTGCGGGAATTCAAAACCCTGTTGGTATTTGCATCGTTGAACTTCAATACAGAAACTAACGATTTTCCCGCGAATTCTTTTTTCCTCGTTACGTATTTTATACACTCGTATATTCGAGAATTATTCTTGGAATTTTCATTTAACGTTCCCAATCCGTTTCCTTCATTTTTGTTGGTGTAAAGTATCTTCAAACATTATATATGGAACCAGAGTAAGCTTTCATAAGCTTGAGCTCTGAATTTCACACAGCAGAACTATAGGATCTTTTAGTTAACACCCAGACCCAAGTCAGTTTAGAAAAGTTCATTTCCCAAACTGATCCGACTGGGAAACCACAGCCGTTGTAAGAACACAGTTGAGTTTTAAAAATAACTAAATATTGTTATACAATAGCATTCTTATTGCTGGGAAGTGATTTCTTCTAGGCATTTATGGATATAGTACATTGGTAAATGGAGCTTGGGGTAAAATAAAATCATACCTATTCATATATTCATTTTATAGCTTTAAGTACAACGTAAAAATGTATTGAAATAAAAATAATCTTAATAAATACATGCACAGACTATATTCATCTGTTATCACACATATTCGTCGAGTATGCACATAAATTAATCAACAAATAACTTGAAATCATGTTTTTTTCTGGTATTAAATTTGCCGGTAAATAAATAAATTAGGCTTCAAACTGCTTAAAAAGCAGCTGTCGCAACATATTAACCTGTTCTTATAGAAGGAAAAAATTATTTCAACAGAGCCCCCACCGCTATCAACTTGTTACCGACTGCGGTAAATTGCAATACTTAAAAACATAACCGTTCGTTTCACGGCTATTTATTAAAAGCGCTATATTTACCGTCACACTTATCTCGAGCAATTAAGTCGCTTGTAGCTAGTTGTTTCTCACTTCACCGGCGTATCAGCGGGATCTGGCCGAATTTACTTCTCGCGTTGAATTTATTGTTGACATGCGCGGCAATCTGTTGATGGTATTGTTTTATTAATTGGATGGGAGTTGATTTTCTTTGTTGTAGGAGATATAATTATTTTCCTTTTAAATTTTTGCATGTAAACTAGGGTAGTGTTATCTAATTTTTTTTATAAATATGTTTTGTATTTAATGTTTAACATGAGTGATACTTTCGTGTATAAATTAATGTTTACAAATAGCGTCAGTAGTGTTAACCGGGTGCGTCGTTTCAAAAGGAATTTATTAGAAATATGATAGTCTTTACCGCGATAAAAATGTTTGGTTATAGGTTAAGATCTTCCTGGTATAAGCACTTAGGTTTGGTTCCAGATTTTTGAACAGTTTGTCTCTTAGGAAAAGCTTTATTTACAATATTTCTTATGAAATTTTCAGTCTTAGAAATCAAATCAGAGTATCCACCAAAGTATTCATTTATACAGGGTGACTGGTGCGTCACTTTCAAAATTCGAGTACTTGATAGTTTGAAATCGTACATGAAGAGAAAAAATCAAATAAAAAATAAATATTAATTATTTACTGAGTAAACTTAATCGAAAGTTAAAGAATTCATTACGCAACGCATGGTTACACTGGTACAGACGTACGCACGGCGCTGTCAACACAAAATAGTTAGGTAGGTACAGACGGCTTGACGAACGGTCCTCGACCTAGTACTTATAACTCTTTATTTATGTATAGGGAATTCTCGTGAAAAATTAATCACCTACTTTTATTACATAACTAGCTTTTGCCGCGGTTTCACCCACGCTGTTAAAAAGTAGCATATCACTGTCCAGGAACCAAACTAAACGCTTTGTTGCGACGTGAAAGACGGAAAAAACATATTAACAAAGCCCAAACCAATTTTGAATTTAAAGCAAAATCCATTCTTGTAATATGTATGTGAACATATTACAAGAATGGATTTTGCTTTAAATTCAAAATTGGTTTGGGCTTTTGTCTCCCGTCTCACCTGATAATAAGTGACAATAAACTATCAGTTTATAATACTTTGCTATATAGAACATTATTTACCAGTTTTGAAGGTTGTGCTGGAATGACCAAGATATTTGGTGCATAAACCCGCAAGCAAGCTACATATAGCTGACCGTGAGAAATCCAGAAAAGCAGCCCCCTTCTTTTCAATTTACTCCAGTGATTTGAAAGTTTGGCCTTGTGATTTATTGATGGTCATGACAATGTAGATGTTAACAGGTAACTGTATTCCTTTGAATACGCATGGAAGGAATAAATCACTTGGGATCATGAGAATACGAGGTATAAAAACCGTTTCTGCTTTGGCATATCCGGTTAATATTGTAGCTTCGAGTATATTTTGATGTAAATAATTTATTTGTTATCTGGTCCCATACCAAAACTTTGGCGGTTTTAAGTTACGTAACAACATATCTGGTGTGCCAATTTTTAAAGATAGTTTGTGACATGGAAAACCTTGGGGAACAGAGTAATAAACTGTGTCGTCTACCAACATTCATCACGGAGTCTATGGAACTGTACACCACCTAAGGGAAGATTTCTGTAATAGCTCGTTTATAACCGCTGCTTAATCATTTCTTGGAGTGAGAATGGTACGCTCACACTGCCATGACATTTTACAATTCTTAGATTGAGTGACTATCGAACAATCGTTGTGATATACCGTTATGGAAACAATCATAAAGTGACTATAATGCATGAAATAAGGGCTTTTATAAGAAGTTTTTAAACTCATTTTTAAAAGTATTTAATCAATATTTCATATGTTTCTGGCGGGAACCGAATCTTACTATAGAAACTGACGTATATCTAGATCGCACTGTTCATAATATACTTTTTAAGTAGATTAATAAGAATGGATAATTGTTAAAATAATATTGTACTATGGCAACATTGCTCCTTCTCTTCTCTCAAAAATTGTGTTTCATACATACTACGTCTGCGAATAAAAATTAATAAAAGTGATTGTTTTGTTATTTTTAAACAAAAATTGGTGCCGAAACAATTGTAACTACAGTAAGTGTATGCAGGAGTGTTATCTCGTCGCGCCCGCAAGATTTAGTGCCTTTAAATCAAAAAGAACTTTAGCGTTGTTGCTTCTTTGTGTCCGCCATTTTGTGCCTCGATGTAAGACGCATCTTACAAGCAAATTAATAAGGAAAAAGACTAACTTTTACACTAAGTGCAAAAAACATACTAAGTAACGATGCCTGCTGGTGGAAGTACAGGAGGCAGCGAGTCAGCTATGAAAATTAAAAGGTTAAACATAAATATGGGCCAATTTAAAGCGCAAATAACACGTGCCAAGACATTTGCGCGGGAACAAAAGGATCAGGTGTTATTGGATCTAGACGGAATAAATGTACGAATAGAGGAGCTCCAAAAGGGATGGCAAAATTATAAGGATTATCTCACAGAACTTCAAATAATTACATCGGAAGAAAAATTGGAGGATGATCCAACTGAAGAAAAGTATTTTTCCATAATGGCCGAGTTGAGAGGCTTAGTACGCTCTGCTGATATGCCAACAAAATCAAATGAATATAGTGAAACAATACAGCGGTCAAACAAATTACCACAACTCGAAATATCTCCATTTGACGGAAAGGACATCACTCAATACACTTCTTTTATCAACTTATTTCAAGCAGTTATTGATAAGGACCCTAAGTTAAGCTCAGTGCAGAAGCTCTTCTATTTAAGAAAATTCCTGAAAGGTGATGCCTTGTTGTTAATAGATAGCTTGCCTTTAATTAATGATTCATACTTTGAAGCCTTAAAATTACTAAAGAATAGGTTTGATAACAAATGTTTATTAATAACACGCCACATAAATTCAATTTTGGACTACCAGCCAATTTTAAAGGGTACTTCCACAGATCTACGCCAATTAGTATCTATTGCTAGGCAACATCTAGGTGCTCTTAAAGGTCTAGGACAACAAATACAACATTGGGATATGATAATCGTATCTATTTTGTTTCGGAAACTTGGTAGCTTTTCTTGCAGATCCTATCATGCTGAACGAGACCAAACAAACCTACCTAAAATAGAGAACTTATTAGAATTTATTGAGAGAAGGGCAATGAGTTTTGAAGAGTCTCAAGTATCCTCTGGTAAGTTCACAAAACCATCCATTAATAAAGCTACCAGCTTATCTAATGTTTGTGATATAAAACATAAACAGTGTATTTTTTGCAAGGAATCAAATCATAAAATATTTGCTTGCAAACAATTTCAAGCACTTAGTGCTGATACACGAGTTAAATTTGTCAACACAAATAAGTTGTGTAAAATTTGTTTAAATTCACATTCAAAAAGGTGTAATTTTCACTTTAAATGTAACTTTTGTAAAAGCAAGGATCATAATTCTCTATTACATATTGAAAATTCTGTTTATAATTTCAATCACATGAATAGCAACAAGGTTATGGTTTTGTTACCTACTATTAAAGTTAAATTTCAAAAGAATGATGGTTCTTATGTAACATCAAGAGGTTTAGTTGATAGTGGCAGCCAAGTTTGCTTTATAAAGAAAGACTTTTTATATAAATTACATGCAAATACATTTAATTATAATTTAAATGTCACAGGACTTGGTCAAATGCAGGAATCTGTAACCAAGGCTGTCAAGTTATCTATGTATTCTATTCATAGCAATTATAGTTGCAATGCAACATTTTCTGTGGTTGACAAAATTACAACATATCTTCCACAGACACAACTTGATACTCAATGTTTAAATATACCTAATTCCATAACATTGGCTGACAGTGATTTCAATAAACCTGGTGAAATTTCTTTTTTAATTTCAGCTGAAATATTATTCAAAATATTACTACCAGAAAAAATTACTGTGAATGAAGGCAATTTGTTTTTGTTAGCCACAGAGTTTGGTTATATAGTATCCGGCAATATATCGAAGGATATAATTTTAAAATCTAGGCCGTCTACACCCAATCCAACTATTTTTCATGCAGCCACTGACTGTGTCAGTACAGATTCCCTCTTACAAAGGTTTTGGGAAGAACAACACATTCCTGAAACTAATAATGAGGGCATATTAAAACAAGATGTGTGCGAAATCGAATTCCAAAAGTCTGTTCAATTAAAAAACAACAGATTTCAAGTATGTTTACCTCTTAAAATTCCTCTTTCAGAAGTTAATTTGGGAAATTCATTTTCTATAGCATATAAAAGATTAAATAATTTTTGTCTAAGATTTTCTAAAAACCCAGATTTAAAAGAAAAATATACTGCCTTTATTATGGAGTTTTTAAATTTAGGCCATGCAAAGAAAATAGACCTACATACACTAGAAATGCATTTTGATAAATGTTATTTTCTTCCCCATCATCCTGTATTCAAAGACAGCATTTCTACAAAAATTCGATCAGTTTTTGATGGGAGTTGTAAAACTAATTTGAACTTAAGTTTAAATGATATATTATATTCAGGACCAGTGGTACAAAAAGAACTATTTGACATACTTATTTCATTTCGCACATACAAATATATCGTTATGGCTGACATAAAACAGATGTATAGACAAGTACAAATTGATCCAAAACAACAACACTTGCAGTTAATATTATGGAAACAAAATCTTAATGATCCTTTATTATGTTTTCAGCTCACAACAATTACCTACGGAATAACTAGCTCTAGTTTTCTCGCCACCCGTTGTCTTTTGGAACTTGCTCTTCGATTTGAAAATGATTTTCCATTAGCTGCATCAGCAATCATTAATAATTGTTACATCGATGATTTTTTGTTTGGAGCTTCATCTATCGAAGAAGCAAGGCATATTTCTATGGAGTTAATAAAGTTGTTAAAGTTAGGTAGTTTTGAGCTACATAAGTGGTGTGCTAATCACAAGGATATTTTTAATGAGATTCCATCTAGTAAAAAATATTTCCAACATATTGATTTAAATAATGTTGCATCAACTATAAAAGCATTAGGACTTGTGCTAGATATTAATTCAGATCAATTTATAATATCAAAACCTTGTGGTACATTACCCCAAATATGGACTAAACGCACAGTACTTAGTTTCATTGGTTCCTTCTTTGACCCTTTAGGATTGGCTGGATACCCCTTTGCCAGATCATATTTTGTTACCATGGAATTCATTTTTTCAAGATTTAATGTCATTAAAACCTATACCTGTAAACCGTAAATTAGAGCTTGATGATGCTGAGTATATAGAATTAATAGGATATTGTGATGCTTCAAGTATTGCATATGGTGCTTGTATTTATGTTAGAGCTGTAAAAAACAACAATGTTTATGTAAATCTGCTATGCAGTAAATCTAGAATTGCTCCTTTAAAAAACAAACAAACTATTCCTAGGTTAAAATTAAATGCTTGTTTACTTCTCGGAAAGTTATATGTAAGGGTTCTAGGTATATTAAATAATTATTCATTCAGCAATAAAGTTTTATTTTGTGATTCACAAGTAGCATTATGCTGGTTGCAAAATGCGCCTACTAAAGATATTTATGTTAAAAATAGAGTAAATTTAATTAATCAGATAACAAAAGAAATGACATGGTGTCATGTGAGTGGATCTTGTAACCCAGCTGATTGCTTATCTCGGGGGATGACGCCGTCTGAGCTCATCTCAAATTATTTATATATATAGATAGAGTTGTTCAGGATAGACCATTTAACAAAGTAGGTATTGATTACTGTGGCCCATTTAATATTAAACAGTCTACACTGAGACGTTCAATTATATCTAAAGGATATGTTTGTATTTTTGTTTGCTTTGTTACAAAATGTATACATATGGAATTAGTATCTGATCTGACCACAGAATCCTTCTTAGCATGTTTCAAAAGATTTCATTCAAGAAGAGGTCTGCCTCACACTGTACACTGTGATAATGCATCTACTTTTAAAGGTGCAAACAATCAATTAAAACAGTTATTTCAATTGAGTAAGACACAAGATCATCAGAATAAAGTAGCTGATTATTGTAATGCCCATGGGGTAAATTTCAAGTTTATCCCAAGTTACTCTCCGGGATGGGGTGGACTTTGGGAAAGTTGTGTAAAGTCTGCTAAGTATCATTTTAAGAGAATAATTGGTAATTTAAATTTAACATATGAACAGTTTAATACCATAATTACGCAGGTTGAAGCAATATTAAACTCGAGACCAATAACTCAGTTTACAAGTGATGTATCCGATTTTAGTTTTCTTACGCCTGCCCATTTTTTAATAAATCAACCCTTAACAGCTGTGCCTGAACCTATACTTTCTGATTGTAACATAAATTGTTTGCGTTTCTGGAAAAAATGTACTAAAATAGCACATTTTTTTATGTACCAAGATTTTTGGCGAATTTGGCATAAAAATTATTTATCACAATTACTTAGCAGGCCAAAATGGCATGTTGTTTCCCCTAATTTAAAGGAAGGGCTATTAGTATTATTGTTAGATTTTAACACTTCACCTTTGCAGTGGCCTGTTGCTAGAATAAATAAATTAATTGTTGGTAATGATGGATTAGTACGAGCTGTAGAAGTAAAAACACCAAGTGGTGCTACTCACACTCGAACCATCAATAAGATATATATTTTACCTATTTATTTGAAACCTTTCATTCCGTGATTGTCAATAAGTATTGAATGGGCTTTCATGGTTCATAAACTGTGCTTGGTGGTAGGATCCCTTCTGGGTCCGCCTGGCTAGCGACCACCCTTTATATAAAGTCTGCCGCCAAATGTTACCGCTCCGGCGGTAATGTGTTCCGGCAATATTGTATAAAGAGCCAGTTCCTTCCTAAGCCCGTGTGCTTTCATCTTCGACCTCATCGTCACTTACCATCAGGTGAGATTGAGGTCAAACGCGGGTTTAGTCACTTATAAAAAAAAAAAAAAAAAAAACTAATATATGTATCTATATCATATAATATGCTGTATTGTATACTTTTTTGATTAATTTTAAGTATGCTTGACTAATCGGGGGAGTTTATGTTAAAATAATATTGTACTATGGCAACATTGTGCCCTTGCTCCTTCTCTTCTCTCAAAAATTGTGTTTCATACATACTACGTCTGCGAATAAAAATTAATAAAAGTGATTGTTTTGTTATTTTTAAAATATAATCACACAAAAATGATGACCCCTTAATATTGTGAAATGTATTATGCCTAACTTGATAAGTAATTGTTCAAGTTAAGTAAACTTATAAGAAAATTTAACTCACATATTTTAATTGTTCACATTTTAGGCACCAACTTCGTCATACGAATCATTTTAAATTGTGACCAGTCATATATTTTTCTTTAAATCTTTGTTTAAGAAGCTTTATACATATAAGGTTAAGTCAGCTTTTTTTAAATTAATTTAACAATAGAAAAATCTCAAGTACTAAGACATCATTTGTTTCCTTAACTCTAAAGATTGTATACATACATAACATAGAATTATGTCACATTTGACTAATTTGGAGGCATTTTAATGATGGAGAGAGCTATTGCAGTAATAGAGTGATGGAGATTGTATATAAAAACAGATAACGCGTTGGCTATTCTCATTCGTGAATTTGGAACTTAATATACAGTGAAACATTTTACCAGTCATTTTCAAAAGTTTATAAATAAGCAATCTATAAGTAGAAAGTTTATTTTTCTTTATATATTTTTACCTACGCAGATCAGCTTTATTTGTAAATTTCCGTGTACCGTGTGATAAAAAACAATTTTTGTCTATATAGGAATTTAATTTTTTTTTTATTAAAGTATAGTAATCGTAACCCTTAGCACCACTCGTGGGGGACCAAGGCCCCCCCGCGCTTTGATTTTTTCAAATCATATTAATATTTAGAGCCCGATGCGGTTGCGATTCCGTGTATTCCCAGTGACACCCGAGAGCTATAGAAGTGCATAATTGCTGAGACTGCTAATATCTGGACCTGAGATGCATATGGTCGTATCTAAAGATCCACCCAAAATCACTTTTTGACAACACAATGCTACGTTTTTTTTTCTCTTTCTGGCAATCTGATTCCTATATTTCTATCTATATTTTCTGTGGAGATATTGATATGCATAATGTCTGATCTACCCATTTTCCAAACTATTTGTGCGGCATAAATACTTATTTTAATATGCACCTTTATACCATAAATAACTAATATCTTACAGGGTCACAAAACAACATAATTCTTTATGCATTTAAATCGTTTTAAACATACATGCACTTTTTTATTGGGTGTATATACAGATACGTACTTATGCTTCTAAATTTTGCAACCGATTAAATGTAAGGATGATAACATACACCATTATGCTTTGAAAATTATGTTTTTAACTTTTGATACATAAAGTCGAATGCAATATTGAGACATTATAGCTGTAATATTATACTAATTACGTCAATTTTGTTGACTGTATCTGAATGTAATCCATTATGCTACCAACTTTTATTTAATTATCAGGTCGAGGCTTGGTCGGTACTGAAAATAGTTTGAATTTCTCAGTCGTTCGCTCGAGACGTTCGGGAGCGGGCGGCGAGGCAAATTTATTTGTCTTACTCTTGCGCAATTGCATTTTAGCGTGATATACATAACAAACATACATAACCCCAGGCCTGTCTCCCCTTGGGGTAGGCAGAGACAAGGTAACACCAATTGCTGCGATCCAGACATACCTCTTTCGCTTCTTCCACGTTCATCAATCTTTTCATACATGATCGCTGGTTACGGGTACTTTTGACTAGGCCTTTTTTCAAAATGTCGCCAATTTGATCGGCATACGTTCGCCTAGGCCGGCCTCTTCCAACAACACCACCCATTCTTGCTCTGTACACCTCTTTCGTAAATCTACTTTCACTCATCCTTTCCAAATGCCCAAATCACCGTAGCATACCCTTTTCAATCTTAGTCACTACATCCTCTTTCAATCTGCATCTCTTTCTTATTTCACTGTTGCGCACCCTATCACTTAATTTCACTCCACACATGCGTCTCAGAGCTCCCATCTCCACAGCATTAATCCTGCTTTCGTGTCTCTTCTGCCACACCCAAGATTCACTACCATACATAAGCGCCAAAACTCTTTCAAGTATGGCCAGACAAGCCTTATTTGGTATAATTTTGCTTGCCATAACCGAGTATAAGGCGCCATTAACACAATTTCCTGCTTTTACTCCTTTCAATATCACCTTCACACTTCCCATCTCTTGTAAACAAGGACTCCAAGTATACAAACTCTTTCACTTGTTCCACTTTTTCGTCTCCTATCATAATATTGCATTCCGTCATATCTTCATTCCTCTCCACAACCATGACTTTCTTCTTCCCAACATTCACTCTCAAACTTTTCCTTTTAAATGACTCATACATCACATTGACCATTAGTTGCAATTCCGATGCTGACGATGCAAGTAGAACCTGGTCGTCGGCGTAAAGCAGAGTTTTGATCACTGTCTCATTCATTTCTAAGCCCCATTCAGATTCTTTCAGATCTTTCAAACAGCTATCCATGAATAGGTCGAACAGCCATGGAGACGCTACACAGCCCTGTCTAACACCGCGTTCGATGCTAAACCACTCTGTGTAGTCATCATTCAACCTGACACAGGCACTCGAGTCCTTATATGAGGATTTGAGTGCCCGTATCAAGTCACTATCCACCCCATAGTCGGATAGAGTTGACCACAGCTCATTTCTCATCACACTGTCATAAGCCTTTTCCAAGTCGATGACCTTTCGGTGTTTGGCCAGAGCCTTCTCGGTCACCGATCTTAAGGAAAAGACTTGATCCGTACATCCCATCCCCTTTCGGAATCCCGCTTGCACATCCCAAATCTTGCTTTCTGTTTCTTTTATCACTCTCTCGATTAATATCTTTGCATAAATTTTGCCTACAATACTCAGAAGACTAATGCCACGGAAGTTTTTGCATTCCTGCTGTGAGCCCTTGCCATTATAAAGTGGCACAATAACGGCTTTGCACCAGTCATCTGGAACACGGTCAGACAGCCAACACTTATTAAATAGCTGGTACAGCAGGTTTGCTGTGACACCTTCACCTGCCTTGAGCATTTCGGCATCTATCCGATCATACCCTGCTGCTTTACCCAATTTTAAACCTGCCATTGCTTTCATTAGGTACTTCTTCCATGCTTATCTCACTTTCACCATCGGTTACGCCACTCGAAGGTAAAAAATTCCTCGAAATATTCCTTCCAATGATTCATTATATCTTCATGCTCACTAACAATATTCCCATTATTATCTCTTACCACGCCCACTTTCGAGTCTACAACCTGCCCTCGGGCTCTTCCGACTAAGTGCCAGAACAGTTTGGAATTGGCTCGAAAGTTTTCTGAGAATTTCCTATCAAGCTTGTTCTAACATTCTTCTTTCTTTTTGCTCACTATATCTTTCACAGTCTTTCTTAATCTATCATACTTTTCCTTTGCTACTCTTTCATCATCAGTCAAGTCATCTCTCAATCTCTTTCTGCCTCTTATAGCTAGTACGTCTAGCCACGCATTCTTCTTTTCTAGTACAATACCTTTCACTTCATCATCCCACCCTCTTATCCCTCCTCACATTCTTCTTCACACTTACCCCACATATTTGTGTAGCCGTTTCTACTATACCATTCTTAAATTTACTCCAATATTCCTCTATCTCGCAATCTTCGTCATTCAACAGCGGTCCCAACCTTTCTTTTAATTCTAACTTGTACTTCTCACGGACAGTCTCTAGACAGTCTCAGACATACGTACCCGTGGGCGATGCCGCCATTTTTCTAGCAATTTTTCAATTACATATTGTCAATTAAGTAAAAATATAACGAACAATTACTACAGTGAATATTCATATATTTTATTTAACTATTCATAATAGGATACCCACAACACACCAGCACTTACAACCTTATTATTGGCCAGGATTAAACGGACGTCAGACGCGGAGCACTGTTTCGAGGTTTAAGACATAATGTCTTATATCAATATAAAATTACAGTTGGGTCAAAAGAATTGCTAGCATACAGACTTATGATACTATAATCGCGAAAATAATTTAAAATTAACGATTTATTTCAGGCATAAAGTCGGATAAGAGCGAAAAATTAAAAAAATGCTATTTTACATTATATTTTAGGATTAAGATTTTTTTAATTGTACCATAATAAAAGGTATAACTATTACCTATAAATATAATTCAAAAAATTGTTTAAGTATGCTGGTAATTTTTCATTATGAGCAGAAATGCTTTGGAAATTTATTCTTGCTCTCCTGAAAACCTAACTTTTTCGAGATCCGACCGTATGCGTCTCAGGTCCAGATATGTTTATAGAATTAAAAAAAAAAAATAAGTCAACTAAGCCCAACATTCCTTTTGTGATTTCGAGTATTTTTAAATTTATGAAAGAGTTTATGTCTGTTTTTAATAAAAGGTA
Source organism: Stenoptilia bipunctidactyla (assembly GCA_944452665.1). Taxonomy (NCBI): domain Eukaryota; kingdom Metazoa; phylum Arthropoda; class Insecta; order Lepidoptera; family Pterophoridae; genus Stenoptilia; species Stenoptilia bipunctidactyla. The sequence continues at coordinate 770,357 of OX101723.1, forward strand.
AATAGTTTATTTGAAAAAAATCTTTCTTTTTTGTTTAGAAGTAATTTTTTTAAATTATATTGGGCCTGAAAAGTAACGTCTATAAATATACCTATTTTGTATTATGTTTCTTTGAGTTTAGAAATGTTTTTAATTATTATAAAAAAAAAATGAATAAAACTGTTCATTTTGATTGTTCATGTTTTTGTATTTATATTATGAAAAGATATCCCAAAATATTCTACATTTCATAACCTAAATTTTGAACACAAAATGTGGGGACTTAGGTTCCCCACGAGTGTAAATGTGTACACTGAAACTACCGAGTGGTGCTAAGGGGTAAAGTGAACAATGAAGAAAGTTATATAGAAACTTTAACGTCCTACTTTATCCCTTTAGTAAATAAATAAATAAATAAAAATCTTTTCTCTCTGTTTTAGCCCTTTAAAGAGAAATTTTATAAATTTCATCTACACAACTCATTCTTAAAAGCAATCGAGAACTTAAGTACCAAGTTTTATACTGATTAGTCTAGAGATGAGATAATTTCCATACAAACTTTAGCCGCCATCTTTGCGCCTTTCGAGGATTTTTTTGTCCATTTCATCTACACAGGTGACTTTTAATTGTAATCGAAAACTTAAATACCAATTTTCATACTTGAGAAAGAATGAGAAAATTCAATATTAGCTTCATCCCCCTATTTCACCCCCTTAAGGGTCGATCCCAAAAGGAATCCCTGTTCCAAATTTCAAGTTTCTAGGGACAGTAGTTTCGGCAGTGCGTTGATACCTAAGTCAGTCAACTTAGCCCTTTATATATACAGATTATGATCAGAATCGAGTACAGAGCGATCTCTGTCAATATCTTAAATTTTTCACCAGTCACCCTATATAAAATAAGATCAAACGAGTATTGGATCATTTATTCAAATCTGAATTTGGTCTTAGTAGGTATACTGATCAAAGTTTTGCTTATCTCTAATACAAGTATTAATTATCTCTTATAGTAATAAAAGAGTATGTTTATTTATTCATAACTTTTAAGAAAAGTGTCAATAAAATATGCGGAGAAATTGATGTACTCGTATGCAAGAACAATACAAGTCATCATGAATGTAGGATTTTTCGTAAGTAGTATAACTAAATAAATGACATATTAAAATAAAAAAATGACTGTTGTTCAAAGTATGAGTATTATAAAATGCATTTTTATAAAGATAATTGCGTCGCTACTTTTAACATAAAGGAAATGCAGTGAATTTATCGTACTTTTTATTTATATCCATCATCTAACATCCATCCTCTAACATCAGAAGTAAAATAATTTCAATACAGACAAATTTATTTACTTGGGAAGCAAACGTAAGTTACGTTTAAATTTTAGTATCAATTGTTAATGTAGTTGTAGAATCTATTAAACGTAAACCCACACAGAACATCAAATATATTGCAGTAATCGTGGCTTACAGTGTAAACGATTCAATAAAGCAGCTCGTGAACAACACACGCGCATCTATCGGCGCATCCCCGAGATTGTTGTTTACGACGAATCCATTTTTATGATATGCATTATACCGAAGCAACTTAATGTAGTAATTGTGCAGAAATTGTGCGCTGTCAATATATTTTTTTTTACTTTAAATTGCAATTGTGGTTTTTTTTTTAATCTGAAAATCATCTTATCAATATCAAAATGTTATGCATTCTATCTATTACTAATGAAGCAGAATAATCCTCTTTCACGCTTTTCTTTGAAAACAACAATTTTATTGAAATAAAAACGGTTTGCATTTGACTGCCTAACTCTAGACGCAGGATCAAAAGTTACTCGGGTAAAACTACGCGAAGCTGTCATTTGATATACAATATCAAATAGACGTATCTACTGAACCCTGAACCCACTTCATTGAAAACTTTCCTGAAGTAAGTTACCTTTCGGAGGCGGACCTTCTCACCAAAGGGTTTGGGTTTTGAATCCGTCTTAATAAGGATATTGGCGTTTTCGACGGTGTTCTCAAATACCTATCGACAATATAATTATCAAAAAATTAAATTAAATTCGTTATGTATATAATAATTACTTATCATTAATCTAGATTTGATTATTCCTGTGCATACGATCTAAATCAAACAAAATATAAACTAAGACGCACCAGGGTGTTGTGTAAGCTAGACGTATTCATTATTTATATTACATATTACATTGAACAAGTTAAATTACATCCAATTTTTGTATTCAATTGAGAAAGTTTTTGACATAAAGAGACAGAAAAAACGTTTAACAATACCTTTTTAAAACTGATTCCTAACAAGATTATAAACATACTAAAGTATAAAGTCAATAATTTTAAAGGCTTTTAAAACTTTTTGACAGCTCTACGAGCGTGGCGCGTCTTGCCGGAAACGATGTGTCCTTAGGGATTCCTTTTACAAACAAATCATTTACACGGGAACACGGTTTTAAATTTAAATAAGGAATACGCAACCGTCATCAAAGGTACAACAAATTGTGTTTAATGTTAATTGTAACGTAAACAGTGTGTATGAAAAGACAATTTTGTTAATTTGAAATAATTCAAAGAGCGACAGTGCATTTTCTGGTCGGTGACTGAACTTGCGCTTAATTTTGTTTGACTGTAGATGATAACGAGTTCGGAGGTGAAAACTCACGAACTCTGCATGAAACGTTACATATTTTGGGTGAATAGAGAAGTAATAATAATAATAATAAATACTCTTTATTGCCAAATAAAATACAATTTTACAATTAGTTACTAAATAATAAATATATTGACAATGTGGCGGCCTTATCGCTACAAGCGATTTCTACCAGGCAACCAATTATTGTATTATTATGGTGAACGAAGTATTGTTCGTTCACCATTCTGTTTGTCACAAACCTTTTCAATCACCCTGTTGTAGGGCCATAAGTAGACAAGTGTTGTATCTGAAGGTGACGAGAAAGTTTTGCCCGTAAGTTTGCGTGTATGATACATGTCAGATATTTAAGAACGCTGATATAGCTTGTTACAAATCCATAAGAGTATTAATTTCAGTATTCATCAATTAGGATCGATTGCTTAACGAGCCGTCTATCGCACGATATCATTTGATGAATCGAATCTTAAAGCACAAGCATTTGTTACTCTTTCGCATTAACGTAAATAATTAATGATTGCAATGGACGTTCTTTTTCTGTACACAGAAAACTTTTACTCTTACACTTCAATATTGTGCCTACTTGTACTTTTTAAAAAGAGAGAGATCGCTACCGGTAAAATGTAACTAAAAATTATAAACCTAAAAACATAGGTACTTAAACAGAATGAAAGTTAATTTATTAAAAGACCATTTTACTGCTTTAAATTAAATTTAACACGCCATAAACCAATTCATTAACACTTTTAACCTATCAATATCGTTTACCTCAAATTTAAACAAGAATCAAAGACTAGAGAGACGTAGTTGATCTAGTTAGATCAACCAGACGACCAGCTCCGTGAAAGTTAACTGGAGTGTGAATAATTCAACACCCTCCTGACATTATAAGTTATGAAAGGCATGTTTTCAACGAGTTAGCTGAATTATGTATAAATAACGGGCGCGTAGGTTATAGTTACTTCGCTTGTAACTTGCATGATGCATAGTCAAATTGTTGTGATGGGTATGCGCGGTGTGCGGAGATGTTGTGGTTACGTGTAAAGTTAGAAACTTGTATTATTAAATAGCGATAGTTTGTAATTTTAGAAAAACTGTGAAATTGTTTATATTATGCCAACAAACAGAATGTAATATTAGGTGGGATGTTTGATCACAAGCGAGAGATAGATTAAAACTGAAAATAATATCAACGCGATTGATACTAACATTTTCATGAAGTACATTATTTCGAAAAGTATGTTATTGTAACTTTAATTATTTAACGCTTTATTGTTTTCTTTTTTAAGCTTAATTATTTTACTTTCTTTAGCTGCAGCTTAACTCTTAACTCTGCTCGCCGTTTCTTCTCTAAATTTTAAAGCTAATTTTTTATAGTGTATACGGTGTAAAATAAATAGATTTTGATAAATTTTGGTTGCATATTGATGCACCAAAAAAAAACTATTATTCCTCCAGGCTAACTTGTTGTTTATCTGTGGACGTATCAATAAAAGAGAGTACGGTTTGCGATTTAACTTACAGTCAAATTGGCATCCTGTGGCTGACGACAATTATTCTAGAAAAAAGTCACATCAATCTATCACCAAACTAAGAAAAGTTTGCGATACGAAATCCAGGCAGTCGATGGAAATTCTTACTTTTAAAAAAAGTAACAGTTTATATCTCTATTAAGCTATACAATAAATTCATTCAACAATTATTTTTAAATTTTTTAATCTATCAGAAAATCCCAAAGCAATATCGCTTAGTAACGCTTTGATTTTATCCCTATAACACGACACAGGAAATCGATCTAGCGTAACAATATTGGACATGAGATGTAATCAAAAATCCTTTTTGTACCAACAAAGTGGAAAATGGAGGGTCTTGGTAGCAATAAGCGAAATATCTGTGTGGTGACACTTGTCCTCGGCTAAACAGCTGGAAAATTATACAGTAGGGTAGCTTTAATAGTTGTAGGCTGCCTTGGAATGCACGTTTGCGGTAAAGTGACGTAAACGCTCGCTGCATTCATGTGGAATACAGAACTGGAATAGATTTTGGGGATATTAATGCACTAACTGTTTTAACCACAGAAATGGAAACTGAAATATTACTCATATTTCTATAGTTACTATGACTTGTTTCTACGTACCGACTGGTATCTTTATTTCACTATTGTGCGTGAATATTTGGTTGAAATAAAATATAGTTACAAATTCTGCTGTCTTAATTAAGCATTCTCTTTTAAAGGCTTAAATTAATTCATAAGTTTCCATTTACCTTTACCAAGGTGGACGAACGAGCTGGTCTAGCTAACGTAGAGTGAAGGTTATTTGTACTGACTTTTCATTACTACATTTTATTCTCCAGCTGTCCAACCAATTGTCTATCTTGTCCAGCTGCTTTTGAAGTTTTTTAGATGCAGTTGCTGGGTTACTGTCACTTGAGAGACAGGCCGTATCATCAGCATATGTAGCTGTCATTACTCCTTCATGCTCTGGTAGATCTGACGTGAAGATGGAATACAGAACAGGTCCAAGTACTGAGCCTTGTGGAACTGATGCTTTGACGTCATAAAGATCAGATATTGCATCTCCGTACTTAACCTGAAAGAGTCGTTTATCTAAGTATGACTTCAGGATCATAAAGTACGAATTTGGTAATAGTTTTTTAACCCCCGACGCAAAACGAGAGGGGTGTTATAAGTTTAACGTGTCTGTGTATCTGTGTATCTGTGTATCTGTCTGTGGTATCGTAGCGCCCAAACGGATGAACCGATTTTCGTTTAGTTTTTTTTGTGTTATAGATAATTTTATCCCGAGTGTTCTTAGCCATGTTTCATGAAAATCTGTTCAGCCGTTTGAAGATCATCAGCTCTTTTCTAGTTGATGAGGGGATCTGACTACCTTCCATATGTCCTTTCGATGCGAAATTTGGTACCGTATTGCTTCAATTATATTGAAAGTATATGGTAAGGTAACCATGACCTGATCAGCCGTTTGAAGGTCATCAGCTCTCTAACAGTTGATGAGGGGATCTGACTAAATTCCATATGTCGTATCGATTCGAAATTTGGTGCCGTATTACAACAATGATATTGATAGTATATGGTAAGGTAACCATGACCTGATCAGCCGTTTGAAGGTCATCAGCTCTCTAATAGTTGATGAGGGGATCTGACTAACTTCCATATGTCGTATCGATTCGAAATTTGGTGCCGTATTACAACAATGATATTGATAGTATATGGTAAGGTAACCATGACCTGATCAGCCGTTTGAAGGTCATCAGCTCTCTAATAGTTGATGAGGGGATCTGACTAACTTCCATATGTCGTATCGATTCAAAATTTGGTGCCGTATTACAACAATGATATTAAAAGTATATGGTAAGGTAACCATGACCTGATCAGCCAATTGAAGATCATCAGCTCTCTAATAGTTGATGAGGGGATCTGAATAGCTTTCATATGTCGTATTGATTCGAAATTTGGTGCCGTATTACTACAATTATATTGAAAGTATATGGTAAGGGAACCATGACCTGATCAGCCGTTTGAAGGTCATCAGCTCTCTAATAGTTGATGAGGGGATCTGACTAACTTCCATATGTCGTATCGATTCGAAATTTGGTGCCGTATTACAACAATGATATTAAAAGTATATGGTAAGGTAACCATGACCTGATCAGCCAATTGAAGATCATCAGGTCTCTAATAGTTGATGAGGGGATCTGACTAACTTCCATATGTCGTATAGATTCGAAATTTGGTGCCGTATTACAACAATGATATTAAAAGTATATGGTAAGGTAACCATGACCTGATCAGCCAATTGAAGATCATCAGCTCTCTAATAGTTGATGAGGGGATCTGAATAGCTTCCATATGTCGTATTGATTTGAAATTTGGTGCCGTATTACTACAATTACATTGAAAGTATATGGTAAGGGAACCATGACCTGATCAGCCGTTTGAAGATCATCAGCTCTTTAATAATTGATGAGAGGATCTGACTACCTTCCATATATCCTATCGATTTGAAATTTGGTACCGTATTACTTCAATGAAATTGAAAGTGTATGGTAAGGTTACAATGACCTGATCAGCCGTTTGAAGATCATCAGCTCTCTTATTGTTGATGAGGGGATCTGACTACCTTCCATATGTCCTATCGATTCGAAATTTCGTACCGTGTTACTTCAGTGAAATTGAAAGTATGTGGTACCTAAGTTACCATGACCTGATCAGCCGTTTGAAGATGATCAGCTCTTTTATAGTTAATGATGGGATCTGACTTCCTTTCGCTAGTTCTATAGATTCGAAATTCTACACCACTTCCAATGTGTGAAATGATGCGTTGCGTTGCTTCAACTCTGCCGCAATGGGAATTGAGCCTTAAGTTTTGGTATTGTTATTTCTTAGTCTTGTCAACTCTGCTAAAGCTGATTTGTCATGTGGATTATTGAAGAGCTTTCTTTGGTCCAGTTCAATAATAACCACACCTTGCAGGCTCTTAACGCGACTTAAGGCCACGTACGCTTGACCTTTCGCGAAAGTTTTTTTCCCTAAATATACGACAGCTTTATCCACAGTGGTCCCTTGCAGCTTATGCACTGTTACGGCCCAGCTTAAAATTATGGGAAACATTATTCTTTCTATGTTGCCATGCCCTCTAAGCCCTTGAAAGGTCAAGCTTTGTGCCTGTATTGGTACCCAACCATTTACATCTTTAAAACTTCCGCCAATCAATTTGTCATCGAATTCTATGAATATCTTTTTCGGGAGTTCTCCTTCTTCCAACTGATCTCTGCGAAGTCCGTTCCACTCAATTTTTTTAATTATACCCATGCTACCATTAACCAATCCTTCCGAAACCTTTAAATTCATTCGTAACATAACTCTAGTACCAACTGCAATTTTTATTGATTTGAGTAGTCCTCCCGTAGAGTTCTGATCTTGTGGAACAGCAGCTTGATTTGGTTCTTTTCCATATGTAGCAGGTTCTTTGGATTCATCGATAGCATTTAACGTATAAATTTTGACTGTTTTTCCCATCAGATCTATCATTTTATCATTATAGTCATTAACTTGTCTCACTGTGGGAAAAATACGTACAGCTTCACCGTTGGCAAAATCACCGGTCATTGGCACACGACTTCTTTCTAGCAATATCTCATACTGCTCCATGCTCAACTCGCCCACACGAAGATTATTAAGAATGTCTATAAATTGGCTATCGTTCTGTTGCCGGACGTTGGTTTGTAACTCGCAAAGCCTAAAATAGTGCCATAAATGCGGCTCTCCTTGGAATATAATTGGTTGCTTGAAACACCAACTGCCTTTGACAGGGGACAACTGCATTATATCTCCAAAAACTAAGATGTTTATTCCACCAAAAATATCTTGAGAGTTTTTTAATTCTTGTAAACGAAGATGAATAGATCGTAAAACTTCATAAGATACCATTGAAATTTCATCTATTACAAGCCAACGGATATGCCGCCATTTTCTTCTCATATCTTCCAGCCGCTGTCCAGTCATCTGCCTATAGACTGTAGCTCTACCTTTCTCGATACCTAAAGCAAATGCACTATGAATAGTTTTTCCGTTGACAAGACGCGCCGCAACTCCTGTTGGCGCGGTTACTTCAACAAACGTTGCATTCAACAGCTGCTCTGTTGTTGGAGCATAGCATCGACGAATATGATGTACTATTGTTTTCAACACAAAAGATTTGCCACTGCCAGCTCCTCCTGTCACGAATACTTTTAAAGGAGTATTTAAGTCACATTGATTTGTCACCTCTTCTCGAATTCGTTTCGTTACTTCATCAAATATTTCCTTTTGCTCTACATTCATGCTGCCAACCATGGCATGAAAATCTTCATCTGTTATGTTAACCCGCATTTCCGCTTCAACACCTTCTATTTCGATATCAACATCAGCCATTCCCGGGTCGTACCCATCAACAATCGCCTCTACATTCTGGTTTTCGTTGTGGACTGTTTGTTCATTGCAGTCATTTAATACTGCAGGTTCGGCTAGTGCTAGCACTTGGCCAATAACTTGCTGCAACTCGCGTTCGATGTATTGAAACTGTTCAACAGAATCTCCGTGAAATGGACGCAATTGGTTTCGTTTTGCCATAAAAGCTTCTTCACACGTTTCATAGCCTTGTAATAAATCATTTTCATCTCTAAATGGTACATGGGCTACAAGATAGCTATAAAAATAGCCTTCTCTATCTCCCATTTGTGTATAATAGCGAGTCCTCAAAATGGCAGGCTTTCTTCGCTTCCTCATAATGCTACCATTAAGAAGTCTGATGGTAATCGGTCCATTATTAGCATCTTCTTCTATTTGATCATATGCTTCCACGTCACCGTCATCTTCATCGTTTACTGATCGAGTTGCATGCTCATAATTAATTGCAAATTCTGCCAAACTGAGGCGCTCTAGGTTAGTTGGCCTTTGAGTATACCTGTCAAATATGTTTTGATATGTTTGACCTTGGTCACTGTCGTACCGAAGAATTCTGAATCGTTCATGTGGTCGGCATGTGTTTACGAATACTACTTTACGTGAACTATCTCTTAATTTTAAGTGGCATAATCTGTAGGCACACTCACACGCTGAAACTCTGCGATGGTTCAAAATTGCCATGGAAACGGCAAACAATTGTCTACCTATATCTCCATGACAGGCTCGCACTCTACTAACGGCATCTTTCACAGCTTGACCTACGTCTTGGGGTTCATGCTTTGAAGTATATTTTGCTATATAATAAGATACAGCCGTCACATTACCACAGGGCTGGATATCCATATTCCCTTTCCACAACTTCAGTAACTGCGGATTGTAATTATTGACATATTGTTCCCCAGGATCTCTACGCAATATACAAAATCGCCCACTATTGCGCAAAGTTTCATCAGGCCCTAACAAAACTGTTTCTTCACTTACTGGTCTAGGAAAATTAAATCGGCAATTACGATCATTCCTGTTTTTAAAACACGTTGCTGAATGGGAATGTATTTGTACACGTTTAACCACTTCGTTTAACTGGTCATCATCATTATGTAAAGAGCACGAAACAATCTCATCAATCAAAGATTTGCCTTCAAGGGTGTCAAAATTTGGTAAATTTTGAATCCAGCATAACATATGTAAGTGTGGACTTCCACGATTCTGAAACTCAATCCGCCACCAGTAATCTGTAAGCTGTCCTCCTAGAACCTCATCGTTGCTCCTCAAAAACCTCATAAAAGCATTAACACGTATCATGAATTGACGACTCAAAGTCACAGGATGTTCGTCAACCAATTTTTGTCTATCATTAAAACTTAAATCGCTTGGATTTTCATTGGGCCTTTCTGCAGCAATTAGAAGTGCTTTCAGTATATCGTCCCAATTTAGATCGTTACAGCTCAAAGTAAGGAACCATGTAGGAGGGCCCAGATTCTTAACCATGGCAATAAGGTTTGAACAAGCACTTTGCCAATATGCATTTGATCCTCGCATGTTTCGCATATTTAGGTGAATATTTTCCACTAAGTTGTCAGGTCGATTTTCTCCCTGTCGCATTCTTAAAACTACGCCTATATTTTGCTTTGCTCTAAAAAATTCCATTACCGATAATGCATAAAAAAGATAGTCATGTCTTTGAAAACGTGTATCAACTCCCATTATTCTAGCCTGACAATAATCTAAAGGTGTTATAGGATGACACCGAGTTTCCTGTAAACCATTTCTACCACGAGGAAACAATTGGAACCAAGATAGTTCTTCTGCCCTTCTTTCCCTCGTTATTTGTAAAGGGGGTTCTGTTTTTCTATGCAGCTGATGAACAGGCAACTGATTAAAGTTCTCGTTGTCGATTATAGTAGCTAATTCAGGAATGGGTTCGTCTATAACACGCAAAACTGACGAGGTAATAACAATGTCATCATTATTCAAAACATTGGATGATCCTGATGACTGGTTGGTATTTTCTGTAATGTCAGTATCGTTTTCTGGTTCAAATATATTTTGATTTAATGGCTGACAATCAGAGGTTATTTTAGTAATACTATATTGATCATTGTCAGGTCTCGTTTGCTGTGATTTTGGTATGTTTGATTTTATAACTGTCCACAACGATGTGATATCGGGGAAACATATCAAACAAGCTGCACCATTCTGAGCTACACGACCTTTTGGTCCTCTAGAGTGAGAGTCAAACAAGTAATACAAACTATCAGTTTTCCAGATTGCGACTGATATACCATTACATGTTACAATACCTCCCTGATCAACGCCAGAATCTGCAAAGAACTCCGCTAAGCCATTCTTTAAATTTGGGAATCCAATGTCCTGATTATTTATGATCAAATGGCCACAAATCGATGTCGATTCATGGTGAACTTGTATTAAACATGAATGATTTAATACCTCAAAATTGACCTGTAACTCTTGAGCACGTAAGTATTCAACGTTAGCCTCGGCCAAATCTGGTGCCCTTCGATATTGTATACTGTTTGAATACAATCGGTCACCGGAAATTAAAATAGAGTCAATTACATCTGAAGTCCATGTCTCAGTTTGTTTAATTTTAGTAACAGCAATAGCTATGGCGGCGTTTGCAGTACATTGCTTACCACGAGAAAAATCACGAAATTTACTGTGACTTTGATGAAATGAGCCTCTTAATATTCGTCGATTATTACCAATATCTTGAAAACAATTGATAGTATTGTCTGTGTTAACAGAAGCAGGTATAACGTCAGTGTTGTTTTGCATTACATGGCAGATTTCATTAACATTAAACGTATCACCAAAGTTTACTGTCACATTGGCGTATAAAGGATTATTGCTTATAAGCCAATCTAATGCAGCTCGTAGCTTTGGAATCTGTACAGAATATCTGCGTAATCTTTGTACTGACTCCAGTTCCTCACACACGATCACTAGACCAGCACTATTCATATGAAGTGGAAGCTGCTCGGCTATTTCTTCAACATCTTGACCGAAAAGAACTGCTTGACCATGGAAACCATGTTGTCCAAAACGACCACTAAGTTTAATCATTTTTACAAATGGAATTATTCTGCTTAATAAACGTATTTCCACATCGGATAAAGCCTTTATTTCCAGGGGAATTTCATCTAAAAACATACCATTCCAGTAAGCTTGCGTAGGTATTCTTCCCCTACGAAGTGTACTAGCGCATCGGTGACACGTAGTGATAACAGTATATTGAGTCATCACCGCATTCGGTAGTAAATCTTCGTGTAAATTGCTTACTCTAACTGACTCTACTTGTTTACGGTAACAAAGTTTTTTACATATTAAACAAACTGTATCAGCAAACGTGTGTATGGAATTTTCAAAATCTTCCCTGAGTTTAGCTCTAGATTGAGCCGTAAAGAAAGCATCTCGGGCACGGCGAGAGGAACGTTGTTCTGGAGTCTCGTTCAAACGAGACTCAGAAGTAGACTGCGCATTTCTTGCGCGTCTTACAGAACTTTGCTCAGAAGTTTCATGTAATATAGACTGAGTAGTAGCCTGTGCATCCCTGGCGAGTCTAGATGATCGTTTTTCTCGAGTCTCATTCAAACGAGACTCAGAAGTAGACTGCGCATTTCTTGCGCGTCTAACAGAACTTTGCTCAGAAGTTTCATTTAATATAGACTGAGCAGTAGCCTGTGCATCCTTGGCGAGTCTAGAGTATCGATTTTCTTGAGTCTCATTCAAACGAGACTCAGAAGTAGACTGCGCATTTCTTGCGCGTCTAACAGAACTTTGCTCAGAAGTTTCATTTAATATAGACTGAGCAGTAGCCTGTGCATCCTTGGCGAGTCTAGAGTATCGATTTTCTTGAGTCTCATTCAAACGAGACTCAGAAGTAGACTGCGCATTTCTTGCGCGTCTAACAGAACTTTGCTCAGAAGTTTCATTTAATATAGACTGAGCAGTAGCCTGTGCATCCTTGGCGAGTCTAGAGTATCGTTTTTCTTGAGTCTCATTCAAACGAGACTCCGCAGTGCACTGCGCATTCCGCGCACGTCTCAAAGAAGGTTGCTTTGATGTCTGCGAAGCCTTGGACGCCGCATCTTTTTCAAGACGACGTTTCCTGTCTTGAGAACTTTCTTGGCTACGTAATTCAGCTTTCCGAGTTGCTTGTAATAATAAAAACTCTTCCCTTTCCGGGGTGTTCTCCTCTGGCTGCGTCAATCTGCGCCTTTTGGCTTCGTTTCGAGCATTTTTGCATTTACGCCCAAGACCCATTTTATTGATATGGATTATTTATATATGCTGCTATAAAATTATAAATAATAACCTAACAGTAGGTAGTTGAAACTTAACCCTAAACAAGTTAAAAATAAACCTACCTAACCTGAAACTAATACCTACCTAATATTCCACTTAACCTAAGACTACCTACTAGTTAAAACTTAATCTAGTAAATTAAAACAAATATTATATCTAATACCTAACTAAGTTACTAACTCAACTAATTACTTTAATTACCTTCCTAATATTAAAACCTACTTTAAAAAGTACAAAATAAAAGTAAAATTAAAAATTTTAAAAACCTCCCGACACAAAAAAAGACCTTAAAAACTAACAAATAATATATTAAACCTATTCTAATTATTATCGTCCCATATATTATGGACTGTAAGACTTGTACTTTAAAATATTTTTATTTTCCGAGCGTCGTCGCCGCGTCGGGGGACCGCTAAGTGAGAAAATCAGTTGTCAGTTGCAAATTGCATCAAAAGAATTCACTCCGAAAAATTCGTAAAATCGACACAACCGTCAACGTCGTCTGCCCTCACGTGTCTGCCCGTTCGGGTCGCCGCACTTGGCGACCCCCACCCCCGCGCCGCAAGCCGCACACCGAGCTCGCCGCGCGCGGCATTACGTAGAGCGTAGACTATGCATGAAACTTAAGATCGCTCATACATACCTAAATGTAATAATAAATTAGCTGTTGTTGGCTTAATACTTTATATACTTGAGCGGTCCCCGACGCGGCGACGACGCTCGGAAAATAAAAATATTTTAAAGTACAAGTCTTACAGTCCATAATATATGGGACGATAATAATTAGAATAGGTTTAATATATTATTTGTTAGTTTTTAAGGTCTTTTTTTGTGTCGGGAGGTTTTTAAAATTTTTAATTTTACTTTTTTAAGTTTGTAAAGTAGTCCTTTATGCCATACCTTATCAAACGCCTGCTTTATGTCGAGAAATACTGCAGAACAGTATTGTTTTCTTTCCAATGTTTCTCTTACTTGTTGGACTACCCTGTGAATTTATTCAATCGTAGAGTGTTCTTCTCTGAATCCGAATTGATGATTCGGTATTATACTATACTCGGCCAGAATAGGTCTCAGTCTGCACAGAAATAGTTTTTCAAAGACTTTAGAAATCAATGGTAAGAAATCAATTGGTCTGTATGAGGTAACTTCATTTGGGCTTTTTCCTGGTTTAAGGATCATTTTTATCTGTGATATTTTCCAGAGACTTGGATAGTAGTGAAGTCTGAGGACGCTGTTAAATATCATTGTTAGGAATACCAGTCCTTTTCTAGGTAGATGTTTCAAGACCTCAGCAGTAATAAGGTCAAAACCAGGCGCTTTTCTATTTTTTAAACTTCTTATGGTCTTTGCGGTTTCTCGAGGGGTAACAGGTTTTATAAGAGGGGACAGGTTGCTGGTCACTGCTAAGCAATTCGTCTATTTCGCGTTCCAAATCGTCCATATTTGACTTGTTTGGTTCAAATACTTTGCTCAGATGGTTTGCGAATAACTCAGCCTTTTCTTCATCCATTCTTGCCCACTTGTTTGAAGGGGTTCTCAGAGGAGGAATAGCTTGAGTTGGTCTGTTAAAGTCCTTTGTGATTTTCCATAGTGAGTAGTTATCTTTCTTGGTTGCAGATAATTTACTTAGTTTCTCTTGAAAAGTATTATTGACATTCTGTTTTAGTAGATCTCTGAGTTCTTTGGCAGCGCGATTCAGACGAGTTTTATCTGCCATATTGCGGCTTTGATGCCATTGTCTCCTGCACCAGCGTTGATGTTGTATCTTTGCTCTTATCTCTAGGGGTATACTCATCGTTGCGTAGTTTCTGTTACTCAGTTCGGGAGTTGATAGCCATGCAGCTTCCTGAATTAAATTAGTAATATACTGAACTGCATCGTCTATGTCGTCTTCATTTTTAAGCCGAACCTTAAGGTCAATCTTATCTTCAAGATACTCACGGAATGCGGGCCAGTCTGTTTTACTATTATAAAGTGTAGACTCTCCTATTTTCTGGATAAGAGTGGCACTAAATGTTCCTAAAACTGGTGTATGGTCCGAGGACCCGTCAAAGGAGGACTTTATTTCTGTGTAGTGTTTTGATATACCTTTAACCACAAAGAAGTTAAGAAGGTCTGGTATTTTATTTGGGTCAGTTGGCCAGTATGTTAGTTCTCCTGTTGATAATGGTAGTAATTTCAGTAGATCCATACATGATTTGAGTGTTCGCCCTCGTGTCGTGATTAGCCTTGAGCCCCAGTAAGTGTGCTTGCAGTTCCAGTCACCTCCACAGATAAATCTTTTCCCTAATGACATGAAGAACTCAATAAGTTGGTCATTACTTAATTTGTGTTTGGGAGGACAATAAACTGCACTAATGTTTATTGATCCAAGTTTGTCCAGTACAGTAATTGTTGTTGCTTGTAGGTAGTCTTTTCTGAATTCACTGTGAAGGTGGTGTTTTAGGTTGTTTTTGACGATGACGGCAGTGCCAGCATGTGATTCTCCATCAGGGTGGTTCGTGTTGTAAACGTTGTAACCTTTCAGTTTATAGGTTTTATGGTCATTTAGGTGTGTTTCAGAAATTAACATGATGTCAAGTTGATTCATGATTAGTATAGTTTCTAGTTCTTGGTTGTTAGGTAAAATACCATTTATGTTCCAGGTGGCAATTCTTAGATCCATATCTATCGGCGATTTTGTATGAGCGATGCAACAAGACTAATCAGTGAAGTCATGGTTTGGAGAAGTTGGTCAATTTTTTCTGTATGTTGGATTAAATATTGTTCAAGACATTTTACTGTCTGGGAGTCGCTTTCTTTTGAATTATAGTTCAAAGGTTCCGTTTGTTTTCTCTGTGGCGTTTGGTCCACCGTTTGTCTGTATTGTAGTTTTTCTATATTCGGAAGGTTTGTCTGTAATACTTTAGTATATAGAGTGTTGGGTTCTTTATTAGGGTCCTGTATTGTTTTATCTGTAGGGTCCTTTTGTTGTTGTAGGTGTCTATTATCTTTTTGTTGATGTACCTTGTCTCTAAAATTCTTCCTTTTGTTTTGCTCTAACTTATGTGTTTTTCTAGCATTTATTTCTTGGTATACTTGGCAGCCCTTATAGCTGGCAGGATGTTTTCCATGGCACAGGGCACAGAGAGCTGGTGTATTGTTGTCTTTATTGCATTCTGTAGATTTATGTGGTCCAGCACATTTTACACACCGGTATGGCCTCATGCAGTAGTTCTTAGTGTGGCCATACTGCTGACATCTGACACACTGTCCAACTTCTGTGCGTTTTCTCGGGTCCTCTATTTTTATTTTTTGGTGGTAGATGTACTGAATCTGTTTAATTTTATAATTGTTTTCATTTGGTTCTATCACAACAAAGAATGTATTTAAGGGTTCTTTTGTTTTCTTTATCCTAGCGTTGATAATCTCTCCTTTTATCTTATTGCCAGTTTCTTCTATTGCTTTTGCAATTTCTTCTTTAGGGGTTGTGTGGTGTAAGTATTTAATAACAAATGTATAATGCTTGGATAAAAAATCTTAATCCGTTTTCGGTTATGTTTATGATTCAACAAATCTTGTGTTTGTAGGATTCTTGTATACTAACTTTATTTTCAGCAAGATTACAAAAATACTGCTAGTGAAGCGATTGAAATTGAAAAACACCCTAATTTCAATAGAGAAGATGGTTGGAAACTATCACCGACATGGGACCCTATCCTGAAAAACATTAAATCTAACATCCAGCAAGCTTCACGACCTGAAACTCAAGATACTGTCAGCTCGTTTTGTGTCAATCCAGAACGCTACGCTCGAAGACTGAGAAACAGATGGAGATGATGATGTATAACTTTTTCAATCTATCAATCCGACACTTGACACCTCAGTCGCTCGTGACCACGGGGTCTGCAAAGACACCGAAACGTTGAGTCAAAATTAAAAATGTAAATATACGCGATAAATCCGGTTAAAAAGTGTTTTATTTAATACTGTCCAATAAACATCAGTTATCATATATAAGTCCCCAGTTTTTCTTACAAAATTTTTGATACTTTCAACATTAAGAAACTGGCCCGTTTGTGGTTCTTAGGTATCTAAGATCTCTTATGTCTCGCAAGCAAACATTCGACCGCTTCTTTGTGAACCCATCATTGAATTCTTAATGTAGTTAAGTAAGAAGAAGTCAAAAACAGGTAGCTACTAAGACTAGCACGATCAACCTTTTCAACATTTTATAATAGTACTCGCTGTCTCAATTTCGATACCCGCGGGAATTTCGGAATAAAAAGTAGCTTATGTGCTATTCCAGGTTATACTCTATTACTTAGTTAAATTTCATTAAAATCCGTTTAGCCGTAATTGAGGAACATAAATCCAAATATTCACATTTATAATATTAGTATGATACTTAGATTTTACGAATCACATCAATCATAAAGATAGGTACGGAAGCAGAATTTATGTTACAATAAAAAAATCGTATTCGGTCAAACGAAACCAGTAAACGGACCATGTGTGAACGGGCTGAGAGTTGATCTCATCGTGCGATTCACATATTTTAAAAAAGGACTCAATAAAAACTTTATTGCAAAGTCCTATTCTCAACCACTTACTAAGTTTAATTGCTGGGAATAATTCGCAGTTTCAAAACAACTGTGATACATGCATCGTTTTATCTTATGTTATTTATACCTCAACTAGCTGACACGGCAAACGTTGCTTTGCCATATAAATAAAAAAAAAAGATGTTTGCCGATTCTCATAGATCAAGCCGTTTCGGAGGAGTATGGCAACGAAAACTGTGACACGAGAATTTTATATATTAGATTAACTGTAATATTTCCTGATATTCCCTATTGACACCTCTTTTCCGGTTGAATAAGTGGATTCGGAGCGATTCTTTAGTTATTGTTACTTGTAGGTCGCAAAGTTCTTAAAAGCTTTTTCTATTTTAACCGCAATAATAGCCTCAAGTGTTTGAAATACATTGTTCCTTAATTTTATAAGAATAAAAAATTAAATAAGTTCTCTTTTGCAAAGTTCAATTATTGCTTTATATAACATAGAACGGAAAGCAGCAAATTTAATATAAAAAAAATCATCATTATTCGATACTCATATAGGTCGAGTCCGGTAAAAAGAACGCTGGCGGTTTTATAAACATTATGTGCCCGACGCGAACTGCAGCTACACAGAACTGTTTTACCAAAACCACTAATCTACTTCCATGCTGGACTGGGAGCGAAAGAAAATCGTAGAATGTGCCAGCTGCTTCTCTTCCCGGGCATACTGTAAAAGTCAGTTAAGGGACAGAGGTTTTGAAGGCGTTTTTGTGGGCGATAGGCTGACCCCCTGATGTATGTACTAATCTACAAATCGAATTGTAGTAAGAGCTAACATATACCTGTAAGTGATAAATATTTTAAATAAATATTTACGTAGAAATGGTTTTCAATGGTAAAACTATCTACCTCTGAGCGAAAGATAAAGCTTTGCTGATGTAAGTTTCCAGGATAACAACACAGTACGCTTTAGAGATAAAAACACGATAAATAACACTGCTTTTTTACGAATTTATTTACTTTCATTTCAAACTAAAAACTAAAATAAAAATGTTAGAGATATGTAGTTGTACCTTGATGAAATTAAAGTGATACAAGATATTTTTATTTCAATTATATTATCAGTTATATTTAAAAACTTCAAAAAAATTCTTCCATGCTGGACTGGGAGGAAAGGAGAAACATAGAATGTGCCAGCTGCGTCTCTTTCCGAGCATACTGTAAAAGTCAGTTAAGGGACAGAGATTTCATTGGAATATTTTTTTATGGGCGATAGGCTGACCCCCCGTTCATTGCAATAATCTCTCTATATCATTATAATGCCTTCGAATTTGTCAAACGTGACATCAGTTGGCTTTTATAAACTCTGGTGTTCTGCTTATCCCATAAGGGATACAGGCGTGTGGTTGTTTATATATGGGTATGTACGTGTGTAAAAACTTCTCTACCTATCTCTTCATCAATTAAAAAATACTTTAATGACCCCACAACACCAACACTTTCAGTAGTTTTTATGACAAAATCTAATATCAACCTCATGATTACTGATTAGTAAAAAAAATAGTTTGGCGCGTAAAATTGTATAATAAAAGTACTGAATTGTACTTCTTAGTTTAATTTTCGCGCATTATTTGAGAAAAGTACTATACAAGCCTTGGCCACAACTAGGTATTGATGGACTTACGTATGTGTGCCTCGGCTTCGCTTCAGCCCACATTCACACGTTCGTCAATCAATGCATCTCTTGCCGGCCGCTGCAGTAATGTACTATTATTGATGTACAGATTATGCAATAAGTCTGGGGTGCACAGTCTTCTAATTTCCCCCACATATCAACGTCAACGCAGTGACGTATTCTGGAAAAAAATCATGAAGAGCTAGATCTTTTATAAACTTGTGTGTTTCTTTTTCCACATCAGATGAGATTCAGGAAATAATAGCTTTATACTAGTTCTTAAGATTTTAATCATTTGTATTTATTGCACAAATATAACACATTAGAACCTAGCGTTGCCATATGGCAAAGTGTCATGTTATTTTAAAGATCGTATTTCAAACGATGTATACTGCAGTCTTTTATTATTATTTGGACTTTGTAAAAAGACATATTGTTATGGATAAGAAATAATTTATGAGTAGTTAGTGCTGAAAGAGTGTAAAGGTGGTTGTATTTGTTTAATATAATAAAATTTACCAAAATGGAGAACGAAAAATCGTAAAAAATCATTCATATTTACTGTACATATTTTATCATGTTTTTAGGTTATTTTTATATCTTAGCATCATACACTTTGTTTTTACATTGAGTTAATAATAAATTGACATATACATTACATGTTACGGAGGTTTATTTGCATGTTGCCATTTAGCAACGCTAGGTTATTAAAAGTTTAATATTTCCTATAGAGTTTTGTTCGTTTTAGGCTAAAGTTTCAGGAGATTGCCACAGGATATTTTTATTGAGTTGCCAGATGTAGCAGAATATACAGATGATAATTCTGTTGCTTTTATAGAAAATTAGTCAGGTAAACAACTTCTTGCAAGTTGTCATGAAAAAACAGAAACGTTAATTTTATTTACATACATACATAACTTCACCCATATATTATCCCTTGTAATCAGAACCCTGGAGGTTATAAAACCATCTGATGTCACAGTTGATAAATTTGATGGCATTATAATGGTAGAGAGAATATTGCAGTGACAGAGGGTCAACCTATCACCAACAAGAAAAAAACCTCTCGTGAACCTAAGTCTCAGTACAGCATGGAAGACTTTCGCTTTTATTTTGACAGTCTAACCACTTTTATCCACTTCTAATCCACTTGAAAAGCTTGGGTTACAAAGAAACTGGCATGCTTACCCAAAACAGGTTGCTAAAGGAAAGCCTAACCTCTGAAGTTGATGTCATGCAAAAAGAGAGAGAAAGGGTCTCCTGATTATGCAACTCAAATAGATGTCGTTGTAGCCCGATGGATGGATTACTCTAATGTGACTGTTGCTTCTACAAGTCTCAAAGTAAATCCACTAGGATTAGCCAATCTGTACTCTAAGGCAAGCCAACCAGAAGATGTAAAAATCCCGTGACCTTATCTTATTTTTGCGTATAATCAGTATATGTAGCTGCAGTGCATGCATTGGTACAATCAATTACGTATTAAGATAAAGTTGTTATTTATTTTAAGTTTTGTGTATTTTTACTGGTGTAGAAAAGATTGTTTATTTTTAATTCTTCTGTATGTACTGATTATGCACTGTTTTTTACAATAAATTATAAATTATTTTCATTCATTTCATTCATTCATATGGAAGTTACAGACCTAATGGATCTTTGGCCTTTTTTTACATGGCTAATAGAGGTGACCATAATATCAGGAAACGATTTGTCTCTATTTCCGTCGTGAACTACTTCTAACATTTTTTAAAAACAATAGTACCACCCCTAAATTTGGTGGTTGGCCATCTTCAGACCTCCAAATTAGGATCAAGTGTTGTACACTGGGTTAAGGGCAGGATGCATAAGTCACGTTCTAGAATCAATTGAAAAGAAACGCAGATGTGCTGGTGCTTACTGTGAAACTATTTGGAGGGTTTTAAAATGTAAAATAAAATGTTCGCGTTTTAACCTAGTGTTGCCATAATAAAGCAAAAGTGCATAAATCAATAAGCGGGGATAAAATTATTTTCTTTTCCTCGTAAACATGTCCTATGGATATTATCTAACCTTAATATAACCACAAAATAATAAAAAAATATTTTCAAAAACTCAGGCTCTAATGGGATAATCAAGTTAGGAAGAATACGACCAAACAATTTATCTATTGAACCGTCATTAACGGTATATGAACAAGAGGGTAAGTAATTTGGTTAACAGATTGCATTTACGGAGTATTTGGCACTAAGCCTCCTATCACAGGGGTATTATTATACCCATTCTCACATTAATTACCATGTCCCACATTATATGTGTAAACAAGATTATCCTATTAATTATAAGAAATTTCGCACGATTATATCCGCGTTACTTTTGATCTCTCACAAATCACTTCTTAAACTTTTAAAATTATTCAAGAGAAAGTCTATGGGGGAAAAAAGATTTCTCTGTATTTGTTAATGTTTTGCATTATAGATATATGATTTACTTAATTCATGATGGTCAAAACGACAACATCGGCTTTAAAAACAAATTATCGATGGAATAATTCATAAAGAACACATAGAAGACAAAAGAAAACCGAAAAAAATATGTCGGTCTCTTTCGTCTTAAGTGCTTATTTTAGAAATTGGCAGAAATACTAAATACTGCTAGAAAATGAAAGAGATTTTCTTTCCAGGACATAAATGGTTAGTAAATATTTTATTTCAACATAGATGCTGTATTGTGGCTTTACACTGCGTCTGAGTTATCCAGCAGTTCCTAATTACTGCATCAGGAAAACACATTTATTTCTGCTCGCTTGATTTATAGGACCCTGATCAATCTCTTCACGCAGTCAACCATGGTGGCCACAATAATGATGTATTTTTTCGTTTAACAAATTCGTGTTGAGCTTCAAACTCACTAATTATTGCCTAGAACAAATCACTTAGAGTGAGAAAGCTTTTAATTTTATACTGTCACTTTTATTACTTCAAATTTTTTATAACAAGATATTGGCAACACTGACATACCTACTATGTAGCTATGAACTATGTAACTAATAAAGGATATTCTAGATTACAATTACACATGAGCCAATCTAGGAAGCTTTGTTTTCTACACTGCCCACCTGGGGCTCAAACCTTGAACCAATATACCACGAAGGTTATCAATCATGAGTATCTTTTTTTACCATTACTTAAGTATTAATCGAAATAAATGAGCAAAGTAATATATCACATTACGATCCCATAACTATCACTATTTAATTTAGTACCATCGTAAAAAATATATGAAATGACGTCATAACCGTAGCGTAATAACAAGAAAGTGAGTATCATGTCAAATAGCTTTCACACAGCTTCATGGAAACACGTATATTGTATGCTTGTGAGTTTATTCATGCTGGGCAGTCATCCAGTCATCGCAGTGTCAGTCCATCGTTCATCTCGGACCGGTGGAGATTGACTTGCTCGCTTGCCTGCATTGGCAGTATGTTTTAGTGCTCGAGTAAGTAAACAGTAAAGTTGGTATGTTAAAATAACTATTGTTAGTAAGCTAGCAGTTGAAATGTTACTCAATGACCATTCAAATTAGCTTTTGGTAGATATGGTAGACACAGCAACTTACAAAATCCTGAATCCTGACTCAAACGCATTTTCAGATGGTATGATATTGAAATTTGATAAGCTACACATTAACGGTTTTCAACATACCTATTGAATTATTATTTATTGACACAATTCAGACAGAGTTACAATATGACACAGGTAACAGAGGACAAAGGGCGGCCTTATAATCAAAAGATTATCTCTTCCAGGTATCAATTATACATTTTAACTCAACGTTTTGGTGTCTCATTACTGTGGTCACACCTCACAAGTCAATTTAGACTTGTGTATATATATTGTGTAGTAGATTGAAACTGTATTTAATTCAATCGTAATAAAATCCGTGCAAATACGTGAATTATGTACATTTTTAAGAATTTGTAAGTAATACATCCAGAGTTATTTATTTGGTGATAAATTCTTTGCGCCAACTTTAATTAATTTTGTACACAAATCACAGAAAACTAGCCCTCCTTATGACTTTACTCCTAAATAAACTGTTCATTAAGAATATAATAATCGTAATCATATTGTAATTTTAATAATTTAAATTCAAATAAAGTACATTTCAGTCTGCACTCACTTGTAAAGTTGCAAAGTTTCTTGCCTTTTCAGACAAAAATATCTATTGCCGAGTCGCTGGTTCTGCTTATTTTGGACTGTGCCGATTCCTGTTATTTGGATGCCACGGAGAAGCTATTAAACAAGTTGGAGCGATTGCTAAATCTATGCATTCGCTTCATATTTGGGCTCAAAAAGTAAAAGTAAAGTAAAAGTAAAAACACATTTATTGATAACAACAGTACACATTAGTAAACAGAAAAAAAAAAACAAACTTAAGAAATATTTAGAACCAACATGCACTGCAATAACAAATGGACACACAACTCAGCTTGTGCTTTGAAGCTAGTTGCTACAAAGCGCTGATTTTCAGTTGCAGCCAACAACAGGAAAGACGGGCGCTGAAACTATGCATTTAAATAAAATATTCATACAATATAAGTAATATGACCATTACATAACTATACCTAACGGTTTTCAATTATAATATACAATATACATAAACAAAAATAATAACTTAAATAACTAATAATATGGTGAGTCAAGACATAAATAAATAAATATATGTTAACCTCAATTAAGTGCAATGTTATACATACGTACATAGAAATTCCAAGATATTCTAAACACTTTCTTGTTTACCCATTAACAAAGACTTATACAATTTGATAAATGTGATCTTTAATAAAGGATGTTGTAAGGGTGGTGGTAAGTTATTCCAACATAGGGTAGCTCGATAACGAAAACTACCCCTAAAAGCAGCTGTGTGGTGTTTAAAATTCTGCAGCAAATATTTGGAAGCCCTAGTATTGTATCGATTTTCGGATGACGACCACCAAGTACGATCACGTTTTCAAATTTCGCAAACAACTTCAATGCTCCCAATACGGTACCGACAAAACACGAGAATCCTTTGCCTCCTTTTCAATATCCTGTTTAACCCACTTAACCCTCCCTATTTGTGTGACAGGTTTTCTTACACTAACTTTCAGGATACGCCTTGCAGAGCATACATGCGTACTCTTTCAAATATAAGCCCACCCATAAAACTGACTATTATTCCCACTCTTTCTCAGTTCATGCAGACTGTGAAATTCACTACCTCTCATTATACGTGAATCTAAATCTTTGGCTATTTTGAAAAAAAAAGAGATCACTACTTTTCTCTATGCTAAAATATTATATGTAAATTAATCATAGAGTATATTTTATGTATGTATGTAATAGTATGTATTTATATATAAACTTATATAAGTAGGTATTAAATATATAAATAATTTAAGAAAGTAGATATTTTTATTAGTACACGCACTATTATTGCAATTAAACTACACTATCTAAAGGTCTGCTGGAAGAAATTTCATTAGAAATAAGCTGTACCTTTGTACTCTGTATTTTAATTTTTGTGTGATCAATTTAATTTTTAACTTGTGTACATAAATTGTTAAATAAATGAACAAAAACAAATAATGTCGCACTTTGATACCATAATTTTACTACAGGTCTGCCCCACATAATACATACACTAAAGACTTCCCTGTAGTATTCAGCAACTTGCTTTCTGCGATAAAAAAAGAAAGAAACTAGTGCAGCTTCATCGAGCAGTAAAAGTCCGCTATCACACGAAATTGAATCGCCATAAGCAAAGGATTGGTCACAATAGTTATTTTTTTACGTAGGCATCGTCATATGGAATCACTTTTAACCAAGAAAGTAGGATTCCCAACAAGACTGCTTTGAGTGTGCAAGTACAATTTCAAATTGCATAAATGTGTAAAAAAACTGCTAGCTATTATTAAATATGGAAGAAGAGAAAAGATAGCCGATTGAACTATTTATAAAATTCTTAACAAAAAGCGGAGGTGTCAAGCTTATCACTACAAATTAATCGACCGTTCTCAGTATAATTCTCAGCCTTAACTGAAGTAAAATATATAAAAGATTATTCTACAAAATACATAAAAAAGGTACGTGGCAAACTTAAAGTAGGCTAACGGTAAACCCAACCTCAGATAACTCCCGAAAGGTGTGGGAACTAGAGAATAAAATATTAAACTACGATTTACGGGAGTTTCCATATGGCGTGGTGCGTCGCTGCCCGCGTCCACACTTTGTATGCTAATGATGTGACGACCGAGTTAGTCGCGACGTGTACGTACAGATAACATTATCTTAAAATTATATTAAGTATTACATTTAATTTATTAAGGAATTTCCAAAAAAATAACACAATGTTATCTCAGAATAAAGAACTTATTCTGATAATGTTATATGGGTAAAACAAAATGTATTTTTTTTTTGCTAAACAGAGTGAACAAAATTATTTAAACAAACTTTCATGATTCTCAACGTAATTTTTACCGGATAAAGGAAAAGGATTTTTTGAGTTTCCTGTCAATTTAAACTCCAATTGAACTGCAATTATTTTAATTTAAAATGTCGATTTGTCTATAAATTAAATCATTTAATAGAGCCAAGTTTTTAATACGTAATTTAAATATGATGTTGATGTTAAAGAATTTTGTTAATGAATTTATCATTATAAAAAGTTTTATCACAAATGCTTTATTGTTTTCTGCGAGATTTCTAAATAAATTAAAAAGCGAATTATAAATAATGTGCTGTATTTAGATTAATAATAGCTTGACGCAATAACAATATGGTTAAACGATTTTTTCATAACAAGGTTTAATTATGTTGCATTTGTTTAGAATTCAATTTGGAGCGAAAAATTACAGACCATTTTAAGGAACAGGAAAATTCGTTCATGTAATCTTGAAATGTGTTATCAACATAATATTGTCCTATGTTTTCTTGGTACGTAATCTTACTCGTAATATATAAAACTGTTCCATTACTGACTGAGTGACTAACAGACAACGTACAGCCATAACTATTGGACAAAAAGACCTGACATTTGGGACATACATTGTTTAAGGGGTGTAGAGGAGCACCAAGGAAGGCATTCCGAGAGATGCACACTTCTCGACGGAGGTCTCTCCCAGGATTCGTCATGTCGTCCGGACCCGCGCCGCCCTCGTAAAGTGTATTTGACGTTCGTAA
Organism: Stenoptilia bipunctidactyla; assembly: GCA_944452665.1. NCBI lineage: Eukaryota > Metazoa > Arthropoda > Insecta > Lepidoptera > Pterophoridae > Stenoptilia > Stenoptilia bipunctidactyla. The sequence continues at coordinate 796,705 of OX101723.1, forward strand.
AGTGTATAAAATTACCTACTACGAATAAAAAAGTTTTCATTTTCATTTTCCAGAAATTCAAACGGGAACGGGAAAAAGTTGACTTTTTAGTTTGTATGAAAAACCTCATTCGTTGAGTGCACGAATATGATACTTGGTATAAAGATTTTTTAATGGGTGTCTGGTTGTATTGTGGAAGTAATTCCCAAAATTTCGGGAACGGGAAATATAGGACTTTTTAGTTTGTGTGAAAAATCGTATTTGGATGGATTCTTATAAAACATTATTATTTTATATACTTAATATTTTTAAATAAAACTATTTTCAACCGGATTAATCACGTATAATATGATATATGGTACATTTTAACTCGACGTTTCGTCAACGTCTCGCAGTCTCTCGTGCCCACGGGGTCTCCAAAGACACCGAAACGTCGAGTTAAAATGTAAAATATAAATTATACGCGATTAATCCGGTTAAAAATAGTTTTATTTAAATTATGAATCGTGAAAACTTAAGACAATATTAAATATTTTTTATAATTCTTCCAAGAAGATACTAAGTTATGATTGATGACGAAAAATACTTTCCCCATCTATCACGACACCAATAAAATATCCATGTCCTTATCGATGGGAAGGATTAAAATCAAACCTCGTCAAATTCCCTTCTTTGTAATAACCGCGTCCAATTCCATCCCGTATGTCCTAAACAAACCAGACCAGTGTGTTTGCCATTATAGTGTACCAAACGCACATCACCTCGAGCGGGCGTGAAAATATGTCATTTATGACACACACAAAGTCAATAAATCGTGTGTGCATGTCGCGCCGCGGTTTATTGTTCTGAAAGTGGGATTTTGGGTTCACGAAAACATTTTTGACTCATTTTTTTATGGAAATGAAACTTGGGTTTTAATGAAAATAAAAGTCTTAGTGTAATGTATAGAGCAATTGTTGCCAAAAAAGAGCAAAAGTGTTGCCGTCATTAGGTTTATTTTGGAAAATTTGCCAAAAGGTACTTACTATGGTTCTAGAAGTTGGTTATTTAATGACGACTATTTCTTGTACGCGAATAAAGCAATACTTTGTCATCGAGGTATTTTAACAGGAAATTCTATAACTACTTTCTAATGTATAAATATAATAGAAGACTCCAGGAGATCACCAACTCGTTCATGGGTCAATGTGTACGCTTTATTTTATAATAAATTTCCAAAATATTTAAGATTAACCCTTCGATAGATTTAAAGATAAGTGTTATGTGAAAAGATTTACTATAAGATATCCAGATGCAAAAAGATTGGGATTCCCTGGCTGTAAATTGTTATTGTGTATTTTTTTTTCCTATTTTTAAAAGATGATTGCTGTTGAGTTTCTTGTCACTTCTCCTCAATGTCACAGTGGTATGTTTTTCAAATTAAAGGCCTAAACGTTTGAAATTATTAAAATATTCCATTCATGACTATCAAAATATCTTCTTATGGATGATAATATAACTGCGATTCGTAATAGTTTATAAACGTTTTATTTAACATCACTTTTTAATGATGATAAACCAATCACCACAACAAAACCATGACTATCTCTCCTGGGCGACAAAAGCTGGTAATTAAAACTATATAGCACCAAGCTAACCTTCTGTTAGTTAGTAAATGTAAGATTTTTTATGGTACCTTAAGAGGACTGTATTATCGCGGAACTTGGAACCGTTAAGTCTGACTTCAGCACAGAAGACGTCGTCATAAACAAGGCATTCATTATTGTTAACCAGCAATACCTATATAATGTTTTGCATAATTGCTACTACTTTACCACAAGTTCAGATGTTAAACTTTATTTTTTTGGTGGTTCGATAGGAAGCCTGAGTAGGTATCCGATGATAATAGCTTTACGGCGAAGTATGAAAATCCGATATCTTTACGTTTGCGAGCTATCTTTACAAGTAGGTCTTATTAGTGTCCATCCTAGGCAAGCTCCTTGATACAGAGACTTAAATTGTTGAATTATCTTATGTTAATGTATAGCTATAACTCTGTCCTTATCTGTATAATTAAGTGTGACTTAAATCCTTATTGGTTACTTAAACTACATGAAAGAAAGTCTTCTTTATAAGAAATCGTGTTTTTTAAAGGAAATACAAGTATTTCATATACGAATTCAATAGTGAAATTTGTTTTTTTTGTTCTTTAATTTTGTAGATAAAATATGATACCTCCATGATTTTTTGTAGATCTTAATTATAAAAATCTTTCTCTTCTTTAACTTAACCTGACAATATTTTTGGATAAAACATCGATTGATATACCTGATAAATGATCGGAAAGTATGCTAATTAATATGCTTTCGCAGTTTGCTTAGAAATAAATAAACAGCTTCTTTCTGGTTAGCTCAGGGCATCATAGAAGCCACGAGCATAAGCTGAAATTCTGATTACCATTAACGGAAAATCTGATAAGCCAGACTTTTTTAATATTTTTATTATCAAGTGGTAAATCTTAAAAATGTATGTACGTAAAACGACTTTTATGCCCCCGACGCAAAAAGAGGGGTGTTATAAGTGTGACGTGTGTTTGTGTGCGTGTGGTTACTCTGTCTATGGCATCATAGCTCCCAAACGGGTGAACCGATTTGGTACCTATATTAAAGTTGAATCATATAAGAATCTGTATCTCTTATCTTTATGAAATAGCATAAGAATCTGCATTTCTTTCTTATGTCTCTGATGCGCACCCACTCAATTTCAGTCCACACATTCTCCTCAAAGCTCTCATCTCCACAGCATTAATCCTGTTTTCATGTCTCTTCTGCCACACCCAAGATTCACTACCATAAATAAGGGTTGGTGCCAAAATTCCCTCAAGTATGGCAAGACTAGCCTAATTTTGCTTGCCATAATCGAATATAAGGCGCCATTATCACAAATTTTTTTAATAAAATTTCTATAATTTAAACTGCGATTATTTGCTTAGTTTCCGAGCCACTTAGATTCATATGGCTGCACTAAAATAAATCTTTTGTAGTCCTATATGAGTAGCTGCCAGGCGGGGCTTCTTCATCCGAGTAAACGCTTATCCCATGGGAATATCTGGATAAATTCTGAAAAAGTAGTTTATCATTTATCATCGTTACTTGTGTGGTAAATTTCGCTCAATAAAGCTTTGGAATGTGTAAAGATGAATATGTCATTTAACTAAAAAAAATAATACAAATCCAGTGTTTTATGCTAAAAAATACCTATCTGCTGCAAATCTTGTCAATAAAATTTAAATCATTTTCCAAAGATCTGTAATAAAACATTTAAAAAAAAATACTGGTTGGGAAATATTTTACATTGCCATGTAGCTTAATCAAAGGGAACTAGATATTAGCCAGAACCGGCTAGAATATATTAGGTACTTCTTTTTTTGTAGGTTAGTCCAAAATGTTTAAAAAAACTCCCGGGCATTAAAATACGATTTAATATATATCTGTGGGATAGCTCAACAGACTGTGCGGTAACGATTATACATACTTATATCCAATGAATGACGAGCAGGTACCCTATTCACTGTCTATTTAACTGTTTATTTAACAATATTTTCAACACACATGCTCGTAAAGTGAGCCTTATTCTATTGAATTTAGAACTATAAACTGGGCTATTAGTCACTTGTGCATAATATATTATACCCTAGTGCATAAATTAATGAATCCTACAAAGTTGAATTGTACCTTAGTGCAAATTACATGCGAGTAAACAGAGCATATTTTATTGATCCGGGTTATACATTAAATATTTTCAGAAACAACAAAGATATTTTATACCACTTCAAATCCATATACATTTTTAAATGTTTGCGCCTTATATTAGTAAAAAAAATTTGTATATCAAACAAATTATTCACAATTTACAATAATTAGTTATAAAATATTATGACCACGTATGTCCGTCTTTTACTCACAAGTGTGTTGAAAAACGTCGTATGTAACTCGTGAGCGTTGCTTCTTACATAATATACTATTTAACCACCTTACTACAAAAAAGTTAGACATCTGTTCAACCTTAGTTTAGTAACAAAAGTCCTACTAAAAAAACATTAAACTAGTGTTAAAAAGGCGTCTTACTTTTGTAGTAAGGCGGTATGAGTCTGTTTAAAACTCTGTTTACACTAAAACTGTTTATGTTTTGTTTATTTTCAGACTGCACTGTTATTACTCTTTCTGTCGTACATAATATCGTTAATTCTGAGTTAATATGATTTATAATATAGTCAAAAAACTTAAACTACACGGTGCAGTTATAAATGTAAACAAACACTTAACGCCACTAACATCCATAATTTTTGTTCTTAATGTTCATAAGTTTTCAGGATTAAATAAATAGACCCTTGGTCACGACTTCACGAGACAGCCGCTCGTTTTAAAAAGTGTTTCACTTTGTTAATTCTACTTTTTGAGGAGGTGACGAGAGGTGTATAACAAAATTAAACAATACTTTATCAGATGCACAAGGAAAAGAAACACCGGCATGATTTAATCAACAACCAAACAAGCATTGCTTTACGACAGTAACAAACCAAATGAACCGTGTCCCGAAATTTCACTCTCGCCCTAAATACGTACTTGTCTGAAAATCTTATAACACAGCGACATAATGAGTGAGGCGTTCTGCTTAAGTGTCACCGTTTGTATAGACGCCATTTTGTATGTTTAGAAAGTTAAGTTGCGATGTAGTAGGTTTTAGGGCTTTTTTGACAATAAACAGTATTCGTTGGATTTTTATAGGTGACTGATGGCCGTATTTGCGTTTGGCGTCAATGTCTCCTTATAGACAGTTACAATAATGACTGAAGAAAAAAATAGCACGTTATAAAGTGTCACGGGAACACATCATCACAGAACGATAATATTAAGAAGTTGTTTTTAACTTTCGAAAACGGATTAATTGTAAAGATAGGATTTAATCGCATTTAAACTTTAGTTTAAACGACATGGTTGCAACTCGGTATAGTTTAATCGGTATAGACCTCAGGTTCAATCTCCGATGTTTTACCAATGTTTGTGAGATACAGGTTATTTGTTATTCTAGGCCTTATTTACCTAGTCAAAATAATTAAAGTTTTGCATTCCATTTCATGTAATATGGTTTCTTTATCGGAATAAGCTAAAAACTCAATGGTATTTTGAAGCCTAGTAAATAAATATCTTTTACTGGTATTATCTGACTAAATACATAAATTTTAAAAGACTTTAGGTTACAACTATATCTTAGATGCCATTTATCAGACAAATACATAGCTAATTTCTTGTTTATTTACAAAACTAGGAAAACAAAACAAAGCCAAAGATAGTTTACAATAGTTGTTTCAATCAACGTCGTCCACTTCTTCCACAACCGACCCACGCGACTTATAAATACAGGAAACCCAAGTGACGCCTCCGATTCATTACAATTACAGTAAACAGCGGTGGGCGTGCACCATCCCGCGGGATTCAGACACAGCTGATGTAGGGCAGAGCGCAGCTTAATTAATTAAAGCATTGGTGTCGTTTGTATGATTGTGACAATGTTTGGTGGGCTTTGTTAAGCCTAGGTTTAATGTGAACGTGGAAATTTGTTGGTGAATAAACTAGTTCACGCTCAAATGGTAGGTTTTATTGTAGGTAGGTGGGTCATTTGTTAGGTGGTCACTGACATAGGTTTGGTCAGTGTTCTGTTATTCCCCTTGTTCATCAGAATTGCATCTAACTGCATATTTAGTATGTAATAAAATTCAGTATTTTTTATCGCTGATCAAACCCGTATTTAACCTTAATCACAGAATACAAAAAAGGCGTCAAATGATAATAACTGAAAATGAAATTAAAGGTAGCGCACAGATTTAAGAACAACTTGGCTCTTCACAAAACATTAACATATCATATCACTGTTAGACCGGCTGATTTAATGTAAAGGGTGTTCTCTGCAGGCAAACCCAGATAGGGTCATATGATTAGGCAGAGTACCTTAAATTAATCGCATTTTACGACTCACTTATACAGGGATGGAAGGGCTACACTAAACAGTCCCTACTTGGTATGTATATAAAAATTTATTTAACAACTAGCTTTGTCCCGCGACTTCGAACGCGCATATTTTTGTTTATGTTTAACACAATAAGTCACACATTTAAGAACCTTTATGCCAAGTATCACATCTGTAATAAGATTTTTCATACAAAGTAAAAACCATATACTTCCCGTTTCATTGGAATTTTTGGGAATTCCTTTCAAAACACAAACAGTCACAAGTACCACATTCGTGCGCTCAAGGAATAAGATTCACATACAAACTAATAAGTCCAATAATTTCCGTTCCCGTGGAAATTCCGAGAATTCCTTCCTTAGAACTAACAAATTAATAAAAGTTATAGCTACTTAAATATAACTAAGACTTAGTTTACTTAAACTTTAAACCTATATATAAACTAGCCCCATTCCTCCCTACACAAGCCTCTTAACCCCGCTAAGTAATCGATAACAAGCAAACAGAAGTCTTGGTACATCACATAGATGTGCTTAAGTGCTTCATGAAACTCCGTGATCCAGCATAAGTTGCTGACAGTCTCAAGTTAAGTGCCGCTAAGCCGGTTGCAGGTTGCCTAGTGATGTCGATGTCATGTTTTGACTTTTGGTTTTATTAAAATAATAAAGGAAAAACTTATAATTTCATTTTCTGTGATTTAAAAAGTGATGCTTCATTCATTTCAACCGACTTTCAAAAAAGGAGGTTCTCAATTCGTCTGTATGTTTTTTTTTGTTTGTTTGTTACACTATATTTCGGACAATTGTGAATCGATTTTAAAAATTCTTGTTTCATATGAAAGAAGATACTTCATAGGTCCCATATAAATTTCACCGAAATCGGTAGAATACATCATTGAAAATTTAAAATTTTTGGAAAAATATGTGAATGTTTACGTGGATGACATTATAACTCAGCCAAAGTTTTGTCATGAAGTGGTTTTTTTAATGCTTTTTTTTCTGCATTCGTTGATTATCAACTAACATTTTAATGCGGTGTCAACGGCGTAGTTTTTAATCTCGTGGCAATTTCTACTACAAAATAACTACAATTTACTACAATTTGTTAGTGACAATGTAGAAAATAAACCGTCTTGTAGTTTTTGACTTCATTTTATATGAACAAACAATTATTTTCTCTATGACATGTTATTTGTTATTGTTGCAGAATATATGTAGGTATATTTTACAATACCAGGACGCCATCTATTTGAAAATATGCACAAAGATTGTGCAGTATAAACGTATTTAACAACAGATCCACATTATGTACGCATAGACCAATCCTGTGGTAATATCGGAACATGTTTGTATGTACCAGGTCAGCCGTATCTGTGCATAAAGTTTCAGTCAATCCATCAAAATTTTATTTAAATTGAAAAGTAATATATCAACAACAATCAATTCAAACTTTTACAGTTTCAGCCTATGTGCTTTATGTATTTTTGAATTGAAATAAAATGATTGAACGACTAGATATAATATATAATAACTCATTTATTTCAAGTTGCAAAGACCCATTAAAATAATTTTAAAATTCACAAAATCATGAAACGGATTGAATAAATTAAATAACAATAAGTAAAAGTAATTAAATTGAAACAAAACATTATTTAAAATTAGAATTAAAGTACCTATATAATAGAGATAAGCCTTTTCGCTCCTCTAAAAACCTAAACAAAGTAACAAATTCCGTGTTGTTTTATTATAAAAGACTAATGGAACGACTTCACACCGCACAATCAGAGATTTTATTTTTGCAAAACGCTTACTCTATGAATATTCTATTAAAGGTTTACTAACAAAGCTTATCAAGTATAGAATCAGAATTAAATTTAATATTTCAATGTGGAGCATCAAATTTGTTTACTCTGTACATTCTCGAAAATCTAACTTAATTAAAATACAGCTTGTCGGGATTCTGTTTTAATTATTAGGATAACATTTAGAGTAACATTTGATTAATTTATTTCGGGAATTTAAGATAGAGTTACAACTCTACAGTAAATACCTGGATTGAGTAATGCAGGAAGTTGTTTATGTAATAATATTTACCTAAATAATGTATCTATCCTAAAATAAATTAATTATCCAGACTGACACAATATGATGAACCAGGTACTCATTTTTCATGATTATTAATTTATTAACTAACAATTCTATCTACGTTCAGTCAACATGTTGGTATCTTAATATAACCCATAGTGCACTGTGGTTTCAAAAGTATTCCATTTAAATATGTATGGTTTGGTCTTTTCATCTTTATATGTTTGGAACTTTCGCTAATTACAAAAATGTCTCAAGGAATGGTAAGCGCAAAATATGTGCTATTAAACATAGTAGACGAACCCTATCCAGAAAAATCCAGTAAGTTTCCTTCAATCATCTATGTTCTTCTCTTATATGGCTTCCTCAATTAGTACCTAATACAACATGCTTATTTAAGGCCGTTATTATTGCTTAAAGATAATTAAAACACATAACGATAATTAACTTGTGGTGAATAAAATGTTACCGTAGTAAAACATAAAAAGGTCCGAAACCAGTTCCAATGTGTGCTCGATATCTTTGAGCCGACTGTTTGTGTATTTTGATTGTTTCTCCGACTATAAAACTTACAAATATTTTAAAGTCATTTGAGAATCCATCTTAAAACCTTTAGTTTAGTAATCACACCTTCAACTTTTTACCCTGCAAAGAAAATAAAATGGAGGCACAAGTATGCTCTTAAAAACTAATCTAAACTTAACTTCTCAGAATGCTGTGAACATCGTCCCTGCCTAAGTAAATAGTACATTGGAACTCTGCAACGTAATTCTGAGCGAATTTTCTAAAAGGCCATCTACAGTTCGGTAGCCGACATGTAACGGACAAAATGTCTCCTTAAGACCAAATAGAAAGAAAATAAGATGAATACGTAGAAGCCACTCAACGAAATTGAAATCAATATTATTTTATCGTCAAAAGCTATCAAAAAAACATTTGATTCAAATGTGCGTACAAATTTTGTTTGACACTACGTTATTGTTTTTCAATACGACATGAGATCTTGAATTTTAGGTCCTTACATATGAAATTGGTGTTTTGTCGTACTGGCCACTTTAATCTCAAATATCTCCTCTTTGGTTTAGAATTCCAAATTCAATATTATACAGCTATTTACTCATCAATTTGTGTCTCGAAAACCGTATTTTTTAGTTTTTTTTTTTTCTTTTGGTTTATTCTCTGCGTCGTTGAGTTTGCAAAATGGAAAATTTTAAATTTTCTGTTATTTACAAATATGAGTACCATCGTGGCACCAGTGTTGCAGAAACGGCTCGAAGAATTAATTATGTGTATGGCAGTGGTGTCACTAGGGAAAACACAGTGCACTTTTGGTTCCAACGTTTTCGTTCTGGAAATTTCAACCTACAGCACAATCTCCGTGGACGGCTGGAGACCAGAGTCGACAATGAAGAATTGAAGTTTATTGTGGAAGTGGATCCATCGCAAACTAAGTCTGAGTTAGCTGCAGGCTGCGGTGTTAGTGATAAAACTGCTTTAATCCACTTGAAACAAATTGGGAAGATAAGAAAGCTCGAAAGGTGGGTACCTCATGAATTGAGTGAAGCAAACCGACAAACGCGCGTTGACTGCTGCGTTACATTACTGAACCGGTACAATAATGAAGGGATTTTAAATCGAATCATTACCTGTGATGAAAAGTGGATACTCTATGACAATAGGAAGCGCAGATTGCAATGGCTGAAACCCGGTGAACCATCCAAATTCTGCCCAAAGAGAAAATCAACTAGAAAAACTTATTGGTCAGCGTTTGGTGGACTAGATCGGAGTGGTGCACTACAGTTTCCTTAAATCTGGCCAGACGATTACTGCAGATATCTACTGTAGTCAGCTCGAAATAAAGATGGATAAACTAGCCGCTAAACAACCGAGACTAGTCAATCGCAAAAGGCCACTGCTGCTTCAGGACAACGCAAGACCACACACTGCAGAACAGATTGCTACCAAACTAAAGGAGCTTCAATTGGAATGTTCAAGACATCCACCGTACTCCCCAGACCTTGCTCCAACAGACTACCATTTTTTTTAGAAATTTGGATAACTTTTTGCAGGGTAAAAAATTTTACGCCGATGAGGCAGTCCAAACCGCCTTTAAGACACCTTCCGCTATTCCGCTATTCCTGAGCCTGTGTGCTTTCATCTTTGACCTCACCTCCACTAACAATATGCGAGCTTAGTCTGTAGTAAAAAAAATAATTTAGCGCTACATAAACATCGATTGCTAGTGTGCTAAGTGCTAATTCTCCATAGAGAACTGAAAAAGCAGAACAGAGGTTTTAAAGGCGTTTTTGTGGGCGATAGGCTGACCCCCTGTCGCTATAATTGTCTCTCTCCATCTTTATAATACCTCCAAATTTGTTAAACGTGTCATCAGATGGTCTTGTAACCTCTGGTGTTCTGCCTACCCCATAAGGAATACAGGCGTGACGTTATGTATGTATGTATGTAGAACTGAAAAAAAATCTCTAAATACTAAGCTCACGAATAACTTAAGTCTACGAGTAAGTGAATTTTCAGAATACAACCTTTCTTTCACAGCAAAGGTTAACAAAGAACATGATCTGTTGTCTGTGTAAGCGACATAAATTAACAAAAAGCGGCTGTTTAACCTGATCTATACAACGTAATTGTGATCCGCTTAATCCCCTATCACTATAATACTGCTGATTTAGGTCCATCAAAGCTCCGAGAGCGTGAAATTACTAGATCATCGGTAATCCCAAAAGGTTGATTCGGCATTTGAACGATATTAGACAACAATCGAACGTTTGGTAGTTTGAATTAATTGAACTACTTAATTTCATCATGATTAATACTGTTTTTAAGTTTTTGCATTTATAATGCTCAATTATTCTTAAATAACCGAAAAAATTAGATAAATAAAAATTACTCGGCCAGAACTCGAACCTGGGACCCCTCGTTTGCCGGACGAGTGCTCTTCCACTGAGCTACTTAGCTGCAAAGCTATACCATTAGATGGAGCTACGTTAGCAATATAACGTAAAAATAAAAATGTGGTAAGTAATTTCGAGGCGTACCACCAGGCCCCGGTAGCTCAGTGGAAGAGCACTCGTCCGGCAAACGAGGGGTCCCAGGTTCGAGTCCTGGCCGCGGGTAATTTTTATTTATCACATTTTTTCGGATATTCATCATGATTTTTTATGCTTTTTTGTGCATTAGTGGAAATATACTTAGTAGCTCTAAACATTGAAGTTAACATTACTAAACAGTTAATGTAAAATTAATTTTTCTACCGACTTCCAAAACGAGGACGTTCTCAATTCTTGAGTATGTTTTTTTAATTTGTTTTGTATCTTTGATACATGTTAGTTTTTGGATAATTATGAGTCAAGGAATCGAAAATAATAAACTTATATATTTTTTTCATTTCATAAAAGATACTTCAGAAGTGGTCCTATAGAAATACCATCGAAGTCGATTGAATAAGAACTTTTTGAATTTTTTGAAATTTTGGTAAATATACATATATGAGTCGGACGGAGCATATTTATTAAGGATGACCTTATAGTTACTGCAGCCAAAGTTTTGATATGAAGTCAGTTTTTTTTAATGCTCTGTATTCAATGATTATTAGCTATGTTTATAAAAGGTGTTCCCGTGATTTTCCATAACTTTAAGGTTTCGTTCCTTACTAAAAAACAATACTTTTTGCCAAAGAATATGTGGTTCTAAATGTGGTTCAAAAGTGCATAATTCCTAAAATATCATCAATTTTAAATAATGAGTTCATAAATTATTACCCTTGTAAAATCTCTTTAACATTAATTCAATAGTCGCGTGTCACTGAAGCCATACAATAAACAACAAAAATATTTTAAACGTTGAGTAACGTTGCATAGAATTTACAACGCAAAGCGTTGCGAGCTGTACCAGTAAAAAAAGGATAAAAAATGCCACGTTGTCATACCGTGCATTAAAGCTGTTTTACATTAGATGTTTTGATTTAAATGCATTATTTTGTATAAAAAATAAAACAAAAAAGAAATTAAAATAGAAAAAATATTTACATGTTATTTGATTCTATTAAATGGTTCCATTAATACCCGGGAGTTATGGGAATTCAACAAGAACACCTTATAGATTGGAACAAAGCTGACATTTGGAAAAGTTGATATCTGATAAAGTAGTGACAGAAAATCTAGAAAAAACCAGCGATGGCTTCCGTGGCGCAATGGCATAAGACGCTACTATGGAGATCGTGAGGGCACAGGTTCGATTCCCGCACGGAACAAGAAAAATATATCACAAGCTTTGCTTAGTTTGGGGCCATGTAGTTGGTGTGATTGTCTGGGAATTTTATTTATTACGCCGAATGTAAACAGAAGGTTAGCAAGACTTATAATTTTTAAAAGTCACTTGCGATAAGGACACTTATAGATACAATAAAATATAAATAAACATAATCACTTTTCAAGACATCAGCCCCAACACGTCTGAGCATCTTCTAATCCTTCAAAGTCCAAGTTAATTGGTTAGTAATGGGATTTTTGCTTTAACTAACATCTGTGGCTCCAGTGTAAGTACAGCCTCCGTAATCTTGATTCCACAATTAGGCTTGTGGTCATTTACAAAACAGTCGGTTAGCTGTGGAGTATAGTTTGAGGTCTGTACACAGAAAGAAGTAAAGTTAGTCGCATTTTTGTGCACTATCCAAAATATAATTTTAATGTTATATTTTTTCGACTATACGTTGATGCTAAATCTGAGTTTGTCATGCAAAATAGTATTTTCTCTTTAACATAAAAGGCTAAATGTAGTATAATTTTTTACAATAATATTGTATTATGTCGCGTTTCCTTTATAAAGACTTACCTATATATACTTCTTACTTCAATGTGACATACAAGTCTCTTATTTGGCTGCCGGTTCTATTATTGCATAGCGGCCGTGTTGCAGCTGGAGCCATTAAGTATTAAACATAGCTACTTATAAATATAAATTTTTATAAAAGCACAAATTTTATTAAAATAAGCTTTTTAACGTATAAGAAAACAATTATATGTATATCTATTCGGAGTAGAACTATAATAAAAATCCTTGTAAGTAAATATAGAACCAAAAGAAAAAGTTACTAGACTTTCGATTGCGTATTTTAAGGTATAAAAATAATAAAATGATTAATGCATAAAGTTCTACAGTTTCATCTTGATTCACAGAAAACTAAGCACATCTTTTACCTGCGACAGCTTGCGTATTGCGTATCTCAGCTGTCCAAGAAAGGACAGTTGAATAACTGAAATGAAAATCTTTTACTTGCGTGAATTAACTTTGTATACAGGGTGACTGGATTTTTTACAGGACACTTTATAAATTCGAGGCCGTGAAAGTTTGAGATCATGCATGAAGAGAAATAATATATTAAAAAATAAATATTAATTATTTACTGAATAAACTTAACCGAAAGTTAAAGAATTTATAACGCCACGTATGGTTACACTAGCGTTGGCAGCAATCCGCGTGCCAGGTCACGTGCTACGATTGACTCAGGTAAGTAAAGTAAATAGTAACAAAACATTATTTATTTATAGGGGATTCTAGTGAAAAATTAACTAATTTTATTAGGTACGTAATTATGACCAGAATCGAGTACAGAGTGGTCTTCTTCAGTATCTTGTATAACTGATATAATTTTCTATTGATAAAGCCAGAAGTCTAGGGAGCAATCTCTTATGTTATGGGTCAACGGGAAAAAAATCCTCTTTTACCCATTTATGAGTGGAGCCACCGGGTCCACGGGAAAAACTCAAAATTTCGACTGTCTAACTATAACAGTTTCAAGAGATTCAGCCTGGTGACATTAAGACAGATGAACAGTATAGGGTCCCGTTTTACCTTTTGGTTACGGAACTCTAAAAATAGTTATTTTTGTCATGAACGATAGCGTGATCGAAGCCAATGTAGACTTTCTGAACGTAGCAACTAGAAACTGCCTTACTGTGCAACTAAATAACATAGACTTTGTTTCTACCTAAATATATGTGCTACGTACGGAGCTCTATTATTTCAGAGTCTCGTGGCCGTAATAGTCTATTACGAAGTAAATTGCATTCTTTTGTTTAGGTAGACTAATAGATTATATAGATTCCAGTTGGATGCAGAATAAATTGTTATTGTTAATAGTGTTCTCGATTTACGTTATTGAAAATTAAATAATGATAATAAATATCGTTGGGTATATATAGCAACTAGTCATTGTAGGTGTCTCATGTGTATATGAATCGACAAGTTAAGCAACATTCGGCGCGGTCAGTACAAGGATGGGTGGGTCCAACCATTCATTTCTCACGGCGACTTCCTTATTTCAGGGAGCACGTTAAGCATTTGGTCTCAGGTGCTGTATATTTGTATACAGTAGTTGTAAAGGAAACCATTTTGGCGAACTGAAAATTCTAGCAACTACTTAGTAGTTATCGTCGTTAACCTTCTCTTCAACCAGCGCAAACAGTTCAAGCCTTGCAGTGGGCTCATTACAAAGAGTTGTGTTGATTAAGAGTTTAAATAATTTCTGGATAAATTAATACCTACTACATATGAGTACCACAGTAAATTTTGATGTTTTCATTCGAAATATGCATAGAACAGATAGATAGCGTATTCTTTGTTAGTTTTTCTTATTATTTCAATTAACTTTTCTGCAAATAATCTAAATACGTATATTAATTCTAGAAATCCCAACAAACCAGTTGCAAGTGACGCGAAAAGAATGTTATTAAGTGCTGTTAATAATAAAAATATTATGTTCCTCGTTGGCAAGGCACATGGTAATTTATTACTCGGGCTGAACATTCGTCTTGAGAATCCGTGCGTTTAATCATAGAGGCAATTTGGGAACCCAAAGGTTGTGACGTCACGGAGCCTTTGCTGCTTAATTCACGATATCAAGAGTTTGTCTTGGAGATTGGAGGATTTGGTTTTGTAAGCCAATTTCATTTGATTTTTCGTACAAAAATATACATTTTGTACACGAAAAATGAAAGATGGAGTATTTAGCTGGATAGTTTTTAATTGTTTAATTTTGTTAAAATTAAAAATAAAGTTATGCATATACAATTTAAACACATTTCAAAACAAAAAGAAGTCGTTTTTTATGATATTTTATTTTTAAACTATAGGATTGAAATCGAGAGTTTATAACTCTACTGAATATCCAAATTCAGCAAAAATATAATTTTTATATCTCATTTCGCAGCAGGTGTGGCGTAAAGTTAAATATAAGTCAGTTTAGGAAACTTTAATAACGTTTACCAAAACAATCAAACTGAAAGCTTTATCCATATCAGAGATATAAAACCAAACAAAATTTCAATTTTCGGCGAAACGTCAATAGGCTAACTGAATTTCGGTATTCAGTTGTAGACTCCCAGAACTATGATTCCACAAAAGCCAATCTAAATCAATTCTATACAGGGTTACTGGTGGGTCACTTTTTAAATTCAAGGACGTGATAGTTTAAGATCTTACAGAAAGAGAAAAAATATATAAAAAAAAAATATGAATTATTTACTGTGCAAACTTAACCGAAATTTAAAGAATTGATTTCGCAACGCCTGGTTACGCTAGCGTTGGTAGCGATCCACGTGCCACGATTGACTCAGTTGTATGTAAAGTAAATAGTAACATAGTAGTATTTCTTTATGGGGACTTCTAGTGAAAAATTCAGTACCTACTTTTATTACATAATTATGATCAGAATCGAACACAGAGTGCTCTCCTTCAGTATCTAAAATTTATCACCAGTCACCCTGTATTAAGGAGTCAATGTTAGTGGTTCTTTTTTATTTGTAGAACTAATCCGAGGAACTTCAAGTAATAGCTATCAATCTTTTTATAAAAACTGTTGCCTAAACTAAAAAGTAAAATTGGTTAAGCTGGTTAAGGTGTAAGCTGTACATTCTAGTTTAACCGGGGCCTACTACAATTTTTTTTACTATTCCTAAGAAAAAACACAATCATTCTATTTAAAAATATCGACTTGTCTTACACCTTCGTATAAAGTTTACCATCTTAATATAATTACTTTGCCATACAGCCCGGTCGGGTCTCCCATTCAGTTATAGTGTCTGCAGCAAGACAATATTGAGAATAGTGTAATCCTCTTAACTTACCGCAAGTGTTTATGAGAACTACTCGTATATAGAGGAGAGAAAGTCCAGTTTAGCTTAACAAGATTGTACATTATGAAAGTGAAATTTTGTTGGTATTTAAATCTGTAAAATGAATAAAGTTAAGAAACGCGTTATTTTGTATTATAAGAATAACGCCGCTTGCCACAGTGTCGAATTATCAATAATTCAAATAAAAAATGTTAAAGACTTAAATGTTCCAATTCTAAATTATTTTACTTTTTACTGTTTAAAAAGCAAATAAATTACTTTAAGATCTGTTAAAAAGAAAACACATTTTTATCTATAAAGAAAACTTTTGCAAGGTTTTTGAAATATTCGTAAATGAATTTTTTTATAGTTACCTGGTTTCTCTAACCTTATTTTTTTCAGTTGATTAATTTTGTATCAAAGACGTTTGTCTTCCGTATTCATTTACAATTCCACCTACGACAAACTTTACGCTTGAAAATACCTGAATAAAAGTGAACAGGAAAACAGACGCAATCAGTTCACCACACCTCAGCAAACCGAACCAAAAAGAAACTATCAAACGCTTTGTTTGACTTTTTGTAATATCCAATATATGGGAATGGTCTGTCCGCATCAAATAGACTGATGGTAAAAGAATTCAATTTATTCAATTAAAAAAGTAATTACAAAAACGAAAAACCCGATTGCGGAATACAATAAGTTTTGACTAAAAAGCATAAACAAGCACATAAGAGTTTTAAAATAGTATTTGTAATAAAAATAGGAACGGAAGGAGGGGACAAGCTAATAAAATATTAAAGTGTATATTTTGTGATTCTTAATATATGCTGTTACTATTTTTTATTACAAATACAATTTAAAATCTCTTATAGTCTTATACGCTTGTTTTGTGCTTTTTAGTTGTAACTTATTGTATTCGGGTTTTTAGTTATTGTAATTACTTTTTTATTTCCCGCTTTTTAGTTTGATGCATTATCCTGAGCAGATATTGGCAGTCTTTATACAAATATATCAAAAAATAATTTTTATTTCAATATTTTTCGTTCGTTTATTGAAGATAATAGAAATGCTTTTACACATAGACAGTAAAAAATATTCCTATCACAATGTCATATCAAGTAAGTACCTATGTTGTGCTGGAATAAGAAATCGTTATAGGAACCTATTTATGTGAAAAGAAACAATTGTGAAACCCACCATAGAAATAGTGAAACTAACTTGTAAACCCAAATAATAAGACCGTGTATGGTGAAAAAATCACAGACATGTGAAGTTTCAAATAAATATTGAATCCCTGCTGAATAATCCTTCTTGATTATGAGTTATATAAAACACTTTCAGGATATTTTAAAGTCTTTAACGGATATCAAAAAATCCCGTTTCCGTTTATCTACGTTATAACAGAGTTATAACTACAAAAATAGTGTACAAGTCGAGTAAAACTGTGTATAATGACCACTGACCTCTATATTTACCACTGGACTGGCTGTTCCTTAAGTTTGACAGCTATTTTTTTGTGCCTATTTGAAGCGCCACTAGCGAGTAGCGAGTGTCCGCAGAACTAATTTTGACATATATTGCAAGTGGCCGCCAGAGAAGTGCTTGCTTATTGTTAAGTGATTTTATATTTTTTAAATGTTAATTCGAATTTCATGTTGTTATTGTTATAAGCATTATATAAAAATTATCAAGAATGAGGACATGTGTATATAGTAAGCGACTAGTTTTAGTACCGCGGACACTCGCTACGTCCGACAGCGCCAAAATGGCGATTATCAAACGGGCACAAAAGCACTTTGACAGCCGCCAGTCCAGTGGTAAATATAGAGGTCAGTGATAATGACAAATAAATGTCATAATACATATAAATGACTTTCAGACCGATGACTAATAAAAATGAACCGTCGTATTGTTTACCTTCAACAAAATAACAACCATTAATGTTAAAAATACTTTTATTTTTTAGTGTTTCTGTTAATATGGTTAATTTAAAGCAGTATATTGTATACATATTTAGAATAGGTTGACCATTAGCTTTCATTTGATACCCATATTGTTGAAATGTTTATTTTTAGACGCCATCTTGAAATTTTATATATCTACTGATACCTCATTTTTTTAAAGCCGTTCAGCAGTTCCGTAGGAATCAGGGAACTAGAAACAGACATACATACACACAAACGCGCTGAAAACATAACCCTCCTTTGCGTGTCACAGTCGGGTAAAAAGAGCATTGACGTGCTCTTATATGCAGGCCAACCAGCACTTATTACTTTCCTTACAAATTTAATTTATTTCAGTTATTCATAATATATCGGTTATATGAATTCTAATGTATAAATATTAAACTACTCGACTATACATACCAATAATGTATTAAAAAACAAACAAAACCAAAACTCACGTTTCAGAGTCTCCGAGTAGGTACTTTATCCCCGTTTATAGCACGTCGACATTAAACCGACAGTTAGCACTGAACGTGAATCGCTGCGCTTAGTTCGATTAATTTACGACGTTCCGTAGTGGCGCTGGGATCGCGACGCGCGTCAGTTTAAGTTTTTAGACAAATTCGTGCATAAATTACCTGCGTGTGCGGGTTGTTTACGGAACGCGTGTAAAATATTAGGGACCCTCCGACTTCACGTATCTATTTTGGAGTTTAGAAATTTGTTTATTTAGATTAGCTTTTGGTTAAATTTTATTTAGTTTAAGTGCTTTGTGACATTTTCCGAAGCTTCGTGTTAGCGAGGATGGGTATTTTAAAAAGTACTGAGCATGTGGGAAGGATATCCCTACAGCAAAATTTAAGTAAATTAGTTAAATGATTGAAAGTTTGAAACAACGGGGAAAATGTTAGAGTAAATTTCCTTGTACTCTAAATTGTTCCATTTATTTCATTGTTTTCCTTTTAATCACTTTGTACACATTTTTGGAACTAAAACTTAATATTAAAACGTTCATAGGTTCCATTCCAAAGAATAATAATATACATAATTATAAGAAAAGTTTCACAGAAACTGATTTTAAGCGATGATGTTGAGCAAGAAACAATATTTTTGCTTATTTACTCCAGAATTGGAAATAGTGTAAGGAAAAAACAGAAGCTGCCAATATATTCCACATCCTTGCAATTCTTAGCAAATAAAAACTGTCAAAACGTCAGAACTGTCAACTCATTCATAACAGCAGCATGGCACGCGATTTACAAGAAGCAAAATATTAGGTATATGAATGGTTTTAATCTAAGTGATATAATAGAATAGGACCTGCCGCGCATTGCACACCCCTCTATGAAATGTACCGGTGTGTACAGTCACGTGCAATAATATGTATACATTTTCATTGGAATCTGAACCTTATGACAACCGAATAAGTTGCGAAGTGTGTACATCTTATTGCACGTGACTGTACACTACAGCTATACAGGGTGACTCTCGACAAATTTTAGATACTAGAGTACTGTGAACTCGATTCTGGTCATAATTATGTAATAAAAGTAGGAACTTAATTTTTCACTAGAATTCCCTATGAATAAATATAGCTTTGTAACTAGTTATTTTACTTACGCCTGAGTAAATTTCTAATCGCTGCCAAGGCTAGTGTAACCATGCGTTGCGAAATCAATTCTTTAGCTTTCGGTTTAGTTTGTTCTGTAAATATTAACATTTATTTTAAATTATATTATTTTCTCCTTATGTATGATCTCAAATTTCAACACGTTCTCAATTGAGCAAAGTGCTTCATCCCTGCCTTACATCACGCGAGCTTAAGCACAATAAGGTGCATTATGTTACTGTGAATGTTCACATTAATAATTATAATAACAATGAACAAGTAACTGAGAGGTATTGATAGTTCTGGGTGTGTCTTTTAGTTTGTTACTTATTCATACTAATGAATATGTAAATAATGGAAATTGTAAGCAGAAATATTTTAATAAAATACTTTATACAGGGTTGATTTGTAGTCACCAGCCAAACCATTTTTACACAATAATTATCATTTATAGAAACGATTTTTGCAAAAAAAAAAAAAACGATGAATGGTTAATATCCGCTCTAACATATTAACCAATTCATGGTGACTCTAAATTACCATTAAAATAAAGACAACTACGCACTTCTACAAAGCATCTTGTAGTACTACGTCGTGGTATTATCAAAGAAATTTCGCGTCGTAGTAGCTTTGTTCATCAACAGCGACTATTTGCATAAAAGTTTGTGATGCCATATCTTTATTTTTTGTACTGAGCTATACTAAAGTAAATATGCAGGTACGTTGATATCGTTTCAAAGAAACTAACATTTTTTTTAAATATGCAGGTACGTTGATATCGTATCAAAGAAACTAACATTTTTTTTAAATATGCAGGTACGTTGATATCGTATCAAAGAAACTAACATTTTTTTTAACATTCTTTTGCCTCTTCCCACCAAAATATCAATCGCACATTCTCTTTTTCTCTTTATACTTGACTACGCATATGTTTGCTATCTGGATATCACCGAAGACCAACTAAACAAGCTTGAGCGCCTTCAAAATCTCTGTATAAGATTCATATTTGGATTGCGTAAATATGATCATGTATCTGAATATCGCACTAAGCTCAAGTGGCTTCCTATTCGCTCTCGCCGGAATATTCATATTCATATTCTTTGTCTCCTGTATCGCATTCTGTTCAATCCCATCATGCCAAATTATTTTCAACAGCATTTTAAATATCGCCATGCTCAACATGAGCGTAATCTACGATCAACTATGTAATAATAACCTTATGCTTAGTACACCAATACATTTAACGGACTACTTACGAAAGTCTTTTATGGTTCGTGTAGTAAATCTATGGAATGAGCTGCCTCTTAAGATCAAATCTGCAAGTTCTCTTCTAAACTTCAAAAAACATTTAAAACTGCATTTTCAGTCAGCATATGAAGTCATTTAATCTATAACTTCATATATATATATGTAGCGTTTATATATTTATGTATGTATGTTTATCATAGCACATTATTTGTGTATAATCTTATTTAGTGTATTTATAGTTAAATTATGTATGCCTTATCCCAACTCGTATTTCACCAGTTCTATAACCCGGGTTGTCTGGAGGAAATCGCTTGATAGCGATAAGACCGCCAATTGTTATACAATAAGATACATATAATTCTTCTTGTTTGTAATCCATTTTGTAATTTGTATGCAATAAAGAGTAAATAAATAAATAAACATTTAAATTTGGCTGGTGACTACAAATCAACCCAGTATATCTTTTATAGCACTAGTTTATTGTAATTAGCTCAATAAATATATCTTACTTATTTTACGATAAAATGTATCTCAATCACAAATAAAACTAACTTATTTTCATCTGAAATAAGCTTTAACTTATACCGTTTTTATTGAAAAACTTGCACTATAAGTAGCTATGTTTAATCAGAGTAAAAACCAACAACAAAGTTCGTGGTGAAATGAATATTAGCAAACAAACAGATACTCAAAAACAAGTGACAATAATGTAAGTAAAAAAAAACAAAGTTTTTACAAAGTGTCCCCGAACAGACACTGAACTTCGACAGTACATTTTACTTGAACATTCCTCCAGTCTTTATCTTAGTATATTTTGGAAGGAACTTTTCAAACAAAACTCGAACAGCATTTTAGCGAACTCAAAAGGGTCTGGTCGACACGTTTTGCATTTTACAGTCTCATAAACTACTGCTTCACAAAGAAGGATATGAAAGTAACAGTATGATGTTTCATGCCATGGACAAATAGCAAGAGATCGCAACAAAAGTATTTTTTGTTTTATTTGATATTAACTTAATCATGGAATTGAAGAAACAAAATGATGTGCACACTTTGACTACCTTGGAAACTTAATATCTTAATATAAAAACCGTTTGTATCTTAAGTGACAAGGGCTTTGCGATATCGTTACAAAAAATTGTAACCACCTTGTTATTACCTTCAAAACTGTGAAGTCATTAGGCAAATGAAGTTTCGCTGGAAAAAGCATCTCCATTGTCATTGGCCATACGAAATCTCTCAAACTGAATATGTCAGTTTTACCTCTTCGAGATGGAGTTTCTAAACATATCTTGCTCTATTCACGATATCACGCACGCCATCTTATGTCACAGCACCTGTGAGTGCTAAATAAAGCTCAGCTGGGTTATTTAAAGCCGTACACATTACTAAGATATAATTGTTTAACTGAAACTACGTGACTGTAACTAGCTACTAAACTGGCGATATTAGAGGAAAGTTGGTAACTGATTACTATAGATCGAATTCAACATCTATACAGTGAAATACAGAAGTAATTCATTGTACATATAAACCAGAACTGTACATATTAAACAAGTAACTCATGTTTTTGTTCAGTTATTATCATTACAACTCTTTAATGAACCGATCTACTGGGTGACGAGGAGACTAAGGCTATAACCGACCAAGCTGGTCCAGTGCTAGTTGGTGGATCAGTAATTATACGAAGCTTTGGAAATGAAAAACCATGAAATATTATTTATGTATGAAACCAGATTCTTTTTAATGCCTTTTTTCTATGGTTATAGCTAAATGACATTCCTTCCATTCGGAACAATAAATACAAGATGTAATATATTAAAAAAAAATAACATTTAAATTTGGCTGGTGACTAAAACACAACCCTGTATTGTACAAGTAACGACACAAGCCCAAATATTTTAAAATATCAATAAAATAAATAGTATAAGGCTACTTAGGAAATAAGGCTATCCCATCAACCTGTTCGAATGGTATTGCGTTTTACAGGTATTAGTTTTAGGTCAAATTAAAAGTGCTTATCTATTAAATTAACAAGAATAGAATTCTATAACTTTCGTGATATTTGAATTATCACTTTTGTTGCTTGTTATAGTTTATAATTTCAACCTTCGAAATAAATTTATAAATTCTTCGTTAAATAACCAAAATTCAGCCATATAAATTTGTGAAATGATGAAATACATAAATTGATACTACCCATGCAGATGGACACTCTTCATCTACTTCCCTTATACAACGTCATTTTTTATTAATGCGAAACCTAACATTCGGATCTAATATTTCCGGTCAAAGAATCATTATTCAAAACATTAGCTAGTTTCAAGCCTCTTGTGGTGTCTTGCTTTTATCGCGCGAGTGGCGTCACCCAGCCCGCAGCGCTCGCTCGTTGCCCCTTGATGAGACGTAGGTACCTCATCATCATCATCATCACAACTCCGTGTAATGAGCCCACTGCATGGATATGAGTCTCTCCTCTGGGTGACAAGCAGGTTTATGCCGTAATCCACCAAGCTGGCCCAGTGGTGGTTGGTGGATGTCAGATATTTCAGGGTGCCGAAATGGCTTCTGACAAATCCTAACGACTACTGTAAACAAGTATACAGCACCCGGGACCGACTGCTTAACGTGCCCTCCGAAGCACGGAAGTAGTCATGAGAAATGGAAATGGTCGTAGGTACCTACTTGCATCCTAAGATCGTGTACGATACGCGCGCGCGCGAGTGTATATAATTTAAGATTCATATTCGAAATTGTCGAATGAAAACATATCATTGTATAAAAACTATTACACTCGATTCTATGAAACGATTCTGAACAAACCCTTTACAGGTTTCGCATGAACAAAAAATAACTTTGTAGGCGACAAAAATCTGTTATTGTCCAAGATTAAAGATAGAAGATTTCCGAAAATGTTATACAATATAATCAAAGTAAAATAGATTTTTAACTGTAATACCTACTGCAGTAGCTCAAGAATTGTTGTGTTCCATTCGTTGTTAAAGCCGAATAGCTTGTAAAGCTTTGAAAAGCTACGAGTAAGTTCCTTTGAATCTCGCAGCGTACGATTTTGTTATTATTCAAAGGAATCACTTTACATGGTCAGCAGGAATTACTGCGGAGAAAACTATTTTGTTTGAATAACCAAATAGTTACAAGCCATGGAATACAATAAGAGTCAACATCGTATTTAGTATCTTATGGATAATGGATACAAATACTAATAATACTAACACTTATAGCATACAAAATCATATAGGTACATTGACCATTAAAAATAACAAAACAATATAGTCGTACAGACACGCTGTATTTTTTTTTTCCTAAACACATTTCTATGTTTTAGCATTGTGGCCTCGGATCTGGGCGTACTTATTTCTTATGACAGTTGAAGTCTATTAAAGAGATTCACCTTTTGTCCATGTGGAGTCGGCTTAAATAGGCCTAGTGTTGTAAAAAGCGACCCTTCCACCGCTCGGTGGTATGATCCCGTCAAGGGCCGACTGGCTGTCGACCAACCTACATATAAAATTTACGCCAAATATAACCGCTGGCGGTGATGGGTTCCGGCAATACTTTATGAAGAGCCTTCCTAGGCTCTTGTGGCTTCATCTTCCACCTCATCTTCACTTTCAATCATGTGAGAATGAGGTCAAATGCAGGCTTATTTTGTAATAAAAAAAAATTATAAAAGCAGCTTTCAAATAAAAGAAACAAGATTTTCATCACAGCAGCTCCGAGATGCCTAGTTTTTGAAGGAATTTCTATATCACTTTACAAGCTAGAAACAAATTGAAGTATCTAACTTTAGAAACGTACATTTCTGAACTAAAATTGCGATATTGTATGATATTTTTGTTAACAAGGAATCCAGTGTTCGAACAATTTTAAAGTTTATTTCATTATAAAAAGGAAAACATTCACAATTCAGAAGTCGATACTCTGAGTTTTGTGTATAGCAAAGGTGAAATTAGTAGGGGCAACAAACGTTCGAAGCGCGTAACAAAGCAGGAAGTTAGATTTGTTCGTCTTTAAATAAACAAAACGTATCCGCATCTTCAGTTTCTTAATTTTATTACCTTCAAAAACCCAAAATAAATGGTGCTTATAACAATTAGTCATCACCTCGCACACCTTCCAAACAGCGGAGAAGTATTAACTAACTATGACACTAGCTGCCTCCTTCACAAGTCGACGTCGCTTGCAAACTGCTGTAAAGGGGATTCATTACACTAATTTTGTTACTTACCTACCTGCTACCTAATCGGATAGGAAGAGTTTACACTAAGCTTAAGCTAAGCTACTGTTACACATGCTCATTTCACAAAAGCATGCTTAAATTGAACATATGCGTCGGAATGTTGATCAAAATTTTCATGCTCATTTCGAGCACGCTCGTGAATCGACAGGCTTGCGATTTTTGAGCATGCTGCCAGCGGCGAGGGTGGAAAAGGCCGTTTCAACAGGTTTGCTTATTGATCATGCTAGTATCGACCAGTCGTTCATACTTAAATAGTTATATAGGGTGGTCATATAATAGTCAATAATATTTTAATAGCAGATTGAGACTGATGAGTGGGCCATAATTACGAAAAATAAAATATTTTTCATAAATTAAAGTTCCAAAATTCTTCTAAGTGATCAAAGTTTAAGTTTGATCTGTAGTTTATACTATAAAACAAGTAATGAAAACGTGTCCATCTAATTGTGTATAATATCTAGATTAATCTTAAATTTTACTCACAGAGATTAATTTTGAAATTTTTATTTATGAAAAGTTATTAAAAAATAAAAAAACTTGAAATTCAGACCCACTTATCATACTTAATCTGCTATTAAAATATAGTTGACTATTATATGCGGACCCTGTATAAGGTATACATACTTTAAACTAGCATGCCTTATTCTAGCTAATGTAAGAGTGTTACCACATCAATCGATTAACCGTCGACGAATGGAACAGTACACGTCGATTGATAGTTTTTACTAGGCTAAAAAATTCGATCGACATCGACATCACCTTACTGCTCCTAGGCATGCTCGTATTGAGCATACTAAATAGCAAGCTTTTAAGCATGCTATTTTAGAGCATGTGTAACAGAAGCCTTACGTTACCTGAGATACACTTTGAAAAAAATTATAAGCAAAGCAACGCAAAAACACGAAACTAAGTAATCACCACGGTTATAAACAACTGCAAATGCAGGAGCAAAATAAATAAAATAAAATCCCCCAACAATCACACCAACTACATGGCTCCAAACTAATATGGGATACCATGTAGCGAACAAGGTGGGAACCTAGAATATAAATATATACAGATAAATACCCAGACTCCGCCCATTTTTTTCTTGATCCGTGCGGGAATCGAACCTGTGACCACTGGCGTCTAAGGCAGACAGTGTTACCCCATCGCCAAAGTAGTCGTCAAACCAAAATTGGAGATCTGATTACTTCTGCATTTTAGACCCAGACCTCAATGTCAACTGATGATTAGTATCAATGAATGATAATTTAGGTGGACAAAGTTAAGAAAAGAACTGACAAGTCATAAAATATTTCGCCAACACATAATTGTCTAAGCAATTATATTTGGCGGCAGACCTAATTAGAATGGAGATCTACAGGAAAATGGCCCCGGACGGATCCTAACGAAAATGAACGATCATAACGTATTTATGTAGATGGCGTAGAGTTTTCAAAATATCATCTATAAAGAAAAAAGATAATGTTCGGCATAATTTTGTACTTATTTTCAAAATCAAATCATAAAATACACATATCTGACTACAAAATCAGATTAATATTGATTTTAGTTGATGCAAATTAACAAGCCGTACAAATTATAATTACCGTTACCGAGCCCAAACCTCATTAATTTAAAATTAATTGCGTTCAAAATTCCTGCTTGGACAGGTTACCAGAAATACGAGTGACTATATTAACGCTCTATAGTCAATTTAAATAGTGAGAAGATATTTTATGTGTAAGTATATTTTTAAATGTAGAACTTCCTTTTCATTTGCAAAAAAAGATAGCAGCAAGCTTTCTTTTATTTTTGCAAAAAATCTTAACATTATAATAACTAAAGTCTTTTTACCGGATTTTGTGGCGTATAACTATGTTTTACATGATGTAATCGTTGCAGTGTCTTATAGTTCTTCTTAGTCAAACTTGCTCATACATACAATACATAACTTCACACCTGTATCCCTTATGGGGTAGGCAGAACACCAGAGGTTATAAGACCATATGATGTCACGTTTGACTTTGGAGGTATTATAATGATGGATAGAGACTATTGCAGTGACAGGGGGTCAGCGTATCGCGCACAAAACACGCCAATAAAACCTCTGTCCCTTAACTGATTTTTACAGAATGCCCGGGAAGAGAAGCAGGCATTCTATGTTTTTCTTTCGCTCCCAGTCCAGTATGAAAGCATTCTTTTTCTTCTTTAAAATATATCATTCGAAGCAGTAGTTTTATCTGTTTACAGTGATGGGTCACCACTCAACTTCACATTTTTCACGATATTTTTCTTGTTCAGCGCACATGTCAAGCTGTTGTTCCCAGACTTTTATACACGTGTAAACGGCATCAAATAAATTACGATATAACCAAATTGTATTGGGTCGAAATCACAAGATATTCACATATATAAAATGTTTAACTTCACGAGGTTTTGTTTTTGGGCCAGAGGGTTCAAGGAAGGTAAAATTTAGGATTAAATTTTAAGCTCAGTGTAAAGGGTTCCTTATCCAAAGTTCCATTACGATGCTTGTTGAAACCGTATAAATATTTAACGTGCCAGAGCCATCAATATTCGATATATAAACTGAGTTTAAGCCTGTATTTGCATGCTATTTACAAGCGCCTTGAATTTGTGCTGCATTGATGAATCTATTTCACGGTGATTCACGGTGATAAGTTGCCGTTACAGTGTTTACTGCATAAATTATAAAGGAATTATTGAGATTATAATGGCATTTGGTTGCCTTACATTGGAATAACATAGCATACGTAAAGGATAGCTTGTCCGAGTGACATTTACAAATACTTTTAGTATGAAGACTACCGATAAATTCTTGGCTATAGTGTTGATGATGACTTGAACAATCTTGTAGCAGGCGTATCCTATTGTGAACCTTACTTTCCTTACCTTAATTATCATAATAAGTTGAAATCAATTGCAGCTTACGACTTTAAAAAAACACAACAATTATTCACTCGACTGGTATTTTGACTAATATGTAATTTTATCGAATAAAAGTAAAGAATTAAATCATATAAATCACAGCGATATTAACATTATTAAGTTTATAGCTGAGTCTTTAAATCCTAAAACAGCAAACTTCAGTTCTTTATTCTGAATATCAGACGGTGAGAAAATGATGTTAAGAAACTTTTCATAGCTGAGCGCAGATGAACGAAACCAAAATTTATTGCGGCCCTATTTACTTAAGTACTTCTACTAAATTTGTTTTCGCTTACCCTTCGTATATTTGCAACGTTTCAGTTCTACAAATGTTTTTGCTAGTATTTTGATTTAGAGTTCGTCTGTCAAAAGCTAATATTTTGATTCTAGTTTCCATATCGAATTGTCGCATTTTAATCTTAGATAAATCGATGGTTTTGAATTAATCTGCGCATACCTACCTTTCCTACCCATGTTTGTATTGCAATTAAAGATTGCAGCAACTTATATATTTTTACTCAAAACACAACATAGCAATAACAAAAACATTTGAATAAATTACAGCAATGGTTTACTTTGATTTGTACTTTGCATATAAGTTTTAGGAAAAAGTAAACTAACTTGGGTATACAACGTGTAACATAATGAAGATATAATACTTAGTGGGAATTGTGATGTAGTTTATAAGTAACAGTAACATAAATTTGTTATTCTTACGGTTCGGTCGAAAAACAAGTTCAAAGTTTAGATCAAAATATCTAAGTGTCAACCCTAAAAACAGCTGTTAGCTTTTGATGAAATCTATTCGATAACAGATGGCGTAAAAATAAAGTGATGGGCAACTAAGACAGATACTACAAAGTTCATCCGGTGCGGGAAAGGTCATAAGGTCACTGACCGCGGCACAAGTCTTGTTTTAGCTTATTAGGTTGACTAGGGTTGTCAAAACATTTTGTTGTAGAACAATTAAATAAATTTGTATGAAAGTCTATACCTGCGCTGATCATGCTAATTGTTTTACTGTATATTCTAAGTATAGTATAGAAGCTAACCCTTGGGTTTTATCTCTCCAGCTTGTTACACGTTGTATAATGTGACTGAAATTAACTTGGAAAGGTTTTTTTGATCATATCAATAATAATAGCTTATGATGCAATAAAGCCTATAAGCCTAAGCCATGAGCTGGGCTTTCTAATTATAAGAATTAATTGACTGGTTAGCTCATACAAACAAAAACATGCGTAACTTTTAATAGTAGTATTAAATGGTAAAAAAAGCAAAATACGTTTTAAATTTTCTTTCCGACACGTACGAGTTAAACAAGTCTTGTACTAAGTTCCTGAACTGAAATAAAAATTAATAGATTTGTATGTAAAACCACCCAGTCTAAGCATCGTTAACTGTATTATTATATCTTACTTTGTTTTTTGCTCAGCAACGAACAGGAGAACCCCAAGTTTATGTAATCTTGATCCAATGTTCAGGAGCCGTACCGCACCAAATTAATACCCAATATACAGACACAGATAATAATTTTCACGATAAAAATATAGCTCCGAAATTATTGTTACCGCTCCAAAGCAATTTATTTTCTTATGTAAATATGAGAGATCAGTTTAATTTAGTCTATCGTGATTCTCGATAAATCACGATAACATAATCGATTTCGATAAATTATAGCTCTTTGCAAAAAAGTGGGCATTTTGGATTTTTATTTTGTTGTTTCAGAACTCTCCAAAGGCTTTGTTAGGGTTTTATTGTGATTGTAAGTATAAAAATATTATGTAATCAAAAACATTTTTTTCAATTTTATATAAATACTAAAATTGATCATAATTTGCATAATATTTGATGGGATTATATTATCTTTCTTAAATGCTCATTGAATTAATATATAGTCAGAAGAAATTTATAAATATATCCTTGGGCCCAGGTATTTGTGTAGTTAACAGAACGAAGAGTTGTCATTAACCCCTGTCAAATTACGCACGATTGTAACTTCTCCCAACCCTCAAGGACTTTATATGTAAATCTGAATTCCACAACGTGCTAAATTTTCAAAAATTCACGATTTCTTCCACTGATTCTACTATTAGTGGAATACGCAACAACTCATCACTAAAAGGTTTGAGACATTTGTCAGTCTGAAAGTTTTTCAAAAGTAATACTTTAGCTATATCGCAGTACTTACAAAGGTCCATAGTTCTAGGTGTAGAATCATTCTTAGTGAACCTTACACGGACTAAATTTTAAGTTTGATTTTGGCCCTTACACAAAGAGGTATCAGATAGCACATCCACCTTAATGTTCTTTTGGCCAGCACGTATCCGGAATTACTTTGTGATAACTAGCCATCGTGTCCTTGGACATCATCAATCTTAAGGTGTTACTGATAAACGACATGTTGCAGGCTTTTGGTTTAAGGACCTCCATGAATAATTAATCAGGGCTTAGTTCTGTCGTGCGTTGCTTTAGGCTGCAAACTGGTCGGCAGCGACAGCGAGAGCGACAGCGATAGCGATAGTGTCAGCGAAAGCGACAGTGAAAGTGACAGCGGCGCGGGCAGCGATTTCCGCGACACCATAGAAAGTATTGAGTTTGTATGAAACCGCGACAAATTGCTTTCACGCCCGCTGGCGTCGAGAACGGCCCAGATTCCTGTCTCGCTGTCGCTGCCGTCCAGTTTACAGCCTACGACCAAATTATGTAATTTTGTAATATATGTTTTGTGGAAATAGTTTCATGAAACGTTTGAAAATTAACTATGGGTAAGTAGCTTCTTACAAATTATTATCAAAGTTTAGATTGCAGGACTTTTATTGGTGTGGTTTCAAAATAAAATGTGTAATTTAAGATGGTCGCTCGTGCCCTAGGATCTTACAACTTAATTATAGGCTTGAATTAGTCGAGCTTTATGCGGATTCCTAGTCTTCGGCAAAGCATGAGCAATTGCTCACCTACTTCGTACTTTGGAAAACTTAAAGCTGCATAAACTATACCAATGCGCAGAATATAAGACTGATATACGCGTTGCAGTGGACAAATACCGGCACATACGCAAACTCAGGTACGTGACAAATGTTTGTATTATCTGCAGACATTTGTCATAGGGTTGCGTGTTTTCACGTGTATTTAATGTGGGTATTTAATATACACGTTTACATTAAATACACGTGTATTTAATTACAAAAAAGCTTGTAGTTGTCGTATTACATTGATATATCAGAAGCGTTGCTTAGTTAGAGGCTAAATTATGCGTAGAATTATTTATTCGTATGAATTGTTTATTAATAGCACAGAAACAAGGAAAACTATCTCGGTTTTCTTTCGCAGTATCAACTTACGGAAAGTTTATGTTGGAGCCAGTCTTTTTTTATCTTTAAAAAGTTTATAAGTTCTCTGGTTTGTTCAAGAAAATAATAAAATAAGAAATCAATATTAAATTTATGTTTAGATGATATCTTTTTATACCTAAGATCAGCATTCAATTAAAATAAATAAAAATGTTTACCCTTGTTACTCAAGTCACAGGAAAACTTCATAATTAGAAAATTAACAGTTCGTGGGGATACCTTTAAATAAAAAACCAAACATAAACAAACACTTGATCACCAGATCACCGTAAAATAATAAAAACATAACCAACTCCATCATTATGGCACCCATGGGGAGAAATGGTGTGATTATATTTTTGGGCAAATGCATACATTTTATGCAGAGTGTTGACTACTATAACACAAAGGCCCTTACATTAAAATATTTAATACATATATATACATAAATTCACTCCTGTATTCCTTATGGGGTAGGCAGAACACCAAAGATTACAAAACAACCTGATGTCACGTTTGACAAAATTCGAGGCATTATAATGGTGGAAAGAAACTATTGCAGTGACAAGGGGTCAGCCTATCGCCCACAAAAAAAAAACCTTCAGTAAAACCTCTGTCCCTTAACTGGATGCCCGGGAAGAAAAGCAGCTGGCACATTCTATGTTTGGTGTAATTAGATTTTTGTCAAATGCATAAACTATATGCATAGTTTTGTCTTATTTAACGCAGAGGCAGTCAATTTAAAATATTAAAGTTTCTCTTTAATGCGATCCGTCTCAAGTGAAAGCTTTACTTTGTTTGCTCTCGTATTAAATCTCATACTCACTCCGAAACACAACGAATGATAATCAGAATGTTTCCAAATCCCTCTCTTTATAGACTTGCTTTGATGTTGCTAAATATAATTTCACTTTGCAAGACGTCTGAACATTCCACAGTACGGTAAGTGACAACAATTTATGAGTATATAAATGTTTTGTGTTTTAGAACAAATAATTATTTCTATAATTTTGTAAGCGGAGATGAAAAGGTTAATAAACATACATACATGTATAAAAAATAAAAATAAAAAATATTTGTAATGTAGCAGAGTTTGAACCCACAACCGTTATCAGTTCAAAAAACTTTAAAGTCAAAAAGTTTATCAGTTGGATATCAGATTGTTTAAAAAAAAATTCTTTCACATCACCGAGTGTATACTTCCACACAAACGTGGCTAGATGCTCTGGTATTTTACAGTTTTCTCGCTGAGGTTTGGAATGCCAAACATGGGTTTCCATTTAAACTGTATCGATTAGACTACGAGAGAAGAACAGTAAATATTTTTTGTAATTACCTTAATTCTCTCCTTCAGGACAACATTGTCTGTGCGGTAGTTGCGATTTAAAGTAATCGATAGCATTTTGGGCTCTTGCTCAAGTTGTTTGACGTATTCATTCTGACAAATTAAATTCAAGAATTAAGATTTTTTTATCAAGTAATACAAAATTAAATGTATATTTAAATCTAATAGCAGAACAGAATTATATTAAAATAGTTGTTACGAAATATAGTTGGTTTCTGACCAAACTGACCAAATATTAAATATGATTACCTAATAACTTCAAACTTACTAGTTTTAAAATACTGTGAAATTAAATGTGTTTTGATGTAGACGTTGACTGTACACGACTTCTTATACAAAGGTTGAAACCCCCATCATAGTCTCACTGAAATGTGCAAATATTTCGTATTTTCGACAAATTTGTTTTGGTGCAGTTTCTGTCTCTGTAGCAGATATCTTATTTCAATAAACAATTTTCATAGTGTTTTTGTGCAATTCTTAAGTTAGTTTAGTTATAATAATAATAATAATAATGTTTTTATTTCGGACATACATCCATATTGTGTTAGTAGACAAAACAAAAAAATCTTAGTAGCTTACCTAGCTACTAAGATTTTTTTGACTGACTTATAAAAAGAAAAAATGCGAATAAATTAAAACTTTACTTTATAAATAAAACATTATTTTACCGTATTGCATGCAGCAGAATTATACTGAGCTAGGATGAAGAATGAATTGCGTTGCGTAAAAGTATAAGTTTGAATAAAAGTAATAAAGTAGTACTTTTTACAAACAACATGTAACGTAAGACTTTGGCAGAGGCATGATCTATAAAATATCAGTCAGGATATTACTCTTGCGTGACAGACCAGTTTTAGCGATAAAACTACTTCAGGAATTTGAGGAAGAACGTGGTTTAACAAACTTTAGGTAGGTATAGCGTTTGGTAACATTAGCCTGCTTAAAAATATTCCTTTATCCTAGAGTTTTCAGTATTTATGAACAAGTATTTTGAATTACACTTCAAAAGTACCTTCTAATATATGTATGTGGACTAGACAACATTGGGTTTTGGGTTAAACAATTAATTAAAGGCTTCTGACATACAAGGGCATAACAGTTTGTGGGTTATTATCCAAGACAGACACTTTGTGGTCGATCCTAACTCTAGATGGCATTGAAAGACACTTATTACGATTGACTTTTATAAGAAAAAATATAGTTATGAAATACACAGCAAATAACAGCAAATTCAATTAAATGGATTCCGAAAGGGGTTCTTAACGAATGAGGAAAACAAGGAAAAGAGATAATAATGAAAAGTCAAGGGTATAAACGCAATAAGTACTGTCATATTATACATATTTTATGTCATAAACAACATATTACAGTTTATTACCTACTGCCTGACTTTGGGGGTATTGTAATGATGGATAGAGATTATTGCAGTGGCAGGGAGTCAGCCTATCGCCCACAAAAACGCCAATAAAACCTCTGTCCCTTAACTTACTTTTACAGTATGCCCGGGAAGAGAAGCATCCTTAGCTTTTATTTCACTTCCAGTTCAGCATGGAAGCTTACAATACGATGTAAAATTGAGTTTCAGCCACGTTTATTTAACAATTCATGCACACAAGTCACGGTATAGTTAATAAGAAAATTACAATACACAAGCTTTTTCCCGCAACTTCGTACGTGCTAAACGACCCTTCTTGTGGAAATTTCAGAAACCCCTTCCATAATACAACCAGACATCCATTGAAAAAGCTTTATACTAAATATCTCATCCGTGCATTGAAGGAATAAGATTTTTCGTACAAACTAAAAGTCCGATATTTCTCGTTCCCGTTGGAAATTCGGGAATTCCTTTCTTTCTAGAACCCTACACTCCTTATGGAATGTATGTTTCAAATTTCAGTTCTGTACGCCTGTATTTTGGCTGTACGTTATCTGTCAGTTACTCAGTCAGTAACGGAACAGTTTTATATATTAACGTTTAGTACAAAGGTACTGCTTATACCTAAAGAAATTTCTTCCAGCAGACCTGAGACTGGAGAGTTTGATAAAAATGCAAAAGTAGTGTGTAAGCAGAATAATTATACTTAATTAATTATACACCTTGGTGCAGTGATCGTGTGTTCCTGGATCCTGTGTTCGAGTTCCGTTCAGACTAGGTTGGTAAACGAACTTTTCTAAACTGGCTAGGGTCTAGATAAACCTTACTGACACACCTCCAAGTTTCACCAAGTGGTCTCCACGCACTAGGTTATATAAAACCTTACTTTAGAGCCACATATTTAGTTTTGTATTATATTTTTAAATTATGTTTCATATAATCTCATTCATACTATCGTCAGTTTTCTCCAATCCGAATAAAACTCAAAATCTCAATCATGAAAGAAAAATCAAGGGCATTTACGTAAAAGTTAAATCACGCGTATAAATCGTATCTCAGTGAACGCACAATTAAATAAAAGCTTCAAAGCTATTACTTTTTATAATGAAATTCATACAAAGCAAAGTAATTAAGTAAGTCAAGCAAGAACTGACAGATCAAAAACTGTTTCTAAGCCGCAAGAGCGTTTCGCCATTCAACTCACATTATGAGGGCATAATGAAATTTCTTTTCTCGTTTTAAGAGACTTTCTTTTTTATTATCGGAAGGACAAACCCTTATATAGGAAGTCATTTTAGCGTCCATTTTACTTTTTATAATAAAGGTTCTTGAGGATTTAATTTTTAGTGAAAAATAAGATTTGTAACTTTAGATTCATTCTTGAGATTTTCGGTAGGTTTGAAGTTTTACCACCCTCATATAAATATCTTTGATACATCCTACGCTTGTTCTCAATCTTACCAAATTTTAAATCAAGAGGAGTTTAATAGTAGCACTTATAATGAGGTCAACTTTCAGGGGTCCTTGTAAACACCTTGACCTCAGGAACTCTCAAAAAGGAAGCAGTCATATTGTTCTAGCAAAAGGCTTCGGCGATGAAAGCTTTGTAAAAATAAATTCAAATCAAATCATTGTCATTCACAATCAGGTGAAGTTAAGATAAAAAAAAACTTTTGGTACCAGTAAAAAAAAAAACAGATAATCTTGCAATGTGATCAAAAAAACGACGCTCCTTTGCAAAAGTCACATAACTCTGTACAATCAAATTCAGCAACTACTTAAAATACAACGTAAATATCTACTGAACCCCATTAAATCCAGAACCTCCGTAGCTTGTCGCCATTTTTTCTCCTATTTTATCTGAAAGAGAAAGTCATTGGCATCATTAGACGGCCATTTAAAAGTAATTTGACGCCAGGAAGTGGGCTACGAATACCAAAAGGAGAATTGGATTGAAATCCTTCGTGTGCACGTGACCAAAATTAATTTCATTAGTTTGGGGAAAGTTTATATTTTGTCAGAAGTTATCAGTTGGGTTTTAGTGAGATGAAAATCTTGGAGTTTAAATTTATAACTATTACTTGTATTCACACCACGCTATACTATATTTAGTTTTTTATAAATAAATAGTGTAATCGATACTGGACTACGTATAAATTAATAAATATAGAGTTATACATACAGGGTGGCGCGAAAGTACTGGCACTAAAAAATACAGTTTTTTTTTATGTGAGATTTCCTGTCATTCTGTTGTTGATGTTGAAAATTGTGTAGTGAACAAATGTAAAATACACTGAAAATAAACATGGACCGTTTTAATCTCCAAGAACGTGGAATAATCGTGTCAATGTTCTTCCGGAATAATTCATCAGTGATAAAAACACAACGTGAATTTCGTCGACGATTTCCCCATCATGCAGCACCGATTGGTCGCACAATTCGATGCTTTGCCACACGCCTTAAAGCAACTGGCTCAACATTGGATATACCTAAGTCTGGGAGACCAGGAACAGGTCGTTCAGCTGAAAATATCGATGCTGTGCACGAAGATGTGGAAGAGTGTCCAGAAACATCAACGAGGCGACGTGCCACGCAATTGGGCATTTCCAGACGGATCTTGCAGCGTATTTTGGTGAAAGACCTAAAGATGTTCCCGTATTAAACTCAAATGACTCATCAGCTGCTGCCTACTGACCACCAAGCTCATTTAGAATACAGCCAGCGCGTCATAAACCTCAACCTTGAAGAGGATGATTTTTCTTCAAAATTGGTTATGAGTGACGAAGCGCATTTCCATCTCTCAGGGCATGTCAATAAGTAGAATAATCGGTTCTGGGGCACTGATAATCTGCGACGATTATTCAAGAAACACCTTTACACCCACTAAACGTTACTGTATGGTGCGGCATCTGTGTTGACAGAGTGATCGGACCCGCTTTTTGCATGCGTGCTGGAAGCAAACCACCGCCGAATCCCAACCTTTCAAGGTGTCTGACCAGTGTGGCTGGGGTCAAACCGTTTGTGGATATTACAACTGGGATGATTTTGGTGGACATAACTTCCCACATTTCAAAATTCAAAATAAAATATCACATACACATTAAAATGAAGAAAAATAAAATAATTAAAAAAATACATAAAAGTACAAAATGCAACTTACCATCTACATTGAAACTAGAACAAATTTTTGCCATATAAAAAAAATTATAAGCATATAAAAATACCAATTATGAATATAAATTTATATTATTATAACCTACATATTTTTAAACTACTTTTTATAATTTAATAAGTTGCCCTGCACTGCAGTAAGCAGTACACAGCCTGGAATTAATTGAACTTAACTATGACCTAAACTTATTATTATCACGATATTCCTGAGGGATGCGAAATTGCGCGGCTAAAACCGCGCAGAACAGCGAGCCTAAGATATTAGGAATATACTCAATTATCTGTGGTATTTTTATTTGAGTATAGATAAAAAACGAAAATTTTCACTGCTCATTACAGGCGAAAAGGATATTTAGACTATTGTATATAGCTATGCACAAATTTTATCAAAATAAGATTCCTTCCGTGCAATTTGCACAAGAAGTCCTAAAAAGGCATTAAAGTAACTTTTTAGGAGCTACTGAACGACATGACTTAAAAAGGCCGATTAGCGTAATAAAAACGAAATGGGGAACAAGTTCGTCAATGGGTACAAGCGAAATATCCTTGTTTTATTGGTGTCTAAACCCGGGTTTGACCTCAATGGTAAGTGAAAGTGAGGTCACATGAAGTTTGATAATGTATGTATGTATGTATGATGATAATCTGTTTTAGCTTCATTAAATATTGCCTGGCTCTCTATGAAATAACACAGAAGCTGTGATATTTAGAACTAGCTGCTGCCCGCGACGTCGTCTGCGTGAACGCTATGCAGCACCAAACGCACCTACGATTATAACACTGCTAGCGTAATAATATGTAGCCTATATGTTGACCCGACTTCTTAACTATCTTCATGCCAAATTTGAAGTAAATCCATGCAGTGCTTTTTGAGTTTATCCCGGAAAGACAAACAGACAAACAGACAAAAATTCTAAAAACTATATTTTTTGTTTCTGTTTCGATTGTAGATCATACCCCAAGTATTCTTTTAAAAAAATATTCAATGTACAGTTTTGACTTTCCTACCATTTTATTATATGTATAGATTTATATGAAGAGTGGTCGCTAGCCAGGGGGACCCTGAAGAGATCCTTGCGGAGGCGAATTGCTGAATAGGTATTCAGCGATTTGAAACTAAGTCAAATATTCAGTTGATTAATATTATATTTGGTTTCAAATTAAATCAATCACTTTAAAAAGCGAACTGTTGAGATACAGTGGGTAAAAGTCAATATCAGTAGGTAATCTTTTAAAAATGTAAAGTTGTATCGAGAATGAATTTTACACACAGTCATAGTGTAAATCACTTAATTGTCCATTGAAAAAACGCAGATTCAGATTTTAAGACATTTTAATAAAAGATATAATCATACTTTCATAAATCTTTGTAAATTTTTTTTTTCCCGTCATTGCAACATTCCTTAAATAAAAATATTAATTTGTATTCTATTAAAAATCTACGAACCCATCTGAGTCCACCGATCCGCAGTTTTATAAATAACCACGCCCTTTATTGAAAACGATAAGTTCAGATGTTCCGCTTTTCTAATTCAACAAGATCATGGACGTCCCAATTCCATTTGATGATCAAATACTATATCCACTTTTCGTAGCCGATGTTTATACAGCATGTTTCATTTTGACTTTGAATTATGTATTTTATTTTAAGGAAAATATTATTAACATGTGATTTGTAGATTCACAAAATATAAAGTATGGGAAGGGCTTTTGAAAATCATTCATTGAGCAATTTATGTATAATTTATTTAAATACATTAAAACTAAAGTAATGAAAATAAAAGTTTAGCTTACTCCTAAAGAAATTTCTTAGAGTAGACCTGAGAGACGAAAAAATTGGTATAAATCTATTTTTTAATTTTTCTTGAAGAAGCTGCTGAGTAACCACTATCGTTGCTAAACCTAAACCCTTATACGAGTATTCTCTGCAACTTAGTAAAGCTGTTTAACGATGCAATTATTGAGCAGAATGTGAGTAATGAAGATAATTATATTTCGTCGCTTCATTCTTCAGATATTATATAACAGGTAGTCCTTTTTAGGTACTAGGTAACTTCGCACAATTTAAAGTATCATAAAAAAAAACACTGTGGTGGGGCGCCGCGTGGCATGATCCACCCGGTTCGCGCCAAGCCCTCATTCTTTTTTCGTGCGTAGTAACAAGCATACGTCATTTACTTTAATCATTTACTTAAGTTTTTACAAAATGTTAAACGTACAGCAGAAGAACAGCTTCAACATTATAATATAAAGATAAAAAAGTTGGAACAAAAAATAAATAAAAAACGGAAACAGCGAATTATTTCTACCGATGAAGAAAAAATTTTACAAGACAAGACCTACTTATTCGATTTAAAAATGTTATTTAAAAAATCAGAGCAGAAAATGCGTGTAATCTATAATAGATATATCACGTTATCCGCTCAATATCGTTGTGATGTAAACTTTAATAAATTTTATCTGATCTTATCGATCACCTTTTGTTTTCAATACGATTACAGAAAATGCGGGTAATCTCAAGGAGATTTATCTCGTTGTCTGTAATACGTTATGGGCGTTATATTAATATGAATTAGACATAAAAATGTCGCCTCCAAGGTTATTTAAAAAATCGGAGCAGAAAATGCGTGTAATCTATAATAGATATATCACGTTATCCGCTCAATATCGTAATGATGTAAAATTTAATAAATTTTATTTGATCTTATCGATCACCTTTTGTTTTCAATACGATTACAGAAAATGCGGGTAATCTCAAGGAGATTTATCTCGTTGTCTGTAATACGTTATGGGCGTTATATTAATATGAATTAGACATAAACATGTCGCCTCCAAGGTATGAGTTACCGCTACCACTGGATGATGTAAACCTGGATAACCAGAAGACTGCCGCGTCATTCACTGTGGATCAAAAGCTATCTGCAAAGACGCTCCCTAATCCGGAGCCGTCAATATCACAAGACGCACCAGGTATATCGGGAGAACCTAATCCCGATCTGGATCCAGAGCTGCTTACTGCACTTGGAGTTGCAAATTCCGATACACCCGAATTTGGCGCTAAAATACACGATACGCTCTCAAATTTATGGACACCTTTACTAAGAAAAGGACTGTCCAAAGAAGACAAAGATAAATTAACCATAGAAAATACGGTACCCGAAAACTGCAAAAACTTGAAAGCCCCAAAATTAAATGCGGAAATCTCGGAAGCCATAACTGACCTAGCAGGAGCACGTGACAAAAAAAAATCCAAAACTTTCAGCAACAGCTGGGGTACGGTATTACCGCCATAAATCGAGGGATTGACGTCCTCCTTGGGAAGGAAGAAAACAAATGAAGGCCCTCCGTCACGTAAGTGATGGATGCCGCCTATTATCAGACCTCCACTTTATGTTAACCAAAGATAGGGTAAAACTGAATTTACCTAATTTGGATACAAACTTTAAACATGTTATACAAGACTCCGAAAGAGACAAAACTTTATTTGGAAGTTCATTGCCGGAAAAAATAAAGGCAAGTAAAGCCATTGAAAAGCAGGGAGCCCTAATTAAAAAAGGCCCAGCCAAAACAGTCGACTCTCAAATATCAACGGTCAACCGGTCGTTTTAGCAAGGAAACTGGACAGGACCTCCTCGTTACCCGGCGGGGAGGTCAGAGGAAACCGATAGCAGCTCAAACACAGCAGCGCCCACAATCGGACTCTGCGTTCAACGCCAAGTTCCAGCCGCAGACTTCATCCAGGATGCGTGCTCCGACCCAACATTAATCAAGGTACATGCAGGTCGAATTAATTTATTTTATGATTGTTGGACAAAAATAACTAAAAATTAAGTTATATTGAAGTGGATAAAGTATGCATTTAGAATACCATTCGATACTCAAATTTGTCAGTATTCTATTCCTAAAAATAATTTGTCATCATGTGAAAAACGAGACATGAAATAGCTATAAATAAATTATTAGACTTGGGGGCTATAAAACCTTGTTCTCCTTCAAATGATCAAAGTATTTCAAATATATTTTTAGCTCCGAAACCTAACGGAGAAAAAAGATTTATACTAAATTTAAAATCTTTAAACAAGTTCGTAACAAAAGTACATTTTAAAATGGAATCTTATAAAACAGCCTCGAAATTAATTCCTCGTAATGGATACTTACCCAATATAGATATAAAAGAATCATATCTACTTATACCGATTTTTGTTAGTGACAGAAAGTACCTACGATTCGAATTCCAAGAAAATGATTCGTCTGAGCCGATCACTTACGAGTTCACAGCAATGCCGTATGGATTATCGGTAGCTCCGTGGGTATTTACAAAAATTATGCGTGAAGTAATGAGTCATTTGAGAAAACAAGGTTTTAAGTCTACTAACTATTAAGACGATCTTCTTATTGGAGATACATATGAAGAATGCATGATTAATGTAAGAGAAACTTTGAAGTTATTACATTGTCTAGGTTTTATTGTAAATTTCGATAAAAGTCACATTGTACCAAAAAAGTCAATCAAATTCATAGGTTTTATGTTCAACACAGAACAGATGTCTATTACGTTAACTGGCGATGAGCGGAATAACATTGCACAGTTAATAAATAGGTACATTAATCTTAAAACTTGTTCAATACGAAATTTCGCTAAACTTATAGGTGTATTGATCGCAGCCTGTCCAGCCACAAAATATGGATTCTTATATACAAAAATATTAGAGAGACAAAATTTTTTAGCCTTAAATAAGTTCGGAGGAAACTATGAGGCAAAAATGAATCTCAATAAGATATTACTAAAAGATTTATAGTGGTGGAAAAATAATATTAATATTATTTCTTGTCCAATCATTACTCAAAATTATAAGTTAGAAATTTACACCGACGCATCTAGGAAAGGTTGGGGAGCAGTATGCAAAAATAATAAATATAGTGGTTCATGGACAAACAGTGAAAAAGAAAATCATATTAACTTTTTAGAATTACTCGCGGTTTTGTTAGGTCTCAAAAGTATAGCTAGTGAAGAAAAAGAAAAGAAAGAAAGAAAGGGTCCAGAAAACTTAACCCTGATACTGAATGGGCCCTCTCGGATAGCGCTTTCCAACTTATTGTAAATAGTTTCGGGCCCATTAAGATCGACTTGTTCTCAAGTCGAGCCAAATGTAAATTATTTGTCACCTAGAAGCCTGAACCTGATGCAGTCGCAGTTGATGCATTTACAATAAGCTCTGCTGACTTGGATTTTTATGCATTTCCTCCCTTTTCTCTTGTATTAAAATGTGTACGAAAAATCATTGATGATAAAGCCGAAGGGGTACTTGTATTCCCCTTCTGGCCTTCTCAGCCATGGAGTCAGCACCCACTGCACTCCAGCCTTACCCTGGGTGCCGAGAGGCTCTCCGGGCGTCGTTCAGCCGGCGCGGCTGCCCACCAGAGGCTCTCACGTTGATGCTCGCCTCGCTCGCTACTGTTCGCCAGTACAACGTCTCATTGAAGTTATGGTTTCAAGAAGTGTGGTTATGAATTAATAGTTTCGAAAAATCCATTCCATTAGTTCTTTGATTCTTAAACGAGCAATTTAATAAGGGATGTTCTTACGGTTCATTAAATACGCATCGATCAGCATTATCTCTTTTATTAGGAGAAGAGATAAGTGATAATAGTTGTGTAAAACGCCTCTTAAAAGGAGCCTATAAAACTAAACCTATTAAGCCTAAATATTCATTTACTTGGGATCCAAATTTAGTACTAAATCAACTGTCTTCTTGGTATCCAAATATTAATTTATGATTAGAAAATATTACAAAACAAAAAAAAAAAAAAAAACTCGTTACATTATTAGCTTCATGTACCGGTCAAAGAGTACAGACATTGTCTTCAATTAAATTAGAAAATATTGTTTTTCAATCTGATAAAGTAAATATTATTATAACAGATATAATCAAGACTTCCGCTCCAAATCGTGAACAGCCCTTATTATCTCTCCCAAACTTTCAAAGCAATATCAACATATGCCCAGTATCAACTTTAAAAGAATATATTTTTATTACAAAAAATATCTGAGGTTCAAACTCCGGGAATCTCGTCGTAACATTCAAAGCTCCCCACAGAACTGCATCAAGTCAGACGCTAAGTCGATGGATTAAGCAAACGCTCGCCACGAGTGGCATTGACATGAGCGTTTTAGTGCGCACAGCACACGACACGCGTCAACCTCAGCCGCGCGCGCGGCCGGTATCAGTGTCGATGTCATTCGAAAAACGGCCGGGTGGACACAAAACTCACAGGTGTTCGCAAAGTTTTACCATCGGCCTTTAGATGATCAACAAAATAACTTTGCTTTGTCGATACTTAATCGAGACATGAACAATACTTAACCTAATATTAAAAATAGTTATTGAATATTACGTATTTTGATATTAAGTAAATTACTACATTAAAAATTATGTGTCTATAAATAGACTATCATTAAGTTTCATTATTTAAGCTGATTATAATTTCTAGCAACTCAAATAAAGTAAGATTATTTAAAGCTCATTATGCAATAATACTAATTATTAAGTACTATAATAATAAAATATGTAATTACATATTTATATCTTTACTTATTTCAATTCCAAGTATATACCTAAACAAAACTTTCTATCTCTGAAAATCTACCTGTTATATAATATCTGAAGAATGAAGCGACGAAATATAATAGATGATTAAACGAACTTCTAAGTGAAGTTCTATCGCTATTATATGAGTCGCTTCATTCGAAGATATGAC
Organism: Stenoptilia bipunctidactyla; assembly: GCA_944452665.1. Lineage (NCBI taxonomy): Eukaryota > Metazoa > Arthropoda > Insecta > Lepidoptera > Pterophoridae > Stenoptilia > Stenoptilia bipunctidactyla. The sequence continues at coordinate 840,889 of OX101723.1, forward strand.
GTACCCACCCACCACAGAACCCATTTAAAAGTTTTGTTTAGGGTCTCTAAAGAATGAGGGCTTGGCGCGAACCGGGTGGATCATGCCACGCGGCGCCCCACCACAGTGTTTTTTTTTATGATACTTTAAATTGTGCGAAGTTACCTAGTACCTAAAAAGGACTACCTGTTATATAATATCTTCGAATGAAGCGACTCATATAATAGCGATAGAACTTCACTTAGAAGTTCGTTTAATCATCTAATATATCAAAGTAGGCGGGTAACCTTCAAAAAGTGCATGTTTTTCTCAACTGATTGAAATCAATGAAATAATATCAATGAATAAATAATACACTAAAAATAACTATATCAGTATCGATATTTTAAACTATTCTTTCGGTGTGTGGGACAGGGGTCAGTGCAGTCGCGGGTACAATTAAGACCTTTTGAATTTTATTATTTATTTAACAATTTATGTACACACAACTCGATACCAAACTATAAGAAACCTTGAACAAAACTAAGTACAAAGGTACAGGTATAACCTAGACTAGATAATTAAAAGTGTAGTTATATATCTACATATATTTTGTATCTGGGTGCAATCTTTTTAAATCATCAAATTCAACTTGGTACGCTTTGAACCTTTCAAAATATGATTTGGTTTTAAAGTTCTCTTTATACTATAATAACATATACTACAAATATTTACGAGTCAAAGAGCCTGGAGTTCATTCCCTGCTCTTTTGGCAAACGATGCAAATGCTATAAATTTAAAGAAGCTTAGATAAACCATAAAATAAAATAAAAATATTATAAGACATTCTGAGAAAATAATTTAAGACGTCCACAATGGAAAATGACATCTTTTGTTTTTGTGCTTAAATCTTATATCTACAATCTTTTGCATGCGGTACATATCCTCAAATCAATTTCTATATTCTACTCTATACTCTGCCTTTGCGTCTATATAGGAAGATTTGAATTCACAATAATAATCACATAAACATTTTTTCTTAAACAGATGTCTACATATGAAATGAAAATCTTCCGATTTGGGAAAAATCTGAGCATTTATAATTTACACCAAATGAATATAAATTTGTACACCCTGTGCTAAAAGCACCTGCGCTGCGAGAGAGGATCATATTCTTAATAATTCCACAGAATAGGAACGAATTCCTTTATTCGGAATCGATTATTCCAGTTTTGTCGCCATGGCAACAGAGCCTGCCCTTATAATTGGAGTGTTAATAATGCCATGTGCAGTTCTGTAAAAAGCTGTCGCTTGTTGATACCAAAATTATCACCATAAATAATATAAAGTAAGTAAAATAACAACTTAGTTATTAATGTTTGAAAGTAATCTCTATTTCTATAATCATAAGGACGTTTGTCATCCATGCTACCTAAAATTGGATTGGATTTGGATTGGAAAGTAGCAAATTAATCGTCATAGAATACGCACCATAGTCCTAATAGATTAAAGTGTTACTCGTCCGCGTATTCTCTAACACAAAAATGTGACAAAACAGGACTGAAGTGGACAAAAAACAGACTTTAACAACTCGTATCCAAAAGATACTGTCAAACAAAAACAACGTTAAATGGTAAAACAGCTCACTAGCCTTATGCTTATTTCACACATCGTGTTTTTGGTTTCCTTGTAATTATCTTTCTTTTCGTTTTCATTATGGTGTCAAAGGAAAGGGTTTATTTTTTTATTTTATTTTTTATAAAATATGGATTGGACGTTTGTCTTCCATGACACCTGATGTTAATTGAACATGAAGACTAAGGTGGTACACGTCCATCCACGAAAAACCTATTCACTCGACGCTTAAAAGTACTAGGACTAATACTGGTCTGGGAAAATAGACGCAGGCAGTTCATTCCAAACCTTGGCGACCCGTATCAAAAAGGAACTGTCAAAGCGCTTAGTTCGACTTTTCAGAATATCTACTACATACGGATGGAAGTTCTGTCTGCGTCTAGTAGTCCGATGGTAAAAGGGTGAGGGTTCAATTTGTTCAAACAGGGTAAATAAATAAATAATCAAAAATGTTCCTTAAAAATCAATATCGATTAGTTTAATAAAAAAGGTGATAGCATTTAATAACTAATTGAAATTTAATGAAAGCAGTCTTTAATAAAGTTCGGAAAAATTATGAAACTTTTTTCCTCTTTTTAATTTCCGTAGTTAACAAAGAATATGACGACTTTAGAAACTATTTTTATAGGTATTTAAAAAAGATTTAGATAAAGAAGCTTCGGAAATACTTTCATGTGCGTGACTTAACCACATGTATTAAATACACGTTGTGAGTATGTAATTAATCGTATCGCGCTATCGACACAACTTATTACTTTGTGTGTGGTTTTTATTTTATGATTTGTCATCATGCTTGGTCAAAGGACCTTGTGGATCTGCGTCACTAGTGACTATATTTCAGACAATTTGCATTCAATTTAATTATTGTACATAATCTATCAAGATATATTTCTTACATTAGAACTAATAGGAATTATTCAAATACATTTTTCCCGACTACGATGAAGTATGTATGTATGTATGTATGTGGGTATGGATGTTCATCTGTTTCCTCAGAACTTCTAAACTGCTAATCATAATTGGACAAATGAACGTTGGAAGCCTCTTCACTGTCCGCTGGTTATAAGTTATGTTAAATTGACTACAGTGCCCTCTAGGGGACTAAAAATGCTAAAAAAGCTAAAAATGCTAAAAAAGAACTAAAAAAAAATTCTTTACCGTTTTGTGTGTGGTTTCAAATGAAAGAACTATGTGAGCACAGCTCAAACATGTAAAAAATATTACTCCAAAATAAGTGAAATAATAACTTTAGTAAAGATTTGAAAAAAAAAATCTTGACGGTTTCGTGTGGGATATCAAATAAAAGAACTTCGTTAGCACATATCAAATATTTAAACACTATTACTCCAAAACGTGTTACAAAAAATAAGTTCAAGAAATAAAACCCGACTACTAAAAACACACTCTAAAAAGTAGGAAACAAGTGATAGTCTCCGCTGAAATATTTATGTCATATTGATATTGATTGAGATATGATTGTAGGATAGCCGTGGTCGTATGCCACCTTTTATAACAAAACAGATTCATTTTAATAATAAAATAAAATCAAAATGGCATACGATAACAGCTACCCTTTCGAAATATCTCTATCAATATGACGTAATACATGAATATTTCAGCGGAGACTACTACTTGTTTCCTACTTTTTAGAGCGTGTTTGTAGTAGTCAGGTTTTAGTTTTTGATTTTTATTTGTTGGTGTGATTTTTGCTAATGCCATTTGACAATAGTACGCTTTTAGGTAAACGAAATAATTAATTAATTGGTTCAAAGGAATTCTTAGTATTGATTGTTATAGTTTTGTTCAAGTATGTTATTGTTACTAATTAGTTAGAAGCACTCCCACATTGAAAAATAAAAATTTACAACATTTTAATAAACGGTGATATCTTAGGTTGTCTACCATCTTTCTTGATGGTAAGTGAACATGAGGTTAAGGCTGCGTTTCCACTAACGCGGAGCTGAGCGGAGCGGAGCTTAGCGGCGTCTGAATAGAAAAATCACTATGCTTGAAATCTCCGCTGCTCTTCAATAGAAAAAAAACGAGAACAGTGATTGGTCTATTCAGCAGTGCTAGCACGGATCTTTTGTCGATCGTAAGTTTACGAATGCTCGTATAGTATGGAGACGGTTTTGCAAGCAATAATTAAAATCTATCCATTGCCGCACGGTCAGCTTAAATAAATGTGTTCCTTGTTAATTTTGAATGTTTGTTAACAGGTTCTACTCTTAAATAACTGTAAAATAAAAAATTACATTGTTACTAAAAACTTGCAACCGACTCCATAATATACGAGCATTCGTAAACTTACGATCGACAAAAGATCCGTGCTAGCACTGCAGGCGCCGCTAAACTCCGCTCCGCTCCACGTCAGAGGAAACGCAGCCTAAAAGTGAGATCACAGCGTACAAGTTTAGGATGAAACTGACTCTTCATTAAACTTTGCTGGCACATTCCACCGCTCTGGTAGTGATTATGGCAAAAATATTATAAATTATAATAATACTAGCTGCTTCGCGCGGTTTTACCCGCGCCATTCCAAATCCTGCGGAACTATCGAGTTAAAAAGTAGCTTAATTGCTATTTCAAGACTGTAAACTATCACTATCATCCAAATTCATTAAGTCGTTTTGCCGTGATAGAGGAACAAACATCCAGACATGCATACATCCATCCATCCAGACTTTCACATTTATAATACACAAAATTTTAGTTTGCTTTTATTCGATAGATGTCGCTTTTCATAGATTAAATCGCGCAAGAAGAGTTTCAAATGACTACCTCTTTTCATCCTCACTTTTACAATTATAATATTAGTAAAATGATTTTGTATGAAGGGCGATCTCTATCCAGGCAAACCCTAATAAAGGGAGGAACCAAACAATCGTATTTGTCGTTGTTCTATTCTCGTAGTTAAAGTAAGTGCTGTTAATTTAATGGCTCACTAAGATAACAGATATACTCTTGCATCTCCACAGTACTAGACATGCTTTATAGATCAATCACATACTTTATTTTGAATAACATTATTATGTAATAATATTCCATTACTTCGCGTAAGATGAACGTACGTGCAGAGGATGAGCAATGAATCCATTAAATTATATTCCTTCAAAGCACGTTTGGGAATCGGAAAAACAGTATTTTTTTGTGCACAGATTTTTGTTTGATATTTGTATTAAGCGACGTTGGTAAAAAACTACGTATAAAATCAAAAAACATATAAATGATTCCTTATGTTATATGCTCTATCTTTTATTTACTAACGCGAGTTTATTCACTATTATATATTTATTACGCTATTAAAAATAACAATTGATACTTTTATAAGTTACTTAAATTTAATTATTAAAACATATCAACAAGATTATTACATTTTTCGTTATTTGAAAGCTGATCGCCCAAAATAGAATTACAGCCAACGCCATTTTCGTATTTTGTGGAAATATAAAAATAATATTACTTTTGCAGACACTCCATTAAAATATTTAAGAATTCGCTTACTACTCCCCCGCACTCGTCACAATTTAGACATAGAGCTTTACCCGTCATGAAACCTTAATCATATAAACGTTGAGTTAAAATAAATAAGTATTATAAAAATTAATTGCAGATAAGCTGTTTCAACGCTATCCATGAATATATCACGTATCATAAGCTCTGCCTCACCAGTATGAAAAAATTCAGCTCAACTCTTTAAATGGATTCTTGTTAAAAGGGTAACAGACATCTTAAAAAAAGTCACATTAACAATATAGGGCTAAATTACCTTGTTGCACGGATGGATCTGTCAGAATAAATAATTCATTTATCCATAACAAGAAGCAAAACCAAAAAAAAATATTTTCAACACCATGCTTTGCCATTTTATTCGTCTTTTTCGGTTTAAATTCCATAATTTCTAGGTCACTTTACGCTAAATATATCTCTTCTGACTAATGACTACTTTCTTTGTTTCCGCCAATAATACCTGTAATTTTTTTTTCGTCATGCTAAGTACTGCAATCGTAAGTTTTGAGTAACATATATTTCTACCCCGTGAGTGTCCTAAGTTAGTGTATCCCTAACAAACCTCACATTTTTGTTTCGATTTTGCGAACATAATACGATGTGTATCTCACAGTTTTACACCCACATTCATATAAAGTTCAAAAAGGAGTCGTAATGCTAACGTTAATTCCTGCCCTAGTCTCCTTAATAACTTCGATCATTTAAAAATTTACCGTGGGGTTTGAAAATTTTTGGTGCACCTTCTATCCGCCATTTTGATTTTTTTTCGATTTTGCGTCGCACTATAAAACTTGTATATTTCAATTGCTGACATACAGACGAGCAAAAAATGTTATATTACATATGGGTCTAAAACGTCACGTTTTAGAGGTAATATGGAAAACAATTTTGCTAAATAATTCAAAATTTTTCATATATTTAATCCTTGAAATACCTCTCAGAATGTATCAAATTAGCATGAATGTTTGTAGTATTATCTTGCACATTAGTTAAGAGTAAAAATAACTGGTTTTTACACCTACCTATCTAAAACTTGACAATGCCATATTAACTCGGCAAAGCCGGCGCTGTAGGTACGTACCTAACTATATTATTCTAGTAACTTACAAGAAGTAATGACACAGATAACTAAAGAGTTACTACGTGTAATGATATGATTAATAAGAGTTTTCTTTTTTTAGAATTCTTTTACATTTGCTTGTACCTATTCGGAAATGCGGGATAGAGAAAGACGCGTCATTTCAACGCCCTATAATATTTAAGTCTGTCTTTAAATACTTATAGCCCACACGAGAAGAAGAAGATGGGCTTGTGTATACACTTCTACAACACGGTTCCCCATGACATACAGGAACTTACGTAAAAAAGGCAACTATAAAGTGGATGACTTCTTAAATGAAAAGGAGCCATGGGTGTGAAAAAAACGCCCAGCTCTTTGCCAAATGTGAGACTTATATATAAGTGATTATAATGTAAGTTATAAAGTAGATTGTAAAGTGCTTCTGGAGTTTTTTTATCTCCAATTCTTCTCCAGAGTAGACTCCCACACCTCACACTTAACTAAATAATTAACTAATTGAATTAAATTAAATAGTTAAACTAATAGTTTACATACTAGTTAAATAATACTGTTAATATTAGTGAATGTACTATTGTGTAAAAGCGGGGTCCACTAATACAGGTATTTTTGTACTTAACACTGGTCTCAAGCCCGGCTGTGTAAAATTATTTTGTTTTTAAATAAAGATATTTTGTAGGTATTTGTATAAGAGTGCGTACAAATTGCTAGTAATGCAACTAGTAATGTAATATCCAGCGTCCGATGCCTGCGCTCGCTGTATTTGGACGTGTATTGCGCCGAACTGAGCATTCAATACGGGCATCCTGAGTAAGATTTCTTCCGTATTTCGTCGCGAGCACGGTCCGTCGCCGCACAGGTTCTTTTCAACCGACTTCCAAAAGGAAGAGGTTATCAAATCGTGTGTATTACCACTACACCAGCCGGTCGTCAAATTTTCACATCGGTGTACTCAGTGAATAAGTTTTTCATACAAATTAAAAGTCATATGATTTCCGTTCCCATGGGATTTCGGGTTACTTGCCTTGGTGCACCCCAACATCTCCCTAGGAATGTATGTTTAAGCTTCAGCTCTCTACGCCTCTACTTTGTCTATCAGTCACTCAGGCGAGTTTTAATATAGGTATGTATGATACTGATAAAGCTCTGATAAAATTAGAGCACGAATGAGGTCTTCGGACTCTATATCCCGTGTGATCTATTAATTTTGTGAAGTGTCGCGGAGATAGGTATTATGAAATGCAGAGCATAAAAAAACCAACTTCACTAACATTTTTAAATCCTTGTCAAAACTTTGGCTGAAGTGAAATGTCACCTACGTAGGAAAATATCCTCCGCTTTTGTACATGTTTTTTTTAAGTGGGTACTGAGTCGATTTCATTAAACTTCAATGGGCCACCTCTGACCTATTGTGATCTATCAAATAAAACAAGAATCATACAAATCGATTCATAATTGACCAATTAATCAAGTAACAAACATACACACGATTTGATAACCTCTTCCTTTTGGAAGTCGGTTGAAAAGAACGTGTGCGGCGACGGACCGTGCTCGCGATGAAATACGGAAAAAAACTTACTTATGGTGCGTACAGATTGCTGTAATGGAACTTGTAATGTAACATTCTGCGCACTACACGTCCAAATACGCAACGTGCGCAGAATGTTACATTACTAGTTGCATTACTAGCAATCTGTAAGCACCATTAGGATGCCCATATTGAAGGCTCAGTTCGTGCGGAATACACGTACAAATACAGCGAGCGCAGGCATCGGACGCTGGATATTACATTACTAGTTGCATTACTACCAATTTGTACGCACCCTAAGAGTGCACAGGTCTGAACTGGAGAAAAAGTCGTTGTGTATTATTTTTACTGACATGTTTCAGGAGAATATTGTAATATTCCCAAGAAATAAATTATTTTTCTTGTCTATTCTAGTCCTCGCGCCATAGCCTCAATAATTAATACTTACTGGGAATTAAAACTCCATTAAGAGTAGGTAGTTAAGTATGTACTAAATTTTTTTGCTAAAGTAGCTATATCTGCATTCAATAACAATTAGTTATAGATACCTACACAATCTGAATTGCCACTGAGGCGTTTTGCGCTCTATGAGCACAATCCATTTTAACGCGTCTAGCCGGCTGGGAGCGCGGTGCGGCGCGGCGGCGTTGCCGGGTTGATATGGCATTGTCAGGTTTCAGATAGGTAGGTGTAGAAACAAGTTGTTTTTACTCTTAACTAATGTGCAAGATAATACTATAAACATTCATGCTAATTTGATACATTCTGAGAGGTACTTCAACGATTAAATATATGAAAAATTGAAATTATTTAGCAAAATTGTTTTCCATTTTATATAACATATATATGACCCATATGTTATATAAAATTTTTTGCTCATCTGTATGTTGGCAATCGAAACATACAAGTTTTATAGTGCGACGCAAAATCGAAAATAAATCAAAATGGCGGACAGTAGGTGTGCCAGGCTCCATACAAAAATATTCAAACCCCTTTTCCTTTCGGTTTCTGGTGAACATTGAACTTTTTTGGTGTATTATATGTATTAATATTTCATCGTACAAGAGCTTATATACGAACATGCTTCAATGATTTTTACCCATTGTTACCGATAACGTATTCAACAAAAAGCTCTTAAAAAATAATAGCACAAAAGCAAAATAAAACAAGAATGAAAAATATATATTGAATACTTTTCACAAATTGATTGAACAAGAAAACACAATTTAATTTTATAAATATTTTTATAGTAAGTATGTTAACAACGATGGCAAGTTGTGTTTATATAAAATAAAATTTAAATGTTTTTTTTTTAGTAGATTATTACACAAAAAGTACTACAAAAACCATTATGATATTCTATAATCTAAATATATGAGATAAGTTGTGATTGTAAAATAAAAGTATTTTTTTCATTTACCTACTGTTCTTATTTCAATGACGTCAAAAAAATTAAGTGTGGGTTAAGGAATTTTTTTTTGTTGCACATAATATGTTTTTAATTGCTGAAGCGGGAATGTTTTTTAAGAAAACTAACATTTAATATGACTACGTAAGTAATTATTTTAATATTTTTTATTATTTACATAATTATAAATACTGCCTTGTCAGGCCAGCGACTGAGTTTAAAACTAGCAACCATCTTAATATGTTTCTTAATCTATGCATAAGCGCTTACTACTAGCACAAAATGTGCTGTAAAGATGGATACTTACTCTTTCCGGTCTTGTAGTTTAATAACATATCATATCAAAAATGAGTACATACATACATACTTCACACATGTTTCAGGGGTAAGCAGAACACCAGAGGTAATAACATCATTTGATGTCACGTTTGACTTTGGAGGTAATATATTCAAATTCAAATTCAAATTCAAATTCAAATTCAAATTTCTTTATTGCGTATCACTGTACAGAAAAGATCTTAAAATAATTGGTGGTTCTAGTGACGCCCTGCAAGGGCATTGCAATATCATACAATTTATGTAAGCAGATGAGAGGACATTTTTCTTAACCTAAGTTTATCTAAATAGTTATAACACTTAATGCTAGTTTTAGTTACCTAGTATGTATATACAATATACGTTTATATTTCTTTATTAAATAGGTACAGTATGTGTTTATTAATTTTAATTTAATTCTATATTTATCTTATCTAATTTATCATCTAGGTATTCTTTAACTGTATAGTAACATTTTTTGATTAGCAATTGTTTGAGTAATTTTAAAAATTCTTTTTCTTTGGTTTTGTTTTTCAGGGATTCCGGGAGGTGATTATACAACTTTATGGACATTTCCAGCGGGCCGTGTGACAATAGTTTTAGTCGGGAAGGTGGAGCTATGAGTTGTTTTCTTCGGCTTGGTCGCAGGGAGTATTTTGTAGGCATATCTTCGCGTTTTGTGTAGAATTCTGGATATTTTCTTACGAACTTGCAAACCTCTAGTATATAAATACATGGAAGAGTAAGAATTTGGAGTTGTATGAAGTGAGGTCTGCAAGTGTCTGTTTTATATTGACTAGAATTCGTATTAGCTTTTTCTGGGCCGTGAACACAGATGGCGCATCCACGCTGCCCCCCCAGAGGATGACGCCGTAGCTGAGCCATGCGTGGGCATACGCGTAGTATGTGATAAGAGCAGTTTTTAAGTCCGTGGTCTTTTTTACTTCGCGGAGTGCGTAAGCGAATCTTGACAACTTTAATTGAGTTTTATGAACATGTTCTTTCCAATTTATGTGTGTGTCTATATCTATGCCTAAAAGTGTAAATTTATTAACGGTTTTAATTTTTGTGTCTTTAAATGTGATGTTTATATCTATTGGTTTTTTTTGATGTGGGTGGAATGTAAGTATTTTTGTTTTCGTCAAGTTAATATCTAAATTGTGATTCTGCAACCAATTGTCCGTTTTGTGAAGGATAAAATTTACGTTTTCATTTATGTCCGAGGTGCTATCGCAAGAGGTAAGAAGAGAAATATCATCGGCGAATAATACACATGGTTCATCCATGATTTTAGGCAATTCATTAATGTATATTAGGAACAGAAGACAACCGATTACACTGCCTTGCGGGATTGATGCTTCTATTGCTCTAATATCTGATCTTACCATTTGTATTTCGTTAGTAGTCGAGTTGAAATATTCTATTTCTACTAATTGTTGCCTATTTGCGAGGTACGAAGTAAACCATTGATAAGGGGTTCCGCGGATTCCAATGCTATATAATTTATTTAATAGGATGTCGAATTGGACTTTATCATATGCTTTGGACATGTCAAGTAAGATCCCAACTGCGTATTTTTTATCATTAATTATTTTAAGTGTTTCTTGTATATATTTATAGACTGCTAGTACTGTTGAACGTTTTTTTCTAAATCCATTTTGGGAGTCATCGAATATCGCGTACTTTTCGCAATAGTTGTAGACACGGATACACATCGCTTTTTCAAAAACTTTAGACGGAGCCGGTAATAGAGCAATGGGACGGAAATTGTTTGGGTCTGTTTTATTATTTTTCTTATATATAGGTTTGATGAGTCCAATTTTCAACATATCTGGAAATACACCTTCCTTAAATGACTGATTAACTAAAAGATAAAAAGGTATAGTTAGCTCTTTGGCACTATTTCTTAAGAGGCTGGGTGGTATTTCATCTATACCGTGACTGTTTTTATTTTTTAGAGTCTTTAATATATAAAATATTTCAGAAGGTTGAACAGGGTTTAAAAATAATGAATTTTCTATGGAGTGTGTTGTAAAGCTTTGTTGCGTATTGGATATATTTACAGGTGAACTCATCTTGCCTACAGTTGCAAAAAAGTTGTTAAAAATATTAGCTACTTGCTTCGGTTCTGAGACCACTGAATTATTTATGTCTAGTTTTATGTTACTTTTTTCTTTTACACGTCTTTTGTTTGTTCTTTCATTGATTATGCTCCACATTGTTTTAGCAATATTATTAGATTTTCTAATTTTTTGAATATAATAATTTTTTTTCGACTTTATTACTATTTTTCGTAAGGTTTTCTCATATATTTTGTAGTAATCGTTAAGTATTTTGTTATCTGTTTTCATAATAAAGGATTTTAGGAGTCTCTTATTTTGACAAGATATTTTAATTCCTTTGCTCAACCAGTACTTTTTTGGTGTAGTTTTTTCTTTACACTTTTTCTTTGGTATACATGAATTTAAAATGTTTATAAGTGTATCATGAAAAAGCTTATAATTTTGGTTAACGTTTTTATCTACTGTAATTATATTACTCCAATTTATATTTTTGAGCTGTGTTTTAAATTGTTCTATATTTTTACAATTAAACCTTCTTTTATATTTGACGAACTGCGTTGTTTGTTTTGTATAATTTAATACTTTTAGTTCTATAATTGTTGATAGATGGTTAGTGAAACCAAAGTCTTCTACTGATGTACACAGATTATCATTAAAATTTGTAAACAAAAGATCTAAGCATGTGGAAGATGCTTTTATGATGTGTGTAGGACTTTGTATGTGCTGCTTTAATTTATATTCTGACATTAGTGTTAAAAGTTGCCTAGATTTTGGATTATTAATAAGAATATTCGTATTAAAGTCGCCTCCAATTATAATTTTACATTTTGAGTATTTCTTATCTATATATTTGAGAGCTAGTTCAAGACGTTCGTAAAATAAATCATTGTTTTGATTATTCCAATATACAGTTACAATTAAAATATTTTCTTTAAGTAAATAGGTGGCGCAGATTTCTATCACGTACTCTATCGACATGTCACTAATTTCGATTATCTCTTTGCTTTCAATTTGTTCTTGAAGAAAGATGCAGACACCACCTCCAATCCGGGTTTCTCTACAAAAGGACGCCGCAGTTTTGTATCCACTAAACTGTATTAACTCTAATTTTGCTTTTGTTAACCATGTTTCTGATATGCAGATTGCTTGATATGATGTGTGTTCTGTAATAAAGGATTCTATAATATGTTGCTTATTATTTAGGCTTTGTAAGTTCTGAAATAAAATTTTATAATATTTAGTAGTTGTCTCGAAAGGAGTTATTTGTGAGGTTTTCTCCCCTATTATTCTGTGTATGTATATGCTGTTCACTATAGTCATAGTGTTGCTCTTTTTCTATGTTATATTTATTGTTTTTAGTTGTTATTGGTTTTCCTTCAATATAGAGCTGGTTCTTTACTATAACTGCGTGTTTTCCTAGTCTTCTTGCGTTTATCATTTCTACTCGCATCATTTGCCGTTCCTGGCGTTCTTTTTTGTCCAGAAATTTCGTGACAGATAAGCGTGTTCCCTTTAGGTAGTAGGTATTATCCAAGATCTGTTTGGCTTTTCTTTTGCTAAGGAGCTCTATGACTAATGGTCGGTTATAGTTATTGGAATATTTTCCTACCCTATATGTGTCTTCAATATAACCCATTAGGTCTATGTTAAGGGTTTCTCTAAATAACTCAATTATCCTACAGTGTAGATCATTTTCGTGTTCTTTATAATATTCTTGTAGGCCATATAGAACAATTTTCTTTTCATTGTTTATTTCATTTGTTCTTTGTGTTTTTGGTTCTGTCGGGCACATTTTATTTTGTAATTCTTGAATTAACTGTTTCAAGTTTTCATTTTCTTTCTGAAGCTTTTCGATAGTAAGATTAGTTTGGTGAAGTTCCGATTTTCTTATGTTATTTTCTTTTATCAGGTAGCTGGTTTCTTTTTCAAATTCTTGTTTGACTTTAATGATTGCTTGACTTATTTCGGCTTGAATAGTATTTTGCAATTCATTTATGATAGATTTATTATTTTCTTTAAGCTGCGAACTTATCATTATTTTAAGATTTTGTAGTGTTAGTTCTGTTTCATTTGCATAGCCCAGTGTATTCCCTGTAAAAATCGTGTCACCTAGTAAACTAGAGTCTTCCGAGCTCACTGAATCATTTAGTTTAAGAACGGATGGTTTTCTGATTGTGACGTTATTATTTTCAGATTGTGGAATGAATAAATGTTCTTTACTCGCATTATGTATAGGTGTATTTAAATTACTTGTTTTGGGCAGTTTGCAGCAGCAATCGGGACACCTCCACTCTTCCTTGTGCTTTCGTTGCATTGTGTTATAGTAACGCTTCGAAGAAACGCCCACACAGTCTAAGTCGTATGAGTTCTGGCAGAAAGCGCAAGTTAGGTGTTCTGTTTTTGGTAATTCCTGTCGGCATCCTGCGCATGCTTTACTAATTGAAGGTTTTTGTTTATATTTATCTTCATTTCTTTTATTATTCATACTGGTAGTGATATCTAGCGTTGAATAGCGGTACTAAATTGATATTCGTAATGTTTTAAATCTTGTCTGAAGTCGATGTGTTTTGGATGCTTTTCGTTAGATGGCAGCGTTGAAAAACTTTTTCTACTCGTCTACAGATGGCGTTGTTTTCAATAATTTATTTGATAAATTAATGCGTAATTAATTTCTTCTGTTTTGAGGTTATGCAAAGTAGTTTGTGTTCTTACCTTATATTTTTAAAAGGCATTTATCTATACACTTCACTTATTGGTTTTTAACACTTTTCTTTTATGACTTTTAAGCATTTTTGACGGAAATTTTAGATACTATGCTTGTTTTCGCGTACCGGAGGCTGATATGTTTTTTGTATTTATGTTCTGAATTCGCTTGTTTTGGTTGTTGACTACAATTACACTTCTTTATTTCACTTTTGTGCATGAGAATCCAAGTAGATATTTTAAGATTTTACACTTTAATCGTTTTTATATTTTTTTATATCGGAGCTAATGTTTACACCGCGCAGTGTTGCCCTCTCCTCCCGCCTCTTATAATGATGAATAAACAAAATTACGGTGATAGGGGTCAGCCTATCGCCCACAAAAACGCCAATAAAACCTCTGTCTATGTTGCGATAGCTAACTATTACTGTATCTTCAACGTATTTGATTATATTTTTCAGGAAAACAACTAGGTACAATTTGGAAACCTTTAATTGAGTAGGTATAGACTTTTCACTATTTTGCAATTTAGATTTGCGTGCGAAGTTATGTTATATAAAAGAATATGGCAAAGCAAGAAGAAAGTCGGGGGATCGTTCCCGCACTGGCGAGTTGAGTATGTGACCGTATGACGCTATAATAACGCTCTATCATTGGCTGTCGATGATGCGAGATACATCTCTGCGATTGGCTGGCTGTGACGCGATGTTAAATTCTGCAAGGGATATTTCGGAGCACCACAGCGCCATCTGGTTATGCCAACGCTAGAGTCTTAACAGTCTATTTACTGACTTTTATAGTGTGCCCGGGAAGAGAAGCAGTGGCACATTCTATGTTTTTCTTTCGCTCCCAGTCCAGCATTGAAGTTATAAAAAATGAGTGATGATAAGAAATTACTTACATAAATATGGTCAGATTGCGTTGTTGACCTTGGGATATTAATCCAGCTGTGAACAATTTTTTTTTTTTTTTTGTTTCCGCCAAGGAAAGTCGTTTGGCACCCACTAAAACCAGCTTTAACCAGTAAAGCTAGCTTTAGCGGGAGGAGGATGAATCCTATTACGGACGAATGGGCATTCTATGAGCTGTTAACCATAAGTGGCTAATGGCAAATAGAATGCCCAGACAGTGTGGAGACTCTCTCAGATAGGCTGAGCATATCCACTAAACATCCCCCTTTTGACTCACCTTGATTAAGGTCCTTAGTCATCGTCGGAACGACAGCCAATTGGAGCGAGAGGCTGCGTAGTGAGCGGCATCCAGACGGCTGCCACCAAAAGGAACTGAAAGTAAGAAAAATAAAGCTAAGATTAGCAGAAATGACAAAGCTGAAACTAAGATATTATCTAGAGTGATCAGACTCACTCTGAGATAGGAATGCTGGAAAGAAGGACTACGTTTAGAAACGTTGAGCTTGCTGGAGTTTCCTGATAAGGGGAGCGAACTTGGTTAGGACCGGAAGAGCACCGTTGAAACCCTCTGGGCTGGCGTCGAGAGCGGCGCCGAAAGCCAGGATCTCGTCGATGGGAGCGAGCTGGATCCAGAACGCCATGCGGTCTTGAGAACCTTTTGCGTTCTGGCACTGGGAAGCCGATTTGGCGGCCGGTTGCGATTGAGTCGCATCCCGACTGCGCTGACCTGAAACGAAAGAGGTGAAGGCCTTGGGGGCCTTTGAACTGACTGGAGGAGCGTCCGAGCTAGGCTGCGGTCGCTCTCTCCAGTTCTCGATGGGCTTCACGGTAGCCCTGGCAGCACGCGGTGCCTTGGGGCAGCCGCGAAAGTTTGCTGTGTGGCCGGACTGGCCGCACAAGACGCAGGACGGAGCGGTGGGCGATTCGGGAGTGCGAGAGCACTCCTTAGTCCCATGCGGTTCTAGGCACTTGACGCACCTAGGGGAAGCAAAACAGTTTGCCGCCGCATGACCATACAATTGGCAGCGGTGGCACTGACCTGGGAAACCACGCTTGTGTGGAGCTTCGACTCGGATGTTGGAGAGACCGCACACGGTGAGCTTGCCTCTGAAAATTGACTGCCCTTGCGGGCTCTTCGCTAGGATTACTAGCGCAAGTGGGAACTGCTTGCCTCGGCGGCTGTGCATTTTGTGCACAGATTCGACGGGGAAGCCTTGAGAAGACAAGTCCTCTTGGATTTGCTCGTTCGAGAGCTCGAACGGCACGTTCCTGAGGACGGCACGAATCTTACGCTCCTCAGGGAGGGCGTAAGTGTGGTACTCGAGCTTCTTGTCAGCAAGAAGCCGAGTGAAATTCCTGAAATCAGAAATTGAGCAGACAACGACCTTAATAGAGTCACCCACATTGGATGCCTTACTATACTGGATCTTCGGGGAGTGCGTTCCGCAGAGAGCTGAGACCTCGGTCCAGCGGCTCTTGTCCCGTAGGAAGACGGGAGGCGGAGACTTGACTTTCGGCGGAGCCGAATCTGGTTGCGACGCAGGCTGGGACGCCGGGATCGCTGAAACAAAAGGCGCAGGAGCAGACGCCGGTGCGACATTTTGCGGAGCAGGGACAGCGGCTGGAGCAGCTGAAACGGATGGAGATAAAGTCGAAGAAGCCTCTTTCTTCTTCTTCTTTGATTTGGATTTTTTGCGAACCTCGGTGAACGGAGCAGGAGATTCTGGAACTAAAAGAGCGGAGTCGGAATCGCTACCCGGCGGGGTAGTTTTCCGTTTGCACGCGGAAGAATCAACAGACATGAAGTCTGACGTAGTATCAACACACTCGACATCTGGGGACGCCGGAGAATCTGTTGGAAAACTAAGAGAAGGCGGAGTGGCCGGGAGGGTCACAGTTTGAGCCTGAGGGAGTAATGCTATGAGATTCAAAATCATAGCATTGATTGACCGCAGTTCTTGGCTTTGTTGGAGGAGAGCCTCACCTACCTGTTTCTGGAATTCCTAGTGTTCGCGTTGGCTAACCCCGGATTCGGTGGGGGACTCCATCGAACCCTGGGAACCTGAACTATTCTGAAAGGAAGCCTATTCCTTACAAGGAATCTACGTGCCGGTAAACGGCAAAAGGATTACACACACTGCGCTGAAAAAGAGAACGACCTAGTTCGGACCTATTGCCGGTGAACGGCGGACGATCAGGCTTAGTTGTCACGGTTACGTATCCACCTGACCAGCGATGCTTCGGCCGGCAGCAGTCGGGTCCGCCCTGAAAAGGGCAGATGAATTAGCCCCGACACCACACAGCCTCCACAAGAGAAAACTTTCCGAAAGAGCTTAACTTGGCACCTGACCCGCACGAGTGCGGGGGAGGGAACAAGGGCAGCGCAATACGAACACTCGGGAGCGGCCGCAGACACGACCGTTCGGGAGCGAACGCAAACGGGAAGTTTTTTTGGTGTGAACAATGAAATACGGGGCTGTTTTATAGTCACCGGCCAAATTTAAAGTTATTTTCTTCGATACAATATAAACGTACCTACTTAATATTTATTTATTATCGCTCAGCAGAAAAAATATAGATATGGCACCACAAACGTTTTTACATTTTTTTTGTATTTCAATATTAAATCGCTGTCACTGCATTTCGTTGATATAATCACGACAGCACTACGGCTACTACGGTATTATACGTCGTAGAGTTAATACTACAACGTAGTACTGCAGGATGTTTCGTAGAAGCGCGAAGTCATCTTTTTTTTTATATATATAAGTGACTAAACCCGCGTTTGACCTCAATCTCACCTGATGGTAAGTGACGATGAGGTCGAAGATGAAAGCACACGGGTTTAGGAAGGAACTGGCTCTTTATACAATATTGCCGGAACACATTACCACCGGAGCGGTAACATTTGGCGGCAGACTTTATATAAAGGGTGGTCGCTAGCTAGGCGGACCCAGAAGGGATCCTACCACCAAGCAAAAATTCTTTATTTTAATGTTCAATTAACGATTTAAATTTCATGATTCATAATTTATAGTGACAATGCATTGCTTAATATGTAAGCGAATATATTAATTTCCTTGTTAAAAATATACATGCCTTTTTTTTAAAAAAATCGTTTCTATAAATGATACTTAATGTGTAATAAACATTGCCCGGTGACTAAAAATCAGCCCCGTATAATACCCGGTTGAGACCAATACGTATCAGATGCAGTTCTTTAGACGGGCAAGTTTTTATCACAATTAGATCATCGTTTTAGTCTCCTTAAAACCGTATGGTTTCATCTTTAACTTTATTTTCAGTTTGCAACCGGTGGAGTTAAGGGATTAGTCATCTTAAAAAAAACTGTTACCAGTAAACAGACTGTTTTCGTTCTAGGAATTATGCAACCAGTTTTGTTATAATACACAAGTGCCTGTATCGTCATCCATAACGGATACCGTGAAGTGAGAACCTAACGGTAGTTCGGCAGTTCACAGGGTTTATCCCTTCAGGAGGGTTTCATACGTTGTGCATGAACACTTCCCATGCAAAATAGACATCGTACACAACGTGGCCTGCAGCAAGGATTGTTCTTTCTTAACTCTTTGTTGTATTCCAATACAAAATACCTTCACAATAATGGATACAATGAACAAACAAAGTAAAGATATTAAATACAAAAGTGTGAAATATTGCGTGTCAGGCTATTCAATTTATGAAGTGATTCAATTTATGTTTTTATTGGAAAACACTTTCCCTATAATCATACTGTTGAGTAACAACATGTGTAAATATTTACTGGTGCTTGTGTATAGTTTATTTGTGAAGCTTGCCTACAAAGTGAATTCATACATACACACATAACTTCACACATACATAAACCTACGGGATACAGGCGTAGGCAGAACACCAGAGGTAATAAAACCATCTGCTGTCACGTTTGTCACGAGGCATTATAATAGTGGAGAGAGACTATTGCAGTAACAGGGGGTCAGCTTATCACCCACAAAAAAGACTCCCATAACACCTCGGTGAATTCAGTCTTTTAATATATACCTATAACTTGCATTGATCCCAAAAGGTTTGAGCGTTAGTGTTTGGCGGTCACCTTATACGCGACCGCATCGATAGTTGCCACGACGTCTGATAAAATATACTGACTATTAACATACTCATCACGTCCATTTCACCCTGTATTTTTTTATTTGAGCAAGCGCACAAAAATGGTCTCAGAGCGAACCATACCCTTGACAAGAGTACTAAGTTTTAATAAAGTGGCGGTGCTACCATTCCTGTTGAATCTGACACCTAGTTCGAGTGGAAATTGGGCTCTCTGAAATCTTTATTGCGGTTTGTCGTATGAATGAAAAACTGTATTCCATAATAATTTGCCTTTTAAGTTTGTTAAGTAAAACAATTTGATTTAAAAAGCTTATACTTCAGTAAGTTTGTTTTATCTAGGAGAATTAAAGTTTGCTAAGCAGAAAAGTTACATTTGAGCACTTTCATTTCATTAAAGTTACCTTTATATTCAAAGTAAAGTTTTATTTATTCAAGATTAATGAAAACAGTTAAAGAGGCCGGATTCAACTCTAATACCGGAACTAAACCAGCCAAAATTGAAAAGTAGAACATTTACAAACAGGTAAATTTTTGTGCTAGGGTTACGATTTAATTACCTATATATAAAACTGTTCATGCTATTCAAAAACTCTGCTTAGTTTGGTATAAGATAAAGCTACGTTAAAATAATATTGTATTTATATTATCATTTTTTGATCTTTAATCTCAAGAAAAAGAGTTATCTCGAGTGACGGACAAAAACTTTCTTATCAAAAAAGAAAATACAAAGTTTACTAAAAAAGGTAACAAGGAGAAAATCTGTTCTCAAAAAAAATTAATAAAAAGCTTTTAGGAATTTACGTCATAATTCGACAAGAGCCGCGTCCCTAAAAGTTTTACAATTAAGTCTTGTACCACGTTCGGAGAATTTATAAGAAACTGTGAAGGAGGAGTTTCATTTCGCTATTTTTTGGTTCCGTAGATAAATCCAAAGTCTATTGAAGAAATATTCCAAATATGAACACATTTCATAAAATTTAATATGCATCCGTGCTGGACTGGGAGCGAAAGAAAGCTTCTCTTCCCGGGCATAATGTAAAAGTCAGCCAAAGGACGGAGGTTTTAAATGCGTTTTTGTGGGCGATAGGCTGACCCCCTGTCACTACAATAGTCTCTTTCCATCTTTATAATACCTCCAAATTTGTCAAACGTTACATCAGATGGTCTAGTAACCTCTGGTGTTCTGCCTACCCCATAAGGGATACAGGCGTGGCGTGACGTTATGTATGTATGTATGTAACATGAGAATTTAAATAAAAATGTGAAATGGTGAAATGGTTACTGCAACTATTAAATAAATGAGGTTAAGATATTCAAATAAAGATAAGTTGTCGTAGCGTAGCGGCTCTGGTGTATATCATACGATTAGTCAGGTTAATCAACGTTTTGTGACAGCAGCTTCCAGTGGCAGTATACCTGTGATGATGATGAAGATTATGTAATCCGGCCGACACTTTTTTGTAAATATACTTATTAATTTATCGTGTTGGTTACATACACGATAAACTAAGGGTCCACACCAATCGATCAACCGTCAATGGCAGAATGGAACAACCGTCCTCTACCGATAGTTTTTACTATGCCAAAAGAATCGATGCTGTCGGTGGACCGTCAATGGACTGGTGTAGTAACGTCCTAGGTGTGTAACACGATTTTTTAGATAGATGGTAAACATGAAAGTTTTTGAAAATATTAGTAAATATCTATAATATAAAATAAATATCTTTTCCACACATAAATATTTGCTGAACGAAATTTGGATCCTAGAACACAAAGCATGCTCTTTATTCCAGTAATATGGTCCCGTAAGACTACTTTGAGATTTCCCTGGGGTGAAATCGCGGTTCGTAGCTAGCAATAAATAACTTACTAAGACGAAAAAGGTGGTCTTCGAATAATTTTGTAATTCGTGACTTTTAATTACCTTTATATCTTAATGGCAAGTTTGTAACATTTATAACATTCCTTCTTTGCCACAGGTCCTGAGTTTGAATCTCGGTAAGGAATGGATATTTGTGTGATGAACACATATGTAAGCCTTCAAGTTACGGATGTTATTTAAGTTATATGCGCTTATTCTTAATATTTACATAAAGTATTACCGATGGTAGCTTGAATAACCATTGAATTTTCTAGAAAAAAGACATGAAATTACATATATAGAACATTTCACAAACTAAGAACTCTATCATCCATATCGTCTTCAGAAACGGAATATAGTGGTACAGGTTATTTTTTTCTTCTCGATGATTTTGTAATAATGTAAAAATACCGTCCGTAGCTTTATATAAATACAAATTTAATATACAGACTGTATCTTGAGGGGTGGACCATAAGTATCCCATGGATGGGAAACCTTAATACCTATCAGAATAAACTCCATGTATGTTCAGAAATATATTATTAAGTGGTTCCGAAGATATTTGTGAAAAACATCAGATTTTCAGAGAAAATAAAAGAAAAATATTCTTACTACTTTGTCTACGGTCGAGATTTTTGATCCTAGCTTCGCTTAATACTAGGCCTTTAATGTCATCTAACCATTGTAAATTATGGCCTTTTACAGATGGAAATAATGTTGCAACTAGATAGAACGTTAATTTTGAGGGGTTGTAGAAAAAAAAATTAC
This sequence comes from Stenoptilia bipunctidactyla, assembly GCA_944452665.1. Taxonomy (NCBI): domain Eukaryota; kingdom Metazoa; phylum Arthropoda; class Insecta; order Lepidoptera; family Pterophoridae; genus Stenoptilia; species Stenoptilia bipunctidactyla. Next base: position 862,734 of record OX101723.1, read on the forward strand.
ATAGTTTGTTTTTTAGAACCTATTTTAAAAACTACCAGTGTTTATTTTAAATCTTTCTAAATCGGTAAAAATATTTGAGTTTTCAAATATTTTTACCGATTTAACCTAAGTAATAAAACAAAATTTGTATTATCATAACTTAAATGTACTGCGTATCCTATTAATTCTACAAATTACATAACAAAGCTTTAAATTTCGACGCTCCATGAACCTTAACCTTTGTGATACCGAGCATAATAATTACTGGTCTTTTAAACCCGAAAAAATCCTCAATAGGTTAAACATTTATACCTGGAAAAAGCCGAATTTGTTTCTTTATTTTTCATATTATTTAACTTAATCCGAGCTAAATGTGTGGTACAAGGTTTTTTATTTAGAGTTTTATTTCAGTAGCCAATTATCATACAACAGTTGTAGAGTTTAGATATACGAGTAACATTGTAAAGATCTATTTTAAGGACAGTTCTACGAAAGCGCTTCTTTTTCTCGTTTAGATAATTGACAAACGGACATAGCATTAACTTTTTGGTAAATGTCAACCGTGGTAATGGACTAACTTAATTTAATTTGGTAGAACCAATGACACCTCACCTATCCAAAGCTTCAGCTCAAAAAGTTCTACTGTTTCAATTCTACGAAACGTTGTTTTTTTGGTCAAAGTATGAATTATATTCTGTAGATATATCCAGTTTTCTAATATGGAAAGCCTCAACTAAATAGGTTATACTAGGAGTAAAAACATATAATGTACGTTCTTTGATTTAAAATAAAATACAAATAAACAATTTAAAATCATTTTGATGAGAACATTTTTATCAGTGATTAGTTTTTATGGTAAATTTCTTATCATGTTTCTTAAATATTGTCACTTTTTTTATTTATTCTGGAAAACAATCACACACAAATTAAACATATAAATCTTACATACAAAGAGACCTACAGGGTCATTTATTTACTATGGTAACATTAGTACAGATAAAAGAAGTTTTAAATAAACAATAATAGGTTGAATTCTAGCAAAAGCATCAGTGATAAAAAAAATATACATTTCTGATTTTAATACAAAATAAGTAACAATATAAATCGAAATTCAGGTACTGGATAACTGAACTTTATTGAAGAGCTACGAACCTTTTAATTTAGAGCGATAGGAATTTAAAGAACAACCAAAGATTTCAACTGCCTTCAGAACTTTGTTATAAGTACTCTGAAAAGGAGTGTCTTATGTTTTGCGTAATTTGTTTTATAAGAAGAAACATAAAAAGTATTTTTGGAAATATGTGAACAAGAGGACTTTCGAACGATATTTTATTCAAGAGTAGCGGTGAACCAATTAATCCGTTAACTAGTATATACAGAAACATATTATATTACATTAGTTTATAAAATATTAGGTTCTCGTAAAATTTTATGAAACAAAACTTTTTCTCATTTTTAATTGCCCAGCAACCAGCCTCATTAAAGTCAAGATAAAACGTTTTCTTAATTATACGCGATAAAATGTATTTGAAGGAGTATTTAATTTACTATAAACCGCAAAAACTTAGATTTTACTTAACAAAGTTAACAAAGAATATGGTGAACCTAAAACTTCACCAACTTCACACAAAAATTTCAACGTTATTTATATTGCTTATGATTCCAATTTTAAAAAATCCTTTAAGGGGGTTTTTGGAATCCCTTAAATAAAATAGAATAAATTATTTTATCATATCTATTATGATATTTATCATATCACATTACGAAGGTTTTTAAAAGATTTGACCCTTTATTCATTGCCTATTGATCGGTAATATTAATTGTAATAAAATTGTGATCGTCATCCGAGCGGACCCTGAAAAGGTCCTAACATCAAGCGGTGACACCCTTTTTTAATTGGGGAAATCCTCCATGGATGCGATGACGCTCGGGGGAGCGTCAAAGTTATGCCTGGACTTCAACCTGCTAAAACCCCAATGTGTTCCTCCTCCGCGCCTAGTGGTGGGATCACGGGCAAGCCGAAGCATTCAACCGGGAAACCGCCGGCGTCATCCGCTTGCGCGGAACCCTCAACATGCAGTGTGCCGAGAACACCTCACCTGCACTGCACCTCAGCGAACTCCCTTGAGTACCGTAAACCCGTATCCACCGCCCAGGGACTTCACTATGGCCGGAAAGGGTTAGGGACCGGTGAAATCGCGTCGTGTTAGCAAGCGGTGACACACTACTCCAATAGGAGTTAACAATTTTGTGTTGTCAAAGCTAATTAGCCTTGGTTACACCCAACCACCGTAACAATGTAAAAATATATTGAACTACTAGCTTTATCCCGCAACTTCGTATGCACTTAACTACCCTTCTCGTGGAAATTTCAGAAACTATACAACCAGACACCCACTGAAAGAACCTTTATACCAAGTATCACACCCATGCACTCAAGGAATAAGTTTTTTTCATACAAACTAAAAATCAAAAATTTGCCGTGCCCGTGGGAATTTTTTTCGTAGCACAACCAGTCACTCTTTGAAGAACCTTCATGCCAAGTATCACATCCGTACACTCAAGGAATAAGATTTTTCATACAAACTAAAAAGTCCAACCCCTTCCCGTGAGAATTTCGGGAATTCCTTCCATAATACAAACAGACACTTATTGAGAAACCTCTATATCAAGTATCACATCCGTGCACTCAAGGGATGAGATTTTTTCATACAAACTAAAACATCATATATTTCCCGTTCCCGTGGGAATTTCGGAAATTCCTTTCATAACACAACCAGACACACATTGAAAAACCTTTACACCAAGTTTCACATCGGTGCACTCAAGGAATAAGATTTTTCATACAAACTAAAATGTCCTATATTTCCCGTTCCCGTGGGAATTTCGGGAATTCCTTCCTTAGTGCACCCCTACATCCCCTAAAGAATGTATGTTCAAATTTTAGCTCTCTACGCCCAGTAGTTACGGCTGTACGTTATCTGTCAGTCACTCAGTCACTCAGTACCTCAGTCACTCAGTCAGTAACGGAACAGTTTTATATATATTGATTGAGATTTTCAATAAGGTCAAATAACATTTAAATTAGATTTTTGTATAATGTTTAGGTTTTTTTTCTATAAACTTCTTATTTAAATTTAATACGTTAAAGTTTGTGAAAAAAAAGTTGTTGATCATTCGTTGAAACAACTGAGCGCATTCAATTGTAATTTCGTTCTATATTAACTAAGGTTAAAATAAAATACTTATTAACCGGATTTACCGCGTATATTTAAAATGACATGGACATCCTAGGCTTGCAGCAGTCAGGTAAAAAGTATTTGATTGTAGATTGTGAACGTGAAACATGAACGACACATATTTAAATCAATTCCGTTAAAATCGCATGTTTTTTACCTTAACCCTCTACGAGAGCAAATTCCATTGAAAAATATTCATTTTTATTGGTTGTAAAGTAAAAAAATCGTGCGTACGTTGCTGTTGTTCCGGTGTACACGTACGTATGTAGGTTGATGTTTTTACTTTTATTTTTAATTACATTCGCTGCCGGTGTTTATAAAATATATTTTTATTGCCTTTGTGCTTTTTATTTCTGTCTGATGGTTTTTGTTATTGTTTTTAAGTACCTTGTGACTATTAATGCTGTAGGTTACAGTATCTGTGCCTGATGCGAAGAATGTTTTTTTTTGTATTAATTGTTTGGTTTTGTAGTCAACTAAGACTTTTGGTATCGTTACTTTTAGACAGTAGAACAAAAAATGTCGTATTTAAATAATCTATGACAAAACATATTGAAAATACACCTCAATAAGTTTTACAATTCGTCTTCGTAGATTCTAATATTGAAAGATTATTTTATTAAATTGACAGTTTTGTCTACCTGATGTTAATAATGAATGCCTTATTATTATTTTATATTGTATATTTTATAACCTTTCTCAGCAAATTCCCTCAGTAAAATATTGTTTTCAAATTGGACTAGATGTTCCTCAAATAAGTACCCGGAAACAAAAGTAATATAATACAAAGTCTTTAGAAGTTTTATACCGTATGCATAGCATTGTAGGCGCTCTTATTTTACCTTTCCGGGTTTGGGGCCTGTCACCGTAACTAGCTTTATACGAGACCCAATGGTAACTCCTGGATGAATTGAAATTCGATAAAATTACTGCAACAAAAAATACTATAACACTTTTGTAGTTTTTTAAGCTATCGCATAGATTCTATCGCGGGCCTTGAGCGTGGGGAGCGAATCCAGAAATTCCGTAACGAAAAAATCTGCGCTTTTATGCGGGCTTTAATAAACAATCAGCGCCATCTATCGAGAGGCATCCATTCTAGGCCACATGACAATTTTTAGAGTTGACAGATAAATAAACAATAGTTGGCTTTCATAACAAATCCTTTATTTCGCTAATCTGAGTGAATCAATGAGTGATCGAGTGGTAACGTCTAAAGGTTCCCGATCTAGAGTTGCGAGATCAAGCCCTGATAATCGCATTGGCATGAACTTTTTTTATGTTTTCTTTTCTCCTTTTAAAATTATAAATACATTTTTTTTAAAGTTTTTTATATTGGAAGCTTACTTTGTTCGAAGAGGATTAAATAAAAGAAAAGGCAGTTACAAACAAATTGATTGATTGACTAAGTTAAACAGAAATGATGACACCAAAATACGACATTAAAAAATTTGACAAATGTAAAAAGAATATATTGAACTAGCCACCGCGCGCGGTTTTACTCGCGTAACTTTTGATCCCGTCGGAATTTCGGGATAAAATATAGCCTATAACCTTCCTCAAGAGTTGGGCTATCAAATGCAAAAAGAATTTTTCAAATCCCACTTGTAGTTTCTGAGATTAGCGCGTTCAAACAAACAAACAAACAAAAAAACAAACTCTTTAGCTTTATATATTAGTATAGATAATGAAAATCTAACCTGAAATTGTAAATTAATTTATCACATAGAATGCGAAAATATTTCGACTCAAAGGTTTTATAATACCTTAACAGCTGAGCACAAAAAAACTGATAATTTTTTCCCGATCAAGAGTTACGAGTTCAAGCCCTGATAATCGCATTGACATGAATTCTTTTTTATGTTTTTCTTTTCTCCTTTTAAAATTATAAATAATTTTTTTTAAGTTTTTTATATTGGAAACTTACTTTGTTTTAAGAGGATTAAATAAAAGAAAAGGCAGTTACAAACAAATTGATTGATTGACTAAGTTAAACAGAAATGTTGACACCAAAAAACGACATTAAAAAAAATAACAAATCTAAAAAGAACATATTGAATAATGAAAACCTGACATGTACAAATTGTAAATTAATTTATCACAAAGAATGCGAAAATATTTCGACTCAAAGGTTTTATAATACCTTAACAGCTGAGCGCAAAAAAATGGCAGTGCATTAAATGTATACGGAAGTGCTCCAAGCCAAGAAAAAAAACATAAAGCTAAAAATAAGCTGGGTACATCAAATAGCCAGACAAGTACCGTCACTACTAGGAGGAAAAAGGCTTTAAAACCTCCGGCAGCCAAGTCGCCTAGCATCACGCACACACATTCATGTGAATCCCTGGATCACAATTTGTCTCTAGACACTATTGATCTTGACACAGCTTCAAAAAGTTTTAATTTATCGACTGAAATAAGTGCAGACCAAACTGGAGACTTGAAACTTGAAATCATTAATTTACAGAGGCAGTTTGAAAGCACGTACATGGAAATGGAGAATATTATAATTGAAAACATTGGCTTAAAAAAAGAAGTTGGTCAATTATCTCGACAAGTGCACTTACTCAAAAATATGTGCACCAAAACGCTTGAAACTATAAACTCTACGAAACAAAACAAAAAAAGACAAAAAATTGTCGTCGGCAGACAATAGCTAATACACACAATGAAAACGTAGAGAAATTACAATCATTGCCACCATCACCATCGTACTCACTATCATCACCATTGAAGGAGAGTAACAAGGATTGTCTACGAGTGGAACCAGAGTCCTCACTACTAAAAGCAAAAAAAATCTCCAGGCAGTGGAAGAGGATAAGGTATTGGTGACATCTAAGAAAAATAGACATGAAGAACACAGAATCTTTGTAATTGGTGGACAGCAATGTAAAGGTCTTCGTAACAGATTAGTAAGATCAAGATTTAATAATCCTTACGAAAAATATGAAGTTATATCTTTTACTATACCTTACGCAAGCACTGAAGAAATATTGACGATGCTTAAGACCCAAAGAAAGAAAAGGACAAAATAATAATCTGCGTAGGTGAACACGACACAAACCCGACAAAAGTGTTGTTAGAAACATGTTTAATTTTAAATAAATATATTTTAATTGCAATATTATACTTCTGAGCGTAATTAAAAATAGATTTCTTAACGAAAATAAGTTGAATGACATGATACATAATTTAAGTAAACACTTTTTTAATAGTAAATTCGTACGATTACAAGACTGCGTTTGCTACACATGGTTTGCTATATGTAAGAAAATAAATTTAATAATTGATGAATGTGATTATAGAAAATAATTCTTGTCATTTACTAAGTATCATATTAAGAATAAACATTCAAAGGTTAAAAATATACATTCAAGTGCAGATTATAAATATAATTCAACTACTACTCAGGGTGTAACTAAAAAGGGAACAATTCCGTAATACTTTTTAAAAATGACTGAAAATAAAATAGACATAAAAATTGGACATTCAAATGCAAACTATAAATCTCATCCGAATACTACTCAGGATATAATTAAAAAGGGGACGATTTCGTTCTACTTTCTTAAAAAGACAAAAAATAACTTGGAAAATAATGAATTAATTTTAATTAAAGTAAATTTAAATTATAATAATGATAGCAACTCAAATCAACTAAAAATATTTCATCAAAATATTGCGGGTCTTTTGTCTAAAACTAACTTGTTGGAAATTACCTTAAATGAATTACGGAAAAATCACAATATGCCGAATGTGCCACTACTTTGAGACTTTTGTTAATTTGAACAATAGTAATTTATTTTTGCATGCCCTAAAAAGGTAAAATATGTATGACCTATTTTTTTTTTATTTTAAGTCCTAAATCTGTACCATATTTTATGCAAATAAATGATTGATTGATTCATTCATAACTTTACATGCGGGCTTTAATAAAAAATCAGCGCCATCTACTAGGAACTTGTGGAATTCATATTAGATCAAACATTACTGCATTAATAAAATAAATAAATATTTATAATTTCATAAGTTGAAAAAAAATACTATGCAATAGCTTTACCGCGGCAGTCTCCGAGTGCCACACGTCTTTTTTTTTTTTCAGTTTATTGATCTTGTGGTACATTTATCTTATCTTATCACTCTAAATAGCAGCTTCATTAAACAAGGAAACGCGTTTCAAGATTGATAACTTTCCCTGTGTAGCAATTTATCCTCAGCACCACATGAAATTTTTTAAACCCCATGCACCCTTAAATCTGAACCCCCACGTACGCCGGCGACCACAAATAAGTTACACCCTGCAAACTGGGATTTATTTTCAACGCCACAATTTCTTCTCACTGCTGGAGCAAACGGCCGAACTAATGTAATGCGGTTGTATATCTTGTAGTGATAGCAAAACAATTGAAGAGATTTTACTGTTTTTATATGTTAAGGTATTTAAAATAGGTATTTAAAATACTCGTAGTCAAATAGAGGACGCAGAATACATAGAACAATAATTCTTCTCTCATAAAATTGAAAAGGAAAAGAACCATCTCATTGTTCTTTGGGTTTTCTTATATATCACGCATATGTTTGAATATTTTTAAGTAATGTTTCTTTTTCTCACCATGGTGAGAAAAATTTAATTGATACTGAAAACTGCGTGGATATTTTTTGTGACTATTTTTCTATAACGGTGTACTCTAATTTTATCTAAGCGACCACGTGGTCTTATTGATTTTATTTAAGAACCCAAAAATTAGCTGATTGATAAATCGTATCGTTCTTAATAGCATCAAAATCACGGGCAAAGGTTAGTTTATCATGTAGGTATTTGTCATGCCTACGGACAAAATTTAAATATAAAAAAAAATCATTTTGTCTTTTATTCTATCCATACAAAGAGCGACCTAGTAATACTGTTTGCTTTTAAAACGAAGATATTGCTTTTCTAAGAAAATCTTAACGAGGTGTGTGGTCTGATGTTTACTGAGGGCATACGAGCTGTTGAGAAGCTTATACTACTTACAATATTTTTATTAGGATCTAAAGCCACGTGCTTACTTCTTAACTAATAATAACACAACGCATACTGACTTTACTGGGAGCCATTTCTAAGGACTGCTAACCATTAATGGACAATGTGGAACACCATAAAAACAATCTATAAATGTTTAATAATAATAATAATCCCCGACCAACTGGTCCGATTGTCGGGTCTTTTCCGCCGAAAGGCGAGTAGTTATAAGTATGCATAATAATAAAATCCATTTATTTCCACAAACATGTAAATTACAACAGAAAAAAAAAGAAACATACACATTTGGCATGGAAATGGGTCAAGACTCAGCATATTGCTGACAAGTGCAAACAAACACTTGACAGCGCTGATTTTTAGTCTTGCCCTAAACAACATACAATATTTATATTATAACCATTAAGTTTAGACACAAAGCAATACACTTGACTCTATACATAATAAACAAAAACAAACAAAATAAGGAAAGAGTTGTACCAATGTTACCAGCTATAACTAAGCTTATTCAAAATTTTTACTACTAACTACTAAATGTATATACTTAATTTATGTATATTTACTTAATATTTACTTAAATACATATTAATGCACACACATACAATACAAACATATATAGATAAAATAATTACATTGTAAAAAATATATATATAAAAAATCAATACATATAATAAAACAGTAAAAAAAACGTGTCTGTACATTTGATATTTTTACAAAAAAATTTATCAAGGGTTATAAAGAAATGAAAAAAGAGTAAGAATCTGAAAAAAAAAATTTGTCTGTTTGTTTGTTTGTAAGTTTGTCTGTTTGCACACGCTAATCTCTGGAACCGCTGGACGGATTTGAATGAAACTTTTTTTGATGTATAGCTGTGAAGTCGGGGCAACATATAGGGTATATTTTATTTCGGTTACTGGAACACCTGATGCAGAACCCTTAAGGGATCATCAAAACCGTAAGAAATATAGATATGATGCCTTAACAAAAGTTATCCAGGATGATGAGCAGATTCTGCGGACATAAAAAAAATCTAGGATCTAAAAAAATTGTAATAGATTTTTAAAAGTTATGCCTAAAACTTACTAGAATATAGTGGAGATGTTCGGCATACAGATCAGAAGTACTCATAGCTCAGTTCCGCGTACCGACCATGAGTCTAAGGTCGTGGGTTCGATCCTGCCCGCGTAATTTTTTTTATTATATATATTTTTATTTTGTATCAATCTTTACCATGCATCTATCTTTACATACATATGTATATATAAAACAGTAAAGAATAACGTGTGAACATGAAATATTTTTACAAAAAAAATATGTAGGTACCTAAGGTTATTAAGAAATGAAAAAAAAAAGTAAGAATTTGAAAGAAAATAACGTCTTTTTGTGTCTGTCTGTTTGTTGTTCTATTCTGCTGACATCTGTGGCTGACATATAATATTATAATAAATCCGAAAGATAGGTGGTATGTAGTATAAAAGTTTACTATGTTGATAGGGCTAAATCATTAATAAATAAAGCTTTTTGCTAGATTTAATGTAGGTAGTGTACATACAGAGATATATTGTAAAAAAGTTAAACGTAAAATAATAGAACTCAATATCGTTTAGGTTTTCTTTATTGATCGTTTTTGCCTCTTGGCAGTCAGAACCCGTAGAATTCTTCAGAATAAAAAGTGGTGTAAGTGTCGTGGTCAAACCTCAACACAGGACTTTATGAACTACCATACCAAATTACATTAAAATTGGCTAAGCCGTTTGACTGTGAAAAACAGCCAAACATATAGGTTACTAAACATATTATACACTGATAATGGCTAGACGGATGGATTTTTGCTACTCTTTCACGCAAAAACTACCGAATGGATTTTTATGAAACTTTACAGTAATATAGCTTTACCTAGAATGTGCCTTTGTAATGTATTTTAGGTTAGGAGTTATACCTACATATTATATGGGGGAAGATTCTTCATGTTTATTTTTTTAGATAGGACCTTGGAGAAGAATATAACCATTCGAAATACTAATTCAATGCAGACGAAGTCGCGGGCACCATCTATGTAATAAACCTACCTGCATATAAACAAACTCTTATACATACTATAATAATCTTATACATATATACTAAGGCTGCAAACTGGACGGCAGCGATAGCGACAGCGAGAGCGACAGCGGCGCGGGCAGCGACGCGAGCAGCGATTTCCGCGACACGATAGAAAGTATTGAGTTTGTATGAATCCGTGACAAATCGCTCCAGCAACCATCGATAAATAGTCGAATCGACAAGATCAATATTATTTTGTTATTTTATCCTATTATCTATACTAATATATAAAGCTGAAGACTTTGTTTTATTGTTTGTTTGAACGCGCTAATCTCAGAAACTACAAGTGGGATTTGAAAAACTATTTTTGCATTTGATAGCTCAACTCTTGAGGAAGGTTATATTTTATCCCGAAATTCCCACGGGATCAAAATATACGCGGGTAAAACCGCGCGCGGTGGCTAGAGTAAGTTAATATGCGCACCATAACAGATGGAATTACTCGATTTGATACCATGATTACGACTACAGAACCAAATATGTCATAGTCTTAATAAATTACTAACTCTAAATACCATATTCTAAGAAAATATCGATAAAAGGCCCGATTTATCATTGTCGACGGTAGCGTGCTAGCCCTGCAGATTACCCGCGTCGCGTCGCTGCCCGCGCCGCTGTCGCTGCCGTCCAGTTTGCAGCCTAACTTTTACCCAGTGTGCCTTTCGTAGGGTATTCCTGTTTGGTATATACTTTTTGTAGGGTACTTTTTCTATTTTATTTTTTGTAGGTCTTTTTCACAAAACCTAGGTGAAACTGCGAATGACAGCTTTGTTGTAACAGTTTTTGAAATAACTCTTTCTGTTTATCTATCAGTAACGCTTTCACAGCTAAACAACTGAATCGATTTTGACTTTGAACTTCCAGGACGATATTATAATATTATTTATCCAACTCCCATAACCGGTATTCACGCGGATGAAGTCGCGGGCAACAGCTAGTATATATATATGAGGATATTTATACATACACACACATACCAGTACATTTACAATATCTTTATACTTACACAGATACACAGATAAGTTACCTGCTTAGTCGAAACAAAGAACAAATTCGTAATATTTTTAAGTTTTTTTAATGTAGCATATCTTTTCAGTTATTTTACAAATACGTAGTTGCAACACATATAAAATTCACAAGGATTATTAGGCTACAAGTATTGTTTTGATTTGAATCCTTTCATCATACTTACATATTGTATACTAAATGGATCTCTAAAAAACTGCCAGAAAACTTTGCCACTGGAACTATATTGTGAATATGTTCACTATCTATAAACACAGTAAGGTTCTACTATCTCCCGTGAGAGCGTTTTGGAGGCTGCTGTTTAATCGATAAGTACGAAATACGTACAAATGTACGATACCTTTTAACCGAGTAAATTTTATCGATGTGAATGTGAGTGGTTGGTTGATAAAACTTGTCATTCCTATATGTTGTCATCAAAAGTTTATTTTTCCTTTTCAACCAAGGCTGCCTAATTTCTATGCTCAAATCATCTTATAAATTTTCTACCAAAGCATTCCTGCTACAAGCCAAACCTCCGACAATCCTAAAGCATTTTCCTCGAAATAATGAGCAGTAAACCGTTAACTTAATACATAAACTCGAAAAGGCAAGATTGAAGACAAACATTATGTAATCAAAATCGTTCTTGCATCTTTAGCGTTAAAGTGAAACTGGCAAGAAAAACTCTCGGTTTCACCTCAGATGCGAGGGCGGGCATCTCATTAAAAGTTTTTCAAGCGAATTAAATAACAGCCAGAAAACAAACCCGCTTAACTACAGGCTTCTAAAGTTCGCGGGCTTCAAGATTATGTAGCCCTTTATTTTTTTGGTGGTTCTTGTAAGGAGATAAAGGGTTTCAGAATGGACGGGTAATAGAAATGTGAAGTTTGCCACGGACTACGGTGAAGACTGAATGAGTTGAGATGGTGTTATGAGTACAGAAATATGTTTTGGTGTTATTCAGAAGATAATTAGTCTACACTAACATAATATGGATAATCATAGTGAAAAATACGATCGTACTTCTATGCTGGACTGGGAGCGAAAGAAAGACATAGAATGTGCCAGCTGCTTCTCTTCCCAGGCATAATGTAAAAGTCAGTTCTGGGACAGAGGTTTTAAAGGAGTTTTTTGTGGGCGATAGGCTGACTCCTTGTCACTACAATAGTCTGTCTCCATCTTTATAATACTTCCAAATTCGTCAAACGTGACATCAGATGGTCTTATAACCTCGGGTGTTCTGCCTACCCCATAAGGGATATAGGCGTGACGTTATGTATGTAGTTATATAAAGTTTATTTTATTTGTCGCAGTTCTGGGCCCCGATTCTGTAATTACCACTATATCATGTTAAAATAAGGCACCTTTGAAGCACTCTGAAGTCCTAATGACATGTTAACATAATGCACCATATGGATCACTAGGAGAACCATCAGTGAACAGCATGCACGTCACCGTACATAATGTTAAATGTTACAGAATCGGGCCCCAGATCGAAAATATAACTGTGCTGGAGTAGCCATTGCAATAGTGACACGATTGGCTTCGACCGGTTTCTATGATGCTATAATGGTGCATGTGGTCTCAGGGGCTCAGTTTTGATCTTCTTATTACCTATAGGGTTTAAAAAATTATTTCTACTTAATGAAAAACGACACCGAATATTTACTTGAACAATCCAGTTTTTACTAAGTGAAACCTTAAAAATTATACACCAAATGTCGGAGTCGATCTAAAGAAAAATCAACATCCTCAAAAATCAATTATCCTAGTTATAGTTAAAATTATAAAGCAAAGCTAGTTTGAACCAAGAGCTTACTAGCCGCAAAGTCAACCCAATTGTTCTAGATAGGAATGTAATTAATTTATTAGCTCAAGTTAGCTTTGTGGAGAAACATGACTACGAAATCAACTTTGTGGTCTAGTCTTAGCAAAAACAGATTCCAAAAAAAGGATAATCTTTGTCTATTAAATTATCGTGTCCGCCATGCTCGTTTTATCTAGAGTTAGTGACTGAACAAAAATAGTGTCTAAACTTTGAACTTTAACCGAAAAAATACACTAATATAGTCTTCAGTTTTCGCGATTCTGACTATTAAATAAAACACTTTTTAACCGGATTTATCGCGTTTAATTTATATTTTACATTTAAACTCGACGTTTCGGTGTCTTTGCAGTCTGCCTGGTCACGAGTAAAACTATTTACTTGTAAATAGCTAAAGATGACACACCTACATCAAAAATTGTTTTGCTTATTATTGTTTAGAATACCTACCACTTTACTGATTGTCCTTGTCCAGCTCAGACCAAATCACACGTAATACATCCGCGTATTCAGTGAATTGTGCTCACATAATTGCGCCAAATTTTATGATTAGCTGTCTACCTGACATTACTCGATCGAATGAGCCGCGCGTACTGCAAACAGCAAAACATATTTATATTTCTGATGTACGATTGACTTGCTATGAAAAACTATGTCAAATATGTGCAAATAACATATAAAACATGCTTATACCGCTACATATACATGCATACATAAATTCACGCTTGTATCTTTAAAGGGGTGGGCAGAACAACAGAGGCTACAAAATCAGCTGATGTCACGTTTGACACAATTTGGAGGTATTATAATGATGGAGTCAAAGTCAAAGTCAAAAGAATCTTTATTTCTTAAGTATTTAAATACCTTTGAAATAAGTCACAATTTACAAATTGAACTGAATCTACCACCACTTCGGAAAGTCGATCTGTTGAGAAGAAGTGGCAAGAAACGCAACAGCAATCATCTTTTAAAAATACACAATAACAATTTACAATCAACAATTAACAATTAACAATGGAGAGAGACTATTTGCGGTGACAGAGGGTTTGCCTATCGCCCACAAAAAGTCAATAAAACCTCTGTACCTTAACTGACTTTTACATTATGCCTGGGTTCTTCCATGTTTTTCATTTGGTCTCAGTCTAGCATGGAAGTAATATCAATAATTAAATATTCATGAGATCAGGTAGTTTTTGTTCAGTTAGAGGATAAAGACTCTCAGATTATAGAGAAATTTAAAGTTCAAGAATTCAACGTATAAACCCTGCTAGTTGGATATAACTTGAAACGCCGTGAGGCAATACCGTCTAATGTTTTTGTTTACGATCCTCGTAACAGATCATTAGGTTATGTTAACACAGATAGTTTCTAGTATCAACAATGTAGGAGATTTTGTTTTTATTTTAGGTCAGAATGAAATGGAAGTTTTTATGCTGTTTAGTTACGCGTATTTAACTATAATAAAAGTTTGTTATGAAATAAAAAACTTAAAATTATAATGAAGAGAATGTAACAATTATGTTTTACTTATTTACCGTGTGTTTGCACGGAAACTATCATATTCATTTATAAATGTTTTTATCTGGATCGTTTATTTTGCAAGTAAGCCAAGCAGTCTATTAATAGAAACTTATAAACATTTCGGGACAACGCATACAAAATATAAAAATAAATAGGGACTTTATTAGAAAATTCATCAGCTAGCATAGTAAAATCAATAAGCTCCATAAATTTGACAGAATATTCATATAATTTCTTTTAAATTCTTCGAAATCAGTTTGTATCTCATTTATTAGAAATTTGGAGAATGGGTAAGATATTTCCCGTTTTGCATTGCTTACTAAAGTTTCACAAATAGCCTAATTATTTCTATTTCACTGTTGAAATGCACGAAAGTTAGCCCGCATCCACCAAAAAGACTAGACGCACATTAAATATGTACACACTTCGCAACTTATACGGTTGTGATAAGGTTCAAACTCCAATGAAAATGTATACATATTATTAGACATGACTGTAATTTATAATATGTGTAGGTACGGTAATTTAAAATATGAGAATAATGATGCCGAAAACCACTCGTAACGGAGCAAACTCGTGTCACGGTGGTAAATGTAGTCGTTTTGTTTTGTATGAGACGGAAAATATCTTTTTGTGATTCAAATAGAATGATATTTATTTTATAACTGTTATTCAATGTTATTTTTATGTAATTTAATTACATTGAATTTAATTGGATTTAGTGTAGTTTAATTTAATTTCGTTTGACTCTTAGTTTAATTTTGTGAAATTTAATTTAGTTTGATTTGGCTGATTTCATTTGGTTTCATTTGATTTGATTTGATCTGTTCTCATTTAATTTGTTTCGATTACTTTGTTTTAATTTGATTTAATTTAACTTAATTGTAATAATTTTATTAAATGTATTTTATTTCTTTTCGATTTATTATTGATTGATAGATTTTTTATATTTATATTGAGTATTTTAATTTTATGCATGTACCCCTTTTTGTACTTATTGTAAACTGAATAACAAAATAGGTTTCTTATAATTGGCTTCTGTGTAGCAAATAAAAAAAAGTAATTATGTAATCGATTGTGCTGTAGAAACCAGTAAAGTGAAATAAATAAATAACAATTTGAGTTATGAGGAAGTGCTAAGAAAATAATGTTCATATGTAAATATGTGAACTAAAAGAAGTTTTTACCGGATTTTATCGAGCTAGAATCTCGTCGTTTTGTTTAAATAATCAAGTACTGCTTAATTACATTTCCAGGAAAATTCTGTCCAGTTACTTTCAATAGTGAACATATAAAATAAATTCATCAATAATTTGCGTGGCGTGCTTTTCGCATAATGTCCCACTAATTAAATTACATATTTTAATATTATGAGATACTCGATGCGTGTTGGACATCCATTAACTCAAATGGCTTTTTAAGAGCACTCATGGCAAAACTCTGGTAAAATTCAGTTAAACAAATGTTTTGTTGTTAACGGTACTTACCTATACACTATTTGATAAAACTTAACTTTAAACAGTTAATAGATTCGACAATGATTTGAAATTAAGCTTTATTTTGTTATCAATGCAAACCAGATTTGGTAAAGCTTATTAAAACATCAATGTTAGGTGTCTGAAAAAAAAATGTAGGTATTAGGTATTACGTAGGTATTATTAAATATGGTTTAAGCTATTATCGTCAAATGAACGTAAAACTATTTTTTATTTCAATCAATGTAATGGGCTGAAGCATCGGCAACTGTTCTTTATTTATATCATGACATGGCTACTTATAAAATAATATGGTGCTATTATTGTTCAACTGTGTAACAGAGAAATTTAATTAATATGTGTGAGCGATGACGCTTATTAAACACGATAGAAATAATCACAAGGCAGTTACTTAGTACCGAGTCTGTGGGCTTGGGTATAACCCTGGCTTAATTACAACAAAATCTTAATTCGCGAGTCCGTTCCGTCAGTTACTTTACAGTTACAATGCCAACTCAATTAATACCGAACTACTATCGACCGTCAGTCCGAGATACGTCCGCGCACCTAGCCGTCCTAACCGTATCTGTGTCACTTGCCATCATCCTACTTCAAGATACAACCTATGGCGCTGCAATCGAATGTCAGTCATTCATAGCATTTAGCGCCCTCTTTAACAGTACTACCAACATACTTCCGCTACCATGAAGTCATACAAACATCTTAATATCGCAAACTCATCGTAATCGCCAACATATGTTAATCACTGATTGCACATTTGTATATGAAACTCTTCTATTACACTTTAGTGGTAACATTATACAAAAATCAATTAAATGATTTGATTTGACTTAGATGCGCAATGCACGGGTAGGGCATTAACTGGCTGGATTGATTTTGTTAACAGAGTCATGACAGAGTCGCAAGACTGAACTCTGATAACATTTCAACATTAAACAGTGAATCGCGGAGTATTTAGTCGCCTTTTACGAATTGCTTATAAATTATAAAGATAGTCGTAGGTAGTTGACATTACAGTCCAAAAATTAATTGGCATGTAAGATATTGAGTTTAATGAAACATATCACAACTACCTACGACTAACTAATACAGACTTAACAAAATCAACTTTTCGTAAAGAAATCTACTTCGAACACGAACTTCATAAATTATGAATATACTTATTTTTAGAAGATTATGTGTAATTTTTTTTTTTTCTGAGAAATACCTCAATGATTTTTGTAAAATTCTCCTTGTGCAAGTTAGAGAAATAATTAAAATTTAGAAACAACTACAATTGAAAACTCAATAAGCAAAGAAAAAGATCCAGCAACTTTTTTTCAAATTTCTATGATTATCAATTAGGTAGTCATTTACAATATTGAAACTCGCACGTCATTGGCAATACACAAAAAAAGTATCAACCAATATATTCGACCAACCGTCATTACCCCTAAAAAATTAGTATTGCAACAGCAAAAATCTCGTCATTATTTTTCGCAAGGGTACACAGGCTTGTGTTGCCAGTACAAAATAAATAGAGCTCGTTTCTGTTGTAATTAGGTTAGAGGGATAAATTGGTGCCTCGGGTGTTATGTTCCAAACTAACGAACGGATGGACGATTCAACTATATTCATATATACAGTATGAGTATACCCTTTATGTGCGCCTAAAGCAATTAGTATTAGTCTTACTTTGTTTAATCTTTGTCAAGACTTTCCACTTAAGATTAGAATTAAAATATGATTTAATTAGTAGTGAAGTTCTGTTGATACATAAAGAAAGGATAATATCAATTTGAAAGTGAATGCAGATATATATTAAAATTTATTTTGAGTAAACTAATTAGTATTCGCTTTTTTGAAATCATAAAAAGGATATTTTTCCTTTTATTAGTTTGCATTAACATTTTACATGATATAAATATCAATACAATTATAATATCTGGCAATATTTGATAGATATTATAATCCAGTTATAAATACGCACTGGGCACTAGAAATAAGTTAAATTAATTAATTTATAATTTCTGAAAATGTCATGTTCAGATTTTAATGTTATTAATAATAAAAAGTAATTGTGGTTTATCGCAAACTTATTTAAAATTGTGTGTATTTAGGACAAATCATAAAATAAAGTCTTAAGAACTATCTCTCAAGATTTCTCCGGCGTTAATTAAGTATAATATAATATCAGGATTTAAGATATCTTATTTGTAATGTAATAAGCTTTGATTACCGAACATAAATTAAATTAAAATTTGTTATTTACATGTGAACTTTGTAGCGAATATCTGAACAAATGGCCTTAACTAGTTTAAAGTAAACATTTTTTTGTATTCTTATTAATTCAAGCTTCACCCTATCATTATGCGAAATTGGACTCAAACCCTAGCCGCTTAGGGTCAGATTAGAATACTGCCCTTTTAGTGGATTGAGATCAATATTGAATAACAAAAGAAACAAAACTTCAAATTATTCTTCTGTAGAATAGGTGATTTTATTATCCTAGTTGATAATACTCTTTATTCACTTTAAGAGCACAGTCCCTATGTAATACGCCAGAGTACTTCCACCGCACGGTAGCCAGTCCGCACTGGATGTGGCTTGCGGTCACGCCGTAGTTAGCTGCAGGCTCGATGGTACGCATCAATGTCCCATTCAGTTTGCAGTTTTATTTTATACTACCAACTTGCTTTTTATATGAGTTTGTAATTTTTTATGATTTATGCATTTAATTTATCACTCCGCTTAACAATGCAAATCAGTTTAACAGCTTTTAATGAGAATATAAATTTAATGCAGTTCTAAGGCTGCAAACTGGATGGCAGTGACGGCGGGCGCGCGAGTAGATCATTCGAGCTTCCCGCGCCGTCCAATTTGCAGCCTAACAGACACATTATCATAATCTTTTGTAATGAGTAAGGCTAAGGGCCAGCCGCTGCGTCACACGTGTCTAAACGGGTACTGCTGATACAAAACTGCTACGTCCGTACCATACACGCGTATGGACGTGGCTAGCTCTCGCGTTCACTCCACGCCCGTACATCGTTTTTCGATTTTAATCGAAGTTAAGCCAACGAATAAATCAAATCATATTTATTTTCATGAAAATGTGTACAAATATTGTTTAAATATAAGTGTTTTGTGGATCAACAATTTCTGCTGATATTCAGAGGAGAAAGTAAGCGGAGTATTACATTGTCACAACTGTACAAGCACACTTATAACATTTTACTATCGAAATTACAATAACAATAACAATACGGAACGCGCGTGACGCAGCGTTGGTTCTAAGAATCTGTCCTCTAAATGACGAAAAGGTGTAGACCGTGACACCACCAATCAGGCCCAGTACTGTTTGATTGATTTAATTTCTTTAAAAATTATGTAATGTACTAATGTAAACTTCAAATCAGACAATTCAACTACAAAGTAAACTTTAGGAAGACTGTACAAATAGAGATTGGAGGCAAGCCGGTTTGTAAAAGTTTGTATCTCAAGTTTTAGGGCAAGCACTGAACTCGAATTCTTCTAGAAGCATAGATAAGTACTCAAGATGAGTGTAAACTCTAAACAAGCTCTTGCAGTGGATCTTAAGTTGCAGTCTGAAAAATAATGTATTTCCTTCATACTTATCCTTTATACTTCACCGGGATATGTGTTGCGCTACCTACATACAAATTTTAGTAAACTGTCTAGTGATCGAGCAAAAACACATTGATACCGCAGGTTCTTAAGTTAAACTGAATGAATTACCTTAAATAAAATAAGAAATACCACTTATTACTTTACAGGCTATCTACATCCTTAAAAGTTGTTAACATACACAAAAAATTAGACACAGAAAAACGCATGCCCATTTTTAAATCGATTATTTACCTACAAATCTTAGCTTGATAAAACATTTGTAAACCCAAATACAAAATAAAAGCTTTCAACAAAATGACATTACCTCCTTGTATGCATAATATTTTGATTTATAATAAATTTTATCATAATTAATTTCAACAGAACCACAGCCGCGGCGTTTCTCTGTTTATTACCATAACGTTACCGCCGAGTAACGTTATGTTAATAAAGTTTTGTTCACTTCGCGCAAAATGTTAGCTTTATTTATTCGGATGTAAATAAATAACGTTGGGAGCTATATTTATTTTAGCACGTGGCTCAGATTTTTTCATTTCTCTTTGGATGGTTTAAGAAAGTTTCAGTTTAGAACGTGTTAATTAAAGTAAAGATATGAGCTACATATCTAAAGCCTGCGATTATTTAAATACGTTGTTATTATGAAGGTTAATAAATATAATTTATAAAATGTATTAGGTCTTATATAAATTTAAAGTTTTATTTAAAACAAATCTACAAAAAATGTGAAACATTTTCATAAATTTCAACAGTTTTATGTGGCCTTACGCTTTAGGGTTGGATCAATTAAATAAGGTGTGACATTTGTGAACTCTATTTGACCGCATAACAGTACTAACATTTCAAAACTTGCATTCTCTTATGTCATAATCCTATACTAAGAAGCTCTACCAATCAGCTTTACACATATTTTTAGAGTTGGAGCAAACAAATAAAAAACTTGCCAAAAGTTCACAAGAGTATTGATCGGCCGATGTTTATGCAAATGAGAGTGATATGTCAGCTTACAGAAAAAAAATGTAAAACAATTTACCTTTTTGCCTGATATTTTACATTTAACTCACTCACTTGAACAAAATTACCCTTTATTTCATAAAATGAATCGTTTAAATTTAGACAAATATCTGGAGTTATTGTTGTAGTGGGTTTGTGATCTAAATGCCTGAAAATAAAAAAGTCGTAATTTAGCCTTGCGCCTTACTCATTTTACCATTTGGCGGATTCTGTGCCATGTTACAGTGATCTACTTCATCGCAGTCTTTTTAAATTATTTGACTGAACCTGATGGTAAGTGATATCACTAAAAGTGGTAGGTATAAAAATGGTGTATAAAGTAATGCTGGAACACGTCATCTCCGAAGCGATGATATACATTATTACGAAGTGTGCTAGAGATCCCTTAGAAAAAACTTTTGAAAAATAGATAAGCTCACATAAGCATGAAAGAAAGCTAAATACTGCATTAAGTTTTCACGATAATATCCAGGTCAAAAGTGTTATTTATGCAGGGTGACTGGTTGGTCATCATACAAGACGAACAAAATAAAAAGAAATATAAATTATTTACTGAGTAATATTTACCGAAAGTTAAGAAATTCATAAGGCAACGCATGGTTACATAAGCGTAATATATTGTATTGATACGTAGCGGGTGGTGGTGTGCGAGTAGCGGGAACACTTCCGTGTGCGTGTGGACCGAGGCGGCTGCGCGTCGAGAAAAGTGTAGTGATGTCACTTTATTTATTTAGAGGGATTTCTGGTGAAAAATTAAGTACCTTTATTACATAATTATGATCGAGTACAGAATGACCTCCTTCAATATCTAAAATTTAGGAATGATACGATTATTATAAACCCAAATCGCATGGATCAAGTCTTCTCTTAGGCTGATCATAGACTAAATATATAGGTACTGTTGAAGAGCTTAGGACTTCCACCATAATCAATTCATAAATCTAAATCAATTTTCTAACTCCAGGTTTGGTATCTTTTAGCATAGCCTCTAATTTAATAGGGTGGTGTTTAGTATTTACATACATGATAAGTCCAAAAATGGACATTTTTTTCTAAATAAGTAAAATAGGCTATTGTTTGGTCCATTACATACAAGACTTTTTTTAAGTAGAAGTATTAAAAAAAATTGATTTGTTAGGTACTGATGATTCCGAAAAATTACAACTTTGTTTGATACTATAAAATTATAATAACTTAGTTAGCTTTGCAAAACGCATACGACCAAACATTGTAGATGAAAAATCTTGTTAAGTGATACTCAATATATTTATACAATATTTAATACGAATTGTTCTATTTTTATTCTTCTTTAGTAAAAAATTGATAAGTAACATGATTAATATTCCTAATTAGAGATTATTCTTAGTATTTTTCATTCAAAAACGATTATGTTTAAATAATAAATATATGAAACCCAACATTTTGTTTTATTCACAGTTATTTCGGATTTGCAGCAAATGCTCGTACTGAAAAACAAGTATTTTAGACTTACCGTGTAAGTACCAAACAGCATACAAATTCCCACTGCCCAGCCATAAATGAAAGCTAATTTAACAAGATCACAAAAAAAAACAATATCATAAATTCAGTTAATTTGTTCAAGTTCACTCAAAACAAACAACGAAGAAGAGCTGGACCCAAGATTTCGCTCTCTTGCTAAAAACCTTGTATAATAGCAAATGAGTCTAAGAAGCAAAATGAAATAAATATATTTATACTCATTTAAGACAGTTCAAAAGAATTTATGTTTCCACGATCCGGTTTTTCTTTTCCGTATCTCGGTGGGTTGATAAAAAATTTAAGACGCAATTGGATTTCTCATGCTACAAAGGTTTGGAAGACGAAATGAAAAAAATAAACAAATACAGCGGTGACGGTGTTTTGAATGAAGATTAATAATTATTTACCTCAATAATTTATTCGTATTTTTATAGGGAAGTTAATTTTCATTTTTGGTGATCGTGTTATCGTGGAACATTTGAATTCAAAATTTTAAATTTTTTTTAATAAGGACCAGGCAGAGGTTTTATTTTAATTTGCAAATAAGCCTTAATTTAGGCGATGATTCGTCAATTTCCTATTTAAAAAGATTATTTTTACGAAGATCTTACGTTAATTCATTACAGCTAGCTTTTTCATCCTTACAAAAAACACACGTCCATTTATCATTTATCTTTTTTTTTACGTTTAAAATGATATATTATTTGGTTGTGATAAAGATTGTCTTGAACTTAGTAATATTAAGGACATAAACATATAAACATAAACATAATAAAACGTGGTTATGTTACAAGTTATTGGAAAGATGTACTATTAAAATTGTAGGAACAAAATGCTGGACCAGGGATGAAAGAAAAATATACAATTTACCAGCTGTTTCTCTTCTCAGGCATGCCTGTTAAAGTCAATTAAGGGTCAGAGGTTCTATTGACGTTTTTGTGGGCGTTTGACTGACAAAAAATAGTCTCTCGACATCATTGTAATACCTCTATAGTCACACGTGACGCTATGTGTTTTTGTATGTCAAAAGCTTTTTCAACTTAAGCTTTAAACTAAAATTGAGTTTTGAACTAGATTTTATCGAATACAATGACTTATTTAAACTCAGCGTTTCAGTATCTTTACGGACTCAGTACTCCAATCTCAGATCTTTAAAAATATGTTTAAAAAGTATCGTGAAACTAAACACATTGCGACAAAAGATTCTTATGAAAATTTAACGCTTGAGCTGTGTTCAGCATACCCAGTGAAGATTCACAGTGTTCTCTGAGAAAGAGATTTTTCTAAAATACCGTAATATTGAAGTTTAGCATTTTATTAGAACTATGAAACTCGTAAATATTTCGGCAACCTCTCTGAGTGTGCCAGGAACTTATGAAATTGCGCGGGAATATTTCCTTTATGGACTTGTGATATGAACAGGGTTACACGCTATCCAGGCTCTTAAAGCCCGTGGTCTTAGATATTTACATTCTTATTGAAGATATAATATTAGGATTGGAAGATCGAGCGCTAAGTATTGAACAAATCTTTGTAAATAAAATAAGATGTGTTTTTAACTAATTAATGAGTAGGTATGTATGAATCGCGCAATAAAAACCTCTAGAGACGGCCTTATTTTATGTGATTTGCCCGGAGCCTTTGACCAGTGGATGAAAAATTGTAACTATACCTTTTTTTTTTAATTAATATAAGCAGTATAAAAATTTTGGAGTACTGTAGCGTTAATATATACCATTTTTTTAAATCAGCACTGTCGTACTCAGACTAGTATTAAATTGAATGGTGTGTTTAATTTGAATGGTTATCATATTACATATTTACGTGATATGAACTTTTTATCTTTTCTATACTACCACTATATTATAGGTTTAATCTCACCTATGCCGAATAATAAAAACTGCCTATTTTGCTATCTATTACCAAAATGATCATAAGTTCATAACATTATTTGTTGTAAATTCATTGTTAAAATGTCGTGTCTTTATAATATCGTAATAACACAAGTATTTTTGAAAAGTTATGAGTTACAGTAAACTCATGAAAATAAATAATTACCAACTAATATGTTTTGCCTGTATCAATTCTATTGATTTATAAATGTGTTAGTTTTGTAAGTTTTCCTTTAAATAATAAATAAGTAATTGAAAGTGTCTGTGTAATGTTTGTCCCACAAACTGCGAAATGCAAATCATCCACAGAGTGTATTGGTGATTGTAACGCGGTCACGTTTAATAAATATTTGCGTTTGCCAAAAGCCTCGACAAGTAAATATTCAATAAGTAAATATTGGGTGAATTTCGTAATTAGACTATTATTTTTTAATGTACATTCTAGCTAATTAATCCCGCGTTTTGCTGCCACCTGCATTACGAAATTAAGCACTAATTTCTATTGACAAGGAAACTTGCCAAAAACATATGTAGCTAATTTTTTCAAATCATCATCATCACAACTCCGTGTAATGGGCCCACTGCAGGGCATGAGTCTCTCCTCTGGGTGACGAGGAGGCTTAGGCCATAATCCACCGAGCTGGCCCAGTGCTGGGTGGTGGATGTCAGAATTTTCAGGGTGCCGATATGGCTTCTGACAAACCCTAATGACTACTGTATACAAGTATACAGCACCCGGGACCGACAGCTTAACGTGCCCTCCGAAGCACGGAAGTCGCCGTGAGGAACGAATGGTCGGCGGTCACCCATCCAAGTACCGACCGCGCCGAACGTTGCTTAACCTGTGATATCGTAAGATACACACAGTAACCACGGCGCCACGATGACTTACACACACATTTTTTCACAGTTAAATAATAATCACTAATTCTTCTATTCTGCTATTCCAGGCTATTTTCGGCCGTACCGTCTTGATACAATCTTCTCATATAAAGTGACTAATTTCAGTAGCCCCGCTTGATGATTTACACTATTATACACTACTTTATACATATTATTTACTATTACCCATATTATATTGAACAATACATACCCACAAAAATTTCATCAACAATAACGTACAAAATACCTAAACCCACAAAATACATAAACCAAAACAATACATACAACACTACACGAATACAACGCTCGATTGCGCTCTCTACCTTACCTACATTTTTTTTTATATTTTTATCACCCAATTCTGGCCCTTGCTGAAAACCAGCGTCATCCAGATGCGACTAACATCACGGTGTAAGTCTATCTGATGACAAATGCTGAGCTTGTGGCCATTTGCCAATACAAAAATTTATCGCACTTTATACATATATTAGTAAATTGTTATGAGTACATCCCTTTTTAAATATGTTAATTTTTAAGTTATTATTTTTTTATTGTTAGAATATATCTTGTAAATGTATACTTTTCTGTTTTATGATATTTTTTTTTGTATAAATAATTACTGTGTTTATTTTTTTATTTTTTGATTGGCAATAAACTAGTTTTTTCTTTCTTTCTTTCATGATTGGTTTCCTCCTGGGCCCGCCTTTTTGGTCACAAACTTTTTAATAAAATCCGCTTTCTTATCTCACCGCTCACGCTTCTTTTTATGAAAAGCCAGTTTCATCCTTACCCCGTGCATTTTTATCCTTTATCTCAAATAAAAAAAGTAAAAGATAAAATCAAAAATAGAGACTGGTAAGACAGATTAAACACGCATTTTAATATCGACAAAAAATATGATAAAAAGTACTAAAAAAAGCTGCAAAATAATAAAACCTTAGTATTTCATTCGTCTGGCTAAAGCTTCTTTTTTATTCTCATAAGCACGCTGATATGAACATGAAAGCAAAAGAACCTTATTTAACATTCCCATCTGATCACACTCACAGAAAAAGTATTACTC
This sequence comes from Stenoptilia bipunctidactyla, assembly GCA_944452665.1. NCBI lineage: Eukaryota > Metazoa > Arthropoda > Insecta > Lepidoptera > Pterophoridae > Stenoptilia > Stenoptilia bipunctidactyla. Next base: position 888,897 of record OX101723.1, read on the forward strand.
AGCTCTTTATCACGGGCTCTCAAAGACCTTGTTCCTGCAAAAAGCCTTTCTTTCAGCTTTGAAGTTCACTGTGCGTACAACACTACATCACAGGCGCGTCGTTAGTTGACTTTTTATGGCAATAAAGCGTATGAGTTTTACGAACAGTCTTAGATCCCCAAAATGCTATTTGTAAAGTATTTTCACTATATAAATATACTTTTATAATTCGGATTTTTACGCACCTATTTGTGTTTGTTACTATAATGAAAATTACATAAAATCACAAAGCTTAAGTCTTCTAGTATCGAAGACATAATTCATAAGACCAAAATACGTCACGAGCTTTGGTTATTACTAGCTAGAATCCACAGTCACGTATATTATTTTTACATCACAATAAAACTATTAGAAATATCATTTCAGATGTTACAACGATCTGTTAAAATGAATGATTTTTTTACGTTGGTAACAATTTAAAATTTCAATGTTTTATTTCATGAAAAAATAATACACCCAACGAGTGAAACGCTTTTTTCAAACTAGTCAGTAGTGTAGTAGAGTTGTTTCATAGGAAAGCAGATTGCAATAAGAGCATTACCTTTGTAACAGCCTTACAAAGACATCCCGGAACGCGTCCTCGTTTGAGTCTCGACAAAACAAACACACACTGATGCTTCAATCGCAGAGCCGTACTTTCTAACAATCAGTTTGTTTGTTATTTAACGTTCATTTCCAATCGTCCACCTTTTTAAACTAACCCGGGAGAAGACATGTTCCCGACAAATCACGACTGGGAATGAATTCAAGGCACCTCTTTGATTTGCCGATAAAACTTGTTTTTGTGCATAGAATATAAGCATTTAGTATATATTTCTCATGTCATACCTGCCAAATCTTTGCTTTTTAAGTGCTTTGCTATTGTATTTATTGCAGATTTGCCTTAAATTAAAAGATGGAAAATTTAACTTGTAGATAGTTTCAAAAGGGAGCTCCAATAGTAATCAATATTAAGACGTTTCTAACAAATTCTTTTATTACTAAGGGTCCCGTTTTCTGACCCAAATCCAACCAGATATTAAATAAAGATCTAACACTAGACTAGAAAAAAACCTGATTTTCACAGAACATCTTCGCCATTCCTCTTTTCAGTGATAAATATTACATGAGCAGTGGCCGCTAGTCGAACCATTAAAGGTTTTTTCCGTAGTGTTTGTAGTATATTCATTTAAATTGGTAAATAAGGTGACTTATTACAAGTAAATAAAAGTAAACAAAATAAAGAATGTTATGACTTGGTAATCTAAATGTACTATTTGCGTAGATCAAACTCATATCGTTGATCACCTCAAGACAACAACTCATTTAATAAAACATTTTTACTACAGACCAATTAAAAGTATATTTTTACATATTTAAGTTTCTATTAAAGGTTCTACGCAATAGCGAAATGAAATTTTGCACACAAGTAGAAAAAATTATAGATTACATAAGATACTTGCCCTGGCAATATGCTCCTGTAAGTCGATTTCATGTTTTACGACAGCAAAGTTACAGGTCATTTAAAAATACTGATTTAATTAAACGTTTTATTTCTTTAACAAGTCAAAGTTTTGCCAATCACTCCAAAGCTCTTATTTCTGTTCAGGGTAAAAAATTAGGACACAAAAACAATCTAGAAGTTCTGGTGCTCGGCCAAGGCGATAAAAACTTGTATTTATTGAGGACACTTTTTAAGTGCTTTACTAAAAATATATAAACTTCAAAGATTAATGGTAAGAAACTTTTTAGATTTGTAAGTAAAATTGCGTATACATAGCTTATGGGCACTATTTAAATGCCTTTGACCGTTAAATCATGTTATCCCCATTGTTAGGCCATCAGATAATAATTTTCTTCAATGGTATGAAGAATTTCTTACAAAATTATTGACTTAACTCTCTCTATCGCTGCATGGACTATGGGTATTATGACTTAATATTTGACTTAGCATGAATATCAAAGACGTAATATAGGTTGTGTTTGTACTTGTTTATAACAGTCGACACATATTTTGAAAATTAAAAGAATCAACTTTGCAACAAACTGCAAAATTGTATTGTTTCTATTATTATTTTTTTGAGTAAAGTTCGCACAGTTTGACAACGATCGCAATGGTTATTTAAGTAAATCAGGTATTAATCTAAAAAAAATAGTAGCCCAATAACTTGTTTTGAACATATTTAAACTAAACTCAGCCAGTAAAAGATTTCAGTCAAATTTGAACTAGGTATGTAATGAAATCGCACACAAACAAGTTTGGACTGCAAAAGTTTTAAACTTGAAATTTGCATGCAACTAACATTTAACTAAGGCACTACGTAAACCCAGCTCACATGACTGGACAGCGTGAAACATACGAGTGAAAAGACGTCGCTTGGTTTAGTTCAATCGTATTTAATCAATCAGTTAGCTGTGTTAACAGTTTCTTGGAGACATGTGTCAATTACTTCTGTTTTTTTATTTAGTTATAGGTAGGTATAAGTAGCCGACTATTTTGGGCCTTATTAAGAAGCTCAAAACACAGATCAGAAAGTATTATGTACAAGTACAGATAGGACACATCAATATTATAGGAAGTTTGGAATGCAAGCTTTTTTGCCGCTTGGCGGCGCTTATGTGCTAGAGGTTTTTTGGGTGGACTACGCACTGTAGTGGTTTTTTATTATTATTGTCGATAAATATTGTTTTTCATATGTGAAAAAGGGTGCTAGTTCAGATTACGAACCACTAACTAAAATAATCAAAAACCAATACTAGCTAGCATGTTTGATAGTTATAAAGTTATTCGTGGAAATATGTGAATCATGAAGTCTATCAAGTATCGCAACAATTTAGTTACATTAATGATAAACTATAGTTCATTTGACGCTACATCTGAGTTTGCACGAAATTATATAAACACAGCAGATACGAGGGTGGATTGAAAAGTTCGCGGCCTAGTCAAGAAAACAGAATAAAGTACATACAAAAATATTTTTATTTTTCGACTTAATCTCCATTTAGCTCTATGCACTTCTTCCATCTGCTTTCCAGAGCTTCCATACCTGTTTTAAAAAAAGATTCCTCAAGGTCTTCAAAATACAGGTTAACAGCGGCTTCGACCTCTTCATTCGTTAAAAATTTCTGCCCACCGAGGTGTTTTTTCAGGTTTGGAAACAGATGAAAGTCCAAAGGTGCCAAATCAGGAGAATAAGCTGGATGTGGCAACAATTCGAAACCACAATCACGAATTTGAGCCATAGACTCGACAGACGTGTGGACTCGGGCGTTGTCCTGGTGAAACAACACTTTCTTTCTCAGTAATCCTGGGCGTTTCTGTTTATTTCTTCACGTAAACGGCGCAGAAGGGTGCTATGGTACGCAGAGTTTATTGTTTCGCCTTTTGGAAGGTAGTCCACCACAATGACACCCTTAGCATCCCAAAAAGCCGATGCCATCACCTTGCCAGCCGACAGAATTGCCTTTGCTTTTTTCGGAGTTGGTTCACCTGATTTTTTCCATTGTTTGGATTGTTGTTTTGATTCTGGGGTATAGTGGTGAACCCAGGTTTCATCCATTGTCACAAATCTGTCAAGAAAACCTTGTGGATCAGCCTCGAACATCTCCAAACAGTCGCGAGAAATCGTGAGTCGAATTCGCTTTTGCTCTACTGAAAGCAATCTGGGGACCCACCTTGCCGAAACCTTAAAAAAGCCGAGTTCATGGACAATGATGTTTTGCGTTCGTTCATATGAGATGCCTATAGTGTCTGCAATTTCTCTGATAGTCAATCTACGGTCTTTCAATATGAGATCACACACTTTATTGATGTTTTCTTGGGTCGTAGATGTCATTGGCCTGCCGGAGCGAGGGTCATCTTCGATGTTCTCTCGTCCACGTTTAAATTCTGCAACCCATTTTTTCACAGTGGTATAAGACGGGACAGATTCCCCTAATGTTGTTTGCATGTCATCATGGATCTCCTTTGGTGTTAATCTTTTTTTAAACAAATATTTAATCACAGCACGTTGTTCAAATTTCTCCATTAGTGAAAATTTGTTCTACACACGTATTTATATTGTTCGTAAAATTTTATTTAAACAAGATATCAAATTGAAAATTCGCAGGCTGACAATTGAATAATGACAGTTCAAAATGAAGGCAGAAAAAATAACAAAAGTTTTTTTTTTAATGGCCAGGCCGCGAACTTTTCAACCAATGTAGTATGTGATGTTTACAACAGATATGCGTAGGACTTTTTCAAGCCGGCAGTGTTTTGTGATCAAATGGCGAATGATTGTCTATCACTCACTCAATTCACTCATATCAAGTTGTTATTACCAGTAATAATTGGCGCCACCAAACGTCAAAATGGTGCTATGGCCAAAATCTTGAAATAGAATAAAATGCTTTGATTCTCAATGCCGTGGCTCAAAATCGCTAACCAATGGAGATGGCTGGAGACGGACGGATGGAGCTCGGAGTTTCAAAAAAAACAGGAGATACGCGCCCGAAATAAAATCATCGACATAGCCAGAAGGATCGCAAAGTGGAAGTGGAAATGGGTGTGGAACACAGTAAGGTTTTTTCTTTCGTGTCCAATGATTTTATTAAAAATTTGTGACGCAGCGCGGCAAATGTAGCACATTTCATAATATAAGTTTGTACGTCCAACTCCGTCACTCCGTCGGGTGAAACATTAAGTACCAAAAATCAAAGACTATTTACTCCACAAAATATCATATTTTATTAGTCAACGGTTTGTGATGATTTGGCAGTAGCCTTGAGTTTTTTTTATTGAAAGAATTTAATTTAAATCCAATCATGAAATTATAGAGGTTGATTTTATAAAACCACTAAAACGAAAAGGTTTTTTGGATTAAGTAGGTATCTAGTTATAAGTTTTCAAACTTTTTGCTTTATGAAAGTAAAATTTATAATAAAAACTTTCATCGTTATGGATGAAAGTTTTTGGAAGAAAGAACCTTTACCCGTTGTTAACGATATTTAAAAAATTAAAAATTATACGTGTTCACTCTGTTAAATCGATACCTATTTAAAATGTATCGTGAAAAAATCTATAAATTCAACTTTACATCCTATCCCAGCTTGTGTAGCTTTCAGGATTGTAATTCATACACCGTACTGAAAGGAATTGTAGGCCGCGGCTCTCGGCCTGACGGTTGATGTCGGGATATAGGATATATATCCTAGTTGCTACAAGAACTTTGATAGCGCGATGTAGGAAATAACGACGTGTCGTCATCGTTCTATGGAGCGTCGCCAGATTTTAGATTTCTTTTTAAATCTTTTCTAAACAGATTTAACTAACAGTATTGTGTACCTAAAGTACTTTCAAATTACCACTCAATCACATTTATCGGTTTAACAGCAATAGTGTCAGACCAAACTCTATTAATGTGATTGACATATTGCCAAAATGCCGAACCAAAACCAAAAACGATTTGCAATTCTGTTTGAATCTGTATTAGCTTATTGCTGAATATTGCTAGTTGATGGATATATCACTTCATTACTCAATCAAGACTTAACGCAGTACTGCGTAAAAAAAATACTATTTTACCTTTATATTTCCACCTTTGAATAATATCACATATTTTATTTCGTTTTTTTAGACATCTTGCTCTTAGTTGAGTAGTAAAACGTTAAGTCAATATTTAAAAATAAAATATATTTTTATAACAACAATATTTATTTGTAAATGATAACAACCGCAGGTAAGAACTATATTTTCATATAAGTCGGTTGAGTGATGATTAAGGGATTAAACGAGGAATGGAGAAAAGTATAAACATACAAACAGTACCTACAGTGAAATAATAAATAAATACAGTTGATGATGTAATCCGGCCGATTTCGACCACGGCGACTGTCTTCAACTCCGGTTTTGCCGCTGATGTGCTCGCATGTGGCTTATGTAGTCAATTTTGTTTGTAAAAGCTCTCGCACATTACGTGAGCACACCGTTCACATAATTATAGCTGACAGCCGCAGGTGGTCGGGCTTTCAGGTCGTCGCGTCTAGCATCCAGCTCAAGGAGCCGCCGGTTTTCAGAGGCTTGGACGCTAGATTTAACAAGCGCTCTCCACTCCGGCCGTCTGGCCGCCTGCTGCTCCCACAGCGAAGGATTGATGTCGCACTGCTTTATGTGTCGCTTCAGCACAATACAGTTATGAAGTTTATAAATAGCACTTCAGTCTTATACTTCGATATTTTATGAATAACTTCTTTAAAGTTTGCAGTACTACCATTGACTTCTCGGACGCTGAGTATTGTCTTTCTGCGTAGATAATCTTACTGCGTTTTGAATCTGAAACGAAGCTATAAAAAGTAAAAGGTATAAAACCAAGGTATTGATTAGCATTCTGACTGAATTACTTACCAAGTAAACAAGCTGTCAAAATTAACTTCATATACAAAGAGTAACAAACAGAGGAAACTCAAGGTCTCGGTGTTAAAGGAGTCTATACTAACTCTTTAATTTTTCATTGTTTAGGGCAAAAGGATTTTAGACTGGGAGTCAAACATAAAACCATATAATGTTTACATCAATATGATAAATTTAAAAATTAACAGTGTTTCAATAATCACATTTAATGTATATATAGGTATTCTCCTTAATCAGGCATACCTACTTGATAGTAAATTTAAATAAATTTAACTAAATTTATATGTATGTTACGTATTATGGTAATATTCATAGCTGGAAACCAAAATTCATTCTCAAACTAGAAATCTGAAATGGCAACATTATGAAAAATAATTTAGTTATGATCAAGATATTTTGATTCAATTGAAATTTCCGCCTTATAAAAATAAATGATACCATCATACAGGGTGACTGGTGGGTCACTTTTGAAATTCAAGGTCGTGATAGTTTGAGATCATACATGAAGAGAAAAAATATAATAAAAAATAAATTTATTTACTGAGTAAACTTAACCGAAAGTTAAAGAATTGATTACGAAACGCATAGTTACGCTAGCGTAGGCAGCGATCCGCGAGCCAGTTCACGTGCCGAGATCGACTCAGTTGTATGTAAAGTAAGTAGTAACATAGAAGTATTAATTTCTAGGGAATTCTACTGAAAACTTATGTACCTACTTTTAATACACTCGCTCTCCTTCAGTATTTAAAATTTATCACCAGTCACCCTGTATAAAATACTTAAACAAGCACAACTCCCGAGCGGCCAATCTTTCAGTATAACAGTGACAACTGAATAGTTAAAACTCCCAGCTGGTGCGCAGTGACATAAAGATCATTACTTTTCATAACCACAGCAACAAAGACCGTGCTGTGTAGGTCCTCCGCAGTATTGTGAAAACTACCCACAGAGGCAATGTAATTCAAAATAATGGCGTACAGTCAACGACTATCTTTGTAGCTCTGCTGTTTTTAACTAGAGATGCAAAAAGGAAATCAGAAAGTTTTCAGGTAGACGTGCATGGTACACAGGAATTTTAATGATGCTGTTGATCTAGGGTGTCTTACTATTTTTTTTTTGAAAAGCAGACATTTTTTAAGCAAAGCAGTCCTTAAGACGACACATCGAAATGTTTTTTCTTGAAATCTTAGCACTTTAACACGCCGACATAAGGTCGCGTATTGCATAGAAATCGCCACCATCGACACCGCTCAGACACTGAAATTGTTTCAAAAATCGATAAAAAAATAACGGTAAATGCTATGTAAATTTTGAGCAACCAAAGTCCGAACAATAATGTGAAGATTGGGTTTAAGTAAATTCTAAGCATATGGATTGCATAACTACGTAGTAATTTTAACAAAAGTATGTTTTTAGACGTGTTTTCGAAAAATAAAACTATCGAGTCAAAATCATCAAATCATGTTTTTGAGCAGGCAAAGTATAGATAAAGATATGAATTTACACATATCAAAATGTCAGATCCACTCGTCGTGTCATATTCTCATAGTTTGCGATGAAAGTCAATGCATTTTTTCAATATGTCGCCTTAATTGTTACGGTACATGTGCATGAACATGAATTAGCAAAATTCACCTACTTTGAGTTCGCTTGTAAGCATGTTTTATTGGTCTCATTCAAGTGGTCGTTAAACTTGCAGATTTTTTAAATTTGCTTCATTGTTGCATTATTATTTTATTTTTAGAGTTTCTCATAGTTTAAGCAGCAAAAAAGTATAGTAAAAGGTCAATGTAAAATAACCAGTTTATGAATAAATTATTTATCTTCTTTCGTTTACAAGTTTTCATTCCAACAATTTCAACTTCAAACGACGACACGTCATGTTTAAAAGCATCTCTACATTTTCAGTCCAACTCTTTTATTCAGAACCTTAATCATTGGCCCAACGTACTGCTGACTAAAAGCGAAAAAATGTGGGATAATTCGTATGCCAGGAGCCATGCACCAGCTTTCATGGCATTCAGTACGTGCTGATACATACTAAATATTGCATGATGCGACATAAAACGAGAGGACGTATGGATGTCGAGAAATTCAATTACCTTTATGAAGAAAGCTGTAACTAATATCGAAGTTTTTGCGTATGACATCGTATTAGATTATAATCTATCTTATTTATTGAAGAAAAATGAAAGCTTGAAAATGCACATATTGTTTTTGGAGAAGTTTGTTTGTATGAAATTTTATAATATTGATTTTAGACTTTGTAGAACTGGTAAGGTAGAGATGTCATATTAATTTACGCAAAGAATTTTATATTAATATGTAAACATTTTTAGCGAATACTAAATCTGCTTTTGACTTTAATCTCATGTAAATGTTAGGAGGGATAAGGTCAACAGTGACACTGGTTATGATTAAAATAGGTAAGAATAAGATAATAATGTAAATTCTAGACATACTACTTTACATGGTTCTTTGATTACTTAAGAGTTTAGTAAACTAAAATTCTATTACCACTCCCAACCTAAACAATGTTCAATGTTCATATTCAATGAAAGAAACAGCTTTGAAATAAAAAAAACAGTAGCACATTGTCTCTAAGTGTACAGAAGACTTGTAATCTTGAAAAGGGACAGGGCAACACACGAGTAATGAAATTAAGCCACCAATACCTGGGACCCTCTTCAACGACGACGTGTATTAGTTTTTGTTCAGACCTAGGAGATTGACTCGAACCGTAGTGTAAGTAATAACAGTTGAATAAAACACGTTTTGGTTGATTCGTCGCGTATTTAATTTTATATTTATATTTAACATTTTGATTAGACGTTCTTGTGTCTTTACGGACTCCGTGATCATGACATGGTAGTAAAAAATAGCCATAAGTAGGGCCATAAATAGGAATAAAAAGTGTTTTAAGATTATTAATCGTGCAACTGATGAGAATATAAATAACAGATAATAAGAAAATTGAGAACTCGTAACCTACTAGTTAGGAGTTCAAATTTTTGGCACTGTTGCAACTTGCAAGCGCTATTTGCAGGATGGAATCGAAAAGTAAAAATATTGCCGGAACACATCACCGCTGGAGCGGAAAAATTTGGCGGCAGATTTTGAATAAAGGATGATCGCTAGCCAGTCGGACCCTGACGGGATCCTACCACCAAGCGGGGGTCACGATTAGTCGCCTTTTACGACATGCTACTCCAGAAGCGCTAAGGCAAATTTAAGTCCACCCTATACGAATATCCATGCATATAACCATCCTTAACCTGACGGTTTATCACATCATCACACAAATATCGACCCCAACTGGGATTTCAACGCAACACATCTACCGTAGAAGGAAAAGTTTTAACTATAATATGACCATTGCATACGTCTACACTCAAAATTCTAAGAACTATATTAGTTCTTGGATAATATAAATAAAGAAGAAGCATTTACAGTGTGAAGTTAACGGACAAATATAAAATCTCAACATAATGTTTTAAGAATAAGCATATAGTAAATTGTCATCAGTTAAACAAGAGCTTGCTGCGTTTGTTGCAAGATAAAAAGCCGGAGATATTTTTCAAAATGGTATTTTTCCCAATATGTAGTAAAAAAAATCGTTAATTGTTTGTACGTTTTTCATAACTTTAAACAGAGCCTCCTACATAATAAATAAAGATAATTTTGCACCTCTATCAGAACAATCTAAAAAAGAGCTCTCTCTAATAAAAACATCGTCAAAAGCGATTAATCGCATAGGCCCAGCTCGGTGATAGCCATTCATACAAGCTCTCTTGGCTTGGCATAAAGTCAGTTAGGGCAGTGCAAAATACTGTTTGTATATTTTTGGTCAAATTAAAAAAAGAAGCTCGTTCGGGTATATTTTTTGTTTGTGTTTCACTGACTCCTTTGCCAGTTGCCAATAGGTTTTAATGAATATTTTTTTAGTCACCAGGACTTTTTTAATTTATAAAAGTTGTGATTCAAGTAGATATAAATTAAAAATTGGAATTCTCTGGCATAGTGAAGGATATAGAAGGAACTGAAATTAAATATTATATAAAAAAAATCTGAATTCCTACCTTCAATAACTTTAATCTTTTCTTGATTTCTTTGAGGCACTTGCTTTTATTTTCACATAGTAGGTATTGTAAACCATTTTGATACACGTGACGATATAATCATTAAAAAATCAACCTAAAAAAAACTGACTTGATGTCAAAACTTTGGCTGAGATATAATGTTGTCAAGGTAAACATTCTCCAAAATCATACATATTTTTGAAATTTTCAATGCAGTACTCAACTGATTTCGATGAAATTTCTATGGGACCAACTCCGAAGAGCTCGCTCTGAAATATTGTCTCATCGATCAGAAACTGCCTTTTAAGCAGTACACGCCGGAGCCCGTTCTCGAAAACGGCAGCGCCAAGCTCTGCTGGGATCGGCCCATTATCACAGACAGGACTATTCTAGCGAATAAACCTGATATCGTGGACCGATCTTCGTCCAAGGTGTTTTTGGTAGACATAACTATCACTCATGACGAGAACCTCGTGAAGGCCGAGACCGTAAAGCAACGCAAGTACTTGGACCTTGCACACGAGGTGACCGAAATTTGGGAAGTTGTGTCCACCGAAATCATCCCGGTTGTAATATCCGCAAACGGTATGACCCCAGCCACACTAGTCAGAACCCTTGAAAGGCTTGAATTCGGCGGTTGTGCGCTTGCAGCACGCATGCAAAAAGTGGTTCTGCTCGACACTGCCCGAATCGTTCGCCGGTTTCTTTCTCTCGTGCCCTGATCCCCGACCGACTGTTCCGATTATCGCCTAAAAAGCTTTTACGCCTAAAAAGGTGTGTAGTGGTTATAATGCCCAATAATCTAATATATAAAATTCTCGTGTCACAGTTTTCGTTGTCATACTCCTCCAAAACGGCTTGACCGATTTTGATGGAATTTTTTGTGCTTATCCGGTATCTATGAGAATCGGCCAACATCAATTTTTTTTTATTTATATGGCAAAACAACGTTGGCCGGGTCAGCTAGTAATAAATATATTTAATGTAGTATGTGTATGGTGACACAATTTAAATGAAAGAACGATCATAATTTAACATACAAAAGGCGGCCTTATCACCGAAGAGCATTCCACCATTCAAAAAGGAAATAGTTTATTAAAATATAACACTCATAGATATTTCGACGACCGGCTGGCGTAGTGGTAACATATATTGCCTTCTATGCCGGAGGTCCTGGGTTCGAATCCCGGCGGCGGCGGATATTTGTGTGATGAACACAGATATCATTCGTCAAGTCATGGATGTTTATATGTTTATTTAAGTTTCTTCTAACAAAAAATATGTATTTATTCAATATGTATGTTTATATATTTAATAAGTATATCAGTTATCCATAACACAAGTTCTTTAAGAAACTTAATTTGGGCTAGATAATGTTGTGCAAGTGTCAGAAACATTTATCACTTTATTTGTTATTAAAACAGATATGATACAACTGTTGAAATCTTTCATGTGTCCGTATTCAAGCTAGCAAAAACTTGGGAAACGACTTGACGTTTTGGTTGTTCTGTCTCTGTACTTGTCATTTTGTGTTACGTGGTAAACACCTTGATGGTTTTGCCTTGGAATGAAACGTTTGTCGTTAAAACCTTTCAGAACGTAAAACAGGTAACTGTGTAGTTCCAGAGAACCGTGGTTACATTGTTTAAAGTGGATTTAAAATGTTGCATGTAATATACGATTTGAAATTGGATAGGTGGTGATTAAAATACAAGAAAGCATGGTAAATATTCTAAGAGTTAATTTAAAACAAAGTTAAGGTAGAAAATATTCACAAAATATGTATGAACAAAGTTATACATAACTAGGTACTCAAACCCTGGTTTTTCTGCTGATTAGATAGCCTATATCAATTGGCTCCTCTCTACTTAATTACATTTAGTTTCATAAGTGTATCAACTAATATTATTATGGATTATGTTTATGGCGGACTTCAACTATTCGATAAAGTTCCAAACTTTCATTGCTAATCGAAAAAAAGTCGAAATGCAAGTAGCGGGTGATTTTTTAAGAGTTGTTTTTTAAAAATAAATCTTGTAAAGTGTAGCTTACATCTAATGACGGATTTACGTTTTATAATTTACTAGCTTTATCCCGCAACTTCGTATGCGCTTAGCTACCGTTCTCGTGGAAATTTCAGAAACTATACAACCAGACACTCACTGAAAGAACCTTTATACCAAGTATCACACCCATGCACTATCGCATGCGAACGCCTCCAGCTAATTTCAGCCCATACTGCACTGGTTCTTCTTAAAATGTGCTTTGCAGTCCCGAAGATAACATACCTGTTGCGGACCGCTCCAACGTGGATTTGTCAGGATCAAGTAGAATCCTTCGACAAAAAAGTACTGCAGGTCTTTGAGTCTATTCTTAATGTGTCCCTGAATTCCAGCCAATGGGATCAAGCGGCTTTACCAATTCGTTACGGAGGCGTGGGGGTGCGGCGAGTGCAGGATATCGGTTTGCCGGCCTTCTTGGCTTCAGCGCACGGGGTGGTAGACCTAGTCACTCAAATAATATCAACTAACGGTGACAAGGTCTGCATTCCCTTCGTGGCTGGTGCTATGGAAGAATGGCACCTTCGAAATCCAAGTGCTGCAATCTCTGAGTTTCCTCACATCCAGCGCTCGTGGGATGAAATTAGTGCCAAAAATTTGTATAGTAGCCTTCTGAGAAATTCGGTGAGCGCAGAGTGTGCTCGATTGAAGGCAGTAGCGCAAATAGAATCAGGCGCTTGGTTGCACGCACTTCCATCCCCACAAATGGGCACCTTCCTTGATAATGATTCTTTAAGGGTAGCTGTAGCACTCCGCTTGGGATGCAAAGTATGCGAGGAACACACCTGCATATGCGGTTCAAGCGTAGATAACACAGGCCGCCACTCGCTGAGTTGTCGGCGATGTTCGGGTAGGTTTTCTCGCCACCATGCACTCAACGATATAATTCGCAGAGCATTGGTGTCTGCAGGTGTTCCTTGTGTCCTGGAGCCCCCAGGCCTTAGTAGGACCGATGGCAAAAGGCCTGATGGTTTGACCATGGTACCGTGGGAGAGGGGAAGGTGTCTGTTGTGGGACGTTACTTGCGTCGACACCTTTGCGGCCAGTCATATCGCAAGTACTATGAAAGTGTCTGGAGCCGCGGCAGAGTTGGCGGCCGACAGAAAACGTTTAAAATACTTAGCCCTCGCAGATAGTTACTCATTTATTCCTCTAGCAGTGGAAACTATGGGGTGCTGGGGCGAGGACACTAAAAAATTTATTAATGCTATCGGCCGTCGACTAAGGGAAAAAGAATGCGATCCTAGGGCCGGGACATTTCTGGGGCAAAGAATTGCCATAGCAATCCAGCGTGGTAATGCAGCGAGCGTCATGGGCACCTTTGCCCCGGATATTGCCAAGGGCCTTTTTGATTAGTTGCCTCCGCCACTAATGTTTGTTAGTTAGTCATAAGTTCATTCTAGTAATATTATTTTTTTGTAAATTTTAAAATTTTATGTTGTATTTTTTATTTTTATATATTAAATTTATAAATTATTTAAGATAACTTCATGTTAATGTATTGTCCGCGGCTCAGTTTCAAATCACCCGTTATTAAAATGAAAAAAATATGATTTCTGGAATCACAGGATCAACTAAATTAAATATTATCACTACAAACATGTAGGTACATTAATTACCATACAAAAGCAGTGCAACGTCTCAGCAGTTGTCGCAAGGAAATTACATCCGCCGCCCCGCCTTGCAGACGGGAGGGTGACAGAACTACACGGAATCATATTTGTTTAGCTGTGATCTGTTTAGCTGTGCTTTGTATGTTGATATTTGAATTGTGTGGATATTAGTACTACGTATAGAGAAGCTATCTCGAACAAAAAATGTATTATAGTCCGACGAGGATCTTTTGGCGGGTGGCGAAAATTTGAACTAACCACCGTCTTGGGAAATGTCACTTCATAACTTTTACCACTCATAATTATTAATGTACTTTTAAATTCAATTTTAAGATATAAAATACGCCAACTTTACAAAATATGAGCTGACTTATTGTAGTTATAAAATTGAAGAAGTTTTTTTCAGAAAGAAAAACAATTTAACGTCCATATAAATCTTTTTTGAAGAGTAAAGAAGCAAGATGCCTTTGGAATGTTTACATATTCCCATACTTTGAAAAAAACACTAAACAACATAATTTATTTCATTTTTTAAATTTCAATTAAAGTTACGACTTCATTAGAATTGTCTCTTTAGAAAGACTGTATGAAAAGTGAAGAAAGAATAGCAGATTTTTTACAAACCTTTCAAAATACGACAATCTCTACATACGAGTAGGTACCTAATAAAGAAAGTAGTGGTATCGAGGATGATGAGGAAAACAATTTATCATAAAAACATGTTTTTTTTTTTATGTAACTCTATTTTTAATACTTCTATTTTCTTGCTTAATTTTCTATTTATATCTTCAACCCCGTGTTTTTTACCACTTACGTTTTTCTCAAAGTTTACGCGACTTGCATTTTTGTAGTACTTAATAAAATGAAATAATTCCTGTTTTGAAATATGAAAAAACTAAAAGTGTATGCATTCATATTTTTCCCTGAGAAGAGGGAAATTATACTGAATGGTTACCCTTTCACCCTCACGCCCCTCTGACGTCATCATCTAAGCGTCAAAAAAGCCTTGTCGGACCGTACATTTTATAAAAAGAGCGCGGAGCATGCGCGGCATGGACTGAATTCGGCGCTGCAGCGGCTGCAGCGCTAAATCTAGCGATGACGTCTAATCACACTATTTAAAAAAACAGCGCTAGATCGCTTTAAATGAACAATTTCGTAGCTGCCAAACCGTCAAAACTCGGGAATTTCATGTTATTGAAATTACGTATCATCATCATAGATTAATATTGCAGAAGTGAAAAAACAGATTTTTTAACCTGCTTTATTGGAAAGCAAATAAAATGGAATGAATTTATTTAATATTCATGAAGTATCTAGCCCTAGGATGGTAACAGGGGTGCCCCAACACCCCACGCAAGCAATCACGCGCCGATTAGTTGAAAAATATTAGCTGTATCGCTCTAACATTTTGTGTATTCTTTTCTCTTACCGCGATTCATTAGTAGCCGTTGCGCGGTGAGAGCGGCAACACGTCAATTTCGGTCTGCAGGTATGTGTGGGGTGTTGAGTCACCCCTGTTACTATTTACGTAGGTGTTTTCTTTTGTTACTGTATTTTTTTATATGCTATTTTTAGTTCATTATGGCTTTTTGTAATGATGAAGAGCTTGAGCGGTACTTAAATAATATTGCTGAGGATGATGAGAGTGAAATAGAGCCATTAGAGGCGGAGGAGACTTTTGAAAATGAAGATAACGTCTCCGTGCATTCCGAACAAGACGCCATTGTTTCCGGTTCAGACGAAGATGATGTGCCTTTGATAATTGGTTCACCTCGGTGCCTGTAGCAGACCAGTTACTGAAGGAATATCGACTGACTTGTATTGGAACTTTACGTAAAAATAAACGTGAGATACCACCAGCTTTCTTACCGAATAAATCAAAGTCTGCTTTGTCCTCTCAGTTTGCATTTGATCAAGAGAAAACGTTAGTCTCCTTTACTCCAAAGGTAAACAAATCGGTGATATTGCTATCTACTATGCACAATAAGGAAGAGATCAATCCCGTATCGCATAAGCCAGTTATAATACTTAGATGATTACGATGCGACAAAGGGAGGTGTCGATACCTTTGACAAAATGATGCACAATTACACGACTGCGAGGGGTACTCGACGCTGGCCTCTTAGGTTTTTCTTTGGTATGTTAGATCAAGCAGATATCAACTCTATGATTCTTTACCTAGAAGCTAAGCATCCGAACACGCCAGCTAATAAATACACTGCAGCTAGCCGAGCCACACATGAGACGACGACGCCTGGAGTCATATTTACCTCGACAGCTATCGGGAAATATAAGGGCTATTCTAAATGTCCCCGAAGAAGTTCCAGCTAGTGAACCTCCCACTAAATTGCAAAAACAAGCTCGATGTGCATTGTGCCCTCGAAAGAATGACAAAAAAGTGAAGATTTTTTGTTCAAAATGCAAAAACCTGCGTGTCCTGAACATCGTGTAGAAATTTGTCTCAATTGTGTTTAAGTTGCCAGTTTTTTTTTTTTCAAATCTTATTTCGTTTAGTAACTGATTGATCTCAAGAAGAGTGTTTTTTTAGTTTGTTTTAATAGTAAAAAGTTTTATTTTTCAGTAAACAAAAGATTTTTATTCATTTAATTATCATGGGGTGACGAGGCACCCCTGTTACTATGCGTGTTCCTTTAAATTATGTTACCATCGTAGGGCTAGAAGGTATATTCATGAAAATTTGTACGAGTAAATATATTTGCCAGAAAGAGTTTACAATATTCTTCTTGTCTTCTACCTAATTGAACGGGCAATAATTAATCTTATGCCCGCACGCAGCGATTCGTCACTGCTTTAAATAAAATTTGATTAAATAAATTACTCACCAAAATCCAGCAATCACGCACAAACAACGCCGTTCAAGGCGGCGTGGCGGCAAGTATATATAATAGATATGTAAGGAGGGGAATATTAAAAAGATAGGAATGGGGATATGTTTATAGTACATAGATATAATATTCACTATTTTTACCAACAATATTTTTGATTTTTAAGCTGATTCAAACAAATACTTCACATAAACCGTAACCAAATCTATCACAGTCGAGGCGCCAAGTCACCAGAGTATCAAACCACAAAATACTTTGACGTTTTGACCTCTATCAAAAAACAATTCGTCTTCGTTCATTGAAGCAAAACCACCGACTAGCGCCACCTATGGTAACTGGAGCGAACACCTCTGAAGAACAACTAATAATTTGACTTTGCATTATTTACTATGGACGTAGGATTTTTTTAATTATTAAGTTATTCGTTGCATTGCACTTAACTTATAAGTAACGATAAGGATGCAATGTCTCCTTCAAACGGTACTCCAGAGCTGAAAAATAATAAGCTGATTTTCCAAACCCTGTGATAAACCGAAAGAATAGTAAGGGTATAATATAAAAGAAGTCGTCGCGGCGCCGCCGTGGTTACTGTGTGTATCATACGATATCACAGGTTACGCAACGTTCTGCGGGGTCGGTACCTGGATGGGTGACCGCCGAACATTCATTTCTCACGGCGACTTCCGTGCTTCGGAGGGCACGTTAAGCAGTCGGTCCCGGGTGCTGTAGACTTGTATACAGTAGTCTTTAGGGTTTGTCAGAAGCCATTTCGGCGCCCAGAAAATTCTTCGGAGCGCGGAGTAATTTTCTTAAAATTAATTTAAATGACAAAACACAAAATTATCAACGTTGTGAGCAATTCAATTAATTAAAATTTAAAGACAAATGAATAAAATTAAATAAATAATGTCTCTTAAATAAACTGAAATCTTTGAATCGAGTTAATTGTAAATATTTTGATAAGATAGTTAATAGTAAATTTTCAATATTAACTTATAGTCTATGATGTTGTGCTACAAAACTAAAATGTGGATGTGTTATCATGGCAACACTTACTTTTCAAACTTTTCTAAGCTTTTGACACTAGTATCACCATAACTCATGCCTTTATACCTAAGTGGCGGCTGAATCATTGCTCAAAAATCATGTGAGTGAGTACAAGGTGTCTTTCAAGTTCCAACCCATAGACACCGGGGATATTATTAAAACATTTAAGACAATTGATATTAAAAAGACAACTGACCTGTGGGGCATATCTGTTGAAATATTAAATTCTATTATAGATGTAATAGCTCCTTGCCTTGTTGAAATATTTAACAACTGTATTATTAGTGGGGAGTTTCCTGATTTAATGAAGCATAGTAAGGTTATACCTTTATTTAAGTTGGGTAGCACTACAGACGCTACTAATTTTAGAACAATTTCAATTCTACCTACTTGTAGTAAAATTTTTGAAAAAATTATTCTTAATCAACTCTTGGCCCATTTCACCTATAACAATTTACTTCATAATAAACAATTTGGATTTACAAAGGGCCGTTCAACAACTGATGCTGGTGTTGAACTATTTAAAATAATCACTGGTGCCTGGGAGAGGTCACAGGATGCCCTAGGTGTATTTTGTGACCTATCTAAGGCATTTGACTGTGT
Organism: Stenoptilia bipunctidactyla; assembly: GCA_944452665.1. Taxonomy (NCBI): domain Eukaryota; kingdom Metazoa; phylum Arthropoda; class Insecta; order Lepidoptera; family Pterophoridae; genus Stenoptilia; species Stenoptilia bipunctidactyla. The sequence goes on from OX101723.1 coordinate 907,557, forward strand.
TTAGCATGACATTCTCATCAGGAAACTCCATCACTATGGCATCAAAGGCACTGACCTCAAACTTTTGAATTCTTATCTAAGTGATAGAATTCAGAAGGTTGAGGTTAACCGGAAAAGGTCGGCTGGGTCGGTTGTGAGAATGGGAGTGCCTCAAGGATCAATTCTGGGCCCATTTCTGTTTCTAGTCTATAATATAAATGATCTACCCTATATGGTAGGCAATAATCATGAGATTGTATTGTTTGCTGACGACACATCATTAATTTTTAAAATGATAAGACAGAAAATAAACTATGACGATGTAAACAATGCTCTCGCAAATGTTGTTCAGTGGTTCAATATAAATAATCTAGCGTTCAATGATAAAAAAACTAAATGTATAAAATTCTCTGCACCAAATCTAAAACAAGTTGAGTCTGATCTACGGCTTAATGGGAACAGATTGAATCTAGTAGATAACACTGTTTTTCTTGGAATTACCTTAGATTCTAAATTGCAATGGGGCGCCCATATCTCACAACTAGTGAGTAGACTTAGTTCTGCAGCGTTCGCGGTAAAGAAAATTCGCTCATTGACTGATGTTAATACAGCGAAGCTGGTATATTTTAGTTATTTTCATAGTATAATGTCCTATGGCATCCTACTTTGGGGAAATGCCGCAGATATTGACACGATATTTACACTGCAGAAAAGGGCTATTCGTGGAATGTATAAACTTGGAAACAGAGAATCTCTTCGAGAAAAGTTTAAAGAGATTGGTATCTTGACCCTTGCATCACAATATATTTATGAAAACATTATGTATATTTATAAGAATAGTAATAAATTTAAAACTAGGAAAGATAATCATGATACAAATTACTCTGTAAGGACTAGGAACGACCATAAGTTAGCGTTTCCTAAATTAAGGCTGGCTAAAAGCAGCAAATCATTTATTGGAATGTCAATACGTATATATAACAAAATTCCGAAGTCAATTCAATCCCTGCCATTCAATAAATTTAAATCAATCATTAAAAACACTCTATCTCGAAAAGCTTATTATAAAACTAAAGATTACTTAGATGATAAAAAGGCACGGGATTAAGCACAACAGGATATTTCTAAAAGTTTCTAATTACTTAATAATTTTGTTTACAGCTTGGCTGTGCAGTGTATGTATGACATGCTGGTGACTGTCCCACTCACTTATTTTTTTGTCAAAACATCAGCAAGAACGTCATGCTCCCTCAGGCGGCATGGCTAGTGGTAGCGTCGGGTATCGGGTCACCCTCTTCCCTAAAATATGGTTGAGGAGGGTGATGGCTGGTGCTTGCGTTAACTCGTGAACGGGTGCTGCTAGCAGTGCCAGGTCGTTTTGCTAATGATACTATGACTATTTTATTCCATTCTTGTTCAAATACTCTGGTCCCAGTTTGTCATATTCGTATTGTGCATCCATAGCTAATTGCATCTGCTATGTAAGCAATTTGGTTGTGGCATGACATTGGCTCTCACAATTAGCTGTCTTGTGTTTGTTTTTTTTTCATGCCACGGTCAATTTGTACTGTACCTATTTGTATTAATTTGATAAATCTGACTGAAAAAGAGTGCCAATAGTTTTTTTCCGCCGGCTTTTTTTGTCTCTTGGTCTACTGTAATATCTTATTTAACAACTATCAACAACTAGTTAAAGCCGAAGTATGTGATGACTGACTTCATCAAGTGTTTTGTGAAATTCCTAAGATGAATAAAACTTTTTGAATTTTTTTTTTAAGTTTGCATTGGGGGCACACATTAGGAGCATCAGTCTGGGTAATTTTTATTTAAAATATCGTTTCATTGGCGTATACATATAAATATTATAGCTGTTATATACAGAAGGCAGCAGATCAAGCTTTACATTACCTGTCAAATTTCCCCAGCCAATTTTAACTTAATGTAAGGGCATAGAGTTCAGATTCAAGTACTTTTTTTGACGGATTTGTAACTCTTGATATGCTGCCCTCTGCTCATTAATTAGCATACAGTGCACCATATCATTAGTAGTCACAAGGAGAATACATCCGCCACCGTGTAGACAGGCGCACTGACACAACTAGCAATCATATTTTCAATCGACTTCAAAAAAAGGAGGAGGTTCTCAATTCGTTTGTATGTTTTTTTTTGTGTCTTTGTTACACGATATTTCAGTCAATTCTGAATTGATTTTGAAAATTCTTATTTCAAATGATAGGGGATACTTCATTGTTGGTCCCATATCAATTTCAATGAAATCGGTTGAGTATTTCATTGAAAATTTCAAATTTTTGAAACATTATGTATGATTTCGGAGAATGTTTACGTGATGACACTATAAGGCTGCGTCCCCAGTAGGCAAACTGTTAGCGGCCGACTGAGTATGCGGCGGATCGATTTAGTACGCCTTTTCATATATTTGGAATGGAGTGTTCACAGTTTGATAGTTTTGCGCTCACTGTACGCAGTTTGCAGCGTTACGCGCGCCGACTATCTCAGTGAGCGGCTGACTCTCACATGACGTACGAAAATTGATTAGAGTTTGCAGCTATCTCAAATTTCAGTTCGCCACAAATTTGCGGCTCACTCAGTCGGCCGCTAATTGTTTGCTTACTGGGGACGCGGCCTAAGTCGGCCGAAGTTTTGACTTGAAGACAGTTTTTTTAATGCTCTGCATTCGTTGATTATTGTACGATTATAACATTAAAGATCTTAAAAATATGATGAAAAAAAGAAAATAACTGTTACCTACCTACAAGTTAAGCTTTGCAATCAAGTTTAAGTTAAAATACGGGGAAATATTGTACGTAAAAATGTCTTTCAATGTCCAATTATTGACTATTAACTACTAAGTTAAAAGGTTCCGTTGCATTCCTGGCCGCAACCTGTGCCAAATTTTAGGATCGTGGACATTATTCACAAATTAAACAAAAATAAAACATTTAAAGTGAATCAGTAATTTAGGTGTACAAACGAAATAACAAAACGACGGTGTTGCCATAAATCTCCACAGTTATCCAAAATGGCCGGAAGTACTTACTGTATGTATGTACTCATTCTATCAATAAAATGTGTTCCAAACTTATAGATTTGTCTGTGGTTTTTAGAATGTATAAAAAAATAACAAAAACTTTAAAAAATGTATTATTACTTCGAAAAACAAAACCATGCCGCCAAGTGACTTAGTCGCGTTCCGGTATGATGTTTAGTGTAGCCATTTAGGAGGGTAGGTCTGAGTAATCGTGCTGCATTTGAGAACTGTTTTCAACTCGTAGGATAGTGACTCATCGGGTAACTCGTTTTGGATGGTAGTGGGATCCGAAGCACGGTGCACCGCTGGCCGACCGCAGGTAGTAGGGGGCCCAAGTAGCATGCCAGCCACATGCGAAAGGCTGCCCCGCCACCTCGCGAAAAATCCCGGGAGGCTCCATCGTGCCGGTTGGCGACCGGTTGGAGAGGACCCGATGGCGACCTCGGGGGGGTTCGGGCGTCCCCGCAGTCTCCAGGCGAGTTCCCCAATGGTGCGTTGTTCCCTACGAGTTGCTTGGTTCCATTTGCAGCGCTTCACTCAACTTCCTATTCTCCTCCCTATGCACTCCACTACCAATCTACAATGAAAGGTCCTAAAAAGAGTAAGGTTCAACAGCGGTTGCACTTCCTCTCCCTCAAAGTGCACTTCTGTAACATCCGTGGAGTGCACTCCAATCTGAATGATGTCCACCACCATCATGAGACGGAGAGACCACACCTACTCTTTCTGACGGAGACGCAGATCTGCGATCCGTCAGACTCGGCATACCTTGGTTACCCAGGCTATATCCTGGAGTCTCTATTCCGCCCGCACGCCGAGGTGTGCATGTATGCCAGTGACGCGATCTGTTATCAGCGTCTCCGTTACTTGGAAGTGCCGGACCTTTCAGTCATGTGGGTTCACGTAGATACTGGCCTAGACCAAGTGGTTTACGCCTGTATCTATCGTTCACATAGCGGAGATCGGGAGACAACGAGGCTTATGGAATACCTTGGCAATACAGCAGATAAGATTCAGCAACGTTTTCCCATGGCGCAGTTGGTGTTTCTGGGGGATTTTAATGCTCACCACGGGCAGTGGTTATACCCGTATCAGGACACTGACCATGCTGGCAGAGAGGCCTTTAAGTTTTCGCTGACTTATGGTCTCTCACAGCTTGTTAACGAGCCTACGCGCATCCCCGACGTTGCTGGCCACACTGCGTATTGCTTGGACCTTCTGCTGACAACCGATCCTGACAGATACTCGGTGTCCCTCACTGCACCTTTAGGGACATCCGATCACTGTATGGTGAAATCTGTATCGCTGTACTCGCCATCTGACACCCGCCCAAAAGGCTCCAGGCGAGTATGGCGTTACAAGTCAGCAGATTGGGATGAAATGCGACATTTCTTCGCATCTTATCCATGGCGGCAAACTTGTTTTACATCAACCGATCCATCGTGCTGCGCTGATGCTGTCTCAAGTGTGATAGTTCAAGCAATGGAGTACTACATTCCCCACGCTGACCTATCCCTTGAAACCAAAGCTTGCCCATGGTTTAATAGTTGCCTTACCGCTGAAAAGCGAAAGCGGGAAGTATACAAAGCCTGGGCAAATGCTCGCAGAAGCAAAGCCCTGGATTCGCATGAACTTAAGAAAATATACAATGCTGCCGCCAAGTCCTGCAAAAAGGTGATCAAAAGAGCTCGTTTTGCCCACATAGGCCGTATCGGAGACAGAATAGCAGCATACCCTTCGGGAAGTAAAGCTTTCTGGTCCCTTGCCAAGTCGGTCGAAACGAACTTTTGTCGCCCGTCGCTGCCTCCACTGAGGAAACCCGATGGTTCTCTGGCCCACACTGCTAAGGAGAAATCAGATTTATTTGCTAGTATCTTCGCGGAAAATTCTCGTCTAGATTGCCAAGGAAAAATCCCACCTCAATTACCTCAGTTCGGACCTACAACGGGCACCGTTCACATTCGCCAAAAGGAGGTTCTTAAATGCTTGCTGCACCTAGACGAGAACAAAGCTAGTGGTCCAGACGGTATTCCTGCAGTGGTCCTAAAACGCTGCGCAGCTGAGTTGTCTCCCGTTTTGACGCGTCTCTATCGACTTTCATTGGAATCGGGTAAGGTCCCCAAGTCCTGGAAGCTTGCTAACGTACAGCCAATACCGAAGAAGGGAAGCCGAGCCGATCCTGTCAACTATCGACCACTTTCAATCACCTCCATACTTTGCAAAGTCATGGAACGTGTATTGAATAATCGACTCCTGGCATACCTCGAGACCAACGAGCTCCTAAGTGATAGCCAATATGGTTTCCGCAACGGACGCTCGACCGGCGATCTTCTCGTGTATGCCACTCACTTATGGAGTGAGGCCTTGGAGGGTCATGGTGAAGCAATAGCTTTATCCTTAGACATCTCCAAGGCCTTTGACAGGGTCTGGCACGATGGTCTCTTAAGCAAGCTTCCAGCATATGGCATACCAACCGGGCTCTGCGACTGGATATCTGATTTTCTGAGGGAACGGTCGATTCGAGTAGTCTTAGACGGCTACTCCTCTGACCTAATGGCAATTAATGCCGGGGTACCTCAGGGATCTGTTCTCTCTGCAACTTTATTCTTGCTGCACATTAATAACCTCCTAACACCAGGCATTATTGGATATGCTGATGACAGCACTGTTGTTGAGAGATATATATCTAATGCGCGAACGAGCGCCCATGAAATCCAGGTTTTGAGAGAGTCTATGATTGAGCGCGTTGATTCGACCTTGCGGAATGTGTCCGATTGGGGCGAATCTAACCTGGTCAAATTCAACGCGTCCAAAACTCAGGCGTGTCTATTCTCCGCAAAAAAGAGCACCTTCACATTTACGCCCACTTTCCAAAATGTATCTGTCCCCATCACTGACCATCTAGGGCTTTTAGGCGTAACTGTAATATCCGGTTTAAACTTCGGTCAACAAATTGAGTCTATGGCAAAAATGGCTTCCAAAAAATTGGGTATCATCTCGAAGGTCCGGCGGTACTTCAGCTCTGAACGGCTGCTCAACTTATACACAGCCCAAGTGAGGTCGTGCATGGAGTACTGTAGTCACCTTTGGGATGGTTCTGCGAAATACCAGCTCGAAGCGCTAGACTCCGTTGACCGAAGAGCCCGTAAATTAATTAACGACGTCGACCTTACAACCAAAAAGCTGCAGACCTTAGAGCATCGTCGTAAGGTTGCGTGTTTAACCGTGTACTACAGGATACATTTTGGTGAGTGCGCCAGTGCTCTGTTTGAACAAATTGAACCCTCACCCTTTTACCATCGGACTACTAGACGCAGCCAGAACTTCCGTCCGTATGTGGTAGATATTCCGAAAAGTCGAACTAAGCGCTTTGACAGTTCCTTTTTGATACGGGTCGCCAAGGTTTGGAATGAACTGCCTGCGTCTATTTTCCCTGACCAGTATAGTCCTAGTACTTTTAAGCGTCGAGTGAATAGGTTTCTCGTGGATGGACGTGTAACACCTTAGTCTTCATGTTCACTTAACATCAGGTGGCATGGAAGACAAACGTCCCATCCATAATTCATTAAAAAAAAAAAGCATACGAGTTTTAAAACAAAAAGTTAGAAAACGGTTAATGAGAGATGATCTTGAAAGGTCAACATACTTAATGTATGGAAGTGACATTTCACCACTACTAATATCTATCAAAAATACACAATATTTTATGAATTCGGTTTGCTTTTCTTATTGAAATAATATTTTACGTCCAGGCAGAAATCAAAAATATAGGAATTTCAGTAAAAATATGACTTCAATATGGCGTCGTTCGTCACCTGTTGTCATTGTCGATTGAAGTAGTTTTTCTTAATGTCCACGAAAAGTAACTATTAATTTAATTAACACATATTTTAAGTGTTTCCATAATCGTATTCAGCAACTATTTTCTTTGGCACAGGTGCTAGCCAGACGTCCATACTAAAATGAAACGCGTTATTTAAACAAAACACAAGTAAAACTCGATTTTATTTAAAAGGCAATCAAATTTAACATCGACGGTAATTTAACAGCTACAGTTACACATCCTCATTTCAAGCACGAAAGCATGCTTTAATTGTGCCCTTCTTACGTAGTAGCATGTGTGTCGGAATGCTGCATGTACATGCCACCAGGAGTGCGGTTGGAAGGAGGCGTGCTTTAAGCGCTTCTAACAGGTTTGCTTATTGAGCATGATAGTATCGATCAGTCGTTCATACTTAAATTAATAAGCATACTTAAAACTAGCATGCCTTTAATGCTAGCAAGTGATAGCTCAACAGTACCTTTAGAGTTTGACCTTACAGTAATTGATAATAATATTAAGATAGCATATGAAATAAAACACTTTTTAACCGGTTTTATCGCATATATTTACATTTTAAATTTTAACTCGATCTTTCGGTGTCTGCAGACCCCGTGGTCACGAGCGACTGAAGTGGGAAGCGTCGGATTGATAAATAGAAAAAGTTATACATCATCATCATCTATTTCAGTTAAATACTTAAAAAAAAGTAATAGGTAAGTGTAATTTAGCAGTGGTAATTAATCTGTAGGGTCGATAAGGAGAGCTCTACCGCCACTAGATAGGGCGGTATAGGGCCTATCAAAAAAAAGCGATTAATCAGAGCGCTGAGCGCTTAGTTCACTTCAGTGTTTCTCAGTGAGTGTGTTTTTTTCTTTTTGATCAAATTGAACCCACTCCTTTTTACCACCGGACTACCAGACGCAGACAAAACTTCCATCCCTGTATAGTGGATTTACCAAGAAGTCGAACAAAACGCTTCGATAGTTCCTTTTTCGTACGGATTACCAAGGTGCGGAATAATCTGCCTGCGTCTGTTTTTCCTGACCACTACAGTCCTGGAACTTTTAAGTGTCGAGTGAATAGGTTTCTCGTGGATGGACGTGTAATACCATAGTCTTCATGCGCACTTTTCATCAGGTGGCATGGAAGACTAACGTCCTATCCTCACAATATAAAAAAATCTGAAGAGGAATGAGGTATCACTGACTATTTCACCACTTCGGCAATGAAGTGTTTCGGCATTATTTTACTAAGAGCCAGTTCTTTCATAGCCTTAATACTGTCATCTTCGATCTCATAGGCACTTACTTTGATATAGAGGTCAAACGAGGATTTAGTAATCTATGGAAAAAAAATTGTATTAAGAAATCATCCGGAAAAAAATATATTTTGAAGTATTTATTTTGGTCCATATTCTACGCGTATTAAAATGTATGTGTAAAGTTCTAAAGGAAACAATTACACAAAACCACTTAAAGAAACCGAACTTATGACACCTCCGCCGTATAAACTCCCTACTTTTAAGTTTTAGAAAGTTTTTAAAGCCAAAATAGATTACGTAAGAGGCGGTAAAATAAAAATTTAACATGAAACTTTAGTTTGGATGGCTGCCAAGTTAAGTGGCTTGACAAAAACACTTTTTGCTGAAACTTGAAACAAAAATGGCTATCTGTATGCTTCTGTATGCATCAGCACTTTTGGACGGTTAGTTTGCTAAATGTTTTGTAAAGATAGTTTAAAAAACTTAAAAAGAATAATATCTATTATTTACTTCAGTTCCATGGTTTGTAGGGATTCAAATTTCAATATGAAAACTCCTTAATTAAAACAATTTACAAAATTCGTACCTAAAAAACGGAATCACTTATTGATGTTCATCTGTCTGTCAGTTCAGCGAGTCTGTAAAGACTTTTTTTTTTAGAGAAATCGACAATAGACTCAAAATTTATACCAAATATTTAAGTCTGCAATATCATAAAGCAGATAAAACTCAAACATTTTGCCACAGCTACCAATAGATACAGCCATTTATGCCACATACTTTTACGTTTAGACAACAAACTTGAACAGATGTGGGTAAATAAACTAAAACTATAAAAAAGACAATAAATGACAACGAACATTATATTTCGCAGCTTAATTCTTAGCGATTTAAGTTTACATGTTGTAGTGGCGCCCCCAGGCGTCACCCTTGCACGTATTTTTATAGGATATTTTAATTTTTAGTTTGGTCACACCAGAGCAACACTCAAAATTCAAACAAAAAATATCTAACAACGCCTCTTTACTCGGAGTAACCTGCAGGACTTTCATTACGTGTTTCCGTGCCGAACCCTTCGCACGTCAACAGAGCTCCGACAAGCAATTAGTATTTTTTATAATTTTGGTGCCTCGCACTCAACATGGGGAAGAAAAGAAGTAGTGAAACAAGTGAAGAAAGGATTGAAAGAAAAATACGCCGTTTGGAAGACAAACTCAGGAAACGAAGAAAACAAATAATTTATTCGTCTGAGGACGAACTGGAATGTAAGTACCTATAGAGGCAAATATCCTCTTTTATTATTTGATGTACGTGTTGCGAGCAACTAAAATTGGGGTTGTTTCCTACACATTTAAAACCTTACCTAAGGTTTAATTTATGAAAAATGCGCAATTGCCATTCTTGGGGCTCTTGTCATTTTAAATATTTATAGGTAACAACATAGTTACCCAGTTAAGAATGAGACTGCTTTTTCACTTTATTAAAAAGAAACTATCATTCAACAGGTCCTCCACACCTTTCCGTCGAGACAAGTACGAAAATACCCTACGAGCACGAAATATTTTCACCGCCCGACGATGCACCGCACGCCGAGCACGAGCGAACATCGTCGATGATGCCCGAGCCCTTGTTGCCAACCGAGGCTATGTTGCCGACGGAGACCGAATCGCCGCCGCCTGCTACAGGCATCGCCGCTGAATCAATAGCAAATGACGAGGACATGCCTTTGGATGACGAAACTCTGTTTCTTTTGGGTGAAGCGCCAGAAGCTGATATTACTTTTTCTAAGCAAGTTCACAAAGATTTGGCCGCAAGATGGCGTGAAATTCTTAAAAAGGGACTTAATAAGGAAACGAAAGGACAATTACTTAAAGAGTACTTAATACCTGAGAACTGTGAACTACTAGTTCCTCCAGTATTAAATTCCGAAGTAAAAGTAGCTTTGGCAGAAAACTTTGTGAAGCGTGATGCTTCGATGGCCGCCAGACAAAGACATTTAAGTGTAGCCGTGGCAGCTCTAACACAAACTGTGAATAACTTGATTTCTAAATCGGAATACAAATTATTAAAACAAGACGTTCTAAAGCCTGTAAGTGATGCCTGTCGCATTTTATGCGAAATGCACCATTTTGAAACGCAAACAAGAAAAAAATTCGTTATTTCGTCAATTAATTCCGATATAAAGGAGACCTTGATAAACTCTAAAACTGATAAGTATCTGTTTGGAGAAAATTTACCAGAGAAATTAAGAGATGCCAAAAGTATTCAAAAATCTGCAGAAGCCCTAAAGATAAATCATAAAGTCGACCAAAGAAACTCTGCTTCAACTAGTAAAAGCCGGGGAAACTTCAGGAGCCTGTATCTCCGGAGGCCGGATACAGCGAAGACTCAAATGGCCCCACGCCTGCAGACCGGATATGCACGGGGGCGCGCAGCATACCGCGCGCCTCGGGATCCACCGGCGGCACCGCCGCCGCCGTTCCAGCCTTCGTCGTTCCCCCCACCGCCGCCTGCGCCGTACCGCAAGACGACTCGTCGTTAGACGAGGTAAGATTTGCTGGTCGCTTACGTCACTTTTACTTGAATTGGACTAATATAACTTCGGATACAACTATACTAAATTGGATTAATGGCTACCAAATACCTCTTAAAAGTAAACCCTTACAAGACAACTTTTTAAATAATAATAATAATTTTAAAAATCACACAGAATTCGAACCTTTGATCTCTAAATTATTAAAAATAGGAGCTATTCGTAAATGCACTTTCGATGTAAATCAGTTTTTATCGCCTATATTTCTAATTCCAAAGTCCAATGGCGATAAAAGATTCATACTAAATTTAAAGAAATTCAATAACTTTGTAGACGTCAAGCACTTCAAGATGGAGGATTATAGGACGGCGTCAAATTTAATTACAAAAAATTGTTTCATGGCTACTATAGATTTAAAGGACGCATACTTTTTAGTAAATGTTCATAAATCTCATCGAAAATACCTTCGTTTTCAATATCGGAATTGTATTTACGAATTTACATGTTTACCCTTCGGCCTTTGTACAGCTCCTTACGTCTTTACAAAGTTATTAAAACCGGTCATAGAACACTTGAGGAAACAAAATATTCTGTCGGTGATTTTTTTAGATGATTATTTGTGCTTTGGTGAAACTTATGATGAATGTGTTAATAATGTCCAAATTACAATGCGATTATTACAACAGTTAGGTTTTATAATCAACAAGGAAAAAAGCAGCCTAATACCAAGCCGTAGATGTCAGTTTTTAGGTTTTATTTATGATTCGACAGTTATGAAATTAGAATTACCCACCTATAAAAAAGAAAAAATAAAACATTTTTTAAATGGTTTTATCAATAGAGAAAAATGTAATTTACATGATTTCACAAGATTAGTAGGTCTATTGATATCAGCTTGCCCAGCTTTGGACTACTCATGGCTGTACACAAAAAACTTTGAAGCACTTAAGTTTAAATATTTATCCAATAACCCTAGTTATAATCAGACCGTTTTATTATCACAAGAAGTTAAAGTGGATTTAAATTGGTGGAAGAACAATATTAATAATAGTTGTAGTAAAATCAAAAGTAACAATTTTGTACTTGAAATTTTTTCCGACGCTTCTCGCTCTGGGTGGGGTGCATTCTGTAATGGTAAAAAAACCTATGGATTTTGGAATGAACGCGAAATAAAACAGCACATCAACGAGCTGGAATTAAGAGCTGCTTTTTTCGGGTTAAAATATTTTGCAAGACAGTTGACTAATTGTGAGATTTTACTTCGTATTGACAATACTACTGCAATATCTTGTATAAATAGAATGGGCAGTGTGCAATACGGCCACTTAAATGTTTTAAGTAGGTCAATCTGGCAATGGTGTGAAAGTAAAAAGTAACATATTTTAGCATCTTACATAAACACGAAAGACAACTATGAAGCTGATGCACTGTGTTAAATTTTCAGACACGGAATGGGAACTTGGAGATATGGCATTTAGTGAAATAAAAACTTGTTTTGGGGATTTTGATATAGATCTTTTTGCTAGCCCAATTAATAGTAAATGTCCAAAATATGTAACTTGGCAGTGTGATCCTAATGCTTGGGCGGTTGACGCTTTTACTTTATCTTGGAAAAATATGTATTTTTACGCTTTCCCGCCATTCGCAATGATTTTGAAAGTTATCAGGAAGATAATTAATGATCAAGCTGAAGGAGTCCTTGTTGTACCCTACTGGCCAACACAGCCGTGGTTTCCCCTATTTAAGAAAGTCGCCAGCTCTCCATTGTTAATTTTTGAGCCGAATATTGAATTATTAAAATCTCCTTCCAGATTGCCACACCATCTGCATTCGACACTCCGCCTAGCTGCCGCGAAATTGTCAGCAAAACCTACTTGAACATAGGTTTTACAAGACCGTCTGTCGAAATAATGGTAAATGCCCTTTCCGAAAATACTTACAAACAATATAATAGCGGCCTTAAGAGCTGGGTCACATTTTGTAGAAACCACGGTTATGATTATTCCGTTAATTCAGTACCAAATATTGTTGAATTTTTAACTGAGATGTTTAACAAGGGTGCGAAATACGGCACTCTTAATTCAGCTAAATCCTCACTAAGCCTATTATTTAATAATTTACATAACGATCATAACATAAAGACATTTATGAGGGGGGCTTTCAGAATGAGGCCTACGAAACCCAAATACGATGTGAGTTGGGATCCCAACATTGTATTGTCATATTTAGCAGATCAATGGCCTAATGAGGACCTCACTCTGGAAGTCCTCACTAAAAAAACCGCTACGTTATTGGCTCTCGTCACAGCTCATCGAGTGCAAACTTTGTGTCTAATTAAAATAGATAATATTAATATCAATAATCCAAACGAGCTTTTGATTTATATTCCAGATAATATTAAAACCTCTAAGCCAAATGCATTACAACCAGTACTTAAACTGCCTTTTTATAAAGAAAACCTCCGTATTTGTCCAGCCTCTTGTTTAAATACATATTTAAATAAAACAAAACATCGACGAAGTTCTGAAAAACAACTCTTTATAAGTTTCAAAGAACCTTACTGCAAAGTAACCACACAAACCTTGAGCCGTTGGATTAAAGATATTTTATTTAAGAGTGGCTTAGACACCTCAATATTTAGTGCTCACAGCACCCGTCACGCGGCTACGACGACAGCCAATAAACTAGGGGTGAATATTGATATTATAAGAAAAACTGCAGGATGGAGTAACTCATCCGCGACATTTGCAAAGTACTACAATAGAGAAATTGTCGATTCGAACTTTGCCACATCCTTATTAAATAATTTCTCTTTATAAATAAGAGTGTATCTTACTTTTGTTATATTTAATATGGTGATTATATAATAATTATCATATTTATTAATTGCTATCAAGAAACTAGCAAAATGTGATAATATGTAGTTGATTAAGAGGTTTATGTACCATGTAACTATTATTGAATTTAAGTAATTACTAGTGTAACTGAAATAATTTGATAATTAAATAAATTATTAGAATTGAAGGCATTTTATATTTGTATTCTCTAAACATCCTACAACATGTAAACTTAAATCGCTAAGAATTAAGCTGCGAAATATAATTGAAAATCAAACGAACTTGTGAAGTTCGATAACAATTATATAAGCAGCTTAATTCGACGCGATTTATTCAATCCCTCCCTGAATAACAATTGTTACTCATAGTATCTAGAGGTTCCTCTACCCCAGCCCAAGTAAATCAAATATAAAAAGCACAACACACGTAGGTAGGTATCTGCATACCTACGTGTGGGTGACTATGGATGGGGTATAAGGAGGTTCTTACTCTCAACTAATGAAAGTCCTGCAGGTTACTCCGAGTAAAGAGGCGTTGTTAGATATTTTTTGTTTGAATTTTGAGTGTTGCTCTGGTGTGACCAAACTAAAAATTAAAATATCCTATAAAAATACGTGCAAGGGTGACGCCAGGGGGCGCCACTACAACATGTAAACTTAAATCGCGTCGAATTAAGCTGCTTATATAATTGTTATCGAACTTCACAAGTTCGTTTGATTTTCAAGTAACGACACATAAAGAAAACACCCAAAATTTGTTAATCAACTTAAGAAATTCGTGAATTCGTACGTACGTAACTAAAGTCTGAGTCACACTTGGTCGGTTTTTGGTGGTTGTGTTGGTGTGGTGTGTCATGTTGTACTTTTAAGTCAAAAGTTGTCGTTATTTTATAAATACCACTAACTTGTAGAAATTAACACAATTAAACTCTAATTATCCTACTCTATGAAATAAAAATATAATAAATTAAAAATAACACTTAGTATTGTTCTAACATAAATAAGAATCTTATGTAGAATCTCGTACAATGGAACTCTTAAAAAAATGACAACAATTCTGCAACGCTCCGATTATATATCAATTTATTGTATTCACTATTTTTTAGGTGTTTTAATAATATCCATTTAAATAGTATAATATATCAACAAAAGGAATAGTTATAACTTAACAATATATAAATTTGGTACGATTTGAAGTTTGATATTCTGCGCAGCGTTTAAACTTTTAAACCCAACGCGATGTCGCTCAGTCACTCTCCTTAAAGACTACGAACAGCAAAGAAGGTGTTAAGTGTATATTCATTCCAGATAACCTAAAGGGGCAAAAAGCAGATGTTAGTAAACATGAATTCGAAGTTAATTTTGTTGCAGTCCATAATCCTAAATTATAAGCTCAATTTATTGAATATGAATGTGAAATATTTCTATTTTTAATTCTATTTTCAGAATTCAAACTGTAAAATGTCGTTCGAAAATATCGTTGACGAAAAATCTTTTGTCGGTTATACTGTTATGCTTTTTGTGAGCCTATTTTTATTTTCTTTGCGAATGAAAGACATCTATCTTATTGTTACCTAAATGTTTTTCTTTAGACAGTTTTTTAGAAATTCATTGGTTTACTATGTAGGTGTAAGTTTAGATAATTTATTTTTCAATAGTCTATTGTGGTTTATGACATTTGCGTTGAATCTCTTGATATAGAAATAAATTAAAGTAAAAAAGTAGATATTCAGTATTTTACTTTGTGTTTTATTATGAAGACAAGGTTTTAATTTGACAGGGTATAAAATAGATCAGATATCTCTATCACTTCTCAGTTTTTGAATTAAAATTAATCAAACAAACTGGCTTACCAACTAAGAGGTTCCTAAGTGAGTTTCTATTTCTCTACAAACCTGTGTTACAGAGACCGCATATCTAGATTTGTGTACCACTGCTTATGACAACCGTTTAAACTTTGGTATTTAACTTAAAAATATTTGTCGGTATACGAATTTGAAGAAGATAGTGTCTGGTATTTAAGTAGCCTACCTCTTTTTACAAACATCTCCCCCTGTACAGTCACTTTCATTAAGATGTACACACTTCGCAACTTATTATTTTATGATAAGGTTCAAATTCCAATAAAAATGTATACATTTTATGAGACGTGACTGTACATCATGCCCTACTACACCTCGTTAAATGTATTTTATTAGAACAATGATTAAGGTGTTCTCGTAGTGGTCACTCTGCTACTGCTTTGTATAAAGCATGTTAATATTTGAGATTATTTAAATTAAAAAAAAAACACAAAAACCAGTTAAATTGTTAAAGTACAAATATACACAATTCTATAAAATATTTAATAAAGTATGAATATAAAGATCAAACTGCATAATAAGCTTACATAAACTAAATTATAAATATAAACAAAATAAAATAATAAATGAAATCCCCAGACAATCACACCAACTACATGGCCCCAAACTAAGCAGAGTTTGTGATATAGGATACCATGTAGCGAACTAGGGGGGACCCTAGAATATAAAAAAATATATAAATAATATTTTGGTCAGTGTTGTTTTATCCTTTTTTTTTAGTTTTGACGTTAGGCATTCCTTGAAAAAAAACACAAACATTACTCTTCCTATTTTTTTATAATCTTGCCCAGAATTGGACAATAATACATTGGATTGGATAACAATATTTTTGTTTGATATTAGTCTGACCAGTTGTTACCGCGATCGCGTTCTAATAAAGAAAAATCTCGTAGGTTTTAGTATGTTTAGTAATGATACAAAAATATGCAATACATACCTATAATAAACCGACAAAGTAAATTTCAAGGTTTTTTTTATTAGTGATTTAAATTTAAATAAAACTACTTTTTAACCGGATTAATCGCGTATAATTTATATTTTACATTTTAACTCGACGTTTCGGTGTCTGCAGACCCCGTGGTCACGAGCGACTGAGGTGTCAGGCGTCAGATTGATAGTGGAAAAAGTTATACATCATCTCCATCTATTTCTCAGTCTTCGAGCGTAGCGTTCAGGGTTAACACAAAATGAGCTGACAGTGTCTCGAGTTTCAGGTGGTGCTGCTTGCTGGATGTTTGACTTAATATCTTTGAGAATAGGGTCCCATGCTGGTGATAGTTTCCAACCATCTTCTCTGTTGAAATAAGGGTTTTTGTGTGGTTTTGTTAATATCTTTTTAAGCGTATTAACTTGTCCCGCAGTTTTAGTTACTCTTTCTGATCTTGAATCCCATTGCAGGTCTTAATGGTAAATTTGAAAATAAAAAAAAATATATCTTAAAAATATGTTTTTCTTGCAGCATTATTAAGCAGTAAAAGCACCCTTTTCTTTATGGAACGGTAAAAAATTATACGCGATTAATCCGGTTAAAAAGTAGTTTTATTTAAATTATGAATCGTGAAAACTTAAGACAATACTATGATTTAAATTTGACATTCACTTCAATATTGACATTTCTTTATTTGTATAATATTATCAATAATTGACAGTAATGAAAATTGAATGTTATATTTGGAATTTAATTTAAATTTTAAAAATGGCGTAATTGTTAAACCTTAATCGAGGCTGTCTATCTTTTGAAATTGAAAATTTAAAGAAAATGTAAAATCATATTTTTTTGTTAATTTATTTATAATTTATTTGTACAATATATCAAAATGTAAACTTTGTGTAAAAATATGGCATATTAGCTGAAATAAATGATTTGAATTTGAATTAAATTACGTACAAGGATATTTCTCCAAAATTTCATTCTTTGACTGATTCATATGGCCAAAATAATATTTTATTTTAATATTTATTTATTCATTCACAAAATCCACAGCTCTTAATAATAATTAAAACATAAAAATAAATAATAATTCTGATAGCCATTTATGGATTTACATTATTTTAGTGTGTCTTCTAGACGGGTAACAAATTATTTGGTATATACAAAGCATTGCAATAATAAAATACTAATTAATTTAATATTTAAACACCAATTATAGATTAGATAAAAAATAAAAGGATTTGTTGACAGTCAGATTATAGAAATTAAAAAAAAAGGTTGAGAGGAATTCCCATCCATTCATCCATTGAGAGGAAAAGAAATTGAAGATATTTACTAACTGAAGATATTTGTTATTGTACAGAAAACTTAAAATGTTTAAAATTACAAAAACAATTAAATATTAACCTCCAATTAACCTACAGATATTTGTTACAGTAAAAAAATAAACAAATTATTTAATTTAAAAAAGAAACACAATGAATTCAATAAATACATACATACATACATACATAACGTCACGCCTGTATGCCTTATGGATTTGGCAGAACACCAGAGGTTACAAGACCATCTGATGTCAAGTTTGACAAATTTGGAGGTATTATAAAGATGGAGAGAGACTATTTAGTGTATTGTAGTGACAGCCTATCGCACACAAAAACGCCTTTAAAACCTCTGTCCCTTAACTGACTTTTACAGTATGCCAGTCCCAGTCCAGCATGGAAGAATATTCAATAAAATTTACAGCAATTAAAAAACTAAGTTTAATTAGGCGAGTGTAGGGTGAGTAGTGAGTGTGAGTGTGTTGAAATTGACTAGTTATTAAGGGCTTCACTTATTTTTATTTTGAAAGTACTTTTAGGGTCATGAAATAGGTCTGTTACGGAGCCAAATATTGTAGTGTACCTTCGTTGGATTTTGTTTATGACTGAGTTCTGAGCCTATGTTGTTTTAGAGTGTTCCGTGTGAAATAAGTTTGTGTGTCTAGCTCTTTTGTTAGGTGTCTTGAGATTGAGAGTAGTGCTGGTGTTTATCTCTGTTTTACATGCTTATATGAAAATATATATACCACACAACATGTATTTTAATGAGGGACCCGTTTTCGCTATGGTAGTTTTGAAGATAGTTTTGAAGATTGATGACTTATTAGTGACTCTTTTTGATCTTGAATCCAATTGCATGTCTTTATGGTTAAATGAAAATAACAAAAAATTATTTAAAAAAAAATGTTTTTCTTGCAGCATTATTAAGTAGTAAAAGGACTCTTTTCTTTATGGAAAGGTAAAAAACTTGTTTATTTTTTTATCAATATGGTGGTTTGATCATATGAATCCGAAATTTACCTAAACTCATGCGTAACTTAACATAAATACAGACTTTACCGTTGTTATTTTTTTACATGAATCTATAACCCAAAAGCATCACACGAACACAAATTGAAGTTTTAATTTAATAAAATAAATTTTATAAAGTAGGCATATGAATCAGAGTGCCACCTAAACCAAATACAGATGAATCAGGTATTTGCCTTCATGACACCAGGATATAAGCCACCTCTTCTAGCCCGTTCGTTGAACGACTTGCTTCTCTCTGATAGGTAGCGATATTCCTAATTTATTTACCAAGTACGGTTAAGCGCAGCTTATGCCATATTAATCAGTATTACACGCCGGATACTTCTTATTACCTTATTTTTAAAAACACGAATGTAGTTGAAATCACAAAAAAATATTTTGTTAGGGGTCAATTTATTACCTTTCGATTAAAATAATTATTCATTCATCAAATAGAAATTGATACATAGACCATTATGTTGCGGAAAATGACTAACGGACGCGCCATATGAATCAGGAGAACCAACTTTATTTTTTATTTTATACCTAGGCGACAATTATTGTAAGAATATAGTTTGCACTAGTAAAGGATAAAGCTAAGCTGTACCTAAAAAATTAATGCATTTATGAGCATTTGTGTTCACTATTTATAGAAATATATCCAGACATAACAAAAATTGTCTTTGGAGAAATACTCAAAAAACTTATGTAGGTAACTAATAAGTCACGAATGTAGTCACAAAAGTCTTTTGTTTAAGATTTTTCATCTTGTACGGTAATAAATTCCATAATTTGACAGCATTGGCAAAGAGCATTTTTTTTTCTATTTCGGAAGTTTTTTTAGAATTTTCTAGAATGTAGGGACGTGTCTTTTGATTTAGAAAAAAAATATCTGCTCACATAAATGGAGCAGAAATCCTCTCTGGGTTAAAAGTTTATTCAAAAATATTCAGAGCCCAAAACTCCAACGGTTTCACTACGTTAACGGACCACTGTTATTTTTCACGATATTCTGAAACATCGCCAAACATTTTTAGAAAGAAAATAGAAGGTATATACAAGTAAGCAATGAGTTCTTAAGAAATCTTTAAATGCAAAAATACTAATATTTAAAAATCATTACAAGTCTTCTTTAATAGGTACCGGTAAACTTCTTTAATAATAATATCTACGACATTTAAGGTACTTTCATTTGATGTCCCTTAACCTTGGGTGGACCCTATCATAATAGTAGTGTAAAGAACTGACAAATGTCCTCACAAACTTGCACATTTACAATTTGTATTGCAGGATTTGCATCAATAATACATTTCCTATTTGACCTGTTTTAACACAAATGTTAACCACGCAAAATAAATGACTGCCCGCGATAATTATTTCCACTTGTCAATAGATGTCAGTTCAGAAAAGTTATTAATTTTGAGCGGCGAGGAAATTTTGTAAAATGATAATGCAATTTTGGATTTTCGATAGTCATTCGTTCCATGAATCACAATTGATTAATGACGAAATTCAATCACAAAATTGTAAATATTTTCTTTTTGTTATGTGCCGTAGTTGTGATATTATTAAAAAAGTAAATTTTAATACGTTAATATGTAGTATTATTTAAGTAAGAGTATGACGGCCACTTTGGCGATGGGGTAAATCTCTCTGCCTCAGAGTTCGAGGTTCAATTCCCGCACGGCACAAGAAAAAATGTTTCGGATCTGGGCGTTTATAATACATAATATAAATATATAATAGGCGTATATCTCTTTACATATTTATTTATACCCTAGCTCGCTACACGGTATTTCATAACACAACCTTCGCTTACTTTGAGGCCATGTAGTTGGTTTGATTTTCTGGGGATTTCATTTATTAATTTTGCCCTCTTCACAAATAAATAAGTAGGCATAATTTGTATTTTCATGGTGTTTAGATAATGATTAATAAGTAATTTAATTTTTACAGCAAGTAATAAAATAGTAGGTGTAGCGTGTGGAGTCCGACCCTGTAAAAACTTGTCAAGTACGGCCCTGTATCCCTCACCTCCCGCTCGTATGAGGCCCGCACCCCGCGTCGCCTGCGCCGCCCGCTCGCTCGCTCGCGCCTCACGCGGCAGTCGAAATATGTCTTTCAACGCGGAGCGTACGCCGTTTTGTACTCCCGGGCGCGGAAACGAACATTTAAGTTTACGTATTTTGTATTGTTAAGATTCCTGGTTTGCGAATACATCTATTGTGACGTTCATCGGTGTTTGTCTTCATTAGAACCTTACCTAGTTTTAATAGATTCAAAATATGAACGTTAAAGTGGCTCCCAACGTTTCGCCCGAATCCAGTTATAGTTTGTTATAAAGTTTAAACTCAAAAGTGAATAGTTAACGTATCGACGCTTATGAACAATGCCGCCGCGTAAAGTTCGGAATGATAAAGACAATGAGTTGAGTTCAGAGGACGAATCGGTGAACACGGCTGTACCAGGAGGTGCTGCAGCACCTGTGCTTATGACCGGAGACCAGCTTTCTTCGCTTTTTGCCGCCTTTTCGAAAGCGCAGGCCGAAGCCAACCAGAAGCTTGTGGAGACTCTGCTTGCATCGCACTTAGGAGCGCCGCTGCCGCCTGCTGGGGACCCTGCCGCCGCTGTTTTGTCGCCGCCGTCGTCGCTTACACTCACCATGGGGAACTTATCCAAGTGCTCGGCGAGATTCGACGGTTCATCGCAACATTCTGAAACCGTGGAAGCGTTTATAGATGCCGTAGAGATTTACAAAGAGTGCGCGTCAGTTAGCGATGAGATGGCTCTACGAGGATTACCTATGCTGCTTCATGGAGATGCAGCTGTATGGTGGCGTGGAATACGAAGTGATCAAATGACATGGACGGAAGCTGTCAAACGTTTAAGATCGATGTATGGAGTGCCACGCCCCGCTTACAAACTTTTCAGAGATATATTCGCTAACGAGCAAGGATGTTACCGCGTAGACATATTTATAGTTCGGATTAGAGCTTTAATAGCAAAGTTACCCTACAGCTTGCTGGAGGAGGCTCAGCTAGATATGATTTATGGGCTTTTACATAAGCGGATCCGGAAACGCTTATCGAGGGACTTAGTGACTACTATCGAGTCACTAATCGACATCGCTCGTGGGATCGAAGAATCCCTTACGGAGAATTCGTCGTTGCCGTCACTCAAGGAGGGTGATACTTGGCAGGGCACGCGGGTGGCCGCTGCGCCGCCGCCGCCGCCGAGGTCCACCATGTCACGCGCGCTGCCGCCGCCGCTGGCGGGAGGCGCCGCGCCGCTGCCGTCTACACCTGGGAGGTCGTCGTCTTTTTGTGCGCCGACTACTCGCGCCTATTCATCATCGCCGCGTATCGATAAGTTATTTTGTATTTATTGTAAAACGCGGGGTCATACTAGAGATAATTGTGACAAACTTAGTAAAAAGTCTGTTTTGGGCACTTATTGTTATTTATGTGGTGAAAAGGGCCATGTAAGAGTAAATTGCACTAAAGATAAATCGACCCCAGTTGATAATGTTAAAGTAGAGAATACATTTTCTTGTTTAGATGTTAATGATAAAGTGTTTAATAGTTCTGATTATATAACTTGTTGTAAACCACATGGTCGGCCTATCGTACGAGTGCGTATTGAGGGATATACGGGCACCGCGTTACTAGATACCGCCGCACGCCGCAGTATTGCGAGTAGTTCACTTTATAGGTTATTACAAAATGATGGTGTGAACTTTCGCGCGGACACCATGTCGATTAAACTTGCCGACGGTCATGTTAAGAATACTCGGGTACTGTTGACTGTTGTCGACGTTCAACTTGAAACGATACTTTTACCGGTTGAATTTATTGTCTTACCTGATGCGATTAATAATGACACACTGTTAGGTATCGACTTTATTGTGAACGCAAAGTTAATAATAGATTTTTCTAAGTTTTCTTGGTACACAGCTGACCGGCCTCGGATTTCTCACCCTTTATTGTGGGAACCGCCACATGGTCCAGTCCAGTGCGCTTCGGTGAGTGTCTTACGTGAGGATGAGGGCACCACGCTGTCACAGTCTGAGAAATCACGCCTCGAGTGTTTGTTAGGTGAGTACTCAGATATTTTTAATGTCGCCGGGGAACCGACACCATTTGCTGAGCATCACATAGATACTGGCGATCACCCACCTGTTGCTGTGCCGCCATACCGCGTTACTCCGGCAAGGAAGGAGATCATGCGCGCCGAGTTAGACCGTATGTTAGAGGATGATGTGATTGAGGAGTGCGAGTCTGCCTGGTCCGCGCCTTGTGTTTTAGTACCGAAAGCAAACGGTACGTTTAGATTTTGTGTGGATTACCGTAGGCTTAATGCTGTCACAAAAACTGATGCGTATCCTATGCCCCGCATTGATGAACTGTTACAGTCGACCAAAAGGGGGTGTGTAATGAGTTCTTTAGATTTGCGAGCCGGATACTGGCAGGTTAGTACCAGGGACCGTGATAAAACCGCATTTGTCACGCCTTTTGGTACCTATCGTTTTAAGCGTATGCCTTTTGGCCTCAAAAATGCGCCGGCTACGTTTCAACGGTTAATGGACCGATTCAGAACGGGTCCTACGCTAGTAAATAAGACTATTCTGGGTTATCTTGATGACGTGTGTATCATTTCAGATAACTTTGAAGACCACGTGGCAGATCTTCGTGCAGTATTTGAGCGTCTTCGAGTTTTCAAACTCAGAGCCAACCGAGAGAAGTGCGCCTTTGCCAGGGAGCAGCTTAAGTACCTCGGGCACGTGATCTCACGAGATGGTATCTCTCCGGACGGAACTAAAGTCAAGGCAGTTTTGGAGATGAGGGATCCGACCACTCTCCAGCAACTTCGCACCTTTTTACAAACTTGTTCCTGGTTCCGTAAGTTTATACCAGATTTTTCCAAGGTCGCCGAACCGCTTACGCGCCTAACAAAAAAGACGCAAGCTTGGATGTGGAGGGAAGAGCAGGCTAGTGCTTTTGCACGACTTAAGACTCTGCTTTGTTCAGCTCCTGTCCTGGTTCAGGCTGACTATACTAAGCCATTTATTTTAAGAACGGACGCAAGCCATTTTGCTTTGGGGGCTGCCTTACTCCAGGGGGAGTCGCCTCACGAGGAACATCCGCTTGAGTATGCAAGCCGCTTACTTAACCCAGCCGAGCGCAACTACTCTACTACAGAGAGGGAGGCGTTGGCGGTTGTATGGGCAGTGGAACGGTTCCGTGGCTATATTGAGGGTCATGAGATTCATGTCAAAAGTGACCACCAACCCCTTAAGTGGTTGTTCACCCTTAAATCCCCTAGTGGCCGGCTCGTTCGTTGGGCTTTGAAGTTGCAATCTTTTAATTTAAAAATAGACTATACACCTGGTAAAGCTAATGTGTTAGCCGACACTCTTAGCCGTCCTGTCATTGACGATACTGAGCCAGAGTGTAGTATTTGTCCTGTGTCTGTGGATGTTCCGCACTGGGACGCCACGTCCACTCGCGAGGCACAGTTAGCTGACCCGGAAATAGCAAAGATAGTTAACGATCTGGAATCTTCTGATGAAATTTCTGTTCATCGTTGGTCTGAGCGAGGATATCTATTGAACCAAGGAGTTCTGTATAGGTATGTAGAAGACACTGATTCGCAGGAGCCTCAACTCGTTGTACCAGACAGTTTGCGGCTTAAGGTCATGCAGGAGTGTCATGATTCGCCAACTGCTGCTCATGGTGGAATTCAGCGAACTATTTATCGCATTTCCCAGCAGTTTTACTTTCCAGGTATGCGAAAGTATATCACTGATTACTTAAAGACTTGTACGGAATGTCAAAGGTACAAGCCTTCGAATTTGAAACCCCTAGGTTTGCTTCAAACTCCTGTTCCATCTCAGCGTTTCGAGGTTATGGCTGTTGATCTTTTTGGACCTCTCCCTAAAGGACCTCAGGGAGAGCGTTGGATCTTAATAGTCGAGGATACCGCCAGCAAGTGGGTGGAACTCTTTGCCCTTGCTGACGCCACTGCTGAGATTTGTGCAAAGACGTAAGTAGACGAAGTTTTCATGAGATTTGGACTTCCACGTCGTTTGATTTCTGACAACGGTGTGCAGTTTGTAGCCGATGTTATGCAGAAATGCATGTTTGTCCTAGGCGTTAAGCAAAATCTCATTCCTCTTTATCATCCAGAAGCGAATCCGGTGGAACGGAAGAATAGAGACCTCAAGGCTCACCTGGCGATCTTGGTAGAAGGAAACCATAAGATTTGGCCTCAGAAGCTGCCTTTTGTCCGATTTGCTTTCAACAGTTCTTTCACCATTTCCACAGGTTGTACTCCAGCGTATCTTACTTTCGGACGTGAGTTGCGTTCTCCGCTCTCTGTTCAGGCTGATCTACGGCAGGTTATTGAAGCTGAAAATTTTGTGCCTCAGATTACACCTTATCTTCGTCAGCTAGCTGAGACGCTGTCCATAGCTAAGGAGAACATTGAACATCAGCAGGATGTTCGAAGAGTTCAAGCTGATTCGAGTCGCCGGCCTGCTGCTCCATTCGAGGAAGGTGATCTGGTGCTGTTGAAGTCGCATGTGTTAAGTAATGCTGCTAAGGGTATTACTTCCAAATTTATACCCAGACAAGATGGACCTTACGTAATTTTAAAAAAGGTTAGTCCTACCACTTATATTCTCTCATCGCAAAAGACTGGCGATGTCGTGGGTAAGTATCACTCTTCGGATTTGAGTAGGTACCACGATAGAGATGGTGAGTGTCCGGAGCCGGTCGCTCCTAAGCGTCGTAGAGGTCGCCCGCGTAAGAATGTTTGTTAGTGAATTCGTTTTTTTTTGTTGTTTGACCATTCCGAGGGTCTCCTCTTGGTCAAAAGGGGGAGTGTGTAGCGTGTGGAGTCCGACCCTGTAAAAACTTGTCAAGTACGGCCCTGTATCCCTCACCTCCCGCTCGTATGAGGCCCGCACCCCGCGTCGCCTGCGCCGCCCGCTCGCTCGCTCGCGCCTCACGCGGCAGTCGAAATATGTCTTTCAACGCGGAGCGTACGCCGTTTTGTACTCCCGGGCGCGGAAACGAACATTTAAGTTTACGTATTTTGTATTGTTAAGATTCCTGGTTTGCGAATACATCTATTGTGACGTTCATCGGTGTTTGTCTTCATTAGAACCTTACCTAGTTTTAATAGATTCAAAATATGAACGTTAAATAGGTTTTAAAGCTAGTCTTAAGAAAAAATAAAATGAATAGAAAATTTACATTTCGGTATAATCGGATGTTAGGCTGTCATGAGGAAAATTGTAAAAAAGTTAAGCACCCAAGTATCTACGTTATAGAATGTTTAAGATGTTTATTTAATTCAATATTTTTGATTTGTTTTTATAGTCTAGTGCGATAGTACTAAAACAATACCCAGGTCTAAAATCGAAAACTACATGTAATCAAATTTTCCTTTTAAATCCCAGTAAATAAGATTTTAGTTCTTCTTTATGGAAACTAAATTGAATAGAACATTATAAGACTCATCGCAACCAATCATGAAGCACAAACATCGGAACGGAAAAAATAAACAAAATTTCGTAACGAAGTTGACACAGCCAATCAGCTGAAGAAACAGCAGCATACTACCCTCTGTAAATAAAAACATCAACTTGTGTTTACTAACTATTAGGTTACGAAAGATTTTGGCACCGAGCAATAGGCACGAAATAGCAAAGCGCTGTAACAGCGCTGATTTATCAATCTATGCTAAAGGTTTTTAGGACAGAATACACTTTTACTTTTCGTATTTTATTCAAGGAGCGTCAAATTTTATAGTGTTTGTTTTAATTTACATTTAAAACTCGACGTTACAAAATTACTCAAAAAATATGCTCCATTAGTTGATGTTAGCGTTTTAAATAAAATACTTTCAATTATAGACTGATTATTGAAAAATCAGATAAGTTAAAAAAGAAACCCGTCTAGGTAGGCCCGATAGTTACACACGTTTGTACTACGCAGAAACAATTATGACTTCATAATGTAACGACCAATATAAACTAGTGTAATTATAATAAAATGCAAAATTCCATAAATTTTCATGATATATCATAGTGAAATAAAAAATGCTGACCTAGTTTTTTGTCACAAGCCAAAAAATTTTTTTTTTTTTGATACGATATAAATGTACGCATCAAAGAAAATATGGAAGATATGGCACCAAACACTTTTTACAATAAATATTCGCTGTTAATCTGCTACTACGACGCGGCATTCTATTGATGATACTACGACCTGAGTAGCAGGTAGTAGTGCGTAGTCGTCTTTATTTTAATGGTATTTATTCATAATTTATAGCGACCACGCTTTGCTTTAGGGTCTTTCTTTTATAGTCGATTATATATTAAAAGCAGATTAAAATGATGACGTGGATTCAAATAACAAAAATAAAACTTATTAATATTTCTTAATTCTTCTAAGTGTTAGCGAATACATTAATTTCCTTGTAAAAAACACATCCCTTTTTTGCAATTATCTTTTCTATAAATAATACTTATTGTATAAAAAAAAATGCCCAAGTAATAGCCCTGTATATTTAATTCAATCGTTTCGCATTTATTTATGTAACAATTTTGAATACAAGTTTCGGTCATGAGATACAGTAATTTTATCCAAACATCTTTTTCCACATAGAATAGATGTTTGGATAAATTTACCAAAGTGATAATAAGATTAACAGCACTAAACACAGCACTAAACATTCTCTCCACATCAAGTCAAACAATTATGATGCAATCTTTCCGTAGTCAGCTTAATTTTTGCCTTCCACTTCCTTATTAAGTTCGGTTACGAGATATCTAACCAAAATAAAATCGGACGAACAAATCAGGAATCCCCTTAAGCGAAAATAGTTCAATACTCGGAGGAGTTCCCTAAGTGACATCAGGTTTGATATAAAAAACTCGTTAGCAAGAAAGAGACGGATGCAGAAAACAAGAAGGCCTAAAGTATTGGTATTAATTCTGCCATAAGTTTTGCTAAGTAAACAGAATTGAAGGGCGCGAAAGAAAAAGGAAAGATTTTTTATTTTTTTCTGACAGAGGTTTTGATTTGTAGCGGTTTCAATATGGTGTGAGAGTTACGAGTTTTTATCCTGCTCTCTGTTTAAAAGGTAATTTTGTAAAAAAGACTTTATCCAATTAAATTACTCGAGCAATCTAATTACTGATTCTTGATGTACTGCCTTGTTGGTTAATTGCTATTTTTTCTATCAAGTTACATTATCATAAACTTTATTTTATTTAAGATGTTATTTATTTACTTAACAAATTATGTACAGACAGTTGAGATACAATTAAAAGAGAATAAATAAAAGAAGTACAAAGGTACAGCTTATTTCTTACGAAATTTCTTACAGCAGACCCATGACTGGAGGGTTTGATTTAGAAAGCAATAATAGTGTGTACTAAACATACATACATATGAATAATTATACAAACCAATACATTATAAATATACATACACATTAATTATTTTATATATCTTAATATTATTTAGATAGTAATGTGGGCAACATAGCTTACAGCAGCGAATAGTAGTAATCTTTGACTTTCTTTTTAAAAATAGATATCGTTTTAGACTCACGAATTAAATGAAGTGACGAATTACACAATCTGACTGCATGGACAGAGAAAGAGTAGGAATAATAATCGGTTTTATGAGAAGGCATATGTAAAGGAGTATGCATATGAGAGTGAGAGTATGAAAATCTTTCACGTAAATAGAGCGGAGTGAGTGGGTTATTAAGGATATTAAAAAGGAGACAAAGGATCCTGGCGTTACGACGGTTGCGAATTGGAAGCCATCAAAGTTGCCTGCGATATTCACAAACGTGATCACATTTCCTCAAGCCAAAGATGAAACGAATGCAAAGGTTATTAAAAGTTCAGCGAATCGCAAAGCCATAATGTATCCTTTTAATAAAACGTTAAATAATGAGAAAACCAAATATCTATTTAATTCAAGCTACGAGTACTATCTTTCCTCATTTTACTTCCAATATACAATTGAAAATAAAATACTTCTTATACGAGCAATAAAAGCAAGTTTAACAAAACGTGAACAAGCGATACAAATGTCTGACTTTGTATGAAACTATCGCCAGGTAATCCAGAAACTCGATAAATTCCACTGAATGCAATAAAATTATGCAATTCATTCGCACCTTCCTTCCGTCGAGGGGTACAATCTAATTATATGGAAGAAGCTCGACGCTTGCGGACGCAATCTTTTACTGCTACCTAGGAAAGTACCACTCGTTTTGGATATGGCTTACTGCTTGAATAAATATATGAAGACTTTATGATGCTTTGTAATCAGCACCGCCCCTTGACATTCTCAGGGGACTACTATTGCTGAACGACGTCCCCGACGTTAGATAGTTGATCCCGGTAATAAAACTGCCTATCCACTACCCGGAAAACAGTCGTTTACGATAGAAATGTACACAAGGAACATGTTAGCTCTATATACTGGACAATTTGCAAAGCGATTATAGCATAACACTGTAAGGAAGCCATATTGATATATACGGGTTAGTAAATATATATTTTTGTATAAATTTTATTGCGTAACATATATTAATATTTTTCTTTATTTCTTCCAGTAAAATTTTATATTGTAATTTAAAACGCATTGTAATTTAAAACCCTTTGTAAGTTTTTTATTTAAATCGATGGAAAAAATTTAAACGTTACTTGCACCAATATAGTTTCATTTACATTCTATATCTTTGACCTTATAATCATCAGATCAAATTTTGAACACACAGGTTGCCATTTTACCACATAAAAGATAAAATGGTTTTTTGCAGAATAAAATAATTATTACTTTGAGCCCACTGCACGGTTATGAATTGCTGTACTTGATGACGAGGTGTTTTTGGGTATAAGCCAACAAGCTGGCAGATGAATCAACTAACTAGTACTGGTCCAGCTTGGTGGTTTACTCAACCTCCTTGTCATCCAGGGGAGAGACTCATAGCCCTGCATTGGGCTATGAGTCTCTCTCCGTCTGTCCCCGCCCTGCTTCGACTACAACGAGATAAAAAAAGTGGAAAAAAGTTCATGAATGATGACCAAATAAATAAATGCCACATCTTCCTTGAACTCATCCACAGCGCAGTCTCGGTATTGCATTGTAAATAGAAAATATAAGTTTCTATTTTTTTATAACAAGCTTCGGCTGTTGGTTCAATTTTAAACCCAATTTTAAAATCCAACATTTTCTGGAATCTCTCTCGAGTTATTTCCATTAACCACCACGTTGTGTAATGAACTGTGCATGGAAAAAGCGTTTTTGATATTGGAAAATTATTTTGTGTTGAGGAATAATGTATATTTATTTAAGAAGTAATGGTCTTGTTAAGTATTTAAGTCGTTTTTTTGTGTGAGTATTGCTTTGCTGGCGCACATTTTCTTTGAATATATTTCATAATTATTTATTTACTGCAATACCTACTTTTAAGTTCCATTATTAAACGTTTAAAATGTAAAAATATCGACGATAGCGTTATATTTATATTAAGTATTAGGTCTAATGTTTCTTTACAGTTCCATTTGCTCTATGTTTGTTTTGTTTAAGTACCTGCGCGTCGTAGTTTTAGTTCTTGATTGCATAGTATATTATTTATGTAATTTTTCATTTATGATGCCAAAAACAGCACTTTATAATTATGAACCCTACTTTTAATTATGTTCGTTTTTATTTTGGTCTAAATCTTAAATGGCCTCAGCATTTTTTGCTAATTTTAAGAATTGTAGATTTGACAGGAAATGGCCTTGTGCGTTCCTATGAAACTATTACTCGAGTATAGCTTCTAAAACTAACATACATAAACAACATGTAACATAATGGAGCTCACCTGTCTCCTTTTGGGGTAGGCAGAGACAAGAGAACACCAATTGCTATGATCATTAGTCTTTCCATACATGATCGCCGGTTATGTGTACTGTGGTGTGTGACGACCTCTTCATTATGTTATATACTATCTCAATATGCAGTTAACTTCCAACTAAAGCAGTTGTCTTTTATTAAGCTCCCGGTCCCAACAGTGCAGTACTTCTTATACTTATTACTGAATAAAATGTTAATTGGTAGGTTACTTGAATATTAATTAACTATAACTAATACTAATAGTTAAGTTGTGCCAATAGTTTTTTCTAGTGTGGAATTTTTCTATTGATAATCTTCCGATTACCACCGTAAAAATCTTGCCTCATCAACAATCTTATATATATTTTTTTACCTCCATCAACATCAAATATTTATTTACTTTATATGGCGATGAAAATATTGCAATTAACGCTTTAGCGGTGCACTAGCGCTCGTATGAGATTGCACTGGAGCCTTGAACGAGCTCAGTTAGTACAAAACTTTGATAAATGGGTTATTGGCACCTCTGAAGCCTCTTGGCTACACAATATCGTACAACTTGAAAGGAAAATAAACAAAATAACAAACACATGAATGTTCTAGAATCTTCTAGGGTAGTTTGTAAAGAATTAATTTTATAAGTTTATAAAGAATTGAATTGAATTGAATTTGTTATATTTTAGTTCATACAACTTTGAACCATTTTTTTTATAAATTCTACTGGAACAAAACGAATCACCGAAGTGGTGATTTTCGGGCAGAAAACAATTATGAAAGCAATTATGTAGGTAATAAATAATCTCAAATAACGAAAGATCCTGACTCCCGAGGCTCACGTATTAACATATTTCGGGAGTCAAGAGTTTCTCATTATATTAAGTTTTTTTGTATTTCTTACAGACCTACTCAGCTTTAGGTTTAATGTTTTTGAATATTGTATATATTGTGCCCTTATCTATAAAAACCTTGTTTTGGATACTAAATTTCAAAGTTAATTATATTGATGATAAAAGCCAGATATCCGCCAGATAGTCTCCGTCATAGTCACCGTCTATGAAAAGGTTATCCAGAGGCGGTATGGAGAATCTTAGCCGACTCTGCTCGAATAGAACAAGCTTTATCAGTTAAAGCAATCTTTATTTCCTGATATGAGAGTCTCACCTATAATTTAGTTAAACTATAACACCATTTAAGTTTAGATGGCGCCACGTGCCTCCAGCCAGTTACTTAGACGGCTTCCTTAGATAACAACATAACTACCCACAGTTAAAATGCAAAGTTTTGTACTTCTGCCCTATTTCCGACTACCTACTTGTTTAAAAGTCGACTGGAAATATACGTCAGTGTTATTGGTTATGTGAGGACTAATTTCATATTATCATACTTTTGTTTTGATCTGATTACTGGCAGTAATAGCCTGTCGCTTAGTATAGACGGCTGGTTGCCACTCAACCCAAAAAATTCTATTGAATTGATCTGATTACTCAATCTATTTTTATTAACGGATCTTTCATACAACACCACCTGAGCTGATAGCTAGGTTTACTGAAGGATTCACATCATCAAGCTCTAGTTATCTGAATTACTTGCCTGATACGACAAGCTTAATTAATCAATACTATATGATTTCTAATAAAATTTCAAAAAAAATCTCAAAAATATTCCTACAAACGTATCCTAATATCAACTCGTACATTTCCAACTAGTTCCCTAGTTTAATATCATAACTAAGGTTTACTTGCGAGGTACATCCGGGGCCCAAAGGAGCCGGGCTGCATTAAATTTCCCTTAATTACTCGGCCACGTACAGTTGGTGTATCTTTACGACTGTCCGAGAGAGCCGCTCGCTCGACAGGAGGCCGGTCGTAATAACTTACTGGGTTATGATTTTTGAGAAACATATACCATTAGCTATGTGTATAGAAATTGTTGGTGAAACATTGCTGTGAAAGGCTTAGGCTAGACAACATATTCTTGTAGTTTTACTAGCACTGTCATGTTTAAAGACTTAATACAAAATCTCTTTAAATTAAGATGCATTAACGTTGTACTTAATAACTGCATATACATTGATTTTTTATCGTCTCATCTTTATAATAATTTCAATTTTTTTAAATTCTTTATTTGCAGATATAAAAATATTTTTCTGCTAAAAAAATTGTACTTTTGTGTCCGTTTTATTTAAAAGTGCATGATTTCTTCTAAAAAAGTACCTAACAATGTAATTCATCATGGTAGGATTTGATACATATCGATAACTGCTCCTAGAAAAGAGATTGAAAATATATTTAATTTTAAATACCTTTTGCTTGAATGCTTTTGTGTATCACAAACAGTCAGCATAAACCTCCTAAATACAGCTTCATTATAAAATCACATGACGTGAATAAAGAAATAAATATCCCTTTCACTAACTCAAGAAAGACATTGTTGAAAGCGGAATATCTGCAATCCAATTCGAAGAAAATCGTTAAAATAGACTTCAATTCAGTAGCAGCTGAGATCCCCGAACAAAAAGATCAAAACACGGCTTTACTCCAAATAGACATAAGACCCTTGATTGAAAAACGAAATTAAATTTTCTGTATTCGGTTCTGCACTGGCAAAGATTGTATGGAGTCGCAGTGTCTATGGCACCTTCAGTGGTTTTGTTCTGTTTCAATGGAGTATTGAACTGGTTAGATGCCGTTTGCTGAGCGTGTTTGTGTCTTACGGCTTTTCGCAGTCTTTGAAGTTTGAGAATAATTCTGCAATATACTTAGAAGCTTAAGAGGATGTATGGTTTCATTCACATAAAGAGACAAATCCAAAATAAAAAAATACCTTTTTTATCCCCACAAGATAAGATTAGACTGACCCCACTATGCCTTCTTATTGTTTTAAATTCTATCTTAAATATATTTATTTTAACGAGGTCATCTGTTTTTTCCTAAATCACTTTACACTTCGACGAAAAGAGCCAAGCAAAAAACTTATTGTGCAAACAAAGTCATGTTCAAATACGATTTAAATTTTCTGATTAACACTACTGAAATAATGATCATCATAATCATTCAGCCAGGAGACGTCCACTGCTGGACCTAGGTCTCCCCCAAAGGCTTTGCACGTCGCTCGGTCCCACGGCGCCCCCATACAGCGTTTACCGGCGACTTTGACCAACAGGGCTAGCATGCAACCATCGATAAAGACTTGAATCGAAAAGATAAATATTATTTTGTTATTTTATCCTATTATGTAAGCTAATATGCGCACCATAATAAATAGAAATACTTGAATTGATACCATGATTAAACCCAGAGAACCAAAGATGCCATATTCTTAAAAAAATACATACTCTAAGTACAATATTCTGAGAAAATATCGATAAAAGGTCCGATTTATTTTATTCGATGGTCCCTTGCCCCGCTGGTCGTCGGTCCATCTTGCGGGGGGTGCCCTGCCCATTGCCACTGCAGCTTTGCAATCCTTCTGGCTTTGTCAGTAACTTTGGTTCGCCTAGGAATCTCCTCATTCCTGATTCGATTCCGCAGAGAAACTTCGAGCATAGCCCTTTTCATTGCCCTCCGAGCGACTTTAAGCTTGTTGATAAGGCCCATAGTAAACAAATAATGATATTTCCAGTAAAATACATCCAAGGCACCTCCTGTCTCGTTATATCTATAGGAACTAGGTAAAAGCCGATAGCCGAGTTCGGAAGGCTTTGTACCGAATTTTCTCTTATCAGGTGATTGGATTAGCCAACTTGTACTGGGTAATGGAACTCTGATGTGAGATAGTTAAAAAAATCGAAGAATGATCTCAAAAGTTCAGTTGTATCATGCTATGTGCCATCAGTGTCACCAGAGTTAACTCAGTTATACACCTGGCAACAATTTTATGTTAATAAAGTTATTTTTTTCAGTATTTAAATAATGGATGTCAAACGTTATTGAGACTGAAATATAAAATACGTGTATGTTCAATTAACGCTATGAAAAGTTTACTTCAGAGAAACGATTACATAATACAGGGTTGTTTTTAGTCACCAGCAAAATTTTGATGTTATTTACTTCGATACTATATTAAATGTAAATATTTATTTTAGTACCGCTCAGTACAAAAAAAAATAAAAAATATGGTAGGTACTACAAACTTTTTTACAATAGTCGCTGTTGATAAACATAGCTACTACGACGCGGCATTTCATTGATAATACTACGACGTAGTGCTAGAAGATGTTTTGTAGTAGTGCGTAGGCGTCTTTATTTTAATGATATTCATTCCTTGACTGACCAACCATGCTTTGCTTAGTATATAAAAAAAAAAATTTTTTTTGCAAAAATTGTTTCTATAAATTATACTTCTTGTAAAAAAATACATTTGGCCGGTGACTACAAAACAAACCTGTACATATTACCAGTATTGTCGAGCAAAAAATACCATCGCGTCGTTTCACTAACTTACATAGTTTAAAACTATGATTACTGTTACCGGTGCTTTTTCACCTGGATGAATATGAAAGGATCAAACTCAAACTCAAATATTATTTATTTCGTAAGTATTTAAATACATTTGAAATAAGTCAAACAATTTACAAATTGAACTGAATCTACCACCACTTCGGAAAGTCGATCTGTTAAGAAGAAGTGGCAAGAAATTCAACAGCAATCATCTTTTAAAAATAAGAGAAAAAAAATACACAATAACAATTTACAGCCAGGGAATCCCATCTTCTTATCCGGATATCTTACAGTAATCCTTATCACATAATTTTCACAGCAACTCCGCAGCACCGCGAATAACATGCGTATAGCGTGAACGCACGTTCTAACATTGCTCGTTAGTATCTCCATTTCTACATAAAATACTTAGAGCCAAACATACTGATCCGTATACTTTTCAACCGAATTCCAAAAAAGGAGGAGATTCTCAAATCGTCTGTATGTTTAATTTGTGTCTTTGTTACACGATATTTTGGACAATTATGAATTGATTTTGAAAATTGTTGTTTCATGTGATAGAAGATACCTCGTAGTTAGTCCCATTTAAATTTCAACGAAATCGGTTGAGTACTTCATTGAAAATTTCAAATTTTTGTCAAAAATATGTATGACTTCGGAGAATATTTCTGTTGATGACACTCTCAACTCAGCCAAAGTTTTGACGTGAAGTCGGTTTTTTAATGCTCTGCATTCGTTGATTATGTCCGTGTTAGGTCGGGTTAGAGTAGCCCTATCGCTTATGTACCTATAAGCTTGTAGTAAAAGGCGACTAATTTGAGTGACGCCCGCTTGGTGGTAGGATCCCGTCAGAGTCCGACTGGCTAGCGACCACCCTTCATATAAAATTTGCCGCTAAATATTACCGCATCGGTGGTGTGTTCTAGCAATATTTAATGAAGAGCTTGTTTTTCCTAGGCTCTTTTGCTTTCATCTTCGACCTCATCTTCACTCATCATCAGGTGAGATTGACGTCAAACGCGGGCTAAGTCTTAGGTACAAAAAAAAATGAACGCGCGTAGGCGTGCGTCGAGACGCAGTACTGGGCGTGATTTAGAATGGAATCAAATTAAAAGCAAGGACGCAACTACGCGAGTGATTGCACAATAGCTTCGCAAGATGACGCAGATCTGCCCTTCTACGCGTAGGTGTGTCGCAAGTGTGTGAATCGCCTCATGAAATAGTTTTTCTTTTTCTATGTAACAACGCTTTGAATTTTGTGTACGCACGGGTAACTATCAATCCATCGGCTGGATAGATTCAGGTAATTTTGTGCAAAGTGATAGTTTGCACTCTCGGCTGTAAAATATCATCTCTAAGCTAAGCAATAATTGTTAATTGTGATTTTGTCGAAGAAAACGTCGTCTAAGTTCTTAAAAGTGTGATTTACTTTTGCTTATAAAGTTTTTAAGCTCACGATGAGTGACTAAAGATAATGACCAAAATTGTTGCTTTTTTAAGTATCTACATAATTTTAGCCTGTTTAACGAGAAAAGCTAAAGAAAGACACTCCGTTTCAGTCACGTAGTACTTGAAGGTGAAAAATAATTTGAAGATCGATTAAATTTAATGCTCGACAAAGCTGCAAAGTTTTTGTTTTGTTTTAATCTTATAAATTTCTAAAAATTGTCACGTCGTGGAGAACCTCTAAAGAAGTTTATTCACTTGAGAGTCGTCACCATTGATCGAAGTACGAATGGTACAGTCAACGACGATCAACAGTAGTTACTATGCCAAAAAACGCCGTCGGTCGATCGTGCATCGACTTCGATCGATGGGTGTGGTGTGTTACCTTATGCACCAGTAAAAAAAAACTGAAGGGCTTTTTTCATTTGTTATTTCTTTTTTAAATTGCCTTCGATGAAATTGGCACTGAGTTCGAAATAGAAAGATATATTAACCGTCGAGTTATGGATGTTTATGTCGATTTATGATACATATATATCCAATATGCACTATATTTCAAAAAAATGTCTATGTAAATACCAAATCAGTTCAATTCGAATGATCGATGTGGTAAAATATAGATCGTCTGCTGGTAATCAGTATTAATATTGCAACAGCAGACGTTCATCACGCTTTTAATGATAAATCTTCCTTGTGATAAGAAAAGATTTAATGAAAATTATAAACCTCGTTTTTTGCTTATCCAAAATCTGTTTAAAAAGTAAATATACATAGAAAATTAAATAAGATAAAAGCTGTTATGTAACAAAATTTAACTATTTTTAAGTTGTAGCTTAAAATGCAAAATTTTCATGTTCATTGTATTAAGCTGTCTTAGTTTCGAGTACATATTATAAAGTAGGTAGAATCACTTTATTGCTCTCAAGTTAGTTGAGTTGCGACTTGAAGCAAACTTGCTCTGAGAGCATCCAAAGATGAACACACGCGCCGGGTGTAGCGAAATTGTATAATAACTGATATATTATTCAGTAAGTGAATCTAATATAAACCTAATTTTGTGTATTTTGTTATTTATTGATATATTTTTAGTTAAAAAATCTAGTAGTCCCCCATCAGTTTACTGACCTGGCCGAACGACATGTCAAAGCCCATATTTTGTATTGTTTTCAATTAATCTAATACTAATGATTTATTGAAATCGGCATCCAAATACACAGAGTATTGAAATTTTGAAATGATAAGCCCTTTCAACATTGCAAAATCTTATTTTCTTATTCGTATAATATACACCATAGTGTACCATAGTATAGAAACCAATAATCCAAAGTGATTTTATTTAATTTGAATTTGATAGGCCAACTTTTGAGAGAGGTTGTACCCTCAAAAGTGACACGTGACACTTTTCATTCCGTCAATTGGTTAAGCTAATACAAAAAATTGTGTTCTTGAGATTATGGCGCTCTGTTAGACAAAAAGATGGCAGGGTACTTATATTTTATGTTACGTAATTAAGTATTTTTGGGAATCAATGTGGGCTATTAACACGATAGAATGATTAAATAGGAAACCAAATCGATGTATTCAACATTCATATGAACAACCACTAATTAGGAATGTCCTTCTGTTGGGAAGAATTGGCAAGAAACTCAACAGGAATCATCTTTAAATATTTATATAAGTAAAAATCAACAACTTTACAAATTAACGACACTTAGTTAACCTTAAAGAACTTATTCAGCTTACACAAAATACAACAATAATATAATCACAAAAATAGTAAAATATGGAAAGCTCTCACCAATCAGGAACAAACCCTTCGGCTCTGAGTCTGGCCGCCAAAGAGTAACCGAGCCCATGACAGCCTTTGTCCCCAAAGTTTACACCTGACAGGGAGAGGGCGGTGTTGCCTAACTAAAAAAAAATTATTTCCTAACAGTATAATAATTTATTGGTACTTCGATAATTCGATCAAAGGTCTGGTTGTTCGCCATTGGTAAACAAATACTAATATTTATGAGAATTGATCAGTAATCGGCTTACAAGCTCGCCATTTGCATTGATTGTTATCATAAAGCATTATTTACTTTAAGTACCTGGTTCTCCCACGAATATGTCAATTATGGTTAATGATTATTTGTTAACGCACTAGCAGAGGCCGTGACTGTGCTCAAATGGTTTCTATTTATTATTCGATTTTTGTTGTACAAGGTCCCAGGTGTAATATATAGTGCAAGTAAAGCCAAAGGCAAAATCTTACACATTTTGGACTTCGTTACCATCAGATGGGAGACTGCTCGACGAAAGTCTCGCCAAATATTCTTCACGTCGTCTGTTCCAGCGCTTCCCTAGAGTTAGGACTTAGGACGATCTAGGGATCTAGGGATCGGGGTAGCGGCGACTTAGATTAGATCGTCACTCCATCTTGTGGAAGGCCTACCTTCACTGGTTGCCACTCGAGACCACGACTGCCTCACTGGTCATCTGTTCAGTGAGCTATATTCCCAACCCATTGCCACTTTAGCCTTGCAATCCTTCTATATCTATGTCAGTGATTTGGTTCGCCTGCTTACGCTATTGTCTTTGTTTGCTGAGTGACTTTGAGCTTATAAAAATACTTTACGAAATATTTGTTCCTAGTTATTTTTGATTTACGGCTCAGCATCATCATTTTGTCGTTTTCGCAAGATTAAATACAATTTTACAAAACATAATCAATAATAGCCTGGTCCTTTGATGGACCTACTTCATGTGATTCGGATCTAATAAATGTGACACCATGTAAGTATCTAAGATCTATCTAACAACATTTGATAGCTATTGCATTGTGCATTACTTGCGAAGAAGAAAACTTTTCGGCACTGGCTCAGATCTGGGCGTGTATATCAAGATACCCACTAGTTCTGTGGAGTGGTCACTTTAACAAGAACTTATTAAGTTTACTCTCATGCTACATGGTTTGAGTGTTTGTTCTGGTAATTTATTCTTTTCTGAATTTTCACTTAAATCAGTAACAAAAATACTTATCCTTTCCTCAATGTGTTTTGATCAAAACAACATAACTTAATATGTGGAAGTAAAGTAATCCGCTTAACGCGTCTCTCTCGACAACATTCCCCAAGCTTTATACAAACAAACTTGTTGTCTTATGCAAATTGTATGTAAAGACAAACATATTGTATTCTACATATAGACTTGGATAACTTACGTACTAATGGAGCAATTAATTAAGGGAGGGATGTCTGTGCGTTGAGCACAAAGGATAACTTTATTATGAATTATAATGTAGCTATAATTGAGTTTCATCGTTTTGTAATTTATGAAAAGAATGAGAGGAATACAGGCATTTCCAAAGCAAATGACCTACTTATTCGATCAATGAGGTTTATATTTATTGATCTTTTGAAAATATTCAAATAATACAAATTATATTTCACAGCTTCTTTCTTTGCGATTGAGGTTTACTTTATGTAGTAGCGCCACCTACTGCTAGCCTTTGCACGGATTTTAGAGTCTATGATAAGGGTTCTTTTCTTTTTTTTTTTTTTTTAACAACTGTCACGTTTCGCTCCCTATGTCAGCATCCAGTCTACAGAACTCATTCTGCGTTTCCGTGCTGTAGCCTGCGCACGTCGACTAAAATATATTAATTAGCTAGTTAAATTTTAAAAGTTTAAATGGTAAAAATTGTGCATCGAAGGAAGAGAAAATTCTCAAGAAAATAATTCGAGGAGGTTGAGACATCAAATTACAAATTCCGAAGAACCCAACGGTGTTGGGACTTATTAGAAAAAATGTCGTTGACACAAAAACTACCCACATTGTATGTGCGTGTAGTCATCGAGGTTCGATGCATACAATTAATTCTCCTATTTAGTCCGTTACTCGATAATAATATCGTCGTTGGCGATTAATCTGATGTACGGTGGAGAATCTCTAATATAATTTTAATAAATATTAGAAAAAATGTCGTTGACACAAAAACTACCCACATTGTATGTGCGTGTAGTCATCGAGGTTCGATGCATACAATTAATTCTCCTATTTAGTCCGTTACTCGATAATAATATCGTCGTTGGCGATTAATCTGATGTACGGTGGAGAATCTCTAATATAATTTTAATAAATATTAGAGAAAATGTCGTTGACACAAAAACTACCCACATTGTATGTGCGTGTAGTCATCGAGGTTCGATGCATACAATTAATTCTCCTATTTAGTCCGTTACTCGATAATAATATCGCCGTTGGCGATTAATCTGATGTACGGTGGAGAATCTCTAATATAATTTTAATAAATATTAGAAAAAATGTCGTTGACACAAAACTACCCACATGGTATGTGCGTGTAGTCATCGAGTTTCGATGCATATAATTAATTCTTTTGATTAGTCAGTTACCAGATAATATCGCCGTTGGCGATTAATCTGATTTGCGGTGGAGACGATCTTGCACGCCGAATCCAAGATTTGAAGTGCCCGAGCTACCTCCGTCATTATCAGCCTTTTTTTTGATACGATTAATGTCCCGGAAGAGGTCTAAAAACCAGCAGTTGTCGGCTGAAGATCTAAAGAATCTAAAGATAAGCCTGTTGAGGACTATCTTGTACCCGCAATTTGCAAATATTTACTTGCTCCCTTTATTAAATTTAGAAGCAAAAGCAGCATTGGCTGAAACTCTTACCAAACGAGATTCTATACATCAACAAAAAAAAAAAAAAAAGGGCAAATTGGAATCGCCTTGGCAGCTTTATCGCAAGCGATGGTAATCATTTTCAATGAAACTTTGAAGCAAAAACTTTTAAAACTGCTGAGTTACGCTTGTCGCGATAGCCAGAATAGGGAAACTAAAACTCATCGTAACATAATAATGAGTTCCATAAACGTATGCCTGCGTGACACGCTGACCAATACAAGTTGCGATGATTATCTATTGGGAGGAGATGTTGCTGAAACGCTGCAAATTGCAAAAAACGACGACGTCATCTCCGCAGCCATAGCTGTCGGCTCGAGCTCCACAGCAGAGCTACACGTACCCGCCACGTAGGACCTACCACGAACGGTCGTGGAACACTAGCAACCAGCGGAAATAAACCACCAGGTGCAGTGCGATGAACGTTTACGATATTTTCATCAAAAATGGGCTTAGATAACGAGTGATCCATTAATATTATCGTGAATAGCTGGTTACTAAAGACCTTTTAAATATCTGCCCGCTAAACAA
Organism: Stenoptilia bipunctidactyla; assembly: GCA_944452665.1. Lineage (NCBI taxonomy): Eukaryota > Metazoa > Arthropoda > Insecta > Lepidoptera > Pterophoridae > Stenoptilia > Stenoptilia bipunctidactyla. The sequence goes on from OX101723.1 coordinate 949,181, forward strand.
AGTAGCTCTTGTGTTTACCCAAGGTCAATACATGGCCATAAAGATTATATTTTAGCGTTGGATAAACTATTAAAAATAAATGCTATATTCGTATGTTCTCATGAGCCAGGTAAATTTTATAACAAATTTTTTCTTGTGCTCAAGCTATACGGTGAAAATCGCTTCATACATAATTTAAAATCTTTGAATTAATTTACTACAAAACACTTCAAAATGGAAGATTACAGAACCGCTGATAAGTTAACAAAACAATGCTACATGTTATTTTTTCATCAATGTTGATAAGTCTTTCCGAAAGTACCTTCGATTTGAATATAACAACGTTTTATATGAATTCAAATATTAAACGTTTGACTTATGCACCGCTCTTTATATAAGTATTTACTAAAATATTAAAACCAGTCATGGAATTTTTACGTCGGGATAATTTTTTCATCCATAATATATCTAGATAATATATTTTACATTGGCAAAGTTTGTGATGATTGTAATGAGAATGTTTGGATTACAAAACATATTTTAATAAATTTAGGTTTCATAATGCATACGAAAAAAGGTTGCTTTGTTCCTAGAACACAATGTAAATTCCTTGGGTTTATTTTTGATTCAGAGAAAATTATTTTAAAACTACCCACAAAAAAAAAAAAAAGTTCTTAAAATAGAAAAAATAATACACAAAGTTATTCGAGCAATTTAAAATATTGTCACCAAATAAAAATCCTACTTATGATCAGGTAGTGAATTTACCCAGATATAATAAAGATGATTTTACTTGGTGGTTAAATTATCTAGAAGAGGGCTTTTCTCCTCTTAGAACAGGCCAATACACTAAAACTATCTATCCTGACGCATCATATACTGGCTAGGGCGGGTTTTGTGATGGAAAAGAGGCAGCGGGTCATTGGAAGGAAAGCGAGTCGTCACTACACATTAATACTCTGGAATTAAAAGCAGTTTTTTCGGACTTAAAACATTCGCATAATTATGGTAGTTACGATTGTGATATATTGTTAAGAATAGATATTACCATTACCTGTATAAATAGAATGGGTAGTGTTCAGTTTTCACATATGGATCATATTACCCGAGACCAATGGAAATAGCGTGAAATGCGTAAGATCAATATCTTTACATCTTATATTACTTCAAAAGATAATATAGAAGCTGAGAGTTTGTCACGAAAACAGTTTAATGACACTGAATGGGATCTAAGTGACTATACCTTTAATAATATAACAAATAGGTTTGGAATACTATCGGTTGATCTTTTTGCAAACAGATGCAACTTATAATGTCCTATTTATGTAACCTGGAAAAATGACCCAGATGCAAAAACTCTTCAGAAAATTGTTAGTGAAAAGTCTGTGGGTATTGTGGTAGTACCATACTGGCCCACGCAACTATGGTTGCCATTGTTTAAAAGGTTGTGTTGTGATTGTATTTACTAAATACTAATTCGCTGAAATCTCCTTTCAGATCTGCGCACAACCTTCATTAAACATTAACCTTGGTTGCCGCGAAATTGTTCAGAAAGCGTTAGTAAAAAGATCACTGTCTTCAAAGTCCGTTGAAATTATGTTGGCATCTTTGTTGGATAATTCTTACCGAGACAGTGTGAAGAAGGTATCAAGGCGTGGATTGAATATTGCAAAAATAATAATTTTAGTTTTACTCAAACTTCTAAACCAATAATTGTTCATTTTCTAACTGAAATTTTCGAAAAAGGTGCTAAGTACGGTACTATTAATAGCTATAGATCTGCATTATCATTAATATTAAACATAAATTCCCAATATGACAGGTTAAAAAGTTTCATGAAAGGAGTCGTTATGTGAAGACCAACCACATCAAGTATGATCTTACCTGGGATCCAGCAGTTGTATTGAGCTACTTACCTACAAAATTTCCTAATGAAGACCTTGACTTAAAGACTCTTTTCCAAGAAAACTGTTACACTAATAGCTCTTGTAACGGAACATCGTGTTCAAATTTTATCCGTGACAAAGATTAAAAATATTTTAATAACTAAAAAAGGTACTTATAAAAGGGTTTATAAAAACCTCTAAATTTAATAGTAAACAGACCTTGGTAAAGTTTCCGTTTTTTAATATTCGTCCAGAAATTTGTCCAGCAAAAACCTTACAGATGTAGGTATATAAATAAAACGAAAATTTAAGGAAACCTGATAATTTGTTTATTAGTTTTAAGAAACATATAGGTTTCCAAACTTTAAGTCACTGGGTTACAAACACTTTAACTCTCAGTGGTATTGATGAAAATATTTTTAGTGCACATAGTACATGACATGCTGCTACATCAAGAGCTATTTATTTAGGAGTTTCTATTGACCTATCAAAAAGACTGCAGGATGGTCGGATTCTTCCTCAGTCCTTGCTAGAAATTATAACAAACTTTGTAACGAAAAATAATTTGCCTAATCATTGTTGAATTGTTTTCAATAAGTATGTTTATTTACTATTGAAGAGTTTTACCTTACTACTCTGCCAATTCATTTCACTATAACTAATCTTTAAACATCCTACATAAAGTAAACCTCAATCGCAAAGAAAGAAGCTGTGAAATATAATTGAGGATCAAACGAACTTCTAAAGTGAAGTTCGATCCTAATTATGTGAACAGCTTCTTTCGAAGCGATTTAATATAAACCCACCCGTTATTATGCTTTGAAATAAGCATAATATGAATATGTTTCAACATGGAGTAATTTCAATTTATATTTGTATTTTACCCAACCCCAATATAGTGAAATGAACAAACAGGAATAAGACAGATTGACTTTAAACAAAATGAGTTCTGTAGACTGGATGCTGACATAGGGAGCGAAACGTGACAGTTGTTAAAAAAAAAAAAAAAAGAAAAGAACCCTTATCATAGACTCTAAAATCCGTGCAAAGGCTAGCAGTAGGTGGCGCTACTACATAAAGTAAACCTCAATCGCTTCGAAAGAAGCTGTTCACATAATTAGGATCGAACTTCACTTTAGAAGTTCGTTTGATCCTCAATAATACACTTATATTTAATAACTTTCCGTACAATAGGTCTCCTTCGTTTTCTATGGAAACAAACGGTAAAACTTTTAACGATTGTGTTTTCGCTTATTATACATTCAGTTTATATATCGGTAGATTCATTTTGTAAGTAAACTAATAGTTTTAACGTTTTACGGTCTAAATACTCTGCCCAAAGATTTCTGTTCATTTTTGTCTTATGTTTTTTCTCTTAAATACAAAATATGGGTAATAAATAACAGAGCACCATTGAAATGTTGTCGTCTACTACTTTTTTATGCTTGTTACAGTATTAATCTTATTTAAAAATTCAGACAGAAAAATGAGAAAAAAAAACAAAAAAAAAACAAAGGAACACAAAGTCTATTGATAATATCACCTAGCGGAATCTAACCAACACCTTGCTAATATATTTTTTAAGAAGATCGCTTTTTAATGGAATATATCTAAGTCACGAATGTCCACAATGAAGTTTGCAGATCTAATAAAATGAGAATGTTGCCTATAGTTTGTACTGCAAGGTTGCACATTTAGATAAATTGTATGCCGTACAGATCTTGATGGAACCCTCAAGTATATTTTGGATACTAAATCTGCAGAATCAAATACGCTTTGCAATAACTGAAGTTATTGAAAGCGGATTATTGCAAAGAAAGGTGAACCATGAAGAAAACATCCGTAATTCGGCACCTCTCCGTGAGTGGTAATATGTGATGCCACTTAAATGTCGCTTCGCAGGATTGGTCAAACTTTTTACATTTAAATTGAAGATACCTCAGGAACTTCTTCTGAATCATTTATAGGCTGTTTAAGTAAACATCATATTGTGAATTCCAAACCTGCGAACAATACTCGAGAATACTGCGTATCAAACTGCAGTAAAGAATTTTAACTGTTTTTATACAACTGAATTGCGCACTAGATCTAAAAGCGAGGCTAAATTTGCTGTTTTAGAAATATAATCTATATGTTTTTCATAGGTCAATCTAGAGTTCAAAAACAATATGAATTAAGTTACAATAAATTCAAAAGTTAAGTCAATTGCTACCGTTAATAAATACTATGAATACCATAAAAACAAAGATGATTTAGATGATAAAATAACGCGGGATCTTTCTAAAAGTTATTTCCTGAAATTACTTGTAAACGTAAATTCCCTTATAGAGAGCTCTATTGTGATGTATATTCACACGCACGAGTACCTACCCGTTTTGTGGTTATTTCATTCATATCCTAACCGAGAAGTAAATCTGCATATTTGTATGAGTAGATTTAACAAAAGAGTTCTCAGAGACTTTCTTCCGTGAATTTTTCACCCCTTCCCTTACTTCAATTCGTTGCTAAAGCTGAGATAGTAAATTCTATATACAATAGAGCAAATATCTTGTGTTTGTTTATTTATATGTATCAGTAAAGCTGTATGAATATTATCAACGAATGCAGAGCATTAAAAAGCGACTTCACGTCAAAACTTTGGCTGAAGTATAAAGTCATCAAGGTAAATGCTACCGAATTCATATACATTTTGAAAAAAAAATGAAATTTTCCATGAACTACTACTCCATCGATTTTAATGAAATTTATGTTGCACCAAATGGAAAGTATCTTCTATCATATAAAACAACAATAATCAAAATCGGTTCACCCAGTCAAATGAAAAAGATCAAATCTGCAGGCAAACTTCCACATATGGTCTGACTCACGACAAGGTCAACGGTAAATCGTATACAAAAAAATAACTTGACACCCTTTATACTGGGTGTCCAAAAAAGAACTTTGGAGAAAAATATCCTAGAGAGTTTTTCCAATTCGACTACAAAAAAAAAACGTTTTTTTATTTGGACTTATAGTTTTTCCATAAAAAAATTCTAAAAATTTCAAGGAAATTGCGCGCGCGCGACCTTTCAGCTACCCAGATAACGCGCGCAATCAGCTGGGAGGTATTTACATAATATATAAAAAATAAACTAAGTCATCGAGGTAGGTACTTATTTGCATAAACTCGTACACGTTCATCTCGATTCTAATTTTCCTACCTACTTTGTACGGGCGTAGAACCATCAGAATGAAACAAGAATGATGTAATTTTCACAATACCTTAGGAATTCTGGCGTAGTTAAAAATTGGAATCAAACTTTATACAGTAATTAATTAAATCAACTCAATAGTTCAATGTTCCACTAATGTGAATCAAAAATTATGAACAAAATAATCTTAAATAAGTTCGATTGTTAGGTGCGCACTCAAAATCACAACAACACAATGTAAATATCTCCCAGCTGATCTTGAGGCGCGCGCGCTATATGGATAGCGTGCACTTTCCTTGAAATGTTTAGATTTTTTTTATGGATAAACTGTATGTCCAAATAAGAAACGGTGTTTGTAGTCGAATGGGAGAAACTAGCCCTATCTAGTATATTTTTCTCCAAAATTCTTTTTTGGACATCCTGTATAAAGTCCATAAAGTGATAATCATTCATATGTTCTAGCAATATTTTATGGAATTCCAGTTCCCTCCTAAGGTTATGTACTGTTGGCTTTGACTTCATCTTCTCTTATGATGAGGTGAGATTGGCATCAAAGGCAGGTTAAGTCACCTTGGTTTGAGCGAAAATCACGCGAAAGAGGGCAAAGCCTAAAACAACCTTAGGATATTCTTCACCTCAAAACTTCCACAAGAATCTTACAATTTTTTTTTTTTTTTTATATTGTAAGGATAGGACGTTTGTCTTCCATGCCACCTGATGGAAAGTGCATGGATGGAACCGCATGAAGACTATGGTGTTACACGCCCAAATGCAGATAAATCCGCGAGAACAGTTAGTATGTTATACTTCTTTACAAAGCTAGTTATTACACAACCCGCAGCATTGTGTACGCAGTTAATTAAACGCTTATTCATTACTTCTACAACGTAATGGAGTTACGGATGTTGTGTTGCTTCCAAGAAAAGGGATGGCGGCCCACGAATTTTGTTATATAATCAGCGGTGCAGTTCGTGATAGCGAGATGTAAGGATTATTAGTATGATTATCGTTTATAATGTGGAGGAAGGAAAAGAGCATGTCTGGATCGTAGGGATTGGAGTTTCCTTGTCTCTGCCTATCCCAAAGGGAGATCTTATGTATGTAGATAATCTATCGTTCCCCTAGGGCAGGCACCTTCTACGACTCTTATTTATTCTAAGTTAAATTTAAGCAGTTCAAATAGGTACTATAAATGACTTATTGAATAAATTTGCAATGTGCAATTTATTTTTGGTAAATAAATAAGAGTCAAAATTTTGCGTACACGTATTTTTTCAGTAATTTATTCACACCGGCCTAAACTTAAATAAATAAACAGCGTAAATAACATCAGAATTCAGATATAATGACGAGAACTAATAAAACATATTTGTATTGGTGATGAAAAGCAAATTAAAATAATAATAATATTTCCTCAACCTTATAAAATCAACCCGATTTCTCATTTTCTGGTAAAAATATTGCAAGGACCCAAAATTCGTGAAATACAAATGTTATTTGATTTCCTAACGATCGGTTACAATTTGTCACCTTCAGCAGCAAACGTTTCACATCGCTTCCCGGAAATAAATCCACATCCTTGTAAGTCAACTCAATTGTGACAAAAAGAGAGGTTCGTAGAATTGCCGGTTCTAATGTCTTTAGGTACTTATGGTATATGATAAGCACTTTTAAATTTTGATACTTGACTTGAATTTAAAGATTCTTGTCACAGTAGTAAAATTATTGAGAGTTGGCTGTCAGAAAGTACTAATAATTACGGATGTTCGGAGCTACGGCAATTTAAAGCACTGTTCTTGCGGTTAAGGTTCAGAGTTGCTTGTGATAGATTGCAAATAAAAATGTTTATGTGTGTTTATTGTGGACTAACTTTTAACGTGGAACATAATATGTTTGTGTGCGTAATTTGGTTTTGTATTGAAATGTGGAGGTTTGATTAAACTTATAAAATAGACAAAGTCAAAGTCAAAAGAATCTTTATTTCGTAAGTATTTAAATACATTTAAAATAAGTCAAACAATTCAGAAATTGAACTTAATCTACCACCACTTCGGAAAGTCGATCTGTTGAGAAGAAGTGGCAAGAAACTCAACAGCAATCATCTTTTAAAAATAAAAATAAAATAAATTACACAATAACAATTTACAGCCAGGGAATCCCATCTTCTTGCATCCGGATATCTTATAGTAAACCTTTTAACATAACACTTATCCTTAAATCTATCGAAGGGTTAATCTTAAATATTTTGGAATTTTATTATAAAAGCGTATACATTGACCCATGAACGAGTTGGTGATTTTCTGGAGTCTACTATTATATTTTTACATTAGGATATTTAGACATAACAAGCACAATATTTTATACTCGTATTTATCTACACTTTAAATAAGTCTCATTATTTACGAATTGAAAAAATCTATCACTCTTCACAAGGTCTATCTGTTGAGAAGTGGTTAAAATGAATTAAGGATTTTTTCATTAGTGAATTTATTGTAGAAGAGAAAATATTTTTAGTCAAAACAATTTTCTATGTAAAAAATAAGACTATGAAAAATATTTAAGAATGCGTTGTCCGCTTCCCATATCATGCTCCACTTAGTTAAGAGCTAGATAGATAAATAGGTAATGTTAAGCTTCATTAATTTTAATTATTGTATTCAAAAATTAAACCAGGCTATTACAATCAACAATACAGGCACAAAAGGCTCTCGGTTTTTTTGCTGTAAATCAATAAAAATAGCCAATACTTTAACGTTTCACGTATAAAAATTACAAAAAACAAGTGCGTTTGTCGAACAACATCTATTCAATGGTCGAACAAAACACCTTTCAAAACAATGAAACTAAATGTGTTCTCGGAGTCTTTAAGTTTTCAATTTTACAAGACGTTTAAACGAATTTTCTGAAATTACTTTAAAAGTATTCTAAAAATATACCCAACAGAGTATTTAAACTAGCAAACATTATTTACAATTCCATTTCCAAATTAAATATCAAACTTTCTGAAATGTCCAATATTGTTTTGAAATGTAATTTGTCAAAAACAGACTACACTTTAAGAACCCCCTACACTTCAGTAAAATTTATACTTCGTTATTTAATAAATTCGCTTTAACAAAAAACTGTCCTGTCAAGAGATGCAAACGACAATATTTACTCTTGGCGTAATGCTATAGAACGCAACATTAAGCCTTTATAATTGAAAAACTTTGCTGCGAGCGCACGAAGCTTAAAAACTGGTAGATTTAATGGTTTAAGCTGCTTTTATAACTGTATGATTTTTTCATTATATTTCAAAGAAGAAATATTTATATATAAGAAACTTTGTGAATTTTAAGCAGTAGTACGTTATCATGTTTAATCTAAAAACATCTCACGTCACGTTACATAATGTGACGATACGTCAGAATTTTGTGAATCTGTCGAACATTAAAGCTACTGTTACACATGCTCTAAAATAGCATGCTTTAAAGCTTTTTATTTAGTATGCTCAATACGAGAATGCCTAAGAGCAGTTTTCATGTGCTAGCATTAGGCATGCTAGTTTTAAGTAAGTATGCAAAAGTATATAATATCATTATATTAAAAGTTTTGTAAGTATTGTTTTTAATTTAAATTTTACTTTTATATTTCAGTATGAATGACTGATCGTTACTAGCATGCTCAATAAGCAAACCTATTTAGACGCCCTTAAGGCAAACCCCCTTCCTCCACCCGCGCCGCTGGTAGAATGCTACAAAATCGCAAGCCTGTCGATTCACGAGCATGCTCAAAATGAGCATGCTAATTTTGAGCAACATTCCGTCACATATGCTACTACGTAGCAAATACTCAAATGAAGCATGCTTTTGTCTTTGTAATGAGCATGTGTAATTGTACCTTAAATGAAGTGACTTTTATAAAGTTAGGCAAATCAATTAAAGTAATACATACTGAAATCGAAATAAATATGTGGTAACGTTTGGCGACGCTAGGAGCGCCTTTCCGTTGTGTCAGTTATTTATGTATGCGTAACGACGTGACCTGAGAAATCGAACAAAGTGAAAAATCGATAAATGAACTTGAAAAAAAAATGATTAAAATTGTCTTTTCTTTAACTGTTCAATAAACCAACATTTTGAGCCGAAAGACAAAATTCTTGCAAATTAAGCAACAAGGCCATATTTAATACATATACTCATTTTTTTATTACAAGTAGAAGGAAACTGACTATGTCTTTTAAATTAAACATTATGTGACACTGACGACATCTTAGAACAAACAGGTTATGGAAAAAAAAATCCACCTTCACCGCATTTCCATCCTCAGCCAAGAACACAAAACCGTCTAAGGATACAATTAAATGCTTATCATGGCTAGACATCCGTTCGATTTAATCTATTTTTCTATCTTCAAGTTCGCCCTGCTCAATGTAGGAAGTGAATTCCTTTTAAGATTAGACGGGGGCCATGACTTGTCTGCTGTCGCTCACTCCGATTGGCAGTCTCAAGTTATTTGTTGCCTGATTGAAAAATATCTCCTCGTATCTCGAAAGTTTCCCCTTTTCAGTCACGTCTAGATGGATTCAATCATGCTGTCCTTTTTCTTCATTAACTGTTGAAGAAGGAACTCGATAGTCAACTGGCTCAATAGGTAAATCAATTTTGATTATTACTTGCTACGGGTCTTAAGAGTTTAATCTTGATTACACGAAATTGATACGCTCAATGTATTTACCTCGTTAAAAGTTAAGTTATTTTAGGAAAATTTATCTAGAACATTATTCAAGATAGATCAATGGACTTGATCATAGAGATTTTGCAATTTTCGGCAATCAATCACTGCTGATTAGGTTAAGACGTTTTACAGTGTATTTGATTTATGATTATTTTTTGGAAGATATTACTTTTCTTTAATAATAAACTGTACAATAGGGGTGGCATAAACTCGTATTTTGTAAGGAGTGCCTTTTTTTTGTCTGGTGGAAAACATGCTCTCACTGGCCTGACCGCCCAATGGGGAACGGTGGGGTATGTGGGGAAGATCCGGCAGAAGGCCATACCGACCCACTAAAACCTCCAGGTGTACCTCCCCCGCCATAATTGGAGCCCACGGCATCGCCAGTGGTATTGCCCGCGAGCCCCGGCGGATTGTGCTCAGCCTGAGCTGTGCCCCCACCCCCACGTAGGAAATGACCCATTACACGCGGCCCTTGACCCACTCATTGCCTGTATAAAATTCAAAAAAAAAATCAAAAAGTTTTATTCATCTTAGGAATTTCACAACACACTTGATGAAGTCAGTCATCACAAACTTCGGCTTTAACTAGTTGTTGATAGTTGTTAAATAAGATATTACAGTAGACCAAGAGACAAAAAAAGCCGGCGGAAAAAAACTCTTGGCACTCTTTTTCAGTCAGAATTATCAAATTAATACAAATAGGTACAGTACAAATTGACCGTGACATGAAAAAAATACAAACACAAGACAGCTAATTGTGAGAGCCAATGTCATGCCACAACCAAATTGCTTACATAGCAGGTGCAATGAGCTATGGATGCACAATATGAACAAGACATACTGGGACCAGATTATTTGAACAAGAATGGAATATAGCCACAGTAGGCTCAGTATAGCCTCACTCGCCGCGGCCTTCTATCGGGATTGAGAAGGCGTCTGCTTCTCCGTCCCACCCTCCACCCAGCCTATCCTAACTTAAAACCTAACCTAAAAACTTAATCTAAGACCTAACCTCAACCTCACCTAAAACCTAAACTAAAACGTAATCTAAAACCTATCCTAAACGACGGAACTTAACCTAAAACCTAACCTAACCCAATATGACGACCCGGACGCCGAAGCAATCCAAGACCACCGACCAGAGCTCGCCGCCGCTGTGTCCTCATCGGTCCTCTCTGCTAATCAGAAGGCGCAGATGCCGCCCGATGCGGACAGACGCAGCGCGCCACCGCCGTAAGAGTGATTTCGCTTCACCCGATCGCTGGATTCCGACAAGTTACTGAGCCCCCCCCGCCACGAAAAGGCACTGAGGGTACTTGGGGGGTTTTAAAGAGTGCCTAGATTGTATTATTAGTGGCACCGGGGAACGCATCTTTTCTTATTAATATTGATGAAAACTTCATTTAATTTTAATCTTTCATCCAATCTCTTGGTAAATACTTAGTCAAAACTCCAATGCATCATCACTTATATGTTTTGGAATGTTTTATAAAAAGCCAGTCACTTAACATGTGTACATCTTCGACCTCCTTTACTAACCACGTTTAGTCGTTACGCACTGGCTCAACGCATGCCTTTTCACTTGCTATTTGCAATTTATTGAACATAATTTGAGTCTTATTTTACACACCAATACATCTCAAGTTGCGACTATAATTGTAGTCCACCGGACGCCGTCATTAGAGTTTTTGAGCATAATTATAAGCCCCATCATCAACTGCAAAAGAATATAATATCATCATCATTAAAAGTTTTGTAAGTGTTGTTTTCAACGTAATATTTTACTTTATAAAAAAAGAGTTTTAAACTGTTGGAAACTAACGCTAATCTATTGGCTACAATATTAGAAGCCTTCGCGTAACCAAGAAAAAGTATTTATTTGCTAAATATGGTAGTTACATACATGGTCTTAGGTTATTAAAGTGCAGCATACGTAACCGTGCAACTGTGTGCAAATTGTTATTATGTGCAATAACATTGTAATATCATAATAATCAAATTATATATTTTTTAAGTATACATAAATTTCATTTTCAATTTCTAGGTAATAAAAATAATAACAAACGCAAAAACCTTAGTGGCAAAAATATATTAAAGAGTGAAATGAAATTATTCATATGAAATTTAATGACATGTAAGTCAAAAAATTGTTTTCAGGTCAATTTAAAAAGCCATTGACGCTACAGTAGCATTAGATTAGTAGATATTTAATAAACCCTTTTTCAAATGCCTCAATGTCATATTTTTTTAAAAGTTTGGTATTATAAATTCTAATTGCCATACAATAAAAATTTTTAGAGTATAGTTCAAATAAATAAATGAAAAATGTGACAAAAAAAAAAAAAAAAAATTCCCGACCAGTATTCGAACCTGGGACCTCTCGTTTGCCGGACGAGTGCTCTTCCAACTGAGCTATCGGGGCCTGGCGCTACGCCTCGAAATTACTTATTTTTGTTTTTACGTGATATTGCTAACGTAGCTCCATCTAATGGTATAAGCTTTGCAGCTAAGACCACCCGAGATCAATTTCTTTACAGAAATTGTGAATCCCAGTTAAAGTGAAGCATTGCAATGTTTTAATAATGTTTTTTAAGTTTTTTGCATTTAAAATGCTCAATTATTCTTAAATAAATGAAAAATGTGATAAATAAAAATTACCTGACCAGGATTCGAACCTGGGACCTCTCGTTTGCCGGACGAGTGCTCTTCCAACTGAGCTATCGGGGCCTGGCGCTACGCCTCGAAATTACTTATTTTATTTTATTTTTGTTTTTACGTGGGATTCACAATTTCTGTAAAGAAATTGATCTCGGGTGGTCTTAGCTGCAAAGCTTATACCATTAGATGGAGCTACGTTAGCAATATAACGTAAAAACAAAAATAAGTAATTTCGAGGCGTAGCGCCAGGCCCCGATAGCTCAGTTGGAAGAGCACTCGTCCGGCAAACGAGAGGTCCCAGGTTCGAATCCTGGTCGGGTAATTTTTATTTATCACATTTTTCATTTATTTAAGAATAATTGAGCATTTTAAATGCAAAAAACTTAAAAAACATTATTAAAACATTGCAATGCTTCACTTTAACTGGGATTCACAATTTCTGTAAAGAAATTGATCTCGGGTGGTCTTAGCTGCAAAGCTTGTACCATTAGATGGAGCTACGTTAGCAATATAACGTAAAAACAAAAATAAGTAATTTCGAGGCGTAGCGCCAGGCCCCGATAGCTCAGTTGGAAGAGCACTCGTCCGGCAAACGAGAGGTCCCAGGTTTGAATCCTGGTCAGGTAATTTTTATTTATCACATTTTTCATTTATTTAAGAATAATTGAGCATTTTAAATGCAAAAAACTTAAAAAACATTATTAAAACATTGCAATGCTTCACTTTAACTGGGATTCACAATTTCTGTAAAGAAATTGATCTCGGGTGGTCTTAGTTGCAAAGCTTATACCATTAGATGGAGCTACGTTAGCAATATCACGTAAAAACAAAAATTTGGTAAGTAATTTCGAGGCGTAGCGCCAGGCCCCGATAGCTCAGTTGGAAGAGCACTCGTCCGGCAAACGAGAGGTCCCAGGTTCGAATCCTGGTCGGGTAATTTTTATTTATCACATTTTTCATTTATTTAAGAATAATTGAGCATTTTAAATGCAAAAAACTTAAAAAACATTATTATAGTTCAAATATTCAGTAAGATTTAGATATTCCGGTTTCGCCGTTCAGCAGTGTCCGTTACACACGGAATTTTATAGGAAATAAAATACTCGTGTGATTGTATTATACCACGCAGTTAACGCGTATAATTCTGTTTTATATTTTGACCCGAGATTTCGGTGTCTTCAAACCAAATACTTTTGTTTTTAAACCCCTCACATTCACGGAGTTGATGTTTGAAGGGTAAAAGTTTAGGAACAATGATTTCGTTGTTTCTTAACAGTCTGTTTTACTAATCCTGTTAAGGCTTTATTTGAATGACTGATTCTTTCGAAGTGCAGAAACGGATGCTTATTAAATTTAAATATTTATGTTTTGTCATATTCTTGCTGTTTCTGTGTTATTCTGGTTCTATAACGCTGATTTTTACTACTCTATTCTGAATTTAAAAAGAAATGGTTTTTATATCTTCGAGTATAACTAGCATCATTTTGCCAATTTCAAAACTACCTTAGAGTGCACAGTATTTGACAGAAGAAAAAGCATTGCACACTCAATCCTCAAAAACAATACTAGAATTCATCACTACAACTAAGAACATTCTCAGACTCTCATAATTCTTAAGGATATTGAGCAGTCATGCCTGATAAAATCGATTTAGAATCATGAACATTTCTATTGAACTTCTTAGTCAAAGTCTCGAAACGTAAAGGAAAACATAAATTAAACGTCTCAAACTAATTTACTGGGCGTAATATTAATTATAGCAGAAATCGATAATATAGAATTGATCGTTAACAGATACAAGCCAAGCAACAGTAGCAGAAGTAGGAAAACTTTTTGAAAAAAACAGAAATGATTGAGATAGATTTAATGAGGGGTGAATATGACAATAGGATTACGTCTGGAGCCGTCGCCGGTGCCTCAAATGAATCAGTGGGATTTCCAACATTTTTCGGTCCATTTCCCGATTTTACTTATGCAAATAAGTTTCGACAGCGAGCGAAAACTGCTGGGATGAAAGCATTTGTTTCGAATTATGACATCCATGGAGTAGAGTATGAGCAAATTTTTTTGCAATAATTGAGAATAGTATTAATAGTAGATTGTTAACCAAAGGCTGTATGACATCAATTGCATACGTGGTTTTTGGTTTTTATCTAATTATTATGCCGAGTATGCAATTGATGCTTAAATCCGAGGTAAACACTCTGCTTTACATATCGACGTGAGGTAAGTAAAAAAACAAGATTCGAGTTCGGCGGTAATAGATTTTCTAAAACTGTTTTTGCTTCTTCTTTTATAAAATCGGGAGTTAGATCCATGAATTCGTCACTTGACATTTTTCAAAACTTTTGAGAAAGTAACACACGAAAAAAAATTACTTTCGCGCTACAAATAGCTAGTCGACTGCCTTTTTTACTTTTTTTTTTACGTCAAATCGTGCTGGCCAGTTTGATTTCTAAATCGATTTCAACTAACATACGATGTGACTGCGAAACAAATAGTTCGATATTTAAAATACAAGCTTCATAAATTCTAATATAAATTGTCTCGGTTCCGATTTGAATAAATAATCGATACCGAGAAAAAAAAATGACTTTTTAAAAGTATACTTCTTTCAGTATGGGTATGACAGTTCTTTTTTCTAATTCCAAAATCTATGCTGTAATGTTAACTTTACATGGTAGGTTTTGAAACCTATGCTGTAATGATATCCATACATTCAGGCAAGTAAGCATCCAGGGAAGTAAGTGACTATTTAAAGAGCAAGAGATATGTAATGTTAATTGTGACACCTATATGGCTTGCTGGGATGCGGATGACTTAAGTGAAGATGGGATCAAAAACGGCACATGGGTTTAAAAAGGAACTCTTCACAAAATATTACCTCAAAACAACACCACCAGAGCGGTGATATTCGAAGGTTTGATTTTTTTAAATTTTATATAAAGGGTGGCCTTCATATAAAATTTTAAAACTTTATTGCCTTTTTCGACTTAACATGTAAGCCTACCTTACGCGGTTATATTGACGTTTATTGATGGGGCTTTATGAATAATAGTTCTTTCTAAGACGAGACTTTTTTTACACGAGTATGGCCTCAGCTACAGATATCTTCAAGTGATTCTTTTTGCTTGTTTTTATAACGTTTCAGTAACGGAATAAAATTCTTGCACTGTCTAATGCTCTATGAAGTAATATGCACAAGTTTTGAGACCTGGGTATAAAAGACAATTTTTAAATAGCAATTTGCATACCTTTAGGGAGATAGAGTAGTAGTCAAACGTTGTCTACATGTTATATGCCAAAATTTATTTTGAAACGACCAATATTAAATTGATTTTTGTGAATCCGTTTCCGAAAAATTCCCTAAAAAATCTTAAATCTTGCGCTTACTTCATGCAGTCCTTAGCCCTATAATAAATTTAAGCTAGGGTATATAAAAAGTTTAGTTTAATAGCGATTCTACAGCATTTTAGTTCCTTAAGGGGAAACTTTTTTACAGCGACGAGCTCTAATGACGAACGGGGCACCGCAAACTCACTTTGCAATTGTATAACAATATACATGAAGGCTGTTTATTTATTTATAACATATTATCAGTTATTAAGCTTTTTCTATTTGTAGATAGAATTAAAAGATGCATTATCATAAAAAGTATTGTATAATGATGGAGAAAGACTATTGCAGTGACACCCATAAAACACGCCAATAAAACCTTTGTCCCGTAAATGACTTTTTCAGTATGCCCGGGACGAGAAGCAGCTGGTACATGCTCTAAAATGAACGAGAGCTGGTTAATGCTCTCGTTCATTTTACCCAATCCTAGAAAAAAAGTTTTTTTTTAATAAAGCAAAACAGATATGCTATACAAAAAATGTTATCTTAAATAAATGGTCATTTCATAGATATACAGAACACACACATCATAAAAGGTTTGAAATCACTAGCAAAAGATGGAATATTTTTATTTTTTTTATTTTTAAAGGAAATTTAATAAAAAAATACGCTTTTTGAAATAAAAATAAGAACCAAAATTGAATTTAAAAGTCTTAATGCAATTTCGGATAGTAAACTATTGAAATAAAAAGAGGTTTTAACTAAATTTCGTCAACATTTATTCTGAAATTGTTTTTATTTAGTACAATATAACTCCTCCCCTGGCTCGAACACTTCCAGCATTTCTTGCGGTAACCTGTCCCATTCTTGAATAACGGCTTCTCTGATCTCTGGCACTGTCTGGGGAGGTGGCTGATGGTTCAAACAGCTCGCTTGACAGCATCACACGCGTGCTCAATCGGGTTTAAGTCAGGCGAGCTGGCAGGCCATTCTAACCTGGTAATGTCGTATTCACGTAGAGCAGCGTTGATTCGTTGAGCTCGATGTGCGGGTGCATTATCGTCAACCATTGCGAATCGAGGGCCATGGTTTATTCTAAATGACCTGACAATTCTATCGATAGCAATGGTTTGGTATAAAGCTGCAGTTATCGAGCCACGATACGAGATCAACGGCGTTCTAGCACCAATCATTATACCACCCCAAAAGTATACAGGGTGTCCCAAAAGTCGACGCCAAGCCGAAACCTTCTGATAGGTAAGGACACACCAGTTATCAGAAAAATAAAAATAAAAATCTAAGTCATGTATTTTTGAAATTATGGTAATTTTTTTTTATTACAGAAAAAGTACACCATGTTACAGTTTTTTCATTCCTGTTGCTACAAATATTGACTTTTTGCCAATTTTTTTTCTTCTACGTCATCCCGAATAGTGCTTATGTAACTTGTGATCCTAAGACATCGGCACAGGGCTTAGGATCACAAAAAGAAACTGACTGTCTTTATTTTACTTTAGTTCACTTATTTGCGTCCGCATGTCATAAGCGTCGCTATCTGTCTCGCTCACACTTTATGGAATGTCTCTCTCCATCTCATTGAAACCACGCTGTGGTTATTAGGAATGCTTTGGGTACACTAGAATCGATTTTTGTAAGTTCAAAGAAATTGTTAAAAACCGACTTTGTTTAACAAATTTTTTTTTTAATGGCCGATCTAAAAAATAATTGAATAAGTGTTATACCACGTTAGAATTCTTATTAAATGCGCTAACTTTTAAAGCTACTTGCCGAACTGGAGTAGTACATTTTTTTTTCAGGACGGTCAGTTGAAGTAGTGCAAAAAATTAACTTTGAAAACTTGGTACGCTATAAAATGACATTTTCCTTCAAGCTGGAGTGATCGGCACAGGGTTTAGGATCACAGGTTACATAAACACTATTCGGGATGACTTAATAGAAAAAAAACTGACAAAAAGTAAATATTTGTAGCAACAGGAATGAAAAAACTGTAACATGGTGTACTTTTTCTGGAATAAAAAAAAATTACCATAATTTCAAAAATACATGACTTAGATTTTTATTTTTCTGATAACTGGTGTGGCCTTACCTATCAGAAGGTTTCGGCTTGGCGTCGACTTTTGGGACACCCTGTATATTTCAGCGTCCTCACGCCTTCTCCAGACACGAAGACGTCGGTTGTCTGGATGAGTGCTAATTCTGGACTCGTCAACGAAGAGACAATTTCGCAAAATGTTTTCCTCGTCGTTTTCTTCATTTTGGCGAAGTCTAGCTCACTGCAATCTGCGGCGCTGTCTTTGCTGTGAGTTCAGGGGTGCTCACCAGGATCTCCTCGCTCGTAATCAACCCTGGTGTATGCAATTCCTGATGGTATGAGTGCTAATTTGTAGTCCAGTAGCAGCCCACAACTCAGCTTTTACTTTAGAGGAATTAATTGTTGGGTCTCGGGAAGTCAGCAGTCTGATGTAACGCTGACTGAGAAGCAGTAAGAACAGTCGCCGACCACTGCGAGGTCGATCAGCAAAGTTATCCACGCCGCGATACTTTCGTATCATGTTTACGACACAGGATTGGGATACAGTCACTCCGAGTGCTATTGCTCGCGTACAATGTCCTTCTTCCCTTAATGTAACAAATCTTGCTCGTAAAACTTCTGATAATCCCTTCGGCATCTTTTTGAATGAACTCCTTCTTCGAAAAGTCAGAAAAAGCGCTTGAATCAAGTTGGTCAGATTTCTGAATGAGTGTCAAGATTTAATCTCTTTTTATACAGAAAAACAATTGATATTTTCAATTCTTTCCTTATTAAAAGTTTTGATTTTTAAATAAAAAATCTTGGAAAAATAAAGAAAAAACGTTTTATGCTAACGTGACAAAAACGAGGTCGTATTATTAAAGTGATCTCAAACTTTTTTTGATGTGTGTATTTGAAAACCAAATACTAGCAACGAGTGAAGCATCTTCCTGCATTATAATTTATCGCGACATTTTGACTCCTTTTGCATTATTCGGTTTCCAAAACATCAGTTTAACTCTATCACCTTATTTATGTTAATATGCTTTCACTTTATCTTTCAACAAAAGTGAAAAGTTTTAACTTTACCATGGAAAGCTAAAACCGTTTCCTTCCAATAAAAAAACGGCTCAAAAGAGCCTTTAAAATTCTAGAAAACAATGAAGTCAGATTAAAAGAAAATCGCTTCCAACTTAAGAAATAAGTATTAAGTTCTCTTGTACATTATTTAATTCAGCCCATTAACTTTAAAGGTTTCGTTTCGGTAATTTAAAGAACGGCTTAACTCAGTCAATGTTCTTTTAAAGAGGTAGATACCTAGTTTTAGAACAGTAGTTAACTCCAATGTCTGATAATATTTCAAGTAGTGCACTTTATAAAAGTAGGAAGGCAATGATGCCCTAAGGTTGAGGATTCGATCTCTGCTCAAAGCTATGTCGCATCAATGCATCAATTATATGTCGCGTAGGATCCGCGTGAAGTGGCCTTTACGTCCCTTACGTGTTATAACTACGCATGATGGTAAATGAAGATGAGGTCTTAGTACAGAAGGCTGCAGATCAAGCGTTCCAAATCTGTGAAAAAAATGTAATTGAAACTGAACTCTGTGCCCTCGACATTAAGTGAAAAATTGGTTCGGGAAATCTAATTGGTTTGTCACGCTTGATCTGTTGCTTTCTGTACGTGCGCTTAAAATAAACTGGCTAATAATATTCCCTAATAACTGAAAAAACTGGCTGTCTGGAGTAGCTATACAGTTTTGGCATGTAAACCCTGAATAGATCCTACCACCAAACGGAAAGTAATCTTTTAAGACACACTTATCTAAGGGCAACAGGGCAAAAGGGCAATCCTACGTGGGCAAAAGTTTAACACGTTTAATCTTTGTAACTTCTTTGTTATTTGCAGAGCAATTTGAACAATAACTTCGACAATTCTTTCAAGGCTAAGTACTTCGTGTAATTCTGTTTAATTACTCGGCGCATGCCAAGAGGCCAGACCATCAATTCTGTTTGGGCAGGCTAATAGGCACTCGGGATTAACTAACCACTGGACGCTTCGGACACAGAGATATAATTAATTTATTTACTTAGTTTCACGTGTTTTTAATTAAATAGAAAAGGCCTCGAAAATCGCTTCAAACACATAGCCTTAAACTAATTGTTATATGGAATACCATGTAGCGCACATGGGTTCCTGAAATATAAATAAACATCTAGACTCGTAACATATTTTTTATCTGTGATTGAACCAGTGACGTCACGCATTATGTAGGAGGCTGCTTCACTGTGCCACAGGGAAGTCTTGAGCAAGCTCATAGGATAGATTATTTTATGAAATAAATATAAGGGATTCGGATCTACGTACGTTGCAACGCGCAAAAAATTTAGTTATTAATTTTGTAGAAACCAAAACAAGCGTTAAAGTTACTTAGTCATAAAGTGACGAAGTAGAAGACTATAGTTATCTATAGCGCAATCTTCAATGCTGGACTGGGAGTGAAAGAAAAACATAGAATGTACCAGCTGATTCTCTTCCTGGCCATACTGTAAGAGTCAGTTAAGGGACAGAGGTTTTATTGGCGTTTTTTGTGGGCGATAGGCTGACCCCCTGTCACTGCAATAGTCTCTATCCATCATTATAATACCTCCAAAGTTAAACGTGACATCAGATGGTCTTATAAACTCTGATGTTCTGCCTACCCCATAAGGGATATAGGCGTGAAGTTATGTATTATGTACGTAGCGCAACTTTACAGCGCGGTGTTAATTTATTAATTATCTCAATCAATAATTTATTTACTTAGTCACGTACTTTTTACAAATTTAGTTTAGAACTTGTTTCTTCTCGATAATATCTCAAAAGCAGACATACTATGAATATTGATGTAAGCTTGTCTGAACTTACAACATGAACTGTATTGACGTTTACATGTTAAAGTTCGTGGATATGTGCGTCGGGGATCCATTTAATGTCTTCCGTAGTGTAACGGTTTTGGCACGAGACTTCGACATAGGATGTTACACGTTCAATTTAAATGAAGGAGAGTTACTGCAAGTGCGTTAGAAGCAAAATAGGTTTGAAAATGTCGCTTTTTACGACACGTTTATCCAAGAGCGTTTAGAATATTCTATTGCAGTATCGGTTTGCACCGTACGGCATACTTTTCTATAATGAACCATGATGGAGATAATTTTAAGAGCTAATATGAAGCGCTGAGCGGAGCGCCCGCGCCGTGCACGACGACGCCTTGGAACGGTGCGGTGGCAATAAGGCGTCGTGTAATAATAACTGCCCGAATAGTTCGCCGGTTTCTATCCCTCTTGCCTTAATCCCCGACCGACTGGTCAAATTGTCGGGTCTTTCCGCCGAAAGGCGTGTAGCTTTTAATATAAATAATATTTCTGACACTCACACAACATTATCTAGCCCAAATTAAGTTTCTTAAAGAACTTGTGTTATGGATCCTAGATAACTGATATACTCTAGAAATATATAAACATACATATTGAATAAATACATATTTTTTATTAGAATAAACTTAAATAAACATATAAACATCCATGACTTGACGGCTAATATCTGAGTTCATCACACAAATATCCGCCGCCGCCGGGATTCGAACCCAGGACCTCTGGCATAGAAAGCAATGTATGTTACCACTACACCAGCCGAACATCAAATAAGCGTGTCGTAAAAGGCGACTAATCGGTGGTAACTTGACTGCTTGGTGGTAGTACCCGTTCAAAGTTCGTCTTGTTAGCATCCATATAAAAATGGCCTCCAAATATCACGATCGGTAATGCATTCCGATATCTTTCGAAGCCCCAGTTCCTTCCTAAGCCCGTGTGGCTCATCTTCTACCTCATCTTCTCCTACCGTCAGGTGAGGTATAGGTCAAACGCGTTTGTTCAATTGTGCGACAAATATTTTGAGTAACGCACATACATAATATTACTTCACGTAAGTATCCCTTATGAAGTAGGCAGAACATCAGAGGTTATAAGACCATCTGATGTCACGTTTCACTTTGGAGTTATTATAATTATGGATTACTATTGCAGTGACAGGGGTTCAGCCTGTCACCTACAAAAAAGCCAATGAAACCTATGTCCCTTAACTGACTTTTACAGGATGCCCGGGATGAGAAGTAGCTGGTACATTCTATGTTTTTTTTCGCTCCCAGTCAAGCATGACTTTTTTTTGACTTGGTTTGACTTGATATGATAAAGTTTTTTTACATAAAAATAACATTACCATATCACCTACCTATGTAATGGAAAGAGTCCATAAAGGCGAAGATGTTACATGACCGTGATTAACGAGAAACTTATTTACGCAACATTCGATAGAAATGAAACATGAAGGAGGCAATTCGTTCGACTCCTTACTACCAAAAAGGAGCTATCTTAGTATTTTTTTTAAACTTTCTTGTATACAACGTGACTGGTGGGTCACTTTTGAAATTCAAGGACGTGATAGTTTGAGATCATCCATAAAGACAAAAAAAATAAAAATATTTTCTTAGTAAACTTAACCGAAAGCTAAAGAATTCATTACTCAACGCATGATTACATAAGCGTTATGCAATAGATACTTAGCGAGTGGAGGTGTGCGTGTGGCGGGAACACTGCTGTGTGCGTGTTGACTGAGGCAGCGCGTCGGGAAAAGTGTAGTAAGGTTTTTCTTAATTAAGTCATAGGGATTCCTGATGAAAAATTAAGTACCTACTTTTATTACATAATTATGATCAGAATCGAGTTCAGAGTGCTCTCCTTCAGTATCTAAAATTTGTCACCATTCACCCTGTCTAAATACGGATAGAAATTTAGTCAGCATCCAGTAGTTAAAAGTGTTTTCAAAACCACAATATGCCAAAAGATTTGAATACAAAAGATGCATCTCTCTCGCCATTCGTGACGTGATACACAGTCGGCGCCACTCTGCATAAAACAGATTCCGCAGAACTTCGAGTAACATCGCGACTCGGCGAGTATGGAGCTGAAACGAACAAGTCGAGAACTTTCGCAAGGTTAATGAAGTGAGTCAGGCAATTAAGATTGTGTATACCTTGATTTAACTTTTTACTTCTGATTAAGTTTTAATTAGTTTTAGTAGTTTTAAAACGCTCCTACGGTTCCATGTTTGATAGTTTACTAAGATGTTTGTAATTATAATAGTGAATAAGAAAATAACAAAAAACAAATCTTAATAAAAACATATTAAATATTTTTTTTTCACGCTCGTGACCACGGGATCTGCAAAGACACCAAAACGTCGAGTCAAAATTTAAAATGTAAATATACGCGATAAATCCGGTTAAAAAGTGTTTTATTTAATAGTATGAATCGCGAAAACTTAAGACTATATTATTTTTTTTTTCAATTTATTTATTTTTTGGAACTAACCATGACTGCTGCGCTTTATTTTAATTATTTTTAGGTACATCAACATACAAAAATATTAAATTACAATATATCATACTTTGTTTTGTACTTATACTGGGTTAGTTTTAATAAGCGCATCACCTTTCGCAGGCAGCCTCTCCATATCAATCCCAACAACGTTTTTATACCTATGAAAGATATTCATAGCATTACATTATAATATTGAGATACACAAACTGAACTGTTACCTGAACATTAATAGGAAAATAAATATCTCAAAAATAAAAAAATATTTAACAAAATAAAAATATGAACCAATACTACTCAGGCAAGGCACCTAACACTAAGGTCTGTATTATTCTTAAGCGTTGATCACTATTCAAGCATAGATTCGCAGTCAATTCTCCAAAGAGAACTTTAAAAGTGGAGTTAAGTAAAGTTCTAGTCTGAGTTAGATTAAAAAACCCGCTTCAGAAACAGTTAGTGATGATGACGTCACAGCTGTCAACAAGGTGATATTTTATTACTTTACTAGCTGTGACCCGCGACTTCGTCCGCGTGGATACCGGTTGTTGGAGTTGGATAAATACTATTATTATATCCTCCTTGAAGTTTAAACTTACCTTATTCAAAATTTCGTCAAAATCGATTCAGTAGTTAAGCTGTGAAAGCGTTACTGATAGATAAACAGACAGAGTTACTTCAAAAACTGTTACAACAAAGCTGTGATCCGCAGTATCACCTAGGTGTTTTGTGAAAAAGTACAGGTAGGTAGGTATATTACATAGATGATGCCTGCGACTTTGTCTGTATTGAATTAGTATTTCGAGTAGGTTATTTTCTTCTCCAAGGTCCTAAGTACTATCTTTAATAACAAAAATAAAAATGAAGAATCTTCGCCCATATAATATGTATAACTCCTAACCACAAACATAGGTAACTATATTAGGTACATTACAAACATAGGTAACTATATTAGGCACATTGCGTTATAAACAAATCGGGTGCCAAAGTGTCTTAAATTTTACATATTTCATGCAATACCTATCTTCATTAATTATATTTCGTCGCTTCATTCTTCAGATATTATATAACAGGTAGTCCTTTTTAGGTACTAGGTAACTTCGCACAATTTAAAGTATCATAAAAAAACACTGTGGTGGGGCGCCGCGTGGCATGATCCACCCGGTTCGCGCCAAGCCCTCATTCTTTTTTCGTGCGTGGTAACAAGCATACGTCATTTACTTTAATCATTTACTTAAGTTTTTACAAAATGTTAAACGTACAGCAGAAGAACAGCTTCAACATTATAATATAAGGATAAAAAAGTTGGAACAAAAAATATATAAAAAACGGAAACAGCGAATTATTTCTACCGATGAAGAAGAAATCTTACAAGGCAAGACCTACTTATTCGGTTTAAAAGTGTTATTTAAAAAATCAGAGCAGAAAATGCGTGTAATCTATAATAGATATATCACGTTAACTGCTCAATATTGTAATGATGTAAACTTTAATAAATTTTATCTGATCTTATCGATCACCTTTTGTTTTCAATACGATTACAGAAAATGCGGGTAATCTCAAGGAGATTTATCTCGTTGTCTGTAATACGTTATGGGCGTTATATTAATATGAATTAGACATAAACATGTCGCCTCCAAGGTTATTTAAAAAATCAGAGCAGAAAATGCGTGTAATCTATAATAGATATATCACGTTATCCGCTCAATATCGTAATGATGTAAAATTTAATAAATTTTATTTGATCTTATCGATCACCTTTTGTTTTCAATACGATTACATAAAATGCGGGTAATTTCAAGGAGATTTATCTCGTTGTCTGTAATACGTTATGGGCGTTATATTAATATGAATTAGACATAAACATGTCGCCTCCAAGGTATGAGTTACCGCTACCACTGGATGATGTAAACCTGGATAACCAGAAGACTGCCGCGTCATTCACTGTGAATCAAAAGCTATCTGCAAAGACGCTCCCTAATCCGGAGCCGTCAATATCACAAGACGCACCAGGTATATCGGGAGAACCTAATCCCGATCTGGATCCAGAGCTGCTTACTGCACTTGGAGCTGCAAATTCCGATACACCCGAATTTGGCGCTAAAATACACGATACGCTCTCAAATTTATGGACACTTTTACTAAGAAAAGGACTGTCCAAAGAAGACAAAGATAAATTAACCATAGAAAATACGGTACCCGAAAACTGCAAAAACTTGCAAGCCCCAAAATTAAATGCGGAAATCTCGGCAGCCATAACTGACCTAGCACGAGTACGTGACAAAAAAAAAAAAAAAAACCAAAACTTTCAGCAACAGCTGGGGTACGGTATTACCGCCATAAATCGAGGGATTGACATCCTCCTTGGGAAAGAAGAAAACAAATGAAGGCCCTCCGTCACGTAAGTGATGGATGCCGCCTATTATCAGACCTCCACTTTATGTTAACCAAAGATAGGGTTAAACTGATTTTACATAATTTGCATACAAACTTTAAACATGTTATACAAGACTCCGAAAGAGACAAAACTTTATTCGGAAGTTCATTGCCGGAATAAATAAAGGCAAGTAAAGCCATTGAAAAGCAGGGAGCCCTAATTAAAAAAGGCCCAGCCAAAACAGTCGCCTCTCAAATATCAACGGTCAACCGGTCGTCTCAGCAGGGAAACTGGACAGGACCTCCTCGTTACCCGTCGTTCAGGGGAGGGCGGGGAGGTCAGAGGAAACCGATAGCAGCTCAAACACAGCAGCGCCCACAATCGAACTCTGCGTTCAACGCCAAGTTCCAGCCGCAGACTTCATCCAGGATGCGTGCTCCGACCCAACATTAATCAAGGTACATGCAGGTCGAATTAATTTATTTTATGATTGTTGGACAAAAATAACTAAAAATGAAGTTATATTGAAGTGGATAAAGTATGGATTTAGAATACCATTCGATACTCAAATTTGTCAGTATTCTATTCCTAAAAATAATTTGTCATCATGTGAAAAACGAGACATGAAAATAGCTATAAATAAATTATTAGACTTAGGGGCTATAAAACCTTGTTCTCCTTCAAATGATCAATGTATTTCAAATATATTTTTAGCTCCGAAACCTAACGGAGAAAAAAGGTTTATACTAAATTTAAAATCTTTAAACTAGTTCTTCTTATAAAACAGCCTTATAAAACAGCCTCCAAATTAATTAATCTTATAAAACAGCCTCGAAATTAATTCCTCGTAATGGATACTTACCCAATGAATGAATCATATCTACTTATACCGATTTTTGTTAGTGACAGAAAGTACCTACGATTCGAATTCCAAGAAAATGATTCGTCTGAGCCGATCACTTACGAGTTCACAGCAATGCCGTATGGATTATCGGTAGCTCCGTGGGTATTTACAAAAATTATGCGTGAAGTAATGAGTCATTTGAGAAAACAAGGTTTTAAGTCTACTACCTATTAAGACGATCTTCTTATTGGAGATACATATGAAGAATGCATGATTAATGTAAGAAAAACTTTGAAGTTATTACATTGTCTAGGTTTTATTGTAAATTTCGATAAAAGTCACATTGTACCAAAAAAGTCAATCAAATTCATAGGTTTTATGTTCAACACAGAACAGATGTCTATTACGTTACCTGGCGATGAGCGGAATAACATTGCACAGTTAATAAATAGGTACATTAATCTAAAAACTTGTTCAATACGAAATTTCGCTAAACTTATAGGTGTATTGATCGCAGCCTGTCCAGCCACAAAATATAGATTCTTATATACAAAAATATTAGAGAGACAAAATTTTTTAGCCTTAAATAAGTTCGGAGGAAACTATGGGGCAAAAATGAATCTTAATAAGATATTACTAAAAGATTTATGGTGGTGGAAAAATAATATTAATATTATTTCTGGTCCAATCATTACTCAAAATTATAAGTTAGAAATTTACACCGACGCATCTAGGACAGGCTGGAGAGCAGTATGCAAAAATAATAAATATAGTGGTTCATAGACGAACAGTGAAAAAGAAAATCATATTAACTTTTTAGAATTACTCGCGGTTTTGTTAGGTCTCAAAAGTATAGCTAGTGAAGAATAAGAAAAGAAAGAAAGAAAGAGTCCAGAAAACTTAACCCTGATACTGAATGGGCCCTCTCGGATTGCGCTTTCCAACTTATTGTAAATAGTTTCGGGCCCATTAAGATCGACTTGTTCTCAAGTCGAGCCAATGCCAAATGTTAATTATTTGTCACCTGGAAGCCTGAACCTGATGCAGTCGCAGTTGATGCATTTACAATAAGCTGGGCTGACTTGGATTTTTATGCATTTTCTCCCTTTTCTCAGTTATTAAAATGTATACGAAAAATCATTGATGATAAAGCCGAAGGGGTACTTGTATTGCCCTTCTGGCCTTCCCAGCCATGGAGTCAGCACCCACTGCACTCCAGCCTTACCCTGGGTGCCGCGGGGCTCTCCGGGCGTCGGTCAGCCGGCGCGGCTGCCCACCAGAGGCTCTCACGTTGATGCCTCGCTCGCAGACACTACTGTTCGCCAGTACAACGTCTCATTGAAGTTATGGTTTCAAGAAGTGTGGTTATGAATTAATAGTTTCGAAAAATCCATTCCATTAGTTCTTTGATTCTTAAACGAGCAATTTAATAAGGGATGTTCTTACGGTTCATTAAATACACATCGATCTGCATTATCTCTTTTATTAGGAGAAGAGATAAGTGATAATAGTTGTGTTAAACGCCTCTTAAAAGGAGCCTATAAAACTAAACCTATTAAGCCTAAATATTCATTTACTTGGGATCCAAATTTATTACTAAATCAACTGTCTTCTTGGTATCCAAATATTAATTTATCATTAGAAAATATTTAAAAAAAAAAAAAAAAACTCGTTACATTATTAGCTTTATGTACCGGTCAAAGAGTACAGACATTGTCTTTAATTAAATTAGAAAATATTGTTTTTCAATCTGATAAAGTAAATAGGTATTATTATAACAGATATAATCAAGACTTCCGCTCCAAATCGCGAACAGCCCTTATTATCTCTCCCAAACTTTCAAAGCAATATCAACATATGCCCAGTATCAACTTTAGAAGAATATATTTTTATTACAAAAAATATCTGAGGTTCAAACTCCGGGAATCTCTTCGTAACATTCAAAGCTCCCCACAGAACTGCATCAAGTCAGACGCTAAGTCGACGGATTAAGCAAACGCTCGCCACACGCGTCAACCTCAGCCGCGCGCACGGCCGGTATCAGTGTCGATGTCATTCGAAAAACGGCCGGGTGGACACAAAACTCACAGGTGTTCGCAAAGTTTTACCATCGGCCTTTAGATGATCAACAAAATAACTTTGCTTTGTCGATACTTAATCGAGACATGAACAATACTTAACCTAATATTAAAAATAGTTATTGAATATTACGTAGGTATTTTGATATTAAGTAAATTACTACATTAAAAATTATGTGTCTATAAATAGACTATCACTAAGTTTCATTCATTTAAGCTGATTATAATTTCTAGCAACTCAAATAAAGTAAGATTATTTGAAGCTTATTATGTAATAATACTAATTATTAAGTACTATAATAATAAAATATGTAATTACATATTTATATCTTTACTTATTTCAATTCCAAGTATATACCTAAACAAAACTTTCTATCTCTGAAAATCTACCTGTTATATAATATCTGAAGAATGAAGCGACGAAATATAATAGATGATTAAACGAACTTCTAAGTGAAGTTCTATCGCTATTATATGAGTCGCTTCATTCGAAGATATGACGTACCCACCCACCCCAGAACCCATTTAAAAGTTTCGTTTAGGGTCTCTAAAGAATGAGGGCTTGGCGCGAACCGGGTGGATCATGCCACGCGGCGCCCCACCACAGTGTTTTTTTATGATACTTTAAATTGTGCGAAGTTACCTAGTACCTAAAAAGGACTACCTGTTATATAATATCTTCGAATGAAGCGACTCATATAATAGCGATAGAACTTCACTTAGAAGTTCGTTTAATCATCTATTATAGCTTATTGTTATTCTAGGTAAAGCTATA
The DNA here is from genome assembly GCA_944452665.1 of Stenoptilia bipunctidactyla. Lineage (NCBI taxonomy): Eukaryota > Metazoa > Arthropoda > Insecta > Lepidoptera > Pterophoridae > Stenoptilia > Stenoptilia bipunctidactyla. The sequence goes on from OX101723.1 coordinate 978,467, forward strand.
TTACTGTAAAGTATCAGAAGAATACATTCGACAGTTTTTGCGTTAAAGAGTAGCAATGATCAGCCATTATCAGTGTATAATGTGTATCTATCTATAGTTATGATTGGCTACTTTTCACGGTGAAATGGCTGAGCCAATATTAATGTAATTTCTTTTGGTAGTTAACGCATACATACGGTACTTTTTATTCTACTTCTAAATCTACGGTTTCTAACTTCCAAGAGCTAGAAATGATCACGAAATAAATAAAACCTTGAGTCTCATTATTTTAAGTTTAACTTTCTTACAATTTATCTCTGTATGTACAGAAGGCAGCACATCAAACGTTACAAATCGGTAATTTTTTTTTTACTTGAATCTAAAATCTATGCCCTCGACATTACCTAAGTTAAAATTGTTTGAGGAAATTTGACAGGTAATGTAACGCTTGACCTGCTGCCTTCTGTACCTACCTGTATTAAATCGCGCGAGAAGCTTTATGAATGATTTAGCCCTATCAACATAGCAAAATTTTCTACTGCATACCAACTATTTTTCAGATTTATTATTTTTAAGCCCCTAGTACTTTTACCAGGAGAATTTCCTTAGAATTCTTATTCCCATGTTTATTTTTAGTGTAGTTCAGTTTTTTTTCTTCTGGCTATCCGAACGCTTTTACATCTAATCTACTAATGCCACGTTACAATATCAAAAACACTGTTCGTTCGTTGCTTCCACGCTGGACTGGGAGCAACAGAAAATCATAGAATGTACCAGTTGCTTCTCTTCCCGGGCATACCGTAAAGTCATTTTAGGGATAGAGGTTTTATTGGATAGAGAGTCTTGACAAATTACTACTAACTATTCTTATAACTACCTACCATTCGTTTGTAGTAGCTTTTTCTCATGTAAAATATTGAAACCCAGCATTCATTGATTTTGACGACAATTTAGTTATAATTTAGGTACCCCTAGAATACCGCCTCTGAATAATTGACTAATCCGAGTGAGCCCTGCTTAGTGGTAAACTGACTGTCTCGGCTGACTGAAATTTGCCGTCAAACATCACTACTGCCAGCGGTGACGCGTCCCAAAAACATTCTATAAAGAGCCAGTTCTAGAGCCGCAAACGGGTTTATGATAGAACTGGCTTGGCTTTGGTATTCGACCTCATTTATACTTACCATCAGGTGAGAATGAGGTCAAATTCGGGCTTATTCACCGATTTGAAAAAAAAACTTAGTATTTTTAATATTTTGGAATAGAAAGTTATAAAATTAAACTCGTGGGTAGTCTGACTCCCAACTGTTACAAAAATTTGGTGGTTCATTCAGAGAAATCTTATTTCCAAGTGAAATAATAAAAGTTGGGTGAATATGGTCATAGGCTCCCAGAGTTTGGTAAGTATCTCGAACAATTAACAGCGTGAGTGGCCGGCCATGCCAGCGAATCACTCGCTCGCCCGCCCGCGTCTTATCGAACATACCTACCTATTTTATTACGGAGTTATTTTAAAATTATTACGATATCTCTTTGGATCTTGATTGAAATCAAGTGGTGTCAAAGACAATTTTGTTCACAATTAAATATTTATTGTAAACAAAATAAAAAGAAATATAATAAAAAAAAATTACGCGAGCAGGATCGAACCCACGACCTTAGACTCATGGTCGGTCTACGCGCAACTGAGCTATAAGTACTTCTGATCTGTATGCCGAACATCTCCACCATATTCTAGTAAGTTTTAGGCATAACTTTTAAAAATCTATTACATTTTTTTTAGATCCTAGATTTTTTTATGTCTGCAGAATCTGCTCATCATTCTGGACAACTTTTGTTAAGGCATCATATCTATATTTCTTACGGTTTTGATGATCCCTTAAGGGTTCTGCATCAGGTGTTCCAGTAACCGAAATAAAATAAACCCTATATGTTGCCCCGGCTTCACAGCTATACATCAAAAAAAGGTTCATTCAAATCCATCCAGCGGTTCCAGAGATTAGCGTGTGCAAACAGACAAACTTACAAACAAACAAACAGACAAATTTTTTTTTCAGATTCTTACTCTTTTTTCATTTCTTTATAACCCTAGATAAAAATTTTTGTAAAAATATTAAATGTACAGACACGTTTTTTATATACTGTTTTATATGTCTAATGGTAATGGTAATGGTAGTCTAATGGTTCGGCATTAGTACCAGGGTCTACAAGTGAATCGATTTTCATTCGGGAAAGCCGGAAAAAAAACCATAGACTATTTACCTCTACAATTTATTGAAAACGTCAAGCAATTAGCTTTTGTGTGTAGTCTTTTTCGGATAAATGGCAATACTGGGGCCTTACTCCCGACGCGATCGAGAATCAAATCAACTCGATCTCAAGGATTTTCGCACTCCCGAAACCGATACTAGCGCCGAATCGAGCGGTGGCTCAAATTGTACCATAGATTTGGTCACTTGTTACAAACTATAAACGGTCATATTCGATCCTGATTAGTAACAATTTGAGCCACCGCTCGATTCGGCGCTAGTATCGGTTTCGAAATGCTTGAGATCGAGTTGATTTGATTCTCGATCGCGTCGGGAGTAAAGCCCCTGGTTTGTCTTTGAAATCTTGGTACTAATGGAATATGTAGCCAATAGTAATTCGTGAAGTTAGACAACTGAGAGGAAATATCTAACCGTTAATATACCTGTCACAGTCAGACCAAGTCAAAAGCAGAGCTGAACATTTTATTAGATTTTATGTAAAACGATACAGCATTGAATCGATCCTGTGACAATACATCTTTTGGATTAAAAGTTGAATAGCTTCAAAGATATTACCATATTAATATGTTTAAGGTAGAATAACAACACATGAGTTATATATTAAAACCAGAACCAACTATAAATAGAAAGGTTAATTGAATAGATTGTTCATTTGATAATCGATACAGCGGTACGAGCACAGAACTTTATCGAATCATATATTAACGAATGTTCGTATAGTATGGAGTCGGTTGCAAGTTTTTAGTAGCATTGTAATTTTTTATTTAACAGTTAATTAAGAGTACAACATGTTTACCAACATTCAAAATTAACAAGGCCCACATAGCTGGCCATGCGGCAATGGATAGATTTCAATTATTGCTAACAAACCGTCTCCATACTATACGAACAATCGTAACAATACGAGTCGATAAAGTTCTGTGCTCGCACCGCAGATTAGTGATGCATGCTGCTTGCTCCTGTCACGCCATCTACGACAATAATAAAAAAACCTAGTTCGTTATCATTTTATATGATTTCTATCTTCATAAATAACTCTGGCTTTAAAGAAAAGAAGTGAAAATGTTAAAAATAGATTCAAATTGCTTCATTTTTATGAAATTTAAGGACTCCCAAACAACCCAGATAAAATTCTGCCATTATTCTTTCAGATAGTTTGTAAAAAAAAGTTCTTAAATACTTTCAATAAGAGATAGCAATGGGTATTAAAACCGCAAGCTTTCTTAGAATCATTTATTTCTGTTTCTGGTGACAGGAGCAGCGGCAGATAAAAGAATAGTGTTTGTTGTAGCTGCGCTTTATTCAAGTCACTTGAATGAAGGGACACTTTCCAAATTTCCATACGGCAAGTAAATAAGTTTAAAATGTTTTTTTTTTAAAAGCGTGACTTGACTCACTACCACAAGATGGTATGTGACGACAAGACATTGGAACGAGTACCTACATTGAATGTATTTATCATTACTAAGAGAGAACCTTTGTCATGACTATAGGGGTGATATTTTCTAACAGTCATTATGTGAGGTTCTTGTCAGACAGCCGGGACTGTTAAATTATTCGTCATCATCATTGATATCGTAATTATAATAACTATTCATCATATGAAAAAGATTACGATTCTTTTTGTTGTTTTATTTCATTTTAAGGAACACTTTACACGGTCCGTGAATTGCTCTACACAAGCAAACAACAATGATATCAGAATAACCGCTGTGTACATAATTTTAGGCTACCACTCTTTCGTCTACACAATATTTCAAACGTTTTCAACCGAATTCCAAAAAGGAGGAGGTTCTCAATTCGTCTGTATGTTACACGATATTTCATACAATTATGATTTGATTTTGAAAATTGTTGTTTCATATGATAGAAGATACTTCATAGTTGGTTCAGAAATCAGTCGGGTACTTCATTGAAAATTTCAAACTTTTGAAAAAATATGTATGATTTTGGAGAATGTATACATTGATGACATTTTCAACTCAGCCAAAGTTTTGACGTGAACCCGGTTTTTTAATGCTCTGCATTCGTTGATTATTTTAATGTTATAAATCAGCTTATCAAATCCTTTGATTTGCCGCGCGCAGTGTGAAAATGCTTTTTACTATTATTTTGTTTCTAAACATAGTATGTACTTCAAAGTTAAAGCTAGTTGAGTGTAGTATACAGTGATCCTATCATATCTTATTGACTTCAACTGATATAATTGTAATACACGATTGTGCCGTTATATACACAATATTACAAATAAACGATATTTTAGAGTCTTTTAAACAGATTACAATTTACTTATAAAGTATAGCTGAAGAATTTGTTTGTTTGATTGGTTGGTTCAACACGCTAGAGTCTATAACTAGCTATCTGATTTAAAAAAAAATGGTTTTCATTTGCTAACTCAATTTTTGAAGAAGGTTATGTTTTACCCAGAAATTCCTATGAGGTCAAAAGTAATGTGTATAAAATCGTGCGCAACGCTCTTTAATGAAAAAGCAAGTGAACTTGCTTCTTGTAAACGAAGCATGATGTAACTTTACACTTGCCTCACAACGAGCCCTCGGGATCTGCGCTGTATAGAATAAACACAATTCTTACCAACACATCTCACATACTACTGAATTTGTAAAATTCACTACTTCCCTACCTTCACGGGCACTTGGAAAATATACATTTTTCTAACCAGTTCCTAGGTGAGAACTTTGCAAAGTGAAAAATCATTTTTGTGCTATTTATATTTTATGAAAGTTATTGTTTGTGCTGAGTTTCTGTTTTCAAGATTTTTATTTGGTTAGGTATAGTTTCTTTCTACGATTAAATACATGTTTTAATTTATACAACACCCTTTGCGGCTCACTATGGTAAGACTTTACTTTCTTCGCCGAAAATAAAAAAAATGGTAAATTGGCTTCACAGCTGGTGTGGCGTAAAATATAATGTAGGTTACTTTAGAAAACATTAATGATGTTTACCAAAAATTCTAACTGAAAGTTTTGTGCATATACAACCAAACAAAATTTCAATTATCGGCGAAATGGGCTTTTTTGAAACGGGCCAACTTTTGAAAGAGGGCTAAAATCTTGAAATAATAAATTAATAAATATTTTTGATACTCACACAACATTATCTAGCCCCAATAAAGTTTCTTAAAGAACTTGTGTTATGGATACTAGATAACTGATATACTTAAGAAATATAGGTATAAACATACATAAATAAATAAATAATAAATATTTCTGACACTCACACAACATTATCTAGCCCAAATTAAGTTTCTTAAAGAACTTGTGTTATGGATACTAGATAACTGATGTACTTAAGAAATATATACTTAAACATACATATTGAATAAATACATATTTTTTATTCGAATAAACTGAACTAAACATATAAACATCCATGACTTGACGACTAATATCTGTGTTCATCACAGCGATATCTGCCGCCGCCGGGATTCGAACCTTGGACCTCTGGCATAGAAGGCAATGTATGTTACCACTACACTAGCCGGTCGTCATAATGAACTAAGTATTTGGAGTTCTAAATAGATTGCTAGGCACATATTATTGTTTAAATAGAATATGATTAAATGCGATAAATATGTAGACTTCTGTTTGTTTAGACTGGTCCTTATAATACATGAGTTTATGAGATTTACGAATTAATTATACACAATTAGTTGAAGAAATTAATATTTGATGTTAAACATAATGTTATTTTATTTATATTTTTTTATTACGATACAATATAAAGCCATTCCTTAACCCCGTTTGATGCATACAAATCGAACTTATTTTTTCCATAACTGACGTTCCACGATATATTTTACTTATTTACTTACTATTTAAAGGAAAAGAGGCTTTGAAACTGTGTCACCGATATGCCTAAAACCAGTTTCATTTGAAAAGCATTATTATGCATAGTGAAGTCGTTGTGGCGTGTATCATACAATATCACAGGTTCAGCAATGTTTGGCGCGGTTGGTACTTGGATGGGTGACCGCCGACCATTCATTTCTCACGACGACTTCCATGCTTCGGAGGGCACGTTAAACAGTCGGTCCCGGGTGCCGTATACTTGTATACAGTAGTCGTTAGGGTTTGTCAGAAGCCATTTTGGCGCACTGAAAATTCTGGCATCCACCACCCAGCACTGGGCCAGCTTGGTGGATTATGGCCTATACCTCCTCGTCACCCAGGAGAGAGACTAGTGCCCTGCAGTGGGCTCATTACAAATAGTTGTAATGATGATTATGCATAGTAGATTTTAGCCCAGTTAACCTCACATTAGACACATTCAGTTTTTAGTACAGTAAATACACGCTGGGAATCCGTTAGTTTTACATCAACATATTTTCAATGTGAAAAGAGACTAGTAAAAAAACATTTTATGTTGCTACCTAATTTATGACTTTTGGGTAAAGAAAGGAAACACTTTTTGATGACTTCTTGCTTCTTGAGTGTCGTATGTGCGCGGAAAAACAATGGAAATAAAACTTTACTTAAAAGTTTCAGAATAAACAGAAGAAAGGCCCGCGTTAACTTTACGGTAGTATAAGTCAGATAAGTGAAGGACTAAAAGCTCTTAACTAAAGAAGGTGTTTAGTAGTTTCGTGAGTCGTCGGTTTTTATTAAAACTTTGCGCCATTTTACCCGCGTAGTTTACTTTTATCTTTCCTCATGATTTGGGCCATCAAACGCATTTGTTCTCAACCGATTTCAAACAAAGGAAGAGATGAGAGAGAGGTTAACCGATTTTGATGATTCTTATTTCATATGATAAAGCATACTTCACAATTTGTCCACAAAAATGTATGAATTCAGAGATCGTTTACCTTGTCGACCTAACTTCTACTTCAGCCAAAGTTTTGACGTGAAGTCGGTTTTTTAATGCTCTGCATTCGTTGATTATTCCAATCTGTCTAAGATTTTCTAGGATAAACGCGTTCTAACATACAAAAATAATTAGTTTTCGTGTATGAAAAGAAAAAATATGTATTTTTAACATCTTTAAAATAAAAATAAATTACATAATTAATTTTAAACACATGGGGATGCACGGACCGAGTCTTTGCCTTATAATCAGTAACCGAGAAGGTTCTGGCTAAACACCGAAAGGTTTTCTGCTGCTTCATTGACTTGGAAAAGGCGTATGACAGTGTGATGAAGAATGAACTTTGGTCAACTCTATCCGAGTTTGGGGTGGACAGTGACTTGATACGGGCACTCAAATCCTTATATAAGGACTCGAGTGCTTGTGTCAGTTTGAATGATGACTATACAGAATGGTTTAGCATCGATTGCAGTGTTAGACAGGGCTGTGTAGCGTCTCCATGGCTGTTCAACCTATTCATGGATAGCTGTTTGAAAGATCTGAAAGAGTCTGAATGGGGTTTAAAAATGAATGAGACAGTGATCAAAACTCTGCTTTACGCCGACGACCAGGTTCTACATGCATCGTCAGCGTCGGAATTGCAACAAATGGTCACTGTGATGCATGAGTCGCTTAAAAGAAAAGGTGTGAAAGTGAATGTTGGAAAGACGAAAGTTATGGTTATGGAGAAGAATGAAGATATGACGGAATGCAATATTATGATAGGGGACGAAAAAGTGGAACAAGTGAAAGAGTTTGTATACTTGGGGTCCTTGGTTACAAGAGATGGGAAGTGTGAAGGTGGTATTGAAAGGAGAGTAAAAGCAGGAAATTGTATTAATGGCGCCATATAATCGGTAATGGCAAGCAAAACTATACCAAATAAGGCTCGTCTTGCCGTACTTGAGGGAGTTTTGGCGCCAACGCTTATGTCTTGGGTGTGGCAGAAGAGATATGGAAGCAAGATTAATGCTGTGTTGAGAAGCATGTGTGGAGTGAAATTGAGTGATAGGGTGCGCAATAGTGAAATAAGAAAGAGATGCGGATTGAAAGAAGATGTAGTGACTAAGATTGAAAAGGGTAGACTACGGTGGTTTGGATATTTGGAAAGGATGAGTGAAAGTAGATTTACGAAAGAGGTGTACAGAGCAAGAATGGATGGTGCTGTCGGAAGGGGCCGCCCTAGGCGAACGTACGCCGATCAAATTGGCGACGTTCTTAAAAAGGGCCTAGTTAAAAGTACCCGTAACGGGAGATCATGTATGAAAAGATTAATGAACGTGGAGGAAGCGAAAGAGGTATGTCTGGATCGAAGCAATTGGTGTTCCCTTGTCTCTGCCTACCCCAAAGGAAGACAGGCGTGAGGTTATGTATGTATGTATGTATGTTAAAAAAATATCTTCTCAATGGATATACATGGCCATAAAATTTCCTTTTGTAATGAATAAATGTTTCACCAAATTCTCCTTATTTCAATACAGTTAGATGTCATCGTCACGGTAACTCACCAAGACGGAAAATTTGGAAAACATAATTTATGACAAAAACATGGTGTCGGCTTTCCTAATAGTGTATGATGTATCACACAGTATGAAAGTGATATGATCATGGTTATTCAAAGCTTTGTATATTTCAATAAACATTTAAAATCCAGTAACATACACATAAAAGCTTTTATAAAAGTCAATATTCATCAGAATCTGTAAATTACTGCAGTTCCCATCTTTACACCTAGTTGCAAACTAAATCCATTTCATTACTTACAATACAATAAGTAAGGCAGACATTTGCACAATCTTCAAGTCAAAAGATCTAATACGAGCATCCATTAAGTATCCTATCTGTACAATGTACATTTGTATGTAATTGCAAAACACAATATTTCGTAGAATCAGCGTAATGCAACCTTTTAATAGGCATTTAACTTAATTGTATCAGTTTTACGAACAAACTCATTGTGTACACAAGTTTATAACATCTTCAAATAAATCCTATCAAGAATCAAGTTTATTATTTATCATCAAGAAGCAATCAAAGTACTAGCTAACAAGAGCCCGTACATAGTGGTCCTTCGACTTCAATCAACAAGGATTTTTCGTGTTTTTGTGTATTTCTTAAGTGATAGCGAATCGGTTCGCCGGCCTCCCACCAGCGGGTCTCCCCGGTTGAATTGAGAAGGCGCATATATTGCTTGAGGGTATACAGAAACATTGCAAGAATCAACGACCTAAAAATCAAGTCCGTTTTTAAGAAGATTTCACATATTATCAAGTTCATCAAGTTATCAAGTTTATCAAGATTATCAAGATTTCTTCAATCAAGTGAAGACTATCGTAAAACTCACCAAAACAAGCAAGTTTATCAAGATTTCTGCAATCAAGTCTAGTGTAGTCTACAAACCTTTTCTTTATCAAACGTACGTACTAAATTATCAAGATCAAGATGGAATCCATTATGGAAAACCAACAGCAGTTAGCAGATGCAATGAAGAAGGCGCTGTCGAATTTCAAGAAGGATGGCCCTGACCGCAAGACTAGCGAAAACATTAAAAGACGTATCGAGACCCTAGATCTAAACTGGACGGAGTTTCAACGAAATCACGACATTTTAACTCAGCACCTCAACCCTGAGCACGAATACTTTTCAAGCCTATTTTTTCAAGACACGAAAAAATTTTATACTGAGACAAGGGATTTTTTTCAAAAATATAGTTTATTGAAACCTGCTGTGCCCTTGTCGGTACCTAAAACAAGCGACTTAGTGAGTTCGCCAATCGCGTCACCGACATTGAAATCAAAAGAACCAGCTTCGTGGGCACAATCTTTACCCACCACATCTCAAGGTACCAACAGCAAGATGGATGAGATGATGAAGAAGCAAACAAGTAATTTTAAAGCATTCCAGCGCACAGTCTCAAGTATAACTGTCGAAAATATCAAAGAGAAATGGGAGTTTGAAGACGCCCTCAAGACCCTTTATTCACGCTGGATAGCCATTGATAAACTGCACTGGGAAATCGACAGTGAATTAGAGGGCTCCAACAAGGACTATGAAAACACATATAGTGCGCATGAACAAAAATACAACGAAGCAAAACGAGCCATAAATAACAAGCTATGGTCCGTTTCTCACCGTGAACAATCCACCCCTAAATTAGAAATACCAATTTTCACCGGAAGTTATCAACAGTGGACTTCATTCAAGGATCTTTTCTGTGAAGCTGTACACAATAATCCAGCACTGTCCTACGCTCAAAAAATGCAGTTCCTGAAAAGCAAGCTGAGGGGTGAACCTGAACGCATGATTCAACACCTACAAATAAGTTCCGAAAACTATCAAGCCAGCTGGGAAATTCTGAACCATCGGTATCATAACAAGAAAGTCATATTCACATCTCACATGAACACTTTGATGAACTTACCAGCAATTCATCAAATATCATCCACACAAATTAAGCGACTTCATGACGTCACAAAAGAGTGTATAAATGCTATAAAAAATTTAGATATCAATATAGATACGTGGGATCCGATTCTTATACATATTTTGAGCCCTAAACTAGATACAGAGACTCATAATGAATATATGGCTTCATTAGAACATCCTAGAGAATTACCAAAATTGTGTGATTTTTTGGCGTTCTTAGAGAACAAGTTCACGGCTCTAGAATCATCTCGCCGCAAGCAAGAAGCAGGCCATAAGAACTACTCAAGCACGCCGACAAGTCATCAGAAACAAGAAAAATCTTATCCATACAAACAGTATCATTCAAGCAACAAGGCCATTACTCAAAATCAAAATTCAAAAAATTATTCTAAAATAAGTTGCCCTGTTTGTCAAAGCAACGAACATGGAATTTATTATTGCGCAAGATTCCTAGAAATGACGCCGATGGTTAAACGACAAACAATTGCGAAACTCAATTTTTGCAATAATTGTCTTTACAATCATTATGGTAAAACATGTACATCGAACAAACGATGCCGCCAATGCAACGGAAATCATAATTCTATTTTACATGACGCATTTGCAAAACATCGCAACTCAACACCGGAAAACGTAAACTCAAAAATCACGTACGACAGCTCAACTGAAAAAACAACTTTACATATTGCTCAACAACAAGATATTCACGAAATTTTACTTTCTACTGCAATTATTGAAATCAAGGGCATGGATGGAGTTTACAGAAAAATGCGGGCCCTCATCGATCAAGGCTCCCAAGTATCAATTATTACAGAAAACGCAGCTCAACTATTAGGCCTTCCAAGAGAAAAATGTAGCGGAGTTGTAACCGGGGTCGGCACCAAAAACACCACCTGTAAAGGAAGAATCAAGATTAGCTGTAATTCTTTAACAGAAAATTATAGCTTTGATACAGAAGTTTACATAATGAAAAGTTTAACAAGAAACTTACCAAATTATTCATTTGAAAAACCTGCATGGGAATACTTACGTAACATCAAGTTAGCTGACCCTGACTTTCACATCAGCCGACCCATTGACATCCTCCTGGGAGCCGAAATATACTCAAATATAATACAAGGCGGTATACGCAGAGCGGGTAACATGAACCCTATTGCGCAACAAACACGCCTAGGATGGCTTTTGTGCGGCAAGGCTCAAACTTTACACTGTAACATCGTCCTAAATAACATTGAAAACATACATCAATTTTGGCAGATCGAAGATATACAAGAAAATCAGCAACTTTCTCTCGAAGATGTTCAATGCATAGAATTTTATAAAAAAACAACAACAAGGTGTAGCGACGGAAGGTATCAAGTCAGACTTCCACTAAAACCGAATATAAAATATTTGGGTGAATCAAAATACAAGGCCATTGCCCAATTTCATCAACTTGAGAAAAAATTTCATAAAAATAAATTAATTGCTGCCGAATATAAAACATTCATCGACGAGTACATAGCGCTCGGACATATGATACCCGAGCGAGAAAATAACATACGTGACTATTTTATGCCACATCATTGCGTTATACGAAAAGAGTCCTTAACTACTGCATTAAGAGTTGTTTATAATGGCTCTGAAATATCAAGTAACGGAACAAGCCTAAACGATTGCATGTATAAGGGTCCTAACCTTCAAAAGGACCTACTTGAATTAATTCTACACTGGAGGTCATATAGAGTAGCATTCACAGCTGACATAGAGAAGATGTTCCGCCAAATTTGGGTCCATGATGAAGATCAAAACCTCCAAAAAATTGTCTGGCGTGACTCACCGCAAGAATTATTAAAAGAATATCAACTAACTACAGTAACCTATGGCACCAAGGCCGCCCCCTATCTTGCAATGATGACGCTATTGCAGCTCGCCGAAGACGAAAAACATACTCACCCGGAGGCTGCAGAGATCTTAAAAAACCGGCTATATACTGATGATCTCCTCCATGGCGCAGACGACGTTGAAAAAGCACTGTTTCTAAAACAATCACTGAAAAAATTACTTCAATCGGGAAAATTTCATCTTAGAAAATGGAACTCTAATTATCAAGAATTATTAAAAGAAAACGAAGATAGCATGAAACAAGAGAATTTTTCGTTTTGTCAGCCAGAATCAACAAAAACCCTTGGTATTGGCTGGAACCCACAGCAAGATGAATTTATTTTTCAAACGAAAATAGAGCCACTTAAAGAAAACAAAGCAAAAATTACAAAACGACATCTACTCTCTGACATTTCCAAGTTATTTGACCCAGCAGGGTGGCTCACCCCTGTGTCTACCAAGATGAAAATTTTATTTCAAAAAACATGGGATACCAATATTAAATGGGATGATGAGATACCGGAAAATATTAAAAGTGAATGGTTGAAAATTAGACAAGACTTAAAAAATTTAACTAAAATAAAAATACCACGCTGGTTAGGTACAAGTACCGGCAAAGATATTGAATTACATGGCTACTGTGACGCATCTCAGAAAGCATATGCTTGTGTGATATACTGCAAGTTAACTGAAAGTGGAAAACCGAAAATTACTTTAGTTGCTGGAAAATCAAAGCTAGTACCACACAACAAAAAAGTTTCTTTACCAAGACTGGAGCTCTGTGGAGCGCATCTTCTTTCAAGATTGATGAGCAAAGTTACACAATGTTTACCTAATAACAACATCAAGGTTAATGGATGGGTAGACTCGACTGCAGTTCTTGGCTGGATTCAAGGAAGCCCAGAGCGGTGGCCATCATTTATTGCAAATAGAGTCCGATATATCACTACTATAATACCCTCGGACAACTGGCAGTACGTTAAATCAGCTGATAACCCCGCAGATTGTGCCAGTCGAGGAACAACAGTTACTCAGCTTAAGTTACACGAATTATGGTTTCAAGGACCTAGTTGGCTTCCTACCTACAATAGCCTGATACAAGAAAAAATTACCTACCAAACAAGCGAGGAACTTACAGAAAATAAACAAATCGCGGTCATAGTACAAAAAGAAAATATTGTACGCAACATAATACACAAGTATAGCTCAATAAATAAAGCTGTGCGCATATTAGCATGGGTGCATCGCTTCATAACAAGAAAACAAGATAGAGAACGAAAACCTTTTATCACGCTACAAGAGTTGAAAAACGCAAAAATATTGATTATTAAATTAGTACAACGAGATGAATTTTTAGAAGATATAGAAAATATAGAGAAAAGCAAGAATATCTCCTCTAAGAACAAGTTACTATGCCTAAATCCATTCTTAGACGATCAAGGAGTCTTAAGGGTTGGTGGCAGATTAAAAAACGCATATATAAGTAACGAAATGAAAAATCCAATAATATTACCATATGAAAGTAAATTAACAGAATTAATTATTGATGAGGCGCATAAACTTACATTTCACGGCGGAGCTCGAGTTACATTAGCATTTTTAAGAAAAAAATATTGGATCCCAAGTGGTAATAGAGCTACTAAGAAATTAATCCGCAAGTGTGTCACCTGTAAGAGACATAATCCTCGAAAGCAAGAACAACTGATGGGTGACTTACCAGATGCACGTGTAAATCCATCACGTCCATTCCTTCACACCGGAGTGGACTTCACCGGGCACGTGTCGGTCAAGGCCAACAAGGGTCGTGGCATAAAAACCAACAAGGGTTACGTTGCAGTGTTTGTATGCATGGTTACGAAGGCTGTCCACTTGGAGCTGGCTTCGGACCTCTCAACATCAACCTTCATTGCTGCTCTTCGTCGGATGTCCGCTCGCAGAGGTACACCAAGGCATCTCTACAGCGACAACGGACGTAACTTCGTGGGTGCCAATAGAATTATTCAAGAAGAATATCAAGATATTCAACAAGTATTAAATACAGATTTTGAAAAAGAAATCGCTGCAATGGAAATCACATGGCACTTTAATGCTCCAGCATGGCCGACAGCAGGAGGCTTATTTGAAGCTGCAGTGAAAAGCTTTAAGTTTCACTTCAAGAGAGTAATAGGAGAACAGTCACTCACCTATGAAGAGTTCTACACGCTACTGTCACAAATAGAGGCATGTCTAAATTCACGACCCCTCTGCCCTATTAGTGAAGATCCTGAGGACCTAAACTTCCTTACACCATCTCACTTCCTCTCAAGCGGACCGGTGCTAACTTTAATAGAAACAGAAAGAGACCTACGCACTCGATGGCAACTGACTCAAAAAATTTTGCAAGATATATGGAAACGCTGGCGTCAAGAATACTTAGCTCAACTGACGTCTAGATCTAAATGGAAACAAATCAAAGAAAATATTAACAAGAACGACGTAGTACTCATACACGAGGAACACCTTCCCCCAGGCAAGTGGGCAATGGGTCGAGTTGTCGAGCTACACCCAGGACAAGACGGGCTTGTACGAGTAGTGACGCTAAAAACTAAGTCTGGCTATCTCAGGCGTCCTATAACTAAAATATCAATACTATCCGAGTATAAGCAAGACACTGGAAAAAAGCAAGATGAAGACATAGACAATCAAGGTCATAACAATAAAACAAGAAACAAGAAAAATAATTACAACTTTGCTTCGATCTTTACTGCAATACTATTTTTTATGACTCTACTGTCAAGCTCACAATGCATGGTAAATACAACAAGTTTTCGAGAAAATCAAGGCCTATTTTTTGATAAAGTTTCCGACATGCAACTCATAAAAAATGAATGGAAACTCGTCGTGTTCTACGAAATGAAACCTTATTATCAAGGCATGAAAGCTCTACAAAGTTACATATCAACATTAGATAGCACGTGCGCAATAGTAAAACAACAAACACAATGCCGCGCCGTACAACAACAATTACAGCACAGTATGACTGACCTGGAGTATTACAATCAATTGCTAATGACTCATCATACAAAAGCGCGCCCCGTTACGAGTTCAGACCAAAAACAACGCAAGAGACGAGGCGCTATCAACGTAATAGGATACGTCGCAAGTGAGCTATTCGGCGTATTGGATGAGAGATTTGCCGAACAATACAGAAAAGAAATAAATTTATTAAGATTGAATCAAGAACACGTTGTCAAGCTTTTTAAAAATCAAACATCAATTATTGAAGCCGAACATAATGTTTTAAAACGTATGGAGGTCATTATGAATCAACAACATAAGATTTTAAATCAAAACATAAATGAATTAAAAATTGCATTAGAACAAGCTAAAAATGCAATACAGTCGAATTTCATACTTAATGACTTCATAATAACATCCTTAATAGCAAGCAATATGTTGAACAATTTAAAAAGCTTACAAAACAATGTATTAGACACCGTTACCGACGTTTATCACGGGCGTCTCAACTTACATTTAATTACTCCGGAACAATTAACTGAACAATTAAGTATGATATCAAGCCAACTACCTAAAGATACAAGTTTACCGATTGAAAATATACATTCAGATTTGAGAAATGTATACGATCTCTTATCAGTGAGAGCAAGGATCCTAGAAGATTATCTAATCTTTGAAATAAGGATACCACTGATAAGCAGGGACTCGTATGAAATCCTGAAAATAATACCCATACCTCGTCAGCAAGACGGCCATAGTATTTCTTTGGTGCCCTTATCAAGTCACGTGGCGGTGAATCTAAGGAAAGATACCTTTATACCTATGACGGAGTACGACGTGAGGAAATGCATTACACAATCTAACATGTACTTCTGTCGCAGCTCAAAGCCAGAGTACCATATAAACGCAGATCAACATTTTTGTGAGATAGAAAACAAAGAATGCAAAACAATTAACTCATATTGTGAAAATAAATGGATGGATAGTTTTACAATAAACACTTATATTTATTTTTGCTGCGAACAATGCAAGGTTCGAGTCATGTGCGAGGATCAAATATCAGTGCGCCAGCTGACCGGCGCGGGACTCCTACACTTAGATAACGGGTGTTTGATAATGACAAACAAGTTCACTATATATCCGCACAAACTTCATTCAAGTGAAGTGAAATATTTTCCAAATTTATACATACCTACGATGTCGCCGATAAACCTCATCCTCAATATCACAGTACCCGATTTTAACACATCAAGGTTAAATCAAGTGAAGTTGGATGCTAGTCAAGTTGAAGAAAAGATCAAGATTCTTAAAGATAATGAAAATCAAGTGCTAGCCGAGACAGAAAGGCTATCTAATCATGACATTCACCAATACACCGCGATATACGTCATTCTCGCTCTACTTGCGATCGCTGGAGGAGTCTACCTACGGCAGCGTCGTGTGTGCAGCGGCAGATGGCGAGTAGCGGAGCAGGAGAGGCGGCAGCCCGCGTCCCCCGCGGAGACAGCCCCGCGAGCGGCGGCACGCACGCTCTCTGCGTCGCGCGTGACACGCGCCGACGTCACCGACGCCCCGGACCAAGTTGTCGACATCGAAATGCAAGACAAGGCCACTTCACCGATATTCAAGAAAACTATCTTTTCTTAAGTTTTAATTTGTAGTCACATTTTTTAATCTTTATTACTTTTATAAAATTTTGCACTTTTAAATTCTTACAATTTTACTTTCCTTTGCTATTTTTGTAATCAATTTTAATTTATAATCTTAACAACAGCATCCTCATCTCCCGCCCGGGAATATGTACAATGTACATTTGTATGTAATTGCAAAACACAATATTTCGTAGAATCAGCGTAATGCAACCTTTTAATAGGCATTTAACTTAATTGTATCAGTTTTACGAACAAACTCATTGTGTACACAAGTTTATAACATCTTCAAATAAATCCTATCAAGAATCAAGTTTATTATTTATCATCAAGAAGCAATCAAAGTACTAGCTAACAAGAGCCCGTACACTATCATTAAAACGCAATCCATTGCTCTCCACTATCAAAGCAACATTAATCTTCACACATTTACTACGTAATGGTCAATGTATGATAAAAAGAGTTCGTTTATGATTTTGTAAATATAGTAAGTAGCTTAGTATGTACATTACTGGTAAGTCTATGGAGTTAGCTGGCTGAAAGAACGCAGTAATAGCCAGACTCTTTGACAAAGTAATGTAGATTTTTAATAGCTCAAAGAAGTTCATTTCAAAGTAATTGGAACTCAGTAGCTTTAGAGGAATTTTGATGTTAATTAAAAGCTGACTTTCGTACTTTGTTGCGTCGCAAAAATACATTTTTAATATTTTGTTGAGAATGTATAATATTTTCGTTAGTTTTTAAATAGCAAAATTTTAATTAGAAACTGGCCATCACTGTTGACCTTTCACTAGTAAGTATAACCACATAGAATTATCGATTACTGGATTAAGATGTTTCCAATCCCACAAGTTTGCAGACAAGTGAACATTGATTTAATTAAAGGACTTTTCTAGTTTATACCAAATATTCTTGTTTAATTATAAAATATACGCTATAAATTCGATTGAAAAAATTTGTCTTAAAACAATATTAATAAACATAGAACAAAAAATCTTTCGAAACTTTGAACAATATTGATAATCATCATGATTTTGGCTGATCATTGGGATTGAAACAAAGTTCTGTACACTTGAATTCAACAGTCATAAAATACAGGTTTAGTTTGGATACGATTAAAAATACTGAAAGTCAGTTTGGGACGGTTAAAGATACTGAAAATTTGTCACGCGCATTAGCGAGCGTGATACGTCGTATGATACCTCCAAAATGGATAATCCATTTTAAGATCGGGTCATAATAATTTCAAAGCCTTGTCTGTTGAAATAGTTTTGAGCCTATTGGTTGAAATAAAAACAGTTTTTTCCAAGGCTCAATATAGCTATCATTAAAAGTATTGACAAGATCTTTGAAGCCAAAAGTTTCTCGTGATCACGGGGTCTGCAAGACACTGAAATGTCAAGTTTTAATGTAAAATATAAATTATACGACATGGATCCGGTTAACACGTGTTTTTAAATTATGAATCGTGAAAACATAAGACAATACCTACTACTGCTTTTATTTATTTATTCATTAGTATTTCAACAGCTATTACATAAAATTATTAAAAATACAAATAGTTCAAACATAAAGCCAATAAAAGAAATACACCAATAAAAATAGTTAATAAAGCGAATGGAATTAAACTAACTATTTAAGAATTAAAATTGTACAAACAAAAAAATATGATGATAAATAATATTTAAAGTTTTTGCATTTAAAATGCTTAATTACTCTTAAATAAATGAAAAAATGTGTTAAATAACAATTACCCGACCAGGAAAAGCAATTAGCAATATTTATAATCAGGAATAATATTAGCAATATAACGTAAAAACAAAAATGTGTTACGTAATTTCGAGGCGTTCCGCCAGGCCCCGGTAGCTCAGTGGGAGAGGACTCGTCCGGCAAACGAAAGGTCCCAGGTTCCATTTATTTAAGATAATAAAAATTTAAAACAAAAATCATAAAAAGTGAATTGAGTTGATTTTTTTTATCAGTGACTAAGCCCGCCCTTGACCGCCCTCAACTAGTGTTGTATAAGGCTAAGCCCTAAAGGCTTTTAAGGCTTCAGGGCTTTATCTTTGAAGGCTGTAAGGCCCTAAGTCTCACTTCCCGTTTGCGTTCGCTCCCGAACGGTCGTGTCTGCGGTCGCTCCCGAGTGTTCGTATTGCGCTGCCCTTGTTCCCTCTCCCGCACTCGTGCGGGTCAGGTGCCAAGTTAAGCTCTTTCGGAAAGTTTTCTCTTGTGGAGGCTGTGTGGTGTCGGGGCTAATTCATCTGCCCTTTTCCGGGCGGACCTGACTGCTGCCGGCCGAAGCATCGCTGGTCAGGTGGATACGTAACCGTGACACCTAAGCCTGATCGTCCGCCGTTCACCGGCAATAGGTCCGTACTAGGTCGTTCTCTTTTTCAGCGCAGTTTGTGCAGTCGTCTCGCCGCTCACCGGCACGTAGACTCTCAGATAATGTCTTCACAGACATTTCCTGAGTGGTTCTCAGCGGATCCCACGGGCCTCCCTGATGCAGAATTGCTTTCATTCTATCGCGAAAACTTCCCTAGACAGGATGCGTTAATTCATCGATTGACTGCCACAGTCAAAACCCTCTACCTTGCAAACCAGCAGGGCGTCAAAATTTCCAGACATTCCAGAATTCCCCCCGCAGTCCTTCCCAACGGACTCTCCGGCGTCGCCAGATCCCTTTGAGCAAGCCGGCAGTAGCATGTTGGTAGACTTCACTGCATGCAAACGGAAAACTACCCCGCCGCGCCGGGTAGTGACTCCGACACCGCTCCTTTAGTTCCAGAATCTCCTGCTCCGTTCACCGAGGTTCGCAAAAAATCAAAATCAAAGAAGAAGAAGAAAGATGCTTCTTCAACTTTATCTCCATCCGTTTCAGTTGCTCCTGCCGCTGTTCCTGCTCCGCAAAATGTCGCACCGGCATCTGCTCCTGCACCTTTTGTTTCAGCGATCCCGGCGTCACAGCATGCGTTGCAATCAGATTCGGCTCCACCGAAAGTCAAGTCTCCGCCCCCCGTCTTTCTACGGGACAAGTGCCGCTGGACTGAGGTCTCAGCTCTCTGCGGTAGTCACAATCCAAAGATCCAATATAATAAGGCATCCAACGTGGGTGACTCTATTAAGATCTTAGTCTGTTCCATATCCGATTTCAGGAATCTTACTCGGCTTCTTGCTGATCAAAAGCTCGAGTATCACACTTACGCTCTCCCTGAGGAGCGTCAGATTAGTGCCGTCCTCAGGAACGTGCCGTTCGAGCTATCGAACGAGCAAATCCAAGAGGACTTGTTTTCTCAAGGCTTCACCGTCGAATCTGTGCACAAAATGCACAACCGCCGAGGCAAGCAGTTCCCACTTGCGCTAGTAATCCTAGCGAAGAGCCCGCAAGGGCAGTCCATTTTCAGAGGCAAGCCCACCGTGTGCGGTCTCTTCAACATCCGCGTCGAAGTTCCACACAAGCGTGGTTTCCCAAGTCAGTGCCACCGCTGCCAACTGTATGGTCATGCGGCGGCTAATTGTTTTGCTTCCCCTAGGTGCGTCAAGTGCCTAGATCCGCATGGGACTAAGGAGTGCTCTCGCACTCCCGAATCGCCCACTGCTCCGTCCTGCTTCTTGTGCGGCCAGTCAGGCCACACAGCAAACTTTCGCGGCTGCCCTAAGGCATCGCGCGCTGCCAGGGCTACCGTGAAGCCCATCGAGAACTGGAGAGAGCGACCGCAGCCTAGCTCGGACGCTCCTGCAGTCAGTTCAAAGGGCCCTAAGGCCTTTACTTCTATCGCTCCAGGTCAGCGCAGCCGGGTCGCGACTCAATCGCAACCGGCTGCCAAACCGACTTCCCAGTGCCAGAACGCAAAAGGTTCTCAAGACCGCATGGCGTTCTGGATCCAGCTCGCTCCCATCGACGAGATCCTGTCTTTCGGCGCCGCTATCGACGCCAGCCCAGAGGGTTTCAACGGTGCTCTTCCGGTCCTAACCAAGTTCGCTCCCCTTATTAGGAAACTCCAGCAAGCTCAACGTTTCTAAACGTAGTCCTTCTTTCCAGCATTCCTATCTCAGAGTGAGTCTGATCACTCTAGATAATCTCTTAGTTTCAGCTTTGTCATTTCTGCTAGTCTTAGCTTCTGAATTTCTCGCTTTCAGTTCCTTTTGGTGGCAGCCGTCCGGATGCCACTCACTGCGCAGCCTCTCTCTCCAATTGGCTGTCGCTCCGATAAATGATCAAGAACCTGAATCAAGGTAGGTCGTAAAGAGGGATGTTTAGTGGGTATGCTCGGCTTCACTGAGTGAGTCTCCACACTGTCTGGGCATTCTATTTTCCGTTAGCCACTGGGGTTAACAGCTTATAGAATGCCCATTCGTCCGTAATAGGATTCATCCTCCTCCCGCTAAAGCTTGCTTTACTGGTTAAAGCTTGTTTTAGGGGGTGCCAAAACTTTCTGTGGCGGAAATACAAAAAAAAAAAAAAGCCCTAAGTCTTTACTATGCAAGTCTTTAAGGCTCTAAGCCTTTAAAGCTGCAAGCCTTAAAGGTTCAAACCTTTAGAGTTTGAGCCTTGAAAGCTTCAAGGTTAAGGCTCAAGGCTCGAGGCTCAAGGCTCAAGGCTTAAATTTACAACACTACCATCACTTGGTGGTGAGTGAAAATGAGGTCGAAGTGGACATCACACTGGAACTGGCTCTTCATAAAATATATTTAATTTTTTAACTGACTTCCAAAAGGAGGCGGTTCTCATTTCGCGTGTATGTTTTTTTGTTTCTTTGTAACACGATTTTTTGGACATTTTATGAATCTATTTTAAATATTCTTGTTGGAACACTTCAGAAGTGGTTCCATATATTTTTTTTTCGAAATCGATTTAGAAATTCATGAAAAACTTTAAATTTTTGGAAAAAATGTGTCATTATGGAGAATATTTACATTGACGACCTCATACTTCAGCCAAAGTTAAGACGTGAAGTCGGTTTTTTTAATGCTCTGCATTCGTTGATTATATTTGTCACATTTTATATGAAGAGTGGTTACTTGCATGGGGTATCATGAAGTCTTTGACGACACGCTATCCAGAGGATAATCCAGAGGATTAAGGGGTATTCTAAAGCGACATTTACATTGCGATGAAAGAGATACGCTACGAGAAGGGCTCCCGCACCGGAAGGCGGAGTCAGTACGGTTAGGTGCAACGACGAGCGCAGCGAGGAGGAGCATGTTAGGTTGCATATAGTTATACACGTGCGCGAGCCGAGCGAGCGAAGCGAGCGGTGCCGCGGCAGCGACCGGCGAAGCACCATAAACCTGGTCAGCTATTATAGTCAACCCTGAACAATCCCGACATGGTCAAAAGTCAAAAGTTAACTAATCAAAATAACGATGGTCATAATGCATGCACATTTTATTTCTATCTTTGAAAATCAGAACAATTGCCATTTAAGTATCAAATTGAAGCTAACGATCGGTAAATATCGATATCAAATGGGATAGCTTTTGTTGCTGCAATGTTCAATTGAAGTTATCTCACAAATTCTACACGACTTCGGTCAATTTCTGTACTAGAATAGATTAGGGTTTCGGCAAGTTTTTTTCATACAAAAGCTAAGCCAGTTCAGTTTGCACTTTCACTCTAATGGTATAGCCTTTGTAAATACGCGTCCCGGGTGCTGTATACTTGTATACAATAGTCGTTAGGGTTTGTCAGAAGCCATCTAGGCGCCCTGAAAATTCTGACATCCACCACCCAGCATTGGGCCAGCTTGGTGGATTATGGCCTATACGTCCACTTCACCCAGGGGAGAGACTCATGCCCTGCAGTGGGCTCATTACAGAGAGTTGTGATGATGATGAAAACAATACTTAAAAACGCTCATTCCACCAAATATTGTCAATGTTTTTCTGAATATTAAAACCTTCTCTTTATCCGGTAAAGTAATTTCATGAAATTGTATAAACATGTTGAGGTAATTAAATGCACTTGAATCGTTATATGTATATTTATTCATTCAACGTACAGACACTCGTATGCGCTACCAATTTGAATAAGCTATTTGTGGCAGTTATTACGTATTAATTTAAAGTTATAGCGATAGTTTTGTTACAATATACGTGGAAGTAATTATTTATTTTATTTATTAAGTCCGTAAAATACGTTAAGAACATTATACCAGCAATGAAACAACACAAAGTTCGTTTTTTAAAACGAAAAATAACTCTGTCTCGCTCGCTCTCGTATAGTTGCAAAAAGGTGCCCCGCGTTGGTTTTGATACTTTTTATAATATTTTGATTTGATAAGTTTTATACGAGATTTTTTTTCGTTTTAAACTAAACGATACCTCTTACTCGCAGGCATCCTTGCATATGGTGGCCACGGATTATGTTGATACTTTTTAACAGGTTTTATTTTATGAAAGGTTATATGTACACATAATTGTAATATATACTTATGCATTAGTTATTCAATTTAAAAACACAATATTTTATGAACATGCCATAATATTTATTATTATACCTAATTAAACCATATAATTTTTTTTTATATATTTATTTTAGTATTATTTATTACCATTTTTGGCTATCATACAGCATGTAAACCACTTAAAACTCAAATAAAACATTAACAGTACATAGATTAGCAAATTTAATTTGAAGTATTTTTATATTATTTTCTTATAATATTTTTAGAAACCTAATATTTAAATGTAACAAATTGGAAACAAATTATGTTTTTAATTAGGCATTACGCTATGACCCTCAAGAAAAAAAAACTGTATTTAACAAAAACAAAATAAAACTAAAAATAATCAACGAATGCAGAGCATTATAAAAAACAACTTCACGTTTGGCTGAGTTGAGAATGTCATCAACGTAAACATTCTCCGAAATCATACATATGTTTTCAAACGTTTAAAATTTTCAATGAAGTACTGAACCGATTTCGTTGAAATTTAAATGGGACCAACTATGAGGTATTCTTTATTATATGAAACACCAATTTTCAAAATTAATTCATAAATGTTCGAAATATCGTGTAACAAAGATACAAAAGAAAAATATACAGACAAATTGAGAACTTCCTCCCGTTTCGGTCGGTTGATAAGAGTGTGATGACAGTATTTTTACTAGTTAACTTTAATATTAAACTATCTGCAACAGAATTATGTATACCACCCGGTCTCCCGCAAGCATCCAATATGCATGCAAATTGTATATGCATTATTATTATTGTGCATTATTCTGTTGCAGACTGTACCTACTTATAAGGGTTAATAATGTGTAGAACTTAATGTAAACATGTTGTGAAACTCTATTATAGGCTTAAGTTTTCTTTGCATGTTTTTATTTTGTAATAATATTACTAGATGCCTACTTACATAAAAGTTGAAAATTTTTAGAAATTCTATACATTCCTACAATTTATATAAAATTACTGGGTTATTTATTATTTTGTTTAATATATAGTTACAAAATTTAAGGCAAAATCAATTTAGAAACCGTATTTATTCACATTTATCATGTCTTAGATTCATAGATCTGCCATATATACAAATCTGGTAAAAAGCATTTATTTTATAAAAATACCAGTATTTACTCCATTTCACCACAAAGTTCGTCATCCTGTGTTTTCGGTTTTTATTTCCAAACCTCTGCCTGTTTAAATTCGTAAGAAACAGATCTTTCTTTTGCTGATATGAAACTGACCCTGTTTTTGATAGAACCAGTCATGTCGCTGCAGATCAGTCACCGCTCCTTCCTTTTTCCAAAACTCAAGTTAAATAATCAAATGTTACATAATTTTATTAGGTTTGGCAAATTCTAAATGATCAAGTGATTCTTACATGATTTTCTGTACTTGGGTCTTGAGATGAGGAGACCTAAAACTAAAGAAATGTAGGCACTTTAATGTTATTCAACATTATTTGAATCAGGATTGGAATAAGATAGTACTGGAAATATTGTGAACTTTTAAATAATTAGAAATCTTTCTGTATTTTGCAAATGGAATACATTGATATCTCTATTGTGCGTAGACCGTCGACGCTAAAGTAACGAAAATGCTTTTAGCAAAACGATAATATTTGCAAAACTAGACAAATATTGTATATATGGGTTGCGGGAATCATTAGATAATGAATTACTGAACAATATTATATAAATATCTTTATTATTAACTCAATGAATCATAGACTTTTTGGCTTCGGGCATCGTAATTGCGTAATTTTAGTGAATATATCCTGTTAACGGTTACAACATCGGTATGAAATTGATAATTGATTTCAAATATATGTTATAAGTTTAAAGCGATAGTAATATTGTTATCAAATACAATTCTGTCGTAGTAACAGTCCTTCTATATTTCTATGTCCTAAATAGTATCCTGATCTTTCCTTTCCTTAACGAGCAACTGACATGTTCGCTCCATGATGGTAGACGCAATATGAGAAGATACATTCCCGAAGCGTATAATTAAGCTCCTAGACATAACATATGTATTCTTCTTGGGTGTTTATTAGAACACAGAATTTATGAGGTCGAAGATGAAAGCACACGGGTTTAGGAAGGAACTGGCTCTTTATACAATATTGCCGGAACACATTACCGCCGGAGCGGTAACATTCGGCGGCAGACTTTATATAAAGGGTGGTCGCTAGCCAGGCGGACCCAGAAGGGATCCTAACACCAAGTCGATTAGTCACCTTTTCTCAGGGGCGGTAGGCTTATCCTATTCTAAGAACCCCGAACCTACGCGAAGAATTAATAAAAAAGCTGCTGCATGTCCAGTATGGCTCTAGCTACGCCGATAAAACATTGAATACGTAATACAGGCATCGTAAGACTACGGCCCGTTGGAAACTGTGCATATACGTAGACGGCACTCGCTGAGTTCGCTGCCAATTGCTTTAATTACTTCTAATACTTTGCTTGTCGTGAAGTTTTAGACTCTATTGCATGACTTTTTAAGATAGTAATCTGTGTGTCAGTTTTTGCGCTTAGGACTTTTGAAATGAACAGTTTGTCAGTTTGCTCAGGTGAAAAATATGTTAATATTATAACGTATTATAAATTATTGAACGTCAATGCGTTCTGATTAGAAACTACAAGAACTCTCGGAAAATATTTGTAGCCGACTTTGGCTTGACTGAGTATATTTTCTGACAAGCTACCTATATAATATATTAACATTCTTATCTTTCATCACGAAAAACATCGTGACGCAGCATACGATGTAGGTTAAGCGCCCTAAAAATGTGTCACCAAATTAGCACTAGGCCAGCTTGGTGCTTTATTGTCAAACCTTCTTGTCCCCCAAGGGAGAGACTCATGGCCCCGGAGCGGGCTTATTACAAATACTGATGATAAGAAAACGTCATCATAGACCATTAATACCACGATTTGAAGTTGCCACATTCAGAAGCAATAATTTTGTGGTGCCAAATATGAGCGCAGCGTAGTACCTATAGGATAAATATTGAACCAAATAAATTAGTAGCAAGCCGATCCTCACCGGTAACTAAGTTAGGTAGTTTTAGCTTAGCTTGCATAGACGAGCCAGTTTTTCATAGGGTAGTAATTAATTAGGTCAACATATTGAGTAGTATTTAATCGAGTAATTGTAAATAAAAATTTTAGGTGACAGAAAAAATGAATTTGGCTTCCTATTTTAACTAAGTGAGCGACTGACTGCGAGTGACTAAGAATCAATGAAACAGCAACTTAAAAACATTATTTAAGGGTGCTAATTAAACAGACATCTTTTAAATAGCATTAATCCTCTCTAAAAATCTAAGTAGCCTTCTAAATTACTATGTCAGCCACAATCCGTTCCACAAACCACGTCGGGGTTATTTAAAAAACCTCTAGGGCTTATGGCGCTGCGCCGGCCGCGGCCACGAACCGCTCGCGCGCGTATATTACTATATGCAACTTAACTGCTTCTCCTCTCTGCGCTCGTCGTCGCGCCTAACCGTACCGACTTAGTCTTCCGGAACGGGAGCCCTTCTTGTAGCATAATATTTTTCATCGCAATGTAAATGAATGTAATACTTTGTATAAACTAAATTCATAAGTAAAGACATTATGATTTTCAATATTTTGCACCTAACCAACCTACTTGTTTTCTTATGATTAAATAGTCTGTGTTTTAGTCGCTCACTTAGTAGGTACTTCAGTCGCACTAAAACCGTTCATTTTCATATTTTTTTCAAGACGGTCCAAATTTGTTTTTTAGTCGCTCGTTTTATTATTTTCCCTTTTCATACATGTGCGTCGAGCGCAAACTATGTACGCAAACGCATGAAATTCTGGCTGGCCAAGCTAAACTAACTTAGTTTAGTCGACGATCGGCCTTCATCTATCCTACTAATATTAAAATTGTTAAAGTTTGGATGGATGGATGTATGCATGTCTGGATGTTTGTTCCTCTATCACGGCAAAATGGCTTAATGGATTTGGATGAAATTTGGCATAGTAATAGTTTTAGGTCTGGAATAGAAAATAGGCTAGTTTTTATCTCGATAATCCCGCAGAATTTGAAATGACGCGGGTAAAACCGCGCGCAACAGCTAGTGGTATAATATTTAGAGTTCTTGTATGTTAGTCTTTCTACAGAAAACAAGTTCAGGGTTTTGACCAAGAGTAAAAAAGTGAGGTAAAGTGTAAGTTCAGTTTTTATTTATAAACAATTTAAGATGCCGAGAGGATGTAAGATATTTTAACTCATCTGTTAAGTGAGCACAAATTGTGTTTACCATTCGAAGCTGCGTAAAGTTCTTAAAAACACATTCAGCTGCATTCCACTTCACACTCTCCGAATATATGTAAGTCTCTTTTATGTCAAATTAGGTAGCAAAGTAGTTCTAGCATAGCATTTAACTAATATTACCTGTGACTTTATACTGTTGTCAATTCCATATTCCATTACTAACATGTTGTTACACAATCATAATATAGACATATTTTATTATATTGATTGCACAATTCTCACTTCTAACTTTACTAATACATTATTTATTCAATCTCCTTAAGCTGTAGCAGAATATCAGCGTTTTGCTTTTTAAGCAAATAGCTTTTTGCGCTGCTATAACGCGCATTGATTTAGAATATAATATTTTAGTTCTTAAGTGTGTGATTTAGTAAAAATTAACATTTTATTTAGCTATCTCTGTCTATCTATTAGGAGACTTTGAAATCAATAGTTGATAACATAAATAAATTTGGAAATTAGAGGAAAATTAAAGAATTTAATAATGTTTAAAGACAAAACAAAATAAACAAACTGAGGAATTATTCTGTTATTATTAACGGTAAAAATCGTAGGCGTTGGAATAATTAACGCGTTTCATATGCAAAAAAATATGTTATTTAATTGTAACAACGAGTAAAAATATGTATTTTGAAATTATAATTGTTTTTTCTTTATTGCACACATAATTTTTACATAGTCACAAAATGATACAGGTTACAGAGCGTAACTGGCGGCCTTTTCATCAAATGATGTTGTCTTCCTCATACGTACATTTAATTAATAATATTACACATAGTCGAGCTATAAAATACTATCAGCTCTAATTTAATGAACTTAAAAAAAATTTCAGTTTCTGCGGCATCAGCATCAAAATTACCCGACCAGGATTTTTAATTTTTATTTATCACATTTTTCATTTATTGAAGAATAATTGAGCTTTTTTAAAGCAAAAACTTAAAAACATTATTGAAGAACATCCTTTTATATTCTTTTACATCATTAATTTCAGGTACCAAGTCCCAGGAAACGAAGTTTTCACTAAATATTTCAAAATAAAATGGTATTATACAGACTAAAAACAGGATTTTGCTTTACCTATATATTAAAATAATGTATAATCTGATTACCTTACCGTTGAAAACTCGTGAAACGTTAAAATAAAATTAAATGCAAGAAAATCCGGTTTAAAATGTATGTGTGTAGGTATTTTATTTAATTTCATTTAATTTATAATGAATTATGAAAACTTTAGACAATGTAAGGTTTTTAAAAAAAAAATTCAAAATGTTTTATTCATCTTAGGAATTTCACAATACATTTGATGAAGTCAGTCATCACATACTTAAAGTTGACTTATTCGGCTCTAGTGGTGGATAAAGTAAGATAAAATGAGAAGGACTTTGGTACAGAAGGCAGCAGATTAAGCGTTACATTACCTGTCAAATTTCCCTAACCAATTTTAACTTAATGTCGAGGGCATAGAGTTCAGATTTAAGTAATTTTTTTAGATTGATTAGTAACGCTTGATCTGCTGCCTTCTGTACCTTCTTACCAAGTTTTATATACTCAGCCTAAGATCCATACCATACCATACCATAGTGCATAGTATGTATCCAAAAAGATTTTGTGATTTTGCAAACCAGTTAACAACCGTTTCAACTGAAACAATTCCATCATTCGACCACACTGCAAATCTCTTACAACCGAATTCGAAAAGGAGGAGGTTTTTTGAAAGTATATTTATAACGCGATTATTTTGTCAATCATACCATCGATTTTAATGATTTTTAATTATTTTAGTAGGAGATACTTAAAATGTCTTCTTATAGCAATTTCATCAAAGCTTTTCAAAAATATAATAATTTCGACAAAAAAATGAACATTAGTATACGACATCTTCGTTTGTGTTTTCTTCAGTCTAGGTTTTATATGGCTTTGAATTTGTTGATTGGATTAAGTCTTTTTTTAGGTAAGTTTAGATGGGAAGAAGGTTTTAAGGGTGACCTTAATATGATCACTTAAATAAAATCCACGAAACCGAAGTGAATGGAAATGTATTGAATAGATTAAAATCTATTGGCGTTTCAATAAAAAAAGACAAAATGCCCCATAAACATACCCTTTCAGACAAAATAAATTACTTTTTTTATGTAACACGAGACTGAAATTGATGTTTCCTTACAATTGCGTTTGACATAAGCGCAGAAATACTTACATTTTTTTATCACTATAGTAAAACTCTTATAAAACATTAAAAACTTTGTTTCCTTTAAAATAATATCGCAGGTAAAACATTACATTCAGCGCCATCTATATATTTTTAATGAAACTAAATGTGGTCTGCAAAACTACGAAACTAGGAAGGAAATACGCGCTAAAAAGTTTCAAAAATAGACTACTAGGTGGCAGGTTGAGAAAAAAGAGCTTTTATGCTACGGAAAACGCGAATTATTACCAAAAGAGGTTTCAAATTCAGAATATTATGGATTTTAAAGCTGTTTTATAACCGAGTTTATGTTAGATTTATTGATATAAATTTAATCCTATTCAAAAATACTTATAAGATTGAAATAAAATACAGAGGAATATGTCTAAATAGTTGATAAATAATCGTTGGACATATATTCACACAGAATAATTCAGGAGATAGAACTCGCGACCACTGGCGTATGAGGCAGATAGGGCTACCCCATTGCCAAATTGGTCGTTGAAATGCCTATTACATTGTAAAGATAAGCGTCCTCAGGTCGGTATCCTAAGCATCGTTCTTATGTATCGCATAAAACGGGTTGTAGTATTATCTGTATAGAGAGTCATACAGGTGCGTCCACTGATCCGCACTGTACGGATCGCACATCAGCAATGCCGACCCTGATTCTCCGAGAGGCAACTGTTGCGTGCGGATGACGTCATATAGAATGCCGATCAGTGGACGCGCTTCCCTGTATGTTGTATTCTGTCTTAACAAACATGGGTTCAAGAAAATTTAATTTAGCTTGAGACATACGAAAAATTTGGTTTAATCATTTAATTTAAAAAATCAGGAAATAGTGTGTGATGTTCTCCATTTTTCGATCTCTTCTTGAATATTTTATGTTTCCTTCTAGATTTTTTTTGCGTTTTCTTCGTCTTCTGCTAGCAAACAAGCAATAACGACTTTTTCTTCTTCACTTTCTTCCATTCTCACAAACACAATCCGCACGTAAGGTCACTACGAAAATCCGAATGAAGTGGCATCGGGAATCCGATTGCTAGTATTTGCGTCGGCAAATCCGTTCGCTACCGATGCGGTGGACGAACTGTGAAAAAATTATTAGTTTTCTGCGATGCGTCCGATCTTTACGATGCGCACATGTGGACGCTTACCTTTAGAAAATACTTAAGCGATTTTCATTAGACGCACTATTGTATTGACTTGCTTTGGAATACCTTTATAGAACTTCTTATAATGTATTTAAATTGAAATTGGGGGTTTATATTTAGTAGCTTTAAGAATGCTTTGATTGAATGCAAGTGATTGATACGATTCCACGTTAACGATTTAAAATAGTCTTTTCAAACAATAAAACGAGTACTAAATAACATGTAATATTTACACAAATAAAGGATTTCAAAGTTAAATTAGGATAACAATATTAAATTAATGTAATAAGGAATTTCCTTATAAAATAACTAAAATGTATTTTAAAATACGACTGTAAGATATGTAGTGCTGAGTTCAAAAATAGCCAGCTTTATTATTTTAGATGTCGTATAATCTAACACAATAATGTAATAAAAGTATACTACATATAAGTATGATTTAGTACATCAAGTTACATTAGTAAAGGCATGCCATTCATCCTCTTTAAAAGCTCTGGTCAAAGGGCCCTCCACTTCCTTGTAAAAATTACAAGTGGCACTCGTTATTCAGAAAAACAGGAATTTACGTACAGCTTAGGAAAACAAGCTGCGTATACTTACGATGATGATTTTTTATCTATAATGTTTTGAATCTTTAAAATAAAACTGAAGCTAGTTATAAATGGAGTTTATTAACGTGTCCACTCTCACCGCATATGTCTAGCTAAGAATTCGCCTCGGGATAAGCGTGATGTAAAATGCAAAGGATAAGTGTGTTTGAGCCTTGTTATAAGGACTCCTTCAAGTATATGTGGCTGGCGACTACCTTTCATATATATTGTGACTGGTGGGTAATTTTCGAAATTCCAGGACGTGATAGTTTGAGATCATACTTGAAGGGAAAAAATTATATAAATATAAATTATTTATTAAGTAAACTTAAACGAAACTTAAAGAATTGATTACGCAACGTTGTACTGGTTACGAAACTTTATTTATTTATAAGTAATTCTAGTGAAAAATTAAGTACCTACTTTAATTACACAATTATGATCAGAATCGAGTACAGAGTGCTCTCCTTCAGTATCTAAAATTTGTCAGCAGTCACCCTGTAATAGTCTGAGGCTGTTATAATTTGATTGGACTGTGGATAAAATACACTGGAATTACTTAACTATAAAGAGGAATCCTTGGCAGTATTATGGTAGTGTTATTATGTCTAATATATAACTTCACGTGTGTTTCCCTTTTGGGGTAGGGATTATTAATTTAATCCTGAATCGCTTATAGAAATGTAGTCTATTGCCTAGCCTATTGCTACAACACAACAGACTATTCCTGCTGATTTCACTAAGTAGTGAACATACAGTTTTATTGAAAAGCTCGATATAGAGAACTTTGAAATGGAACATTCAGAAATGTATAATTTATAATTAACCACAGTCAATTGCTAATTGTCAATTGTTTATCCAACAATCCGCTCAGCTCGTAATCAAATTTGGATGGAGTTAAAATCTAGATCAATATCTAATTCGAGTTAATATTTGATTGTTTCCGTAACTTATTAGTAGCAATTGTGATCATTTGATAAATTGAAGTTAAATATTCTACTTGTCACATGATGAAAAAGTTTTTAAAAATGGCTTTATATTGGGTAATTTTTGTACGCTGCAATAACTAAAATAAACGATAAAGTTGAAATTTAATACAAGTATGTGTAAGATAGAATCTATCCTAAAAAATTATAAAATAAATACAGCTTCTATGCTGGACTGGGAGCGAAAGAAAAACATAGAATGTGCCAGCTGCTTCTCTTCCCGGACATACCTACTGTAAAAGTCAGTTAAGGGACCGAGGTGTTATGGGAGGCTTTTTTGTGGGCGATAGGCTGACCCCTGTCACTGCAATAGTCTCTCTCCACTATTATAATGCCTCCAAATTTTTCCAACGTGACATCCGATGCTTTTATTACCTCTGGTGTTCTGCCTACCCCTTACAGGATACAGGCTGTATGTATGTATGTAAACACATTTCACGAAAATTTATCGCGTTGCACTAAAATCTTAGTCGTCTAGGTGGTAAGGGCCTAAAACTCCTCGTTATCCAAGGGAAAGACTGTGCTTATTACGTATAGTTAAAATTGTATGATGTTTAAATTTTACATTTTATCTCGACCTTTCGGTGTCTTTGCATACTAAACGTGGGGCTTTTTAAATTGTAATGCTGTTGTCGGCTTTCCAATATCGGTGAAACAAAGCAAAATATCAACCCTAGTTACAGATCAAGACCGAATATAATGGTAAACAAATGAAGAATAATGGACTGGGGGCAAAGGAAAAACATAGAATGTGCCAGCTGCTTCTCTTTCCGGGCATACTGTAAAAGTCAGTAAAGGGACAGAGGTTTTATTGGAGGTTTTTGTGGGCGATAGGCTGACCCCTTATCACTGCAGTAATCTCTCTCTATCATTATACTTAATGCCTCGAAACTTGTCAAACGTGACATCAGATGGTTTAGTAACCTCTGGTTTTCTGCCTACCCCATATGGGATACAGGCGAGACGTTATGTATGAACGTATGTATAAATAATACTGGATCTTGTTTTAACTTTCTATTGTTTAAGGTAAACTGTAAAATGACTCTGAAAAGTCTATGTACCTACTTTTAATAAATAGCATGGTGAGGAGCTATTTTTGAAATGAGAGTCAATAAATCCTACTAGTAAGACCACATAGTCATACTGTCAGCTCTTTTCTTCTTGACCGATAAAATCAGTAATTTAGATTCGATGAATTCTGCTTTTAAGCGTATTTTGCTTATTTTTTTCAAAATTCATAAAATAAGTTATCTAACCTCATATTTTAACTCTACCTTTTTTTGGTTTTACATATTGAAAATTTCTTTTATTTAAATTATTGATCCCAAAAAAAAATCTTCTAAAATTCACTCAACTTAATAACAAGGCATTTACAACGAGAAATTCCGCAACCAAACCGGCGTATCATCCTAACTCGCAATAATCAATTATTCGCGCGAACTGTTCTAACCACCAGATGATCCTAGTTTAAGCGATAGATTAACATCGGGTTAAAATTGAGCCGGCGGTGAATTACGGGGCCCGGATGAATTATGCAATTCGGTACAATCAGCGATGAAATGTTCGAGATAAACCGAGTTTTGTGGTGGATCGCTGCTAAACATTGACGCCCGTTGATTCGTTTATTACAACGATTGATTTTAACTGGCAATACTGAATTTAAATACGTGCGTCTACTAGTTTTGCTGCTAACTAAAGTTACTTTTGTTATCAATTATTAGAAAGTAAAGATGTAACCATTCACCGCCTACTAGAGTGCATAGTTTATTGATTTCTATAATAATAAATCAGTATTAACTCGTCTTTCGTGGTTTTAATACGTCTCCCGTTCCTGTCGTCTCACATGGCGACCCAATGAATTTTCCTGTAAAAAAAATTTTTTTTTTTTTGCAAAAAACATGTCTATAAATGAAACTTATTGAGTAAAAAAAATTTGGCCAACAAATCAACCCTCAATCAATCAACAAATGAAGATGTACTCAATATCTAAATTTATTTTTCATACGTAAATTTTTAAAGTAAATAAGCAGGTAACTCTATAAGAAAATTTTATACCATCATGTTCTATTTAGTTAAGAGGTTTACCTTTAACCTTATCCAATCAGAACTGATACTAAAGATAGATGTTACATTATTGTTTACTTATAAGAAAAACGACTTTCAAATTCAGGAAAATCAAACGCTTTAAATTTTGCTCATATCTCAGCAATACGTATAAGGAAGAAACTGTCAAAACCTTTGTTCCGACGTTTTGAAATACCTAATATAAGCCAATCGAAGACTGCTAGTTGAACTTTATAGCCCTGTACTAATAAAATAAGATATTATATACATACATACATAGCTTCACGTCTGCATCCTACATGGGATAGGCAGAACACCAGAGGTCATAAAACTATCTTATGTCACGTTTGACAAAATATTTGGAGATATTACAATGACGGGAAAAGACTATTGCAGTGACAGGGGGTCAGCCTATCGCCCACAAGAAACCTCTGGCCCTTAACTGACTTTTACAGTATGCCCGGGAAGAGATAGTATTGTGCAATAATTCCTTTCCAAACTATATAACCTTCGACACTAATTTGGCGATGGAGTAACACTGTCTGCCTCAGATGCCAGTGGTCGCGTTGCGGGTTCGATTCCTGCACGGAATAAGAAAAAAAATGTTCCGGGTCTGGACGTTTATCTATCTTATTTATTTATATTCTAGGTTCCCCTTGTTCGTTATATGCTATCTCATAACACAAGCTTTGCTTACTTTGAGGCCATGTAGTAGGTGTGATTATCTGAGGATTTTATTATTTTATTATTATTACTAGCCACCGCGCGTTGTTTTACCTGCGTAACTGTTGATCTCGTGGGAATTTCGGGAGAAAATATAGCCTATAACCTTCCTCAAGAGTTGGGCTATCAAATGCAAAAATAATTTTTCAAATCCCACTTGTAGTTTCTGAGATTAGCGCGTTCAAACAAACAAACAAACAAACTCTTCAGCTTTATATATTAGTATAGATTCGACCTAATCGCCTCTGACCATCCAGTAATATAGAAGATCAAACGAACTTCTTAAGTGAAGTTCGATCGATATTATATGAGTTGCTTCATTCGAAGATATATTCAATTACCAAGTAGTCCCTTCGACTCACACGGTAGCACGCACGAATTTAAGAGTTATGAAATGACTAAAAAGGTCAAAACACGTGTTTTCGATCGTTTTAGTTAAAATTTTTCACACCAGTCTGGATCCATAGGATGCGCCTCTGTCGAGCTCATTATTTTAGAGTTCTTAATTTTATAGTTATGGCAAAACTTTAAGGGCAATAGTTTACTACATTGACAGGGCGGGTGGGACCTTAATGTATATCTTCGAATGAAGCAACTCATATAATATCGATCGAACTTCACTTAAGAAGTTCGTTTGATCTTCTATTATATTTCGTTGCTTCATTCTTCAGATATATTCATTTACCAAGTAGATGTTCAGAGCATAAGCTAAAGTTTTGCTTTATAAAAAATCATTAACTAATAGAGATGGGCCGAGTACTCGGTTGATACTCGGTACTCGGCGTACTCGGCGGGTTTTTTGATACTCGTACTCTGCCGAATAACTCGGTTTGAATGCCGAGTATACTTTGTTTAAGAAAGGCAATATATTTAGGTAGACATAATTAAAACAACAGTGTTAATTCAACAGTTTGAGATATTTCCCGCAAAGTTTCATTTTCCAAATCTTTAAACTCTTCTGTGTGTTTTATTTTAACATGGTTTAACATTGCCGTCGCAGAACCTTTTCATCCAACACCACTACGTGAAATTAGAGAATTGCATAAAGTACATTTCACTTTTGCTTTATCTTCTACAATCTCGTCGTAAAACGTTCAACGTCAATCGTTATTTAACTAACTTTTTCAATTATTTATACACTAAGACGCGCAACGTACCTAAAGTATTTGTTTGGAAACTATGAAGTGACCGGTAGATGAAAGGCGCGGGCGGGGTGAGTGGTGTGTCAACGCGAGTCGGCCTCTCGACCGGCGCGAACCTGTTTGTACATGTTTACGCGCTCGGAATGGGAATATGATTGAACCGAGTTACTCGGCCGAGCACTCGGTTGAAAAAAAATTGAGCCGAGTAAAACTCGGTACTCGTTACTCGGCAAAAGTATTACTCGGCGCATCTCTATTAACTAATATTCAACAGTTATTTAATCAATTCAATGTAAATGTATAACTTTGAAACATTTAGTTTATATGCATACTGAATAAAATTACTTAAAGTAAATTAATAATTAAGGATCAACAAAGGAGTTTACTTCTACATTTGATTGAAAAAACTGCCCTTCCAAAATTACTTTTATTGATCGACCATGGGGCGGTTATAAAACTTGGCGAATGTTTGAGACTGAGCGGTCCTGCAGGCCGTGCTGCGAATGGCTAGCAGCGATAGGCCGCCACGCGCTCTGGCCGCGGACGTTGCTGCGCGTGCCGCGTGCTGTGAGCGCTGAACGTCGCGCGCCGCCGCCACGCCCGCGCCCCTAGACCCCATGACATGCTTTATCCAGCGACTGATAGACGGTGAGATCGTTGTTTTGTAAGGTCGCTTTGATTTGACTATAAGGCAATCTACACGCTCTGGCCTAAGTTAACTCGTTACAAATAACTAATTTTCTAAAGCTAATGCAGGGCATATACAGGAATGGCATGTTCATGGAAATATGGCAAAACTAGAGTTGGTTACTAGCAGTAGCTGAAATTATAATCAAATCCAAATTCCCTATTTTGATTTCATTTGCAAAAATTATAAGAAAAATTGCACACGGTGTGCTAGTGGCCTAAAAGCCAGTAAAAATACCAGTTACTGTGTGTGTACTTTGCTCAAGAGTTAAATAACTATTGGGATACCATTTTGAAATATAATCTTAAAACGACTTAATCTTAAACCAAGTGTAATTGTGTTATGTTGGTAATGGCCTTAACCCAAGGTAATGGATTAATTAGTTCATGTGATCCTATATTGTTTCCTAATAATAAGGCCAACCTATGACTATTTACTATATCTATTAACTGTTTTTATTAGTTTTACTTTAATTGATCCTTAAAAAATGATAAAATTCAGTGAAATCGAACGATTACAGATATCTCCACTGTTATTGTGACAATAATTCTAGTACCGATACGTTGTACCATGCTACGTTGTACTGAGCTTAAGTTTTGTTAGAAAGCGACGAGACCACGACTAGGTACTGTGGTGACCGCCTACACGTCTTCTCTTAATGAAACCGAGCCGGGAAGCCTCGCTGGTTCGTTCTGGAAAGATAAATAATTTCTTTTCAAAATCGTTAGCTCAGTAAAAGAGCACTCGTTCGGCAAGCGAGAGGTCCCAGGTTCGTGTACTGATCGGGTCTTTTTTTTTTTTTTAATTTATTTTTCCCGTTACCTATTTAAGAATAATTGAGCATTATTAAATGCAAAAATTTCAAAACGGCTTGAATGTTTTAATTTAAAGCAATGAGTAGTAAACGCGAGAGTAAACGCGTCTATAACCGTAGCTTCAAGATCTCGTTACCAAGAAACCTATTGTGAGCATTTAACATTGGTGCGAGAAGCAAACAGATTTACTTGAGGTTGACTGAAAACTTTGATACGCATAATTGGGTAGTGCTGTATTTTTTCCCGAGTTGATATACGGAGCGAATAGTCAAATATTCATTTTCTCAAACTATTACCAAATACTTTTAGCTAATGCATTTAAATGAGGAAATCGAATTCCTCCCATTAAATTAATATAGATAGTACCTACATACAGCGCAAACGTGTTTATCCTTTGCAAAACACTGTAACCCATTAAAAGCTGAAAACATGTCTCACTATTTTTCCAGTTTCCATTTGCATGATTATCTTTACAAATTACCCCCCCCATCAGGCTGTGACGCAAATATTCACTAAATATTTCTATGAGAAGATGTCTTTCACATGTCTTTCTACCACTGTAAATTTTATAAAATCTTACTATGTATTTGTATTTTTGTATCGTTATTATTGCTATTTTTGAGAGCTTTGTATCTATCCTTTCGAAAGTTTGAGTAGTAGTATAATCACTAATATTTAACCGTTGGACAGGCTGAAGTTAATGGTTAGTTAGTTGTGAATTGTGCTAATTATTGTCTGATGGTGCAACACCTTACTTTTTAAAATTTGTTCCTTACTTTTTAAAACTGAATTTAGGATGGCAACACAGATTTGAGATAGTGAACACTGATTGAAACTGGTTGATTCGATATACTATGCGTTTCAAATGAGAATAGGACTGGCTTAGCGCCATATTGTGACGTCATAGCTTTCAATTCGAACCAGTTAGGTAGAGTCATCAAAAACAAAATTATTTAATTGAGAATTTATTTACATTTCGATAAAAAATTATTCCGCGTTTTCAATTACTTTCATTCCACTTAACGATGAAAATTCATTTTCTGAGGAATCATTGCTGTCGTATAATGTTGGCATGGTTTCCGCGCTTTTTCACACTTTTTCTTTACTGTCGCGTGTAAATAAAATTTAAAATATAATTAAATAATAGTGCAAAAATAATAAGGGACCGAGGTGTTATGGGAGGCTTTTTTGTGAGCGATAGGCTGACCCCCTGTCACTGCAGTATTCTCTCTCCACTATTATAATGACTCCAAATTTGTCAAGCGTGACATCAAATGGTTTTATTACCTCTGGTGTTCTGCCTACCCCCTACGGGATACAGGCGTGAAGTTATGTATGTATGTACAAAAATAATAAAATAAAGTTTTTATTGCTTTTTGCTATAATACTCTGATAAACTTATAAATAAATCATATAAATCATATAAAATTAGTAAAATAAATAGTTACTTTTACTGAATTTTTATTGCAGACCCTAATTTTCAAGTGACTTTTGACAGATTGAGGTCATTGACGTTCCTATTCTCATTTGGATCGCATAGTACGTTTTTATACGTGTTGTTATTTATGACAAATTGTTTACTTCGTATTTCACTTTTTTCTTGCAAAATCACTGGTTATATTTCCACGGAGCAGTATTAATTATCTTTACTAATATTTGCAATTCACTTTGAGTTAATTTTAATATGTTGATATGCGACTTTGTTATAACTTTTCCAAAAATCTTTAAGAGACCTCGTAAACACTGTATTCATTTGACAGATCCGAGTTGAAGTCCTCGAATTCATAAGTTTGTGGTAAAAACTGAAATCGTAATTATTTACGATGTTCCTTTAATATAGGAACTAAAAGATAAGATTCTCTGAAATTAATGCAAGCTAAAAAGGACTTTTTTGTCACTACGCTCAGGGAGGCTCTAAAATGTTCTTTTAAAATGTGATTTGTTATTAAGGAATTTATAAAATTTGTATAAGATTTAAAATAAATCTTTTGTCTCCATTTGATTTTGGTGCAAAAAATATATTCGGAACAAACTGATCAGACTGAGAAGAGCAGGAGACTATTGCTCCTAGATTAATTGATTTATGTATGGAGAGAGCCTATCTCGAAAGCCTGATTTTATTTAGAAGCAAAATTGCTTATAGGAATTACGATTTGTATAACTTGACAGATTTTTGGTAATGAGACGCCTTTGGAGATCCACTTTAAACCAACAGTCATTGGTAATAGCTGTACCAGAATTATAAAAATATGCCATTTTATTGATTTATTTATTTATACTTCATTGCACACTTACAAAATAATAAAAGGAAAAGAATACATTAGAACAAAAACAGTTTTGAAAGGTACAATAGGCGGCCTTATCGCTATAAAGTCATGTACCTGCGTTAACGATGGGCTAGGGATCATTGTCTTGTTGATATCGTCCACAGAGTTCGGGGGCGTAGCGCTGACAATAATACTGTTGCGTAGTTGCGAGCCGATATTCGGTCCAGTTACCTTGAAACCGCGGGCGTGGGTTCGCTTGATATGTGGATATTTTAGGCATGTCAACATGCTTTTTTATCCCTTTCTTCATTTTCCAATATGTTAACCAATCTAGACCTTCATGGCAGTTTCGTTCTTGTTTCAGGTTCAAAAAAAAAATGTAAATCAGACAGAACTCTGCAATTCTCCACTAGGAATTTTATTGTGTTTACTTTAATTGTGTGTTTATCCAACCAAAGAATAGTCATAGCTTGGCTTATGGCTTGTTGTTCCGAGCCCAAGTGCTTACCTTCCAATTTTTGGTTTCAGACTAAGGGTTTTCAATAATCTGGTTGATCTTAAACCTCTCTGGGTAGCCCTTTGCGCAATAACGGCAGCCATCTTTGAGCTAAATCTTGGTGAATACATTCGCCATGTTTAGGGCCTTTGTTAACGGGAACTACCAGAACCGTTAAGATTTAAATTGGAAGCATTTGT
This sequence comes from Stenoptilia bipunctidactyla, assembly GCA_944452665.1. Taxonomy (NCBI): domain Eukaryota; kingdom Metazoa; phylum Arthropoda; class Insecta; order Lepidoptera; family Pterophoridae; genus Stenoptilia; species Stenoptilia bipunctidactyla. Next base: position 1,019,584 of record OX101723.1, read on the forward strand.
ATTTCCGCTTGAATTATTGCTGTTTCAGATGGAACTTTCGGTTACAGTTGACGTTCTATCTCCGAAATCTAGTTTAGTTTTTGCTTCCATGCTGGACTGGGAGCGAAAGAAAAACATAGAATGCGCCAGCTGGTTCTCTTCCCGGGCATACTGTAAAAGTCAGTTAAGGGACAGAGGTTTTAAAGGCGTTTTTGTGGGCGATAGGCGGACCACCTATCACTACAATAGTCTCTCCATCTTTATAATACCTCCAAATTTGTCAGAAGTGACATCAGATGGTCTTGTAACCTCTGGTGTTCTGCCTACCCCATAAGGGATACAGGCGTGACGTTATGCATGCATGCATGCTTATTAGTTTTTATTTGACCTCCGTGTCGATTTATAAAATCAACATCCTGGGTACTACCTCCGTGTCGATTTAAAAAATCAACATCCTGGGTAATTTATCCTTCGCGTTAACGCGAGGTTAAGATCCTGGAGACATTAGATGCTTTTCTTGAATATTGTCTGTATGAAATCACTCGTCTATGATTTTTTCCGCTCCAACCTTCTAAGCTTGCGTTTATAATATTCTTCTTTTCTTCGGCCGTCTTCTTCGGCATTTTTATGACAGGTGTACTTGCTACCGCGCACGAAAAAGGAATGAGCTCGACAGAGGCGCATCCTATGGATCCAGACTGGTGTGAAAAATTTTAACTAAAACGATCGAAAACACGTGTTTTGACCTTTTTAGTCATTTCACAACTCTTAAATTCGTGCGTGCTACCGTGTGAGTCAAAGGGACTACTTGGTAAATGAATATATCTGAAGAATGAAGCAACGAAATATAATTGAGGTAAAACGTAGGTATTACCTAAAATAAGCGAAAACATACGCAATCAATGAAATGATTATAATTTCTCAAATTAAGCGTTTAATTGGTTATTATGTCATGAACAGCACACAGTGGAACTAATTGGTATTTCAGTCAAAACCCAAGCCTGAACGAGTTCTTAGAATTTGTTCCCAAAAATAGACTAGGCTAATAATCTATCTAGTAGGCATACAAGTTTGTTTACTGTCAGTTAACAAAGCAGGTAACATTCACCTATAAAAGCTGTAGGTGGTTCTAAATTATTATTAAGTGACGCTGTTTTATAATCTTTCTTATGAGTCTCGTAGTAATTTATTTACTTTCTTTCCTTTACTATTTAGTCTAGGTAATATCTAAAACTTTCATTTGTTTTTTTAAATCTTTGGATGCTTTAGAACAAAAAATAGTTTTTCCTATTCGTTTATCCTAGTGCAACTTACCTTAAGATATGAATTTAAATACATTTATAACCAGAACTGATACACCAAATATTTATCCTCAAAGTAGAGTATCAGAGCTTGGAATAGGTAGACACCACTCCACGGGGCTAAGGCTGATTTCTGGCAATATTTAATGAAGCCAGTTTCTTTTTATACACGTCTGCACATCTTCAACCTAATTTTTACTTATAATTAAGTCAGATTGCTTCAGATACTTCCATGCTGGACTGGGAGCGAAAGAAAAACGTAGAATGTGCCAGCTGTTTCTCTTCGCGGGCATACTGTAAAAGTCAGTTAAGGGACGGAGGTTATAAAGGCGTTTTTGTGGGCGATAGGCTGACCCCCTGTCACTACAATAGTCTCTCTCCATCTTTATAATACCTCCAAATTTGTCAAACGTGACAACAGATGGTCTTGTAACCTCTGGTGTTCTGCCTACCCCATAAGGGATACAGGCGTGACGTTATGTATGTAAGTCAGATTGTTTTCAAACGTGTGCTTGGACTCTTCTAAAAAATAAAAAGATCGTAGAAAAACGTCACTACAGAACCGTTTATTAAAAAGTACAGTGACTTTTAAGCGGCTATTTGTAAATAATTCTTCATTATTACTTTTTACTTCCCTCTTCGGAATCTTTGAAAGAACTTTGCTATTTTCAGTATAAATTCAAAAAGAACATCTTAAAGATATTGTTTTTATATCTTACTTTCACAGAGAATTTTTAAAGTAAGTATTTAATAATAATAAATTATAGGGTAATAATAAACTATTATAGGGTCTTTGAATACGATCGATCTTGGACAGGTCGATTTCAAACGGATTTCAAACAGGCTGTGTGAGATATAAACGGACTTATTGTTTTATTTGAAAGACCCAGTCATGCCATTTTGTTTCGAATATGACATAATTCAAATATGCGCCGCAGCTTCGTATAGTGGCACAGATCCGGGGGTACCAGTTAATTGCGGCTTATTGAAACACCACGTGACCACTGAGCAAGTAATCACTACGTATGTTCTATGTAATCCTTGAAGCTGAGGTGTATAAATTGAATACGCAATGGAAGCGTAATTGAGTCGTCTTGTCAATAGAATTTAGCGGAATGTCTGTGACTTCAAAAACAAGCAAAGATCAAATCAAATGAAATCTTGGTGGCCAATCACGTCACCTCTGTATGAAATAACCCTACCTTCAAAACGCAGTTAACGCAGAATGTCCATTGTGCTGTGCCGTCTTGCTGGAACCACATGTCATTCACAACCATATCGATCAATTTAATTAAAATGGATCTGCCTGTTGATTGTTGTCTATCTGTCAAAAATTGGACCTCTCAGATTCGTGCCACCGTGGTTCGAAGAGGCAGCGGACAGTTGCATGATAAATTAATTTAATAAATTAATAATAAATAAAAATAAATTAATAATAAATAGTAAATAAATATCTCTGCCACTCACACAACATTATCTAGCCCAAATTAAGTTTCTTAAAGAACATGTGTTATGGACTGATATAGCTACTTAAGAAATATATAAACATACATATTGAATAAGACATATTTTATATTAGAATATAAACTTTAATAAACGTATAAACATCCATGACTTGACGACTAAAATCTGTGTTCATCACACAAATGTCTCTCTGGCATAGAAGGCAATGTACCTACGTTACCGCTACACCAGCCGATGATGTCATAATTAAAACAAAATGGCATGAATGGGTCTTTCAAATGAAATAACAATTTCGTTAATATCCCGCACACAGCCTGTTTTATCCCATTTTGAAGTCGACCCATTCTTATAGAAATACCCTTTACTGGTGAGCTTCGTTATTTTGAAACATTCTTAGCCTCAAGCTCGTAGCTAATACAAATACATTAAAATGTAAGATAAATATTATTAAAAATTTTAACGGACGAAACATGATATTATCCTGAAAAAAAATATTAGTCTATTACAACTATAGGAGTCTAAAAATAGGAGTCGTACTAGCACACCGAGGGTTCCGTGCCATATTTTCGTATTTTCTTTGTACTCTTATTTCTCACTGCTTGCACAATTAATTGAATTGAGTAGTGACACAAAAGGGGACCCATTATGTTATTACCCTTTGTAGTATATTATAGGATTTGATTAACCTTTTGTGGAACATAATCGCCCATATCTTTCGAATGTGTTATTTACGTTAACCATTTTTAAGCCTTTTACTTTGCTTTGAGGGATTGCAGAATTGAGTACCTGATATTAATTTTTGCTTTATACCTTCACGCATTCATGGGTTTTTACAGATGGACAGACATACTGACAACAAAGTGGAACGTTACGGTTCTATTTTAATATTGAGAAACGGATCCCTAAAAACCACGTAAAATTTCCAAAATTGCAAAAAAGGGGAAAAATTCTTTTCCGCAGATAAAACTCAGTCTCATAAACTTTTTGCTCGCGGCAAAAAAGTTTTGAATTGTATTAACGAGAGGAAAAAATGAAATTGTTCTTTTCGTTAGAATTAGCGCAGCTCGCGGCGAATTAAAAACTTTGTCCGCGTGTTATCGCTTTAACATTACGTCTGGTGAATGCAATTGTCGAGAAAATTACAGAGAAGATATTGCAATTTCTTACATGTGTTTTTGTTTACCTGGTAAAAAATAATAAGTATCAAACAGAATTTTAATCTTTTTCGTTACACAATTCGTTTTTAGAACGCCTTTTCTCTCCTTTTTGAATACCGTAGTCACGAGGGAATAAGATAAAGAAATGGCAAATTGAATTGTGCCGGTATTAACGCCGTATTTTTTACTTACGTTGACTTAGACTTTTGTTCTTTGATTTGCTCCGGGGAATTGCAGACTTGATAATTTGATATTAATTTCAGCTTGATGTAGGTGACAGACTACAAACAAAGTAATACTATATCTTAGCTATCCTGCTAAATCTATGACTCCAAAATAATTATCATACAAGATTTTCATTGATAGCGTTGATAGTTAGTAAACTGCCCTCCGTCCCGGTTTACCAGTTTTTTCAAAAATACACAAGGAATTATAAAGAAACCTTGGGTAAAGTAGATTTGATGGATTCCCGTAGAGAAACCCATAATATATAATATTTCCTATAAGCGATTCCCAGATAAAGAAACCTTAAAAATATCTCCTAATATTCAAGCCACATTTAAAATCAAAATAGTACGATAGTATACGCATAGATGAAATGAAAAGAAGCTCAACCTCAAAACCTAACAAATATCCTTTTCCTGTTTTTAAGGTTTTAGAATATCCTTTAGCTTACTCGCACGGACGGGTACATATTGCCAGGATCCCGCACGCAGAGTAACGCGCCGCACACACGTGCCCACATATCACTGTCTTAGGCTGCCCGTCCATTGAAGCGAAGCGGGGCTGCGGAAGGGCGAAACTTTGTATTAACCAATTGTATTATATTATTCTTCCATGCTGAACTGGGAGTGAAAGAAAAACATAGAATGTGCCAGTTGCTTCTCTTCCCGGGCATACTGTTAAAGTCAGTTAAGGGACAAAGGTTTTATTGGAGTTTAGGTGGGCTATTACCCCTTTTCACTGCAATAGACTCTCAATCATTTTACATACATACATACACGCCTGTATTCTTTATGGGGTAGGCAGGACACCAGAGGTTATAAGACCATCTGATGTCACGTTTGACAAATGAGGTATTATAATGATGGAGAGAGGCTATTGCAGTGACAGGGGGCCAGTCTATCGCCCAAAAAAATGCCAATAAAACCTCTGTCGCTTAACTGACATTTACAGTATGCCCGGGAAGAGAAGCAGCTGGTACCTACTATTTATTTTATATTTTTCTTTCGCTCTCAGTCCAGCATGGAAACAATACCTCCAAACTTATCTCCCGGTTTATAGCCTCCTGGTGTTCTGCCTAATTAGGTATAATTACAGGCATGAAGTTATCTATGTATTAGATTGCACTAAACTTCCACACAGCTCCAGTGGACAAGAATTCAAAAACTAGCTTAAGAAATCATACATTTTCGGAAGCGCTGCGTGTTAGTGGTGCGAGGCTTCAGAGCGGTCTACGTTTAAATGACTCTTCGCGTAACTCGGCCTAGCCACAGAATAAGTAATAGTACCGTTGGTATAGAAGAATTACTCCGCAAGAAGATCTAAATAATTTAGAGTCTTGCTACGACGCGATACGGTGCAATTCAGCTCGCACAGCATTACGTACCTGCAAATTTATATACCTAGAAGTTTTGTCTCTTTCTATCGCATGCCTCTTATCTTTTCTTATGCTGTTAGGGTTGCTGCGTAGTGAAGAATAATTAATCTCCTTATTTGTAATTAAGTATCTACCGATGTAGGTATAACTGTTATTCTACCTTTGTAAAAAATATTGTTTCAACTTACCTAAAGTACAAAATTAAAAAAAAGTTACGACGAATAATTAGTAATACTACCTATGTTTTGTTTGCTAAATTGAACATAATCAAATCTAAACATAATCTAATTGAATATTTGTTTCTTTTTATGTCCATTTTTAAATACTATTTGCGACGTCGATCATAGAATTACTGTGAGTGCTATTAGGAAGGTAAGTATCTACAACGTCCCAACGGGCGCGCGTGTGACACACGACCCATTCGAAATCCGCCGGCGGAGCGCTTCGCTGTAGGTAAATAACGGATGTACCGCGCGGAGTGAGTTAGGCCTGGCCTAGCTTCGCACCGTCCGCAGCTCCGTTCCGAAATACTCGCTTCGCGTTAATGGACTGACATCCTTATGTGCAGTTTCACTTACAATGCAGCAGCGGGCTGAAACCTCCTTTATTCTGTTCTGAATAGATTGTTCGTACTTTTTGTGTGAAACTACTTGTACTCACTAAATTACTTACAATTAATACCATGTTGAGTGGTAGAACAATAATGATAAAGAATTTGGTTGGTACATAAAGTATGGTATAAAATAATATACCATTTGTACTTTTTTACGATTTTATGATTATACAGATTAGTAACTACACTGCCAAAATGTTTATTTCTTCTCCTGCAGTAAACACAAAGATTGTCTGTGTAGAGAATGGAAACATATTTTGATACAGGTGTTGCACGTGCGCGGAGATGCACACGTACCTTCAAAGTCACATTTGAAAACCAGCAGTGTGGTGTTTGTACCGCAGATGCTTAGTTGTGTCCTATTTGGCATACTCCCTAGGTGCGTGAAGTCGTCGTGACGCCGTGGTTACTGTGCATATCATACGATATCGCAGGTTAAGCGACGTTTGGCGCGGCCGGCAAAAGGATGGGTGACCGCCGATTATTTATTTCTCACGACGACTTCCGTGCTTTGGAGGGCACGTTAAGCTGTCGGTCCCGGGTGCTGTATACTTGTTCCGGCACCATGAAAATTCTGACATACACCAACAAGCACATGGCCAGCTTGGTGAATAAGGGCATAAAGGAGAGGATTACACTCATTACACGGAGTTGTGATGATGAATGAATTTATAATAGCGCAACGCTTTATTTTATTTCGCACATTTTTATTTGTCATTCTTTGACTCAACGGATTGCAACTGAAGATGACAGCAGACGGGCTTAAGAAAGAACAAGCTCATCATGAAATATAGGTGGGAGGATGGTCGCTATTCATACGATCTCTAAGTTGTTCCACTCTCAAAGGTGGCGCTCGAATTAGTCGCCTTTTGCAGCATACTTATTCAGGGGTGGTGGTCTAATCTAAGCCAGGTCGGTTCGCGACTCAAGAACTCATTTAAAAATCTGTGACAATTTTGTTGTTTTCGGTTTACCATATGGTATAGAATTCTGTAGGGTACGGAAAGTAAAATGCACGTGTTTATCACGTTAACCACCTAAAATTCCTCTATATCTACACGTTGTTACATAAAAAGCCACCAAAACACGAATCATAATCCTACTAATCTCTGAACATGAAAACTTATATCCAGCAACTTGGCTTCAAACTAAGCTGCGCTAAGCTGTAAGTAGGATAAGTAAGAAAGACTAAATACAGATATAGGTCAGGCTGGAGTCTCGTTAATTGAGGGAAACGTGTTAAGGAGGCACTCCGAAGGCTTTTACGGTGCAAAACGTCTCGTAACATGGCAACGAGCTAGGAGTGAGCGTGGGGACATAATTAATAGAGCATTCAAAGAACACAAGTAATTAAATACGTATCGTTGACATTTAGACCACATTATCTATACAGGAATAGGTCTCTCAAAGAACTTGTGATATGAAGAGAAGATAATGGGTACCTTAAAACCAGATATACATTAAAATAAGCATTGAATTAAAACGTTTTGATTAAAAATTACAAATAAAAATATCTGTATGAACATTCGTAACTTCATGGCTAATACCTAATGCCCACAAAAATAGGCATCCAGTATTCAAAGCCAAGACCTGCAGCCTATATTGCAATGTAATAATACCACTACACAAACCAACCAGATAATAAGAATGGCTCAACAAATGAAACAATATGAAAACACTTGTCGCTAGTCAGGCTTTTTTTTATTACAATGTACGCAAAAAATCCTATTCAGCTGAATTTTTGTATGCATCTTTATAAACTTAATAATAAATAATGAACTGAGACGCTGATAAAGATGGAATGATAGATGTTTGCACCTTTAGTTCAGAAAACACTAGCTTTCTTTAAATAATTTTCGGTACCTTACTTTTATTTTCGTTACGTGAAAAAAAAATAAACGATGCAATAAAATAAATTTGAAATAAAACTTCTCATCTTTATTTCGTTCCTAGCTCAATGTAACAAGTATTGAGCTTTTTCTGGGGTATGCGGTAGAAAGTGTTAAAAGATTGTCAAGTAGGATTTACCTTTCTCCTTAAAACGTTGGCCGGCGGAGAGCTGCTCCAAATTGTTTTACAAAATATAGCTGGTTTGTTTTGTGCGGAATAGTCTGTCTTTTTGTAACGTTTCGTGGAATTATGCGATTAAAAAGTTTGCACACAGACGCTTTTAGTTACTTTAGGCTTACTAAAAATTTTTATGAAGATGAAGTGAAAAATCGAATCAAAATGTTCTTTAATTTACTATTAGGTATACAAGTAATACCTAAATGAAAATAAGATTATTTCTCACAGAAGCACTTTATAATTTTGTTTTAACCGTTAAGCAATAACATGTATGGTCATATTAAAATAACAATATTTTGTAATAAACAAGCAACCTCAACATCCCATAGTAATCACACAGCATTACATCAGCACCCATCTTAAAAGGGAGGTTCACTTAATTAATATTCTACGAACCTGTGGTATGGAGAAATTAATGGTGTTTTAGTCATAAGGGTTTCATTAATACATTTCCCGTACGCTACTCTGCAAAGTTAAAAGGGATGACTGTGTAAAAAAATGGTAGATGTTGACTGAAAATATTTTCAACGTATTAATCTGAGAAAAATGCTCAACCATCTAGAAAAATCCAGTGTACGTTTAGGAATACTTAATTTCATTCATACTCGTATCATCTATGTTTTTAACACAAACCTCAAATACCTTGGCGACCGGCTGGTGTAGCGGTAACATAAATTGCCTTCTATGCCAGAGGTCCTGGGTTCGAATCCCGGCGGCGGCGGATATTTGTGTGATGAACACAGATATTAGTCGTCAAGTCATGGATGTTTATATGTTTATTTAAGTTTATTAAAAAAAAAAAAAAATATGTATTTATTCAATATGTTTGTTTATATATTTCTTAAGTATATCAGTTATCTAGTATCCATAACACAAGTTCTTTAAGAAACTTAATTTGGGCTAGATAATGTTGTGTGAGTGTCAGAAATATTTATTTATTTATTATTATTATTATTATTTACCTTAATCGTTTTGTATGAAATCGTAAAATTTTCTTAAAACAACTTGTTCAGAGTTATCATTTAGTGGCCGAAACATCAAACTTTCCTGATACATTTTCTGAAGTACATTATGTCAGAACTTTGAAATTTACAATTCAAATACACATATTTGCACATGAAAATTAACAAGAAATAATCAACTTCTTACTTAATGTTTAGGTTGACTTACAAACAACAACAGAAACGTCGGGATCAACAACAAGGCTGTCATGTCAGTCAACAACAGGCTTAACTATCGTTTGTTTTGATTATCTTACAATTTAGACATATTTAATTATGTTCAAGAAACTATAAGTTATTATTTAATAATCAATACCGTGTACATACAAATATTCCTCAATTAGTCATTGATTCCTGTATCAATTATTAAGTCAATTATAAATATTTTTTATACTTATTTCTTTCAATCTTTCAGTATTTCGTCATAATTTGACGTAGGGTTTTATTATATAAGCTTTTTCGAATTAACGTTTCTAATATTATGTGAAAAAGAATCCAAAGATCTTTACACTCAGCTTCTGTACACGTTTTACTATTTCAATATTTATTTATTTAAAAAAAAGCACTAACGGAAAGATTGGCCTCAAAATGTTATCTTTAACGAGTAAGTTAGTCGCTAAAGTTGTGATATTGAAGCCAACAATCAATTGTATTTAGGTCTTTTCAAAGTTGGTAAACTGTTTCATATTACATCCGCTATTCACGACCTCTCAAACTGTAAGTGATTGCGCTAACATCCCGAGATCCCCTAACTTCCAACTCAGGAACTAATTTGTTTCGCTATCACCTGTTTCTAAATCCCTTCAAAAATGCTATTGTTAAATAAAACCCTAAACTTGCCATCCTCAACCTATGTTTCCGGGATAACTACAAATTACGCGAAGCCATCACATCTAAATGTTACCACTTACCCGGCTGTACCCGGGTGACCTTTTTGAGTGCGTTACAAATGACCTGCCCTCGCATTTCGAGGGTCATCATGTTTGTGATATGTTACGGTATACTCTACAGAATGTGACGTAACGTTTACATTTTGTTTAAAGTATCGTTTGTAATCAATGCCCAATTATAAGAAACTTTTATGTCTGTCTGAAGGTTCTACGAGTATGTTCTGAAACCGTAATATTTATTAATCAATATTTGATTGTGAAAATTGTAGTTTTTAAAAATACTTGTTTTTTTCTGGCACTAAATTGGAAAATTCATGAATTTTACGAGGGGAAGCCCCCAAGCAAAAATAAGATAACCACAATAACTTTTTTTAGTAGCGTACTAGATTTATTTGACCAATCCATATTTTTCCATCAGATACTATTGGCAGGCAGAGTTTCCAAAAAGTCGAACGGAACGCTTCGATAGAACCTTTTTGTACGCGTCACATGTGTGGAGTGAGTATAGTTCTCGTGGATGGACGTATAACAAACTCGTTTTCATGATCATTATGCAACATGTTACATGTGGGACTAACTTATAATAAGTATCTTAAATTGTCTTTTAGTCGTGAAACAGACTTTATTTCAACTAACTCATTTATTTTGTAACCGTATCGATAACTGAACATTTTTATTATTTTTTTTCGATCAGTTACAACTATCTTTTCAATATTAGATATTATCAGTAAATAAGCAGGTACTCTAATATGCAATGATTTAAAATAAACAGGGGTTTTATTGGCGTGTTTTGTGACCCCCTGACACTGCAATGGTCTCTATCCATCATTATAATTCCTCCAAAGTCAAACGGGACATCCAATGGTCTTATAACCTCTGGTGTTCTGCATACCCCATAAGAGATACAGACGTGAGTTATGTTAGTGTGTGTTAAAATAAAGATTAATTTAACATTGGAAAAGAGAGAGCCACAATGATAGATTTGACAATGTAATTTACCAGATGGTGGTTACAAGAACAGTAGGGCAATACTTTTTTATACATTAATTCTCAGACTGTAACACTGCGATGTATCTAGTCACAATGTATCCTTACACTCAGCCACAAAGTTTTTTAAGGATATTAAAGCATGGCTGGCGTCACTTGACTAATTACATGGCAAGGTCAGTGAAACCAAAAAAAAACTTTAAGCTCTGAATGAAAATAAGGTTTTGTAAAAACAAAGGAATGTTTTGTAATTTTGGTATGAAGTTCTTTTTATTTAGAACTTCCAATTTGAGTAGCATTAAAATTTCACACTAACTACCGAGTTGCAGTTTGACTTTAATTTATTCTTATCTTGATTATTTTATGATCAAGTCAACGATTAAAAAATATTCAACTTTAAGCCCCGATTTCACCATTTCCTTCTGATCTTAGATTAACAAATCTTAGATTTGACTGAAGAAAAATTTAAGGCGGAACTCGTTTTAACGCGTAAACCAAGTTCAACTCGAATTGATCACGTTTTATTACACGGTGAAATTGGGGCTTAGTTAAATTTCAATCGACACTTAAGGTAATTTTACGTTAAGCACGTCAGTTTTATCTTTCCATTCTGCATATTTTAAGTCTATTCAACTGTAAATTATATTAGATAAAACATTTATATTATTTTAAACATTACATAATAAGACTTAGTGCCTCCATTTCTATAAACGAGGAGTCTCTTTAACATTAAGTGTCTAGAATAAGGTGTCTTTCCTATAGTTTGTTGTTTCATATTCTACCTTTTCTGTTGGAACTAATTAAAATAAAAACTTTTGAAAACGCTAAAAACCGCAGCAAAAAATAACGCGCAATTATGTTCCTCATAATATTAAAGACTGTTTTAATTTAATGGGGCACAAAATACCCTTGAATTTCTTAAAACTTTAAAATTGTATAACTCAGTTTAAAATCATGTATACTTTATGTGGTCGCTGATGACCGCTGATGTTAAAAAGCGACCTTAAATAAACAATAAAAAAAAACTTCAAAACTAATTTTCAAAACATTCATTAAAAATAAAATTACGTCAAATGTGTTTAATAAGAAACTTTTAACTTCAAAAGACAGCCAATCGCTGCTCACCGTATACCTGAGAGCAACGCGCTACGCCGGTCGATTCGGCAGGGATAAACGTTTTGCGCCCCATTGAAACAATATGAAATCCATTTCCACTGAACACATCCGACACGGTATAAAAAACCCGCTTGTAAAACACTGGACATTTTGAACAGTTGTAATTGATCTACAATATATTGTTTTACTTTTTGTCGGAGAACTGGTGAACTCAATCTAACATGGCCGCGTCGGAACAATTTTGCAGTGCGATTGTGTCAAGAGTTTTAATTCTATCGTTTTGTTCATAGGTACTGTTGCAAGAGCGATCGATTTTATTCTATCACAAGTCATTATATTTTCATTTAAACATTCAAGTTTAATCTTACATTACACACGTGTTACCTAAATAAGGAAATTGTTAACACATTAAACATAAAGCGACCACGGTATTATAATGTTTTTAAAGACCTCAAAATATATAGAGATGAAATAAATAAATAGTCACACAACATTATTTAACTCAACCAAAGTTAGTTCCTTAAAGAACTTGTGTTATTGTGCTTGATAACGGATGAGAAACTAAAAATAAAAAAAAACAAAAACAAATAAACATCCATGACTTGACGGTTAATATCTTTGTCACCGTTGCCGGGATTCAAACCCAAGACCTTTGGCATAGGAGACAATGTATGTTACCACTACACTAGCCAGTCGAATCCAAATAATAGAATGTGAATAGATCCACTCAAAAAGTATTTACTTTATTTTAACGTGTTTTTATAAGCAAATAAAATAAAAGTCACCTTTCATTACTACAGACATTTTTAAGTCTCAAGTAAAGAACATATGACCAAAAAATACATAAAGGTCAAAAGTGAATGACCCTTAAAAAGTGTACGTATTAGAATTTCGTCTTTCAGCAAGTTCGCAGCTCAGTGACCCGAGGATCACAGGACAATCAATTGGATTGCGAGCCGAATTCCCTTTTCACCACGTGAGCCCTTAGATGGAACATTTTTTCACAATGTTGTGTTTGAAATCGGTTACGCTGGATATTAAAAAACGTATTACTTTTAGATCCAATAGAAATAAGGCGTTCGAAGGGCATTCCCTTTGCGTGGTAATTATTACCTGCTGCGTTGCATTTTGTAATCGTATCTCTTATTACGACTTTTTTCAATATATAAAACTGTGTATCTATCTCCGTCAATATTTATTTACTTAAACTCCGTGGTAATAAGATCTTTTTCGTCATAGAAGTCAATAAAAAATAAAAGCCGCATTAATTAAATTGAGAAGACCATTTTATACGAGCCTTTTATGCCCAAGTAATTAATAAAGGATCACAGTTAACTACATGGAAAGGAGGACGAAAAACTTATTTAAAATAAATCTGCGTTAATTAAAATTTACGAAACCATATTGTATTTTAAAAACTAATTAATTATTATAGCGAACCGATAATTTATTTGAAGGTTCATTCATCCCATTGGTGTACAAAAAAAAATTAAACTTCTGCATTAAAATTTATCTTCAGTGGGTGTGAATTTTATCGTTTTAAATTAGTACGCAGTAAATTTGATTAAGCACGTACGTGTACAATGGAGTTAAATATCCCGTGCCAAATAGGACAAAAATATATGTTACGTAAATTACAGTGTTGATTAAAATAGCAAGGAGGGCTTCCTTTGCATGATGCAGTCGGGTAAAAATCGGATTTTTAGTACGAGAGGCTGGTTGTTCGACAGCGTATTAAAGAAGGTCTAGGTTTGATAAAAACTCTTTTTATCAGTAGCTTTTGATCGTGAGTGATAATGAGGTTGAAGTTAGCACACTAAACTTGCTTATGAAGGAACTGAAACAGACTGATGATATTTGGCGGCTTTCATCTTCGCATTGATTAGTGGCTCTTTGCGCCATGTTATGTTTGCACAAGGGTGGTAGAAATATCCTAAGTAGATCTGCATGGCTAAATTCAAAAGTACAGCCTTTGCGAGTATTTGTACTTAATGCCTAGCGTTTAGAAAATAGTTAACAATGGATATTTTTGTTTGTAATATGACTATTGCGGACACTACTAAAATCGTACTCAAGTTTCGTTCCAAGTTTTGCTTACTCACTGTAAAAACTAAAAAGATTATAACGGCCTTAAATTTTCACGATTATTTATATTTTATAAAATAATTTTAAACGGACTTGTATTTCTCATAAGAAATCTTTGTTCTTTACAAACCCCGTGTCTTTCATGACTAATAAAATTATACGCGATAAAATACGGTTTATACGACCATAGTACAGCAGGCAGCATCACGCGTTACACATCTGTCAAAAATTTTACTTGAATCTGAACTCTATGTCCTCGACATTAAGTTAAAATTGGTTGGTTTTCACGTTGTTTTCTGCAAAAGTACACTAGAACATCAAATTAAAATTTTACATCGCCAGTCACAAACACAAACCTTACTAAAAGACAGGAGAGGTCACTTGTCCTGACCGCAAAACACACAGGTACAGAAGTCAATATATACACAACGAGCGGCAACGCACACCACACATACTATAGACACCGCTACGATCATTCGGATCATTTGGGGCCACTGCTAATGCGACCGACATCAAATACCAACACATACATACATACATACATAACGTCACGCCTGTGACGTTATGGGGTAGGCAGAGCACCAGAGGTTATAAGACCATCTGATGTCACGTTTGACAAATATGGAGGTATTATAAAGATGGAGAGAGACTATTGTAGTGACAAGGGGTCAGCCTCTCGCTCTCAACGCCTTTAAAACCTTTGTCCCTTCACTGATTTTTACAGTATGCCCGGGAAGAGAAGCAGCTGGCACATTCTACGTTTCTTTCGCTCCCAGTCCAGCATGGAAGACTACTAACTGAAACCACTGACTTTGTATTACACGTATATATATTATAGGGGAACACTTTACATAAGAACAAATCAACGAACCTTAAAACAAGTATACATAATATTTTACGTATATATTTGTTTTGGTGAATTTGATGATTCAATGACATTGTTTTGGCAGAATACTTTAATTTACATCTTTTCGGCAACGTAATGTTAACCTGTGGGCATAAAACTTGGCCGGATACCATGATATATATCAATTGATTTTTATTTTGATTTTTTTTAATTGATATACAGGGTGGAAGTTTTGAACGCCCACTTTACACTTTTTACGTCTCAAGGTTTAAATGTGAGTTTTGATATTTTTTTAGTAATATTGCCAACTTTTTTAGCTGTCATACGAAATTACTTTTATGTCTGTAGGACCTTTATATCGGTAAATATTGTAAATAAATAACCTCATCCGAACTCAGTAAAGCAAAAATTAAAATGGCCGCCGTTTCTAACCATTAAGGGCAAAATGCCTTTTAATTGTGGTTTTGCCGATAAAATTTATCATATTTCTTCGCACACTGTATATCAATTGATTATTTCCTGTCTTCTGAACAAAAGTTTTTGAAGTTTAATTTTTACCCTGGCAAAACTTAGACCAAAAAAGGATTGTTTAACTTTCCGTTGTTTGTTATTATTTCTTTCTTAACAATAAATAAAGTTACTAGATCAGAGTATCACTAACCCGATAGTTAGCGTGACTGCCGAGCATAAGCATGAAAAGTTAAGAACATCCATGGGTCTTGTCTTCTGTACCTATGTGTTTAGTGCCACGAATGTTCCAACGGTCAGTAACCTATTAGTGCTAAGTAAATTGTGGTGGAGCTAGTCAGCTGTTCACTTCGTAAATAAGTTCGCTTCTATCTAGTAGCTGCACCAGTGGTTTGACAAATACTAAGAACCTATCATACCATGTTCACAAGAGGTATTGGTGTGAATTGCTGACAGAACTAGTTAAGTTCATGTAAATTAAGCATGTTTGATGTAAATTACTGAACATAACTACCTAATAATGTTTTTAAGTTTTTTGCATTTAAAATGCTCAATTATAACTACCTAAGTTTATGTAAACTGACTAGGCATGTTCGAATGAACTTTAGCAAAAAATATATTGACCATGTTTTCTACATGGGTTCCTTACCCTAAAGGTAAAACGGGACCCTAGCCCGTCTACCTGTCTGTCATTCGGCTGTATCTTAGGTGCCGTAATCATCAATTAAAGTTTTTACAGATGACGTGTTTCTGTAGCCGCTACAATTATTTACACAAATATTTGTTTATTACAAAAACAACAAAAACTTGATTCAAATGTTAAGGATCATATTATTTTGAAAATTTATAAAAGCATCGTGTGGGACATCATTAACAGCCGCAAACAGTCAACTGACAGTTATATATATATATTTTAAAAAAGAGTTTGTGTCTTTATGACTCATGATTTATTAATTCACATAAAATAATTTCTGAACGATTATTGTTGTATAATACTTTTAATTTAATGAGGGCAGTAAAATCGAAGTTAAATTTTATCAAAATTTTGGCTGGAGTAAGCTCATAGTCGTTCTCCCTTAAAGACGACTAATCTCGCTCAGATCAGATACTACGGCCACACTACCTTACCGTCTACCGGGCTGTTACCGCCATAATTATGGCATTAAATTACCGTTTAAATTACTGCATGAACTGGTGTGGCCACACTACCTTACCGTCTACCGGCAATAATTATGGCATTAAATTTGGCGGTAAATATGACTTTTTCAAGATGGAGGTCGAAACTGCAGCGGCGTTGTGTTTTATGAGTGCCAATTATTTTTACATGAATCTTTTAAATTTCAACAAAGCTAAAAGAAGACAAAACAGGGTATCCCAAAGAGACGGTTCGGATTGGAATAATTCTAAAAACTCGAGCGCTTTTTCATTTGACCACTCCATGTCGGTCGATACGTGCGTCGCCGGTGAGCTCTTATTGCACACTGGACAAACGGTAGTGTGGCCACAAACGCTATAACTACTGCGGTAATCTTCTTTGATGTGCGAAAAAAGACCGCCGCCGGAGCTATTGCCTACCGCCATATGCCATATTGATTGGCATTGTAAAATTATGGCCGTAAATCGTGGTTACACCTAGGTGTTGTTTAAATTATGGCAATAATTACTGGCATATCACGGTAGTGTAGCCGAGCCAAGAGTGTTACACTGCGCGTCCGTAGCCATCACCTACTCCAAAATTAAAGCATTTTGGTGACG
Source organism: Stenoptilia bipunctidactyla (assembly GCA_944452665.1). Lineage (NCBI taxonomy): Eukaryota > Metazoa > Arthropoda > Insecta > Lepidoptera > Pterophoridae > Stenoptilia > Stenoptilia bipunctidactyla. The sequence continues at coordinate 1,036,914 of OX101723.1, forward strand.
AAAATGATCATTTTCAAAGTTATACATATATTAGACCCAAAATGTTGTTTGTTGCTTTACTTTCTTTCTCTCTTTTCAACCGACTTCCAAAAGGAGAAGCTTCTCAATTCGTGTGTTTGTTCTTTTCTTTGTGGCTCTGTTACAAAATTTTACGAACAGTTATATATTGATTTTGAATATTCTTGTTTCATACGATAGAATATTTTTCAGAGGTGGTCCAGCATAAATTTAATCGAAGTACTTTTTAAAATAATTTTTATCTACTCCCAGGGTTGTAAATTGAAACTGCATGGGGTAGACTTGATGCTTCTTTAATTCGGCCGAATTAAGGAGTTACATTGGTTTTATGTATTATAACTTTGGGTTTACATTTGTCTTTACGTTGATATAATTATTGTTAAACATGGCATGGCGGATGGCCTTAATTAGCGGTTTGCGTGCGCTTCGGTCGACGTCGCGTTGGAAAAGGAAGCTGCCGGCGCGCGGGCAGATGATTTCGAGCGCGAGGCGGCGGCGGGGTAGCGGGGCGCGCAGGGGGGCGAACCGCGCATGCGAGTGCCAGGCAGAGACGGCGGGCGCGCGGGAACGACTCTTGACTGCTCCCCGCGCCCTTCCACCCTAGCGTCGCTATGGGGCGCCGACAATTTTAGCTTTCGAAAAAAATATGTATCAATACGGTGATTTGTAGGTTGATGACCTAATACTTCAGCCAAAGCTTTGACTAAGGTTTCAAAATATAAGTGAAGTCGGTTATTTTAATGCTCTGCATTCGTTGATTATAGAATATTAGTGATTAGACAAATCTTTCTAAGCGCGGCCTAAAGAATTTTATTTAGTCGTCTAGAAAAAGTAAATGTCCTGGTAAGTACTATAACCATAATGGAAGTACAAAATATTAGCATTAAAAATGAATATTAGCTTCGTCATGAAGTTTTATTGAATAAAAGTTTCGATAGGTAATCGTAGGATTAAAACAACAATTACCCTCACTTTCTTGTCGGTCTGTTTTAGAAACGCGTGGAGGTAAAGGACTCTATTGAGGCAAAAAAAAATCTAACTTTAAAGTGAATGCCAGTTTACTTTTGTCTCATATTTTGAAGATCGAGTTAATCGAAACCTTACTTATAGGCTTTTTGATAAGTTTAAATAAAGTGAAATAAGCAACTGCCTTTGCGCAGTTTTTTTATAAGGTAACAAAAACTAATAGTCTACTAGTTGGACTTGACAAGATCTTCTCGGGGCTCTAAATTTAAAGATAAAATTGTACTCTATTTAACTCTCTACGCTGTCTCCGAGTGCAGTACAACAACGGTCTCAGGATGCTGCTGGGGCTGCCGAGATGGTGTAGTGCATCTGACATGTTCGCATCATGTGGGGTCAATGACTACTATGCTATCATGAGAAACAAAAATTCATCTCTCCTGGGTAGACTGCGCAGCTCTAATAGCATCTTGAGATTGTTTGGTTGGAAAATGGAACTGCCTATATGGCATAAATTTATGACACTCCTGATTCAGACTTGCCATACTTCAAACAATACATAAATTAATAGTTTTATACTACAATTATTATTTTATATTAAATCACTTGCCATAGAGCCATTAAATTCCCTCAATTTGAATATTAAATAAGTTTTTTCATTCCGTGACATTTAATTAATTCTATATTTTTATTACATTGGCATTATAATTTATGTAATAATTTATTCTTATTTAATTGTGATGTATTAATTTTAATGTAGATAGTAGTTGTTTAATTTTAATGTGATGCCACTTTCAAGACAGTGTTATCAATTTGTTATTTAATTAAAAAAAAAATGTTTCCTAAATCTTTGATGGCAATGTAAATTTTTGATATTTGACATGTTTTAACAATTTAATATTTTTATTTTTATTGTAATTCATTTGTATAGTCTTCTTCGTTATTTCTGAAATATCATCCACTTAATCTATTTCATTAATTTATAAATTATTAATATTTCTTGTTTCACTAACATAATTGTAAGTTGTAAAACTAATCAGTGGGCCAAGTTGCCACAATAAAGAAATTTATTAGTATTATTATTATTATTTAAACATTCTTAATACAACTCTGTTTAGGAAAGCTGGTAAAACCGCACGCGGCTGCTCATAAACATTTTGGATGCAATTTCGTTTAGTGCAGCACTGGATTTAGTACCGGACAAAACGGGACTTAATTTGTGATCAGGAACTATTTATGATAACTCTTGTGTCGCCACATTGTTACGATATCGAGTCATCATTTATGTTTTCATGAAATTTTTAACAAAATATTGGAATTTTTATCACAGGCTTTAGCCGCCTTTACATAAGGGGAGTACGGAGAGGGGAGTAAGGGGAGAATGGAAATAACATCTTTATCCAACCCAACAGGCAACCTCACCTGCCCGCGTGGTTGGTTCGTTACGAATAGACGACGGCAGCATCCACTGAGCGCTGTGGTGCTCCCTGCTAGATAACGGACGAGGCTCTGGCGACCGCGCAATGGCGGTATAACCACCCCCCGGGTGGGCAACCAACCGAAGAGGCGACAGCGGCCTTGGAGTCTAAATAAGTTCAAAAATGTCTGGGGCAGAAGAGGCTTCCCTAAAATATTGTTGAGGAGGGTAATGGCTGTTGCTTGCGTTATACTCGTGAACGGGTGCTGCTAGTAGTGCCAAGTCGTTTTGCTGATGACTTTATAACTATGTTAATTTTTTGAATTTGACTCTGACGTCCCCATCTCCATGTCCACGTCCGTGACTGTGTCCTGTCTGTGTCCAAAACTATCCTCATCTCCATCCACATTATCTGTATTCTCTCTCACCTCTATCGCTACGTCTATCTCTGCTTCTATTTTTACCTCTATATCTACGTTTCTGTCTAGTACTTGATTGGCTAATGTATAAATATAATAGAAGACTCCAGAAGATCACCAACTCATTCATGGGTCAATGTGTACGCTTTTATAATAAAATTACAAAATATTTAAGGTTAACCCTTCGATAGATTTAAGGATAAGTGTTATGTGAAAAGGTTTACTATAAGATATCCGGATGCAAGAAGATGGGATTCCCTGGCTGTAATTTATTATTGTGTATTTTTTTTCTTATTTTTAAAACGATGATCACTGTTGAGTTTCTTGCCTCTTCTTTTCCACAGATCGACTATCCGAAGTGGTGATAGACTTAATTCAATTTGTAAATTGTTTGACTTATTTCAAATGTATTTAAATACTTACGAAATAAAGAATATTTTAATAATTGAATCCAAGTGAGTCAGCATGGAAGGTCTAGAAAAACTAACAATTTGCCGTGTGATCCGGCTGACGGCCGGCCCCATCTTTCCGGGAAAGATGATGTAAAATGTGCTACCGGCCATGCGCTGGTTAATTTTCAGGCACCGCATGGAAACTAAGCTACTGATGACTCAAACACACCGAAGTCTATGGCCTTTGCGTTATGGCCCGTTCACACATGGCTTACTGGTCCGTTTTATCGAATACGTTTTTTCATATACTGTGCCATATGTAAAGTCGCTCATAGAACTCCGTGCGCATCATAGACCAGTAAGACGGAGACCATGTGTGAACGCGCTCTTAAGTTACAAAGTTTGGTGAAATTCAAAACGACTGAAGGGCACAAACGTAATTTCATATAAAAAAACTCCGGAGTGGTTATTTCTGCGTACTACTTGCTTACTTTAGCAACCTAAAACAAAAATGAAAATTAGCCACTTCAATGTTTCTAAAATATCGTATCGTATAACAATTGTAATAATGCATGCGCATTTAAACAGTTCTGCAGGCAGTAAAAAAACGGAACTTTGTGATTCAAAACAGGACACAGGCGTTAATAATCCTAGCTTACTTGGCTGAAACTAAAAATGCAAATGCACTCATAGAGGTTAAGGTTTTGCTTTCAAGAATCTTATGACTTTGAAGTGATTTGCTTTATTGTATTGCAGTTCGATGTTTCCAAAATTTAGAGGAATGATTATTCATATCTTTTTCTTTTTGTTGTATTAAAGCAAATTGTACTTTTCAAATTTTTGTTCGATACTTTTTTTATTTGAAAAAGAGGTGTTTTTTAGAGATTTCTCGATATATCTCTTAAACTGCCGGAGCAAACTACATGAAATTTTTCTGAGTGTAAGATATTATATCGTTTTAAAAAGCTGTCAAAAAATATTTTCAATAAAATGTACACAATCGTTACAAGAAGCAAAAACAGGTTTTGAGACTTACGTCCTCTAGTTCCGAGCTAAAAGTGTTAAAACAGAACAGGCAATTCTAACCTTTACGTCCACGGGAAAAGACCTTATATTGATCGTTCATGGGATCGACAGCTCAGTGCCGCTCGGTTCGTCGAAGGGGGAACACGTATCACTTTGTCGTCGGCAGTGCTAAGCTTACGTACGATAAAGGATTAAAATACATAGTACAAATTTATAATTGACTATAATGGGAAATAAAAACATTATATCTAAGCGGCAGGGATAGCGCGCTAGTCCATTTATCGGTTCAAAAACCAATAGTGGGTTTTGAAACTATTTATATTAAAACATGATAACTAAATTTACGTTGCAAGATGAGGTATTGACTGACGGAGGTCTACTTATAATGGACTACATGTGAATTTGTATGAAACTGTCGATCTCTACCAGATTAGCCTGACCTATGCCTCTGACGAAAAGAAAGCGATGTGAGTAGGATGCTAATATAAAAATGCGATGTAGACATACATCGCCGTTTTTTATGCAATTCGTGACGATTTAGTCTAGTACGAGATTCAATGTATTTAAATATTATGTATCAATATTACGATATGAAAAAAATAGTTTTTATTGCCTTATCAACAATATTTTTCAGAAATAAAAAGTCTTTGGCACAGAGCTTCTTTGGCACAGTGGAGTCGTCATCTGAACTAACTAATTTACTTACGGTTAAAAGGTTAATCTATTTACTTATTTTATACTTTTACTGATATCACTAAATAATATTGTTTTTTTTTTTAAATTCACCGTACCGGTTAGATACAATTAATTTTTTTTTAAATATATTCTTATATCAAATTAATTTTTACACAAAGATTGTAAACATACCAACAAATAGTTTTATAATGCCTAATAATACCACAGCTCCAATGAGTGAACAAGAAGTACGTGACATAATGATTTTCTCTGTAGTTTTTACTTTTTATATTGGCTCGTTTTTCTAGTTTTAGCTAGTTTTTCTCTGTAGTTTTGATTTAGTTTAGATTGTATACGTACCTACTCTATTTGGCAGTGTAAATAAAAGTTTTTTTTTTAATATTTATAATTTTGGTCATTACTATACAGGGTTAATTTAATTAAAATTTTATAAAAAAAATGTTAAAATTAACCCTGTAGATTATTTATTTAGAAATTTTATTTAGTGTTATTTAGTAACTTAAGTCGAAAATAATCTTTCATTAAATAATATTTTAGAGCTTTTTTAGTTATACAGGGTGGATTTTTTTATTCCACCTAGAGGGAAAGTAGGTACTCTAAATAATAGAGATAACAAATTTTACTCAAACGAAATATTCCTTTATTTCGGAAAAGAAATAAAGCCGCATTCAAAGATTTTCGAAAGTTCGCTCGCCTCACCCGAGAATCAAATTGACTAAAATCTGTAAAAAATTTTTTTATTGCGTCGATCGTTAGGGTCAATTGCAAGGATGAAATCTCTCTAGCATACTTGGTTAATTGAATGAAAGGAATACCATGAAATCTTCAATTATTTTAATTACTAACAAAATTTACAAAAAATGGCAATCGAAAATTTGTTATCTCTATTATTTAGGGTGTTACCAGACCAATCGATCTATAGTCGATCGAAGTCGAGAACTGATATGGTAATTTAAATTGATAGAAGGATACCGTTCCGATATGTCAAGTATTAATTCCTAATGTATTACTATATGTCAAGCCACACACTGCATAGTAAAAGTCTATCATCGTCAGTGAAAAATATTTGTGTTCTCATATAATAAGTTGTTTTTTAGGAGATCGCACATTTGGATACAATAGATAACGATAATTTGCTTCCCGAAATCTCATTTCAAAACAGTGGCAAAGATAATATTTGTAATACAAACATAGGCGAAAATTTACAAGAACTACTCTCTTTGACTAATTCGGTATGTAAAATTCATACGTTATTGAAGTTGTTTTTGTCCCTAAAAATGATCATACCTATTTTTTTTAATCTGTAGTTTTAGCTATCTTTGAAACCTTTCATAGGTTGCGTAAAAGTTAATTTTTTTCAGGAAGTCAAACTCCTTATTCCTTATATAATCAACATACAATATTTTTTAGATCAGTTAAAAGTTACGTTTTTGACATTTAAAAAGAATAATTTTTCAGAAATTACTTTCCAAAAACTCAATTAAATTCAAGAACATAAGGAAATTTCACTCTTTTTCTAAACATAGTGTTCTCGTTATCAGATAGTCCTAAGGTCCATCTATCTCCAGTGTCATCCAAACGAGTCGTTTTTTGGACACCCTGTATATATAAAGTATGTCATCATTAATATTAATAATTTTTGCTGATTTTTCACTCTTTGTTTATTTTAAGAATCTGTAGTTTGATAAAAAATATACAATTATTTGCGTTAGATGTAAATATGACTGAGTTCTGATTATAGTTGTAAAAAACCCGTTAGCTACGGTTACTTAACCAAAATTGTGGTTAGCTACCGATAAAATGCCGTTATTAACGGTTAAATATCCGACTGCGAAAGAGGGTAACGTTTTTCTTTCTTTTCTTGTATAGTCGACCTCCTTGCTGAAGAAAAAGATCGATACCCGTAACAGGTTTTAAAATTCTTTTAATTTGTAGGTGATATAATAATTTTTAAAGCGACATATATATATAGTACATAGCCCAATTCTTTAATTATGTATGAGTAATTTACAATAAACCTAAATAATTTACATCGATAGGTATCTAGTTATTGACTTGACATTGTAGCTTCGTTTGAACAGAGTGGCATCGTCACCATTTAGGTATAAGCCGAACAGATATAAAAAAAAAGCTATAAATGGCGACCGATGTCATATGCCGATGTGTCAGATATTTAGTGTGGCAGTTACAGTCAAACCGCGCTGACGGCGACAACGAAAAAGGATAAAGATTTTCTTTCTTTTCTTGTTAACTGACTTCAAAAAAAGAGGTTATTAATTCCACCCATATGTATGTAATATTTCCAGAATTGCCCAGTTTTCGTATATGTTAGTCTATATAAACATATGAATGAACAAATGTGCCAAATTTCATTAGTGTGTGTATGTTTTTATGTATGTATTCGCATATCTCCGGGACTACTTACACGTTCGATTAAAGTAATTCTTTTTTTGTCGTACTAGGTATTGTTCAACTTAGAGTATATCATAATCTCATCAAAATCGGTTCAGTAGTTTTTGAGATAGGGAATTTCAACCTACTTTTTTTTGCCAGTCGAAGCTGGCATCATTGCGCAACTTGCGATTCACATTTCAATCCGTTAGCGACATCTCGCGGTGGTATTTAACCGTAATAAGCATATAATGCGGTTAATTAACCGTTAATAACGAAAAATGCATATTTAACCGCGTGGTTAAAATCGTTAATAACCAGCTTCGCATCTATAGTTCTGATAAAAGTTACTACGTATAATGCATACGGAAGGTTGAATTCATGCAAAAAATTCATGTTCGTCAAAACTCTCCTTTCTTGTAGGGATACAAATTATAAATCCGACAAGACTCATCATAATCTCTTATCTTAGTCGATCGAAGTCGAGAACTGATCGTTTTTGGACACCCTGTATATACAAAGTATGTCATCATTATATAAATATTTTTTGCTGATTTTTCACTCTTTGTTTATTTTAGGAATCTGTAGTTTTATAAAAAACGAGCGTTTGCCCGCGACTTCGTACACGCATAAACTCAAACGTCCTATTTTCCGTTCCCGTGGGAATTCTGGGAATTCCTTCCATTATACAAACAGACACTTATTGAGGAACCTTTATACCAAGTATCACATCCGTGCACTCAAAGAATAACATTTTATCATACAAACTAAAACATCATATATTTCCCGTTCCCATGGAAATTTCGGGAATTCCTTTCATAACACAACCAGTCTCTTTTTGAAGAACTCTTATGCCAAGTATCATATCCGTGCACTCAAGGAATAAGATTTTTCATACAAACTAAAAAGTCCAATAATTCCCGTTCCCGTGGGAATTTCGGTAATTCCCTCCTTAGTGCACCTCTACATCCCCTAAAAAATGTATGTTACGAATTCAGCTCTCTACGCCCAGTAGTTAAGGCTGTACGTTGTCTGTTAGTCACTCAGTAACTCAGTCAGTAACGGAACAGTTTTATATATATAAAACTATATTTACAATTATATTTGCATTAGATGTAAATATGACTGAGTTCTGATAAAAGTTACTACATACAATGCATACGGAAGGTTGAATTCATGCAAAAAATTCATGTTCGTCAAAACTCTCCTTTCTTGTACAAATTATAAATCCGACAAGACTCATCATAATCTCTTATCTTGTCCTAGAATCTATAATTCGATTTTTTATTATAATAAAATAGTTTTTTTTTTCAATATTTTTAAATCTAGATTAGGTAAATACTGAGCGTTCCAGATATTGCTTAAATATTTAAATACACTTCTTAAATAGACATAAAAATTTTGGTATTAACACCTACACACTTACAGGCAAACACTTATTAATTATCATATAAATGTTTGCTTACAGTTTTTTTGAGTTTCAAATATTTTGATTCAATTCTTATTCCAGGTAAAAATAAACAAAAATTCTGATTGGTATTTCCAAGTCCAAGGTCAAATGCATATCGCAAAGAAAACTAAATGTCTCTTAGCTATATGGTATGGGGACAATACCATATAGCTAAGAGACTACCATATAGGACGACCAGTTTTGGAAGGAAGAAATGGAACCCAAACTTGTCTCATTTTATATGGAGTGTTTGTTGCCTGAATTGGTGGATCCTCGCTACCCAACAACAAAAAATATTCGAGACCCATCAATAGTAAATGTTTCCACACCTACCTTGTCGACGATCAATATTCAACCATTTGAAGTAAATAATAGTACTGATGACGTTTTATTTCTTCATAGTCAACCAGTTCGACAACGAAGATTGGATTTTTATGAATTGTAAAAGATTGTTTTTTTTTTCTTTTGTAAAATAAATATATATAAGTAAATAATAAATATAAATATATACATTACATTATTACTACATTATTAAGTTCAAACTCTGTTTTTTTAATATGTTAGTAACTATGTATAAGTAATGCCATTGAATTCAACATAAATATCAGACGTAAATATAACAAATTATTAAAGTCGATCAAATTATAATAAGGGAACAACAATTACAATTAATCACTTTAAAAAAAATACAAAAATATAACACGTTAGGTACTTATAATTAATGAAACACTGACATTCAAACATTTAACATTTTTTCACTAAACAATATTAAGCGATTATAAAAATACTTTTAATAACAGTTGTTGCGACTCCGTAGATTTCTTGTTCCTTAGGTTTGAACGCTGTTGACCTGCGATGGCGCCATTGGCGCGAAATTCAAATCTTAAATGTTTAATGACGAGTGTTAGCGTGAGGGGCGCGTCAGGGGCGCGCGGAAAAGGGCAGTGCGTTATGAAGTTATATTTTTTGACAGTGCGCTCTTAATGTTCTTTGGAAACATCTTAATACAAAACGCACCAATAAAAACCTCCATACTTAAAAATGAACTTTATTCTAAGAGTGAAAAAGTCGAATTAATTCTTGAAAACGTTAAAGTAGGCCTGACGTTGAGTTTAGTAATTCAAAGCAAATTGACTCTTAAAACTAAGGCACAGAATCCTTTTTTTTCTTGAAATTTTCCTCTTGAAGAAATAGCTATGAAAGAGAATGTTCTCATAACCACTCATAACACATTACTGTAAAAGTAATGTCATGATTCCAGAAATACATAAGCATTTTTAATGGTGCAAAGTGCAGTATATTGGATCTAATTTTAAATAAAAATAAGGTCCGCTTTACTATTAAAATAAAAAAGGATAAAAATAGACTAAAAATCAAAAAAAAAAATTGCAAAATTATTCGTGTATTAAAAAATTGTTTATTTTTTGTCTTTTGCTCACTCGTTTCCCTGTTATTGCAATTGCTTGTAAAACGGAAGTGATAGATATATTATATCAATACAAAACAAAAACATATAAAAACATAAAATGGAAGAATAGGCACTACATTAAAGTATCTAATATATTATAGTATTTAATGTAAAAACTAACTAATAAAACGTGAAATTCCCTTCATCTGGAACATAATGCTCTTTCACGTACTTGAGCCATTCCCAATAAATATTTTTCGAGGATTTCGACTATGTTGAAATATTTGATAGACATTGATTTAAAGATTTAAGTCATAAACTAAGTAGGGTATTTGATTTGTAAGCCAGACAATACTTTTATTTTTATTCCTTACTGGGTATACTTGGCCTTTATATAGTTTCTGTATGAATTCTTTTCCAAATCGATAAATTTATCGACTTTGTTGGCAAAATTTGTGATAACTTGGCTCGTAGATATGTAATGTAACGTCAATTTGTAACTAGCATAAGTTATGCAAAATATTTTTTTTTTTTTATGATTATTATTTTATTATTAAATGTCCCTTAAGAGACCTCTCAAAACTAATATTGGATTATTGAAAAGATGATCAATAGGTACATCTGTATGACTGGTGTTTCTACTCTCAAATTGTTCTCCAAGATTTTAAAGGATGATTTATTATTACACTTTTCTTTCTGCATCCGCTATTAACAAGCAATGAATTTAAACTTTTAGTATAAATATTAATGATTTAGGTATATCAAGTTGCCAACGAATGAAAAATAAACTTCTTCTTACATTAGATGCGAAAATAAAGCTTCCAAAAGTCAGTTCACCTTTACATTTAATAAAAAAAACATAAAAATAGTATATAATCACACGTCTTTCGATCAAAAATATGTAGGTACTGTCGTACCATCGTTTGTCAGCCAAAGTATTATTACGATTAGTGGGGTCTTCAACATATCATACTATATTACAATTTTTTCTTCAAATTGCCCAACTGTCGTTTAGCAATATAATAATGACCGAGCGTTGTGATAAATAAAGAAGTTTAGATAGTAATTTATCACTTAGACCGATATAGCGCGGTCATTATACATAATACCCGAATATTATGTATAATGCCCGCATTAATTACTTGGTGAACTATTTATATTGGTCAGTATGGAAAAGTCTGAAACTAAAAGGCATACAAAGACCTGTTTTAGGAACTATGTCATCGACTTTAGTCAAAAAATAGACTGCATTTAAAATAAAAGTATATTTCTACCGTTATAACCATTTTATTTTATCTATCTATATGTCTCTAGTTACACAGGATTTTCGTGTGCTGGTGCACCGTTCTCCCTCACTTGTACAGGCAAGCAGAGCAACGAACACAACAACCACACACTCGGAAAATTCTACCAGCAGCACAAGCCACCACCAATGCGTGCGCCGTAACCAGGAACATCTTCAGGGTGTAACCATCACTGCAATCATGCCCAGAATGGTCATGGTCAATAAATAGGTCAGTATGAATAGTTATATCGATGTTTTGTCTATGGATACTGATATGTGTATGTTAGAACACGTTTATCTCTCAAATTACAGGTCGGATTTGAAAAGATAATTTTTTACTTCATAATCTTAATTTTGAGCTTTTATACAGCCCTTTGGAATAACCATATTTAAATTTAATTTTAAACGGCAGCGGTATAAAGCGAATTCCAGAAAAACATAATCAAAAAACAACGAGAAGGCAGTTTACATGAAATTTTAATTATGCATTCAAAAATTCCTCATGAATTACTTTGGCCACTGACGGAAACCGTTCAAAAATTATTAATCAGAAAAACTGGCATGGATTTCATTTTATACAAACCTGTGGTGTTTTTTGTGTCAGATCGAAATTTTCTGTAAATACAAATGGTAATAAAATTTTTTATCATAACACAATATAAACGTACATAAATATTTATTTTAGTATCGACACAGCATTTCATTGGCTATGTTTGATGATACTACGGCGTAGTACTACAAGATGTTTTGTAGTAGCGCGTACTCGTATTTACTCCTATTAGTATTCATTCATAATTTAGAGTTACCACGCTTTGCTTAATATGTTAACGAATATATAAACCTTGTTAAAAAAATTTACAAGCTGACTGGTGGGTCACTTTCAAAATTCAAGGACGTGATAATTGAAATCATAGGTACACGAAAAGAAAAAGTAAAATAAAAAATAAATATTAATTATTAACTGAGTAAACTTAACTGAAAGTTAGAGAATATATTACGCAACTCATGGGAGGAAGGTAGGTATAGACAACTTCACGAACGGTTGTCGACCCATGAAGCACTTGTGAACTCTTTGTGAATACTGGTGAAAAATTAAGTACCTACATTTATTACATAATTATGATAAATATAATAAATAAATAAATTTGACGACCACTTTGGCGATAGTTTAAACCTGTCGGCCCCAGACGCCGGTGGTTGCGGGTTCGATTCCCACACGAAACAAGAAAAAATAATGTTCGACCACTTTGGCGACAGGGTAAACCTATCTGCCTCAGACGCCAGTGGTTGCGGGTTTGATTCCCGCCCGGAACAGGACAAAAAATGTTCCGTGTTTTATCTATATAACAATGTATTAATATTCTAGGTTCCCTCTGGTTTGCTACATGGTAACTATCTCATAACACAAGCTTGGCTTACTTTGAGGCCATGTAGTTAGTGTGATTGTCTAAGATTTTTTTTACTTATAGGGTAAAAAAGATTGGCCAGTGATTAAAAACTAGCCCTGTATATATTGCAACGTATATTGCAACGCTTGCTAGATGCGGGTGTAAGGCACGTGGCGTGCGCTGGACAGGCATCAGTGGTCTGACTAAACGGGGCTTAATGATTTGTACAGGACGTTGAGATGCTGACGTTGTTATTTAAATTATTATATTTATTTCCTATTACTGTCTGCCTTGTATTTTCTATATAAAACCATGATTTCCTATCAGCATTGTATTGTATTTATTTGTTTACAAACCATTAAGCCATGGATTTTGTGATTTACTCGTAAATTATCAAAATTATGAGCTGTTGTGCCATCAAACGCAAATTTTGTGAGCTGATTAAAAACAAACAAAAATTTTGACTGTTTATTTATGTATCAGTGTTTGCCTGAAGGCTTAGAGTACGTGGAACTACACCTTTAATAAATTTAATAAATACTCGTTAGAAAGGGTACGCTCAAAACCTAGCAGTATTTAGTCGAATTTCGAATTCTATGATCTAATTTAGATTAAAATTCTAATTCTAAAATATATTAACATATATTTTATTAGTAGGTACATACATATATTTTATAACGTTGATTAGTTTCGATATTTAACTCACGTTACTGTTAAATTTATATTACTGCAGTTGTACTTTGTTTCCAAAATAAATAATATGTTTATTTATCTACTAATTATTATTTATTTATCAAAAAACACTCTGGTTTTAAAAACAAACTATTCAATCACTATTAGACTGAACGTAGAACACCCGCTATAATGTATGGACTACTACACTAGAGCACCCTGTAAACATTTCAGGCTTTTAGCGCACTTTTGTCAGAAAATTGTATTTTTGATTGCTCTTGATTGCTCCATTTTACTTTGATAACAAAGTATGATACAGTGAAGCTTATAAAAACAACAGCGATGGTGACGCGGTACTTAAATTGTATTATGAAGTTTGTTATATAACCTATTTCAGAACTAATAACGCTGTTTTTACAGCAGAGAGTTTTTGAGCCCGGGAGGTTCAATGAATACAAATATTTGTTTTTAATTCATTGTTTGGTATTTGAAAGTTTATTAAAATATTGTTTGTCCTTTGTGTAGTTTCCATTGCATAGGAAATGGTTTTTAATTCGCAATTTTATACAAGGTGTTTGGTCCATCGCCGGCCAAATTGATATGATCTGTAGAGTAGGTTATCTGCTATGAGTAACTGGCCATTAAAACTTCCGAAGCCATTTGTTTTTTTTTAAAAAGGGTTTTAAACTTCTTTGTTTGTCGCCCCGAAATCATCATGAAAAATAAAAATAAAAGATATTAAGTGTGCAATTTTGCAATTTTGAATCTATAGTTTTAGGCATCATTTAATTTCTAAAACAAATTATTAGTTCACTAGTTTTTGTTTTCCTCCGTGGACAGGGATTGGGAAACCCCTCAGCCCTCATCCCGCAGGCGCGCACGCCTTAGCACCAGGGAAACTGGGGTTTATTTTAAAAGAGGTTTGACTAACAAAAAATGTTTAAAAGCATTATTAAAAAAAACACAAAGCTAGTTACGTGCGCGTAATCCCATGGAGTCAGCACTTCCCACGATCTCCGGCAAGCAGTTTCCCGGAATACCCTGCGAACTGTGGGATTGCTTCAATTCCGACTAATTTTAATGTTTAGTTTGTACTTTCGATTTTAGTGATAATTTTGTATTTTGAATATTGTTTTTAGTCTCGTCTGCGTTTTGATCGATTAAAGTTTACTTGTAATAAAATTGATTTTTTTTAAAAGACAAACTCCGTCCAATACATAACTGGATTTGGAAGTTTTAATGGCCAGTCAGGCAAAGCAGATACCTACTCCACAAGCCATATCAATTACAATTCTAATCAATTATACCATACGCATTAACCACATTAGCTACTTGGTGGCTGATTCGAAGGCACCCTTATAAACAAGGCACATAAAACTTTATTTTAATACCAACAAGCGTTAATAAATTATTAGAATAGGCCATTCATAAGTTGATTCAAGTAAGATGTTCATCTGTTCGCTTATAACTTCTATTAGACAAGAGTCGTGTCGTTGGAAGCTGCTAGATTGTCCGCTGGTTATAGGCTACCTGAAGTTACGTTAAATTGACTACTGCGCCCTCTAGGGTGCTTTCTTAAAGAACTAAAAAAAGGGTTTACTTTACGGATTTATGTGGGTTATCAAATGAAAGAGCTTTGTTAGCACAGTTTAAATATGTTAATGCTATTACTGCAAAATAAGAGAATAAAAAAGTTATGAAACGCTTATTCAAGGTACCATTCTTGAATAAGGATGATTGGCTATTTTAATCAATTATTTATTTTAAAAAGATAAATAAAGCCTACATAGCTTTATTTCAGCTTTAAGAATAATATAATAAATGGTTTTATAAGTTTTTGCATTTAAAATGCTCAATTATTCTTAAATAAATAAAAAATGTGATAAATAAAAATTACCCGACCGAAATTCTCACATTTTTCATTTATTTAATGATAAATGGCTTTGTTGAATCTTTAAATAGGTAAAGTATTTTTATTTCCTATTTGACGGTTAAGATTCATATTATTTGTTAGTCCCTATTGTGATATCCACGGTTTATTTCGGTCCAAAACTTAATTTCTACAGTATAATGGACAGTCGGTGGGCGTTCAAAGGCTTGTCCCAAATAATAGAAGTACGAGTAAGTCGGTACCTCTACTTTGCTACAAGAATTCGTGTTTTTCATCAGAATATTTTTATTTTGAATTGACTTTTGAAACGCGATATTTACAGTGTTTTTTTTGGATATAAACAAAAAACATTTAAAACATATTTCAATAGTCGATTGTACATTATAATGACGAGATATTGTATTTCGAATTTCAAATTAAAAAAATGGGACCAATGAAAATTCAGATAAATTCTTCACGATTCACAAGAACTATAAAAAGTGAGGATATTTGTTCACTTTAAGGTAACAATTGTAGTGTTATGTGATAGTGTGTAGAATGTCACTATTTTATCCTCAATTTTATCTTGACTAAAGGATACAGATAGAGAAGCCTTTGAAATTAAAAATCATCCTGATTCCAAGAGAGGAGAAGGTTGAAAACTAACAAACACCAACACTGAAAAGTCGAGTATAGTTAAGTACTTATACACGATTAATCGGGTCAAAAAGTATTTTATTTTTATTTACCTGCTATAAATACTTAAGGCGACTTTTTATTGGGCGCTATCGGGGTGCCAATTAATATATATATTTTTTAGTTATACTTAATCCCTATTTATTAATTTTTTATAATGTTCTTTCACTTCTTTTTTGTTCTATAATTTTTATATATTTTTTGTGTATAATTAATTCACTTCTAAGTTGATTGTATTTTTTTTTATTTGTTTAGATTTTTTTTAGGTATTTTGTATTGTTAGAAGATCAATTATTTCATCTTTACATAAGGGCCTAGTAATAGAATAATGCTGTGCAATCCTGTCATTAATATGCTCCCCAGAAATTATACCTAATGTATGTTAGTATAAAATGTTTTGTGTAGCGTATAGTTGGTTTGCCTTAATTAAATAAAAAAATAAAAATAAACTTTCTACCTTGAGTTTACATATTTTTTACATAGTAGTGCTCGTATTAATTATTAATTACAAATGTTTTTTAATAACAATCAGTATGCGGAAAAAGTAGACTTATTATTTTATTTCCTTGCAACATTATACACGGCAGAAAAGTCGCTTAGTTATCGCATTGAAAATAATGTAGTTATGTGACCAGTCCATGAAGTCTCAAAAAGCTTAACAGTATCTATAACTCATTTTTTCATCAAAGATCTTTTATGATCCTATAATTGATCTAGATATTAAGTGTTTGCTGTACACAAAGTAGTACTTAGCCTTAAATTAATTAATCCCGTCCAAAGAAAGAAAGTTTTAAACACATTATATACACTTTAGTGTTAAGAATTCAGTGCACTCAGTGAAGTTAATACTGTAAATAAATAAATACAAGTGTTTAAACA
This sequence comes from Stenoptilia bipunctidactyla, assembly GCA_944452665.1. Taxonomy (NCBI): domain Eukaryota; kingdom Metazoa; phylum Arthropoda; class Insecta; order Lepidoptera; family Pterophoridae; genus Stenoptilia; species Stenoptilia bipunctidactyla. Next base: position 1,053,884 of record OX101723.1, read on the forward strand.
GAGTGACTGTAAATGCGGGCTCTAAGATTAAATCAGCGATACACAACTTTTTATCCACGGTGAAAATTATCACACTTAATTTTGTGAACCGCGCCATCTATTGGTTTTTTAGCAAACTAATATCAAAAGCGAGATCCTCGGCCTTCTTTCAGCGCTGAGTACTGACGCAGGTTCACACGGAAAATTAAGTTGCAATTTCAAATCCCATTTTCAGTTGCCTCTCGGACGCCTTCGCGGGCTCTCGTGTTGACATCGGAGTGTTGATCACGAGGTTCACATCGCATTTTAATTCTATATTTACGTTTATCGAATTAAAATTAAAGATTGAGTGTTGGACAGTCTAAAGAGCTTTGTCATTTGTGTTTTTGAATGGTTTAAAAAGTGTTTTTTGTTAGAAATATATTTTATTAATAAAACTTAAGTGTTCTGGGTGACAGTTTAATGGATATATCGAGTGTTTTCCAGTGTAAAGGTAAATGTCTTTAATTGTATTAGGTACTTTGATACTGTTTCCCTTTTAACTTTAAAATTTTGTGTATTTCTTCTAAATTCGCTTTTAAAAGATTATAGGTAAGAAGACTACGACTAAACATTAAATGGAAAAGTTTAATTAGTTTCATGCACCTAAATTATAGTGAAATGTTTCTGTAATTAATTTAATATTTTCCCGAAATCCCTGTTGCCTTCCGCGAAATTATCAAACATATTTAGAGGATATAATTAAATCATTCGACAATATAATACCATTTCCCAAAAAATATACATATGAAATAGAAGAGGTCTACAATGACGGTTAATGAACTAAGTGCTTCTTCTGAATTATGTAGGTAGGTAATTCATTACGTACTTCATTCAAATTTAAATATTCCACCGTAGTAAAATTTTTGTTTTAAAAGAACCTAAAACTCTCTTTCCATATTTAATTGATTCACATTTTTATATGGGTAAAATGATTAAATATCTTACGCCATAAAAAGTGGTTCCTTTCGTACATATTACGGATAGAGGATTTTACTTAACGATCAGGTTTATGTCATTTTAAACCATCTCTAAATTTTTTTATTTGAAAACATGGAAATACGTATTTAACTGATAGATGCCTAAGATTAGTTTTTCTGAAGTAAAACCTAGGTATGACTATTTCTTGATCAATCATACCACCTCATATAAAAAAAACAACTAATAAAGTAAAAATAATTCAGTTTATATACTAGGTAACAGAAGTTTATTCATATCAGTTTAATTTCAAACGCTGTATCTCATTTTAAGACTTATTTAGCCATGACTAGGGGAACTTTTTCAACTTAGATACTTATTTCTCAAGTTTGAATGTACTTTGTTTATTGTATAGTTATTGCTATTTTACATACATACATAAAGCCTGTATCTCTTATGGGGTAGGCAGAACACCAGATACTATAAAACCATCTAATGTCACGATTGACTTATTTGGAGGCATTGCAATGATGGAAATAGACTATTGCAGTGACAGGGGGTCAGTCTATCGCCCACAAAAAAACCACCAATAAAACCTCTGTCCCTTAACTGACTTTTACAGTATGCCCGAAAGAGAAGCAGCTGGCACACTCTATGTTTTTCTTTACTTTGAGGCCACTTCGCTTGTTTGCCATTGACCAGAATTATCGCAAATTAAAGCCATTAAAGGTAAAAGTTTGTTCCCTAAACTTGCCTGGCTGGTACTATTGAAACAACTGAATCATGACCCACCAAAGCTCATTTTGGAAAACCGTCTAAATGCTAGTAGGTCGAAATTCGCTCGAAGAAAAGTTTCCTTGGTGACGAACTTGCTATCGTTTCGTTCGACACTGACATTTACTAAGTACAGAATTTGTTCAGTATCTAAAATGTCCTAAGTGCGTTACAAGCTTTAGAACTTACAAGTATATAGAACTTATAAGTAAGTCTCAAATGAATTATCAGCAAAATGTGTTGGTTTGAGAGGATTTGAATCCCAAGACCGCTAAACCGCAGACAAATACTAACTACTACAACACGGTACCCATATAAATTATCTATAGATATAACAGCTGTTAAAATGCGTCCATTCATCTCCGTACAAAAGAATTTACTAGTAAACCAAAGATTACTAAGTAAAATTAAATATCTCTCATTTTGTACCCTAAACTGTTGATACTTATAACAACGATTGTTGATTTGAACTGTGGAAAAATCGCACTTGAATATACGCTTCAAAAACCAAAGCAAAACATAAAACTCTTTATTCTTTATTGCTCTGTGTGGAGAGAGCAAAAATAATATATTTCGCAAGTAATATATCAAAAAGGATTTGAACTGTTTGGGCGACCACGCTGTTTGATGAGGTTTTATACTTATCGAGGTTGCGGTTCGTTTCAGATTACGTATTCTACCGAAATAAATGTTTGAAGTAATGCATGATAAATGTATTTTTAAATCTTTTGACAAAATAAAGGATTGCAATAACATTGCTTCGCTTTTTTTTTAATTTAAATTAAAATGGAACAAAAAGCATTATTTTGTTTAAAATCTTTAAAAATTCTCAGATGAGTTAACTGTTAACCTATTTATTTAGAGATTTGTCGCCTGAAAATCTCTTCATTACTGTAATAGTATGGATTAACACATATTTTCATATATATTTGAATTTAAATAACAAAATTATAATAAAATTAAGTAGGTACATACATACATTTTTCACTGAGACAACCAAAAAATTTAATAATCTATAATCATTAGCCAGTTGTACATATTCATAAAAATAAAATATATCTAGGTATTAAACAAAACACTGCATAATAAATATTGAAAACAATTTTATTACACTTGAATTTATAAACACAAATATCCAAATAAATATTGCACAGACAAAATTATTCTAAAATATACAGGATGGAGTTTTTGAATGCCACCTGAAGGGAAAGTACTCTAAATAATAGAGGTAGCAAATTTTAGTCCAAAGAAACATTCCTTTAGTTTGTAAAAGAAATAAAACCGTATTTAAAGATTTTTGAAAATTCACTTGTTTCACCCGGGAATCGTATTGACTAGAATCTGTTAAAATTACAATCCATAAAAAAATTACAACAAAGATGTAATCTCTCTAACATATAAAGTTCGTTTACCATTTTTATTTATGATTAAAGTAATTGAAGATTTCGTGGTTTTCCTTTCATTAAATTAACAAGTATGCTAAAGAGATTTCATCCTTGTGATTGACCCTAACGATCGATGCAATGATATTACAGTGTATTTTTTACGGATTTCAGTCGGTCCTATTGCCGGGCGATGCAAGCAAATTTTCGGAATGTGGTTTTACTTCTATCCAAAATAAAGGAATGTTTCTTTGAATTAAAATTTGCAATCTCCATTATTCAGAGTACTTTCCCTCCAGGTGGCATTCAAAAATTCCACCCTGTATACAAATACAAACTATATTTGTTTAAGTTCATAGTTGTTTTCAGGTTTTTGTAATAACATCGAACAACGGACTTCATTTCTTCTTCATCTTATTAATTGAATTTATTGGCATCTCGCATTTAACCGCCTCTCAAAGTTTTGATATATTTATCGACACCTTATGACAAAGTTACACCTTATGACAGAGTTACTGTCATGACCTCACGTCAGGATTTTTCTCGGAGAGTGACAAAGTTAGGGCATTCTTTTAATGAGCGATGGAAGAGGCAAGGGCGTCAAACTTGTGAATGATTACGTGTCTCTGTCTCTTTCTCTTTTTGTAACCGAATTTCTCAACTCGCCCACTTATCTTTTGCTAGTATAACTTTGAAGTTTAGTATAATTCCCAAGTATTTGTCAATGGTGAAGGCTGCCTGGAAGAATACATTTTTTGATGATAAGGCCGCAAAAATGGTTATATTCGACATAAAATTCCCTATTCAAGTCTCTTTAACGTCAAACCAAGAGTTTCAAATCAGTTTTCGTTAAAAATTAAGTATTATGTTTGAAGTCCCCTTGAGACCTAAAATTAAAGAGTAATGTAATGTCGAGCGGAGCTCAATGATTCTTTACTATGAATACCCCTAAATTTAATTTTAAAGACGAAAATAAAGCAATTATTTTGACTTACGTACGAGTTAAGAATTTGAGTGTATTTATGACTCTTTATGTAAAACTAGCATAAAACTAGTTACCCTCGTGCAATTTTCCTCGTGTTGAAATAACCTTTTCTTCGACCAGTAATTTCGAAGACTTTCGAGTTCAAACGAACTCTTCAGTTTTATTATATTAATCCATATCTTCAAAACGAAATTCCAACAAACGTTTAAAACTTAAAACTAGTCTTGAGATACTTAAAATTATTATTTTTCAGACTACAAAAATTCGCGTTTATATAGCAATTCTCATTTTTATCGGTAACTATAACTTCTTTTGATTGCAATTTAACTTGATGTTAAATGACAATGGAGTCATAAACATAGCGCACATGAGCGTAATAAAACTCTCTCTTCATAAAACATATGCCAGACGAGAAAGCCGTAGAGTAATGGTTTTGAGTAGCTTATTTTATATGAGCAACCATGGTAGTCAGATGGATTCAGTGTGGTTCTTACTACCTAGCATGTATCACTCGGACTAGATACCTCTTACGAAATGCTCATCAATGAGTCGAAGGCAAACCAATAAAAGTAACTGGCCAAATACGAGCCGAAATAGCGCAGGATGTTCACCCTTAACATAACACCCAACGCTTAAAATTGTTAACATTAGTCTGATTCATCAAGTCACAAAGTAATCGACCACTTTGGCTATGTGGTAAACCTGTCTGCTACCAGTGGTTGCGGATTCGATTCCCGCACGGAACAAGAAAAAACAAATGTTCCGTGTCTGGGTGTTTATCTATTTATGTATTTATATTCAAGGTTCTCCCTAGTTCGCTACATGGTATCCCATAGCACAAGGTATGCTTACTTTGGGGCCATGCAGTTGGTTGTGATTTTTTTATAACATAAATCACATTATGGCGTCAGAAAAAAGTAATCTATGGACACCTACCCACTAAAACAGAAAGAAAGAAAAGAAATTTTTTCGGTGCCAAAAAATAGATGACAAAGCACCGAAAAGGCAATTGCTCAGCATAAGTCATGGAGTGCGGACACACCAAAACGCTGATCTTAAAGCTTGAAATACACTGCTGTGCATTACACATATCAATAAATTGAGAATTACATTACAAAGATTTTATTTTAATAGGCTGTTATGACATAAATTCAAAATAAAAAAAGCTAAGCTGGCTCAATATAAAATTTCACTCCTTATGTCCTTATGTTTTATATAGAACAATTCGATTTGCATATAAACGTAATTTAACATTAAAGATACACACCACACATATAAGATGACATAATGGATAGATATATTTTCAGTATTCGATTTCTGTAGGTTAATGAGATTTTTTTTATAATTTATTTAAAAAGTAACAATACTTTGACAGTGTTTTAGAGGTGGTGGGATATAATTCCAACATTTAGAGGCTAAATTTTGGAATAATAACCCACCAGTTTATAACAATATGCACAGCAATATATACAATAATAATATACACATAATAATATGCACAGTTTTAGATACTAGACAACGATAAAATGCAAAAAAATATATAAATTTCTGTCATACTTTCATAACCTGGAGGTCAATCCCGCGACCATTGGCGTGTGAGGCAGATACTGTCTATGCAATCATAGTAGTCGTCAATATTCATTAGGTATGTCTTAAGGTAAATACAGAAAATGAGATACGGTCACATAATTAAGGGATTAAAACGGTAGATTACCAACTCTTCAAAATATGAATCCTTTCAGTGTGATTTTGTATCTAGTGGAAAGAAACTCGACAGCAATCATCTTTTAAAATTGGTTCATATCACAGTATTTTGGTAGTTCCGTGTAAATTTATCTTGTTATTAACCGTGAATATTTGTGGGAACCTTATTACAAAAGTAAATACATTGACTCAAAGGGGTTCGTCACCTTTCGAAGTATACTTTTATGAAGGAATAGTTTTATAATGCAAATATGAGAAATAAGTATGAAGGAAGGATAAACTATGTACATATATAATGTTTAACTTTCTACGTAAAACGTGTCTGTTCTTTTCGCATATAATGATTTTCGAGTTCGGCCTATTTTTAACAGAACTGGCACACAATTTTGAGCTTATTAGATCCACAATGAACTTAGAAATAAGCCAAAAAACCAGAAGAAAAACATAATTACTAATTAAATAAAGAAATTAAATAAATATTTCTGACACTCACAAAACATTATCTAGCCCAAATTAAGTTTCTAAAAGAACTTGTGTTATGGATACTAGATAACTGATATACTTAAGAAATATATAAACATACATATTGAATAAATACATATTTTTTATTAGAATAAACTTATATAAACATCCATGGCTTGACGACTAATATCTGTGTTCATCACACAAATATCCGCCGCCGCCGGGTTCGAACCCAGGACCTCTGGCATAGAAGGCAATGTATGTCACCGCTACACCAGCCGGTCGTCAAACTAATTAAACCTAAGTAATGTGCGGATGATAGAAATAATGTACTTGTAATAAATTATAAATGTAACATTTAAGTGTGCGGTTAATACACAACAATGTGGGTCAACGTAAACCTATTAATTATGACGTAGCGGAAACCACAAAGTAGAAACTGTGGTTATTCTCGTAAACAATAAACCCGAGGCAGTTTAGAAAAGTTTGTTTTTTGAACCCGGGACCGTTCGCCGCAGGGGCCCCGAACTATTGCACCACGAAGACTATTGTACAGTCGAATATGGATTAATAAATAAAAATGATTTATTGTTCACACATAACTTTACATAAATTAATGTCTAAGTATTTTACATTATTATAAATTCAATTACAAAATGTGACCCTGCCCCTTAAACTAGGAATAACTCTTGATTCTTGAGGAATAGTGTTCGACCGTGAATATACAATTTAACACAATTTATGTGTATCTTAAATTGGGTGCATAAAACAGAACATTAAATTTAGGTAAAAATGAAAAACAAAAAACGATAAGAATGGAAAGGAAAAAAGATGGTAATACTAATGTGTTTATAGTTGTAAATAATAAACATTTTAACAACTGCTCGCTTCTTACTTCCACGAATTAGTTTGGAAGGTAGCGCTCCCCTGCGATAAGAAAGTCTTAAAAAATATATTACTCACGCAGATGACGGATCTTTTTTTTATTAACGGCTTTTTAGGAAAGTGGAGTGGAAGTATCCTCCTGCAGGCGAGCCTCCAGCCACGAAGCGAGGGTCACTCGGATTAGTCGCCATTCACGACGCACTTATACTGGGGTAGTATGGCTATTCCAAGGCAACCTTTCCATGGACAAAATATAAATCAATAAATCTAGAAATAAAAAATAAATTATTTCTACGTTCATACATACAAAATACATACATAACTTCACGCCTGCATCCCTTATGGGGTAGGCAGAACACCAAAAACTGTAAAACCATCTGATGTCACATTTGACAAATTTGGAGGTATTATAGTGACGGTGAGAGACTATTGCAGTGACAGGAAGTCAGCCTACCACCCGCAAAAACGCCAATAAAACCTCTGTCCCTTAACTGACTTCACAGTATGCCCGGGAAGAGAAGCAGCTGGCATATTCTAAGTTTTTCTTTCGCTCCCAGTCCAGCATGGAAGGTTATGCCTACATTCTTTACGATTATTTTTTATAGAATAGTAACACATGTTACGAGAGCCTCCTTACCTTATGGTTATCCTATTTTTAATCACAATTTGGGTTGTATATTTTTGGCATTTGCAAAATTTTTCATGGTTGTATTTTTAGCGTGACAACAGGTTATTTTACCCCTACAAATGGATAAAAATAGAAAGCATATTTATTACGAAATGGAATCACGAAGCTAGATAAATAATTTCTTTCACATGGGATATGTTGATATCTTTTTGGCAATAATTTTGTTTATACTTATAAAATATTTTTTTTATTTTTACAGAGTTGTTTTTTAGCGACCAGCCAAATTCGAATGTTATTTTAGTTTATTTCAGTAACGTTAGTAAAAAAATGAAGAATTGGCACCACAAGCTGTTTTATTAAAAGTCGCTGTTAATGAACAAGGATACTTCGACGCGGCATTTAATTGTTTATACTGCGACGTAGCACTACAAGATGTTTCGTAGTAGCGCGTAGTCGTTTTTATTTTGTGGTTAAACGAACTTACCTAAGTGAAGTTCTACCAAAATTATATGAGATGTTTCATCCGAAGAGATTTAATAGAAAACTATGTAGTCCGCTTCCGGTTATGCTGCGTCTTCACACTCGTTCAGAACGAATGTTGGAATGAAAAGAATGATTCATTCATCACTCAGTCGGTCACCCAACACAGCTCGTGCCCTCATGTTTTTAGAGCAGGTCTGTTTGGTTGTTATTTTGCAACCTAGGGGTCACAAGAAGGTACCTAAGTTTAGGTACCACAGGGTAGGGTGGGTGTTAAATCTCTTCGGATGAAACATCTCATATAATTTTGGTAGAACTTCACTTAGGTAAGTTCGTTTAACCACAAATTATATTTCAATGTTTCATCCTCAAGATTTAATAGAAAACTATGTAGATGTTTAGAGTTGGTTGCCAAAATAAACAACAATTTAGTTAGGATCTTTTATTAGTCTTTAATGATCATAATGTTATAATAAGAATTACATCGTATTGTTATTTAATAATTAGGTACCTAGTCAAGGTTCTGAATCATTAATATTTAATACACTGTTTGCAAAAGATCTATCTATAGTATTTAGAGGTTGGTTATAAAACTTTGCAAAACAAGCAGATCGGCCGGTCCAGCCAGCTGTCGTTTTAATAGTATCTATAGATACTCCGGACCTGTATGCCGCTGAAGTCGATGCATGCCTGGTACTATGGGCGGTGAACGTGTTAACGTCTACCCCGCTATCTTTAAGAACATTTTTAACCCATCGGCATATTGTTTGTGTTGATGCGTTGTGGTAAGGTTTTTTAGAAGTCAAAATTAATTTATTTGTTTTGGGGAGGGTCCTAAGATGTTGAGTTTTGATGAGATAACATGATAAAGCTTTTGCTGGACAGATTTTTTCGTGTTCATTATAAAAAGGAATTACAAGAGTAGGATTAGGTCTGTTGGGCGTTGAAGTTTTAACAATGTCATTTATGTTTATAATAATGCAAGAATCATTTATGTTAATATTAATTAAATTTATAAGTGACAATGTCTGCATGCGTTGTCCTGTCGATAATGCCAACAACATAACTAACTTTTTAACCAAAATATCTATTGATAATGATTCGTTAGGGAACCATTTCTCTATAAGATTTAAAACTAAATTTGGGTCCCAGGTATAAGTGTACCTTGGAAAGTTTGGTTTAATATTAAAAATTCCTTTGAAAAATCTTATTACACAGACATGAGAAGATATTTTTTGACCTATAATTAATGATATAGCTGAACGATATGTATTTAATGAGCTATAATTTGCTCCATTTTCGAATTGTTCAGTAAGAAATTGTAATACATTTTTTATAGAAGAATCAAAGCAATCAAATTGGTTAGAATAACAGAAATTGTACCATTTTTTCAATGCAGAGTTATACTGTGTAAGGGAATTGCTTGACAGTGACTTCATTATTATATCTACGGTCTTACTGGGTAGGTTGTACCGTTCATAGGCTGTCCTGATAAGATCGCACACGCCAGGGTAAGTTTCTGCCATAGAGGGTGCGGCTCTCTGAAAGGCGAAAGTAACAAATCTTTACTAGGAGGTAAATAAATTATTTCAGAAACAACTAAGGACATGAATAATGGCATCCAGGGTTGCCCTGGCCAGTATGGAATTATAAAAATTCCTGTGGCTTGATCGTTAACTATTTTCCGAAGGCACTTTAGAATCAAGGCAAATGGGGGAAATAAGTAAAAAAAATAAGGACGCCACGACAGAGTGAATGCGTCAATGTCATATGCTTCAGGGTCTGGTTTCCAAGATATATTTTGCACACTTGTAATTAATTCTAGAGGCAAATAGGTCTATATCTGGTTGGCCTAACTTTCGAATAATTTGATTATATGATGAGGATCGTAGACTCCACTCGGTGTCAATGTTGTTGTGTCTCGAAGCCTTGTCAGCTTCAATATTCTCCTTAGACTTAATATAAGATGCAAATATAAATAAATTTCTTTTCTCACACCACTGCCATATGAGCCTAGCGACATTATTTAAATGGGGGTATTGTATTCCGCCCATCTTATTTATGTATGCAATGGCGGTGGTGTTGTCAATTCGTAATAGTACTTCAGTATCATGCAAGTTCTTACAAAAACATTTTAAGCCAAAAAACGCCGCTAATATTTCCAAATAATTAATGTGAGCTAATTTTTCTTTATCTGACCAATGACCCCGAGTAACAACATCATTGCACATTGCACCCCAGCCCGTAGTGGAAGCATCGGTGTATATTTCTAGTTTATAGGAACCAGTACGAATAAGGTTATAATTTTTGATTGAAACTTTTGCCCACCATTGGAAATCATCTTGGAGATAAGGTTTTAAAAACATTTTAGAGTCATAGTTGTCATTCGACTGTAACAAAGCTAAGTATTTTTCTCTCTCAAAACGTTTCGTATAGACCCAACCATATGCTACGGCAGGGCATGCGGCTGACAATGTTCCGATATATTGTGCAAATTCTCTAATAGTTACATATGTTAAAATTGACATTAAAATAGTAAGATCGTGAAGTTTTTTGATTTTTTCTAAAGGTAACTGTAGGCACATTAATTTAGAGTTAATTTCAAGACCAAGAAATTTGCGAACTTGAGAAGGTATAATATTGCTCTTTTCCTTGTTAATAAGAAATCCTAAACTGTGTAATGTCTTTATAACGAGATCGGTTGCTTTTAAACATTTCTCGTAATCAGTATCTATACACAAAATATCGTCCAAGTAACTTACGATATTAAGACCTTTATTTCTTAAAAACGCTAGAACTGGTTTTAAAAGTTTCGTAAAAACGTAAGGGGCAGATGATAGGCCATAACACAAACAATTAAACTCATAAAGATGAATAAATCGAAACCGCAGGTATTTTTTATAAGTATCATGGATTGGGACAAAAAAGTACGATTCCTTTAAGTCTATGGTAGTCATAAAGGCGCCATGACTTACTAAGCGCACAGCAGTACGTATATCTTCCATTTTGAAATGGCGAGTTTCAACAAATTTATTTAATTGTTTCAAGTTAAGTATAAATCTGAAAGTCCCGTTACTTTTGGGTGTTAAAAAAACTGGAGATATAAACTGTCCTCGGGTATTTTGGCAAAGTGATATTGCACCTAATTCTAAGAGCTGTTTTATAGAATATTCCATTTGTTTTAAAGAAAATGAATTATTTGAAGGTTCACAGTTTTGATAAACTTCGCCAATAAAAGGAATTTTATAACCAGTTACGTACGATAAAATCAAAGGATCATTAGTTATTAAGTGCCAGGCATTCAAAAAATATTTTACACGACCAGAATGAGGGAGTACCTGAGTTGTTACTGTCGAGTCGTTTTCCGATAGTTGGAAGAGTGCGGCATCTGTGCTGATAGTACGCGGGTTGGTGGTGCCCTCCTCGTCACACTCGCCGCGGTGTAGTTCCGAGCAGGAGGCGCGGGCGCAGGGTAGCGCGGCGGCTGGCGCCAGGCTGTCGCGACCGGCTGTCTCGGATATTGTTGGCGAGGAGGTACTTGCCCGTTTCCCTGAAATGGGGCCTTTGAGGAGCTAGCTATAGCGTAGCTAGGCTTTTTTATTTGCTGACTTGATTTTTCGATATTTTTTGAGGTTTTTATGCTTTCACTCAGATTTTCTCCAAATAAAGACGAATCACGTTTTATATTCTGTATATATGCTGTAAATTTATTGTCGAGTAACGGTATTAATAATTTCCTTCTATTTACTGTATTTTCGTAATGTAGGTCTAGTAGCAGTTGACTGGTTTCACTTAATTTTTTTAATATTTCGAACTTATCTATGTCTTCGTGGATCAATTCACTTGTCAGGTTAGCCAAACCTGCAATCGCCTTACCAAGTTGATTTTGAAATTTTTCTAGACGCTTGTCTCGGTTTTTTACCGGAATATTAAGTATTGCTGATATTTCTGGATTAAGTTTGGGTGCTTGGGCTAACTGGAAATTTTCGGGCACTAGTATTTTATCTATTAGATTTTCTTTGGCCTCCTTCGGCAGTCCCTCGCTTATAATACTGCTCCAACGCTTAGCGAGCTCCGAGGAAATATTTTTACCCAAGCAGGGTTCCGCCTTGCGTGGTTCGCCGAGCATTTTTAGTATTTCCGATGGTATATCCATTGTGCTAGGATCAGACTGATTTTCAGTTTGGATTGGCTCATTTTCGAGATTAGAACCCTCTATTGGGGTTTCCACAATGCAAGGATCTATCGGTACAGTGACCGGGAGAGAATCAGCACTCTGGTTATTATCCATGTCTGGATAATCCATTTCTAGTAGGTACTCGTCTTGCGACGGAGGTACATAATCTGAAGGATTTTGTTCGGGTACATCATCTAAAACAAAAATTAAAAAATTATGTTTCATATTTTATATTTCATATTTTATATGAAAATAATCTTACTTTCTGGACTGCATCGCGTACAGCCACGTTAAGAAAGTAGAACAAATAACCTTCGGGATAACACCTCGTATTACCGCTTTATGAAGGCAATAAATTTACATAATATATTTATATAAAGGGTAGTTTTAAATACTAACCAAGGTTGCTTTGACCACTTGTCAGCTTTTCTGTATATTTCCGAATCTTACGTAAGATATATTCTTCATCGTAATTCTTTTTACGTTTGCCCATTTCGGGTGATTTTTAACTAAAACTTTTTTTTTTTTTTTTTTTTTTTTTTTATTATTTCAAATATGTATTATTTTTGTGACCGTCTTGTCGACGCAGCACACCAAAAACGAATGAGGGCACGAGCTGTGTTGGGTGACCGACTGAGTGATGAATGAATCATTCTTTTCATTCCAACATTCGTTCTGAACGAGTGTGAAGACGCAGCATAACCGGAAGCGGACTACATAGTTTTCTATTAAATCTTGAGGATGAGACATTGAAATATAATTTAATGGTATTGGTAATTAATTTTAATTCATTCGTGATTTAGAGTGACCATGCTTTGCTACATATGTTGGCAAATATATTAATTTCCTTATAAAAAATACGTACCATTTTTTTTTTGCAAAAATCGTTTCTACAAATCATACTTATTGTGTAAAAAAAAAATTGGCAGGTGACTAAAAAACAACGATAAAAACTATACTTATATAAAAAAGGTGAAGGATTTATTTAAAAACGCTCTTCTCTTCAACTTCTACATAACTTGTGTAAATTTCAAAAACATGAGGCAAACGAACGGACAAAAAAGTCTTAGTAATAGGGTCCCGTTTTACCCGGTAAGTTTAAAACATTAATGTATTTCTGAAATCCAACGAAATCACAAACAACATAGATAAAAGTGCTCAAAGCCGCTAGTCTTGCTAATATTATAAATATGAAAGTTTTGATAGATATATGGATGTTCTGCAAACACGTCTGAACGGCTCAAAAACTTGGCATAGTGATAGTGTACCGTGTGGACTAGTATAAATGATACATTACATCTCGATATCCTCGCAGAACTCAAAATTAAACGGGTGAAACTGCGCGAAACAGCCAGTATAAAATAGACAACAAAAAAATCGACTCGATATAACACATCCAAAACTAACCCGCCCAAAACGCACCAGATTAACCCAAACAAGCTTCGCAAGAAAGCCTTCAAACGAATCCATTTGGGAAAGCTAATTTATTTTGCAAGCTTCACTATTTGACGCTTCCATTTTATCTCACAAACGTCTTAGTGGATGAGCAGAATTTGTTTTCCACCCTTAATGTTCGAGTGGTCCGAGAGGTCAGAGTCATTATGCGCGGTAGGAAGCAACCTTTTGGTATTGAAGGTGGATGGCTAAATGAGATTTTCAAGCCTTTTACCCTTACGACCTATTTATTATTGCTGTCTGGACGGCGATTTTGGTGTGGTTTTAGTTTTGCAAATCGGTCTAATATCACATTGATAGATATCAAAAATTAGAATCGGATGAATATTGCGCATTTTCTGGAGTTCCACAGGGATCGCATTTAGCCCCTATAATATTTTCACTTTTTATTAATGACATAACTAAACATATTCATCACTGGATTTACTTTTTATTCGCTGACGATAAAAAATTATATAGAGTGGTATCTTCTCCAAATAACCAGAGCTTGATACAACGTGACATAGTAGGAATAGTCAATTGGTGTAACAAACAGTTAAAGTAGAAGTAAAATCAACTTGATAGCTTCTTTATTTTTAAACTAGTTTTATAATGAAAAATGAATTTCAAGAATAGCTTCCCTTTGCTACCGGCACCGTAAAAAAATATCTTGTCAGACAAAATATTTTTTTTTCATACAATCACTATATTTTTATTTAAAAAATTATTACATTTTTTCACTTAAACTACATCAATATTTTTTTTCTTCCCTAAAGTAAGCACACTGGAACTGTCAATTTACTGCATTGAATTATTTGCCAGAGTTTATAGCTAAAGGTGCGGATTTACTGAAAGGCCAAGGATTCGTGTCCCAGCACGCTAAGTTTGTAACATTTTTGCGAATCGTAATAAAATAAAAATAACTAGATAAAAATGTCGAAGCTTTTTTCACTTCCGACTGTTTTTAATAAAACTTACTTATGTTGAATAAAACACGTGGTCACGAGTCAGTCGCTCGTGACCACGGAGTCTGCTAAGACACCAAAACGTCGAGTCAAAATTTAAAATGTAAATATACGCGATAAATCCGGTCAAAAACTTAAGGCAATATTACTTACGTTGACTCGCTCAGTCCGGTGGCGTTAGCCTTCCGCCTTAGTCACTTTCACTTCTGTCGTCGCCACCGCGCTACGCTCGCAGTAAAATGCTCGATAACAAACCAAAACCCTCAGATTTTTTTATACAATAATTCATAGTTCAACATTATTTCCGCCAAAAACTGTTGTTTACATGGTTCAATACGAACTTTGTGCATTTTTAAGCTCTCTGCCTACAAACGTTACATAGGGGCCAAATCATCGAAATACATGTTGTAAGTACTTGTTAGCCTGGTTCGAAAAAAGGTATTTTTACTCGCATCGTTGTTCCCCTTTCATCAGCTGTATTTCCATTGTAAAAGAAATCAAAGGAAGGTTATCAGGTTATCGGTCTTTTAATGGCTGTTTTTGTTGTAGTCTGAAATTGTGTTTTATCCTCTACTTTGCATTTCAAACAATTTTACGGAGAAATGGACGACTGATGTAATGAATATATATTTTTTATGAGTTGAGTCTACTTTTTTATGTAAAAAGGTACTTTGTTGTTTGAGATAAAGGGCTCGGAGATGCAGTGGTATAGACACTACTGCGCCAATCATGAGGTCGCGGGTTCTCTTTCCGCACGGAACAGATAAAGGATATGTTTCCGTTTCTTTGTATCTGGGGCTAGAATTTGAGCACAAGGATATATTTAAGAGAATAAGTATACAAACAAATAAAAATCACTCAATTTAAGATAGACATAGTATTAAAAAAGCACAAGATTTATTAAAAATAGCTTCTCCGTAAATAGACAGTCCATTGCTCCTTACTTCAAGTGACAGATTTGTACCAAATGACAAGACAATGACGGTTTTCTTAAAAAGAAAATTAAAAATGGTGAAACGTAAAGACGACCTAGCATGGCCGTTGCCATGTACCTACATGAAACTTTTTAAGCTTATTTTTATTTTTTCGATATTTTTATCGATACCAGCATAATTTTAGCTACGTTGTGGTCTAGTGTTTATTAAATATTCCAATTTCGAAACATTGCCTTAAATTGATTTACACTTTGGTATAAAAAGCACATGTCATATTACTTATATAATTGCAATAAAGGATCAATCCGTTAACTTTAACTCCCATTGAAGTTCCTTTGTACTGAATAGAAACTTTAGAATTATTTTTTTTGCATTTCCTAGCTCAACTTATGAAGCTATTCTGCCAGATCCGCTCATATTGAGACGTGGTTCTAATGATTCTATACCAAATCATCCAGTATATTGTAATGAATATCACATTTTATCCTGATTTGTAAACGCCTATTTGCATTGAAAATTATACATATTTACATATCGTTTAAATTCAAATTTTCATTCAGTCAAAACTTCTACAACATTCATTAAAATCATTATTTTGATAAATAGATGTTTGGAAGATATACCTACTTTATGTTTCCCTTACACATACTTAAGTGCTCCACTTAGGTAGGTACTTCCTTTAAAGTGTTTATTTGGGAGAGTTACCCTTAACCGAAACAGATATCTCATTTAGTTGGACTCATTACTTCATACTATTTTAATTATTATATTTGTTTCTATATGTTTCTGCGTACTTATGAAATGAAAGGTTTTTGATTTGTTTGCCTCCAATGATGAATAAATGATGAGTTTACTAATATTTCATTCACACACTACTGATGTACCATTTATTGATTAGGGCTGTGTACTTACAGTTCTCTGCGTTGTTTATAAGAGTAAGTTTCAGCACAAATAAAAACAAATTCTGCTTGTAGTAGGCCTCCTTATTCAGTTTATTGGGACATTCTTTTGGACTATAAACTTTTTTGCACAATTATAAATGAACTTCGTGCCCGTTGCTCACAGAAAAAAACTAAATTTTTATATTAATAAATAAAATTCCCACATAATCACCAGCTACATGGCCTCAAACTATACCATGTAACCAATTGGGAGGGAATCTAGAATATAAATACACATTTAGATAAACACCCAGACATTGAACATTTTTTTTTATTTTCTTGTTCCATGCGGGATTCGAACCCGTCGTCGTCCCGAGCACTCATCTGTTGTTGATGTTTATAAGGTGCTGATTCGTATTTTTTATGCCAGTTCAATTCGTACGAATCATCCAATAATACCATTCTGTATCTGCCTGGAGAGGAACCGCCGTTTAATTAAAATGTCCTGCTCAAATAAACAATGTAAGGTGTGTGGTAGCGCTCCATGGAGATTTAATTCCGTTTGCGTGTTAGCAATTTATGTCACTTACTATCTTGATATAATGACATTGTACTGAGGTTAAGTAAAATATAGAGAAAAATAAAGTGTTTTTTGTTAAATCGAAGACGCATATCTTTTAGTAGCTCCAAGATTTAAGTTTTCGAACTACCATGGATACCTTCATTTACATTCATGTAGGTACTTTAAAAACGGATATTTCATACCCCTTATGATCATGGCGCTAGCAACAGTGCCGAAATATCGACAACTCAAAATAAATAAAAAACATGGCCAATATTCTGCTCAAGATGTTTAGATGCTTGATTTTTTTTAATTGGATATAGCAATAATTATTCTTTACAAATATATTGTAAGTCAAATTATGTAGCCTTTAAATAAGGATGTGTTGAATGAACAAGACCACACACATAAAGTTTTACTTTTATTTACATAATTCTAGTCTGCCATTTATTTTTTCTTACTTATATTAAAGAAAAAAATATTTATTTCCACGTGACATGTAACGGCTCAGAAGCCACGCACGGGGCGTGAGGGTGTCGTGTCACAAACGTATCAGTCTGGAAACTTCTGCTTGGCTTATTAAAAACGTACGTAACTAAAAACGTAAGCTAGGAGAACTGTCGCATTTTTAGACTACAAATAAAATACAGTTTTTTTTAAGTTAATTTGATTGGTTTGCAATATTGATCGTTAAGAAAATGAGGTCCAAAATGAGGTCCTTGGGTTTGAAAGTTACTGAGTCTTATTAAAATGAAATGACGACTGGCTGGTGTAGCGGTAACATACATTGCCTTCTATGCCAGAGGCCCTGGGTTCGAATCCCGGCGGCGGCGGATATTTGTGTGATGAACATATTAGTCGTCAAGTCATGGAAGTTTATATGTTTATTTAAGTTTATTCTAATAAAAAATATGTATTTATTCAATATGTATGTTTATATATTTCTTAAGTATATCAGTTATCCATAACAAAAGTTCTTTATGAAACTTAATTTGGGCTAGATAATATTGTGTGAGTGTCAGAAATATTTATTTGTTTATTTATAAAATATCACAGATGGAACGTTGATGGTTAGCAGCAGATGTTATAGACATGCAAATCCTGAAGGAATAGCACCAACCAGTAGACACTCGTATTAATCGCCTTTTATTAATCGCCACACCCTTATCCAGGGGCTGTTCCAAGCCGAACTTGCCCGGCTAATATTTATAAGAGAGGATTGTTTAATAGAAATTGTACTGTACAGAGTTCAATGACACTAACTTGATGCCTTTTATGTTGCAGTTTTCCTGTATGGATCCACATTAAATCCCTCGCGAGCTTCCTTATACAGTAGATACACGCGTTTCATCTGTCTATCCGCAAACTGTTTCCGATCTTCCCTTCAATTATACTTCCCCTGATTCTTGTAACTTAATTTGTTACCTCCACTAGCAAAAGTTACCTATAGTTCTATCTTCGTAACTTTGCTAATAATGTTTATTTTGGCAAAGATCGTCTTTGACTGAAATTAGGTCAATTGAAACAAACAGCCTGTGTACTGGCAACTTTGATCCGTAGCGCGTGTCAAATAAAGTTCAATTTATGTTAATGAGTTCTATTCTGTGTTGCTATTATTTTATAATTTAAAGGGGAGTCAAGTTTAGAAGATGATAATTAGAATTTGAGTCACGGGCTCTGCTTGAATCTTGACACGGATGATAAATGAATGAATTAATGAAATAAAAACCTTTATTGACTGTTTATTGTTCGTCAGATATTAATTTTAATTTTGTTTTAACTTTATTTGAATTTATACTGTTTTGAAACATGGCGGAGTTTTCTATCTCATCTGCGCGCGGCGCGGAACCAAGCTTTCACAAGACATTGCTTTGTTGTAAAAGTGTTAAAGATACTTATAATGTTGACTGACAATACAATTTACCATTTAGTCACTAGCTAAGTGAATCTGTGAAAGGTTCTATCGTCTTAAATGCTTTCCTTTCAAAACACGATCTTTTGGAAAATCCTTTGCAATAAATCGTTCAAACATTCAAACCACATTAAATAAAATAGAATAAAAATGTTTTATTTATTATTCCTTCATACATACATTTACAAACTTTTAATCGTAATACAGTTACTTACAAATCTATGTGAAAGACTGGTATCTGCACTAGGTAGGAGACCTGTGTGACAGATTAGCAGCCTCTCCGGGCTCTGGACAGTGAGGTTTTTTTTTATAATTATTATACCTACATTTATTTATTTATTATATGAAGAAGTTTGATGATCAGTGATTGTGTGAGTGTGTGTTTGTGTGTGTGTTCGTGTGTGCATACGACAGTGAATTTGAAAATCAAACAATGGAAAGATTCAATTTTTTATAATTATAAGGTTTTCTGTTTCTTCGTAAGACAATGACTTCAAACAAGATGTGATTATTTTTGTTGCAGTATTTTGTACGAGAGTAAATTATAGTTTTTATTTTGGCGCCCTGAAAATTCTGGCATCCACCACCCAGCACTGGGCCAGGTTGATGGATACCTCCTCGTCACCCAGGGGAGAGACTCATGCCCTACAGTGGGCTTATTACAAAGAGTTGTGATGATGATGATGTTGTATAAGTATCCTCCCAAAAACTCGAAAAATTTGCTGGAAAAGGATGTATTCCACTTTTGCCCTGATGTGGAGCATACTTTATGTTTAGTCCGCTTTTGTGTTAGTGAGGCGTCATATACTAATTGGGAGTGTTGTTTTAATATAGTGTTTTGAATAAATAACTGCCTCACAGTCAGTGCGTCAGCCTGGCAATATAGTTCTTTGTCGGATAGCAAAACGGCAGCGACAAACTAACCTTCAATACTGCTGCACGTTAGGCTCTTTCTAGTTTTATAATGCTGGATTTACAAGAACCACCCAATACTGTTATACAGTAACTTATAATTGATTGGCATAAAGACACATTTTAACATACTAACTTTATAAATTTATAACATATACAAATGCTCCTGATATAAAAATATGAGAAATAAGATAACAGACAGGTGTACAAACATGACTTGAAAGCTTTAGTTTTCTGTTGTCGGTATTGTTTTAACCCGCGTTTGTCCTCAATATCATCTGATGGTACGTAAACCTTCCGTAGGACAGGCTTTTAGTGCATCCGCGTAAGGATATAGGGGTGCCCCATCACCCCACTACCTTTTTTCGAAAATAAAAAATAATGGAACCAATAAAAAAACATTTATTTTATTTATATACGTAAAATGCATGCTGGACTGGGAGTGAAATAAAAACATAAAATGAGCCAGCTGCTTCTCTTCCCGGGTCTACTGTAAAAGTCAGTTAAGGGACAGAGGTTTTATTGACGTTTTTGCGGGCGAAAGGCTGACCCCCTGTTACTGCAATGGTCTCTCTCCATCATAATAATACCTCCAAATCTTTCAAACGTGACAACAGATGGGTTTTATAGCCTCTGGTGTTCTGCCTACCCATAAGGGATACAGGCGTGAAGTTATGTATGTATGTATGTAAATACGTAAAATAGTTCTAAATCAAACGCGCACCAGCACCCGCTAAGTATCTATTGTATTATGCTTATGTAACGTTGCGTTGCGTAATGAATTCCTTAACTTTCGGTTAAGTTTACTCTGTAAATAATTAATATTTATTTTTCATTTTAATTTTTCTCTTCATGTATGATCTCAAACTATTACGTCCTTGAGTTTCGAAAGTGACCCACCAGTCACCCTGTATATTAGGCGAAACACCTTAATATTAAGGTCGCTAGCCAGGCGGATCCTGATGGCTATGAATCCTGATGGCTAAGAAAGCTAAGGTTACTCTTGTAAGTCACCCGTTATACCAGGGATGGCATGGTTATGTTTAGCCAACCCAAAGCAGTTGCTAAAAAATAGTCCAACAGTTTTCTATATCATACTAGCTGACCCGGCAAACGTTGTTCTGCCATATAAATAAAAATAGATGTTGGCCGATTCTCATAGATACCGGATAAGCACAAAAAAAATCATCGAAATCGGCCAAAGCCGAAAGTGTTACCCAAATGAAGGTACGCTAATTTGCAAACCATGTATCTTAGTGTAACTATGTATTTATCAGACGACCGGCTGGTGTAGTGGTAACATACATTGCCTTCTATGCCAGAGGTCCTGGGTTCGAATCCCGGCGGCGGCGGATATTTGTGTGATGAACACAGATTTTAGATGTTTATTTAAGTTTATTCAAATAAAAAATATGTATTTATTCAATATGTATGTTTATAAATTTCTTAAGTATATCAGTTATCTAGTATCCATAACACAAGAAACTTGGGCCAGATAATGTTGTGTGAGTGTCAGAAACATTAATTTATTTATTTACTAGCTGTGACCCGCGACTTCGTCCGCGTGGATATCGATTATTGGAGTTGGATAAATTCTATTATTATATCCTCCTTGAAGTTTAAAGTTACCTTATTCAAATTTTCGTCAAAATCGATTCAGTCGTTAAGCTGTGAAAGCGTTACTGATAGATAAACAGACAGAGTTACTTCAAAAACTGTTACAACAAAGCTGTGATCCGCAGTTTCACCTAGGTGTTTTGTGAAAAAGTATAGGTAGGTAGGTATATTACATAGATGATGCCTGCGACTTCGTCTGTATTGAATTAGTATTTCGAGTAGGTTATTTTCTTCTCCAAGGTCCTAAGTATTACCTATCTTTAATATCTGGGTAGACTGCGCTCCAGCTCTAATAGCATCTTGAGATTGTTTGGTTGGAAAATGGAACTGCCTATATGGCATAAATTTATGACACTCCTGATTCAGACTTGCCATACTTCAAACAATACATAAATTTATAGTTTTATACTACAATTATTATTTTATATTAAATCACTTGCCATAGAGCCATTAAATTCCCTCAATTTGAATATTAAATAAGATTTTTCATTCCGTGACATTTAATTAATTCTATATTTTTATTACATTGGCATTATAATTTATGTAATAATTTATTCTTATTTAATTGTGATGTATTAATTTTAATGTAGATAGTAGTTGTTTAATTTTAATGTGATGCCACTTTCAAGCCAGTGTTATCAATTTGTTATTTAATTTAAAAAAAAAATGTTTCCTAAATCTTTGATGGCAATGTAAATTTTTGATATTTGACATGATTTAACACTTTAATATTTTTATTTTTATTGTAATTCATTTGTATAGTCTTCATCGTTATTTCTTAAATATCATCCACTTAATCTATTTCATTAATTTATAAATTATTAATATTTCTTGTTTCACTAACCTAATTTTAAGTTGTAAAACTAATCAGTGGGCCAAGTTGCCACAATAAAGAAATTTATTATTATTATTATTATTTTGTATACTTATAACTACTCGCCTTTCGGCGGAAAAGACCCGACAATCGGACCAGTCGATGTGTATCTATCTATAGTTATGATTGGCTACTTTTCACGGTAAAATGGCTGAGCCAATTTAATGTAATTGCTTTTGGCAGTTAACACATCTACGTTACTTTTGATTCTACTTCTAAATCTACGGTTTCTAACTTCCAAGAGCTAGAAATTATCACGAAATAAATAAAACCTTGAGTCCCATTATTTTAAGTTTAACTTTCTTACAATATATCTCTGTGTGTACAGAAGGCAGCACATCAAGCACACAAATTGGTAATTTTTTTTTTACTTGAATCTGAAATCTATGCCCTCGACATTACCTAAGTTAAAATTGTTTGGGGAAATTTGACAGGTAATGTAACGCTTGACCTGCTGCCTTCTGTACCTACCTGTATTAAATAGCGCAAGAAGCTTTATTAATGATTTAGCTCTATCAACATAGCAAAATTTTCGACTGCATACCAACTATTATTCAGATTTATTATTTTTAAGCCCCTAGTACTTTAACCAGGAGAATTTCCTTATAATTCTTATTCCCATGTTTATTTTTAGTGTAGTTCAGTTTTTTTTTCTTCTGGCTATCTGAACGCTTTTACATCTAATCTACTAATGCCACGTTACAATATCAAAAACACTGTTCGTTCGTTGCTTCCACGCGCTGGACTGGGAGCAACAGAAAATCATAGAATGTACCAGTTGCTTCTTTTCCCGGGCATACCTTAAAAGTCATTTTAGGGATAGAGGTTTTATTGGATAGAGGTTTTATAACGGATAAAGGCGTGAAGTTATATGTATGTATGTTCGTTTATTCTACGAAAAGTAGATTTAGCTATCATACACGTTGAATATTGAAGCGTATAAAGCGTTTCAATATTCAACGTCTTGTCAAATTACTACTTACTATTCTTATAACTACCTACCATTTATTTGTAGTAGCTTTTACTCATGTAAAATATTGAAACCCAGCATTCATTAATTTTGACGACAATTTAGTTATAATTTACCCCTAGAATAACCCTACCGCCTCTGAATAATTGACTAATCTGAGTGAGCCCCGCTTGGTGGTAAACTGACTGTCTCGGCTGACTGAAATAAGTGAAATAATAAAAGTTGGGTGAATATGGTCATAGGCACCCAGACTTTGGTAGGTATCTCGAACAATTAACAGCGTGAGTGGCCGGCCATGTCAGCGAATCACTCGCTCGCCCGCCCGCGTCTTATCGAACCTATTTTATTACGGAGTTATTTTAAAATTATTACGATATCTCTTTGGATCTTGATTGAAATCAAGTGGTGTCAAAGACAATTTTGTTCACAATTAAATATTTATTGTAGGTAAACAAAATAAAAAAAAATATAATAAAAAAAAATTACGCGAGCAGGATCGAACCTTAGACTCATGGTCGGTCTACGCGCAACTGAGCTATGAGTACTTCTGATCTGTATGCCGAACATCTCCACCATATTCTAGTAAGTTTTAGGCATAACTTTTAAAAATCTATTACAATTTTTTTAGATCCTAGATTTTTTTATGTCTGCAGAATCTGCTCATCATCCTGGACAACTTTTGTTAAGGCATTATATATCTATATTTCTTACGGTTTTGATGATCCCTTAAGGGTTCTGCATCAGGTGTTCCAGTAACCGAAATAAAATATACCCTATATGTTGCCCCGGCTTCACAGCTATACATCAAAAAAGTTTCATTCAAATCCGTCCAGCGGTTCCAGAGATTAGCGTGTGCAAACAGACAAACTTACAAACAAACAGACAAATTTTTTTTTTCAGATTCTTACTCTTTTTTCATTTCTTTATAACTCCAGATAAATTTTTTTGTAAAAATATTAAATGTACAGACACGTTTTTTTTACTGTTTTATTATATGTATTGATTATTTATAATACAATACTGAAGTCAATTCAGTCTGAACTGTTCAAAAATTAAAAAGACGTTACGAAGAAAAGGCCTCGGTACTATAAAGTCAAAGATTTGGATGATATAGGAACGTGAATAGAAGGAGCGTTGAATATAAATCATCCTGTAAGCAGCATAGCTGTGACATTACATTAGTACGCACGAATAGCTGCCTTGCGTTTGTTTTTTCATGTCTTAGCCAAGTTGTATGTCTACCAATTTGTATAGTGAGTACTTTTGACGGAAGAGTTTTTTGCGGCAGCTTTTTCCTCTCAGTCTACTTTTTCCTAATTCATTTTATGAAGCCGAGCTTGTATATTCCGACGATCATTAGCCACGTTTCACTATCAAAATGCTGTTCGCTTTTTCTAAGAAAAATAAAAACGTCTTGTATTTTGAACGATTACTAACGAATACATACATTTATAAATACATAGCTTAACGCCTATATATCTTATGGGGTAGGCAGAACAACCGAGAGGTTATAAGACCATCTGATGTCACATTTATCAAATTTGGAGGTATTGTAATGATGTAGAGAGACTATTGCAGTGCCAGGCGGTCAACCCATCGCCCGAAAAAAACGCCAATAAAACCTCTTACCGGGCATTCTGTAAAAGTCCCTTAACTGACTTTTGAGTAGCTGGCACATTATATGTTTTTCTTTCACTCGCAGTCCAGTGTGGACAGATGATGGATAGAGACTATTGCAGTCACATGTAGTCAACCTATCGCCCACAGAATCGCCAATAATATCTCTGTCCCTTCACTTTTTACAGTATACCTGAGAAGAAGAGAAGCAACTGATACATTCTATGTTTTACTTTCGTTTCCAGACCAAGATAGAATATCAACCAGTAATAACGATTCGTAACTATTTTGTATTGAAATTCTCCTCTTTGATGTTTTAATATCCGTAAGTAAACAACTGCAGTTTTGGTACTTTTAAGTGTCGAGTCTCGTGGATGATCGCGTACGAGTACTACCATAGTCTTTATGCGCACTTTCCATCAGGTGGCATGGAAGACAAACGTCCTATCTTTATAATATGGATGTTAGTCGTAGCTTTTACTCATGACAGTCCATTGAATATAGAAACTCGATATGTATATCGTATACGTTCTACAGAAAGACGGCTGTCAAAACCTGACGTACTAGATAGTAAATTTAATCTAAGCCGACATAATTTAGATTCGAATGTAACACGTAGCCGGCAGCGACACGGCGACGTGCGGCTGCCAGCCGAAACAAGTCCGGCCCTCGACTTGTGTTTGGCAGCTTTGGGTAACATGCCACCTATTAAGGAAGCTCGTTGTTTTGCAATTCATGTTGTGACTATGGTTGTAGAGATTCCATGTATTTATAGTTTTAGTTTTAATAAAATAATAAAGACTAGTAGTTAAATTAAACAAAATGAAATGAAGGGGTAAACCTGTCTGCCTCAAACGCCAGTGGCTGCGGGTTCGGTTTCCGTACGGAGCAACTAAAAAAAACCGTGTCTGGGTCTTTATCAATTTGTGTATTTATGTTCTAGGTTCCCACCTAGTTTGCTACATGGTATCCCATAACACAAGCTATGCTTTCTGTGAGGCCATGTAGTTGGAGTGATTCTCTAGGGATATTATTTTATTTCATTATGAAAGAAGAGTCACGATAAGGTGCCTTTCTTTTCTTATCAAAAAAACATTCCATATCAAAAAGTACGTAAAATACTAAAAGCAACACGAAGCCTTTAGTTTTTATAATAAGAACGTGATAGGATGATAACGAAACTTTCTTATTAATAGGAATATATTAAAAATAGTATAATTATATTGAACAAGGATTCACTGCTACACGCCCCGTTTTAATGATAGAATTTCGTATAAAAAGAATCTTCCGAAAGCCTCCACAAAATAAATTTTTCAATAAATTTGTGTGAGTCTAGCCAGGTGTGCTCCAGTCATTCTCATATTCTGTTTCATGTTTTTTATTAAATATTCGTATTTTCTAATGGAACATTTGTGTTTTTTTTAATATCTTGAATAGAAAATAATGCAATGTAGAAAAACTTTTATTTTTTTGGGAACTTTTCATTAGGTACCTACTCTAAAACTTATACTTAATGGCAATATTACGTTTCAACATCAACTGTATCAATGATTTTTCGCATTTGTGGCTACTACAAACTATTACATTATTTCTTACTAGCGTTGTTTGATCGCTAACAAACCCTTCCGCGCCAGGTCCGTGTACGCCGCCGTCTAGAAGCTTTGATTAATAAAAAGTAATCGTAATATATATACTTACGTGTATCTAACATTGGTTGGAAATACTAAACACAATAAAATTTTTATTCAATTTAATTTTTTTTGAAGCCCGTCTTTTATATGACGGGTGTTGTCAAGTCAACTTCACTCTCAGTATTATTTGTCTGTGTAGCTGATCGTTGCGTTCGAGTTCTTAAAAAAAATTACATTTTCCGCCATGTTTTTTTGTGTTGCAAATTGAAGCATACAATTTTATTTCCTTCCGTTAAACAAACTGATTTAAAAACTATTTGGCAATTGGAAAGTGTTCTAAGAATCTTCACTTATTTCTCGATATAATTTAAAGGCTCTTTTACCCTTCCGCAAGGATTGAGCTAGAAGAAATTTGTAGCTAAATTTCTAATATTGAGCGCTCCTACGCAGGGGAGATTGGACACCTGGACGGTTCGTTTGAGCGGTCCAACCACCTAAAGCGGTATCAAAGCGGTGGCAAA
Source organism: Stenoptilia bipunctidactyla (assembly GCA_944452665.1). NCBI lineage: Eukaryota > Metazoa > Arthropoda > Insecta > Lepidoptera > Pterophoridae > Stenoptilia > Stenoptilia bipunctidactyla. The sequence goes on from OX101723.1 coordinate 1,081,128, forward strand.
AAATAGTAGCGGTTAAGTGTGTACAAACTCAGGCGGTTCCATATTAAGCTGGAAAAGTGGTTAGCCGCCCCTGCGGTAAATCACTAGTGTGTAGGATCGCCTATAGTTGAATTCTTTTCATATGATTTTCGTGACAGTTCAAAATCGTCAATCATAGTGAAGTTGCCCTTCATCAAATTGTTTGATTTCAAAATCGATTGTTTCAAAATACCGATTCAGGTGATAAAAGAAATAGGATAAAAGATTATAGAATTTAGTTTAAACCGTTTCGAATCATTACTTTAATTCGTCACTGTTTGTCGACATAGAACTTGTTTCAGTATCAGGTCATCTCCGAGTGAAATAATTTATTATTGATCGTGAAATCTGGATACCTATCCAATTTTCTGTATTCACGAATCGATTACAAGATGGCCGCTCATATTCATCGATTTGGTGTCGATTCAATAGCGTCAATCCCTATTGACGGTGGTTCCCATGCATCTGACAGTTTAAAAATGTATTTATTTTATTACATTTATACTTATTTTATTAAAATTTAATACTAATAATAACATGTGATAAATAATTTACTTTATAATATTCAAATTTACAATTTTATTTCAGTACTTTTTAATTTTCATTCCTTCACTTACTTTATTTTTTACTAGCTTTATCCCGCAACTTCGTATGCGCTTAACTACCCTTCTCGTGGAAATTTCAGAAACTATACAACCAGACACCCACTGAAAGAACCTTTATACCAAGTATCACACCCACTCAAGGAATAAGTTTTTTTCATAAAAACTAAAAATCATATATTTCCCGTGCCCGTGGGAATTTTGGGATTTTTTTGTAGCACAACCAGTCACTCTTTGAAGAACCTTCATGCCAAGTATCACATCCGTACACTCAAGGAATAAGATTTTACATACAAACTAAAAAGTCCAACCCCTTCCCGTGGGAATTTCGGGAATTCCTTCCATAATACAAACAGACACTTATTGAGGAACCTTTATATCAAGTATCACATCCGTGCACTTAAGGGATGGGATTTTTTCATACAAACTAAAACATCATATATTTCTCGTTCCCTTGGGAATTTCGGGAATTCCTTTCATAACACAACCAGACATACATTGAAAAACCTTCACACCAAGTTTCACATCGGTGCACTCAAGGAATAAGATTTTTCATACAAACTAAAAAGTCCAACCCCTTCCCGTGGGAATTTCGGGAATTCCTTCCATAATACAAACTGACACATATTGAGAAACCTTTATATCAAGTATCACATCCGTGCACTTAAGGGATGGGATTTTTCATACAGACTAAAACATCATATATTTCTCGTACCCGTGGGAATTTCGGGAATTCCTTTCAGTAGTATAATATTGGGCATTCTAACCCACCAGTCGATCGCTTCGCTCTCGACCGTTCGCTTCGCTCACTCTGGTGGGTTGAATGCCCAATAATAGATTGGAGAGCTCCTGCAGTAATCTATAATGCTCCTCTCTGGTAGGGCAGAATACCCAATAATATTGTGAGGCAACGTAAATAGGAATACTATGTGTAATAATGAATTTTGTTCAAAAACTTACAGTTTCCATTTTGAAAGGATTGTTCGGCTTAATATCACTTCCACTGATTTTACTTTACTCACATAAAGTACGTAATATTCATTTATGTAAAATTCAGTCAGTGCCATATTTTTAAAACGTTATGTTTCACTAATCGTGTTACCAGAATAAGTTAAAGACACGCTTTCCCATTAAATCAAGATTCAGGTCAGATTGACTCATGTACATCATTTCACTGCTAACATAATCTGTGTCCAGGTTGGCTCGAACGAAGACACCTGAATTTCGAATTATAAAAAAATCAGATCAGATTGACTCGTGTCGTTCCACAGGATATCATTAAAGATACCAGTGACCAGGTTGGCTCGAAGACACCTGAGTTTTAAATTATCGAAATTCCGATCAGATTGACTCGTGTCGTTCCACAGAAAATGTTAATAGTTTTTAATTATGACATAGGCATCAGAATCTCAAATCAGGTTCACTCATGTCGTTTAACAAATAAAGTTAACAGTTAGTACGCGACTATGAATTATCTACTCGTTCTTTCACACTTCGCTTTTAACATAAATAAATATTACGCACAGAAAATATCTGATAATTAAATTGAACACAAAATCAGTAACCACCCTTTACTGACTAGATCAACGGAACGAATTAAATAAAATACACATACAGTAGGTTTTGTCGCTATGTAGAGTTGCCATGCACGAAAGAAAAATATGTCGTACTTTACCAAAAATTGCCGTAAATCTTTTTATGTTTTGTACTGATACTTAGATATTATTCTAAATTTAAATATGTATATATAATCAAACAAAGGTGTCTATGATATTTATTCACTTATAAGTATATTTTTTTAACAATTTATGTACCTACAGATATGGGAAAAATATTAAAAAACAAAGGCGCAGCTTAACGTAATGAAATTTCTTCTAGCTAAGCTGAGTATGGAAAGAAAATTTTCCATTTTTTATTATTTGAGTAGACATCACCATCTCCATTTGTTATATTAACGTATATATTGTGACATCCTTTTTACAATCTGAGATTTTTTTGTGAATGTAATATTAAATTATAGTTTAATATACACGATTAATCAAATAATCGTATGTATTCATGGCGAAATAATTTTACAGCAATTTATTATAATTTCTCAACATGGCAACATTAAATAATTGTTGAATAAGCATTCGCCGTACTTAGGCAGTAAGGTGCTGACAATATTTATTTCAACGTTGAAAACAACAAAGGGGATCTGGGGGTAATGTGGACTTCAATCACACGAAGTATAAAACATAAAATACTATGAGAATATATTTAATTCGTATTCATTGTTTTAAAATCAATTGACTTTGTTAAACAAACGAGTGCTAATGTTCTTTTTATTTAATACTATCTCTGTGTAACGCGGATTCATCCGCGCAATTTCAGATCCCGTAGAAATTTCAAGATAAAAAGTATCCTATGTGATATTCCAGGCTATACTATACTATACCCTATTTGTGTAAAATATTTCAGCCTTATCCACCAGGAAGTTTCAGCGTGACTGAGAAACAAACATACATCCATACAACAAAACATTCACATTTATTATGTCTAATAGTGGGAAGTTAGATGAACAAAGTTGATGACCGCTAGACATCCGTGTGAAATGAATCGACGACCGCTTACAAGTTTGGATGATTTTTAACTTTTTCACTATATCAAAAACACAAAGTTTATTCTCAAGTTTTGTAGACGATGCATAATATATAGGTAGCTAGAAATATTTTTGAAATACATAGAAGGTGTATATGTAGACACGTACCTACTTCAGTTTACCCCAATCTCCCTACTTATCGCCACCTTTGATGGAAGTTGTAGGACGTAATCAAACTTAGGATTTTTGTGATGTGAATAGAACCTACTTTTTATAACAATACATACCTATTAAACCTATTTATATAGCACCATCTAGCTGCAATCAAACTGTCCATGTATGGACACATACGTAATATGTTGACAAGTTGACAAAATTGAGACAAGTGCTGATACCCCTACGCCAAAATGTCTGTCGCCGTGGTTACTTATTGAAATGCTGAAAAGGTACCATCTAATATATCCTGGTAGGGATAATAGTCAAAGTACATTTATCCAGAACAGTCATAAACCTTTTCGCCTAGCCAATCTTAATATTGACTGTTTTGTATCAAGCAAACATATTTATACTTTTACTACAACATCGTTAGGTATTGCGTAAAACATTTAATGCAAGCAATTTTTGAAGCGGCGGCGGCGGCTTCATTAGAAGGATATCATATTTATTTTCAATTTTATGGAATCGTTTACATAGAAATGCTTAAAAAGTAATTTCATGCAGGGCTGCTACAAACAGGTCCATCACGACCGTGTACCTACGTACCTGATGAGGATGGTTATTCGTCTTAGAATAGTATTAATTTTATTGTATGATTTACTATTTAATGAAGTATGATGCGTATCTATCTATGTTTTCTTACTTGTTTTTTATTTTACATGCTGATGTTTTATTTTACGTATTGTTAAACGAATCTAGTAAAATAACAATATTAAGATATGTTGTGATAAAAAAATATATTGCTCTTTAAATTTTGTATTTTAAGCGAGCAAAGACATACGCGTACATCTAGTCATTTAATGCGTTTGACAACCCTTGTAAGTCTATCGTTTTTGTGTTGACTTGACGAAAATGACTGCATTTGATATTGAATTCTTCCAAGCGATCAATACACTAGCTGCTACAGACTACCTTGTGTCTTCGTTCCGTGCCGCTGCTACTCCGCTAACCGAGCCCGGTCCGCAACCGCTCCGCTGCTAAGCTGCTGTATCAAGAAAATAAGGTGTGCAAGATTTTCAATTGAATTAAAAATGTAAGTGACTATTAGTACTCTAGAGTCTTTAAATTTAAAATTTTAGTGAACAAAAGTGAAACTCCAAAAAATATTTTAAAAATGATTTTTGAAATATCAGATAGTTTAACAGATATCTAGTGTTTTATGTGCGTCTTCTTCGCTATGAGACATAATTCACCGTAGAATAACAGCATTTCATCTGAGTGTTGAAAAAAAATATTTAAAATTAAATTACTTTCAGGTCAGACTCCGAGTACGACGTCAACGTTGAGGCACAGAAAGCTACGAGTAGCAAGACAACGAAAAAAACAACATCTTCGCCAGCAAAAAAACGCAAGACCTCAAGCAGTAAAGACGTAAGGTAATTTTACAAATGTTATTTTTATTACTATAAGATCCTAAATTTAAAAAAAGTTACTTTGTATTGAAAACTAATTTATTAAGTAATTATGCCTGAGGTCCCAGGTTCGATCCCTGGAGAGGGTGGATATTTGTGTGATGAAATCATACATGTTTTTATGTTTATTTAAATTTATTTGTTATAGATTTATATAATTAATATGCTTGTTTATATGTTTATTGAGTTTATTTATCTGTTATCTTGTTTCCATAGCATAATTTCTTGACGAAACTTAACTCGGGCTAGATAATAAATATGCACATTCTGATATTTAAATATAGGTATGTTAATATATTTTTTAAGTTTATTCGACAAACTTCTTAATGAAATTTAGTTTTTAATGTTTGGCTTTTACATATTTATTTATTTTCAAGTTAATAATATCTGTTAGGCATTAGATTAACTTAAATCATTCAAACGCTATTCATACTTTTATTTAAAAATTATAATTACATACCCAGTATTGTAAGAAGTGTGATAAAACACATAACTAAAATTCTCTAATATTCTTACTAATATTCTCTCTTTTTAAATCTATTTCAGTCAACAATCACGTAATAGCAGAATGGTATTAAAGTTATATTTTACTAATAATGAAAATTTTTGATTTGTTACAGGAACAAGAAATCGGGGTATATAGACATATTTGGTCTGAGCGGCGAAGTCGAAGTCGAGGAAAGTAAGCCGACGAGTTTGTCGTCTTACATCCAGAACAGAGTCGCGAATGGGAGTCAGAAGCGCATCGCGAGCACCGACGGCGACTTCTACATAGAGCTGAAGGTGTATAATCGCGACGACGCCGAGTCAAGTGCCCCCGACGAGCGCTGGAAGAAGGCGCTTCTGCGCGTCAGCTGCTGTCTGGAGAACGAGTCCAGCCAATGGAAGAATTTGCAGCGTTTCGTCAAAGACGTAAATTTATTGTTTAAGGACTCAAGTCCAACTTTTTATAGCGATAAGTTGAACATTAATCGTGCATTTTAATTTTTTATGTTTTTTATATTATTTTTTCATTAGACAGGTATTTATAATATCCAATTCAGTAGTTTAATATATCCAATCTTAGTTTTTCAAGTCAGGTATTGTAGTATTAGTTCTTTACATTTTTTAATTTTGAAAATCATAATGCCTTTTTGTTCATATTGTAACATAACAGTTGAGAAAAGGCGATGGACAGGTCACTTGCGAAGCAATAATCATAAAAACAGTAGCAGTACAATCTACTGTCCAGGTGTGCAATTAGTTAGGTCTGCCTTCCGCGATCGCATTACTACATATAGAGTTCAGGCTCTGAAAGATAGTGAACTGAATTCTATTCATTCATTTTTTATCAACATCCGAACCAAAGTAAAAACTCTCTTAAATGAATCTTTAAAAAAACATAAAAGTATTAAAGTTAACTTTGAATTGTATTCAACTTTCATGTTGATGAAAGATGATAGGCAGGAAATGAAGTCATTTGCCACAAAAAACTTTTCTCTACATTTGAATTACGAATTTGACAAACTTTATTCAAATATTGTAAGTTACATAAAAAATAGTGTTGAAGAGTTTCAAGAAAGAGATAGTGGATGGTCGTTTTATCAAAATTCTCATTTTGAAATCAATATCAATAAATATGAGCCACTTAGGGGATCTACTTTTATTGACTTGCCTAAATTTATAAAAAATAAAAAGGCATGTTTGAATATTCAAAACAAAGACGAAAAGTGTTTCTTGTGGTGTGTTATGGCGGCTCTGTATCCTACACATAATCATCCTACGCGAGTTTCGTCCTATCCTCATTACAAAAATAAGCTTAACATTAATGGTATGAAGTTTCCTGTGTCTTTTTCTGATATTAGTATATTTGAGAAAAATAATCCTCATTTAAGTATTAACGTTTATGGTTTAAAGGATGATAAGTTTATTACGGGACCTTTATACAAATCAGAAAATTTCTATAAAAATGGTAAGCGTATTCATCTTTTGCTTATTGAACTAAATTCTTTATCACATTTTTGTTTGATTAAAAATTTATGTCGTCTCGTTAGGAATCAAATTACAAGACATCATGGCTCTTTGTTTTTTTGCGATACTTGTTTATTATTTTTTCCATCAGAAAGCGAACGGAATAGCCACGTCTGCGGAGGTGTAGTAACAGTGTTGCCTAATCAAGGATCGATTATTCAATTTAAAAACTTTGATCGCAAACAAAATATACCGTTTGTTATCTATGCAGACTTTGAAACCATGTTGCAGCCTGTACTTGGCTGTCAACCAGACCCCAACTTAGCGAGCACTACTGATTTACAACGGCATGTACCAGTTGCTTTTGGATATAATGTTGTTTGTTCTTTTGACGAATCTCAGAATAAATTCGTTTCTTATCGCGGTAAAGATTGTGTTTCAAAGTTTGTTACGCTTATCCAAGATGAGGCAAGAATAATTCATGAAAAATTAATCAAAACTAAACCAATGATTTTTACGGACATGGATGCTAAGAATTTTGACAGTGAAACACTATGTCACATTTGTGGTCACCTTTTGTGGTTCGACAAAGTTCGCGATCATTGTCGCGTATCAGGTAGTTATCGTGGTGCGGCTCATCAAATATGTAATTTACGATATAAAACACCACAGTTCATACCAATATTTTTTCATAACTTATCAGGTTACGATTGTCATCTCTTTATTAAAGAGTTAGGAGAAATACCAGGAAAAGTAAAAGTCATACCGAAAACTAAAGAAAACTATATATCGTTTGTTAAGTTTCTACTTGCAGAAAACGGTGAATTTATACAATTGCGTTTTACGGATTCGTTTAAATTTTTAGGAACAAGTTTAGAAAAATTAGCTAAAACAATGAACAAAGAAGATTTTAAGTCATTACACTCACATTTTCCTAATTATCGTCAATTTGATTTATTGACTAGGAAGGGAATATATCCTTATGACTATATGAGGACTTGGAAAAATTATTTCGAAAAAACGTTACCCCCTAAATCATGTTTTTTTAACTCGCTTACTAATGACGAAATATCAGATAGTGACTACAAACACGCAAAATCTGTGTGGAATGTTTTTCAAATAAAAGATTTAGGCGAATATACTGACTTATACCTAAAAACAGATGTACTTTTACTGACGGATATTTTTGAGAAATTCCGCAAAACTTGTAAAAACCATTATCAACTCGATCCAGCGTTTTATGTTACCGCGCCCAGCCTTTCGTTCGATGCAATGTTATTAAAAACAGGGGTACAGCTTGAACTACTTGATGATTTGTCAATGATTCGAATGATTCAAAAGGGTATAAGAGGAGGATTATGTATGTGCTCTCACCGATATGCTAAGGCTAATAACAAATATATGCCTGACTATGATTCTTCAAAAGAGGAATCATTTATAGTTTACTTAGACTGTAATAATTTATATGGGTACAGTATGAGTCAAGCTTTACCGTACTCTAAATTTAGATTTTTAAACAATTCTGAAATAGATAAGCTTAATATTTCAGAAATTAAGGATGATGGTGAGTATGGTTACATACTTGAAGTCGATTTACTGTATCCTGAACATCTGCATAAAGACCATAACGATTTACCATTTTGTCCTGAAAAATGTATACCACCTGGCGGTAAAAATAGTAAACTGATACCTAATTTATTTAATAAATTTAATTATGTAATTCATTACATTCACTTAAAAAAATGTTTGGAGCATGGGTTAGTTTTATGCAAAATTCATCGTGTCATATCATTTCGACAAAGCGCTTATCTAAAAAAATATATAGACCTAAATACTAACCTGCGTCAAAACGCAGAATCAGCTTTTGAACAAGATTTTTTTAAACTCTTGAACAATTCTGTGTTTGGTAAAACTCTTGAAAATAACGAGGCTCGTGTTAACGTACACCTAGTAAATGTGTGGACTGATACTAATAATAAAACTAAAAAAAAATTAAGTGCAAGCAAATTAATTTCAATGCCTAATTTTCACAGCGTATCGGTATTTACTGATAATCTGGTCGCTATCCAAATGAAACCAGATCAAATTGTGTTAGATAAACCCATTTATATAGGGTTTTCTGTTCTAGAATTATCAAAAGCACATATGTATCATTTCCATTATAACATCATAAAGCCTTTTTATGAGGACCGCGTTCAACTGTGTTATACCGATACAGATAGTTTCATATACATTTTAAAATGTAATGATTTTTACAAAGATTTGAAAAATACATTTTTAAATTTCATCGACACAAGTAATTTCAATCAAAACAATCAATATAAACTTCCTCTTATGAATAAAAAAGTACCAGGATTATTTAAAGACGAAATGAGTGGACAATTGATATCACATTTTGTGGGATTGAGATCTAAGCTATATTGTGTTAGAACCTTAGACAAAGTCATTAAAAAAGCCAAAGGTATTAAATCTAATGTTATTCGACAGCTAAAATTATCAGATTATGAATCGGTACTTATAAACAGTAATGTAATACGTAAAAAAAACATTCTATTCAGATCTCTACAGCATGAGATATTTACTAGAAGTGTAAATAAAATTGCACTATCAAATAATGATGATAAGAGATTAATTTTACGTGATAAAATATCAACTATCGCTTGGGGTAGTTCTTACATATTATAACGGTTTGGATTTATCTGTCACTAGCTGTTTGACGCGGTTTTACCCGTGTAATTTCTAATGTGTTATTCCAGACTACAATCTATCTCTGTACCAAATTTCATTAAAATCCATTTAATAGTTTTTGTGTTAAAGAGTAACAAACATCTACACATCCTCACAAACTTTCGCATTTATAATATTAGTAGGATTTGTGTTAATTTTAAGTATCTTTAATATTATACTTAATTAAATAAAATAGTAAAAATGTGCACAAATTTGGTGCAAATCGATTTTAAATTGATGATGAAAACTTAATAAATTGGGTTAAAAAACTTACGGTGTGGATATTATATTTATCTGTCTTTGTGTTAATTTTAAGTATTTTTAAGATTGTAATTAAATAGAATTGTAAAATTGTACAAATTTGATGAAAATTTATTTTACCTAAATTGATAATGAAAACTTAATAAATTGGGTTAAAAACTTTGTTGTTTTATTTAGAATTGAACCTGCTTCTTTTAATATTTAGTAAAAATAAATAAATTATTTTGGACACCATTTTCACACAACGCCATCTAACCTTGAACTAAACAGAGCTTGTTTTATGGGAACTAGACTAAGGTTAGAATACTTAAATACTTTTTGTATTTATTAGAAAAACAACCAGACCCATAAAAAATGTCTGTTTATTTTACTAACATTTGGCACCTGACGGGAATCGAACCCGCGCCGCGTATCCCGTGTATAAGCCAGCGATTCGCTCACTACGTCACGGAGACCATCGCAGAGTTATGTTTTTCAAATAAGTATATCGCAATTAATTTAGCTCGGTAACTATGAATATGCTGATTTAAGACTTTTGTAATCATGTTAGAACTTGATTCACTAAAGTGAGTAAACATAACGCTCATGTTATTGAATAGTGCAAAATAAGCATCTACTTATTGTTATTCGTCGTCGATCTGTTTTTTTGACATACTTAGCGACATTCTAAAGGTGATAATTGAAGGAGCTACATTGTCACAAATTTTTGATTTCAAAAATATATAATAATGTCAAATGAAGACAGCTATTTATTTGAACAATGTGCTCAAGATCCTCTTGCTGATTTTGATGTAATGTATCCGGACCTGGCTAAACAACATCGGGAGCCAAATCACAAAAGATCAAAACGTCAAGCTGAATGTCAAGAAGTTAGAGTTCCAATGAAAAGGAAACAACGGTTTCTAAAGGAATCCTCCTACGTGTGCAGCAACGAAACTAGACGAGGAACCCGTCTTATAAGAGTTGAAGTCGTGGACTTGGAAAATAATAGTGCAGTGCAAAGTGGAAGTGACAATGAAAAAGTACTTTACAGTGCGCAGTACATAGTCGCGGATAATTTTAATCCTATTATGGAGCAAACCGAACACTTAATAAAAAATATTTGTAAAAAAATATGTGATGATAATTTATAAAGATATGTAAGTAGGTAATTAAATTAAGCACTTTTAAGTTAAGTTATTGTATTGTTAATATAGCATAAAACTTTCTGTTAGAATTTTTAAGAATATACATTTTACTGAATTTATTTTGAGTTTACTTTACTAACTACTCAATATACCTACATCTACGAAAAATAAAACACATCAATAATTTGCTTCTTATACATTTATTATAATTTATTGAGTACATTTTTTTTTCTTTGAAGTGATTATGCACTTTATAGTGCTCAAATATATTTTTTAAGAAATTTAAAACATAGAAAATAAAATCAGCAATCCCAGTCGGGTCAATCGATTTTATTATCTATGTTTTTAATTTCTTTACATTTATTTATGTGTTTGAATTGATTCTACAGTAGACATAATCATTAATTAAAACTAAAAATTTTATTTTTAATAAAATATATGATACTTGTATACCTTAAATAAATCCAAGTAAATTTTAAATTAAAAATTAATCAAATAGAGAAAAAGTATACATATAATTCTCATAATACCATTTTTTTATGCACAGTACGTTATTTAAAGCACATTGTTTGAAATGGTATACACAATTATAGTTTTCATTTGGTTCACAATATCTTTTATGTAATTGTAACAAGTTGGGGCATCCTTTTTCGCCTATGTCAAGCACTTTACAATCACTGCAAAGTTCTTTAATCCATTTATTTTTTTCCAATCCTTTGGTTAAAATTTTTTTGTTTACTAGATATGGTTTAATAATGCGTTTAAATTCTCTATAGTCAATGTATCCTTCACTCCAACGTACTCCTCGGTTTTTTTCCAACCAAATTACTTGTCTTTTCTCAGGATTCGTTAAATTATTAAATGGATACGGAGGCTTCACTAGAAATGTTTGTGTATATTCTTTTGACGCTATTGCAATTTCTTTTATGATAAAGTTCTTTGTTAAGTCTAGAAATCCTTGAACATCAACGATAATTATATCAGATTTCATGATATTTTTTTCACAATATTGCTTAATGGTTTATACTCGATAATACAATCGTTTAAGATAAGGCAATAAGCTGTTGTTTGATCTGGTATTTCTGAATTACTTTCTAATTCAACCCTTATGTTCACTACTGGTCCTGATTTTAAATTATCACTTTGCCTTGAACAATCAATTACAAAAAGTGGAGCTCTAGTCTTGAATTCTTGTAATCCCAACAAGGGTTCTGATCTATGACCGTAGTAAGACTGTTGAAATTTAGCGTATTGTTCATATAATAAAGCATATTGTTCTTTAGAAAAATATACATTAAGGCTTTCGTAAGGATAGTAGGTAGAATTAAGGAAAACTTTAACGTCACGTAAATCACATTCATCAAACTGAGACATGTCTTTGAGAACATTATTTTTTCTATTAGTTTGCAAACCTATGATTACATATCTTGGTTTCTCTATTTGAGACGATGTTTTAATAGACCAAGTATGTTTAGTAGTTTTTGGTAGTAAAGGATATTCGTACAAATCCCAATTTCTGAACGTTAATCGAATAGATCGATCTTTCTCCAGTAACTTTAGCAAATTTATTTTTTCTTTGTCGGATACTTTGACATGTGGAACTCGCCAAACAATTTTGTGTATTTCAATATCATGTAAAAATTCACCGGTGTTAAGTTTCAAGGCATTCTTGTTGTTATTACTTCGAAGAAGAACTAACTCATGCTTGCAATTCATAATAATGTTTTTGTAATCTTCAGCAAATCCCATAATATTACATAAAGGTATAGAAGCTGAGAAAGGACCACTACATTTAGTTCCATTGAGGTCCCAACACCAAGCTTTAGCCATTTTAGCTTCATTTTCATTAAAAGAAACTAAAGATTTAATGGTTGTAGTTATACCGCAGTTTTTAACCTTATCGATTTCAACTCCATTCAACTCATAACGAATGTCTTGAAACAAGTAAAGCAATGCATTATTCGTGAGTTGTATACTTGTGATGGTTGTTTTGTTATCGTTATTTTGCACGTACACGGTTCCTTCCAAATACAATGTGCTGGCCGAGGGCAGGACGTACAGATCTTGCTGATTAATTGGGATTCGAATTTCATCATTATTGTTAAAACTTGTTCCATATGGTTTGTAGGAATGATATTCAATGCTCTCGATGGACGTGTCGTAGACTGGCGAATTCGTTATGTTTAGGATACTCATTTTATCAATCCAATAGTTTTAAGAAACTCTATATTTTCAACAGTTAATTTTATTTTCTTTTTACGATGTGCTGCTGTTTTACGGGTGATTGATTTGTGACTGATTGAATTAACTTGTGTAGGGGTATATTTATTGTAACTGTAGACCTCTGATGGGGCTGGTTTTTGAACACAGTTTTGCTCGAATCGATGATTAATACTAGAGCGGTAGTCAAACATTTCTTTTCTTAATATGAAGATATAATTGAATTTCTTCTCCTCGTAAATTGACTAACTCACTTTTCGCATCAAGTATTCTTATAGTTATGTTATTAATATCACTTTGATTCACGGGAAAATAAATTATATTTTTAGGTATTTCGATAATCCTATAGCCAGGTGGTACGTTAGGCGCGAATTCATGTATTATATGACTAGGATGCCCATTGATGTAGGAACCGCTTATTATATCACATTCGACTCTTACCACGGTTGTCGATAAAATATTAACTGGCAATGATGATTCGTGTAATATATTGGCTTTTAAGGTCTCACTTTTAAATCCTAAAATTGATCCGAGAGAATTCTCCTTTTCAAAATGAACATCTTTTGTACTATACAAAAATGTTTTCAGTGTATTATTATTGCAGAAAAGTTTTAATGTGCAACCTGATAAGTTATTTTTTATGTAATCACAAATATCTTGAAATTCATATGCTCCTTCTGGTAATACTACGACTTGATTAGTTCCATAGTGAAATTTATTATTACTCGTATCTATGTTTGGAATAGAGTTAAAAGTAGATAAATATAAAAGAGCGCACTCATATTCACCATCTAATTGTAAGCTGGGAGAATATGATGTTAACAGAATTGGCTTATTGCCTGATATTGACAGCGTAAATGACATTATAGGTATGATAAAAATAAATCAAATACATCTTAATTTATACATTTTTTATTCCAAAAACTTTGTAAAAATTTTAAACAAAGGTGTCCGCAAATAATAGTATTAAATGGTTGGTATCTTTTGTAGTTATAATATATATTAAAATTCTTTAAATATTTTATTAATTCTTGAGGTGGTTTCAAATCACCGTAACTATCAAAGTATTCACAGTAGTCTTTATATTTAATATAGGCCACCCAATGTGTTCCAACATTCTTAGCATCATCTAAATTAACTATGCCACATTCAATTCGATTCACCTTTTTGGGCAAGTTATTTCTCATAAATACCCCTCGAAAGTATGGTATGCAACGTTGAGCAAATTTTTTAATATCGACGTTAGTCAAAGCTCGAATAGGTAGCCTATTATTCAGTTTTTTGGACATTTTACGTAAATACCGTGACCATTCTTATAAGGTTTAACATACAACCCTTTTCCTATATTAATCGGTTCGGTTGGATTATGACGAGAAGTATCTGCTAACGATTTTTTAGCTGCAAGGTAGTCATTAACAGTTTTTGCAATGGCTGAAGCACCTCCCGCTAAACTACCCAATGCGGATAGCCCAGCAAAAATAGGTATCAAAGGTAAAATACCTCCTGATTTTGGAACAGGTATCACTCGTGGGATGCGAGTTCTATTTGTTTTGCAAGCCAATTTCTTTGCAGCTGTATAAGCATATTTTATAGCAGTATTAATGTTCTTATTTTTCAATTTTTTAATACCACGACGTAGCTTGGAAACTATCGATTGAAACTTTTTAACACCAGCTCCAGCTTTTATTTTTGTTTTCATAGTTTTATTGACTAACCACGATGCAATCTTTTCACCTTTGCTTGCATTTGGCGAACGAAGTCGATTTTTAGCTTGCTTCATTAGTTCAATATCTGCTTTGTTGCGATCGTCTCTGCTACTAAAATTTGTGTAAGCAATATCGTGCTGTTTACAAGCTTCGTCCAATAAATTAATACCTTTATCTCCTCGAGCTAAACGTTTTTTTAACTTAGTACCTGGCCCACAGAAGTTGTATCCAGGTAAATGTAGCTCTATTGGTAGATTATCAATCAATGTATTAACAAGTCCACCTCCTTGCATAGTTGCTATTACAATAATGATATATTTGTATCCACTACATTCTTATACAATTGCATCTTTATCTATCCAACTATTTTCGTTTTCACTCAATCCTAACCATTTGACTAATAATTTACTACCTCTTTTTTTAATAATTTTTTCAATTAAGTAAATGTTTGGATATTTGGTTTTTTGCAATTCTTGTTCGTAGAATGAACCAGATATTATTTGCTGGTTTTGATCTTTAATATAATATGTAAACGGACATGTTTTGTTTATCTTTGAAATCGTAAATACTTCAGTTGACCAGTTTGGAGTGAAACCTTTTTCGAAGCAGCCCTTGTATTTGCTTATTCTTACATAATCACCAACTTTGAATTTAGGTTTGTTAATAACATTACATTTTAGCGATTTATTTATGTTACGTAATACATTTAAAGCATTCGTAGAATTAACATCAATCGGTTTGTATTGAGTTGTACGGTGAACAGTATTATTATAGGATACAACAATATCTTTCAGCGGTTTACCTAACCATCTATAATTTCCTGCTAGATTGAAGTATTTGTATAGTTTGTTTTTAAGAGTTTTGATAACCCTTTCAACAATAGAAGCCTTTTTAGTAGAAAACGTGGAATAATGGTTAACCCCATGAATCTTCATAAGTTTTTTGAATTCATCGTTGTAAAATTCTTTCCCAAAGTCAGTTTGCAAATTTTTAGGAATATTACCAGTATTGAATAATTTTTCAAACACCTTAGAAATTTCTTTCTTACTTTTAGTTTTTGCAGGAAATGCCCATACAAATTTTGTAAAACAGTCAATTATAATTAATATATAATTATGGTGATTATTAAACGATGCAATGTTCCTTATATCAATTAAATCAGCTTGCCATAATTCATTTATGTCTCTAAGCATTACATGTCGACGTTGAAAGTTCTTTCTAGCTTGTTTATGAATTTCTTCAACTACTTGCTGTTTACTCATGTTTAGTTAATGATTGAATGAGGGATTGTATTTCAGACTTAGTATAATATTCTTTTAAGTAATTTGACATCAACGTGGCAACATTCTTTCTAATGGTATTTTTTTCGTGTAACAATTGTTCTTGAGTGCAGTAATTTCCAAGTTTTTCATCAACATAATGCTTATTCACAGCATCATTAGGTTCTGATGGGGATTGCATACCTTTGATTATTGAAGATTCTAGGTTAAGTACACCATTTTCTAATTTTACTCCTTTGTTTGACTCAATAGTTTTATTCAGTTTATCTATTAAACTATCAACATATTCCTTATTAACAGCATGGTCACCTGATTCTGGTAATGGAAGACCCCTCAAGTGGTTTGATTTTAGATCAATATCGCCTGTTTCTGTCTTTTTTAATATGATATCAAAATCAAATAATTCTGACATACGTAAGCGTTTGTGAACATGATGCCCAAATTTATCTATATTCATAATGATCAGCTTTGATTTGTGTGAATGATATTAAGATACTGTTGCAAATTATATTTTTTTAGTATTTATATACTAAATAATTGTACCATTTTCTTTTAATTCTTCTATTATTGAAATAATTTCATTATCTAATCCAGTATTGCCAGCTTGTTTTGAAGCAAACAAAAGTTTCAGACGTGTTACCAGTTCATTAGGGTCATCCCAATATATGTAATCAGTATTTTTTTTCACTACTTTCTTGAGAGTTAAACCTTTGCCGGTTAAAATTTTCTTATTTTCAGACAATGACGAAAATAGTGGTTTTATAACGTTTAAATATTTTTGACCTTTATTACTTTTGATTGGTTTGGCAGGATCATATTCTCGACGATGGGCATTTGTCTTTAGAAGAATTGATTTATAGTTCGATAAATCTTCTTTATTTACCAAAGACATGATAGGGTCTTTACTAAATAATAATTCATTCATCCCAGGAGTTCTTTTATATTCTTGACCCTCAATTAAGATAGAATCTTTGTTAATGTCAATAGGCATTTGACCTATATATGGCTTGCCGTTACTAGCTCGAATACCAAACGGTATATCATGAAATTTTTCTGAAGATAACGACCAACTGGATGTTTCATTACTATCAGTAGTTGACTCATATGAAGTGTCACATTCTTCAACTTCTGAGTTGTGAGCTTCATCACCACTGTTATAAGGTTCATTAATTGATAAAGTAGTATCATGTTTAAAATTCTGACCAATTTTACTATAATCCAGAACGTTTGGTTTCTCTGATGGGTTAAAAATTTTAGTATTTTTCTTATTTTCATTAGCAATGTGATGAAGAGGAGACGTGATAGGTTTAAAAACTGATTGCAAAATCATTTCATTGTCAGTTTCTGAATCTCGCAGTAGTTTAACTTTCCTTTTAACCGCTTCAGATGCTTTAATAATCTGTTCCTTAATTTCACGTTCCATTGTTAAATATGAGAGGTTGTATGTTAGAAGGCTTTTGAAACAATGAAGTGTTCGAAATCCTTACATCCATATTTAACTAACTCATTAATCCAACTTAATAAATGTGTCAAATGATTTTCTGTAACCACCATTATTTTTATCACAATCTTTATTTATAACTAAATAATTGAATGGTTCAGCCCACACTTTTGAACACATTTCACGAAATAATACCCAAGACATATCAGTATTAACATGATCATCATAAACATGTCTCAAATTTACGTCATCTTGCTTAAAAAGAACAATTAAATTAGCGTTATCTCTCACTAGCTGTTTTGGAATTTTGGTGTATGTTTGATTTATATAAAAGCAATCAATATACTTATGTCTGCCCAATGCAAAGTAATCTCTAATATTGTTTTGTTTCTCAGAAGCTACGTCATCAAAAATAAATATTGAATTGGGTTTAGCCTCTTGTGGACTCAGGACTTCTTCATTAGCATGGTATTTTAGGTAGGTTACATAAGGGGTAATTTTTAAAACATTTTCTAAAAAAGCGTATTTTGGTTGATACAACGTTTTTGAATAAACATACACATTTTTAAATCGTAATCCGTTGTCATGTAAGAGGAGACCAATAACTAAATTAGTTTTTCCGCAGTTAGACGGTCCACAAACTAAACAACGTATTGTGTTGGGAAGTAAACTACCATGCCGCGATACGGGGTTTTTGGTTTCGCAATAAATATTTCTTAATGTAAGCGATTCAGGTTGCTTTTCAAATCTCATTTTGTTCTAATTAGTATGACATGCATAACGAAAGTAAGTATAAAAGAAGCCTCAAAGGGTTTATATGTGATTGGACGAGTCGCGATATTAGATTACACGAAAAGAGGCATTATAGATTACTGCAGGAGCTCATTACTGCAGGAGCTCTCCAATCTATTATTGGGCATTCAACCCACCAGAGTGAGCGAAGCGAACGGTCGAGAGCGAAGCGATCGACTGGTGGGTTAGAATGCCCAATATTATACTACTCCTTTCATAACACAACCAGACACACATTGAAAAACCTTCACACCAAGTTTCACATCGGTGCACTCAAGGAATAAGATTTTTCATACAAACTAAAAAGTCCTATATTTCCCGTTCCCGTGGGAATTTCGAGAATTCCTTCCTTAGTGCACCCCTACATCCCCTAAAGAATGTATGTTACAAATTTCAGCTCTCTACGCCCAGTAGTTACGGCTGTACGTTGTCTGTCAGTCACTTAGTCACTCAGTACCTCAGTCACTCAGTCAGTAACGGAACAGTTTTATATAATATTGATTATAAAAAGTTTGCGCAAAATGGAATATGAGAACTAACACGAAAATCACTTGAAAAGTATTCAACTATAGTATCCTTCGTATCCTGGAGGTAGTTATTGCACTCTGTTATTATTGTATGTAAGTATTGTATTATGTTTCACGGCTTAATTCTTTGCGATTTAATGTTAACATGTTGTAGTAGTACTTCCAAGCGTCAGCCTTGCACGGTTTTCAGAGACACGTTTTTTTATTTTTTTTATTTGGCAACCCTGATCCCCGCTCTTGAACTCCTCTCCACTTACTTCCTCTCATCATCCCTCCTCAATAATCATTCTGTATTTCCGTGCTCAAGCCTTCACACGTGCGTCTATAATTTATTACTTAAATTAAACGTTAAACAGTTTGTGTTATAGTTTAAAAATTTAAATCTCAACTTATTATTTGTCGTTCGTAAAAATGGTGAAAAGGAAATATGAAGACATCGAGACCATACGCAAGAAGATCAGAAAACTGGAAAAAAAGCTTCAAAAGAAGCAAGTGCCAATTGAAATTTGTACCTTATCACTATCCATGGCTCTTTACATCGCATAATTGCGTTACGAATCCTTATTCGAAAACAAAGTTCAATGATCTTTATCACTGAATTTGAATGAGCCGAGTTTAAAACTCACAAATTTACCTAGTAAGAATCTTTATTCGAGACGATGGTAAATGTCATTGTTTAGTGATCATTATCGCTAAAATGACTTTTCGAATCCTTATTCGAAAACAAAGTTCAATGATCTTTATCACTGAATTTGAATGAGCCGAGTTTAAAACTCACAAATTTACCTAGTAAGAATCTTTATTCGAGACGATGGTAAATGTCATTGTTTAGTGATCATTATCGCTAAAATGACTTTTCGAATCCTTATTCGAAAACAAAGTTCAATGATCTTTATCACTGAATTTGAATGAGCCGAGTTTAAAACTCACAAATTTACCTAGTAAGAATCTTTATTCGAGACGATGGTAAATGTCATTGTTTAGTGATCATTATCGCTAAAATGACTTTTCTAATCCTTATTCGAAAACAAAGTTCAATGATCTTTATCACTGAATTTCAATGAGCCGAGTTTAAAACTCAAAAAGAAGAATGGCAAGGTCCCATACATTGTCAGTACCGCTTTTATTTCACATAGCATTCACGTACCTCAAACTTAATATGTGCGTTTTATTGCTTAGATAACCTAAAAATTACAGGAATTTATAGTCCGTCTTTTTTAACATGGCGTCGTATTTTGAAACCATTACATTACATAAGCAGGTATTAACCAATCCAGAGGTTTGAAATGGGGTGGCGGCGCGGGCGGCTTAATTCAAGTTTGACAGTAGGACTTTACAACTATTATTTTTTATTGCCGGGAAATTAAAAAATGTGCTTTCGGCAAGTTTAATTTGATTTTATTGTATTTCTAAATATTCCCGACAACTATCACAACAATAAATGTTGGAAAAAACGTGTCTCATATTGACCTATTAACTACATATAGCCCAGTTTTGATACGCTTGAAAACTCTAAAATTAAGTGATACCGTGGCCGCCAATCCCCTTTACCTAATTCGAATCTTTATTCGAGACTATGGAAAATTTCTTTGTTTAGTGATCATTATCGCTAAAATGACTACCCTACTTTTTGCATTTTATGCTCGTAGGTGCTAAAAACACTTCTTTCGAATTATTATTCGAGACGCTGACTACTTTCGTCTTTTCAGTGCCATCTACCTCAAAACATCCACCAGTAGATGATGTTGAGGATATAGAATTGGATAGCGATATCTTAGAGATGTTGGGAGATGCTCCTAAGATTGCTGAAGAACTAGGAAAACCTTTACATAAGGAAATTTCAACCCGGTGCGGTGGTCTGAAATCCTTTTAAAGGGACTACCCAAAGAGACAAGAGATAAAATCCTAGAGGATTATCTTATTCCTAGTAATTGTCAACTACTCCTTGCCCCTGCTCTGAATCCGGAAGCAAAAGTGGCAGTTATCGAAGCGGTCTCTAAACGGAATTCCTCCCTCATGTTTAGGCAAAGACAAACTGGTGTGGCTATAGCAGCTCTGGGAAGAGCTACCGAAACACTCGTAGGATCATCTTCATTAATACCATAGAAGCAACAAATAAGCAATGGTGCCATCTCGAAATGTACTTATATTGAAGGACAATTTTTATCCAGTATATTTCTTGTACCTAAGCCTAATGGTGATAAAAGGTTTATATTGAATTTAAGAAAGTTAAATAAATTTGTACTTGCTAGTCATTTTAAAATGGAAGATTACAGAACAGCGTCAAAATTATTAACTGAAAACTGCTGTAGACAATAGACTTAAAACATGCATACTTCTTTGTTGCGACAAATGAAGCTCACAAAAAATATCTTCGATTCAAATACAACAATATATTATATGAATTCAATTGTTTACCGTTCGGCCTTTGTACCGCACCTCTCGTGTTTACTAAATTAATGAAACCAGTTATAGAATACCTGCGTAGTCGGGGTATGATTTCAGTTATTTATTTAGATAACATTTTTTTATCGGAAAGACTTACTCGGAGTGTGTCACTAATGTATCTACAACTATAGATCTATTACAGAGCTTGGGTTTTTTGATTAACCTTTCAAAAAGTTGTTTAATACCTAAACGTGAATGTAAGTTCTTGGGCATCACTTTCGACTCAAAGCAGATGATTTTAAAACTACCCGAGGAAAAGAAAATAAAATTGAAAGATTTTATAAATAGATTTCTTTGTATAAAACGATGCAAGTTACGCGAATTCGCTAAACTCATTAGTTATTTAATTTCCGCATGTCCAACAATAACTTATTCGTGGTTATATACAAAAAAGCTTGAACAATATAAATATAATTGTTTATTAAAAAAAAATCCAAACTACGATCAGACAATTGATATCTTAATTACCCTACATGAAGAATTATATTGGTGGTTAGGAAACATAGATATAGGCCATTCATCACTCAAACCGAACAACTTTGTTTTAGATTTTTTTTCTGATGCCTCCTCTACGGGATGGGGAGCGTATTGTGATACAGTTAGATGTTGTGGATATAGGAAAGACAACGAAACTTCTTGTCATATAAACGAGTTGGAACTAAAAGCAGCCTTTCTAGCTCTGAAATGTTTCACCAAAGAATTATCTAATTGTGACATCTTATTAACAGAATGGGCAGTATTCAATATGATCACCTAGATTATATATCTAGAAGTATGTGGAAATGGTGCGAAGAACGTAGAATAATCTTATTCGCTTCTTACATCAATACTAAAGATAATTGAGAGGCAGATTCATTACGAGTATCTCGAAAACAGTTCGAGGATACAGAGTGGGAATTAAATCAAATTGCATTTAATGAAATAGTTCGCAACTTTGGTATGCCAGTATTGATTTGTTTGCAAAAAGATGCAATACTAAGTGTAAACAATATGTTTCGTGGAGAAATGATCCCGAAGCATGTGCTGTTGATGCCTTTACACTGCCATGGACCAATATGTTATTTTACGCCTTTCCACCATTCTCGCTTATAGTAAAATTAATGCAGAAAATCATTTGTCATAAGGCAGAGGGTATTGTTGTGGTGCCATATTGGCCAAGTCAACCTTGGTTTTCTATGTTTAAAAAGTTGTCTGTTTCAATTTTTTTGTATTTTGGACCAGATATTGACCTTCTAACATCTCCTTTCAGTAGATTGTAGATTGTGTACACAAGAATCTACGCCTTGTTGCCGCGAAATTATCAGGCAAGCATTACTAAGGAAATATTTATCGAATAGGTCAGTAGATATTATGCTAGCTTCGCTTGCAAATAATACTTACAAACAGTACGATGTTTGCATAAAATCTTGGATAATTTACTGTAGATTACATAATTATGATTATTTTAATGCTTCTATTCCAATTGTAATACATTTTTTAACCGATATTTTTGATAAAGGCGCTAAATACGGGACCATCAATTCTTACCGCTCTGCCTTATCTCTTTTGTTAGGTAATAGCTTAAATGATGATCGAGTCAAACGTTTCATGAAGGGTGTTTACAAGTTGAGGCCCACCAATCCAAAATATAATACTTCTTGGGACCCAAACATAGTGTTAAATTATTTGGCCACTCAATGGCCAAATGAAAGCCTTAGTTTAGAAGATTTCTCTAAGAAACGCTGGTCTGCTAGGTTTGGTGACAGCGCAAAGAGTACAAACATTTTCTCTCATTAAAATAAATAATATAACTCAAAACAGAACAGAAATCTTAGTTAAAATACCTGACTTAGTAAAAACTTCAAAACCAAACTCCTTTCAACCCCTTCTAAGGCTACCATTTTTTCATACAAATCCTGCAATATGCCCTGCCAGATGCATTTTAGATTATATAAATAAAACGAGTGGTTTACGTAGTTGTGACACTTTATTTATTAGCCACAAAAGACCTCACTTAAAAGTTTGTCTCAAACTTTGAGTCACTGTATCAAATATACTTTACAACGCAGTGGCGTGGACACATCAGTGTTTAGCGCGCACAGCACGCGCCATGCGGCCACTTCCACTGCTAGCAGAGTCGGTGTCAATATTGATGTCATACGGAAAACCGCAGGATGGAGTAATACATCCTCAGTATTTGCCAAATTCTACAACAAAGAAATTGTATCGGATGCCAATCAATTTGCAACTAGTATTTTATGTAACTCCTTAGAATAAATAGATGTATATTTGTGATTTATTACTGTTGGTTATACTCTAACAATACAGTTTTACTTATACCTATACTGCAAAAATAATTCACATTAAAATACTCTGAACATCCTACAACATGTTAACATTAAATCGCAAAGAATTAAGCCGTGAAACATAATTAAGGATCAAACGAACTTACCAAGTGAAGTTCGATCACAATTATGTGAACGGCTTAATTCGAAGCGATTGATATAAACCCGCCCAAACAGTATTCCTTTAAAGTAATATCACCCACCCATAATTAATGTGAATTATTTTTATGGGTACTACCTAGGAACTTTAGCTCTAAACAAAATGATTATTGAGGAGGGATGATGAGAGGAAGTAAGTGGAGAGGAGTTCAAGAGCGGGGATCAGGGTTGCCAAATAAAAAAAAATAAAAAAACGTGTCTCTGAAAACCGTGCAAGGCTGACGCTTGGAAGTACTACTACAACATGTTAACATTAAATCGCTTCGAATTAAGCCGTTCACATAATTGTGATCGAACTTCACTTGGTAAGTTCGTTTGATCCTTAATTTCACCTAGGTAAAGATCACTAATTGGATCACATTTTTTTTGTATTTTCAATTCTGAACTATCGTAAATAACAAAGTGTAGATAAAAATAGTTTAAAAAAAACCTTCGCGTCTATGTATACAAGGTTTAATTTCGCAAACATGATATGCGGTTTGTTCCCCAATGGTGCTTCCTTCTGAAAGCTTATCGTATTGGATTTACATAATTGTGACGAGCACTGCATGTTATGTTCGAGGCTTCGAGCCAAGGAGTATGGCCGCAAACTACAGTAACTGAAATGTTCTACCATTACAACGCGTCTTTGAGATTCATACATTAAATCAGCTGCTGAGTTAACCCCATTAAGGCACTTTGTTTTCGAATCGAGGAAGAGCAACCTACGCGTAGATACGTATATGCGCTATCTGAAAAAAAAATTTAAACGAATTTTACTTGTAAGATTTGAAATTAACCTAATACCTACCTAACTTTTGAGGTTTTTTTTTTTATTAGTGACTGTTTGCGCCTGTAGTTTAGGTATTTCGCATATTTTTTATAATTCGCCGTATTTTGCAATAGATTCTCTGATCTGCAGGCCCTACCTACCCTGACTTTGTCCCTTTCCCACTCATCCTTATGTGTGAGCGAGACGATAGACGCAGACGCAGCGACAGCAACTAGATAGCTGTCAAAAGAAAAATATCTCACTTGCTCATCTTCGTTTTACTTATGGCGGACGCGCCCTTTTGCTTCTAATTTTTATTACCAAAGTACTTTTAAGAGTGTTGAGTTTCCCGAGAAAGAAGAAGCAGCTGCCAAGGAATTATCAGGTCAGTCTCGCTCCTCTTTTTTTCCTATTTTTTTCCGCAATAATAATTACTGCAGTATCACAGAACCCTCGCGCACACATTCGTTGGTCCTTCGAGCCGGATATATTGATAATTAGTATAGCAGTATATTATTTTAGCAGCTTATTATTTTAGCAGTAATCGTATCTTAAATAGATATATTATTCCAGGTCTAGAATTTTCTACATAGATTTCGTAATTAACCACGCGCTCGACACCCTTAGTAGGTTAGGTTATACATACCGTTCTTATTTGGCCGGTTAACTTTTGTACGCATCGCATTGATTTTATATCGTATTTATTCGCATTTTACTGGCATATTCGCATCGTATAACTAAGTTTAATCGCTATTTATATTGTTAGTAACTAAAGTTAATAGTTTATTCGCACCTACTCAGTACTTTGGTTTGGGCAATACGCAGTCGCACTATTGAACGAAATATCATCTCATATAAATAATGCGGTTTTTCATTTGAAATTAATGATTAACTTGGATTAAATTGTTATTTTGCCTAAATTGTAATTACACATAGATATACATATACATAGGTATCTACATTTGCATAAAATTCCACTCGCCAGCTGCCAACGTACCGCTGGGCATATAGTTTCAAGATACCCACATTTTTTGTTTATTGTAATCGTACAACTATAATACGCAATAACTTATATTTTCAACTTGTTTTGTAGCCATAGGTACCTACTCGATTTAAGAAACAATTTGGATTGCATAGCTGTGCCATTTTCTGTTGCATATTTTGTATTTTAAGTGCGTACCTATTTGTACCTACTGCTGTTAGTAGCATACATATGAGTGATATTGTATTGTAGCCTATCTACTTGTAGATAAATACTGGTCATACAGACGTATTGCATAAAAATATTTGGTAGTTTACTGAAATACATTTTCGAATTTGTTTATATATCTTTCTGTAGCTAGGTAAACATAAATCTTGTAAGTTTACGTATATTTTACTTGTTTTATATAGTTTACTTGTGCTAATATGCCACGCCACGCTCCCTCTGAATCTGAGATGCAGTTGAAACTATTGGAATCGCTTCGGGCTACCTATTTTGAGCGTATAGATAGTATTTATAATTTAGGGTTGAAGGCTCAGGATAGTACAGCAATAGAAACATTTTTATCGCAAGCGCAAACAGTGGATGAGTTGCGTAGTAATTTTCAAAATACATTACAACAAATCAACTTATTGCAAATGCAATTAGATCCCGACTATTCGCCTAACTTTAAATCTTGGACCGCTTTTGAGGATATTTATTGTATAATTAAACGGCGGTGTCAACAGTTTTCTAGTAGCACCACCGATTCTAAACCTATAGTTGAGTCGGTATCTAAAGGTTCGTTTCCTAAGTTGCCTCCGATGACAATTCAGGAATTTGACGGAAATATTAAAAACTGGTCGTTATTTTACACAACATTTTATAATACAGTCCATTGTAATAATAATTTAACTAATTCGGAGAAATTGTACTATCTCATTGGTAAACTTACTGGTAAAGCCAAATCAGTATTTTCTGGTTTAACACCCCATGGTGATAACTATGACATAATATTTAATTCGCTTGTGTCTAAGTATGAAGACAAACGCTCGCTTGCATCATCGTATTTAGAACAGATTTTCGATTTAAAACCAATGACTTCACCCTCAGCGGACAATCTTGAACGTTTTTTAGATAATTACGCATGCTCAGTTGACGCGCTTAGAAACCTTAATTTCAATGACCTTGCCGATTACATTGTTTTGTTTACTGCACTTCGTAAATTAGATCCAGAGACCGCTCGAGCCTTTGAAATGGAGCAACGTAGTTCGGAAGTGCCTAAATTTTCGGATTTGGTTTTATTCGTACGGAATCGAATAAAAGTATTTGAACGCACACCTAATTTAAAATTAGAACCTACGAAGAAATCGGAACGTCGTATGGAGGTATTAAATAAACCTAAATTTACACAGGCTTACGTAACCGCTAATAGTAATTCTCGCAATGATAGCTGTAATATTGAATCGTCTTATAGAAATTGTGCCTGTTGTAATTCGCCATCTACCCATAATTTGTATAATTGTTCGAAATTTATTGCGCTATCGCCTCGCGAACGTTATAATTACATAAAAGGTAATAATCATTGCATTAACTGTTTAGGAAACAAACATAAATTAATTGATTGTAAATCGTCCGCATCTTGTCGCAAATGTAATAGGAGACATCATAGTTTGTTACATTTTGAATCGAACCACGTATCGCGGCCACCCGCCCTCGCTACTAGCCCCCGCGCTGGAGCGGCCGCGTCCGCGTCCCCGCGCCCCTCGCCTCCCGCTGACGTCAGTCTCTGTTCCCTCGCCGCCGCGGCGCCGCGCGCGCATCGAACCGACGAAGCTTCACGCGCGCATCCCACCACTGTGCTGCTAGCTACGGCTCGTGTTATCGTACATGACGCCCGAGGAAACGCACGCTATGTGAGGTGTTTGTTAGATAGCGCTTCGCAGAGTAACTTTATTACTAGTTCATGTTTGCGTCAGCTCGGTTTAAAACAAAATCGTACTCGTTCTTTCGTGAAGGGTATTGGAGGTTCATTAAAGTGTATAGATGGTTCAGTACAAATAAAATTTTATTCGCGTTTTAACAGTAACGTCGCATTCGATATAAATACCTTGGTAGTAGATAAAGTCACTGAAAATTTACCTACTAGCGTAGTAAATAGTTCTTTACTTTCGAAATTCGAGAACCTTCCGCTCGCCGACGATACCTACGGGGTACCCGGAGATATCGACATGTTGATAGGAGCTTCGCTTTTTCCGCATTTGTTACTAAAGAACAAGGTTCTTTCGCGCACCGCTGGTTTTCCCTGTGCCTTGGAAACTACTTTAGGTTACGTACTTGTTGGAAACGCTCCTGTTTTCGATTCTTGCTCGGCAACAACATGTTGTTGTTCCGTCGACACGCATCCTACTTTAGATAGCCTCGTTAGTAGATTTTTTGAATTAGAGGAAGTAAACGTACCTCGTGTCGTCAGTAAGGACGACCGCGAGTGCGAAGAAATTTATCTTCGTACTACAACACGCGACCCTGATGGTAGGTATGTCGTTGCTTTGCCATTCAAGGGGGATTTTAATTCGCTTGGTGATTCCTACTTCGTAGCCAAGAGCCGCTTCGAGTGTTTGGAAAGGAAACTCATCGCTTCGCCAATGATGAAGCAGGCCTATGACGACAATATTAGGGATTTGTTGCACAAGGGCTACCTGTCTCTCGTTCCTTCCGACACTAACATTGATTCCACTCCTTGCTTCTATATGCCGCACCATGGCGTGTGGAAGCAGGATAGTTTGACTACCAAGCTTCGCATTGTAATGGACGCTAGCGCTAAATCGACTACATCTGTTTCATTAAATGACTTGCTGTATACTGGTGAAAATCTTCAAGGTGATTTATTTTCCATTTTAATAAACTTTCGGTTGTTTGCGGTTGCTTTTTCGGCTGATATTCGGCAAATGTTTTTGGCTATCGGTTTGCGAGAAAGAGATAGAAGATATACTCGCATTCTTTATAGGTTTTCTCCGGAGGAACAGTTATCGACTTACCAATACAATAGAGTATGTTTTGGAGTTCGTTCTAGCCCGTTTCACGCACTTCGCACTTTAAAACAGTTAGCCTTAGACGAAGGTAGTGCATATCCGCAGGCTAAGAGGATAATTGAAGGCGGATATATATATACGGATGATATCGTTTATAGTGTACCCGTTGATGAGTTAAATGATATCGCAAATTCGTTAATTTCGCTTTTAAAACTTGGTCAATTCGATCTCGTCAAATGGATGAGTAATTCTCAAGAGGTTCTCAACTCCATTCCGCAATCGCATCGCCTTTCCTCGATAAAGGATTTTGATAATACAGACACGCATAATATTTTAGGATTATCTTGGTCTCCAGTCTCCGATTCGTTTTCGTTGAAACCATCCACATCTTCCAATCGCTGTACCAAGCGCCAAATTCTCTCATGCATTGCTCGGTTGTGGGATGTAATGGGTTTCATCGGTCCTGTGATCTTATACGCAAAATTGATTATGAGGTCATTGTGGTTACTGAAGTGTGATTGGGACGAGCTGCCCCCAGATTCTATTGTTAACCAATGGTTGCAATTTAATGAAGAGCTAGTCTTGCTTAACCAAGTAAATATACCTCGTCATGTAGGTATTCTTAGAGGTAGCGTCGTGACAATAGTAGGGTTTGCTGATGCTAGCGAACAGGCTTATGGCGCCGTTGTATACTTGCACGTTCAAAATATTGATAGCATTTGTGTTTCGTTGCTTTGTTCCAAATCTAAAGTCGCTCCTATGAAATCCATTTCTGTCGCTCGCCTGGAACTATGCGCGGCGCTCCTGCTTGCCAATCTTATTCGTATCACTTTGGATACTTGTAACACTCGCATAGCTATCGACTCTTGTTACGCATTTTCGGACTCAACTATCGCACTTTGTTGGATAAAATCATCACCGCATCGTTGGGGCACCTTTGTCGCAAACAGAGTCACTAAACTTCAATCTCAACTATCAGCTGATAACTTTTATCACATTTCTGGTTTAGAGAACCCAGCTGATTTTTTGTCACGTGGGCTTAGACCTAGTGAAATAGTGGACCATCCTCTTTGGTTCACTGGACCCCTCTGGCTCTCGTCTGGTGTCACAGAGTGGCCTATAGCTCCCTTTGATCCGTCTCGTAGCTCTGATATTCTAGAGGAAAAGACAAACGTTTTGATATCTATTGCGCCCGTAGAAAAATCTTTAATTTTAGTTTTATCAAAACGATTTTCTTCCTGGACCAAGTTATTACGCACAATTGTTTATATTTATCGCTTTCTTCGAATTTTACCGCGTCGCAAGTATGTTTTAGCATCCGATTTCGACTTTGCAGAACACAAAATTTTATCGCATTTACAACACTCGCATTTTGAACAGGAGTTCGTTAACATTGAATTAGGTAAAAATTGTAGTACTGCTTTTCAACGCTTGAAACCTTTTATAGATAAAGACTTACTACGTGTTGGGGGTCGCCTTCAACACTCGCATCTCTCATATGATAATAAACACCCTATCGTTTTACCGCGCAAGGATCATATTGTTGATCTCATCGTTGATTATTATCATATCTCTCATTGTCACGCAGGTCCAGATTTATTGATGTCGATATTAAGGCAGAGATACTGGATACTTTCAGCACGTCGAATTGTTCGCTCTCGTGTGTTCAGGTGTTTACCTTGTTTTCGTTTGCGCCCTCGCAATGAATTTCCAGAAATGTCATCGCATCGCGCTTGCAGAGTTACCGAAACCTTAAAACCTTTCACGCACACTGGACTCGACTTCGCAGGCCCCTTGCAGGCTACACCAATTCGCAAGCGCGGCTCTCGTTCCGTGAAGGTTTACGTTTGCTTGTTTGTGTGCCTCACGACTCGCGCGGTACACATTGAATTGGTTACGGAATTGACTACTGATAGCTTTTTATCCTCGTTTAATCGTTTTTTGTCTCGTAGAGGCCCAGTAGCCAAAATTTATTCCGATAACGGTACAAATTTTATTGGTGCCAAGCGAAGGCTGGGTGAGACCCATGAATTATTGTTATCTCGCGATTTTCAACTCGACTTTAATGACACTTTGTCAAAAAATCGTATAGAGTGGATCTTAAATCCACCCGCAGCTCCTCATTTCGGTGGTAATTGGGAGGCTAACATTAAAGTCTTAAAACTCACTTGTTTAGAATTATTGGTGGCCAATTGCTGTCATTCGAAGAAATGACTACCGTACTTACACAAATAGAGGCCGTCATGAATACTCGTCCGCTTTGTAGAACTTTGTCTAATGATCCGTCTGAGCCTTTAGCTCTGACACCCGCACATTTTCTTAATATGACACCCCTCAAATACTTTCCCGCGTCCAATGTACTCGAAGATAATGTTAATTTGATCTCGCGTTACGATTTAATAAACAAGCTCGTAGGATCCTTTTGGCGTCGTTGGCGTATAGAATATTTGCACACTCTACAACTGCGACAAAAGTGGAATACTTCATGCAATCCAATTCGAGTTGGTACCGTAGTAATTGTTAATACGGATAATATACCGCCGTTACATTGGCCGCTGGGCGTCGTTGAATATATTTATCCTGGCAAGGACGGTGTTGTAAGGACAGTCAAGGTCCGCACCACTAGTGGAACGTATCTTAGGCCGGTCGTGCGACTCTGCCCTCTTCCAAATTATCAATAACTTACCTCGTTTAAGTTTAGTTATAGCATAGATTTAGCATAAGTTATAAATGTATCGTTTAGTTTGTTTACTTTTGTCGCTCAAATTTATCCATAGTAATTTGCTATGCCATAGTTGTTATAATCTTTGTTATTTGGTTTAATTTAATTTCGCATTGAATTTTTTGCGCTATTACACTGCGTCTCATCTTATTGAAGAGAATCCTTCAAGCGGGGGAGGATGTTTGCGCCTGTAGTTTAGGTATTTCGCATATTTTTTATAATTCGCCGTAT
The DNA here is from genome assembly GCA_944452665.1 of Stenoptilia bipunctidactyla. Classification (NCBI taxonomy): domain Eukaryota; kingdom Metazoa; phylum Arthropoda; class Insecta; order Lepidoptera; family Pterophoridae; genus Stenoptilia; species Stenoptilia bipunctidactyla. The sequence goes on from OX101723.1 coordinate 1,112,616, forward strand.
TTTGCAATAGATTCTCTGATCTGCAGGCCCTACCTACCCTGACTTTGTCCCTTTCCCACTCATCCTTATGTGTGAGCGAGACGATAGACGCAGACGCAGCGACAGCAACTAGATAGCTGTCAAAAGAAAAATATCTCACTTGCTCATCTTCGTTTTACTTATGGCGGACGCGCCCTTTTGCTTCTAATTTTTATTACCAAAGTACTTTTAAGAGTGTTGAGTTTCCCGAGAAAGAAGAAGCAGCTGCCAAGGAATTATCAGGTCAGTCTCGCTCCTCTTTTTTTCCTATTTTTTTCCGCAATAATAATTACTGCAGTATCACAGAACCCTCGCGCACACAGTGACTAAACCCGCGTTTGACCTCAATCGCACCTGATGGTAAGTGACCATGAGGTCGAAGATGAAAGCACACGGGCTTAGTAAGGAACTGGCTCTTTATACAATATTGCCGGAACACATTACCGCCGGAGCGGTAACATTTGGCGGCAGACTTTATATAGGTTCAAGGATATCTTTTTTGTATCGACTACTATTTGTAACTTTTTTATGTTCTACTGTTGTTAAGAATGCTAAAAGTATTTTTTACATATTAACGTTATTTTCAAATAAACTACTTCTACACATACATACTAACACTTAGTCTAAAATCAACGAATGCAGAGCATCCAAAAACCGACTTCACGTCAAAACTTTGACTGAAGTATAAGGTCGTCAAGGTAAAAAATCTTCGAATTCATACATATTAAAAAAAAGTATAAGGTCGTCAAGGTAAAAAATCTTCGAATTCATACATATTAAAAAAACGAAACATGAAGTACTCAATCGATTCCGATATAAGAAATATAAGAAATATGAAACAAAAATCATCAAAATCGGTTCACCCAGTAAAAAGTTATGTAACAAACATTAAAAGAAAAATACAGAATTGAGAACCTCCTCCTTTTTTGGAGTCAGTTGAAAACTTGTTCAATCATACTTATACTAGAGATATTTTAAATCTCGCTTGAGTCTTAATAAAAAAGTAAAGATTGTGTAAAGCGCAGTTAGCATATTATGTAAGCTGAAATTCCTTAATTTCATTATTAATTAATGATCCGCTGCAATTGATTGGGGTCCTACCATAAAGAAGGATATAACTAGCTCCCTAAATAGGAATAAAACTTTATATCCAACATCAAGATTTTTTGAATTAAGTTGTAAAAAATGCCCGTCCCCTCCTATTAAGTAGATAGCTTGGGTACTTAATAAATTATGGTCATTAAAACAAAGTACACAGTCAGGGACTTGATCCAGCGGGTTGGTGCGAGTTTTGCTGAAAATTGAGAGAATTTCGGTGTAGCTCAGTTGTTTGAAATAACATTGTTAATTGTCTGTCTATTTTTTATGCGGAATTTGTAGGTCTACTTCAGTTGATGTACTTCAATTATTTTAGACGGTATAATGTAGTTTCTTTATCATTTCATTTCTGCTGAAAAGTTTGATTGCTTTCTGTATTCAATATTGATGATCTTCTGTGATAAATACTCCTCACAAGTAGATCTTCACGTATCTAAATAATTAATATTCCTAATAATTGACGACCACTTTGCCACTTTGGCGATGGAGTAACACTGTGCCTGCAACACTGGAAGTTGCGGGTTTGAGATTCAAATGTTCGTGTGCATAAAATATTTGTTTGCATTTGTCTGGGTCTATTAAGTAAGACATATTGTACCGATTTGTATACGAAAAAAAAAATTGTAATTGTATTCTAATAAGATATCATATCATAACGACAAAGCTCATCCTTGAGCTGAATTTTACTTCGAGTTAGGTGACGATGAGTGGGTCACACGAATTTCGAATTTAAATGGCTCTCCAAGGTCAAAAATTTAGGAGTTATAATCATTATTTAGATAGGATAGAATATCATTTTTATGTAAAGTTTGGTGGTAACAGATTCTTAAAGTAAGATAATATACAGCCTCTCAAACCGTCAATGCTTAGATTTCATTCAGTAAATACACATATTTGAATGTAATAAATGTTAAAAATAATATTGAATTCTATATTCTATAATATTGAATATCATTTTTATAAAGGTCATAATAGTATTCAGTTAAAACTCATTAATTTCCGTATTTTGTGACCGTTAAGAATAATATTTTTGATATCTGAATAATTATCAAAATTAAATTGTATGTTATGTTTACAAAGAAATATATTATATATATTTTTTAGTAAAACTGCTAAATTTTTAATAAAGTATAATGAAAAATGTACAACATATCTTTCTAAATAAATTTAAAACATAATTACCTTTATAAAATACGAAAAGACCGTTTCTAGTACCTAAATATATTAACCTATTTTTAATAATTTTGATTGGCATTTTACAAGTGTGGAGGATAATTCAAAAGGTTTAATTTAAATCCAATATTATGATTCAATAATTTATATAAAAAATATCGAAACAAATCCATGGAAATTATATTAGGATGTGTTTTAAGTGAATGACTACATCTGGCAAGTGCTGAAAACGAACTTTAAAATAATAATACTCTATTATTTGGTTCAAAAGTAGTTGTTTTACATACTATCAGTTTCATAATCCCCGATTTTATAATGCATTGCATTTTTACATATTTATGCAAACCGAGCTTCTAAAGTGGGTGCAATTACCATATTACATAATTCGATTTGTAAATCCATTCGCAAACTTCAAATATCACTTCAAAAGCCTACACAAAATATTAAATCACATCGCAATGATTCTAATAATCAAGTAAAACCACGGAGCACAATAAAGCCTACGTAAAAGCAGAGAAAGTATATAATTTAAATCATAAATGAGACCTTAACAAAAGAATTTAGCGTGTTTCACAATCTGACAACTTTTTGATTAAAGCTGTCGGCCTTAGCAAGGGCGGTGCGGACTGCCCCAAATTTCTGAGGTCATAAATTTTAATGTAGTTATGACTCATAGATTATCTAAATTTAGGGCTTCAGGAATGGTTTCGGCTTTTCGGTTGAATAGTTATATTATAATTTGCGAGCCTGTCCCGTGTGTTTAGATTTCGGCCGATTTGCTTATGAATAGTCATTTTCAGGGTGAATTATGGAATAGTTTCTGTTTTCGTGATAGGTATATCGCTCGTTAAGCTGATCAAAGAGTAATTTTCCATAAGCGGGTTTTGAAATAAATCTGTGTTATTTTACTTTAAAAACACATGGAAATAGGTATCCAGAACTCCTAACTTCTCCTAGTTTTACTTCTTTTCTTTCTTTAAATTTCAACCGACTTAAAAAGGAGGAGGTTCTAAATTCGTCTGTATGTTTTTTTTTTTTGGTTTTTGTGTCTTTGTTACACGATGTTTCGAACAATTATGAATCGATTTTGAAAATTCTTGTTTCATATGATAGAGGATACTTCATAGTTGGTCATTTATAAACATCATTGATATCAGTGGAGTAATTCATTGAAAATTTCAAAGTTTTGAAAAATATGTACGATTTCGGAGAATGTTTTCGTTGATGACATTATAACCCAGCCAAAGTTTTGACGTGAAGTCGGTTTTTTTAATTAAAATCTGTTAAGCCATTTTTCCGTGATTGAGGAACAATTATCCATACATCCAAACTTTCACATTTATAATATTAGTAAGATTTTAATTTTAACATTCGTTCTTTTGAGTGATTCGTTAATATCAATGACGCGAATCGAAAGTTTTTTTTTTGTTTTATTTATAAAATTGAGACTTGCTTCAAGTTTTCAAACATTATGTATAAATATTGTTGTTATTTTTTATTTTTTATATCTTCTTTTGATGAAAAATTGTAGTAAAAATTTTAGTACGAAAATGTAATATTGAAAGGAATTCTCAAATTACGAAATATCAGGAACACCCTCGGCGCAGGTTTCAAATTTCTGGTGTCCAGAATGCTTCATTAAGTTTTGTTTTCTTATAAATTCCCAGTTCCGATGTTTTGATATTTTATCCATCTGTTTAAATATCTTTTATATAAGGTAGATTATTATCTTAGCTAAGACTTAGTAAACATGTTAAAAATAAACACAAGTGTTTCGAATGTATCGGTTTGAAGAGCAATTTTTCCGATCTGATAGTACTGTATAACCTGCATTAATATATAAATCGATCAACACAAAAAGCAATAACTGTAAATAAAAATCTTCAAAGACTGAGGGATTTTTTATGAAAACACTTGACTAGGTACATAAAGCGATGCTAAGTATGATAAATTACCCGCACTTTGCGTTCGTACGCGGATCATTCGCGAGCAATCTACTTTTGCACATATCACACTCATAACTGTCATGTAACATGTTTTGTGAAATTACTGTATTAGTGTGTATTGAAACTGAATTGAATTTTCGTCTTCGCTTCAGTAAATGAGCGTGTATAATGCACGAATGAGCTTGATCCAATATTTATAAGGGGATCGTTTCATTCTTCTGCAAGGTATTTTGGAGATCAACGCACATTTCTGCCTTCGATTTTAGGACGCATATAAGTTCATATTCTTACGCAGATCATCTATTTTATATACATACATTTTATTTATAGACGATTTTATTCCATTCTTGTTTAAATACTCTGGTCACAGTTTTTCATGTTCGTGTTGTGCATCCATAGCTCAATGCACCTACTATGTAAGCAATTTGGTTGAGGCATTACATTGGCTCTCAAAATTAGCTGTCTTGTGTTTTTTATTTTTTTTTCATGTCATGATCAATTTGTACTGTGTGCCTATTTGTATTAATTCGTATAATCCTGACTGAAAAAGAGTGCCAAGAGTTTTTTTCCGCCGGCTTTTTTTGTCTCTTGGTCTTCTGTAATATCTTATTTAATAACTATCAACACCTTGTTAAAGCCGAAGTACAAAATCGTGACGTCATTAAGCGGCCATTTGATGGTCTTATGATGAATAAAAATTTTCGTTTTTCATTTTTTTTTGTACACACTTTCACTATGCCCAATACTAATCCTTATAATAAATCTAATAATGTGCTTATTCAGACTGTAGTCTGGAATAACATATAAGCTACTTTCTATCCCGATATTTCGGTAGGATTCGAAATCGCGCAAGTAAAACAGCGCGAAACAGATAGTATGTTCATAAAACAATCCTAGCTTTACTGGGTGACTAAACTTGATACACCTGCGAGTAAAATAATATGAATTTTATGAATACGCAATTTCATGTTCATACAGATAATATCCACGATTTTTTAGTAAGTATATGTTGGGGCTAAACTTTTAGCCCTATTAAATTATATACTAAGCAGAGATTTCAGCACAGATAAATCCAGGTAGGTATGTGGTAGAAGGGTTTTATTGAAATTTGTTTTTACATTGAAAAAGCTTACGATCAAGTGACACAATAACATTTGTAAAAGAATAAGACATAGAACAGTTGCTATCTAAACATAATAAAACTGACATGACAACAGTTCTATTTATAGCCAGTCTTGCTTCGCTAACAAGTATACTCATAAATAGGTCTGAATATCACATTAAATATGTATATTCAATAGTATAGACGTCATAAAACATATAAAAATATCATGCATATTCGTCTCATTCACACCATCACTACCCATTGCTCAAAGTTTCTAAACTAAAAAGATCCTCTACGTCCAAATAAAAAACCCGAAAGTACATTGAGCTAAAGCATGACACACAGAACATTACCCTCCAGACAGATCTAGGACAATCTCTTTATTGCTAGTAAACCACAGCTTCTGAAGAAATTCGTCCGTCAAAACGTTGGCTTCTGTCCAAAGTAGACGTCGTGTGTCAAGGATTGTGGCACGAGAGGGTAAGGGGTTGATGGCTACATTATTGATACATTTGGGTTGAGATGTAGATTGTTGGTTACAGAAATTATATAAGTAAATTCCTAAAACAAAAAACTTAAGTTTGTAAAAGCTTTTAACCTTTTGACTAAATTTGTATGTGTCAGTAGATATAGACACCAAAAGGTCTATTCCAAATTTAAAATTAAATTAAACGCGGTAAATCTGGATAAAAAGTATAAACAATTGTGAAAGGCATTTTAGGTAATTAACAATATTTATAGGTAAATAGCTTATTCTACACCTAAGTAATTTTTACTACAAGATTTTATTATTATGAAAATTTAAGTATTTTTAATTTTACTTGGCAACTTGACGTTTTTAATTTTTGTTGATATCACCTTTTTGAATATCATTATTATTTTCATCTATTTAATACATACATACATAACGTCACGCCTGTATCCCTTATGGGGTAGGCAGAACACCAGAGGTTACAAGACCATCTGATGACTTTGGAGGTATTATAATGATGGAAAGAGACTATCGTAGTGACAGGGTGTCAGCCTATCGCCCACAAAAACGCCTTTAAAACCTCTATCCCTTAACTGACTTTTACAGTATGCACGGGAAGAGAAGCAGCTGGCACATTATATGCTTTTCTTTCGCTCCCAGTCCAGCATATAATAATAAAAACCTTCAGAAACCCTCGGCTACAGGTTGACTTGAGGTAGTACTTGAGGTTGAGCGTGACCGAGGTGGAAGCTTATCTGAATCATGGCTCTTAGAGATAAATCTATAAGAGAAAGTTCCTTCCGCAAACGATCATTCACAATAGAAGTGCCACCGAATATCAAAGGTTTTGAAGGGACAAAATCATTATCAGATTATCCACGACTCAATTGCTTCCTCATCGGTTCCTATCGATACTGATCATCAAGTGAGATTAAAGTCAAATACAACCCAGTTAGGTTCCTAATTAAAAATACATGATTTAAGACTTTTTAAACTTTTACTATTACACAGATAATTATCTAACGCACATTTCTTGTTGTTTTTTAGTCACCAGCCAAAGTCTTTTCTACACAATATTATGTATCATTTAAAGAAACGATTTTTGTTAAAAAAATGGTATGCATTTTTTTACAAGGAAATTAATATATTCGCTAACACATTAATCAAAGCATGGTCACTCTAAATTATGAATGAATACCATTAAAACAAAGACGACTACGTGCTACTACAAAATATCTTGTAACACTACATCGTAGTATTAACAATAAGTGCCGCGTCGTAGTAGTTGTGTTCACCAAAAGCGACTATTTGTTAAAAAGTTTGTGGTACCATATCTTTATTTTTTTACTGAGTGTTAGTTAAATAAATATACCTTTATATCGTTTCAAAGAAAATAAAATTTAAATTAGGCTGGTGACTAAAAAGTAACCCTGTATAAGTCGGGACCTAATCGCGTGAAAACATTTTCATTTATTAACTACTAGCTGTTGCCCGCGACTTCGTCCGCGTGAATACCGGTTATGGGAGTTGGATAAATAATATTATAATATCGTCCTTGAAGTTCAAAGTCAAAATCGATTCAGTTGTTTAGCTGTGAAAGCGTTACTGATAGATAAACAGAAAGAGTTATTTCAAAAACTGTTACAACAAAGCTGTTATTCGCAGTTTCACCTAGGTTTTGTGAAAAAGACCTACAAAAAATAAAATAGAAAAAGTAACCTACAAAAAGTATATACCAAACAGGAATACCCTACGAAAGGCACACTGGGTAAAAGTTAGGCTGCAAACTGGACGGCAGCGACAGTGAGAGCGACAGCGGCGCGGGCAGCGGCGCGGGCAGCGACGCGACGCGGGGAATCTGCGGGGCTAGCATGCTACCGTCGACAATGATAAATCGGGCCTTTTATCGATATTTTCTTAGAATATGGTATTTAGAGTTAGTAATTTATTAAGACTATGACATATTTGGTTCTGTAGTCTTAATCATGGTATCAAATCGAGTAATTCTATGTATTATGGTGCGCATATTAGCTTACTCTAGCCACCGCGCGCGGTTTTACCCGCGTAACTTTTGATCCCGGGATAAAATATAACCTTTCCTCAAGAGTTGGGCTATCAAATGCAAAAATAGTTTTTCAAATCCCACTTGTAGTTTCTGAGATTAGCGCGTTCAAACAAACAATAAAACAAACTCTTCAGCTTTATATATTAGTATAGATAATAGGATAAAATAACAAAATAATATTGATCTTGTCGATTCGACTATTTATCGATGGTTGCTAGTCCTGCTAGGCCGTTCTCGACGCCAGCGGGCGCTCGAGCAATTTGTCGCGGTTTCATACAAACTCAATACTTTCTATCGTGTCGCGGAAATCGCTGCTCGCGTCGCTGCCCGCGCCACTGTCGCTCTCGCTGTCGCTGTCGCTGCCGTCCAGTTTGCAGCCTTTGTATATATGTATAAGATTATTATAGTATGTATAAGAGTAGGTTTATATGTAGGTAGGTTTATTACATAGATGGTGCCCGCGACTTCGTCTGCATTGAATTAGTATTTCGAATAGGTTATTTTCTTCTCCAAGGTACTATCCAAAAAAATAAACATGAAGAATCTTCCCCCATATAATATGTAGGTATAACTCCTAACCAATACATTACAAAGGCACATTCTAGGTAAAGCTATATTACCTACTGTAAAGTTTCATAAAAATCCATTCGGTAGTTTTTGCGTGAAAGAGTAGCAAAAATCCATCCGTCTAGCCATTATCAGTGTATAATATGTTTAGTAACCTATATGTTTGGCTGTTTTTCACGGTCAAACGGCTTAGCCAATTTTAATGTAATTTGGTATGGTAGTTCATGAAGTCCTGTGTTGAGTTTTGACACTTACACCACTTTTTATTCTGAAGAATTCTACGGGTTCTGACTTCCAAGAGGCAGAAACGGTCAATAAAGATAACCTAAACGATATTGAGTTCTATTATTTTACGTTTAACTTTTTACAATATATCTCTGGATGTACACTACCTACATTAAATCTAGCAAGAAGCTTTATTTATTAATGATTTAGCCCTATCAACATAGTAAACTTTTATACTACATGCCAACTATCTTTCGGATTTATTATAATATTATATGTCAGCCACAGATGTCAGCAGAATAGAACAACAAACAGACAGACACAAAAAGACATTTTTTTCTTTCAAATTCTTACTTTTTTTTTTCATTTCTTAATAATTCTAGGTACATATTTTTTTTGTAAAAATATTTCATGTTCACACGTTATTGTTTACTGTTTTATATATACATATGTATGTAAAGATAGATGCATGGTAAAGATTGATACAAAATAAAAAAAAATATAATGAACAAAAATTATGCGAGCAGGATCGAACCCACGACCTTAGACTCATGGTCGGTCTACGCGCAACTGAGCTATGAGTACTTCTGATCTGTATGCCGAACATCTCCACTATATTCTAGTAAGTTTAAGACATAACTTTTAAAAATCTATTACATTTTTTTTAGATCCTAGATTTTTTTTATGTCTTCAGAATCTGCTCATCATCCTGGACAACTTTTGTTAAGGCATCATATCTATATTTCTTACGGTTTTGATGATCCCTTAAGGGTTCTGCATCAGGTGTTCCAGTAACCGAAATAAAATATACCCTATATGTTGCCCCGGCTTCACAGCTATACATCAAAAAAAGTTTTATTCAAATCCGTCCAGCGGTTCCAGAGATTAGCGTGTGCAAACAGACAAACTTACAAACAAACAGACAAATTTTTTTTTTCATATTCTTACTCTTTTTTCATTTCTTTATAACCCTAGATAATTTTTTTTGTAAAAATATTAAATGTACAGACACGTTTTTTTTACTGTTTTATTATATGTATTGATTTTATGTTCGACTGAGTTGCAACACTGCAGAAACGTTGAGGTTACCGGCAATATTATATCACTATTAATATTAATATTAAGAATATATTAATATTAATATTATGATTAAATGAATATTTTTATCAAAATAATTAGTTTGTTGTTAATGTAATATTATTTAGATACTTAAAAGGTCAACAGTTCTACACAAATAATAATGGTATGCAGGGTAAGATCTGCCGAGCTGTTGAATAAAGCAACACAACCTTTCCAAATTCTCTTGGGAGTTAAAATATCCCGCCCCTACTTGCTTGCCTTTACCAGTTAGCTAGAATAAAGTATTTTCTCCAATTCTATGTATAGTAAAGGAAAATTTTAGCGAGGACATACGCCCACACATTCTTACCTTTCGAAAATAGTGTCAAAACAAACCGTTTTAATCTTTCTCAGATATCGGCTTTCTTTAGATACCGCGTAGAGTAGGATTAGAATGCAATTAATAGGCAATTATAATGTATTGAATTATATGTTTTCATGAGTGTACCTAGTGCTTGATTTGAATTAATTACTAATGTATTAGTTATTGAATGTAATGGTTGATTTCTGACATAGATGTAATTTTATTGTGATTGACATATAAATACGAAACCGACATTTAAATGTTTTAAATTTAATAACAAGGAAAGTGATATTATTTAATTATTAATTTATGTATTATTAGCTGTTGACATAATATTTGTATTATTATTATTTTTTCTTAATTTTTGATCTAAAATCATGGACATGTGTATTTTTGTTGTTCGATTTAATTAAACATTGCATGCTGTTAAACAGCGTAGGTTTAGGAGCCTCTGTATATCATAACATCTTAATGTACCATCCTACTAAGCAATAAATGAATTTTGAATTTTTGAATTTTGAATTTTTGAATCGTAACGTCCCAATAACCCCCGCTAGGTGGTATGATTCTTTCAGGGTGCGGTTGGCTGGTGACCACGGTTCATGTAAAATATGCCGCCAAACAACATCGCTCCGGCGGTGGTGAAGTGTTCCGGCTATAATTTGTCAAAAACCTGTGTTTGATAATTATCAGATGAGATATAGGTCAATTGCGGTATCAGCTAATTAAAAAAAACACCGCCCTTTCTTGACGAGTACTGGATTGACCTGATAGTAATAGGCATTCAGGCTCATGGAAATTTTATTTCTAGAACGTAGAAACCTTCCGTTAAACCTGGCAGATGTCGTCAACCTTTGTACAATAGTTTAGAATTTCAAGCCACTTAGACCTGATTGATTAGCTTACGAGTGCGATTGTGCTTAGTGCCTGAGTATTATTACTATTACATTTATAAATTGTGTAGATGGCCTCTACGTCTTACTAACGACTTAATTTAAGCCCTTCAGGTTATCAAAAAAGCTATAAAAAACAACTTTCTTACACAGTTGAATTTATATCTTTTCTACATTATTTATTTGAATAATTTCAATTAGGTACCTTATACTAATGTTTCAGCTTCTTTGTAGACCTTTATTTGTTTTTCTCTATGAATTATATTTGTACTAGTTAAGAGAAGCATATATCAACCATAAAACTTGTTGTTAAAGTTTTTATATACTGAGCAAAACTAAAAATTACAAATTTTTATTTGATTAACTTAAAAAATCTTTTCATACATAGATTTTTGCATTTTAACGACTGTACCGATAGTATTTCATTGTTAACCTAACAAATAAGCAAGTCAAAATACACTTATAAAGCCGAATATCGACAAAAACATCGCTCCATCGCTCCTATATAAAAGAATGCGTACTTCAGCCATAGTTTGGAAAGTTTCTAGTTGAGGATGAGGAGAGTATGAATAGCAGGGGGGAGGGCATCTGACAATAACAGTGAGTGTAGTTACAAAACCTTTCGTATTCGTTCGTTATGTAAACAACTGGGGTATTGCCCTCAACTCCGCTGTTTTTGTTTAATTTTACATCTGTTTACAAAAAAAATATTTTGAAACATATGAAAATTTCTTTGTAACACTATGTATTTGTTTCAGTAAAATTCTTATAATGGTTTTTTAATCTTAAAGATTAGCAAAAGTTGTTTCAGCATATCTGCCTATTATACATGATATCCTACATAAAACATAAGGCAGTACATAAATTCATTTCTTAAATATAAAACAAAATTGAAACTTATAACTAATTTCCTTGCACATATACTTTTACTATTTTGCTTATATGGTCTATAATGCATAAAGTTACCGTTGTTTTGCAAGAACCTGTCAAAGAAAAGGTCTTCCCATATTTTCTTTTGGCCAAAAAAATTTGATATTTTCTCCCGTGTCTTCAGGTGTGGCTGACATTTTCCTTGTAACTTTATTATTTGATTCCGTGAGTATACGACGATCAGGATAATATTATATCAAACTCTTTTTGCTTTTTTTTTTTTTTATATGAAAAGTACGTTGCCCATTATACATTTTAGTAATATTCGTTTGTGGCTGATGTAGGGTTTTCATAATGAAAAAAGGAAAAACGATGGTTTTGAGTTAATACTTCCTTATTAGGTTAATAAAATGTATATTTGTCGAGAAAATGATTTAATTTGAACTGGATGAGTAAAGTTTCTTTGTATTTTAATCGCTGTCTTAACTTTTTTGAAAATAGCGAAAAACATTAGTATCAGCAACAACACGAGCAAAATGCTGTTTTGAGTTGAACTTTAGGTTTTCAATACATAATTAACTTTTCCGCCTTTACTATTATCTATACATATAATAAAATGGTAGGAAAGTCAAAACTGTACATTGAATATTTTTTTAAAAGAATACTTGGGGTATGATCTACAATCGAAACAGAAACAAAAATATAGTTTTTAGAATTTTTGTCTGTTTGTCTGTTTGTCTTTCCGGGATAAACTCAAAAAGTACTGCATGGATTTACTTCAAATTTGGCATGAATATAGTTAAGAAGTCGGGTCAACATATAGGCTACATATTATCACGCTAGCAGTGTTATAATCGTAGGTGCGTTTGGTGCTGCATAGCGTTCACGCAGACGACGTCGCGGGCAGCAGCTAGTGATGTATGTAGATCCAGCTGCCTTGGCCAGAGAATGTGAAACTGTTAACATTTATTATTTAGCTGTACTAATAAATATTACGCCAGAGGTCCTGGGTTCAAATCGTGGCGGCGGCTGATATTTTTGTGATGAACACAGATATTAGTCGTCAAGTCATGGATGTTTATATGTTTATTTAAGTTTATTGTAATAAAAAAATGTGTACTTATTCAAGATGTATGTTTATATATTTCTTAAGTATATCAGTTACCTACTATTCATAGCACAAGTTCTTTAAGAAACTTAATTTGGGCTAGATAATGTTGTGTGAGTGTCAGAAATATTTATTTACTTTGACGTGCTATGCATTTTTAGTTGACTGAATATAACACTTTCAACTATGCCAGTTAGTTATACTTCTTTGTTTATAGCTACTGAAATATAGGGGCACCTTATAATCTAGTATAATAGTCAATAATATTTTAATAGCAGATTAAGACTGATGAGTGGGTGGATAATTACATTTTTTTTTTTAAATATTTTTCATAAATTGGAATTTCAAAATTCTTCTAAGTGATCAAGATTTAAGTTTTATCTTTAGTTTATGACTACACTACAAGTAATAATTTTTTTCCATCTAATTGTAATTAAAAGAATTTTGAAATTTTAATTTATTAAAAATATTTAAAAGATTTTTTTTTTTGTAATTATGACCCACTCATCAGTCTTAATCTGCTATTAAAATATTATTGACTATTATACTAGACTACAAGGTGTCCCTATATTTCAGTAGCTATAAACAAAGAAGTATAACTAACTTTTTTCGAAATTCAGACCCACACATCATTCCTAATGTAGTTTTAAAATATAATTGACTATTATAAGCGGACCCTGTATGATACTTTGCCAAAATGTCTTGTTTAATTTTTATTTCGTAGGTATTTTTGTTGTAAAAATAACATTATTTTATTATTATGAACGATAATCTATAATAATTATTTTATTTTCTAGTTAACCTTTTTGTATTATACTTAAGTTTTGTGCTCATACTTAACTTCTTTACTTCTTTACAGGCACACCTACTTTGGTAAATTTATTTTTGTAATTAACACATGTGGCAAAAGTTTTAATTCTATGCAACATCTGAAAGTTTTAAAATTAAATAGCATTTTCAAGTGGAACATCAAGAAAGTTTGACCCTTAAAAACTCTTATTAAAAGCCCTTATAATTCCATTTTGTGAAGCTAGCCCCATTCAGTTCGCTCTCAAGAAACCTTGCATAAGACAAGTTACGCCTGGAACTTCACTTGTGAATAGTTAGATAATAGTATTTATACTTATATACAGGGTGGGTCACTTTCGAAATTCGAGGACGTGATAGTTTGAGATCACACATGAAGATGAAAAATATAATAAAAAATAAACATTAATTATTTACTGAGTAAAATTAATCGAAAAATAAAAAATTGATTACGCAACGCATGGTTACACTAGCGTTGGCAGCGATCCTCGTGCCAGCCAGGTCACGTATCACGATTTACTCACGCGTAAGTAAAGTAAATAGTACCAAAACTTCATTCATTTATAGGGAATTCAAGTAAAAAATTAAGCACCTACTTTAATTACATACTTATGACCAAAATCAACTACAGGGTGCTCTCTTTCAGTATCTAAAATTTGTCACCAGTCACCGTGTATAAAGCTCAAGAGTTTGCTTATTTGGTTGAACGCGCTAATCTCAAGCATTCGATTCGGTTCGATTTGAAAACCGCTTTTTGCGTTGAACAGTCCATTTATCGAAGAAGGCTATATTTTTTCCCGGAGTTCTCACGGGAACGGTGAAACTGTACACAGTTCCACCTATATTACTGTGGAGTAATGTAGGTGGAACTGAGGGGACTGGGTAGTCTCAAATAAAATGTATAGATATAAATTGAAAGAAGGCTTTACTGAAGTGATTTTGACATTAGCTTAAAAATATCAATTCGAAATAATCACACTGTATAGTAAATGATGTTGAGGTCGATGGTGAAAAGGCACATAAGCCTAGGAATGCGAAAGTTATATGGATAATATTGTGTAAATAAAGGAAATATGGATAATAGTCTACATCACCGCCTATTAGATTAGATTTCTAGTAATAGATTTCTATCGATGTTCTGTAATTTATGTTAATAACTTACCAAATAATACGCGTAACTTCTATACGTTTCCTACTTATTCCAACAAGTATTGAGGAATAAGGAAAAGTCTCAACAAATTACTGTAAACAATTAGAATATTAAAGAATATTCTATCGTGATTCAAAAATTAAGCTGTAAGAAACAACTTGCAGCATATGTTTTCAAAATCTATACGAAAACCAAATCAATTGATATTCCAAATCCATTGACTTTCTATTCCATCAGCCATCTTGTTTTCTCTTTTAGTTATTGGCTTAAAGAATTAATTTATTTCAGCGAGTAAACAAACCCGAGGGTACACAAATCACAATCCCCACTATGTTCCCTGGAGAAAAATCTAATTTGAAAATAAACCAATTAAGCTGCGGAGAACGTGGCCATGTTGTGATTTTCCCATGCGATATTCTGCTGAAAATATTGCCAAAAAACCGTAGATTGATTGATATGGTTTCGGTTTTTTGGTAAAATTGAAAGTGGATTTTAATAAAAAGGATTACGGAAGGATAATTGGAAGTGATCAAGTACTATAAAGACCCGTTTCACAGATTTTTTCACAAGTTTTCTGGAATTAGAGGAGTAGCTAATGATCTGATAAAAAGTTACTTAATAGATCGTTACCAATGTGTGGAGATATCCAAGATACAAAATAATGTAAAAAAAACAATCAGATCAAACTTTAAAGCAAACAGATTTGGTGTCCCGCAAGGTAGCGTGCTTGGACCGCTTTTATTCTTAATGTATATTAATGACCTTCCTTATGTTACTCATCATAAAACCGTATTATATGCAGATGACACGACGATCATTGTTAAATGTGTAAATAAAGATAATCATGAAAATGACATAAATATGACGCTTAAAAAGACAATTAGATGGTTGACTAATAATAATTTAAAAATAAACGTAAATAAGACTAACTTAATACAATTTCAAAATTATGGTAGAAAATAATTAGACTTGAATATAAATCATAATACCAATAAAGTAGAGGAAGTAAAGACGACACAATTTTTAGGTATAATACTTGACAAGTTTTGTAATTGGAAGGACCATGTAGCTTCGGTTTGCAATAGACTCGAGAGTTTTGTATATGCTATAAAACGGTTACGACAAACCGTGTCAACGGAAGCAGCACTTAGTGCATACCACGGTTACGTATCTTCGGTTTTATCGTACGGTCTAATATTGTGGGGAAACTCGGTGGAGATCGGTACAGCATTTCGGGTGCAAAAAAAGTGCGTAAGAGCGATTTGTGGTGCCTGGTTCACGGATAGCTGCAAACCACTCTTTAAGAAATTCAATATATTGCCTCTGGCCTGTATCTACATTAGGGATCTCTGCGTTTTTGTTAAGCAGCATCCACATTACTTTAAAAAACACTCAGTAGTTAGTGGTAGGAACTGTAGGAACAAATTAAAGCTGTACCGTCCCAGATGTCATTTAGATATATTCGAAAAAAATGTTTATGTTAAAGCAATTGATGTATTCAATAAATTAACAAATAGATTTAAAGAACTACCTTTGTTAATGTTTAAAAAGAAAATAACTATTTGGCTTAAAGATAAATGTTTCTATTCGCTACAGGAATATATGACATTTAAGGAAAATGATCTCATTTCATAAATTAATGCTGTAATGTACTAAAAAATCCAATAATTTGACATCATATTATGTATAATGACAATTTTAAAAATATAATTTAGTTTTTAAATGAAAACATATTTAATTTAATTTATATTGATCTTTAAATGAACAATTTTAATTTTTCTTTCAATTTTAATTTTATTATTTGACATGTTTACGCACCACTGTTGTGGTAGAATGTGACTGAACTATATTTTTCCTTTGTAACAACTTTATGTACCACATTTCTCGTAAATAAAGATATTTGATTGATTTGATTTGATTTGAGATCGTTTTGAATTGATAAGGGCGCACAAATTGCATTACATTTTAAATTACTTTACTACTTAATTTTTCTCCAATTCTATGTAAATGGTAATAAAGTATTTAATTGAAAGTTGAAATTAAGTTTTAAATCATTCGCAAGAGTGAGTAATATAAATTGGAAATAATTAATGAATTATGATTTTGATAGTAGATAGCGTGCATTCCACTATAATTAATATCACACACTATAGCTAAATGTGGCTTTGATTTACTAATATGATCGTATTTGCATATCAGCAACAACACAATTAAAGTTTTTCACAGGAATGCTTTGCAATTTGCAAAGCTAATAATTATTGTTTGCATCTCCCTATTGCGTGATAGGTCCTAGATTCGATAGAGAGTTAATTCAGTGTGTTTGTTTGAAACTGCCCTAAAGTGTGTGTGTGTGGATAAAACAAGTACAAGGAAAATTGGGCAATGATTTTCGGTAGTAAAATAATTGATTTCTTCTCAAAAGATAAAATTTTTGATAGTGTCCATGGAGTGCTTTAGTTTTTGTTTTTCATTATTATCAAAAAATATTTTTAAAATTTTCGGTCACACCTTTGAACAACAAAATGACAACATAAAAAAAAATGCAGCAGTTTTTTCACCAGTACCCAGTGAGTAGTTTCCATTACACAACTGGCTAGAGGTATCATTGATCCAGTTCTGGTGGATACTTTTGGGATGAACACAGAAGCAAGCTGTCAAGTCATAGATGTCTGTATGTTAATTCTCTTATAAAAAATCAGCTCATTGTCGTCCCTGCCACTCCTGACCGGAGTCAGTGAAGACATCGAATTGTCGAGTTAACCTGAAAAATATCATCTTCATCATCAAAATCACAACTCTGTGTAATGAGTCCACTGCAGGGCTATAAGTCTCTTCCCTAGGTGACGACTATGTTTAGACCGTAATCCACCAAGCTGGCCTGGTGCTTATCCCTTAAAATATAGTCTTCTTCATATTGTAATGAATCTTGAAGATTCATCAGAAGAGGAAGACGACCGGCTGGTGTAGTGGTAACATACATTGCCTTCTAAGCCAGAGGTCCTGGGTTCGAATCCCGGTGGCGTCGGATATCGGTGTGATGAACACAGATATTAGCCGTCAAGTCATGGATGTTTATATGATTATTTAAGTTTATTCTAATAAAAAATATGTATTTATTCAATATGTATGTTTATATATTTCTTAAGTATATCATGTATGTATCCATGTTATCTAGTATCCATAGCACAAGTTCTTTAAGAAACTTAATTTGGGCTAGATAATGTTGTGTGAGTGTCAGAAATATTTATTTATTATTTATTTATTTATTCAGACAATATTAAAAAAAAGCTTAATTGCGAGTAACTCACAACTTATACTACCAATACGAATTATTAAACCGTAAGTTCCCTATAACACTACTTTAACACACGCTGCCCTTTGTACACATTTAGAAGGGATTAATAGTAATCCAGTCGTTGGACAGCAAGCTTTGAAATTAATCCAATCAGCGAGTCACTGGTTTTAAAACGATTGAATTTGTTTTTGTCGATCGCACTCCAAATGACGTGTTAACTCGATACGAGGACTTTGGAATTGGAAATAGGTAATTTTAAGTGAAAATAATTCCATTAGAGTGGAAATTTTAATGACGTTCTGGGTATTTTATAATCGTACTAAAACGTAAAGAGTATCCATAACTAGTTATTTGATTTCAGTACTTTCCCTGAAATAGAATTTATTCTATTTATATCATACATATTTAAAGGAAATTGTTCAAGTTTTACAATTTATACGTTTGCAGTATATTTATTTCAAAGGAAATCTGTTCACTAAATAGTGGTACTATTAAATAATTCTTAGAATATCAGTTAGCTTGATAAAGGTTGAAATATTCTGATTTTCCAATAATTGTGAACGGATAATGAATTTGAAGGCTCTGAATTTGACGTTAAAGGTAGTTTAAGTTTGTAATTAATAACGTTGACTAAACTGACATTTCCAGAGTTGTCTAATTTTGGTCCTTTTTAATTAGTGATTTAACCTCATTAAATATATAAATAAAATCCCTAAACAATCACACCAACTACATGGCCTCAAAAGTAAGCTGAGCTTGTGTTATGAGATACCATGTAGCGAACTAGGGGTGAACCTTGAATAAAATAATAAAAAATAAAAATAAATACATATTGAGATAAACGCCTAGACCCGGAACATTTTTTTTTCACTAGCATCTGAAGCGGTGTGTGTTACGCTATCGCCAACGTAGTTGTCAATAATGATTACCCTTTTTATAGCTACCTCATTCTGGAAACGGCCTACATGTTATTTCTCTCGTACATACGTGTTTTAACCTCACCATTATCCTAAAGTTCTTATAGTCAAAACAAAAGCAACTGCTGAAACATGACCACATGACACTTAGCAATTACCCAAAGTGTAATTACTAGCCTCAAAATTCAGGCTGTATGTACAGACAAAATCCTAGCGACCTCTTTTTCCTGGCAGGTGATATACAGATCTACCTTTGTGTCATCACTCGCAGTAATAAAGCCGCCTTCAACGGCAGGCAGTAAACCTTTGCCTTAGTTACGTGAACAAATTACCAGGAAAGCCCTAAGGATTTAGTTTTAATGTATCCCGGCCTCTTAATTATGTTATTTAGTTATTAATGCTTATGGTTCACTCGACATATATAAATTTTGGCTACGGATTTTGTTACTTACGTGACTTATCCGTAATACATAAAGTATATAAACTTTTGATATAAAAACTTTTTTGTGTTTATTTTTTGCATTTTGTCTAAAAGATTTTATTCTTGTTTGTTTTAATTATTATCAATGTTATTCTAGCAAAAACCAATTTATTGCGAAAAGAGTATAAATACGTACACATCATTTTATTCTACTTAAATAATTCTCATTTGTTTAGAGGAGTTGAGTCATTGATGACCAATTCACTCCCATAGGTATTAGTAATGAGAAAACTCTTTAAATTTCGTTTTTAAGTAAAGAATCGTTTTTTCTAGAGGTACATTGTAAAGACATAGTTTTGATTATTATTTTATTTTTCTTTTCTTTATTTTCAGTAAAATCGACTGTATTACATTAAACTTAAGAATGTTCACAATGAACTCAAAAATTATGTTTTAAACCATAAGCCACCAGTATGTTGTGTATATATTCATGCTAAGCCTTGCAGTGGCTTTTCTGCTTTAAGCACAAAATAACTTCAGCTTTCGTAATCTTGTATGAGACACGTTGTCCCTATCAGATCCATACGTAAGCCACCAGCTGCACGAAATGAGTGGTTCAAGCAGGGAAACCTTAATATTCAAGCAAAATGCAAACTTAAATTAACATATTCAACGATCATTTTTCGAATGCTCCATCAAGTGAACCTCGTGTTTACGTAGAGATAACTAACTTGGGAGATTTCTTTCAGACATAAGAGTCGTTGAAGTAAAATTGTTGAGAATGAAAATGCAAGTTTCATGTATTGATGCAGTTTCGTAGTAATGACTTAACATATATGCACACCGTTTGGTCTACTGCTAGTGACATAAGGCACGTAAGGCTTTTTATATTATAAAACAAACGAAAATTTAATTAATATTTTATATCGTACTGCAAACACAGCTCGCAATATGATTTCTGAAAATGTGTTTAACACGGCGGCGGCAGGAGATGTACTCGGGCAAAATTTACAGCTTAGTGCATAAAACTTTAAATATCTATTCCTGTGCCTACGTATGTACCGCGTTCCGGTATCCAGATACGAGTATATGCCACGATCCTACGCATTCAAAGACTTTATGAGTTGCATTATGGGGAGCGCTTTCAAGCTATAATTAATAAATTTCCGACCTCACACGGCATTCAGTTGTATTATTATATAGATACACTGATGGCGATAAACTTCAAGTCCTAAATCTATCTACGATTTCCTTCTGAAAGTGAGTTTTTTTAGTAACAAATTCTAAAATGAGATGAGATTTTATGGTGACGTATATCTTTCTCATAATTCAACAAATTGTATAAAATGATTCCCATTTCCTTTATATATGTAGAAGGCTCTTCAACCCAAAGAGAAGTAGGAGTTGAAGGGCCATTAAAAACTTTTACCCGATCAAAGCCTATTTCAGTAGCTTCTTAGTGGCGAATTTTATTAGCAACAGCATATTGGTCTATACATTTCCATCTAAATTAACTCGTTTCCTCTTTTGATTCATCATCAACTAAATTTCTGGTAAATGTAAATACAGTTAGGAGATAATATGCTACAAGAGCTGAGCTTCCTACGTTTCAATATTTCTCCACCAATTAACATCCTTATTGATTCATCAATAAACCTGTCTTATGTCATTTTCATGAAATTATTAACAATGCTAATACCTCATTCTATATTGTCAGCACGTCTTGGAAATTATTGGGGATCAAAATTAATCCGAAATTAATTGAAAGTATATTAATGTGAAGTGACTAGCTTTGGGTGGAATATTTTGATACCATTTATTGAATATTGAATTTGATATAAAGGGAAATGATAATAACTTTCTAGTATTAGAATACCAGAGTATCTTTGCGTTCTGGTTGAAAGTGAACAATATTTGTTTAACAGGCTGAGAGAAAATGAGAAACTAAGAAAAAAATGTCTCTGCACTTGTACCAACACAAAGGCTGTTTTTTTTATTTACTTGAAGAAAATATATTCCTTTCATACGATGGTTTTTATTTTGTTTATTTTCCATTTTCTTCTCGAGAAAACTATTATACAAAAAGGTAGTAAATTCGTTTTAAATTGTATACTTTGAATATCATAATAAATCACAGTCTATTTGAGTATTTACTCTTGGACGAAATAATAATTTTTTAATTATATCAAACAGTAATACGCTTAGTTAATAATCTGGTAATTTCGATATCACGGAAGACAGATTTAGCATTGGCATAAAAAAATCTCTGAATGAATACACTCTTTTTAACAAATTAGTCAACCAATAAAAAAAATAGGCAATGCTAAGAAACAGAAATAGTAAAACTCCGAATATGCTTGTCTCATTGAAACTGGGACAGGATGCCTCAGAAAAAAAAATCCCTAACATTCCTGTGCATAAGTGAGTCTATTATGATAGCGAGCCCAGTCAGCATCAAATTTGCTCAAACATTCGTTTCGTCATTGTGACAGATCAAATTCCCAGACATCGCATTTTCTCAGGAAAAATTGTAAAGAAGAAATGTAACGGATAAAACTGAAAACCTGGTAAGAAATCATTACATTACGTCAAAAGAGTCAAATACGAAGACGAATGGGAGCGGCGAAAGTTTAGTTTTGATATTTGATGTTAAAGCTTTACAAATTTATTACATTTTGTTTGACGTCTATTTATTTTGTTTTACTTCTTATATTTTGCCCGTCGTTTGGATTCGTGGATAAAGTTGAATCATTGATTTAAAAAGTGAAAGAAATATAGGCAAGAATCCAGTTAAAAACAAAAATAGTCTTTACCGTTCAACCACATGTTAATATGCTAATTAAATTAATACCACTTGAAGAAAATTGTTCATGAATTCAATAGAAATATAACGAAACAAAATAAAATCGATTTTTATAAATTGGATTTATTATGCGAGAATTACGTGAAGTGACAACAAGAAAACAATATTTGTTTCTTTTTTCAGTTGTATCTGCGAAGTATGAAAAATAATATATATATTTTTTGATAATGACGACCGGCTGGTGTAATGGTAACATACATTGCCTTCTATGCCAGAGGTCCTGGGTTCGAATCTCGGCGGCGGCGGATATTTGTGTGATGAACACAGATATTAGTCGTCAAGTCATGGATGTTTATATGTTTATTTAAGTTATTCTAATAAAAAATATATATTTATTCAATATGTATGTTTATATATTTCTTAAGTATATCAGTTATCTAGTATCCATAACACAAGTTCTTTAAGAAACTTAATTTGGGCTTGGTGGTAGGATCCCTTCTGGATCCGCCTGGCTAGCGACCACCCTTTATATAAAGTCTGCCGCCAAATGTTACCGCTCCGGCGGTAATGTGTTCCGGCAATATTGTATAAAGAGCCAGTTCCTTCCTAAACCCGTGTGCTTTCATCTTCGACCTCATCGTCACTTACCATCAGGTGAGATTGAGGTCAAACGCGGGTTTAGTCACTTATAAAAAAAAAAAAGATAATGTTGTGTAAGTGTCGGAAAATATTTATTATTTATTATTATATTTATTTATTTAAATCTATACTAATATATAAAGCTGAAGAGTTTGTTTTTTTGTTTGTTTGAACGCGCTAATCTCAGAAACTACAAATGGGATTTGAAAAATTATTTTTGCATTTGATAGCCCAACTCTTGAGGAAGGTTATAGGCTATATTTTATTCCAAAATTCCCACGGGATCAAAAGTTACGCGGGTAAAACCGCGCGCGGTGGCTAGTACATAATAAAAACCTACAATATTTTTTTAAGTTTTGCATTTTATAATGCTTGTCTACAATTTTATAGATAACAATACTTAGATAACCACCCGCCCTTCATGCGAGGGATATGGGTTCGAGTCCCCTTCATGCACGATTTTGTTTAGCATTTTTAACTATAAACGACGACCGGCTGGTTTAGCGGTAACATAAATTGCCTTCTATGTGTGATGAACACAAATATTAGTCGTCAAGTAATGGATGTTTATATGTTTATTTAAGTTTATTCTAATAAAAAAATATTATGTATTTATTCAATATGTATATTTATATATTTCTTAAGTATATCAGTTATCTAATATCCATAACAGAAGTTCTTTAAGAAACTTAATTTGGGCTAGATAATGTTGTGTGAGTGTCAGAAATATTTATAAAAAAAAAAGTATCTACTACTTTCAAATAACTTATAAGATATGATTTATGGTTGCCGAAAATAGGTACTAGAACACATTCCAAGTAAATGTATTCTAACTGAATATTTGTTTTATACAACTTATAATACAATACAACTCCAATTCCAATTCTATTGTGAGGTATAAGCAAAAGTTGAAACCCTTTTTCAAATCTTTCGATGCCTACCTAGTTTTAAAAATTTCTTTGTCATTGTCGTTGTCTTTCTTTGTTTGTCTCTGTCAAAAAGCCACTGACTGTGATAGTTTTGAAAAATAAATAAAATAACATAATCAACGAACTCAGAGCATTAAAAAAACCGACTTCACGTCAAAACTTTAACTGAGTAATAATGTCATCAACGTAAATATTCTCCGAAATCGAACATGTTTTTAAAATTTTATTTATTCGTTGAAATTTATATGAGACCAACTATGAAGTTATACTCTATCACATGAAATAAGAATTTTTAAAGTCGATCCATAATTGTCTGAAATATCGTGTAACAAAGACACAAAAAAACATACAGAAGAATTGAGAACCTCCTCCTTTTTTTGGTAGTCGGTTGAAAGATTTTTTCTATTTTATGAACTGAAAATGAAGTGGCGGTCTTTGTTTGCTTAGGCTTTGCTCGAACCACATATTGTGCAAGCGAATTTAGTTAGGTTTCAAAGTTATCGATTGATTGGCATATTCTGTTTGAATCGTACCAGATCTATACAAGAATGATTGCACTGCAAGGCACATTGTTAAATCTATATGCAAATTGGCGTTTGTTTACCTGGATTGGTTAATTTATTTTTCTCTTTGTTTTTATTATGATATAGAATTCAAAAGCAATTAATTCGTTTAATGAAATCTAGACACAAAAAGTGAGCTATTGATTTTATTTAAACGTAAATTAGTCTTTGCAACGATTTATAGGAAATTGACGACTACTTTGGTGATGAGGTAAACCTGTCTACCGCAGACGCCAGTGGTTGTGGGTTCGATTCCCACACGGAAGAAGAAAACATTATGTCGCGTGTCTGGGTGCTTATCTATTTAGGTATGTATTTATATTCTAGGTTCCCTCGTAGTTCGCTACATGATATCCCATAACACAAACTATGCTTACTTTGGGGCCATGTAGTTAGTTGGTGTGTTTGTCTGGGGAATTTTATTTATTTATTTATGTAATTAAATTTATTTCTTCTATTTTTAATTACATAGATACTAAACTGATCAGTATAAATATTACTTTAGGTATTTTATTTTATGTCCACTTAAAAATATGTTTTCAATCAACCCTCATCAATGTCTATAAAAAAATGCAATATAAAAACACTAACTTAAAGGTCAAGATAAACTAAAACGAGCCAAAACATGTAACCGCACAGTGTAATAATTCTAGTCTCATAAGCTCAAAAGAAGATCTGAAAACCCTTTTAAAACCTCACATTACCGCTGCAGTCATATTTCATGTCGTAACTCAAGACTATGTTTACACAATATTTCTTCTTAACTTTTGAGCTTAAGAGCTACTTTTCTATGAAATAAGAGAGTCGGAATATTCTCGAATAAATCTTAGGGTAAATCATAACATTTATATGCAAACTGATACTTACAAGCGGTATATTGAGTGAAAGAACCGCTGTTTTGGGTCAAAAGAAAATATTTTCCAGCTGTATAGTATTTTAACAGCCTGTTAAACTCTGGGGGGAGATTTAACCCGCTAAGTAACGTTCCGTAAATGCACGCTAAGTACTGCTTTCTTAGCTTTGAATAACAAGTAGTTGAAAGCTTACAATTAACGACCACTTTGGCGATGGGGTAAACCTGACTGCCTCAAACGCCAGTGGTTGCGGGCTCGATTTCCCCACGGAACAAGAAAAAAAATGTTCCGTGTCTAGGTGTTTATCTATTTATGTATTTATATTCTAAGTTCCACCTAGTTCACTACATGGTATTCCATAACACAAGCTATGCTTACTTTGGGGCCATGTAGTTGGTGTGATTGTCTGGGGATTTTATTTTATTTTTTATTTTAATTAAAGAGCCTTGCTTACATTGAAAGATTATATTGAGATAGAAAATACAGAACATGTGCTTCGCAAAAATGTGGGTTTTTACATTACCTCCTTATGACATATCTTGACAGAGTCATTGGAGCATGAGTTTAAGTACTAGTTTGCCAAGATAGGACTATGCGGGACAATTCTCATCCAAATCCATTTTTAGTTGATAATAAATAAAATAAAATCCCCAGACAATCCCACTAACTCCATGGCCCTAAAGTATGCATAGCTTGAGTTATGAGATCACATGCAGCGAACTAGAAAGAACCTAGAATATAAATACATAAATATAAGGTGTTTCACTTGTACCTAAAATGTTAACACAATAATTGCCGATCACGCGATGTCGCGTGGTGAGACCAAAATTTTTGGATGACGAAATATTTCGTGAATCGTAGAGATATCGCAATGAACTTCTTACGGGCTTCTGGAGAAGAGGTTGATATATCGGAAACAGGGTCATAAAATCTACGCTATACGCTACACGATATACGCTAAATATGCATCCTCCATGGCTCATCACGCGACGTTGAGTGATATATAACAATACTAGCTGACAGCGTTGTTTTGCCATATAAAAAAAAAAGATGTTGGCCGATTCTCATAGATACCGGATAAGCACAAAAAATTTCATCAAAATCGGTCATGCCGTTTCGGAGGAGTATGGCAACGAAAACTGTGACACGAGAATTTTATATATTAGAGATACCCTAAATAAATGCTAATAAATGGCAACTATATATACTTAGTATATGCATAGATGAACCTGAAATCATTATCTAATACATTTAAGATTAAAATAATGTAAAAATATGATTTGAGCCACCCGGGTAAACCTTACGATTTTGGTTTGGCAATAAACGTGTTGGGTTAGTAATTTTGATAATATTATTATGTAGTTAACGCTTTATAATGATGACATTTGTAGACATTTCTGTACTAGACTACGTACATAACTGAATCATAAATTTCTTTCCCATGAGTTTTTACTACCTATCCTATTAAAACACATATATTTGACACACAATTGTACCAAATATAAGCTTTTTTGTTCCAAATTTGAATATTTAATACACAGAATAGATTTTGCATTCATAATTGCTGGATACTGTTCAAAAAAAGCTATTTCACATACTCCTAAGAACGCTTCGATAAAGCATCCTTCGTATTTTCTTGCTTACGGAAAATTTAAAACGCGGTTCCCTTTGGTAACAACAGGAAAAATGGGGAAGTATTTGCAATGCAAAATATTTGGTATGAAGGAACTACTCCAGAGAGTCGTTTGTTCTCTTAATGAGGTGGCTTTTATAAAAAGTAAACAAATGTTGTTTTTTTAAAGTAGAATGTGAAGTTTTATATAGGTACCTATTTTAGGGTAATCAGCTGTTTTTGCGGGGCCAATTTTGAAGTAGCTTATTATGTCGTTATATATATATATTGTACTTCTTATTCTTATATTGAGTTTGATTTTCTGATTTATTTTACAGGGAATAGAAAATTATTATTTAAATATTTTACTTTTGGCATTTACGACTATTAAAACTTATATAGAAGCTCAAATTAGAATGCAGTGTTTATAGTAAAAACTCTAGTACCTTTGTTTTGAAATCGTAAATTATCATTGCACAAAATGTGTATTATATGTACACTTAGCTACTTATTCGGTTGTGCTTAGGTTCAAATTCCAATGAAAATGTAAACATATAACATACGTAACTGTACAACAATTGTGTAACAAATTATTTGTTTCACCATATCATTCCTTATCATGACAGTCCTTTTTCATGAGCCTACTTCGAGGCCTCATCCAATAATGACTTCTGACAATCCCTTACGATCTCCGTATACAATTAATAGAGTATCCGGGACCGACGTGTTCCGGGCCCTTCGAAGCCGTCGTAATATACAAATGGCTGCGGTCACCCATCCCTGTAACGATCGAACCTAACATTGCCTAACCTGCTACACCTACCTATACTTTAATTTAATAAAGCTGAAGAGTTTGTTTGTTTGGTAGAACGCGTTATTCTCTGTAACTATCTATCTGATTTTAAACAATTATGTTACATTTGATAGCCTAACTCTTGAGGATTGTTGTAAGCTAAAAGCAATGCAGGTAAAACGGCGAGAGTCTGCTAGTTTCCGATATACTAAAAGCGAGTTGAGTCTTTAATAAAAAAATATACTTATACGGTAAGCATTACGCCACAATTATTAAAATGACACAAGAGGTGATGTGTAATTCGTTAACTTTCAGATCTTAGTTCAAATTACATCAGAAAATATTCTTTTAATATTCGATCACACTTTAAATCAAACTTAGCACTCATTTTAAAATTGTAAATTCATATTTTATGAAATGCTCTAATATTAACAATATTATCGGGATGGGCCACTCTGGTTGGATCGCGTAACGTGAATAATTTTATTATCCACAGCGGAATATAAAAAGGACATTGACGTACTTTTAGTGCCAACTTAACGGCAGATACATTCAAGAATATTGCATATTACGGTTATACTCGTAATGTACTTAAAATTTCGAAATATTCCGCAGACACCTATATAAAACTTATTTGTTCGATAACTTTTGCTTTTCTGCGGAATAAATATGGAATAAGTTTAAAGTTAAGGATCAGTAGGTAACTATATATCTAAATTGAATTGATAAATATTTGTAAAATTTTTAATCTCAGATTAAATTACAATGCATTTGACTTTTGGTTTAATCTGCTTAAATCAACTAATGCAGAGTATTAATAAAACCGACTTCATGTCAAAACTTTGGCTGAGTTGAGAATGTCATCCACGTAAACATTCTCCGAAATCATACATATTTTTTCAAAACTTTGAAATTTTCAATGAAGTACTCAACCGATTTCGATGAAATTTAAATGAGACCAACTATGAGGTATGTTGTATCATATGAAACAACAATTTTCAAAATCAATTCATAATTGTCCAAAATATCGTTTAACAAAGACACAAAAAAAACATACGGACTAATTTAGAACCTCCTCCTTTTTTTTGGAAGTCGGTTGAAAAGAGAAGGCAAGCTATTCGAAAAGCTTTGCTTATAGAAACTGTCCTTCTTTCAAGGTATAGAGCAGTCAAACACGGTGTACCATTCCTGGGATATTATTGTTCGTAATATTACTTTCTATCATATTACAACTTCCCCAGAACCACTCTGAATCTGGTCTTATTCGGATTTATTTACATGTATTTATAGTAATACGTACATAGGTATAAATAGGTACAGAAGACAGCAGATCAAGCGTTTTATTAATTATCAAATTTCTCCAAACTATTTTAACTTAATTTCGAGGGCATAGAGTTGAGATTCAAGTAAAATTTTTTGCCGATTTGTAACGCTTGATGTGCTGCCTTCTGTACCATAAACTACTGAAAATATATTGTTTTTATTGTAAACCAAACTTTACCAATTGTTACCCAATTAATTAATTGAAATATTCCAAAATTAAACATTCACTAATTTCAAGTAATTAATTTTAATAAAAAAAACTAAAGTTAACGTAACATATTTAAATATTGGCTACTATGAATGGCCAGAAATAAAAGAAGCAAAAATAGCGAAATCCTTTGGGATTGACTCTAACCTTAAGTGCAAAGAGCATGTTGAAGGCGTTTGCAGCACATTAAACCGATTTTCGAGTGCATTGCAACAGCTGTCAAAATCAACAAGACCAATACCGTCGGCATTTTAGCGTCTATTGGAGTGGTCTTGCGATATGGCATAATATTTTGTGGAAATTCCTTAGATATATGAATGATTTCAAGGTCCAAAAGCGTAGGATTAGGGCCATTGACCCCATTATAAAAAAATATATTGTGACTTTCCCATCTTTTTATTCCTTTGAAACGTCACTATTTGTGAAAAGGTTCACGCTTTGTTCGAGGAATTAAATAGCTGAAGATACAAGGACACTCTTTTCGTTCAACCTCTTAGAACCGTATTGTATTCTGAAAGTTTCTTTGGAATGGCTCCCAGAATTAGACCATTAAAGATATTAAAAATCCTAATATGTATAAAGGACCTTAGAAGTGTTTTTGTAGACAAATTGTACTAAACACAATATCATTTACAAGTTAAATGAAAAATGACGTAGATAATATCCAACCACTTTAAGTTAACTTAAACTTCTATGTCTAACTATGTACATAAAATTTTAAGGGATATTTGTAAGTATTTAATATCTAAAGATGTTATCATGAATTTAATTCCTTTATACAATTTGATTGTATACACGCCACAATGACAGAACATGGCATCTCTGTGTCCTGTTGACCATCCTTTGTTATTTATTTACTCAGACAAAAAAACAATCTGAATTTGAATTTGAAATTTGAGCAACAGCTCGCCGTGAGATCATCGGCATTGCTAAATATCATCAATGGAAAACATCACCTTCATAATTCGTTTTGTTGTTTTTACGAAAAGGTTGGCAGACAAATCAACTTATCAGCACCAAAATCGGCAAAAATTAAGGTATAAATTTGATAGCGATGTATTCGATGATATGAAATATAATTGTGTGGGGATCAAAACCGTAACCACGTGCGTTTTGGGTATATTATGTTTGTTTATTTTAAAGAACATCCAGTAGAATATTACATTTTCTCTTATATTTAACACTCATTGACAAATCGCATGCAAAATGTAACTGCCGTTTAAGGTAGCCACAACATACATAAAAAATCAAGTAAATTTGAGTTTAAAATTACACTAGTTTTTAACAAAACTTAAAATAATTAAAACAAAATTAAATTAAAATTAAAATCATATAAATAACAATTAAAATTAATACTATTCCATTTACACACAATTAAAATTAATTGATCCTAATCGCCGCAGCTGTCGTTGAATAAGGGTTTTGTTTCGGAAATACAACTAACCAAGCAAACTCCGCTTCATGCTAGGACATCTTCAGGCGTGGATACCGACAAACGCTCTAGTAGTGATGTGTTTTGGAAAGGCTTTATGAAGAGTCATTAACTTCCTTTCTAAAATCGTAGGTAAGCTTTTGTATTTGACTTCATTGCCGCTTTCCATCAGGTAAGATTGAAATTACACGCGGGACTGGCTATCGTTAAAACAATACCATAGATAATATTGTCTTAAGTTTTCGCGATTCATACTTTTTAACTGGATTTATTGCGTATATTTACGTTTTAAATTTTGACTCGACGATTCGGTGTCTTTGCAGACCCCGTGGTCACGAGCGACTGAGGTGTCAAGCGTCGGATTGATAGATTGAAAAAGTTATACATCATCATCTCCATCTGTTTCTGTTTCTGTGAGACACCGAAACGTCGAGTCAAAATTTAAAATGTAAATATACGCGATAAATCCGGTTAAAAAGTGTTTTATTTAATACCATAGATTTAATAAATAGAAAAGAAAGAGTCCGGATTTATATCATTACACGTGTATCATGAATACTGCAAAATTATTATAGTATAGTTGTCGTCTGAGTGAGTTGAGAGGCTTGACGAATATTCGTATAATCCAAAATTTTATATTAGACAACCGCCTTAGTGCAGTGGATGAATGACCGGCTGATACTTTTGTAGTTTTAGTGAGGTTTTAAAACCAATGTTTTAGAACGAACAAATATTTATCTATTGCGTATTCTATTAATATTTGAACTTTATTTTTGTGTGTCATTATTTTTGTCTGGTTTTACTTTATTGTATTTTATGTAGCCTATACTTTTTAAAATAGTTATTAAAGTTGTAACCATCAAATAAAACCAAGACAGTTCTAGTTACAGGATTATCTATTCGCTACAAATTTATTCGACCATGTAACACGATCTTGTGTTCGTGAAAAAGAGGAACCGCTCCGAATTAACGCCGCGCTGTAAGTTAGCTTGCGACAACTGTAATTAACATTTTTCTTCGCCCCAGGGCTTTTTAGGAATACGTGTTCTTGAATTTTGTGAAAGAACTGTTATATTTAAATAGCCTGTAGGATATAATCTCATCCTATCTATATCATCTGAAAAAGTTTGGTTGTTAGCTAGACGAACAACGATAAGGTCTTACCACTAAAGGGGTTATCCCTCGGAATAATTGCCTTTACCGACACGCTTCTTCAGAGATGGAAGAACTTTTCTCAGCCAACGTTACTTGGATGTTATAAATAATAAATATTTCTGACACGCACACATCATTATCTAGCCCAAATTAAGTTTATTAAAGAACGTGTGTTATGGATACAAGATAACTGATATACTTAAGAAATATATAAACATATTGAATAAATACATATTTTTTATTAGAATAAACTTAAATAAACA
This sequence comes from Stenoptilia bipunctidactyla, assembly GCA_944452665.1. Classification (NCBI taxonomy): domain Eukaryota; kingdom Metazoa; phylum Arthropoda; class Insecta; order Lepidoptera; family Pterophoridae; genus Stenoptilia; species Stenoptilia bipunctidactyla. The sequence continues at coordinate 1,144,743 of OX101723.1, forward strand.
TATATAAACATCCATGACTTGACGACTAATATCTGTGTTCATCACACAAATATCCGCCGCCGCCGGGATTCGAACTCAGCACCTCTGGCATAGAAGGCAATGTATGTTACCGCTACACCAGCCGGTCGTCAAATATAATGTTGGTGATTAGGATTTCAATTATGCTCTCAAATTTATCAGTAATATTTGTCTAGTTAATGTGTATTTAAAATTAAGCACAATTGAAATAATGCTTTTATAATCAGATTTCAACGCATTCAAAAGCAGGATTTAACCTGACGGTTCTGTGACTACGCACCGATGACGATTACAGACACCGATCACGCGTATAATTTATACTAACGATTCAGAAAAAGTTATCTTTTTTTGAAAAACTTGCACACCCTAAGCCTTGCCTGACCCCACTTGACACTGATTTTCGGAATAACCCGTATAGAAAGTTTACCAAACTTTTAAGGGTTTTATCAACAAGTTAATCTTTTTAGATATGTCACCACAAGAATATGACGATTTTATCTGGCTTGGAAGAGATATAGGCATAAACTCATAAAGATTTTATAAGTATGGTAACTCATTTTTATTTTATTTTATTTATTTTTATTTTATATATGCACTTTAGTATATATTTCGGATTTGTAAAAAGTTTTTTAGTATTTGACTGGCTTAAAATTGAAAAAGTTATATTTTGCTATGAAGTTCAGATACAAAAATCACTCGGGCGGGTCAAACCGGCGAGTAATGTGTCTGTATGTACATGTTAATTATTCTCTAGTTATTATGATATTTTTTATCATATTATAGTGTAAAAAAGACAAAAAATCCACTTTATACGAAATTCTATTTTGATTAGACATATATACATAATTAACTAATCAAAAGTAACTATTCAATATTAACAAAAGACTTTGTTACAGACAATAATTTTTAACATGAATAATAAATTGTTTTACTTCGATAATACTCTACAGACCAAAAAATCTTGCTTCATAAAGTTCACTTAAAAACTTGGTGGGCGTTCAAAGAAAAAGTTTTGTTAATAAAAGTAGTTCCGTTAAGTTCCGTCGGGCGGCGCGGCGGCGCGGGCGGTGGGGGGGCAATCTGTTGAGAAGATATTTGAGATACGAAACATAATGAACTTACCTTTACTTTACTTACATTTGCCTTTGGGAACTTGATATTTGCCATTTGTAATTTTTTGATTGTTATTGCTTATTGCATTAATAGCTAGTTAATGAGGCGAAGATCAGGTTTAAGATTTAGATTCCAGTTACAGAATGAACTGGGATTTCATGTTAATTAAATACTTATAAAAATTTACCATCATTTATTTCTTTAAAAATAAATCTAGGGAAATAAATGTTGTGTTGTTTTTAGTTACCTATGCTAAATTGTTATTTTAGTTTTACTTTATGAATAAGTTTAGTAATACCTACTTGTTATTGGTAACATAATATAATTCGGGAAGAGTGTTCACTCCTAATACAGGTCTGCGTACCTAAAAGGAGTGTACTTCAACATTTGTACTTCGAAATTTGCCAATAAAAAAATTTTGATTTTTTTTTGAATTTTTTGAATTTTGAATTTTTTGAATTTCATTAAAAAATAGGGTCCGTTCCTGACGTGACAAGATCAGTCAACATTGAAGTATCATTTTGATATACAACATTGGATATTTAAACAATCTTCCCAAAATACTAATTATTTGTAGGTACTACACGGTTCCGGGTAGTAGCCCAGTCATTTTAGGTACCAAGCATTGAGCAATTATTGTATTCGTATTTGCGAAAAGCTGAATTTCGCGACCTTTTAACCTCTGTAACTTTTTTAACCAGCATGATATCAATGTCAATTTTCCACATCTTTATTATAACGCCGTAATTAAGATATATGAAAATTCAGCTCACTAGGAATTTTTCCGCAAATAAAATTTAAAGTGACTGAACCAAAGATGCGGGTGGGATTTAAGTTAGTACTATCTTTACCATTGCGTTTTTTTACATTATATATTTTTAACGACTTTATTGACAATAACCATGGTAACCTAACTCGTAGGTTAAGTTACCGTAATTATTTTCAATAAAGTCGGTGATGTTATTCCGAATTAGTTCGTGTTTAATTACACTGTATTTTACACGATGTTTCGATGTCTTATAGACACGCTGGTTAAGTGATACATATGTACATATGAAAAGCGACAAAAGCCAATTAAAACTAAATTAATTTGTCTCCAAACATATAGCTTTATAGGAAATTAAATACGCCACTAACACACTATGAAATGATACTTGAAGCTAACTAATTTTGATTTCAAACACAAATATATTATTAACACTTCCAACGTAATAAGCGGCCCGAGCAAATTCAGCAATCAGGAAAATTATTTTAATTATAACTTCAATTTATAACAACTATCTATACCTTACAATATATGTATTAATATTTACACTAAGAGATGCTTTATCGTAGCTTCTAAACATGTTAAGTAACACTGTTAATCATCAGTGTAAACTTGATAAATTTTAAATTAAAAAAATATCAAAAGGTCTACTTTATTTTTTAAACAATCAGAACTACCGATATGAATTTAATTACCAGTGCTATACATTGCTTTTTATAGTCAACTCACTGTGTCTTTAATAAAACAAGGCTGTCTGTTCTTCGGGAAATAAAATTCAAATGATAAAAAGATCGTTATTTTAATTCTAGTTGGGCAAGCTGGGCTTCCATTTTCAAATAGTGGATATTCCAAAGAACGGAAGAAAATGCTTTGAAAGTTCCTCTTTTGGCGCGAGTCGTCAACGTGTGTAACGACCTACCGTCTGTTTTTCAGATCATTATAGTCCTGCTTATTTCAAGAGTCGTGTGAATAGGTGAATAGATTTACATGAGTGTTACCACACCAATCGATTGACCGTCGATTTACTCATGAATGGAACAGTCGACATCGATAAAAATCGAAAATCATAAGTCCAGTCGAACTCTAATGCCCGTCTGCACTAAACTTTGATAGCTCCATTGATACTTAAGTCTCTAGGACGTACTTAGGACCAAAAATTGAGTTGCACTAAACTTAGGTCAATGCTTAAGACAATGCAGAGTAAGTCAATGATTATGTGTGACGTAGTATAGGTATGTCATAACTAAGTTTATGCTAAGTAGAGTTTAGTGAAGACGGGCATTAATTTCTCTTTACTTCCATCGAATTAAATGTAAAAAATAAAACAAATAATTTTCATTTTATATTAATTGCTTTCAATAATTTCTCTTACCTTTCGATACCATTTAAAAATTACTTAATTCAATTATTCAATTAAGTAGTGTATTGGATACGAGATTCACTTGGTGTTTGAAATTTTACTAGGAAGGAACAGTGTGGGTACCTTCACTAAATACAATGGAGTAACTATAGGTACATTCCCAGATATTCGGACTTCTAGCCTACGTTGCGCTGCTTGCGTGTATCGTATTAAAATATGGAGGGACGATCTAATAAATAATACAGAATGCGGCGGCGTATCAATGAATTAAAGAAATAAAATAATAATTTTACATTTTTTAACATAATTTCAACTTTTTCTACAGTTTATTTTCATGGAATCAGCATTTACAGGTGAGATAGAGGTGAAACATGGGCTTAGTCACAGATTAAAAGAAATCTTAACGTGCAGACTATAAAATATCTTTCCATACAAAACTTAAAATTTTGAATAAATTATTTTTTTCTATAAAAACAATGTTACTATGTGCAAAGTAATCCTTGTTCCTTTTCCACATTAGCTAAACAATTCTTACTTCCTACGCAAACTAAATAGAACACATTCTAGACGAAAATTCATTAACATTCTTACCGAGCTCGCAGACTCGAACATGCAAATAAAGCTTACAGACATAACGGCCTATGTACCTTACTGGTTGCTATACAATACACATCTCTATGGGATATGTACAGTGGACCCATTTTAGCATACTTTATTTTTTTATGATTGCAATCTGATAAGTGAATTGATAGAGTGTGAACTATTTGAAATGTAAGCTCATTTCTATACTAAACTCAAGAGTTTGTATGCGCTTGTATCGATAACTACCAGTCACATTTCATATTTCTAAATAAATTTTCTTTTTTAAAGAATAAAAATTCTAATGGGATCAATAGTTGAATAGTTAGTAAGTTAAAAAAAAATTAATAATGAATAAAATCCCCAGACAATCACACCAACTACATGGCCCCAAAGTAAGCATAGCTTGTGTTATGGGATACCATATAGCAAACTAGGGGGGAACCTAGAATATAAATACCAAAAAAGATAAACACCCAGACACTGAACATTTTTTTTCTTGTTCCGTGCGGGAATTGAACTCGCAACCACTGGCGTCTGAGGCAGACCGGTTTACCCTATCGCCAAAGTGGTCGTCGAAAATAAAAAGTATTTTTTTTTTAATTATACCTGAACAGATTTGTAGAGCAGATAATACCTATTACAAAAAAAAATTATTCAATAATATTTTAAAACCCACACTTTTATTTTTAGGCAGCTTTTAATTAAATAAATGTTCATATTAAAATTGTTAGTAACTTAACCTAAAAAAACTTGTCTTAGACTTTTTTGTAGGTGAATACAATAAATGACTACACATAATTGAATATGCAAATCCTTTAACTTCAGGAGGATCACCAGATTGACACTGGATTTATCTTTTAAGGGATCAAATATCAAAAAATATGCTCTTGAAGGGAGATTTATTCATAAAGACCCGAAAGGTACTATTTTTTTAAATAAAACAAAGCTAGATTGACTTGGTTTGTAATGAAATGAAATGTTATCTAAACTAATTTTATCACATTTAAATGACGTGACGTCTTTATAGAAAATTGAATAAAAATAATCAACGTATGCAGGGCATAAAAAAAAACCGACTTCACGTCAACACTTTGGCCGACTTATAATGTCATCCACGTAAACATTCTCCGAAATCATACATATTGTTTAAAAAATTTTAAATTTTCAATGAAGTACTCAACCGATTTCGATCAAATTTATATAAGACCAACTATGAAGTGTCTTCTATTATATGAATTAGGATTTTTTTAAATCTATTCATAATTGTCTAAAATATCATGTAACAAAGGCATAAAAAAAACATACAGACGAATTGAGAACCTCTTCCTTTTTTCAGTCGGTTGAAAGATATTTTTTATCAAACACAATAAACTTAACAAATAGAAACTGCGATCACTTATAGCGAATTCTTTTTTTCCAATGATTGTAAAATTTGTAACCTGAAAAATGTACAATGAAATTTTCATTTTCAAATTTAAACATCCTGCGATGTGTTTTGCTGACTGTACCGCGTAGCACAGCTACACTAGGTACCGACTGCGCAACAGACTGGAACAAACTGCCTCTGTTGCTGGAGCCTGACTGAGTTATTTCTACACCAGCCCACTTAAACCTGCCATGTCCTACGTGCTGACTAAACCTAAAATACTAATCCAATAAAATACTGAATACTACACGATAAACTATCGCTCCATTTTTGAAATACGAGTAACGAAAAACTTTTAGGTGAAAAAGGTAATTTTGATAGTTTTTACAGGTTGTATTCCACTTTTCACATTTGTAGGTGGATAATCCAAAACTGCAAAAAAATGTGAAGATTTCGGAATATCAAATATTCTAGAAAGTTTGATTCAGAAACCTAACTTGTTACATATTCATGTAAAATCAAAAGACGCAAAAACTCGTTTAAAGAAATTTATGATAAGAGCGTTTTTATACAACTGTGTTAAAAATGAATAAGTTTTGGTGAAAAGCTAAGTTAATACATAATCAATTCCCCAGCGCCAAATTTAGCTTTTTTTTAAACCATAACATGTTCACCCATTGGTAAAATTATACTAGTAAGGTATGGAAAGGTATGTTTTTTTTTCAAGGAAATTTATGTCGTACTCCCTGATACATTAACCAAAGCATAGTTACTTTAAAAATGATGAATGACTAACAATAAAATAAATATGACTAATAAGCTACTGCTAAACATCTCGTAGTACTACGGCGCGTAGCTATGTTCAACAGCGACTATTTGTAAAAAGTTTGAGGTGCAATATTATTTTTCTGCCTTATACTAAAATAAATATGCATGTAGCTTTATATCGTATTAAAAAAAATTGGGTTGGTGACTAAAAGAAGAAAACCCTGTATAGGTACCTGCGTAGGTGCTCATTAAGAATAAGATTTACTTGATATACCTACGAGTATTACTCAAAGTTTGGTGTATTTACAGACCATCGTCACTTGACCTTCATTTGTTTACGATCCGATTCATAAATAGTCGCCGTGTAGTCGTTAAATGTCAAACTCAAACTCAAAGTCAAATATTCTTTATTTCATTTAAATACATTTGAAACAAGTCAAACAATATACAAATTGAACTGAATCTATCACCACTTCGGAAAGTCGATCTGTTGGAAAGAAGTGGCAAGAAACTCAACAGCAATAATCTTTTAAAAATAAGAAAAAAAAAATACACAATAATAATTGAAAGCCAGGGAATCCCATCTTGTTGTATCCGGATATCTTATAAAGGTTACTTTCACATAACACTTGTCTTTATATCTATTGAAGGGTTAATCTTAAATATTTTGGAATTTTGTTATAAAAAAAGCGTACACATTAACCCATGAACGAGTTTGTGATCTTCTGGAGTCTACTTTTTTTTTTTTTTTTATAAGTGACTAAACCCGCGTTTGACCTCAATCTCACCTGATGGTAAGTGACGATGAGGTCGAAGATGAAAGCACACGGGTTTAGGAAGGAACTGGCTCTTTATACAATATTGCCGGAACACATTACCGCCGGAGCGGTAACATTTGGCGGCAGACTTTATATAAAGGGTGGTCGCTAGCCAGGCGGACCCAGAAGGGATCCTACCACCAAGCAAAAAACTACTATTATATTTATACATTAGGCAATCAAGTGACAACAGTATCATTCCACGTTTGTCCTAAACATGTAGTTTCTTGCTTTATCTAAGTTTACAATCCGGTGCTATTGCACTCAAGTCCTTCCTTCAACATGAATATTATGTTTGACAATAAATTTGCGTGGGAACGCGAGCTGGAATAAAGGGCATTTTGCGGGTGAAATGGCATAATAACCGCTTTGTGAAACCACCCGCCTGTGTATTTATATGTCCTGTTTATTTAAACAGCTAAACAGTTTTGTTGTGGTCTCAAAGTTTTGTGACTGATTGTACTAAATGGAAGACGTTTTACAATATTTCATCGCGTATAATTATATTTTCAAACCGACTACAAAAAAAAGGAGGAAAACATAACTTTTGACTGGGTGAACCGACTTTGATGATTCTTGTTTCATACGATAGAGGTTACTTTACAGTTGGTCCCATAAAAATTTCATTGAATTACTTCATGAACATTTTTTTAAATATGTACGAATTCGGAAATCATTTACCTTGTCGACCTTCTACTTCAGCCAAAGTTTTGACGTGAAGTCGGATTTTTAATGCTCTGCATTCGTTGAATATTATTTATTTTATTCGGAGTTTTTACAGTGTATGTAAAAACTCCGAAGAATGTATGAAGATATGTTGTGTTTTTTTTCTTCTATTGGTACAAGAAAAACATACCTATACGAGTTGTTTATTTTTATTTATTGTACAAAATCTTTCTACACTATATAGTTATATTGTCATATCGACGAAAACCCGCAAGGTTTATATGTCGAATGACGAGTTCGTTTACATAAAGTTATATTAACAGGTAGGTACAATATTAATACTTATTTTAAATTTGTTTATTTTATAGATACAATTAGTATTAGCTATTAGACACTTTCGTGTTATAATATTCTACACATACTACTATATATACTATTATTATACTAAACATATATTATTTAAAAACTTAAGATTAAACTTTAAAAGGTAAACTGAGGATTATTTTCTATTAAGTGCTTTTTGATACTAGAGATAGACTTTAAGCTAACTTGGTAAGATTGCAACAGATTCGATGGCAAGGTGTTTAGCACCAAAGGAAGAAAATAATGCGCCGATCTTTTACCATAGACGTTATTATATTTCGGTAATAAATAACTTTTGACATTTTTTAATTGTCTAAGGTAACTACTTCTTTTATATTTTGTTAGTGAATGAAGCTTATTATATTCTTCCTTTAGAGTAGCAATTTTTTATTTTGTTATAAATGGACAATACTTTACAATATTTAAACAATTCAGAGTAATCTAATGAGAACTTATTTTTGATGTGCTTAGGTACAATTGTTTTTAATAATCTGATTTGTAAATTATATATTTTATTTAAGTAGGTATTGTAAGTTTTGCCGTAGCTACTGAGACCGTAATCGATAACACTATCAGCCATAGCTAGATATAATAATCTTAGAACTTCATATGGCATTTTATATTTCAGTATATACAACTTGCTCAGTAATGCTCTCAACTTGTCACAAATTTTTTCAATATGGGGTCGCCATCCAAACCTACAGTCCACCAACAAACCCAAGTAGGTATGATGTTTTACATTTTCGATATTTGAACAAGAACAATTACGGTTATTTTGATGCAAACAATCATGGGTGTGAGAGAAAATTTGCGGTGCACATTCTGGTATATTATGGCTACTATGAATGTGTATCATCTTTGTTTTTTCTGAGTTGATAACCAAGCCCATATCATGTGCCCACCGGCACACAAGATCATAATTATGCTGCATTAGTTGTTGCGCGCATCTTATGTCCCTATGTGCCGTTACTAGGCAGGTGTCATCTGCAAACTGATAAATTGATCCTTCTTTTATTAGGCTGCACATCTCATTGACGTAAATTAAATATTCAGTCGGGCCGATAATTGACCCCTGGGCCGAGCCCATAGTGGTAAAAATAGGTTCACTTAAGGTATTGTTGACCTTGACAAATTTTTTTCTGTTCTTGTGGTAGTTTCTGAGTAACTCCAATAAGGGGCCTTGAATACCGCATTTTTGGAATTGGTTATAAAGCTTGGTATACCTGATCAATTCAAAAGCTTTACTGAAATCAATGAGAACAACTATAACCTGAAGTTTGCTGTTTAGGTGCTCATTAATTTCATTCGTAAACTCTTGTGTAACAGTAATTGGCTTGTACTACGACCTCTCTGGAAACCATACTGTTTAGAATTAATGATTTTATTTTCACTTAAAAATACATTGATTTCATCACCTAAGTACCGTTCTATTAACTTATCCAATGTTGACAAGATGGTTATGGGTCTATAATTATTGTAGTCGCAATAACTTCCTTTTTTATGTATGGGGCGTATGACCCCGGCCTTTAGTGAGTCTGGGTAAGTTCTCGTCTTAATACAGAAGTTTATTAAATGTGTTATAACAGGGGTTATCAAATGTTTAATATGTTTCAGGTGAATAGCTCTGATTTTGTCTAGGCCTGGACTTTTATTATCGTTTAATTTTTGTATTAAGTTTGAGGTTTTGTTATTATTTATATTTTTGAAACGTAGGCAAATGTTAGAACTTTTGTAAGAAACAGACTGATTAAGGAGAGGTTTGGAGCATTCCTGAAATTTGTTTGCGTTATCATACTGCTGAGCAAAGTGATTGGATATATTACTTTCCGTATCTTTAAACGACTTTAATATAATGTCGTCTGTTGAACGTTTCAGTTGACCACAGGCCTCATTAATCAGCCTCCACAATACCCTGGGGTTTTTAAAATTTTCTGATATCTTGTTTTTAATATATTTATTTTTTAAAAAGTTTATATATTTATTTGTTTTATTCCTATATTTATTGTATAAAATTCTCTTTTCTATGTTGGTGTCATCTTGTTTCCATATTTTATATAATTTATTTTTCTTTTTACACATCGATTTAGCTTTTTTATTTATCCATTCACATTTTTTTCTTTTATTTCCATATACTTTAATTTTACTCTTGCATTTATCATAAACGGTTTTAAAACTTTTTTCTATAAAATTTAAGATCTCGTTAGGTGATTTCAACTCAAGCGCTTGGTCCCAGTTAATTAGGTTTAATTCTTTTAAAGTAAGTTCGTGGTCTAATCTGTCAATAAAGCGTTCCTGAATAGAACACGTATAACCGTGCGCCGCGGCCGGGTCGGTGGAAGCCGTCAGCTGATCGGCTATAGTACACGCAGTTATGTAGTGGTCGGCTATCGCGGTGTTTACAACCGCCGTGCAGATACGTCGCTCAGTGCCGCTCTGCGCCGGCGCAGGTAAACAACGTACGAATATATGATCGATACATGATCTAGTTATAATGTTACCTAATTTTTCGACACGCGTGAAGTTAGTTATACCCGTCTGAAAGCCCAATTCATGCAAATTATTGAGGTAACAGTTCACACAGTTATCTCGATCTTTTAAGTTAATATTCATGTCTCCCAAAAGTATAAAGTTAGACTTCTTATTGAATGATTGTAGTAAGTAATGTAATTCAGTACAAAAACTATTTTTGTTTAGTTTTGGCGGTCGATAGATAGCACATATATACATTTGTTGGTTCTGATAAGTTATATTGCCTACTATACATTCGAAGTGGACTGTGGGTTTGGATAAGCGTGTAAATCTTAAACTGTTATGAATATAAACTAATAAACCGCCCCCTTTGCGATGCTTTCTAAGGCTTGAATATACAGAGTAGTCAGGTAGATTATACAATTGTACACACGGATCTTTTATATTAACTTCAGATAGGACAATTATATCTATTTGTTTACGGCTGCTAGTAATAATAAATTCTAAGTATGCAAAGTTTTTTTGAATAGATTTAATATTTATATGAAAGATATTTAATAATTTTTGGTTCACAGGTAAAGACTGAACGTACTCACTCCACTGATGAAATTGACTTTCCTGTATACTATTATCACATTCACTATCCATAAATGTAACATGACGCAGATAGGTTATTAAAAAGTAGATTTTAGCGTGGTTACTTGCTGTGAGAAAGTTTTTCTATATCTGCCTCCGACCTGATGGTATATATTTTATGTGTGTCATCCTTTCTGGCTAGAACTGTGCCTCGTTTGCACCACACATACTTAAAGAGATTTTCTTGTTTAAGTTCCATTTTGGCTTTCCATAGAAGTGCAGCCGTGGCAGGTGTAAGTGCCTCACGCAGGAACACTCTATCAGAGTCCTGTAGGAGTAGGTCCGGTCCAGTGATGGTGGTTGTCTTAGCCGCCTCCAGCCAGGCATCACGACAATCATCTCGAAGAGTAACAACTAAGATAGAAGCGTTTCTTTGTTTAGCTGCTGGAGCGCGACTTTCTTTCCTGTATACGGATAAAACTTCCGTTTCCTTCCGATTTAATATATTGCCGACTTTTTTAGTTAATGTAATAAGATCCTCTTCTTTTTGTTTGTTTATTCCACATATCTCTAGCTTGTTATTAAGTTGTTGTTGATCTAAGCTATTAATTTTCTTCTCCAATAATTCATATTTTAACTGTACATTAACGTATTTATTATTGAGATCTTTATATTTGTTATCAAAAGTTTTCAGCTGTTCCTCGTAATTATTTATTTTATCTTGGTAATCGTCTATTTTATCTGACAAAAACTGCAAGCTACGCGAGATCTCATTTTGTATATCTTCTCTTATTTGCCGACGCATTTCAGTGAGTTGGCGGTAGATGTCTGATACCGTTTTTGGCGAAGGCATTGAGCTATTATATTGGTTGCCTTCTTCCTCCTCTTCATGATCTGGGTCTGGTAGTATGGCTGAAATGCGTCTTTGCTTTCCTTGTGAAGAGCACATCTGACATTTCCAGTCAACTGCTTCGGTGGCACATATAACGGCAATCTGATCATTCGTCAACGACGAACACGATCCGTGTAGCCATTTGTTACACTTGGTACACTGAATTCCTGGAGATTTTTTGGTCACTAACTTCACACATTTAGCACACTTGACCATTTCGAATGAGAGCTTTACTCTAACAATACTTCGAAATACTAATTGCAGTAAGCGCGTGCGCACGACCTCCCGCGACAAAGCGAACGAGCGAACGAAACGAGTATATGTACATACTAGAGAACTATTTCCGTACTCAATATATTTATCACATTGACATGGCAGGTATTTGCATTGATATTTAATATTTGTGTACACATCTATAAAACTCTCTCAACTCCTAGAGTGGTTTGTTGTGCCGCTTACCGTATGAAAGAGTAGAAGGGTCTTAGAGTTGAGAGCATTTTATTAATACACTTCTCATTCTTATAAGGTGTCTATAGTAACGGAAATTTCTTAAAAATAGGTACCCATATTCTTGCATGCTTTCTGTATATCACAATATAATAACTGATGGATTGATTGTCAGTTTGTTCGAACGCACCACATTATCTCTACAATTGCAAAATATTAAATATTTCAAATTTAGCATGTTTTATACATAAAGATTATTAAAACTCAAACTATGATACGATCTTTAAAATCATAATTTATACTGATCCCGATGATGAACACCTTTTTTTTTACAAATAATTACATAGGGTGACTGATGGGTCACTTTTGAAATTCAAAGACGTGATAGATTGAGAACATACATGAAGAGAAAAAATATAATAAAAAAATAAAAATATTATTTACTGAGTAAACTTAACCGAAAGTTAAAAAAAAAAAATAAAAAAAAAATTTTAAGTTAAAAATTGAAAGTTAAAGAATTGATTACGCAACGCATGGTTACGCTAGCGTTGGAAGCGATCCGCGTGCCAGGTCACGTGCCGCGAATGCCGCGATTGACTCAGTTGCATGTAAAGTAAATAGTAACATAGTATTTATTAATAGAAAATTTTATTGAAAAATTAAGTGCCTACTTTTATTACATAATTTTGATCAGAATCGAGTACAGAGTGCTCTCCTTCAGTATGTAAAATTTGTCACCAGTCACCCTGTACACAATTCGCATGGTTTTACTTGGTTTACTATTTCCAATTAAGAACTTACGTGTTAGTTGGCCAAGTCCGAAGTTTGATTAGCTCGTCTATATCAATCCCGCAGAGGACTGTACATCCCACGTAGGACTTGGGAATAGTTCTAGTTTGTTGATTACCATTTGAATGGCATATGATTTGTTTGGTATACATTGACTTGGTAAATACTTGTAGGAACAACGATAGAAGCGGTATTCATAAAACACAATAGAAAAAATGACTGGGCAGTTACTTAGTACCGAGTCTGTGCTCTTGGGTATATTATTATTGCTCAACCCGGGCTTTATAACAACAAAATCTTTGATCGCGAGTCAGTTATAGGTACCGAATACCAAGGTACTGTTGACCGTCAGTTTGAGATATGTCTGGAGTTAGTTTGCTATGAACCTAGCCTTTCTAGCCGTATCAATTCTAATGTCACTTGCCATCATCCTCCTTCAAGATGTAATCGCGGTGCTGATTTCGAATGTAAAACAAACCTCTTTCACATACTGCCAAGATACTTCCGTTACCATGAAGTTATAGATTCCTCTAAATATCGCTAACTTATCGTTAGCTCCGACATACTAAATATCTTTACTAGGTAGAGCATATTCGTCAATATTTACTATCTAGACTAGCCCAGAGATAGTTTAGTTTTAAGTTGTTGCAGTCTTTACAATAGCGTTTTTAAATCGATATTTTCAATTCGGTTTCTTAGAAAAACAGCTCGTCTTGAGGAAATTTATCACTATTTTCTCAAGTCACAGTAAGTTTCAAGAACTACCCTCATAATGGTAAAAACAAGATTGAATCTATTCCGTACTTCCAAAGATTAGTCAAAACATACAGGCAGACAGACAGTGGTATAATCGACCCATTAAAAAACGCTATTCGGGGATTCATACCACTGGTATTGTATATAAATATTGTGTTGTGAATAAGGCTGTATTATAACCAAGCCCAAATTTTCAGTACTAAGTAACTGCCTAGTGATTATTCTATCCTGTTTCCAAATCTCATTGCTCACAGTACTGATATGGTAAAGGTTATCAGTATACGCAAGATTTGGGTGTGCTTAATTATCACACAATGGTCGCATCACTTACTTGCACTATATTTGCTTAGACACTCTAGCGCTCTTACGCTATAGCGCAAGTACGCGATTATTAGAACGATGCCTAAGGGATTTCACAGGAGGTGACGATTGTAAGTTAATAGATAAGAATGACTAAGGCCCTGAACTGCTGTTATCTCTGAGACTTATCTTAAGTCAGTAAACTTATATTAAAATGCAAGTCCTACTTTTCAATCAAATATTGCCAATACCAATAATATTGCAATACAATAATGTAATTTTTGGCGTGGTAATGCGGTTATCAGAATAAAAAACACCATTCCTTTTGTCAAAGTTCGAGAAACATCAAAAAACTTTTCCAATAATTTACTTTACGATATCGAAAGTTCAAAAGATTTCTACCATACCTCTTATCACTTTCAGTATACGAAGAATGTTTGAAATTACTTTAGGCTTTCTGAGATATTTTTTTTAAAAAACAAATTTTAATATGTTAACCTCATTTTTTGTATCATAAGCTTCCGTAAAATCGAAGAAAAAGCTATTTGAAACATACATGTTAATGAATAGAAAGTTACCCTATGCCCGCCTTCACATGAAAGTGACTTCAACGAGAAAACCTTTACATAACATATGCGTCGAGTAATAATCAACCAATGCAGAGCATTAAAAAAACCGACTTCACGTCAAAACTTAGGCTGAGTTATAATATCATCCACGTAAACATTCTCCGAAATCATAGATATTTTTTCAAAACTTTGATATATTCAATGAAGTGCTCAGCCGATTTTGATGAAATTTAAATGGAACCAACTAAAAAGTACTTTATATCATATGAAACAAGAATTCTCAAAATCGGTAATTGTCTGACCTAAATATCGTGTAACAAAGAAACAAAAAAAAACATACAGACGAATTTATAACCTCCGCCTTTTTTGGAAGTCGATTGAAAAACGCTAAACGTATGAAAATCACACATTTAAGATGGCTGTCAGAGCGATTTATAAAAACTCTAATGTCCCTTCTTATTAAATGTTTACTAGCAAAAATGAGTAGCTCATATAGTATCCCTTTGTTTTTCCACTAATGGAAAATATCCAGTCACTTGAATTAATTCAAAATGTTAATGACAGAAAACATAATTTTAACATACACTTTAAAGCATTATTTCATAACCACATGCCTGATGCTATAATAAAATAACTGACAGGAGCTTTGCGCAAACAAAACCCAGGCTTTCAACAGCTGTCTCACAAAATAATATTCCCAACACCTGATAGAATGAATAATCAATATTGCATCGTTGCACTTACTAGTACAAACACTAATCACAGTTTTTCCAATACTTATTTTTCCACGATACAAATAAAGTCTGGAATTGAATAACACAAAGTGGCATGAAGCGCTCTAGGGCAGGCTAGCATAAATAAATGTAATTTCTTGAGGGACTCGAACCCTAGAAGCAGAATTGCTTTAAGCAAAAGTTGATTTTAATATTGAAATTGAAAATTTTCGTAAAATTGACGGTGGCGGATATTAAATGGCATTTGCCAGACTGATATACAGCCATATAAATTATGAAAGTTTCATTGTTGCATTTAGATTGCTTTTCTAAAGAGTATTATTATTTACTTTTGGTACGAAATAACAGTTTTTTAATATTATGTAGTTGTCCATGTTCTGTTTCTTCTTATAGGTTAAAAAAACTTTAGGTACCTATCTTATCTATTTGACGACCGGCTGGTGTAGCGGTAACATACATTGCCTTCTATGCCAGAGGTCCTGGGTTCGAATCCCGGCGGCGGCGGATATTTGTGTGATGAACACAGATATTAGTCGTCAAGTCATGGATGTTTATATGTTTATTTAAGTTTATTCCAATATAAAAATATGTATTTATGCAATATGTATGTTTATATAATTCTTAAGTATATCAGTTATCTAGTATCCATAACACAAGTTCTTGAAGAAACTTAATTTGGGCTAGATAATGTTGTGTAAGTGTCAGAAATATTTATTTATTTATTATTTATTTAATTATTATCTTATTTCGGATAAAAGGGCAAGATAGGTTCGTGTAGTTACTGACACCTAAGGTTTACTATTTAGGCACCAAGGTTTACGCACAGGCGCAGTCGCAGACTCAAATTTTTGGTGGGGTGGGGGGGTCACAAACAATTTTTTTTAAAAAAAGGAGGTTGTCAATTCGTCTGTATGTTTTTTTTTGTGTCTTTGTTACACGATATTTCGGACAATTATGAATCGATTTTCAAATTCTTATTTCATGTGATACAAGATACTTCATTGTTGGTCCCATATAAATTTCATCGAAATCTTTTGACTACTTCGTTGAAAATTTCAATTTTTTAAAGAAAATAATTGTTTCGGAGAATGTTTAAGTTGATGACATTATAACTCAGCAAAAGTTTTGACGTGTAGTCGGTTTTTTAATGCTCTGCATTCGTTGATTATTCTAGCTTCTAATATTTTAAGGGTTCATCTTTTCGTTCATCGTTCATCTGTTCATGATTTTGGGGGGTTATAGTCCCCTATGACCCCTCTTGGGAGCGCTCTTGTTTACGCAGCAAAAATCGCTTCAATTTTCTACTTTATAGCGGTTGCCACAATTTTATGGAAACCTGTGATCAACCAAAGCTAGTTTCTACTAAAGTCTAATGGTTTCGGCAATCAGAATCAAGGTTTCAGCAACAGAAAACTGTTGACGATCATCGGAACTGGAAATGTTTGCGCAGGGCCATTAAAATACGTGCAATCAGCTAGTTGCCAGTTACAACAGTAAAATCTTAATATTAAGGGTGGAATTTATGAATGCACCCTGGAGGGAAAGTACTCTACATAATAGAGATGACAAATTTTACTCCAAAGAACATTCCTTTATTTTGGAAAAAAATAAAACTGCGTTCAAAGATTTTTTGAAAATTTGCTTGCTTGCAAATACAAATATATGATTCAGCGAGAAAATATATTTAAACATAAAGTCACATGAAATTAATTAACTCTTCACCCTCGTCACCACTACTTTCTTTATAAGGTACCTATTCGTATGTAGAAATGCATACATACATAAATACATACATAACGTCACGCCTGTATCCCTCATGGGGCAGGCAGAACACCAGAGGTTACAAGACCATCTGATGTCACGTTTGACAAACTTGGAGGTATGATAAAGATGGAGAGACTATTGTAGTGACAGGGGGTCAGCCTATCGCCCACAAAAACGCCTTTAAGACCTCGGTCCCTTAACTGACTTTTACAGTATGCCTACAGTATACCTATTCGTATTTAGAAATGCTCTTTATTTTAAAGGTTTGTAAAAAATCTGCTTATCTTTCTTCACTTTTCATATAGTCTTTCTAAAGAGACAATTCTCCTGAAATCATAATTTTTATTGAGATTAAAAAAATGAAATAAATTATGTTTTAAAGTGTATTTTTCAAAGTATGGCAATATGTAAACATTGCAGAGGCAACTTGCTTCTTTACTCTTAAAGGGGGATTTATTGAGACGTTAAGCTGTTTTTCTTTCTGAAAACAACTTCTTAAATTTTATAACTACAATATGTAAGCCCACATTTTGCAAATTTTGCGGTATTTTATATATTTATAATTAATTTAATAGTACAATAACAAATATGAGCGGTAAAAGTCATGAAGTGACATTTCCCATGACGATGGTTAGTTCCGTTTTTGCCGAGCGCCAAAAAACCCTTTTTGGACTATACATGTGATAATTACTTAGTTTCGAGTAACTCACATGCGTTAGTCATATTTGTCCATTCATCATCATCATCATCACAACTCTTTGTAATGATCCCACTGCAGGGCATGAGTCTCTCCCCTGGGTGACGAGGAGATTATATGCCATAATCCACCAAGCTAGCCCAGTGCTGCGTGGTGGATGCCAGAATTGTCAGGGCGCCGAAATGGCTTCCGACAAGCCCCAACGACTACTGTATACAAGTATACAGCACCCGGGACCGACTGCTTGACGTGCCCTCCGAAGCACGGAAGTCGTCGAGAGAAATGAATGGTCGGCGGTCACCCATCCAAGTACCGACCGCGCCGAACGTTGCTTAACATGTGATATCGTATGATACACACAATAACCATGGCGCCACGACGACTTCCTATATATTTGTCCATTAGTAGATATTATATTATAGCGTAAAAGATTAGTCTGAATTCAATTTTGCACTTCTTTTAAATATATCTATTTTTTCAGACACTTAAGTGGGTTTAACAATATGAATACAACGTTTCCATTTAATCAAAATGTACTGTGATGTGACAGTTTTCATACTTTCGGAAACAGTTTATATAAAGTGGAATACGTTGAAACAAAATATTCAATCTATGATATTTATTGACATACAAAATGGAAGTATGAATATTGGTTTTCATGGCAATTCACATACAGTGTAGTGTTTTCAATCAAAGACCGAGGAAGTAGATATTGACATTTAATTTGATATTGAACGAGTAAGTAGTCTTTGGATGGCAATATTGAGTTTTTGTATTCAGTCTACTTCCGGTACTTTGAGAATATTGCGGACTATTATAGAGGACTATGGATAGCATATATCATCTACGGGATTCAATTCCCGCTACATGGCTTATATTTTGTTAGAGAAGTAAATATTTCTTTGTGAATCTGGGTATTTTTATGTACATGCTCATACCTACTTACTTAGCGTATTGGGCTTTGGAAAAATTTCTAACCGTATTTTACTATTTAATATCAGAAATACTTATTAATTGATGTAATATATTGCTTTATATTGAGGGAGGCCTATGTCCAAGAGTGGACGTCTACTGGCTGTTGCTTATGATGATTGCTTTGAAAACTTTAAGGCATATTATTATATTAATAGAACATCTCTGCAATACGATCCGTATGCAATTTGGTTATTAGGGGTTAATGTTAAGGGGGGTCCGTTAGATGATGAATTTAAGAACTTTAACACTGTAACGACCATTGCACAATACAAAATACAGTATCCGAAGCCAAAAGGATTCTTACATTGGTCTAGAAATCTTAAAATACTTAGTAAATGCAAATATAACACAAGGCAAATACACTCATACTCATTATAAACCGTAGTATATGAACTTCTTTTTATCCATCAATTACGTTCTATTTATAGCTTTTTTCGTGAAAATTTTATACCAAAATATCTAAAAAGCAGCATAATCTTCTTCGTCTTTCTTTCGCTTTATTAAACCGTTATGGCAAAATCTTATGAAATTCAAATCAGCGCCCGGCGGTACAACAGTGATAAAATCTTAAGCATTCATGAAAATTTAACAGAATCTCATTATGACATACAATCATTATGGTGCAATAATCCGAAATGATTTTTGGCCTAAAGCCAGAAATCGGTGTTGGCTATTTGCCATACTGTTTTCTTGTTAATTAGTTTATAATTTGCTTTATAATACAATTTTACTCATAAATATTTGGAAACTGGCCTTCCTGCATTTAATTTTCATGAAGGTAAGTTACAACAATCGATGGTTTAAATTTTTGCGAATATTTCTGCGATAAAATCTTATTTAGAAAAAGATGATAATAAATGAAACTAGCAAGAAATAATATTAAAAGCTAACCAGCCATTACTAGCAGTTTTTCTTAAAAGCGGTAAAAGCTTTTTTGCTCAAGATTCCGTTAACACAAAGAATGAATTAGTCACTACAAAGAAGCCGTCTCCAATCGCTACATGCTTGTCTTCAATATCTCTTTGAAATCTGTTGCTCGATAATCCTACTGAAACTTTTCCAATTTCAGCTCTATGCCTTGGTGATAAAAACGAGTTTTTACTGCTAAATCATCAATGTATTTCGTTTCATGGCAGTCAAGGCGTAGTCTGCCGTGACAAGAATGTGTAGCTTCTAGCAATTTGATCTTATCATTGAGTGCGAGTAGGAATCCGTGATATAGGTTGCGAAATTTTGTAAGTGGTGCAAGAAGAGGCTAATTTTGAATTCAAATATCAAATATAGCTTTGTAAAATACAATTAAGTTTTAATATAGTTTTGCATAGCAACATGTACAACATTTTGACTCTGGCTCTTTGTGTTAGAGTGGTGATATATGACGGCATTGTATTTGAAAGCCCGGCAAATCCAAAAGAGGTCCTTTACTTATCAAGTGTCATTTAGACGATACACTAACCTAATCGAGGAGATTTTAAACTAAACTTACACCGTCTTTATGGTAAACTACTTTAATTTTTTTTTTATTCATGCCTTTATTAGGAAACTTAAAGACAGCGATGACATCTAACGTTTAATAATCCTGATATGAAATTTAAATCAAGACTCTCAACCTAAAAATGTAAAAGATTTGATCTCCAGCCATTCGCAAAAATTTAAAGCCTTGAGATATACATTTGCGCATTTCGAGAAAACACAAATATTTTCCCAGGGCGCAGTTAGGTCTACAAGATGCTCCTTTAAAAATGATGCATCTTTAAAAAAGTCTTTATGCGTAAAGGCATAAAGTTTATTATTGTTTGGAGTGTAATTGACAACGAAATAATCCTTATTTATGCAGCTGAAGATGAAAATGTATTTAATTTTCTCGAGAGTTATCGTTGTGTTCAGGAGATAAGCCATGGGAAATGTTCGCTTGCGTTAATCATTCCATTTTCTGAAATCTTGTTCAAAGGAAAGTGTTTTCGCACTTACATTGATGTGAATGATGTTTACCGAGAAAAATATATGAGGTTCATTATTTTAAGGATATCATTATGATTTTAAAACACGGATAGAGCTTAAAGGATGCTTCAAAAATCTATTTTGAATAGAACCATTATTTTTTTCATGTAATATCATCTAAATTGGGCTTATTATAAGAAGTTTGAAATAAACTCTTGTTGCATTTTGCCTTCAGACTAAAATAAATTTAAGGTATGTCTCTAGTACAAAAAATTAAGCGCATTCCTATACTTTTGCCGCTTCTTGTACTCTTGAAACTACGACCCAATTTAAAAATTTTTAGTTCGTTGCGAAATTAATTCAAGAAAATTGACACTTAGCCCCCAAATTTTTCGTGACTAACGAACATAAATATTTTTAAAGTCTCTCTTAAAGTTATATAGACATACATATTTACTATAATGTAAAATCAAATTGAATCGAAATACTTAAACATGCAAGAATCCATTAAGTTTGCTGTAGCAACATTATTGTGCATAATCTAACAACGCATTATCCTTTGTTCAGCCCTTGCATTATCGAACTAACGTGGCATTATTGAATCTATACAGCCTCGTCAACTGCAATATACCTACACGGGTTGTCGACTAGACCCCTTTTAGGATAGGTCGAGACCATTTGACCCAGCCCTTGGCTATTTTTCCCTCGACAACCTACATAAACGATCCAATCGAAGCAAACGATGTTCATTGCGCCATCTTATTTGTGAAAACTCATCTATAGAAAACGAAAGGAGCGTTGTAAATATACTTTGTTTGTAAATTGAAAGGCTATACTCTGTTTTTTCTAGGAAAATTGAAAATGCAGTCAAGTGTGTGTCGTATCAATTTGTCAAGAAAAATCTACTTATTAATTTGGGATGATAAATTTTCTGGTATTCTAGAGTAACTTGAAAGTATTTAAAATGAGATACTCGAAATAAAATAAAACATAAACATAAAGATAATTATGTTTATGTTTCACTGTATATTTAGTTCCAAATTCACGAATGAGAATAGCCAACGCGTTATTTATTTTTATATACAATCTCTAGAGTTAAGGAAACAAATGATGTCTACCTTATTTTGTTCTATTGTCATTTTTTTTAAAAAGCTGTCTTAACCTTATAGGTGTATAGCTTTCTAAATAAAGATTAAAAAAAAAATACGATTGAATCATAAAAAGTGTTTAGTATATTTGACGATATGAAGATCCTTATTAATTTTATACTTTTCATCCTAAGAGGAGCATGTGATATGGGAACCATTAACAAATGGAAACCTTACAGACTTTCTCTGTAAGTACACAGAATATATAGAAAAACACGCAGATACTTACAATTATCTGCGTGTTTTCCATATAATCAGATCACATTAGGATTTTATTATTCAGAAGGATTTAAATTTGAAACCACATCGCTCGTGTTAATCCGATATACACTCACGTCAACATGGAGGCTTAATTAAAAACTTTGAAATCATTAATTTATATCAAAACGAAGTGTAAAATGTTTATTAACATGTTGATTTCTTTTTTCCATTCAAGGGTCTTCGAGTTAAGTAATGTTCATAGACCAAAAGTTGACTATATAATTGCGTTGAAAAAAACCATTCGTGTTTCAACGCCAAGGAACCCTGAAATTCAAGGGTACCAATAGTTTTTTCTTGTCAGCATCATTCTATATTGAATTACAAGGCGTAGTGATATCGTGTTTTTCTAGGCCTACGTTTTTGTTTGTAAAAGTAAAGGAAACAGGCGGAATGATGGAACACAATGTTTGCTATATTTTTAGGTTACGATTGATATAAGAAGGATAAACAAAGATTGTTTACCTCCAGCCCACAAGGGTAAGGTTCAGGATAATGTAGCTTTTCATTTATAATAATAAATTTTAAATGCTCAAATCTATGAAGCTTAGTTTTTCCTGAATGTATCGTAAGATATCTACTTTATCAAGCTCAATGCTTAGCGACGTTAGGCCCAGTTGGTTCTAGTATGGATTACCCTAGACAATTTATCTATTACGACGATTTCCGTGCTTCGGTGGGTACGTTAAGCGGTCACTCCTGGGTGCTGTGTATAATACTTGTAGTCGTTTGTGTTTGTCGAGAGTAAAATTGGCATCTTGAAACATTTTGACAGCGTGGTTACGCTTAGTTAGGCCCAAAAAAAGCAAACTAAGCAAATTCAGAAAGATTTTTTTTTTTTTGTTTTTCCGCCACAGAAAATTTTTGGCACCCCCTAAAACAAGCTTTAACCAGTAAAGCAAGCTTTAGCGGGAGGACGATGAATCCTATTACGGACGAATGGGCATTCTATAAGCTGTTAACCCCAGTGGCTAACGGAAAATAGAATGCCCAGACAGTGTGGAGACTCACTCAGTGAAGCCGAGCATACCCACTAAACATCCCCCTTTACGACCTACCTTGATTCAGGTTATTGATCATTTATCGGAGCGACAGCCAATTGGAGAGAGAGGCTGCGCAGTGAGCGGCATCCGGACGGCTGCCACCAAAAGGAACTGAAAGCGAGAAACTCAGAAGCTAAGACTAGCAGAAATGACAAAGCTGAAACTAAGAGATTATCTAGAGTGATCAGACTCACTCTGAGATAGGAATGCTGGAAAGAAGGACTACGTTTAGAACGTTGAGCTTGCTGGAGTTTCCTGATAAGGGGAGCGAACTTGGGGAGGACCGGAAGAGCACCGTTGAAACCCTCTGGGCTGGCGTCGAGAGCGGCGCCGAAAGCCAGGATCTCGTCGATGGGAGCGAGCTGGATCCAGAACGCCATGCGGTCTTGAGAACCTTTTGCGTTCTGGCACTATGAAGCCGATTTGGCGGCCGGTTGCGATTGAGTCGCGACCCCGCTGCGCTGACCTGGAACGATAGAAGTCAAGGCCTTAGGGGCCTTTGAACTGACTGGAGGGGCGTCCGAGCTAGGCTGCGGTCGCTCTCTCCAGTTCTCGATGGGCTTCACGGTAGCCCTGGCAGCACGCGGTGCCTTGGGGCAGCCGCGAAAGTTTGCTGTGTGGCCTGACTGGCCGCACAAGACGCAGGACGGAGCGGTGGGCGATTCGGGAGTGCGAGAGCACTCCTTAGTCCCATGCGGATCTAGGCAATTTACGCACCTAGGGGAAGCAAAACAGTTTGCCGCCGCATGACCATACAATTGGCAGCGGTGGCACTGACCTGGGAAACCACGCTTGTGTGGAGTTTCGACGCGGATGTTGGAGAGACCACACACGGTGGGCTTGCCTCTGAAAATGGACTGCCCTTGCGGGCTCTTCGCTAGGATTACTAGCGCAAGTGGGAACTGCTTGCCTCGGCGGCTGTGCATTTTGTGCACAGATTCGACGGGGAAGCCTTGAGAAGACAAGTCCTCTTGGATTTGCTCGTTCGAGAGCTCGAACGGCACGTTCCTGAGGACGGCCCGAATCTTACGCTCCTCAGGGAGGGCGTAAGTGTGGTACTCGAGCTTTTGATCAGCAAGAAGCCGAGTGAGATTCCTGAAATCGGGAATGGAATTGACAACGACCTTAATAGAGTCACCCACGTTGGATGTCTTACTATACTGGATCTTGGGATTGTGTCTGCCGCAGAGAGCTGAGACCTCGGTCCAGCGGCTCTTGTCCCGTAGAAAGACGGGGGTCGGAGACTTGACTTTCGGCGGAGCCGAATCTGATTGCGACGCAGGCTGTGACGCCGGGATCGCTGAAACGAAGGGTGCAGGAGCAGACGCCGGTGCGACATTTTGCGGCTGGAGCAGCTGAAACGGATGGAGGTAAAGTCGAAGTAGCAGATTGCTTCTTCTTCTTCGATTTTGACTTTTTGCGAACCTCTGTGAACGGAGTAGGAGATTCTGGAACAATAGGAGCAGAGTCAGAGTCACTACCCGGCGGGGTAGTTTTGCGTTTGCACGCGGAAGAGTCTACCAACATACTACTACCGGCTTGCTCAGAAGGGTCTGGCGACGCTGGAGAGTCTGTTGGGAAGGTTTGACCTAAGAGTGCTGACAAGGCGCGCTTTGGGTCGAAGTCTGGAGGAACTAAGACTGAAAGAAGATCAGGAGGGAGTTGGGTGCCCCGAATGTTTGCGTAGGCAAGAGTCTGAACTGTTTGCTGCAGTTTATCAACAAAAAAGAGCCGCTCGTGGTTGAGCGTTGCTAACACAGGATGCATTGGATCCATTGTGCGGGAGTAGGAGAGTGCTGTAAGAAAGGATCTAGATGGGACAATTGCGTGCCGTTATACGGCAAAAATGGTTGCACAAACTGCGCTGAAAAAGAGAACGACCTAGTACGGACCTATTGCCGGTGAACGGCGGACGATCAGGCTTCGTTGGCACGGTTACGTATCCACCTGACCAGCGATGCTTCGGCCGGCAGCAGTCGGGTCCGCCCTGAAAAGGGCAGATGAATTAGCCCCGACACCACACAGCCTCCACAAGAGAAAACTTTCCGAAAGAGCTTAACTTGGCACCTGACCCGCACGAGTGCGGGGGAGGGAACAAGGGCAGCGCAATACGAACACTCGGGAGCGGCCGCAGACACGACCGTTCGGGAGCGAACGCAAACGGGAAGTGATTCAGAAAGAAAGAGATAAAATGATTTTTAGGCATAGTGCTTTACGGTTTTTCCGTGGTAGTCGCAAGGCAGAGCATGTCTTGGGACAATCCTTCAGAATGCGGTGTGTTGATTATTTTCAATGCCATGAGATGAAAAATATTGCTTGTAAACATATTATACTTATTTCTTAAATATTAAAACATTAAAATACTTTGTTGTTGCATTCATTTTTTACAATAAGGAAATATATTTTATATTTCCTAATTGTAAAAAAATCAATACTATAATGAATTATCAAAGTAGTAGATTCTCCTACTGTGTCGTGTACTACACAATATTTTCCAGTTTTTTGGAAATCTGATATTTTTTAATATTTTTTTTATTACATATCAAAAAAAATAGGTGCTGTACAAAGTTTCAAGTAGAGAACGTAAAAAAAAGTTTATTCAGGAGTAAGTGGGTTAATTTAATTACACCTAAAATAATTGCGATAGTGTGACAAAATTAATGTTAACAACAAAAAGTTCACTTCTTTTCTAATTTTACATACCTACCGTGTACACGTATTTATGAACTTTTTAAAATACACATTTTAATATAAAGTGTGGGTTTTCCAGAATTTGATTATTTTCATTGCTCTATGTTTAAATTCAATAGAATGTATATTATTATTTACACGTTCATTATTCAAAATAAAATGTTTTAGTTTTACCTATAAATGTGAATAGGTATCTACAGTTTGTCTGGTCACCGATATCCGACCCGTTAAGGCGAAGTAATATGATTAATTTTATCGACAAAACCACAATAAAAAGCCATTTTGCGCCTACTGTTTAGAAACGGTAATGTTTTTAAATAGGTAAATATTGCTCAAAAACGAAACCCATCCGAACACAGTTAAAAAAAAAATAACCGCTGTTTCTAAACAGTAGGCGCAAAATGCCTTTTTATTGTGGTTTTGTCGATACAATTAATCATATTACTTCGCCTTAACGGGTCGGATACCGGTGAATAGACACACTGTATATTGGATAGTAATATTTTTCAATAAAATCTCTGCTTGTGCTATAAAAAATGTGTATTTTATTAGAAAAATGTTTGATCACAAAACAATAGACAGATATTCGTTTCAAATTTTAAATCCGCAATTCTTTTCAAAATAAAATATAAAAGAATTTATAAAATGATTGGAATTTATTTTAATATATACCTACTAACATATTTACAAACTTATTAGATACAAGATACCCTATTGTGTGATTCTTATCCATAAGTTTTGTCTGAGAACCCATTAGCACAATCAATAATGATTCCTCTTTTGTTGCAGATGTCCGTCAAAGGAGCAGCACCATTCATCCACGACCATCACAATGATATACGAGGATCTAAATGATAGCAAAATGAAATATGGTCCACGCTGGACGCCTTCCTAGAACACGCACCAAAACCTATGATTTGATTATGTACATACATCATGACAGACAAAAATGTTACTCTGAAAAGAAAAGAAAGAATACCGCCCAGAAATTAGTCATTTTTGACATATACAGTTTCATTATTATATTCTATCTAAGTCTACAAATAGCTAATTCTAATAATACGAACATGAAGAACAAAAGTAGCACAAGTAAAGATTTTCAATTTAACAACGGCCAGCATTTGAATGACGATCCTCATGATACCTATGAGGACCATGACAGTGTTAATAACAATGATAATTTAGAATACAGTAAAGTCAATTTTGATCATAATCCTTTTTACAATAGTGAAGATTTTCTACATTTAAATAATCAATTTTATAATGGAGAGAATGGTTATAGTAACTATGAAGACTATAAGAATTTTTATTTGAATTCGTCTAATACAATGTCTAAAGCGAAAGTGAGGTTTAAAATAAGTAGTAAGATAATACAGACGAAGTATGGGAAATTACAGGGCATCATTTTAGCGATGGATGAGCACAGATACTTGAGTCCGCTTGAAGTGTTTTTAGGTGTTCCCTATGCTACTCCTCCTGTTGGTTCTAATAGGTCAGTATGTTTCAAATATTATTACACTTTTTGCAATGTGTTAGGTATAAGCTTTGTATTTTTTTTAAGTTAGTCAATTTTTTTTTCACTTAAAGCTATGGTCACCAACAGTGACTATTTGTAAAAAAAATGTGACTTATTTTTATTTTTTGGTACTGAGCGATACTAATATAATATGCGTACGTTTATATCGTAGCAAAGAAACAAATATTTATATTTAAACGGTGAATAAAAACAACCCTGTATTTTTTCTGTAACATATCTACTTTTTTTTCAAAGTAGTTTAAAATATATAAGGTGGGTATAAAATAACACAAAATTTAAAATTTCCTCAGTATCATGGCTGTATGAAATTAATAATAAGAGCCAATATCATTTGGAAATTCTGCAATTATGCAACGATCTTAGATAAACCAAATTGTTAATTTTGAGCGTATTTTAGCAATTTAAATAACATTGGTACCGATGCGACGCGATTCAGTATGCATACCCTACGGTTATTATTTTAATTTATTTGCATGATATAATTTTAATGATGGTTATCTTAATTATTTATTTTGTCTATTATAGTCATAATTATTTTGTGTATTTTCATAATGTACATGAATTCGAAAATGAAACGAAAACTTTGTAGGATTATTTGAAAAACGACCCTACGTTCTAATATCCTTAATTCAATGTTGTTTTTTTTACGAATTATACAGACGGTCTCCGTGGTTGCAGTGGTTTAAACGCTACTATGTCAGTCGTGAGGTCGCAGGTTCGATTCCCGCACTAAAAAATAAAAAACAGGTTCCGGGTCTGGGCTGGGATTATATTTTTATTTATATTTAAGGCGTATTTATATTCTAGGTGCTCCGTAGTCCTCTACATAGTATCTCATAACACAAAATCCATTTACTTTGAAGCCATGTAGTTGGTGTGATTGTCTGTGGATTTATTCATTATTTTAATGATGACGATACATTTTTATCTCTACCTATCTACTTATGATCTCAGTATGGCATAAGGTATATGGAGATGCAAAACTGTTTTTTACAAAACCTTTTTGTATCATAAAATGGAGTGTAATACAGTATTGTTATAAGTAAGTATTATTTTAAGAAAAGAACCCATCCATATGCTATTTAACTTTTTTGCATATTTAATGGTACTACTTATGAGGAGCCTTATATCTCACTTAGGTCAATTGAACATGATAAGTTACCATCGCCTGTTGAAGTTGTTTATTATCAGTACCTAAATTAGATATCCTTCATAATCACGACTCTTTTTAATGAGCCCACTGCAGGGCTAAGAGTCTCCCCCTGGGTGACGAGGAGGTATAGGCCATAATCCACCAAGCTGGCCCAGTGCTGGGTGGTGGATGTCAGAATTTTCGGGGCGCCGAAATGGCTTCTGACAAACCCTAACGACTGCTGTACGCAAGTTTACAGCACCCGGGAACGACTGCTTAACGTGCCCTCCGAAGTACGGAAGTCGCCGTGAGAAATGAATGGTCGGCGGTCACCCATCCAAGTACTGGCCGCGCCGAACCTTGCTTAACCTGTGATATCGTTTGATACACACAGTAACCACGGCGCCACGACGACTTCGACTATCCTTATTTGCTGTTATTGAAAATAATGAGCAAACTAGGAGTACCTTTTCATAGACGCATACTTTACTAAGCCCATATACCTTAACACCAGTTAACGAGAATAAGTTGGTTCATTAGTTATCGTTGCCTAACTTCATGTTAATACATTTGTTAACATAGCATAGTCTTTAGCTCCAACGATTTACGTCGAGCTTCGTACGGAAAGATCCATTATAGCACTGCACCGCAGTATATTAGGTACCACTTAATGTATCGGCTTTTAGTTTAGAGTTGTAACGTTGTGGATTGGGGGGAGTGTTCAGTTTGTGCCCGGAGTGAAGATTGCTTAAGTTGTAAGTAACCAGACACTCCTACCAAAACACAGGTCACAAAATAAAGATACTCTGAGCGTAAACACCCTAGACTCACCCTCGATCCTACTTATCCAAGATATAGCGGGGTAGGTCCTACTTAACAGGTCTTGTGATATAAAATAAAAGATGTTAATACTGATAAATATCACAGATTTTATTGTGTAATAGTTCAAGGCGAGTCCTGAGTATCTTTACACAGAGAGCGGTGAGAAAAAAGTTTAACTAGCTCAGGAGAGGGAGTTCACCATACTAAATCACCTCACCGTCTCTGTTATACATAAAAAGAACAATTTATATAGGTACTTTAAATTACCATGAAGCTAAATTAACAAAATAATTAATAAACTAAGGTTAGTGCTTAAGTCTACTTAAAACTAACCGCAAGGATTATCTTTTAAAACAATAATTAAAGAATATTCTATCTCTTAATGTCACTACAATAACTAATATCCAGTTTCAATATCCAATATCCAATATCAATATCCAATATCCAATATCACCACAGGTACTTTCTTTCTTGATTTTATAGTTGTAAGTAGATAAAAGATTACCTTATAACTCCTCGGTCAACATTTTACTAAAGCAAATCTGCATGTTACCATGAGGATTTCATGCTCTTGTGTTAAATCATGTAACAAACAGCTTCAGCCACATTTAAAAACATGAAAACTCCACCAGAGTTACTCCTGCAAAGCACCCTGGAAAGAATTATAAACTTGATTACCCGAGATGGTCAGATCTAGGTTATGTTTTTTTTTTATAGGCTTCAATTTGGAATAATTTAAGAAACGACAATTACCAACATTTGTGATGGAGCCTTAAAAAGATATCTAGCTGAATATTCGTTCAAACTAATAGGATTAACATCAGACGTGAAGATTTGACAATGTGACTTACCATATGGTTTCCAATATGGGCTAAAATTTATTTCTAACACAAACTGCGGCGACTACATATTATACGTATTTCACCTTATTAAATTTAAGGTTTTTTAAATGGGACGATCACAACATCTAGCCAGCAAAGCCGGCCCAAAAAAAAGATTTCACATCTTGACAGCAGCGGTGCGTTCCGTCCGTCTTGAAGAAAAAAAATAATGTTGCCAATCTCAAAATTCTAAGGTCGCGAGTTTTAATTTTTTATAACCCACAAAAACTACTACGTTACAATGCCCCCCCTCCAAAGAAAAGGGTCATGAAGTGAACCGATCGCCGTCCCGGCGTTGAAACAATCTACAACCAACCTAAACTGAGAAAAAAACTAAGTTATAACACAACAATGAATCTAAGTAGATAGGTAGATACCTACAATCTGTGAAATATATCAGTAACAAAACAAAAAAAATGTTACACCTATGGCCAACATACCATAAGGTATAACTAAAACCCATCACCACAAAACAACAACTCAACAGCTGTTAAAAGAGAAAAAAAACTTGTAAGTAACAAAGTTTACAACCAACTATCAACAAAGTTGTATTAGAAAAATATATATAGGCATAACAGCCACTTAAGTAACAACAAACAGTTGTTAAAAAAAACAATACCAAAATTACAACATTAAGTTTAGTAAGTAAACCTACTTACTAAAAAAATATAAATAAATATCCATCTTTCAGTTATCAATCCAAAAAAAAAACCAACAGGCAGGTCAGATTTTATACAAACTACACATTCCTTACAAGACCGGCCATAGCATAAAGTCATTCAATGAGTCCTTGAGTTGTGTCAGTCTTATCACCATTCATTCACATTCATTCATCATCGGGTTGAACATACATCATCTTCTAGAGCGCTCTTTGCAAAATTAGTAACTAACATAACCATTCATTCCTTACATTCATCTCTTTCAGAATTACTGTCTTTGTGTTAACACAGCAAAATCTGTGCAACACTAAACAATAACAAAAACATACTACTTCAGTATAAAAGTTGTAAAGCCAACTTTACACCAGAACTAACAATGGACATCGAATTGAATTTGCCTTTAGCTATTACTTAAAAACAATATAACTTCAGTATAACTGACAGTTATAACAAAATATTGCCGAAACAACAAAAATGTGTCAGGTGAGTAATAGAGAAATACCACCTATATGACAACAAAATAACTGCAGATTGAACTCAATACTGACAGTAACCAAAATCTGTACCAAGTGAGTAGTAGAGAAATACCACTTGTACAACAAAAAATATATTTATCTGCAGATTTATCTGACAGATAAAAAATACACTAACATTTAGTGAAAAAAAATTTCACAAAAAGAAAATATATCTACCAAAATGGTTATATAAAAATGTATAAACACAAAAAAATAAGGACTACCAATGGTGAAGTTTCAATAAAACACAAAACATATTAAACCTTTAGGTCCTTCACGTGCCATGAACCAATAGGATGACCATCCATTCTCTCCAACTCATAAACAAGTGGAGAACAAACCTTAGTGACCCTACACTTCTCAAATTTAGGAGCAAGTTTTGCCATTTTAAATTTACTAGCATCACTCTGAACAAAAGTGCGTTTCCAAACTATGTCTCCTACCTTATATTTGTCTTGTCTGCGTCTTAAATTATAATGTGTTGCATTAGCAGCATGAGCCTTTAATAAATGTTCCCTAACCTTAGTAAAAATATCTTTCAAAATACCAAATTCACCAGCGTACTCTTCCCTAGGTACATTTGCTTCGTATGACTTGTCACTGTCCTTATAAACGTTGCCATTTATGGCAGGTTCTCTAGCATGAACCAAGAAAAATGGGGTAAACTGCGTGGACTCGTTTACAGCACTATTAATTGCAAACTGTATTTTCCGCAAATTTTTATCCCAGTTTCTGTGATTTTCCTGCACGTATGACGAAACAGCAGTCATAATCGTTTTATTGTACCTTTCAACTAAATTAACTTGAGGAGTGTAACGTGGTGTGTAATGTAAATTTGGGACATTATATCGTTTTAAAAGTGTCTTGAATTCTGATCCCGTGAATTGCACTCCATTGTCCGCAATTACGGTTTCAGGTACTCCATGAACTAAAATAACATTATCTTCAAAAGATTTCGCTACAGCTGCACTAGTTGCACGACGCAATGGAAATAAAAGTGTATATTTAGAAAAACAACAAGTTGTGACTAATAAAAATGTATAACCTGAATTAGAACGAGGTAAAGGTCCAACCAAATCAATTGACATTACTTGGAATGGTCTATAACAAACTTTTGGTTGACCCATAAGTCCACTAGGACATTTAGTTGACTGTTTATAGGCGGCACAAACATCACAAGACTTAATATAATTGACAACGTCCTTAAACATATTTGGCCAGTAATAACGTAGGCACAACCTCCTATGAGTTTTAAAAACACCAAAATGTGCGGCCGTACAGTCATTATGATTTGCCTTTAAAACCTCTTCCTTATCAGACTTCCTAACAACTTCTTTCCAATCAAATTCACTTAATAAATTATATTTACTCTTTGAATATCTAAATAGTTTACCGTCTTTTACGCAAAAATTTGGAAAATTAGAAGGATGATCTGAACAACCTTTAAAAATTTTATCATACCATTCATCAGAAATTTGGTTTATGACATCTACTTTAATTAATCTAGATAAGGTATCAGGAACAACATTATCTGTACCTTTTCTATGTTGTATATCAAAATTAAATTGTGAAAGTCTACATCCCCATCTGGCTAATCTGCCAGTAGGATTTTCTAAATTCATGAACCACTTTAAAGCTGCATGATCTGTTATGACAGTAAATGGTCTGGACCCTAAATAAGCTTGAAACTTTTCGACAACATAAATAACAGCTAATGCTTCTCTTTCTGTAGTGCTATAGTTCTGCTCGTTTTTGGACAACGATCGACTAACATAAGCAACAGGATGATCGTGACCGTCTAAATTTTGAGAAAGCATACCACCAATACCATAACCTGACGCATCACAATGAACTGTAAAAGGTTTAGAAAAATTTGGAACTGCTAAAATTGGAGCTGTGACAAGAGCGTTTTTCAAAGTATTAAATGCTGATTCAGCTTCTGCACTCCATTGAAATGGTGGTGCCTTTTTACTTTTACTCGTAAGTCTATTTAAAGGAGCGGCAATAGTTGAAAAATCTCTAATAAAACGTCTATACCAAGAACAAGTTCCTAAGAAAACTTTTACATCTCGCGCAGTTTTTGGTGTTGGGAAATTTAATACAGCTGAAACTTTATCTGGGTCTGTTCGAAGACGAAACTCATCAACAACATATCCTAAATATTTTAAAGAGTCTCTAAAAAAGTTTGATTTCAAAAAATTTATAGTTAATTTGGCAAATTTAAGTTTCTCTAGTACTCTGTGTAACAATAACATGTGAGTTTCAAAACTAGATGAACAAATAATAATATCATCAACGTAACAAAACACCATTCCATCTTCAACATCGCTACAAAAACTATGATTGAAAAGTTTATCCATTAATCTTTGTTGTCTTGCGGGTGCTCCGCAAAGACCAAAAGGCATAACTTTAAATTTGAATAACCCACGGCCTGGAACTGTGAAACTAGTTTTTTCCTGTGAATCTTTATGCAGCGGTATCTGCCAAAAAGCTGAACTTAAATCTATGGAACTTAGGTAACGAGCTTCTTTTAGACTGTCCAAGATTTGCGGTATATAAGGAATTGCATATGCATCACCTTTTGTGACAGAATTGACTTTTCTACAATCTAAACAAAATCTCCACTCGCCATTTGATTTCTGGACAAGCAAAGCAGGATTATTCCATGGTGATTCACATGGAGTGACTACATCTAATTTTAGCATCCTATCCAGTTCCGAACTCAATATTTGCCGTTTTTCAGGTGACAATGGATATTGTTTTGTGCGAATCGGAGCGGAGTCGCCTGTATCGATAACATGTTCAATTAAGTTAGTTCTACCTAACCCTTTATTCTCAAAAGAAATCTCTTCATACTTGTTAATGATAGAGTTAGCAGCTTGCTTTTGTTGTTCAGTTAAATTATCAAAAGGCTGCAATGTATGTATACCAGATTTTGAAACTGAGTTACACTGATTTAAAAAATACTCAGGTGCTGCTCTATAATCAATTTCTTCAAAAATATTTGGAGCTAAGTTGAAAGCCTTCCAAAAATCACAACCGTAAATTACCTCAGCAGTTACTGTTGGAATGACAAAAAATTTTATGATGTTTGTAATGTTTTGAAAAGTAATTGGTATAAACATATAACCTATGGTTTCAACTGTTAAACCATTTGCAACACTACAAGAATGGTCATTTTGTTTAATAAATTGAAAACCTAAATTAATTAATTTATTATGGGAATTATTCCCTAAGATGGAAACACAAGCACCAGAATCTAACAAACCTAACATTTCAAAGTCATTATTTATGACAACTTTGACATAAGGTCGAACATCACTAGTATTACATGAAAACAGGATCGAAGCTAAATTATCTTTATTATTTTTATGTTTAAAAATGCTACGATCCTTGCAAATTAGTTTTTTGAATTATTTACTGACTTGCATTTTGGACAAGACCTAATTGTGTAACCTAAATTACCGCACTTAAAACAATGAACTTGTGTTTGGTTGTTGTTAACAACTTTACCGCATTCTTTAAAATTGTGGTTACTTTTCCCACACTTAAAACAAATCTTAGGATTTTTAATGTTATTGTTTTGTTTGTTAAATGAACTTTTGTTTTGTGTGAATTGTTTGTTAGGCATGTGTTTGTTCTGTGTACTCTGGAAATTTTGATTAAAAGTTGCAACCTGATTAAAATTACTTCTTTGTTTTGATTTATAGGAAAAATCCTGTGACAAAATACAATTACTCTTAGTAGGCTCATTAAATAAACCAGAGCGCTGTTTAGCTGCTTCTAGCTTCCTACACTTAGTTTTTAAATCTGAAATTGTGTAAATATCAATTAAAGCTAATTGTTCAGAAAAATAGGGTCTAATATTATGACTTAAAATCTCAAGTTTCTCCTCTTCACTCAAAGACTTCCTAAGCCTTTCAAAAAGACAAGACATTATAGAAAAATAAATATGAATTGGTTCGTCAACCCCTTGGGTCCTGGCACGGATTTCACCTAACAACCTATAGTCATAATCAACAGGATCAAACTCCTCTAATAACAATTGTTTCAGCTCATGCCAACTATTGACTTCGCTGCGAACACCTCTAAACCACAGTAGTGCTTGATCACAAAATAACTGCGATGCAGAATTAAACAATTTGGTATCTGATACACCATTTGAGCTTTGAAGCTCTTCTAAACGTTCGAGGAATGACCTTGGATCAGTTAAACCATTAAATTTAATATTCCACCTGACAATATTTCTATCCCCAGAACACTCAACAATAGTCGGGGCCAGTGGTACCTGAACATCTGCACTGACAGATGGTACAGCTGAAGTGTCTATAGACAAATAAGGTTTTAATTTATCATTAAGAGACAAAATCTTCTTCTGCAACGCTGGGCTACTAGAAGACAACCTATTTATTCGCCAATACAAGTGACTGCATAAACCCTTGAACCGTGAACTCGAACTTTTATCACTGTCAAACAAATTGGATAGTTCAAGCAGCTTACTTTCAATCATTGGAAGCTCTTCCTCAACATCGACCTTGTCATCCAATACATATAATGTCATCTGGAGAACATTCCTTAGACAAAACTCTAAGTTGCTTCCTCAGCCCTTCTACAGTTGTGCTTGGTGTCTCAGAACGAATAAGAACTTCATAAATGAGTTCTTCCTTATTTAAAGCATGAAAATTAATTGATTTTAAGTTCGCCATGGTGATATTTTAACAAGAAAACCTTAATAATATTAAATACTATGTTAGTATTATAATTAAATACAAAATATATCTGTAAATATCAGCTAATGTAAAAATATATGGTAACATCAATGTAAATTACGTGAAAAAAGTTTGTTTGTAACAAACAATAAAAACAGAACAGTATTTGACAATAAAATGTTCAATAAACAAAGTAAAGTGTGTTGTTGTACACAAATTAAATGAATTTTAATTTGGAACTGCAAAGTTGTAACATTGACAAAAAGAGATATATTATTTTCAATAAAACAACACACAAAAATGTAAATTGGACGCAATAACAATTATTACACCCTTAAACAATAAAAATTTAAAGATTGGGCGCCATTTGTAACGTTGTGGATTGGGGGGAGTGTTCAGTTTGTGCCCGGAGTGAAGATTGCTTAAGTTGTAAGTAACCAGACACTCCTACCAAAACACAGGTCACAAAATAAAGATACTCTGAGCGTAAACACCCTAGACTCACCCTCGATCCTACTTATCCAAGATATAGCGGGGTAGGTCCTACTTAACAGGTCTTGTGATATAAAATAAAAGATGTTAATACTGATAAATATCACAGATTTTATTGTGTAATAGTTCAAGGCGAGTCCTGAGTATCTTTACACAGAGAGCGGTGAGAAAAAAGTTTAACTAGCTCAGGAGAGGGAGTTCACCATACTAAATCACCTCACCGTCTCTGTTATACATAAAAAGAACAATTTATATAGGTACTTTAAATTACCATGAAGCTAAATTAACAAAATAATTAATAAACTAAGGTTAGTGCTTAAGTCTACTTAAAACTAACCGCAAGGATTATCTTTTAAAACAATAATTAAAGAATATTCTATCTCTTAATGTCACTACAATAACTAATATCCAGTTTCAATATCCAATATCCAATATCAATATCCAATATCCAATATCACCACAGGTACTTTCTTTCTTGATTTTATAGTTGTAAGTAGATAAAAGATTACCTTATAACTCCTCGGTCAACATTTTACTAAAGCAAATCTGCATGTTACCATGAGGATTTCATGCTCTTGTGTTAAATCATGTAACAAACAGCTTCAGCCACATTTAAAAACATGAAAACTCCACCAGAGTTACTCCTGCAAAGCACCCTGGAAAGAATTATAAACTTGATTACCCGAGATGGTCAGATCTAGGTTATGTTTTTTTTTTATAGGCTTCAATTTGGAATAATTTAAGAAACGACAATTACCAACATTTGTGATGGAGCCTTAAAAAGATATCTAGCTGAATATTCGTTCAAACTAATAGGATTAACATCAGACGTGAAGATTTGACAATGTGACTTACCATATGGTTTCCAATATGGGCTAAAATTTATTTCTAACACAAACTGCGGCGACTACATATTATACGTATTTCACCTTATTAAATTTAAGGTTTTTTAAATGGGACGATCACAACATCTAGCCAGCAAAGCCGGCCC
Source organism: Stenoptilia bipunctidactyla (assembly GCA_944452665.1). Lineage (NCBI taxonomy): Eukaryota > Metazoa > Arthropoda > Insecta > Lepidoptera > Pterophoridae > Stenoptilia > Stenoptilia bipunctidactyla. The sequence continues at coordinate 1,182,350 of OX101723.1, forward strand.
AAAAAAAAGATTTCACATCTTGACAGCAGCGGTGCGTTCCGTCCGTCTTGAAGAAAAAAAATAATGTTGCCAATCTCAAAATTCTAAGGTCGCGAGTTTTAATTTTTTATAACCCACAAAAACTACTACGTTACAGAGTAGCTTCCAAAAGGTGGACTCAACTGGCTGTAGTGGGGCTTAAATGTGACGGTTTGTTTTTTTTTGTTTGACATAATAAGAATGTATAATCATGAGATGACCTTTGTAGATCAGTATGCTTATAATCATATTAGTTATAGGTGATGAATATGTCGTCAAAAGGCGTTTTCGAAAAATTCGAATTAGAAGCAATCGGAATAAACCTACAACCTACATATTCTTTATAGAAGCGACCTATGTTTGTTAGAACCTCGAAATGTAAATCATATTTCTAGGGAGTTTCAAATATTTTATTCAAAATAAAAGCAATATAAGACCATGTGGGTGGCACCTGCAATAATTGTTTACTAAATTCTTATTTAAACTTTTTTATTTCATTTTTTTGTAAGTAAATCTATAAATTACTCAATCACTAATTAATAACTAGGTGGTGGAGGCGATATTTCATTTGGAAATATCCAAGCTTAATGTAAGACCCGAGCTAGTTATGAAAACGTCGTTGATCCCACCCACACTACATTCGATCGCTCGATGAATGAACCACAGAGGCCACGAACGAAGCTAAAATCTCACAATAAAAAAATATATCTAAGAAAATATTGTTATACAAGGTGACTGGTGGGTCACTTTAGAAATTCCAGGACGTGATAGTTTGAGATTATACATGAAGAGGTTTTTTTTAATAAATATTAAATTACTTACTGAGTAAACATAACCGAAAGTTAAAGAATTGATCACGCAATTCGCAACGCACACACTAGCGCACATATTACTTTTGCGGCGGCGACTTACAGAGTTGGAAGTGCCGTGACATAACACTTTATTTATGTATAGAGAATTCTAATGAAAACATAAGTAGGTACTTACCTACTTTTATTACATAAATATGATCAGAATCGAGTACAGAGTGCTTTCCTTCAAATATCTAAAATTTGTCACCATTCACCCTGTATAAGATACCGTGTTACTGAAGACAATACTAAAACTTACATTACTTCCCACAGGTTCAGTCCCACTCGCACGCCCTCCCCATGGGACGGGGTTCGAGTGTCGGACCGCGCGGGACCCGCCTGTCCGCAAAAGTTACCCGACGTCGAAGACAGCGCAATCCTTGAGAACATGCCCAAAGGCAGACTAGCTTATTTAAAAAGACTGATACCGTATCTTAAGAATCAAAGTGAAGATTGCTTGTATCTGAATATCTTCGCGCCTTTGCAAAGTAAGTGTGTTTTGTTTATTTATTAACATTGATTCCACCCAATCTGTGAAGATAAGGCCTGAGATGATAGTATTAGGGGCATATGAGGTAGCTAGCTGTTTGTAGTTTCTAGCAATATTCAGAGGTAGAATTTATATTAAATATTATTACTAGTCAGAAGAACCCTAAAGTTGTCCTCCTAGAGATGTTACATTAGGATTGAATTTTCATATTCCTATTAACTAATATAACTCACTCACACACAGAGAGAAAAATCGCACTAGGCATAGGTATGTAGGTATTCTCTGACGGCACTATCGACACCGAAAGTCAAGCGAGCCGCCCGCGCCGACAACACTCTGTTGGCTTGTCGGCGCGGCGCGGCGGCGGCGACTTTGTTTGAGTTGAGCCAAACGCGCGCGACCCGCTCACCGCTCGGCGAGCGCTCGCCAGTCTGTAAAAGTCTGTCTAATGATACGCGCGCGTAAATTAATAATTATCAAAATGCCTAATTTCGCGTACACGAACCAAGAATATCTTCAAATAGCTTTGTGCTAGTGCTGCGAGTGAGAACCTGTCACGAGCTCGTGACACGTACGAGCAGAGACATGGAAGGCGTGCCGCCCTCCGAACAATTCTAGGAGCTGTGCAGTGCCATCGAGATTATGGCACATTTACTCCACGTGCCCCAATGTTGTGTGCTGCCAATGTTATTAAACGAACAAGACTTTGTGTATCGCAAATAGGTAGTCATGTGCAGCAGTTACTATAAAGTGCTTGTGTATGTGTATTCGTGTGCTGTGTACCTAACATCATTGACAGGAAGCAATATGTAAGTTATTTTTGTACATAAACTGTAAATAATAATAGTTGATAATAAGGTGATTGCATTTAAACATTCAATTGATTGTAAAATACATTTATTCGTTAAGACAAACAGCTCAAGCACGAAAGCTTTTTTTAAATTTATTTCTAATTTAAACATTATCAAAGAAGTCAACATTACTAAAACGGTATTTACAATTAGTTGAACGTTAAATTGACAGATGAAGTGTGATGGGAAATTAGAATCAACTTTTATACGAAATAAGTATGATATTACAACAGCTGATTGTTACGTCATACATCAAGCTAAGTAGGTCACGCATCGCCCGGGCGCGCGAGGCATCGACCTTTGCTCGCGTGGATAGGTAGGTACTAACCGCGTAAGATCTTTGTTTTAGTGAAGTTATTTTCTTAAAATAAATAGAAAGGTTTTTTTATTTCTTGCAAGGTTGTCGTAAATAACGGATGAAACTTAAATTCGGTCACTTAAAAGAATTGAAAATTTCAATAAAAAAAAATATAGTTATATGTACTTATATTTTTATTTTTTTCATAAATTGAACGCATACATCATTCTTAACCTTCTCTTAAAATATATTGATCTTCATAAAGAAGACCCTGTATAACGCTTTACCAATATGGTTTCATATCAATTACTGGATAATAGTCAAATAAAGGTGAGAGCTTCTGATGTAGTTAATAAAATGATTATCGCGCGCATAATATTCAATAATGCTTCCATGCTGAACTGGGAGCGAAAGATAAACCAGCTGCTTCTCTTCCCGGGCATACTGTAAAAGTCAGTTAAGGGACAGAGACGACCGGCTGGTGTAGCGGTAACATGCATTGCCTTCTATGCCAGAGGTCCTGGGTTCGAATCCCGGCGGCGGCGGATATTTGTGTGATGAACACAGATATTAGTCGTCAAGTCATGGATGTTTATATGTTTATTTAAGTTTATTCTAATAAAAAATATGTATTTATTCAATATGTATGTGTATATATTTCTTAAGTATATCAGTTATCTAGTATCCATAACACAAGTTCTTTAAGAAACTTAATTTGGGCTAGATAATGTTGTGTGAGTGTCAAAAATATTTATTATTATATTTATTATTTATTAGAGGTTTTAAAGGCGTTTTTGTGGGCGATAGGCTGACCCCTTGTCACTACAATAGTCTCTCTCCATCTTTATAATACTTCCAAATTTGTCAATCGTGACATCAGTTGTAACCTCTGGTGTTCTGCCTACCCCATAAGAGATACAGGCGTGACGTTATGTATGTATGTATGTAATATTCAAAAATAATATGTAAATTATAAGAAAACGATAAGTGCATGCAACGTAGCTCACTATTATTTGACTACTATTGAATAACGTAGTATAGAAATGTCCATATTACCGAATATAACATTTCTGCCGTGTACCTATTATGAATATATTAGTTACACCTATAGGTCCTACCACCAATCGGTTGGTTGTTTTTTGCGATATGCTGTGTATCCAGGGGTTTACACTTCACTTATTACGTTTTAAGAGGCAGTTACACCCGAATGGTGCGTACAGATTGCTGTAATGGAACTAGTAATGTAACATTCTGCGCACGTTGCTTATTTGGACGTGTAGTGCGCTCAATATTACAAGTTCCATTACAGCAATCTGTACGCACCGCAACGTGCGCAGAATGTTCAATTACTAACAATCTGTACTCACCATTAGGTTATTAATAAATAATAAAATAAAAATAAAATCCCCAGACAATCACACCAACTACATGGGCCCAAAGTAAGCATAGCTTGTGTTATGGGATACCATGTAGCGAACTAGGGGGGAACCTAGAATATAAATACATAAATAGATAAACACCCAGACACGGAACATTTTTTTTTCTTGTTCCGTGCGGGAATCGAACCCGCAACCACTAGCGTCTGAGGGAAACAGGTTTACCCCATCGCCAAAGTGGTCGTAAAAATTAAGCTGCTCGAATTGGTATGGATGAAAGTAACCTTACTGAAAAAAATTAGGTCAAATGCAGATTAAATTATCAACAAAAATAAACTACAAAACTGTCAGAGCGAATTGAATTTTCAAAACTGATATTTCAACCAATTGAGCTAAAATTTTGTCCGCGTTGGTGATCGCGACAATCTAATTAAGTAAACGGTTCAGTTATATTTTAAAGCTTTTTTGTTTGAATTGAAAAGTTAAGTTTCAAAATAACTAGAGAAGAAACTAACAACGTGCTTACTAGTTTTATATAACAAAATGTTTGTTAAACCTCACCTCGGTAACTATTGCTTTAATTTTGAAGGTTTTATTGCTTACGACTTAAAATATAAATACCTAGTATTTTTAGTAGGTATTTTCAATAAGTTTGGAGGTGAGAGTTCCTTATTAAATCAGAGTTAAATAAGAACGTTTTTCACTGGGTTTCGTCACGTGTGGTTATTATATACCTACCTACCTATAATACCTACTACTTCTTTCGATGTTTTGGTAGGTATATCTAACACCACAGTGGTCACGGAAATACTATAATATGGTCAGTAGGTAGGTAGTTATCGAAGTGATCACAAATTATTCAAGCAATACTTTACTTCTTTTTTTTTCTCAGGGTACCTATTATTATCCCTTTTATTATCCATATACAAGCGAAGTTATTGATAGGTACAGATTTATCCCTTATGAGTTCTTTAAATAACTTTATTTTGGTTTGATAATGTGGTGAGTGTGATTGTTAGCAATATTTATTTGGTAACAAACTGGTACCTACCTACTAGGTATGTCAAATTTCGTTCAAAGTATCGCATTTGTAACATTAGTAATTAATTGGCAAAATCAGAGAGCAATTTAGAAATAGCTATTAAATAAAATGCACGGATCGTGTCTTTTCCTTAGAATAAAATTCTACACTGATACCTAGTCCAACTTGGAACCGAACAAATTGTAAATAATATTTTGATACTAACTTAAATGAATAAATTAGTACCTACTTACATAGGTAATCAAATTAACATTCTATGCAAGTTAAGATACCTACTTTTATCATAAGGTATATTAATTCTTTAAAAAAAACTTAAGTAAGTACCTACCTACTTCGTTCTCGCTGTTTCGAGGATCGCTGGCCAGCAAAATTTCGCGCGCAAAAAGAAAACAAACTCGCGTGCTTCGTCCGGTACATACGTCACAGTTGCTATCTACCTTGCTGCAGCTGAAGAGAGAGAGACTGAATGCCCGCCAAGCAAGCAAGCAGCACCACAGTACAGATATATACAGTAATTCAACTCGGCCGCATCTTTGAAATAAATGCCTACATCGCCGCGGTCCGTTCACGTGTGAAAGGGCCTTCAGCGTTTAAATAACATTTGCCTACTTTATGTTTACTTCCATTTTGTTTTGTGACTGCAAATATATTTTCTTTATAAAAATAAATAAAGCACTTTGTAAATTGAATAGGAAATGTTCAACAAAAATACGTTTTGTGTCAAAAAACCATGTTTACGTTTGAATAACAAATCGGTCTTACAAATAAGCGACCAAAAAATACTTGTGCCTCGATTGAGATCCACGAAAAGATGTATTAGGTACTTATTACATTTGAAAGTATAAACAATCCGCATTTTAACGTAAAGCTCATCAACAATTGTTTCTGCGAGAAACTCGCGACTGGCCGCATGCCGAGATCGAGCCGCTTAAGTATAGCTCGAGTTTCGTCCGTTTGTATGAAGTTGAATTACTGTAAATATCTGTACTATGGCAGTACTTATCTCGCGCGCGAGTGAGACGAAGAGAGCTAGATTGATGGCTGATTTGTTGACATATAGAAAAAAGTTTCGTTTGTGCTCTGTGTTAAAATCTGTGTCTATGTCTGTATGTTTTTCATTTTGTCGAAGAAAGTTTACGTTGATGAATTCTCCCTCTAATGCACGGGCTACATTCGTGTCGCGTTGGCGCGCTAAAAACGTCGTGTACGGGTATACGCGATGTTCTTGTCTACATTAGCGGGCGAAGATTTGTGTCGCGGTGACGCGATACATCGAGCCCAGTAGTGTTCAAATCTGCTATGTTCCAAACGCATGCTACAGACTATATGCTATATTTTTATAGCATGCTATTTTTTATGCTATAATATACTCGTAGCTGCTCAATGAAATATAGCAGATTGTCTCCGTGCATCATTATAGCAGGCCCGTGCGATACGCGAGTTTACGCTATACAAGCAACTTTTAATAGGTATGACAAAATATAGTATGTGATGCTTGAGTTGAGTGAGTGAGTGAGTATATAGCAATCACGACGGTGCGTCGAGACTCGAGTCGCACCGCGCTGTGATCAGTTCATTTTAGCATGTTGGTATATTTATCACTTGCTAGTTGCTATGTAATAGCATTGAAGTGAGAATGATATAGCATGCTAGTCGTGATATAAGTAAAAAGCATGCTATAAAATAATGCTATATGATATATCAACCACCACTAATCGAGCCGGATTGTGTTGTAGTGTGCTGTGCGGCCGAGACGTTATTCAAAATGGAGGAAGCAGTAGCGTTGCATTGTATGTCGGTTAACTATTACATATTTATTACAATTGTACGAATATCATTTGCAAAATAATATGAAAAAGAGAAGAAAGAGGAGAAGGTGGATGACTAGTATTCATTTCATACAATTCAATAAACTCTAATACTTTTTGGTTACTCCACTCCATATTGTAAAAAAACGCAAGCACGTCTGTCCCGCATCAAAGTCTGGATAACACTAAATTGACGTAGGTGTAGCCAGCCAAGCGAATATTGTCGCGACAAATCCCTTTGATGCGCGGCAGTTTACCGACAGTGCCCCGATAATACATCGTCTTCGCCCGAATACTTCGCGTTGTGACGATGCTGCCGGCTACACTTATCGCGATAACACGAATATTCGCCGTAGCCCGCTAATGGAGCCCGTGCATGAGCCAAAGTTTTGACGTGAAGTCGGTTTTTTTAATGCTCTGCATTCGTTGATTAATAGTAAATGACTAAAGTTTAGTTACTACTCAGTAACATTATATACTCAGTTTTGTTTGAGTAAGGCATTAAACCTGAGCCTAGAATTTCGAACTTCCGAGGTAGGTTTTTGTGTTTTTAACCTGAACCATGAACTTTCAGACTTGTGTAAAAAGTGCTGTGTACCTAAGTATTTTCGTTACTGTAAGTAAATTAGTTATCAGGCCTTGTTGCGGAAGTTAGTTATAATCTTAACTAGAACCTAAGATTTACGTGTAAGTAACTACCTAAAATATAAAAGTGTTGTGTGCCTAGAAAGGATTATTTCTACCAGATTTTGGCTGGAAACTGTTCTTCGTCATTTTTTTGATTCTAAGTAGCGTCGTTAAAGGTCGCTACAAACTAAACATAAACCTAGAACTTAGATTGTCAGTAAAGTTATATTACAAGAACTAAATTGGGTAAGTATTGATTGTGGTTATGCTCCGGGAGTGCGTAGGTATTCCTGAACCTAGGTCACGTTATAGTATCGCAATAAAACTGGAATTATGTTTCGGAAATGTACCCATATACCCAAAGATTTACATATACCTACTTAAGTGGGAAAGTCCCTATTATTAGGGTCCTGAACTTAGATTACGATAGATAATATTATACCTATACCTGCAGTATTTTAACTCGGTCGCATCTTTGAATTAAATGCGTACAGCAGCGCCGCGGGCGGTCAGTTCACATGCGAAGGGCTGCCCGACTTCAGCATTTTAATTAGGTACATTTTGCTGCTTTGTGTTTACTTCCATTTTGTTTTGTGATTGTAAATTTTAATATTACTTTTTTTATAAGTAAAACAAAATTAAAATATTTCGTGAATTGAATAGGCAGTGTTCAATAAAATTGCGTTTTGTGTCAACAAACCATGTTTTTGTTTGAATAACACATCGGTCTTATAAATTAGCGACCGAAAAATACTTGCGCCTCGACTGTCACGTACGAAATTGTTCATTTAATTTTAAAGTATAAAAAATCCTCATATTAAAGCTCATTGATCTCAATCTAAAATTCATGCCGAGCGCATGCCGATATTGAGCCGCGCAGGTATAACTCACGTTTCGTCCGTTTTTATGAAGTTGAAATACTGTATTTAGTATAATATAACCGTGCCCTGGGGCTTTTGCCAAACCTGCCCCTCGTTCAGTTGATGAAACCGTTAGTACTACTACCATGCCGATGCCGTTGTCCGTTGCGTTTGCCTACCTAAACAGTTTTTTTTTATGTTTTACCCATTAAACAATTAAAAATGTCTTCCTTTGTCTGTCTCCTGTAGACTTTGAAACTGGTTTCATTTTTTCCTTATTTTTTCTTTATTAATTTGTTATTTTCTCTCATCTCCCAGTGGACGAGAACAAACTATCACTGCCAGTGGTGATGTACATCCACGGAGAGAGCTACTCGTGGAGTTCGGGCAACCCGTACGACGGCGCCGTGCTCGCGAGCTACACCGACGTGGTCGTCGTCACGCTTAACTTCAGGCTTGGGATTTTAGGTAAGTCGGCGCCTTCCAATTAGAGGCGTGACTGCCTCTAGACAACCTTCCCATCCATATCCTGTTGGAGCAGGATTTGTATGAATTACAAAGCAGCAAAGCAGATGCGGCACTCATTTGGAATTGCCCCCATATCTGTCTTTGCTTGTCTTATTACAAATATTCTACGAATTACTCATAAATCAGTCTATCATCAAATCAAACTATGAACTTAAAAAAGATGACTCTATAGTTTTATTATACCTACAGCTAACTGTGTACTTTGGCTTTGCCCCTACAAAGTTGATCTTTAAACCAAATTGATCCTGTCCGGCCGTTTGAGAAATTATGCAGAACAGACATATAAAAAATATTGTATTGATGTAAGTGTGTATGTACCTAGGTGTAGTAGTGTACCTCAATCACTTTTATATATGTATGAATTGATTCAAAAGCTGTTTATCTGCTAAGAACCTAATGTGTTTAAATACCTACGGCTGAAGTTCTTAAAGTTTATTATTCCTAAATCAATAATGTTACTGGAATATCCATTCTGTTTGTGATCACTATTGCAAGATCGAGAGCTTCTCAAATCAGGAAAAAGCCCTACCGGTAAATGAGTTCTTTGTATGTACATTACTGTAACCTACCTTCCTATATCAGTAACTTAAACCATTTGACCTCCATTTCCATTTCACCTGACGGTAAGTAACGATGAGAACACACGGGCTTAGGAAATAACTGGCCGCGCCAGAGTGGTGATATTCCACAATTTTTTCTGAAGGATGGCCGCTGTCCATACGAGCCCAGCGAGGCTAGCATGCGACCGCCGACAACGATAAATCGGGCCTTTTATAGATATTTTCTTAGAATGTATATGCATTTTTTTAAGAATATGGATTTTTTGGGTCTGTGGGCTTAAACATGGTATCAAATCGAGTAATTCTATCTATTATGGTGCGCAAGTTAGTCAACATGATAGGGATATAAACGCTTATCGAGGAGTTGTTGGGCTATACTAAACCAATCCTACGCAGCCTCCTGTATTTTAATAAAATATACATTTATTACATACATTTGACGACCGGCTGGTGTAGTGGTAACATACTATGCGAGAGGTCCTGGGTTCGAATGTCAGCGGCGGCGGATATCGGTGTGATGAACACAGTTATTAGCCGTCAAGTCATGGATGTTTATATTATGTTTATTTAAGTTTATTCTGATAAAAATATGTATTTATGCAATATGTATGTTCATGTATTTCTAAAGTATATCAGTTATCTAGTATCCATAACACAACTTAATTTGGGCTAGATAATGTTGTGTGAGTGTCAGATATATTTATTTATTATTATTATACATACCTACACAACTTCACGCCTGTATCCCTCACGGGGTAGGCAGAACAACGAAGGTTATAAAACCATCGAATATCACGTTTGACAAATTTGAAGGCATTTAAATGATGGAGAGAGATGCTTGCAGTGACAGGGAGTCAGACTATCGCCCACAAACAAAACAAATCTAAAATAAAACCTCTGTCTCGTAACTGACTTTTACAGTATGCCCGGGAAGATGATCAGCTGGCACATTCTATGTGTTTCTATCGCTCCCAGTCCAGCGTGGAAGAAATTATAATAATTACATTTAAAATATATCGAATAGAAGTTGTTCAGTCAAAACGGTAAATTAAAAAGTAGGTACATCTAACTAAGCAAGTACCAACCCAATTACTTTTTGAGGGCTCGTTTCTTTCTTGAAATAAAGAATCGTTTGAGGGTCTTCAGTCGCAAAAGTTTCGGGTATTAATATACCCATCGGTATAGGTAGCTAAATTTTCTTTTGTTTGTTAATACAGTTTTGTAACTCTTGTTACAATATCTAGTTACTGTAACTTAAATTCCTAGTGGAATATAATTTGAGTTAGGTAATGTAGTGTGAATGTAATAGGGCCGCCAGACTGTTGAAAACACGTTGAAAACCAATGCTTCCAACCAAGGTTAAGGAAGGTTAAGTTGTTGTCAACCAATTCCGAGTCATCCACACTGTTACAAACGGTGGTTTCCAACAAGGAGACAAACAAGAACACAAGCCAAGGTCACGCCAGGCCACGCCCCTTAATCGTCAGTGTGCTCTGATCTCTCGCGTTGGCAACATCTTCGCGATGGCAGTTTTTTATGCAATTGAGGATACAAAGAAGGAAAGGTTGAAACGCAGGATAAAAAGCTACAAAACTCGAGTCATTTCTAGTTATAGTTACATAGTAAAATATACAATAACAAGCGTACACACTGTCCTAAAAACAGACATACATCTACATAGATAACGCAAATGCATATCCTTTGCGTGTCCGAACCCCGACCAAGCGTCAAGGTTGGTCGCCTCTATATTTACATAATATGTATTGTAATATGCGTGTATGTATGTCTGTTAGAAAATCGAGTCCACAATATCAATATCGTTCTTAATAATCGATTTCATCGGCGGTATCGGTGTCTCTGAATCTTTTTGTATTGTCCAGTAATAAATATCAGCTGTGACGTCACAATAGGTCTTAAAAAGTCGGCACGCTTGATTCGAATACAAATCGTGGCACTTGCGTTGTCTATGTATATGTATGTCTGTGATTCTAAACACCGCCGTTTCCAACCCGCCAAGGTCATGTAATTTGGTTGTCAACAGCCGTATTCACTGTTGGAAACACGTTGTAAACTAGCAATGTCACCTTGGTTTGATGTTTTGTTTCCAACAGTGTATTTCGGCTTTAAGACATAGCATTATATCAACGCGAGTTTTTCTCACTAATAGGGCCGCCAGACTGTTGAAAACACGTTGAAAACCAATGCTTCCAACCAAGGTTAAGGAAGGTTAAGTTGTTGTCAACCAATTCCGAGTCATCCACACTGTTACAAACGGTGGTTTCCAACAAGGAGACAAACAAGAACACAAGCCAAGGTCACGCCAGGCCACGCCCCTTAATCGTCAGTGTGCTCTGATCTCTCGCGTTGGCAACATCTTCGCGATGGCAGTTTTGTATGCAATTGAGGATACAAAGAAGGAAAGGTTGAAACGCAGGATAAAAAGCTACAAAACTCGAGTCATTTCTAGTTATAGTTACATAGTAAAATATACAATAACAAGCGTACACACTGTCCTAAAAACAGACATACATCTACATAGATAACGCAAATGCATATCCTTTGCGTGTACGAACCCCGACCAAGCGTCAAGGTTGGTCGCCTCTAGATTTAATATGTATTCTAATATGCGTGTATGTATGTCTGTTAGAAAATCGAGTCCACAATATCAATATCGTTCTTAATAATCGATTTCATCGGCGGTATCGGTGTCTCTGAATCTTTTTGTATTTTCCAGTAATAAATAACAGCTGTGACGTCACAATAGGTCTTAAAAAGTCGGCACGCTTGGTTCGAATACAAATCGTGGCACTTGCGTTGTCTATGTAGATGTATGTCTGTGATTCTAAACACCGCCGTTTCCAACCCGCCAAGGTCATCTAATTTGGTTGTCAACAGCCGTATTCACTGTTGGAAACACGTTGTAAACTAGCAAGGTCACCTTGGTTTGATGTTTTGTTTCCAACAGTGTATTTCGGCTTTAATGTTATAGACGTTAAAGGTTGGATGTACCTATAGATGTTTGTTCCATAATCACGGCAGAATGGCTCAACCGATTTGGATGAAATTTGGCATAGTGTTAGTGTATAGTCTGAAAAACGATAAAAGTAAACATAGGCTACTTTTAAGGAAACAGCTAGTGACAAACAAAAAACGAGGTCAGTGATCTTCACCGTTCCAGTCTGTAGATGGCTTCAGTTACCTATATTGTTAGTAACCCATGTAGTCTGCGTTGAACCGGCTTAGAATCGCCCTTTAGTTTGTAAATAAGTGTGTCTTATAATCAACGAATGCAGAGCTTTGAAAAACCGACTCGACGTCAAAACTTTGGCTGAAGTATAATGTTGTCAAGGTATACGATCTCCGAGCTCATACATATTTCAGAATTTTCTCATGAATTACTCAATCTACTTTGATGAGATTTATATGGAACCAATTGTGTAGTATCTTCTATCATATGAAACAAAAATCATAAAAATCGGTTTACCTAGTCAAAAGTTATGCGGTAACAAACATAAAAAAAAACATACAGACATTGAGAACATCCTTCTTTTCAATCAACCGAAATGGAGGATTTTTTTTTGTGTCTTTGTTACACGATATTTTGGGACAATTATGAATTTATTTTTAAAATTGTTGCATATGATAGATGATACTTCATAGTTGGTCCCATTGAAATTTCATCGAAATCGGTTGAGTACTTCATTGAAAATTTCAAACTTAAAAAAAAAAATATTTCATAGATTCTTCTCGTTGATGACATTCTCAACTCAGTCAAAGTTTTGAGGAGAAGTTGGTTTTTTAATGCTCTGCATTCGTTGATTATTTTGAAGTAGGTTGAAAAGGTACAAACGCAATGATCTTATGGTACGATAGGTGGTTGAGTCAGTTCTTCCTAAGCTTTTCTACTTTCATTTTTGGCCCAATCATCCCCTTAACACCAGTTGAGATAGAAGGGTACAGTCATCGTTTAAAAAGCAGACACCAGACATTTAAGTCAAACGGAAAAATAATTCACAAATGTACTTCCATAACATAATTTGAAAATACAATAGGTATCACCAACCCAGAAATTCTGGTCTAATAATTAAAACCTATTTTTACACGTTCAAAAAGTCTTATTAACTTAAACTCTGTATCTTCATTCACATTACTTAAGTGCAAATTGAGAAAGTTAGTACTTTAATTTAATTCTCTTGGCACCTTGGAAATCGTAAATCTTCGTTCCTTTTGTGTCCTATTCCGCCTACCTATAGTCGTATTTTGCAGTTGTTCATGTTCATTGTATCATAATAAAAATGGATAAAAAACGTTGGGTCCGGTTGGTACTAGGATGGTTATTTTGGCATGGCGGGATGCATCTTGACGAGAGGCACGTTAAGCTGCCGGTCATAGGTGATATGCATTTGTGAACAATTAGCGTAAGCGATGGTAAGAAGCTATTACGCCTTTAAAATGCTGACATCCATCAATCAGCACTGGGCCAGAGGCCATCCGGCTTCAGGTAAACCTTCTCATCACCCAGGGTGATGGCCCTACTCATTGTCGTGCCCTGCTCATTCAGTGGCATGAGATGATGGTGATTTATCTAATTTTATCAAAATCAGGCTAACTAGAATAAAAAAGCTATGCTGTACTTTGAAATATTAAATTGGACGGCATCCATCCATCTATCCTCACAAACTTTAATGTTTATATCATATCATTTTTATTATCAAGACAGTTTATTAAATTGATATAATTTCATATTTAAATCCATCTTGCAAAATATCAATGATTTTTGAAATATGTATGAATAACTTCCTACTTATGTTATTCCAACCCGTACGTAGGTATATTTACAACAAGCATGTATAAAATATGATAAATCATATCATTAGCTCAACTTATCACACGAATACTTTACAACGTCTTCAGCGACAACATGGCAATACATCACACGCTTCATGCGGCAGATAATTGCACGCCGTTGCAGCCTTGATATTACATTTTAATAGCAGCTGCATAGATTTATCCAAGTTGCTTTGATTCCGTAGGACATAAAAAAAAGAAAAACTGCCTATTATCACAGAATAAGTAATAGTTGGTACAGAAGAATTACTCCGCAAGAAGATCTAAATAAATTCGAGTCTTGCTACGACGCGATACGGTGGAATTCAGCTCGCACAGCATTACGTACCTGCAAATTTATATACCTAGAAGTTTTGTCTCTTTCTATCGCATGCCTCTTATCTTTTCTTACGCTGTTAGGGTTGCTGCCTAGTGAAGAATAATTAATCTCCTTATTTGTAATTAAGTATCTACCGATGTAGGTATTACTGTTATTCTACCTTTGTAAAAAATATTGTTTCAACTTACCTAAAGTACAAAATGAAAAAAAAGTTACGACGAATAATTAGTAATACTACCTATGTTTTGTTTGCTAAATTGAACATAATCAAATCTAAACATAATCTAATTGAATATTTGTTTCTTTTTATGTCCATTTTTAAATACTATTTGCGACCTCGATCATAGAATTACTGTGAGTGCTATTAGGTAGGTAGGTATCTACAACGTCCCGACGGGTGCGCGCGTGACACACGATCCATTCGAAATACGCCGGCGGAGCGCTTCGCTGTGGGTAAATAACGGATGTACCGCGCGGAGTGAGCCAGGCCTGCTATTATCACAGAATAAGTAATAGTTGGCTATTATTCACAAGACCTAGCGTAAAAATTGCTACTTTACTTTTGCACTAGCTGTTGCGCGCGGTTTTACCCGCGCAATTTGGATTCCCGCGGGATTTTCGGGATGAAAATCCTTCTAAGTAATGGTAAAAGAAATTTTGAAATCGGTCCAGTAGTTTTTGAGCCTATTCAATACAAACATACAAAAATACAAAGGTTTCCTCTTTATAATATTAGTATAGACAAGTTGATAAGTATGATGTTGTTAATTGCAAATCAAAGTTTTCGTTCACTGTAAACCAAAGTAGACAATCAATTCTCAAAATTTTTTTTCATAACAATTTAAGAGAAAAACGGCCTTCTCTTCACCAGAATCATTGTCAGTCAATAAAAAACCTGCGTTTTAACCCGATTAATTTTTTTTCATACGCATAAGAATAATTCCTTTATTCCAAAATTCGTGCTGTTTTGTGTACGTCCAAAGCTCTTCGCTTGTACCCATGTAAATACCTACTCAAAGCTCTTCAACAGTATTAAACATAAAAAACACGAAGATTACGTTTCGAAGCGGAACACAAAAGCATTTACGAATATTGCTTCCATAAACGCCACTTTTAAAATGTTTCAACGATAAAACTTTCCAATTACACCAAATCGAAGTTAAAAAGAGAAAAAACTGGTATTTCTGTGAAAGGTTTTCACAACTTTAAATGAATGTAATGCGTTTTTTTTTTCATAGCATCAAGGAAAACTGCCGTAAACACACAACCTGTACCCCGTTCCGTTGCAATTCATTTCAATAGTGTGCTTTTAATTTAAACTTTAAAATTTTCTCCAGAGATTCTGTTTTACTTTGCTGGAATCAGGAAATTGGCATTAACTTTTTTGTAGTCGGAGCACGTCGCTTATAAGTTTCGCATTGGAGCGTTTTCATATGTAAATGGTGAGATTTTCGATTAAATAGCAATTGCTTATTTTGTTTATTTTTATTTTTAGTTTGTTCCGAAGGTGTTATGTTGATCGTGGCTGCTTATGTTATTTCTATTTCAGATTGAAATGAAAACTAGATTATGATACAACTTCATTCTTCTTTTAAGAGTAATACATTGTGTTGGTTTAATTTTTCTGTTGCACCTCTTAACTCTTTAAACAAGTATTAAAAACAATGGATTTATAGGCAGGTAAAAACACGTGTTAACAAAATCTATAAAACTACATGTGATAAAAATTTTTTTTTTTTTGGAATTCAACATTGGTTTTTGATTTAAATATAGAAATACAAACCTTTGGTAAGTTGAATCATATGATTTTGTAGGTGAAAAACGCTGTATTCACTTAGGTACAGCAATTCATTCAATGAAAGCGCCTATCATTAGCCGTAGCTGTCACGCAGCTTTTAACTAGCCGCTACACGCTGTTTAATCCACGTAACTTGTAAGCCTTTAAGAAAATTTTCGATAAAATAAAGCCTATAGGTACATCCTCAAGGATTTAGCTATCATATTCAAAAAGATTTTTTTAAATTACACTCATGATTACAGAGATAAACGCGTTTAACCAAACAAACTCTCCAGCTTTATTGGATATCGCCTTTGTAAAAATGTATTTTATTGTCACCATAATTTAATGTAATGTTTGTATACAATAAAGAGTTTATTATTATTATATTAGTGTATTTTCACCTGGTGATGTTTCAGTGCCTTTATAATAATAATAATAATTCTTTCTTCCTTGCCCTGATACCCGACCGACTGGTCCGATTGTCGGGTCTTTTCCGCCGAAAGGCGAGTAGTTGTAAAATGCAGAATAATAATAAAACTCTTTATTTTACACCAACATTGTTACACAGATTAAATTAAAATATAATTCACAATTAACATACAAAGGGCGGCCTTATCGCCGAAGCGTGATTTCTGCCAGGCAACCTAGTTTATAGACCCCGCGGTCAAGAGTTACAGAGTTATGGTTTACCAAACTACAATCTAGACGATGACAAAGTGTATATTTATGGTTTTTCACCACAATTTACACGATGGTTAAGTCGAAGATACGGTACGAGCTAACAACATCTTATATCATTGCTATCGCTGTATTGAAGTAAATCGTGAAATGTTAACTCATTAGGAGCTTATTAGTTTTTAATTTGAAAGAATAATTGAATTTATTTAAATGTCTAACTACATTTTTATAAAAACACGAGCGTCTGCTCGCGACTTCGTACACGCATAAACCCAAAAGTCCTATATTTTCCGTTTCCGTTGGAATTTCGAGAATTCCTTCCATAATACAAACAGACACTTATTAAGGAACCTTCTTACCAAGTATAACATCCGTGCACTCCAGGAATAAGGTTTTTTCATACAAACTAAAACATCATATGTTTCCCGTTCCCTTGGGAATTTCGGGAATTCCTTTCATAAAACAACCAGTCACTTTTTGAAGAACCTTTATGCCAAGTATCGTGTCCGTACACTCAAGGAATAAGATTTTTCATACAAACTAAAATGTCCAATAATTCCCGTTCTCGTCGGAATTTCGGGAATTCCTTCCTTAGTGCACCCCTACATCCCCTAAAGAATGTATGTTCCAAATTTCAGCTCTCTACGCCCAGTTGTTACGGCTGTACGTTGTCTGTCAGTCACTCAGTAACTCAGTCAGTAACGGAACAGTTTTATATATATTGATTTTCTATTGTATTCTAAAATATACAATGACAATCTATTTACTGCGTTTTATAAACTGGATATAATATAATCTATATCTATACTAATATATAAAGCTGAAGAGTTTTTTTGTTTGTTTGTTTGAACGCGCTAATCTCATAAACTACAAGTGGGATTTGAAAAATTCTTTTTGCATTTGATAGCCCAACTCTTGAGGAAGGTTATAGGCTATATTTTATCCCGAAATTCTCACGGGATCAAAAGTTACGCGGGTAAAACCGCGCGCGGTGGCTAGTATTAACCTACATAACATCTTACATTATACTCGATAAAGTCCCGTAAATATCTTTTATTCCACATAAAAGTCTCCGAATTCGTTAGCATTTTTAAATATTATCCGCACTGCTCAGGGAGCAAGTTATAGGTTATATTTAGTCAGAATTGGAATTGCATTTTCTGGAATCAGACACTCGACAGGGTATTTACTTTTTGGCTGCGAGCCTGAATTCTGGTATTAACTTTAATTGTCAAAGGCTGGAGTTAAGTGTTGGAGCTAAATACAAGGTACGCATTTTCAAATTGTAGGTATATTATTTCTGTACTAAAATAATAAAGCTGAAGACTTTAAAGTAGTTTGTTCAAAAATCAGAGTCGTGATAACTGTATAGAATTCATTAATATAGTGCACGCAGTATTAGGCCATTATATGTATAACAAGCCTCTTTCATTTAAGGATCTTAGAAAGTTTACTTTATTAATCTTCAAAATTTATAGATATGTATACAAAAGACACGATCGTTGCCTGAAAGGATAGAAAAAGCTACATACTGGGCAACGAATGTGAAAAACGCTGCTTATTGTTTTTGTGGGCTTTACCTAGCAGAGCGTACGGAGTTACCGTTATCACCTGATTGTCTAACTTTCTAAATTCTATTCCAGCTTTTTGTAAACGTTCATGTTACAATGTCTCAAGTGGGTTTAACTTTTTGGCGGGAATGTGACATGAAGAGATTTCTTGAATGTGTTCAGTTCGGTAAAAAATATATAATGTGTCAAATCGTGACTTTCAAAAACTCCCCTGGTTTAAGTTTCAATAGAATCTTTGAGACTGCTTTATTGAAACTCGTCTTTGGATAGACAGAATAGACTTAGGTTTGTAAGAACTTATAAAATAAATTCAATTTCATAACAGCTCTGTATTCAAAATGCTGGCTGGTACACATAAAAAATATCTCACAAATGTGAGATTGAATGAAAAAATACTTTTTATTACATAAATATTTATAAATGTAAAAAAGTAGCTTTATTTTCTTACTATTGATCAACTACACATGTTACAATACATGTTACACTAATAACAATAGAATGTACCTTTCGTTTTTTGCTGTTGGTGTACAATTAAGAATTTATTATTATTATTTATTATTATTATGTATACTTTTTATTATGCCAATAATACAGAGGTATTATTGGCGTTTTTGTGGGCGATAGGCTGGGACAGGGGGTCACTTCAATGGTCACTATCCATCATTATAATACCTCCAAAGTCAAACGTGACATCAGGTGGTCTTATATCCTGGTGTTCTGCCTACCCCATAAGGGATACAGGCGTGAAGTAATGTATGTTTGTATGTATGTATACTTTTTATTTTTAATCACCGTTCATATAAAGACGGCAATAACATAGTTTCGGCAAGATTTTATGAAGTTTCAGTTCCTTCCTAAACCCGTGCGTCATCTTTCAACGTCATCTCCACTCCACGTACAAGTTAAGATTGTGGTCAAACGCGAATTTAGTCACCATAAAAAAGCATATTTCATTACGAGTGGGAAAAGCTTGTCATTGCAAAGAGTTCCGACAAATGTCTACCCGAGCCGAGGCGCAGCCGAAGGTGAGGGTTGACAGTCGCAACAAGTTGCAATGACGGTTCCGCACGTGTACTGAACAACTATTTTTTCAACACACTTGCTCGTAAAGTGAGCGTTATTCTATTGAATTTAGAACTATAAACTGGGCTATAAGTCACGCGTGCATAATATATTATACCCTAGTGCATAATATAATGAATCCTACAAAGTTTAATTGTACCTTTGTGCAAATAACATGCGAGAAAACAGAGCATATTTTATTGGTCCGGGTTATACACTAAATATTTTCAGAAACAACAAAGAGGTTTTATACCACTTCAAATCCATATACATTTTCAAATGTTTGCGCCTTATATTAGTAAAATAAATTTGTATATTAAACAAATTATTCACAATTTACAATCATTTGTCATAAAATATTAAAATATTTGCATTTACCACTCCAAATTAAACATTTTCACTTAAAATAGGCTGTATATGCTATACAGACATTGACACATTTGGCGGAAAAAAAAACCTACGCGCATGCGCGAGGTTCGGCGCCATTTTTCAATCACAATTCACAGCTTTGTTATCAAGTGTGTTTGTTATTTTATGACCACGTATGTCTGTCTTTTACTCACAAGTGTGTTGAAAAACACAAATATACTATTAATACAGTTGCGAAAAAATGAAGTAATCATAATAAACTTGCAAAGAACATTGTTGGAAAATGGTGCCAATCGTAAAAGAATCTTAAGCAGAGTTTTTTTTTAGTTTTCTTCCATTCTGGGTAGACAAAGGGAACTTTGCCCATATACATAAATCTTCATACATACATACATACATAACTTCACGCCTGTATCCCTTATAGGGTAGGCAGAACATCAGAGGTTATAAGACCAACTGATGTCACGTTTGACTAATGAGGTATTATAATGATTGCGAGAGGCTATTGCAGTGAAAGGGGGTCAGCCTATCGCCCACAAAAATGCCAATAAAACCTCTGTCCCTTAACCGACTTTTACAGTATGCCCGGGAAGAGAAGCAGCTGGCACATTCTATGTTTTTCTTTCACTCCCAGTCCAGCATGGAAGTATATCTTCAGTAGATTTTTTTTATTGATATGAAATGAAAATGAAATGTATTAAGATGAACTGAAATGAAACCTAACCTAACTGATTGATTCAAATCATTTAATAGGATATTTAAATAAATTAGTAGTTTTTTTTTGAAATATTTGCATCAATCATAACAACTTCTATGATTTTTTTTAGTTAAAACTGTGTGGTTGGTTTTTTTCTTTTTAATAGACATTATTTTGACAGTTGAGAAAGAGCACGAGTTCGGAAAAGGTAAAGAAAAAGCTCGAGTAGGTATTTAATAGCCCACTTCCTGAACGCTATACGTACGCATTTTGCTCAAATTACGCCACTTTTTGAGCAACTGTATTAAAAAAAATTAAAAATCATTAATAAATAAATATATGTTATATTCCAGATTGCCCTTAGTTCGCTACATGGTATCTCATAACACAAGCTTTGCTTACATTGAGGCCATGTAGTTGGTGTGATTGTCTGGGGATTTTATTTATACATATATTATATGTATAGATAAATGCCCAGACCCGAATTTTTTTTTTCTTGTTCCGTTCGGGAATCATACCCGCGATCTCACGATTGGCGTATTAGCGTCTAGACCACACAACACGGAGACCGTAGTGTCAATTGCAATTGGATCTTTGAATTCAAGCAGCTATTCTAACAACTCCACGTTTGCAGGTTTTCTCAACGCCAACCCCGCGCCGCAGAGCAAAGCGCGCGTAGCCAACTACGGCCTCATGGACCAGATCGCAGCCTTGCACTGGGTGCAGCAGAACATCGCTTTGTTTGGCGGAGACCCCAGCAATGTGACGCTCATGGGACATGGCTCGGGAGCTGCGTGTATCAACTTTCTGATGATATCTCCTACTGTTATGCCAGGTTTGTAAGATTATTAAAGTCGAATGTAGATGACAATTTTTTTACGCAATTATCGGCTTTTATAGATTTTTTTCCATTAAGTAGGATTTTACTATAGATAAAATACGATATTTTTTAAAATAAACGAACTACTGCCGCGTCTACCCCTTAAAATGTAAAATAAAATGAACGAGACAATCGAGTTAGAACGTATTTTTTAATACAAACAAATTTTGGTATTCTTGTGAACAACAACGCCGATCGGATAGAAAAATAATTTTAGTTTATACCAGTTATCTTAAAAAATGTAAATACTCAAAATTTTTACCTTAAATTGACTGCTAAGTCCCGGGTACGAATTTTGAGTCCTGTTGGCAGTATTCACCTCGTCTTTTTGTGATATATAATGCGTATAATTTGCCATCAAGTCAAAGATGGTCTTTTTGATTATTTATTCGATAATAGATTTAGAACACAAGTTCTTAAATCACTTTGCTTGCGTTAAATAATGCTAGACATATGTATCTGTTTGTAATTCATTCATATTATTTCACAGGTCTATTCCATAGAGCAATCTTACTATCAGGCTCCGCTCTAAGTTCCTGGGCAATCGTCGACGACCCAGTCTACTATTCCCTGAAATTGGCCAAACACATGAACTGCGCAATTCCCGACGACATGGCCAAAGACCACGAAGTCATTGTCGACTGTCTCAGAGAAGCATCAATAGAAGATTTACTATCCTTTGATGTCACACCACCAAATTTTCTCACTGCTTTCGGTCCATCTGTCGACGGAGTGGTAATAAAAACAGATTTCGCTAAAGATTTTCTAACAATGTATTCCACGGGAGATTTTCCGAGTTTTGGTCCGTTGAACAACATGAATGTTAATTTGAATGTACATGCGAAGAGGAGCGATAGTGGGCGCCGGCAGTTTCAAAGTAAATATGATCTGTTGTTTGGAGTCGTCACAAGCGAAGCTTTGTGGAAGTTTTCGGCTAATGATGTGCAGAACGGGATTGAACCTGAGAAAAGAGATAGGATTTTAAGGTAAATATCATAGCTATTCTTTCGTTTGTAGATGCCCTTTAAAAGTGGTCTTTCTTTTTCTCATAACAAAAAATTAAGTTTGTTTTCAAAAGTATAAAAGATTGAAGCTATTTACTGGGCTATCTGGATAAAGATTTTAAAAGAGAGAGATATATTAGATAAATTTTTCAGTTTTAACTTCACTAATGTCCCCAAATATTTCATATTTTTAAGTAAGTACCTATTTAAACTAATCTATTGTATCATGAATTTTTTTTTGTATGAAAATCGACACATTATATAACTTTAAAGGATTAAATGAATCCTAGGTCCATGTGCTTAAGAGCATCTCATATCACACCAATTGCACATTGAATATATTTTTTAACTGAATTTAATTGTTTCAGAACGTACGTGAGAAATTCCTACACTTACCACCTGAGCGAGATATTCTACACGATCGTCAATGAATACACGGATTGGGAAAGAACGGTAGAGGTTTGTTTATTATTCCTAGGTTTAATAGTGTAGCGCTAAACCCTTGCTTTCTACGTCAGAGGTCCCAAATTCGATTCTCGGTGGGGGGGAGGATATTTGTTTGGTAAAATATTTCAAAGTCTAAGTCAAAATATTCTTTATTTCGTTGGGATTTGAATATATTTGAAATAAGTCAAACAATTTACAAATTGAACAAAATCTACCACCACTTCGGAAAGTAGATCTGTTGAGAAGAAGTGGCAAGAAGTTCAACAGCAATCATCTTTTTAAATACACAATAACAATTTACAGCCAGGGAATCCCATCTTCTTGTATCTGGATATCTTATAGTAAACCTTTTTACATAACACTTATTCTATCGAATCTAATCTATCGAAGGATTAATATTAAATATTTTGGAATTTTATTATAAAGTAAAGCGTGAAAAAATAAACACCCATGAACGACTTGGTGATCTTCTGGAGCCTATTATTATATTTATACAAAAGGCAATTACGTACTAGACTAAAACGTAGACATAGATAAAGAGTTAAAGATAGAAGTAGAGATAGACGTAGCAATAAAGGTGAGAGAGAATAGAGATAATGTCGGTGGTGATGAAGATAGTCGTGGACACAGACAGGACACAGATATTAGACGTTTGTTTATTGTGGTCAATTCATAATATTCAATATTTATTGTGTTATGTGTATTTTATTTTTCCGAAAGGACGAATTGTGTTGTCTGAGTAAGCATGAATATGCTTGTATTTCTAGATTACCCAGCGGAGTATGTATGTTTGAATCCAGACCCAGAGGCACTTTAGAGAAGTTATTTGCCTAAACTGGCCCGGCTGGGACTTTAACCCAGGACTACAGCCGCACACTCTAGCAAAGAACTATGGCACAATATAATTTCATTTTCAGTTAGATAATGTGTACAAATGTTTGAAATATTTATATTAATTTTGGTATACTCTTGGACTGGGAGCGAAAGAAAAACATAGAATGT
Source organism: Stenoptilia bipunctidactyla (assembly GCA_944452665.1). Lineage (NCBI taxonomy): Eukaryota > Metazoa > Arthropoda > Insecta > Lepidoptera > Pterophoridae > Stenoptilia > Stenoptilia bipunctidactyla. Next base: position 1,206,316 of record OX101723.1, read on the forward strand.
ACCAGCTGCTTCTCTTACCGGGCATACTGTAAAATTCAGTTAAGGGACAGAAGTTTTCTTGGAGATTTGTTTTGTGGGTGACAAGCTGACCTGATAAAGTGTCTCTCTCTATCATTATAATTGAACATTGAGCTATGACCTTTTGCAATATTACACACACTAGTTAATATGAAACGTTACTTATGTTCATATATATATATTTTTTTAAGATTCCTTAAATTATTGTCTTAGTAATTATAGTATAAGTGTTTTAAATGTCTTTTTTTTTTAGAGGAATTATTGTTTGTTTATAATGCATGCTGTTTTGTTTTTTTTAACTTAAATTGTAATTTTTGTGTGTATTAATGCAATAAACTGATTCTATTCTATTCTATAATGCCTCCGAACTTGTCAAACGTGACATCAAATAGTTTTATAACGTCTGGTGGCCTACCCTATAAGGGATGCGGGCGTGAAGTTATATATGTATAATCTTATATTTAAAGTAAGCAGTCAACACTTTTAACTAAATTATCTTAATACAAGGCGACAAAAAGAACGCAGGTATTCTTTTCCTGTAATACATTGTACTGTGAATTAAGCAAATAACTTCCTTTCTGAAACTTTAGCATCGCAGCCATTCCGTTACGAACAAAGAAAATTAAGTCCACTTTGTAACTTAATTTGAATTTGATTTGGGAAAAGGTATAAAAAAGCAGTAGCTCATAATACAGTCACGTCTAATAATATACAAGGTGCCTGGTGGGTCACATTCGAAATTCGAGGACGTGATAGTTTGATATCATACATAAAGAAAAAAAATAAAATGAAAAATATAATATAAATATAAATATAACATATTATGTCGGAGCTAACGACAAGTTAGCGATATTAAGATGTCTATATGACTTCATGGTAGCGGAAGTATGTTGGTAGTACAGTGATAGAGGGCGCTAAATGCAATGAATGTCTGTTTGACATTCGATTGCAGCGCCAGCGGGTACATCCGGAAGTAGGATGATGGCAAGTGACACGGATACGATTAGGACGCCTAGGTGGGCGTAAGTATCTCAAACTGACGGTCGGCAGTAGCTCGGTATTAATTGAGTTAGCATTGTTAATGTAACTGTAAAGTAACTGACGGAACAGACTCGCGTAAAAAGATTGTGTTGTAATTAAGTAAGGGTTATACCCAAGCCCACAGACTCCACTGGACAATTCACTGGACAGGTACCAAGTAACTGTCCAGTGAATAATTATATCGTGTTTTTGTGAATAACACAATAGCACAAGGCCCAAACTTAACATACATTTTTGTTTTTATTATATTTTCTAGTTTGCCGTTATAATAAATAAATAAAATCCCCAGACAATCACACCAACTACATGGCCCCAAACTAAGCAAAGCTTGTGATATGGGATACCATATAGCGAATTAGGGGGGAACCTAGAATATAATACATAAATATATAAACACGCACACACGGAACTTTTTTTTTCTTGTTCCGTGCTGGAAACGAACCCGCAACCACTGGCATCTGAGGAAGGTAGGTTTACCCCTTCGCCACAATGGTCATCATAGTGTGTTTGTGTGGTTCATTATTATTTTGTAAAAATAATTTACGTTTTCAAGTAAAGTTGTTTTGAAATGAGTACTACGATTAGAATACTTTGAACTACTTAGAAATATTTCTAAGTAGTTCAAATAATAGTCCATTATTTTTGTGCGAGGTAGTTTTGATGAAATATCTAAAATTGGTCATCAATCACCCTGTATACACTTTGCAACTTATTTGGTTGTCATAAGGTTCAAATTCCAATGAAAATGTATGAATCTTATTCCCCGTGACTGTACGTCCTCTAAAGACGACATAACAAAAGGGACAAACTCACAAATCACGTTTTCGGAATGTTTATTCATTGCATTGGCTGAATTAAGTGAGATCATACATTATTTATTTAAAGTCTCGATGATAGAAATAATTGCTTTTAGGCAGTTAAGGTAAAGGGCATACTTTTAGATAAATCACTAAAATCACGATAAAATAGCAAAAATCAACTTTATAAGACTCGATCTAGGTAACCTTCATGCATTGCGTTTTCCGCGGTTTCACCGCCGCATCTTAATCCCTTTAGAATATTGGATAAAAAGTATTTATTTCAGCTTTGTGCTCTAAGTCCAACCTCAATACTTTACGCATGAAGTGTAGGTTCTAGAAAAATAGATTAAAAATCATAAAAATAGCCTCAAAGATACAAAAATCCACCAAACATCACAATTTTTGACGCGATCTTTCCGCCTGAAGAGGACATTCATACTTATAGGACAGTACCTACTAATAGTAAGTTATTATGAGGCCAAGGTATTATGAAAGATAATAATAATTACCCATTTAGACCTACCATACCGTATATGGTACGGTAGCTTTGTAAAATTATTGTGACGTACGTGTAGGTACTATAATATTCTTTCCAATCATTATTATGAGCTTAGATTGTCAATATTATGTTAGTTAGATTACTAATAGGTTATGCGCAAGAAAATGTGTTACATTTAGTGATATTGTGTAGCAGAGTCGTAAAAAATTATTTTAAATGTCTTCAATAAAGTAATTTTGACTTTTTTTTTTATGAAATGAACAAATTTTTGCATTTCTTATAAAGTTTGGAGTATAATATGTCATTACCACAAATTGGTTTGCCAAAGATTATTATTGTTAGATATTTTCCATCCTCAATTAGGTGTGTTACGTATATGGTACAGTAGGTTTATCTGTCTGCAAAATATCACGTTTGCTGTACCTACTCATTATATTTTTATTTTTTTATGATTTTAGGCCATTGACGCTTCAAGTTATTGCTATGATTCCCAAGGAAAATAATGATGCTTACTGACAGGCGCAAGATTCTGAATGTTTTTTACTTCCACCTGACAACTAATGACGAACACACGAATGAAAATTTTGATGAAATAGATATCGTCTTCATAAATAATTTGCTGCAGGGTTTGCTTCGAGCCCCAGCAGAAATTGCTACTTTGGACGAGACAGAAGATTCCTGTCAATCTCAGGAACCGTTGCAAAAATTCGTCAAAAAGTATAATTGGAGAAATCGAGCTTTAGAACCTAACAGGCAACCTATGTATCATGTTCCTATTGGAAGAATTCCTCTAAAATGGTAAATGTCTTTCAATAAGTAAACAAAGCAAAGGAGAGAGAATTTTTCGATTTTGGCTTATCTAATGGTGTCATTATTGTGGCAAGTGGCATGATAATAGCATCGTGTTACCGAACCCGCGCTTGTGGAAAAAATGGTGCTGATATGTTTGTGCAAAATGCTTGGTTGTATACACACAATAGCAGAGGACCTGCTGAGTTTTTGAAATCGTATTGACTATTCTTTAACTAGTCCTAGTCAACCATCGTCACTCATTACATCTGATTCTCGATATGATGAAAAGGCAAAGAACGCTTTGTTAATAAGTAAGAAAAGGGAACCAGGTGTGGAAAATGTCACAAACAATGTTTTAGAAGAGGTACCAAGTGCAATATTGGGGTCCTTGTAGAACGTTTTATTATACAAAGTGGAATTTTTTAATGCCCCCTGGAGTAAAAATACTCTAAATAATAGATATAGTAAATTTTACTCTTTAGAAACATTCCTTTATTTTGGAAAAGAAATAAAACTGCATTCAAAGATTTTTCGAAAATTTGCTTACTTCACCCAGAAATCGAACCGACTAAAACCTAAAAATGATGGATGGTTTCTCTTTCATTTAATTAACCTAGTATGATAGAGAGATTTCATTCTTGTGATTGACCCGATCGATACAATAAAATTACAGAGTGTCATTTTTACAAATTTTAGTCGAATTTTCGAAAATCTTTAAATGCAGTTTTATTTCTTTCCCAAAATAAAGGAATGTTTCTTTGGAGTAAAATTTGCTATCTCTATTATTTAGAAAACTTTCCCTCCAGGGGGCGTTAAAAAAATTCCACCCTGTAGGTATATCACAAAAAATGTCAATACATCTTTTTAGTGATAAACTAGTATTATCATACCTATAGTCCTTCTGTACCATCTAGGGTTCGCTCCCTCCTTGTAGGGTGTACAATATTCGGATATCTTTTTAAATATTTTTTTCAGTCTTAATTGGTGCCTCTTAGTAATTTTTTGTTAAAAAAACACATCTTTAATAAAAAAATAATTATCGGTCTAAATGGGTTAACAAAGTTTTTGGACTATCATGCGCATGTATAATTTTAATCACGATTATTCGAAAGTACGGAATTAAATACCTACAAACAATGAAAGAAAAATAATTAATCTTTAAAATCTTTAACTGTGAGTTAAGTATATTTCCGCAGCTATAAAAAGGAACGAAAGCTACGAGTTCGTAAGGTCCTGTCAAAAATAATGATTAAGCGTTGTATGTAATATGGTTGTATGTATTACGAAGTATTACATACATACAACCATATTATACCGTACAATATACAGGGTTGTTGGTCCATCGCCGGCCAAATTGATATTGCCTGTAGAATATTTATTTATTTTATTTATTTAAACTTCAGTTTAAATGTATAATACAGGTACAGTAAAAGAAAAAAAGAACAGTTACATAAGACATTAAAACTTGGTGATCTTATCGCTGAGGAGCGATTCCTACGAGACAACCATGAAGAATAGGTTATCTGCTATGCATTAGTGGCCATGAAAAATTCAAAAGCCACTGTTTTTTTTTTACATTTTTATGATGATTTTGGGGTGATAAACAAAAGCAATTAAAAATAAAACCGAATTGCTTTTGAATTTTTAGTAGCCACTAGGGCATAGTATGTAGATAACCTATTCTACAGGCCATATCAATTTGGCTGACGATGGACCAAACACCATGTATATTCAATTTATGACTGCATCATAGGTTACGGAATTTGACATAATTAGGTCGGTCAACCAAGGCTATCGCACCGATACGCTAATAAATTAACGGCAGTTAGTTAGCCTTGCATAAGCAGATAAGGACAAGACGATTATATTAAAGCGGGCAGTGCCGATATATTTTGTAGGTATAAAAACTAAATAAATTGAACCTGACTTGGGCTAGACTGTTTTATTAAGTAATTTAATGATTATATTCTAGCATAAGAAAAAAAAAACAAAACCTATTTAAAGTAAGGAAGTTTGTATTAATGTTATAGAATGATAAATCTTTCATGCTGGACTCGAAGCAAAAGAAAAAAATAGAATGTACCAGAGGTTTTATTGGCGTTTTTGTGGGCGATAGGATGACCCATCATTATAATACCCCCAAAGTCAAATCTGACATCGGATGGTCTTATAAACTCTGGTGTTCTGCCAACCCCATAAGGAATACAGGCGTGAAGTTATGTATGTATATTATGATAAAGTTTCCTCAAGTCCACATACCGAAGTTAAAATAACGTTTAATTCACCTTTTAATTTTTAACTGCATTATATCTCAAACTTACTCAGTCTAAAACTAAAAGCTTAGCGCTATTTCCCTCTTTTAGAAATTAACCTCTCACTCAACATTCAACAACAAAGATTTTTCAAATAGATCCAAGAGTTTTTTAGATGAGTACGTCCAAATAATAAAAGCAGACTTTTAACTTTATTATATTAGTTTTCATACAAGTATACTAGCACGTAAAACTAAGTATTTTATTATGATGGAGTAGCTCTTAGAGCCCAGACTTACCTGAATTTAACAACTACTTAACTAACACTCTAAGTTACATTTATAAAATTAAGTAATAACTTGAAGAGTGCCTCGAAGTTATTATGTTTTTCCGGTTCTTTATCATAGAAGTAATATCATAAAAATGTTTTCCTTCTAATTTATTTGAACATACTTCATCGTTTGCTGGGTAAGTTGGGTATTTGTTGGTGGCATAAATTATTTAGTTTAGATATGTGGGAACGGACACGATTTGGATGGTTCTTTTGCAATTTATCTAGTGACGGTAAGTACTCACGGTGTGTGAAAAAATGTATTATGGTGTAGGCAGAACACCAGAGGTTATAACACCATCTGATGTTACGTTTGACTTTGGAGGTATTATAATAATGTATTGGGAATTTTGTAGTGACATGGAGTCCATGCCACTTTCCATCAGGTGTCATGGAAGACAAACGTTCTATCCTTACAATATAAAAAAAAAATAACATGGAGTCAGCATATCGCCCACAATATTTGTTTGATTCAAAGTAGCATGTGACAAAAAGGGTGCTATTAGTACCTGGCGCCGCTGAGGTGCGGTTGTGGTTGACTTTGCGTTTGAAGTCTGTTTGATCTATTACCTTGAACATACAGACAGATATATACGTTTCTTTTATTAGATGTAGAGACAAGATAAAGAAACCTTCTACATACATAACTTTACGCCTGTATACCGTACGGGATAGGTAGAACACCAGAGGTTATAAAACCATCCGCTGTCACGTTTTACAAATTTGGTGGCATTATAAAGGTGCAAAGAGACTTTAATTTTTGTATTATTAAAATAACTAACTACTCTACGTCGCATTGAGTCTATTTAGTGAATCTAGTGTCGACCTCAGTGGCACATTATTGTATTGTTTACCATCAACCCTCTAACTGAACTAGAGACCAACAAAACACCATAAACCAATGTTTGTCGTGTACAATTATATCTAAAACAATAGTCATGTTATTTGCAGCAATATTCAAATCAAGAACCAACAAATACATTAGGACTCTGAATTGCCATATTATATAACATAATGGTGAATTAAATTACGTAGCATTATCGACATCGGCATCACAGATACATTAGTCGGCGGAATCCCGAGCGCCTTAATACTGATGTGTGAGCGATACCTGTGTCGGGTTTCTAATTGATGTTCGCTCTGTTTAAATAATTTATTGTTATTGCAGGATTCATGAACGTTAGGCATTGGTGTTGTTGATGATATATCAACACCTTTTCATGTAAGCTTTCGAGGTTTTTACATTGTTTTTTCTTAAAGTGTCAGGTAATCGTATTTTCCACCTATTTTCAACCTATTTTAATGGTAGATACTTCAATGAAAAGGTACTTTTTAAAACTAACTGTTTTCAGCTATGGAAGATACCTATATCCCTATTTCATGAAAACATGTAGAAAGAAATGTTAGACCCTTATGATTATAATTAACTAGCTGTTTCGCGCATGTTTTGCCATTGTTGCCATGTTGAGCCATTCTGCCATCATTGAGGAACAAAAATCCAAATGTTCATCCAAACTTTCACATTCATAACATTAGCAAGAGTTATCATCATTCAGCCAGGAGAAGTCTACTGCTGAACATAGGCATCCCCCAAGATTCCCCACACAAAAAAGTCCCGCGCTGCCCTCATCCAGCGTTTACCGGCGACTTTGACCAGATCGTCGGTCCATCTTGCAGGGGGCCTAGAAGGACCGGGGTGCTGCATCTCCCAGTACGTGGACACAACTCGAGAACCTTACTGCCCCAATGGCCATCCGTTCTGCGAGCTATGTACCCTGCCCATTGCCACATCACTTTGTAAGTCTTCTGACTATGTCGGTGACTTTGGTTCGCATGCGAATCTCGTCATTCCTGATTCGATCCCGCGAGGAAACTCCGAGCATAGCCCTTTCCATCGCTCACTGAGCGACTTTGGGCTTATTTATTAGGCTCACAGTTAGCGCAAATTATTAGCAAGAGTGAAATTTTAAAATTTCATATCGATTTTTTTACGTTTAATAACTTCTTGACGACAACAAATACCGACATTTAGAAAAAACACATACTGTCTACCAGCCCACACATAATATGTTTGAGTGTAATAAAGTCTACTTTCGAACCACAAGTACCTATAAGAAATAGAAGAAACGTTTCAGATTACTTGTGGACCGAGGCTAATTGCACACGAGACCAAGAATAAGCTTCATTTGTGCGGAATTCAATTACATTGTCATTGTTTTCTATTATTGCTTTCTATTTCACAGTTAAAAGCACAGGTTAAAAGTCATTACATTGTATAAAGTTCTTACAAATCATACTTTTACACTATGAATTAAGCCGTTCGGACGTGGCCACAGGGTCTAAGACAGAAAAGTTCGTAAAGATAGGTACGTTTCAGATTTAAGTAAGCCTTTTTACTTGCATGATTTCATAATTTGTCGAAAATTATTATTTTTTGTTTAAGAGGCAATAGTCAGCCTCGATTACTTTTTTTAGTTACGCTAATCAGATCAAAATTTGTTCAAGCATCCAAAGAAACCAACCAGGCGTCATCGTGAGACTCTTAACCAAACAATATGATAGATTGACCGTGTTCCTTATTTAAATTTGTAATTTTTGGTTTAGGGATTCTACTGGTCTCTGCACAAATCGTATCTTTTAACTTTAAACACCTATAACGACTGTTTGTTTCCGAATAAAGTGAAATAAAAAAATATGAACAGATTAATTTTCATTAACCATTTTTTTAATTGTCCTTCCAACAGAGTCCTCTCCACACTCGCGACGCAACTCTCGCTGCACTATCGGATGCGCAATACGTGGCGCCGCTCGTACAGAGCGGGGACTTACTGGGCGGAGGCGCGCGCCCCACGCCCGCCGATGAGGACGCGCCTCATAGACCTACCAAGACGTTCTTCTGTGTCTTTGATTATCAGACTAAGGATGGATATTATCCACAGGTGAGTCATGTAGGATCAGCAGGGGAATATAAGAATGTATTTCCAAAGGGTTATGAGTTAAGGTGAGTCAGGGTGGTAAATGCTGTCGAAATCCACCGATAATGACGCGCCAAGCCGACCCACTAAGACGTTCTTTATCAAACGAAAGATGGGTACCTACTATCCACAGGTGAATATAAAAAATCCCAATATAATTATTTGGCCCTTGTATTTTTGATTGCTCCGTCATATTAATCCCAGGAGCTTATGAATTACGTAGAAGACTTATACCACTGAGTCACAGATATCGACGAAGGTGAATTATATTTATAAGTAGGAGAAGCACACTTTAATGCCGTCGCACAATACTGTAGCTTCACTCGTACAGAGCGATGATACCCCGCATAGACCCACCGAGACGTACTTCTGTATCTTTGATTATCAGACTTAATGTGGATACTATCCTCTTAGGTAATAAGAAATTTAATCTCCAGTAAAGTCCTCAAACTAAGTAAACTTGCGATATGGAATGTAGCAAACTTGGGGGGAACCTAGGAACTATGTCTATGTACAGGCAAGTAGACCCAGGACATTTTTTTTCTTTCAAATGATGTAAGAACAGTTTACACCACTGAGCCCCAGAGATCTTCGAAGGTGATTTACATTATAAAAAGTAGAGAATAATAGACTTAAGCGCCGACGCACAAAACATGGCACAACTCGTTCAGAGAGAGGACTTTTTCGGCGGTGGCGCGATATCCTGATATCCCGCCAAGACCCACAAAGACGTTTTTCTGTGAGTTTTATATCAGACTAAATATGGATACAATCCACAGGTGAGTTCTTAAGAGAAGGGTAATCATAGACTTAATTACCGATGGAGGGGCATTTAAAGTCACAATAGTAAATTCTAACATCCATTAACTTTTTCCGAACTCGTTTGCCGCTAGCCTTATAATAAACCTGGAAGATTTGTTTGTTAGTTTGAGCGCCCTAATCTCAAAAATGACCAATCGAATTTGGATAATTGCATAGACCAGCTTTTAAAGAAAGCAAAGAAAGATAACTATGTATTAATTTATCATGAAATTCATAGAACCGCGAGCTAATCGCTTATAATAATTAATGACAGTGGTCTTTACATTCTGAGGATGCATCTTGCTTATGAGAAACACGTGTAGATTTTGGTTTGTGGTGTGGGTTTAAATGTACCGAGTGTGCGTTTCTGTTTTCTTTACATTACTTATTTCTTTTTGAAAGGTAAGATATAGAACCGTGGAGCTAGCAATATTACTTGGTTATAGTAATTATGATTGATTTCCGCTAAGTAACGCCTACAATCTATATCAACTTTTTTAATTATAGGTTTACGTAAAAATGATTTCCGGAAAAACATCAGCTAAATACATAATCGTACTGTTTTGTTTGAAATTGAATGGTTATTAATATTAAATTATTGTTCACATATTTTAGATAGTCATGTTTAATTAGGCAGGTCATTGAATTCTGTTAGATCCAAAAATAAATATAGATGCCGGATATTTGTTTTAGTTTTATTTAATTCGGAGAAACAACAATGTTATCGAAATCAAATGTGTGGAAAAATTGGTGTTTTCACATTTCTGGCCAACAGATTGCTGTAAATAAACCGTATTAATAATTAGCAAATCTGATTAAAATACATCGTAATTACGAAAGAAAATCAATTTTTAAAAGAGGAGACATGTTTACTCATACAGGGTAGGCAGATAATGATTAGTCATATATATTCAGTGTTATAAAAAAACCCCTGTCCCTTAACTGATTTTTACAGTAAGCCCCGGAAGAGAAGCAGCTGTCACATTCTATGTTTTTTTCATTTGCTCTTAATCCAGCAAAGACAGGGACAGAGGTTTGATTGGAGGTTTCTTTGTGGGTGAAAGGCTGACCCCCTGTCCCTGGAATAGTCTCTATCCATCATTAAAATTCCTCCAAATGTGTCGAACGTGACATTATTTGGTTTTATAACCTCTGGTATTCTGCCTACCCCATAAGGGATACCTACAGGCGTTTTGCAATTACTACAGGAAGTAATGTAATGAGTTTATGAGGTTATTACCGCGACTTTCGATTATTTTAGTTGCAATATGTACAACTGGTATCCCCGCAGCGCTCGGGCGCGGTGCACGGGGAGGAGCTGCCGTACGTGTTCGGCGCGCCGCTGGTGGCGGGCTTCAGCCACTTCCCGCACAACTACAGCAAGTTCGAGGTGGCGCTGTCCGAGTCCATCATGCTGTTTGTGGCCAACTTCGCTAAAACTGGGTAAGTGTTAGTTTGGAGACTAAGGTGTACTTTACCGTAATTTGTTAGTATGTAATGTTGTCTGGAAAAAATCGCTCCTCCGCCATAAGACCGCCTAGATGCACGGCAACACTAACTGTATTTTCATTTTATTTCTGATTATTTTACATTTTATTGCAGTTTTGGTTTTTGTGTATATTATTTTGAGATGCAACGGAAATTTAACCCAACTCTGTATTGTTTTTATTTGATTTTATGAAATCTGGCAAAAAAGGTTAAAATCAGAACCCTAGTACTACAATGTTTTAAATTACTCAATCTACTAATTAAGTAAACCATAGATTTTTTTAAATAGCTAGTGTTATGGAGACTAGTATTCTAGTATATGCTGAGATCCCAGACCGTTTTGTAAAATTCGTTTTCAAAGCTACCTTAGCATAAATTAGACGTTGAAATTAAATATGCGTTGCAAACGCCAATTTCTGTTCATTCAATAATCGTTTTTACAGTACAACACACAACATCGTCGTCTATACGTAGGTTGGTTTATGGAAGTTCACAAAGTGTCATATTTTTGATATAAGAAAAAAACGCATATACGCAAAACTACTCCTTGTAGCACTTTTTGTTTTTAATGTTTTTAAGCACTTAATGTTTTTATGGAATATGTAATTTTAAATGATAGGGCAAATTCTAACCTTTTACTTTGATATTTCCACTGTACAAAACGAATCAAAATTGTAACAATCTACAGATCCTCATCAAATTTAACATAATATCATAAATTTTAAGGTTTATTAATTTAATATTTCAATAACAACTCCTTATATTTCAAGAATGAAGACATTAACCACAACTTTGTAACATCTTATCCAATATCTAACTCGAAGAATACGTTTGACATAAGTTTTGATTTACGTAACTCAAACTTCAAAGTAAAATCCACTTTAAGTTGCGGGCTTAAGGCTTAAGTTTAAGATGTATGACTTTCTATTATATGCTTAGCTGGTTTGCAGAAGTTTCTAGAATTGTTGATCAATTAGTTCTCTTGTTCAACGTTGGAAGTTTCGCTGTGATTAATAAGAGTAGCTTATTATTGAAATATGAGGAAATTATACGTTTTGTACTAGAAATAAATTAATGCAGTTTCTGTTTGTTACTATGTATTGTAGAAAAATACTTATAAAAAAAAACGTTAACTGAAAATACTACCTACCAAATCACTAGATAATTTGGTTTGATAGCGTAAACATGTGGATTTAATGTCACTGCTACCAACAATTTATTACTATCCACGCCTCAACACTCATCAGAAATATTTCACAGATCCTTCACCGTACGTGCAGCATTTTGTGGAACTCTGTACCACCTTCCATACTTGCGGCAAAGACTATCCTGTCATTCAAACGTAAATTAAAAGAATTTTATTTACGTCAATAATATATTACCTATGTATGATTTATTTCATTATGAAATAGAATATAGATTGTATGTATACGTGTATGTTTGTGTACCTATGTATGTATTTGTGTATTAGAGTTTATACAAATATTATAAGTAATTTGTTTGATAAGCGTTTTACCGTCTAAATACTCTGCCCATAGATTTTTTTTTGTTATTTCTTTTTGTTTTTGTTAATTTAAGGTTTTTTTTTCTAATTTTTATTTTGTATTTCATTTTAAAAGGTTACCTGGAAGAAATCGCTTGTAGCCTAAGGTCGCCTAATTGTCAGTTTCTATGCTTTTTATTACCATGAAATTGTATTTGTATCTTATTTGGCAATAAAGAGTATTATTATTAGGTTCTTTGAGAAAGCCTTGTGCTGCCATCTTGGACATAGTCCTTATTCATCAGGGCGTGGCTGAGGTCAAACAATTATACTCGTGTACCATTTTTGTTTTTTGTTTGTCTCATAAATTTTTTCTTTGCAATAACTCGCGTGATCTAAATGTTGCCTCTTGGATTCTGAAAATGACGCGTTGGATTTTTTACTTAAAATTAATTCCCAGACAATCACACCAACTACATGGCCTCAAAGTAAGCATAGCATGTGTCATGAGATATCATGTGGCAAACTAGGGTGGAACAAAAAATAGTTTTAGAAAGCAGTCAGTCAAGATTTTTGGAATCCGATGTATATAGCTAATGCCAGTTAGGTAAACACCTAGAATATAAATACATCTTACTATCTTACTAATATTATAAATGTGAAAGTTTGGATGTATGGATGTATGAATGTTTGTTCCTCAATTACGACAAAAGGTTCATTGTTTGTAAAATGTAATATACACTTTTTTATTCGCGCGAGAGATGTTGAGAGAACGGTTACTAGAACAGCACGTCATGGAGACCGATTAGTTTAAAATAAAGCACCGATATTGCAGCTTTATCATAACTAGTGCTATGCGATGTGCGTTAAAATTTACAATGCTTTACCAAGACAGTTAAAGTTAATGCCACTAAATAAGTTTAAGTTTGAAATGACTAAATGGTTAAAAGATAAGTGTTTTTATAGCCTGAAAGAATATTTTGAATGGGATGGAAAGGAGATGAAGGTTTCAACTAAGTATAAAGCTTCGTATTAACAAGACTTTAGAAACAGCTGATATAATTAAAAAATTATACATAAAATACCCAGACAATCACACCAACTACATAGCCCCAAAGTAAGCATAGCTTGTGTTATGGGATACTATGTAGCGAACTAGGGGGTACCTAGAACATAAATACATAATTAGATTAACACCCAGACACGGAACATTCTTTTTTCTTGTTCTTTTTTTCTTGTTCGACGACCACTTTGGCGATGGGGTAAACGTGTCTGCCTCAGACGCCAGTGGTTGCGGGTTCGATTCCCGCACGGAACAAGAAAAAAAAATGTTCCGTGTCTGGGTGTTTATCTATTTATGTATTTATATTCTAGGTTCCCCCCTAGGTCGCTACATGGTATCCCATAACACAAGCTATGCTTACTTTGGGGCCATGTGGTTAGTGTGATTTTCTAAGGATTTTATTTATTTTTATTTTATTTTATCTTGTTCGACGTGGAAATCGAACCCGCATATTTTATTGTAACAACCACTGGCGTCTGAGGCAGACAAGTTTACCCCATCGCCAAAGTGATTTCACGGCCACTTTGGCGATGGGATCAAAGTGATTTCAAATTCGCAATAAAAGTCTTACGCCTTAAAAGTCTTTTACCACATTCGTAGTTACATAAAGTGCTTTCCAACTCTGCAACGTTGCACTCAAGTGCCATTTGCCTTATTATCTTCAGCACTATGTTGTTATACTCATTATTGAGACTCCGCGCATAGCCTTTTCTATAAATATCTACCCCGCTAATACTTCAATACTCCATCTGTACTGTATAATAAATCTACAGATATTGGAACACACACTTTTACAATTACAAACTTATAACAGGGTTCTTACAAATAACAGGGTCAACAACTATGAACTTAATTCTTTAACTATAAACTACAATTTATGTATACAAAAAAACAAAAGGCGACAACTCAGCATAATACTTTGCTATGTAAGTAGCAAAGCGCTGATTTTCAGTCGCTTCCCGGGAGGCTGATACAAACTATGTAATTTAATTTATGAAACTTAAAAGTAGGTAAAACGTATAATAATTAAGGAGCTACAGAGCCCTGCAGAGTAATTAAATATATATTTTTAGGAACTTACGAAAAAACATTGTTTTTCTTTGTATTAAAACTATACCTAAAATATTTAAAAAAAATGTTTCTCCATTAAGAATATTAGGTATAACAATGTTAGCAATTTCGACGGTTTTATCGATTGACTGTTGTTACATAATTGCCTAAGATATTGACAGTATGTTGGCATTTCTACAGACTTTTAAAAATGAGTCGGTTTACATTTAAACACCGAAATAGTCATTTTTATTCGCTTTTTTGAAAATTGCAAGCCAAATCGCATCAGTAATAATTACAGGTTTCATTGTATGGTTGATTTTTGAATCGCCGAGCGTATTTTTTTTGTCATACCTACCAAACAACTGTTGAAAGTGTTTTTAATCTATCAATAGAATGTTATTTCCAAAAATAGCTTGGAGTAAATCATGACAAGAATATCAATAGCATTATTTACAAACATTGATTTTATTGTAACAAAAATTCCCAAAATCAAAGAACACGTATCAAAGTTTACAAACTGAGTTCACAAAAAACAGCGAAATTTCCAATTTTGTATCGAATTTTCTTTAAAGGATTCTCTCAAAAAGCGACACTTTGAGCTTCAAACATCAAGGATACTTTATGAAACGAGTTCCCGCCTAATATTTTTTGAAGGCACTAAAAATCTCTTTTTAATACCCTGTTGGTCCAAAATCTTTTTATCTTGAGCACCTTGTTATCAAGAGAGACGTTCGTGCTTCAAACTGAATTAAATCAATCAACTTTAAGGATTTATTTCGTGTTGTGTTTGTATGGAATGAGTGCCTACACATTCCACCTGGGTGCGTCAGATAAAATAAATCCATATTCATGAGTACATACGTCGCAATTTGCAATGAATACAAATTTCACTGTCAACCAACATCACTGTTGGGTAGCCGCATTCGGCAAATTATATTTGTTTTATCTAATTTATCTTTCATTTGAAGATATCGATGTTTTTCTTTAACCAATCGATTGTAACTTGTGTAGATTTCAAAAGGGTAGAAAGCTTTCGGGCTTAAAGAAAATCTTTTCTTTAATGAAGAAAAGAAGACCTTTTCGTCATTCAACATTTTTCATTTAATTCAATTTGACATAGTTTTTTCGTGATTCCCAGAGAAACATCTACCAAGCGCCTTTTTAATAATGTTTCGTAATTATTTTTCAACATTATCAATTATTATTGTATATTAAAATTAAGCTTATTATCAATATTGTTAATTTAACCTATTTTTTAAATAAAATTTTAAACTGACAAATAAAAATACAGCCTTTAAAAGTAAAATATGTACTTTCCTTCATTTATTACGAAGTTCAATTCAATGTAAAAGGAAACAACGGTTTTCTATTCTGCCGTCTTAACGAAGAGTGCAATAACTAGAACTTGACTACTTTCGAGATATTCGCGGTTAAAGATTTTTTTTTGTTTTAGGTGTATCTTCGTAATTAAAAAAGCTATTAGTTTGAAACTTTTACTAAACAACAGATAAAATAATACTTAATATCATGTAGTATATTATATTTGTACATAAGGTTATATACACAGTAAAAACTGTAATAATGTATTTATCATTAGGACATATGAATCATTTTTATATAGCATCCCTAATCATAACTGCAATAACTACACTACTTATTGCAGTTTTTGTTAGTTAACCGACATATTGCTCTTTTATGTAGCAATAGCTATATGCTGCCCTATAGTTTCTTCCAACAATATGTGCAATAACTGTCACAGTTATGGCGCTTTTCCTTAGTTAAATATCTCAAAAGAAATAAAGCATGGTTGATTGATTGCAAGACCGTAATATATATTAAAACAAAGTTATATTTTGGTATGAAAATATTAATTTATAAAGTTTAATTATATGAAATTTTAAAAATTTATATGAAATCACTAGCATTTTCTTACTACTTTCATCAAAATCACAACGTACAAACACTGTCGTTTCACATATTAATAGAAAAAACACCTTAAAAATCAACAAAATTCTCTTTTACAACATTTTACATTAAGAAATGTAACAAGCAAGTAAAGTATTATCTACAAAGGTGCATTATGAGACCAATCCTTAAATAAGTCTTAATTCAAATAAATTACTAACGTACTTTCTTAACCTAAGTTAAAATTATTGCAGAAGAAAAAAGATATTTAATTATTGCAGATAATATTAAAACCTTAAAGTCACATCTTGAAAATAAAATCAATAAAAGTGTTTTCTTACCTAATAATTTCAACAGTCACTTAAACAAATCACAGCAGCTTAGAATATTTGTATTTACGCATATTATTAGTAATATCAAACTAAACAAAGGTATTGTTTCCAAATTGGAATATTTAATAAACACTAGATCACAATGTAGCTAAAATTATGCTGATATCGATAAAAATATCGAAAAATTACAATAAGCTCAATTAATGGCGCACAAAATTGTTAAAGTGTACGTAAATGGCAACCGCCATGCTAGGTCGTCTTTACATTTCGCCATTTTTGACACTCTTTTTTATTGTCAAAACTGTCATCTGTCTTGTCGTTTGGTACAAATCTGTCACTTGAAGTAAGGAGGAATGGAATGTCTATGTATGGAGATGCGATTTTTTAATAAATCTTGTGCTTTTTTTATACTATGTCTATCTGAAATTGAGTGATTACTATTTGTTTGTATACTTAATTTCTTCGATATATCCTTGTGCTCGCATTATAGCCCGAGATACAAAGAAACGGAAACATATCCTTTAAGAATATTTTCTTTATGTACTATTATTTTAAGAATATATTCACATTATGAGATAATTCTTTAAATCAGGCTTAATTAAATTAAAAGTTACCTATATCGCAACTTAAAAAGCAGTGTGTGATCTTAATTCAATCTATGTTTGACACTTGCGAAGGTTCAGGTAAGTTTAACCAAAAACTCCTTCTCGTCTCAGGCATCTAGAGGCAACAATTCTGAAATTATTCTTTCTTTCCGATCTTTTGTTACACCTCTGGGTACAATTTTATTTTTTTAATCAGGAAATTTCTTTTTAACCGAATTCAAAGTATGCATGTTTGTCCGCGATTTTCTCACGTTTGGCTGAACCGATTTGGATGCGGTTTTCAGAAAAAGATTTGTCATGTTTAGGAGAAGGTTTTAATATATTGACCAACTTTGAGAAATAAGGTTCTCAATTTATCTGTTTATTTTGTATCAGAGATGAGCCGAATGTTCGGCCGAACAATCTTATTTCGTACAACATTTGTTGGCCGAATGTTTGATTGATTTTCCGAATAATTAAGGAATACTAGTAGTTTCCCGCAGATTTACCTGCATAACTTCTGATTAAAAAAACCAACTTACAAAGAGGAGTTTAACCTGTATGTTATTTATGTTTGTCATCGATTACCTTGCGTTTGGCTGAACCAATGTTGATGCGGTTTTTAAAAGGATATTTGTCCCATTTAGGACAACCTTTTACCTTTTACTTACTTTTTTTTTTTTTTTTTTTTTATAAGTGACTAAACCCGCGTTTGACCTCAATCTCACCTGATGGTAAGTGACGATGAGGTCGAAGATGACAGCACACGGGTTTAGGAAGGAACTGGCTCTTTATACAATATTGCCGGAACACATTACCGCCGGAGCGGTAACATTTGGCGGCAGACTTTATATAAAGGGTGGTCGCTAGCCAGGCGGACCCAGAAGGGATCCTACCACCAAGCAAAAATAGGGCTAGCTTTTAGTTTTTTCATAGTTAGTTAGTTTCCATATTTGTGGATATACGTGGTAGATTTTTTAGTGATTAGTTTTGGATAAGTTCTTACCTGACTGTTCGCATGAAGATTGTTTTAAGCGAAACTCTTTTAATTTGTCAGTTTCTGCAGCACGAGCATGCTGGCGATACCTAGACAACACCATCTGGTGCTGCATCAAGTCGTCGTTATTTTTCGTTGGGATTTAATTCCTCTTCTTTCTTAAAGCGTCCTTCTCCATAGTTTTCTACCTAGGCCTACAGGTAAAACGTATATAACAATAGTAGGTCAAAGTCATGATTTTACAGTACCAAAACATCACATTACCAGAAGAAGTAGGTAGTTACTGATACCAGAACTAGCCCAAAACTTATCACTAAAAAACTATCACTAATATCTGTAACTGTAGAACCTAACTAACTATGAATAAGCTAATAACTAGCCCAAAACAAAAACCTAACACTAAAAAGTATGAAATAAAAAATAAATAAAAAAAGTCATAAAAATAAAACCAAAATAAAAGCAAACTAATTATTTCTTTTTAAGAAAAAGTGAATCGCATTCAAAAAACCAACCCACTAAAAATGTTTAAATAATTTTAATAAACGCCATCCTATTCCTGTTTCTATTCCATCCATATTATTACCCCGTATAGTAAATTTCTGCCAAAAATTAATTAATATTAATGAATGTAATAAGAACATTAACAATTTATCTGGGTAGGTATTTACATAGTTTTTGAAGTCGGTGCCAAACCAATAAAATCCATTTTTGTTCAGGTTTTTACCGTATATGGTTCAACCATGCCTTTGATAAATAACCCTATTGACTCCCAATTCAAATTTTTGTAGCGTTCGTTGATATTTGCTCGTGTTTCTTTTGTTTACTTTGTTGTACACTTCTTCCTACATTTATCAGCATCACAAGGTGGTTTTAATGCTAATTTTGCATCAGCGCTTTCTTTTTTTTTGTTTCATTCGTTCTTATAGTTTAATATCATATGCATGTCTTTTTCTTGCTTGGCCTGATTCGGTAAATCCTTTTTCATTTACAGGTAATATTATAGATGGTGATTCTACTTCTCCGTTTTCCTGTTCTCCGGTTTCCGTATTTTCTTTTTTACTATCATTGACACATTGCTCTTTTATCTGTTCTGTTTCTTTACCAGTAGCACAGAATAAGTAATAGTTGGTAGTAGTAGTAGTAGTTGCCAGTAGTAACCGCAATAACTCGAAGATATATTGCGATTTTATTTGTATAAACAATTTCGAATCGTCTGTTTTTCCTTATAAGTGCAATAATTGTACTTAAGTATAATACATTTAGTAAGTTAGACATTTTAAGTAATAAGTTTCCTTGTGATAACTGCAATAACTCTTGTTGTTGCGCTTACGACTACTAAATGTGGCAAAAAATATTTAACGAAGTAGTAGTCATAAGTGCAACAACTGGACTTATTGCGATTATTTTATGTAAAATTACAAAATATCAAAGCTATCCAAGTCATAACTCAAGTTGTTTCACTTATGATTAGCTACTTATAAATCGTAATATTAGATATTGCAGTTATGATTACAAAAAAAACCGAAACTACTGAAGATACAAAAAAGTCGTCTAAGGCGAGAATATAGAGCTCATTTTCCTGATTACGGATATGGTCTTAAGTCATTTAGCCTAAAAACTCGACTTATTGCACTCTTAATTGGGACGGCAGTATTGTCCTCTATTCAATCAATAAGGGATCTGCATTCATAAGTCATTTGTTACTGATTCAATCAAACTGGTAACTTTATTGAAAAAGGTATTTTTAGTTCGAATAGAGTATTTACAAAGCTATTAAGAAAAGGAAACAGAAAATAGTTGCTGTAAAAGCGGAGGAAAAGCCAACGTTTTTCAAGTACAGCAGCTTTGGTCTTTGACATTACTTTTTTTCAAATAAATGTCCACATTTGGCTTTGATTTCACCTGGTTGATGCTTAGGGATGAAAAAGAATAAAGATTAAGAATAACCAACAAGAAACCTTAGGTGAAGGTGGCTGATTGTTACGGGTGGGTTATGAATTACATACATACATACATAACCTCAAGCCTGTCTCCCTTTGGGGAACGCAGAGACAAGGGAACACCAATTGATTAATGATATGTTATATTCGTGTATTTATGATAGTCGACTTTATAATCTTTTGAGTATTTCTTCTAATTTTATAGCTTTAATCTTACACACTCAATAAGAAACACAGTGAAAGATACCACGCAGAGAAATAACGGGCTAAAGGGTAAAAGTGCATTGGTCGAGATTTTGGCTGCGGCGTGAGAGGTCTTGGGTGAGTCAACTCTGAGACAGGCCAGTTTGGGAAACTTACTCAAAGCTACGTGCGTACTGCCTACGATATTTGACGGCGTCCGTGGTGCAGTGGTCTAGAAGCTACTATGCCAATCGTTAGGTTGCGGGTTCGATTGCCGCACGAAAAAAGAAAAAAAATGGTCCGGGTCCGTCCATTTATCTTGGTTCATCCCACAAGGTTAGTGGGATTGTTTGGGGATTTTTTTTATTTTTATACTTCGATGCTTGGATAAAAGCTTACCTTCACTGAGGCCATATAGTTGTTTCAGTTTGAGTAATTTATTTTACTTTTAAGTTACTGTTTCCAGGCCCGAGTAGCCAGTTAAAGGTTCCTTCCTCAAACGGGCAATTAAAATCCCAAAACCACAGCTCTGTCCTTAGAACATGTATAGTGTGTGTCACTTACAAACGTCCGCTCCGAATTCGAAAAAAATTGAATCTAGAAACCTTGTATGAAATGACGGTTAACAGATGCCGTTTTCATTCATTTGTCGGATTCGAATCGGATAGTGCCGGGTGTAGTGCGTAACCGCTCTAACAATGGTAAGGCTAATCAATTACAAATCAACAATTAATTTAACTTAACTTAAAACTTATGTAACAAAAAATATTTTAAAAAAAGTTTCCTGTAAGTATATTAAATCAAAAACAATTTAATTATAACCCAAATTTAATTATATTAATAAATTGTACATTTGGTGCCTTACAAAATATTCACTGGAGCTAAAATGTATTATGAAATTATACGCAATTAAATCCGTTTAAGAACGTTTATAGTCAAGTACCAAATCTACAAAGATTTCCTTATTTATAATTTACGTTCAGTACCTACCTACTTTCTTGTTCAGTTGTTAATTAATGAAGAGTTATTTAAAAATGTAAGAAAAATCGTCAGTTTTCTACTTCATCTTTTCTTGGTTATAAACAATTGAAAAAGTCGGAATTTTTGATGTTCCGTTATAAGGTTTTGGACACATACATATTTCTTATTTGTATTGCAGACTACATTTTTAATACCAAAACCTCTTCAAACCTACGAAACAAAACCATCCCTTTACAATAAGGTTCTCACATAACCATTCACCCCATATAAGCATACATTTGTTTGCCGCAGGAATCCAAACGACAACATTCGGCAGGAGTCATTGTTGCCGGCGTCGCGGGAGAGGAACAAATTCCGAGGCTTGAGCTGGGAAGAATACGATTCTACGCATCAGAAGTATTTGGAGATAGGTAAGGCTTTAAATAAGAAGGAGTTTTAATGATACGCCGTGTTTTTGGAAAAGGGAATTCGGAAAAGGCTTATGTTTTGTCTTTTAGGTTTTTTTAAGATGTTTGTAATTATTTTGTGTTTTGGTATTGTTTCTTTGCTGTTTTACTTTTTAAATATTAATGAAATTACGTCGTTTTTCTCTCATGAAACCAAGATTCTATTTTTGTATTCATTATTTAGGAAGAGGAGCTTATTAATGCTTTTTAAAGATTTCTATCATATGAATAAGTATGGGTTTATTTGTATTAATTTTGCGACATTCTTTTTTTTATTTCGTTTCATTACTTTACTTGTAAATGTAGCGTAATAGGCTGATAAAAGCGAACGAAAATTTAATGAAACAGAACCGGGGTATAATCATAAAATTTATCCATTTCATAACAATTATCTTTAATCCATTTTAGACTAAAATTGATATTGTTCTAAATTTAAATAACAATGGCTGGAATATTTAAATTCTTCCCACGAAAATCATTAACTTTAGAGGCATGAATACACCAAACCGTGGAATGTTACTAAGAAAGTTGATAATTGAGTTCGAACTAAGACGCAAATTGACAAAAGGTTTCTGGGTCAGCGGAACCGGCTATTCAATGGAGATAATCTCAACCCGCCGCTAGACACCTTTTGAGTCACGGAGGGTCCCAGCTCGAAGGTATATTTTGAAATTAGCTGTCCTCCGAAGATAATTAAATATTTTGTTTACGCGGAAATAAGAAGGGCAATGATACCGGTTACGGGTATTACGTTTCGTTTGTTGAAATTTCTCAATAGGAATTAGAATCTCAAATCGTTCGATTGTTTATTTGCAATGTAATCTTTCGCCTCAGGAAAATAGTGTGGATTTTATTAAATCAGAATACATTTCCGAAAACATTTATATGGTCGGTTGTTAGGGTGCGGCCCGGTCGTTAGGGTGTCCGCTAGCCAAACGAATTTTGATGGTTACTGCCTCGAATATAGATATATTCACCTTTGTCAGTATCCTTTGACGACACGCTTAACAAGAAGTAGTAAGGCTATTCGAAGCCAACCAAGTGTTATAATTATTGGTAACAAATCTGAAATTAAATCAATCCACTTATTCATTAACAGGTATAAAACCGCGAGTCAAGAACCACTATCGAGCGCATCAACTGTCTGTATGGTTGCGACTTGTACCAGAACTACACCGAGCCGGTATGGCGGACGTCGCCGCAAGACACAATCTGTTCAAAAACCACAACGAACAAGAACTGTATGAAGGTATCGTAAGACCCGACCCTCGCGCACGCACCGACCTGCCCAACAGACATGCCAACGGAACTGCATACATCGACACAGCGCTCACTACGACAGAACCAGTTCAAGACACTTGCGTCACTGTTATACCAACAACTAGAGACTCTACAAACAATTCCAGTGACGGAGCTTTAGCCAGCTTAGAAGCAGCTGGCTACGCCGCTTACTCTACAGCTCTAAGCGTCACTATCGCTATCGGCTGCTCGCTGCTCATCCTAAACGTTTTAATCTTCGCTGGTGTCTACTATCAGCGTGACAAGTCTCGATCCAGACATAACAACCGACGCTTCACAGAGAAACATTTCGAAACGATCTCGGGCAAACATTCTCATTATCATATGGATCCGAAGCTAGCTCCAAGTTTGGTGGTTGATGTAGAAAGACAGGACCGAAAAAGGCAATCGTCAGACAGAATCGCAACGCTAAACTTCAGAGGTCCACTCGAGTCAAAAATCCCTCCGAGTCCGCCCACAAACGGTGATTCCGGAATACCACCGAGTGAGTTCGGAAGTCGGGCTGGTAGTTTTCGTTTACCAAATGCAAACTACCCTCCATTAGGTTACGCGACTTTACCGAAGAACTCCACGCAGTATGGGGCGTCGCCGCGGCACGACGCGCGGACCTTGGCCTTCCAGCTCGAAGGTGAGGCAGAGGCAGCGAGACATGCAACCTTGCGGCGGAATAAACCCTCCTTGCACTCCAACCTCCCGCAGGCAGCCATCGACGAGATGAGAGTTTGACAGTCGAATTCTTTTTCAAATTTTAATCAGGGCGTGTAAATATAGTGGTGATGATAGTTTGTAAATGGAATGTTATCGATTTTCTCAATCACGAAACTAATGATATCGAATTAAATATGTATCATACTTTATTTTGTTACAATTATCAAAATTATTTGGGATCCTCTTTTTTAGAACATATCGAGTTTTTTAGACACTAAAGCCAGAATAAGTTAAGTGACCTGAATTCCTTAGTTAGAAACCCTGATCAACAGTTTTCTTTCTAGCTTTTTGATCGCCAGCCATGCAATATAAATAAAAAGCAGCCCTAGAGAAATAACATATGGAATGGTCGAAGTCAATATTAGATTTTTAAGTACAGACAGCAACAACATTTAATGATATTATTAAAAGCTATTTTACCTTGCACATAAGTAAATCGTGCTCACACTGAAACTACAAAAGTTTGCGAACTTATGTAACATTTTCGGATATTGTCCAGTCATTATTATAATTTTGGGTTTATTATGATTTGTGCTCCAACTTAGTCTTGCTGTAGTAAGTTTGAATCCCCTAAGAATTTATTGATAAAAATAAAACTCAAAAGCGAAAATATATTTTGAAAGGCAAAAGAACGGTTTATATTATGCGAATATATTATCCAGGTTTATTATATACATTTTCTAGTTTACTTAAAGTACAGAAATATTGAAATGTAAAGTAAGGAAATAATATTTTTTATTCTTTGATTATTAATAAAAAAGATAAGATAGAAAATTACGATTATCATACAATAAAAATAGAAATAGATTTTATATGAAGGCTGAGATTCTGAGGTAGCCAGGAGCACCAAGAAATAATTCAACCAAGAAGCCTGGGTTCTCTCATTAACCATCTTTTAGAACGCGATGTACGCAGGTATAATTCCTAAATGCCCTATTACCTATATTATAACAAACTGCGCCTCAACCTTACACGACAGTAAGTTATTTCCTTGTCAGAAGTGTGACGGTCACGTTAAAAAAGCAATCTACTTTGTAAAGGGTTTCAAAGGTTCAACGGGTTTTCTGAAGCCCTTCAATAGTCAACAAGCAAATAGGGTAAGTTGACCAATATCCGAAAAACCAAACCAATAACTAAACAATTTGGCAAAACGAGGGAAAAGTGTAAGTATGATCCCGGCACTTAACTATAGTCTTAACAGAGCTTAACCTTCGCAATGGAAGGCAGTTGTAGGAAAGTTAGTTACCTACTTACGTGGGCGGTATTAATGGGGTTCCGCGGGGATGCTTCGAAAGCATATGGAGTTTGCTCCGTGTGACTGGCCCTTGCGGAACAAGATTGAGTTTAATATTTAGAATTTCATGATATGTAATTTTATTGTTGACTTATTCCGCGTTTACATTTCATCTCACCTGATGGTAAAATAATAACAATGGAGAATAAGAATGCATGCTGCTTAAGAAGGAATTGGTTCGTCATACGGTATTTAAAGGCGGACTTTACACATAACTTCACGCCTGTATCACTTATAGGGTAGACAGAACACCAGAGGTTTTAAAATCATCTGATGTCACGTTCGACAAATTTGCAGGCCATTATAATAGTGGAGAGAGACTATTGCACTGACAGGGGTCGGCCTATCACCCACAAAAAAACCTCCAATAAAACCTCTGTCCCTTATCCGACTTTTACAGTATGCCCGAGAAGAGAAACAGCTGGCACATTCTATGTTTTTCCTTTGCTTCCAGTCGAGCATGGAAGAAGGCAGACTTTATTTGACAGACAGTCGATAGTCAGGCAAATC
This sequence comes from Stenoptilia bipunctidactyla, assembly GCA_944452665.1. Classification (NCBI taxonomy): domain Eukaryota; kingdom Metazoa; phylum Arthropoda; class Insecta; order Lepidoptera; family Pterophoridae; genus Stenoptilia; species Stenoptilia bipunctidactyla. Next base: position 1,232,091 of record OX101723.1, read on the forward strand.
TCGAAATTGTCAAATCAAATAAATTTGGGTTAAATAAGATTCAAAATGTTCATAGAGTCTAGCCACCTGAAGTGTTTCAGATATAAGTAAATAAGGATTCAGTTATTTAGGTAAATCTTTTTTTCGTCTCCTATCACTTGTATTCAACGCAAACCTTCATTGTGTGTTTACGAATTTGTTTCGTATTCCTAGATAATGTTTTTTTGTTACGATATGACGTTACACTTTAGGGAAGAACATAATATCTGCAGATAAGGTTCAACGTCAGGTTCACAGTTGAGAAAGTGATATCTCTCTCAGTCTACGAGCTTATCGTTCAGAACGGATATTACTCTTAGTCTGATGTCTTGCAGCTTGTTAAATGTTGAATTTTATATCCAAGACTATACAGTTCAACATTCAATAAACATGCTTCTTAATTTTCCCGATGCCTTTTCTGATGGTAAACGCGTCGGAGTCAAAATTATCAAGAAAAGTTTCTTACAAAACATGCAAAATAAATACTTTACAAGGATCTTTTTTTCTTAATATTATCTATGCAGGGTTAATTTTAATTAGCGCATCGCCTCTTTTGTAGGCGTCTTCCCTACATCAATCCACTACGACTTTTTACAAATCTTGAAAAATATCATAAGAAAAATAAATACAAACAAAGTTTTGCTCCCTCTATTAATTATTACTCTTTTTTTGGCGTGCGTCCGGCTGTCTGGACATTTTCTCGCAGAGCGTTGCTGCTTATCTAGGTGCCTAAGTCATCGTTTGTGACGACGATCTGTAAAGGTTTCATCGTTTGTGACGCTATTGTTTCCTCAAAAAATCGAAAAAACTTTGGCCAGCCAGCCAGAATTTCGCATTTTCCAGCATTCCAGATCTCAGCCTCCAGAGGGTTTTGAGGATCCAGCTGGTATATAAAGGTATGAGACGCGATATGTGACAGCCACTAAAGTAGTTTTATCAAGTAAAACGCCATAATTTTCGAATTAACACGAAAAACAAGTGGCCAGCCAGCCGGACGCTTCTGGCTGAGCCACTTTGTTTTTTCCTTATATCTCAGTAATTAAAGCAATTAGAACTGAGTTTTAAGTTGAAAAGGAATGTGACGCGATATGTGACAGACCTCATATAGTTTAAAACATACCTGACGCATGTGTTTAGGAGTTATTTCGATAAAGATTTTGATGACAGATGACAAATGTCCGGCTGGCTGAGCCACCCATTCCAGCGCTTGCAGACGGTCTAGAAAGCTAGATTCTTATCAAAAGGAATGTGACGGCGACGAAGACAACAAATCGTCGTATGTGACAGCTCTAAATACTGCCAAACAAAAAATATAAGCGATTGTTTATTCTTCCATACAAAGTCGAATAGGGTGACCATATTTTACCCCTGTACATTGTCATCCTTATAAAATACTTCCGCCAAATTTGTCAAACATGACAAACAACTTGATCCTTACGTTGCTCTAATTAAGTGGGTAAATAAAAATAATATTTCATAATGCATCATGTATTTATTTTTTATTAATTTACTTTTTGTTTGTGTTTTTGGGGCATTTTTTGTTATGATTACTTTTCTCTTCTTTGTACTCCTTAAAAGTTTGAGTTTCTGTAGTTCAAAAATCAAAACTGGAACTGTTTGTTACTGAAATTAAATAAAAAATATATTAAAACAACTACGTTTGTTTTTGAATAAGTAAGTATGTAGGTACCTACAAGTTTATTGTTTATGTTGTTGTTTTTTTTAAGTTGTTTATTGTTAAAATTCACTCAAGTAAATAAGTAAAAGGATATGAAATTTGTTTACTAAACCAGTCTGTATTTTTATAATACTTGATATTCTTTTTCTTAATTGACTTTGTGGTTATATTATGTAATTTAAATTATGATAGCTTTATTAATAAAGTGAGTATCAAAAGGAATTAATGAACCGTGATTATAATACTTAGGTACATTACGCAAAAGGCACAATTTGTTAAGGCTTGACAAAAATTTTCATTCAGAAACAAATACTTACTTAAGAAAAATAATATAAGTATTACTTACCAAGTTTTAAGTTTTAAAATATCCTCCAAATGATGACACATACTAATCGGTCCATCGTGCGGGGGGCCTGCCTACGCTGCGTCTCCCAGTACGTGGCCGCCACTCGAGAACTTTTCTGCCCCACCGGCCATCTGTTCTGCGAGCTATGTGCCCTGCCCATTGCCACTTCAGCTCTGCAATCGTTCTGGCTATGTCCGTGACATTGGTTCGCCTGCGAATCTCCTCATTCCTGATTCGATCCCGTAGGGAAACTCCGAGCATGGCCCTTTCCATTGCCCGCTGAGCGACTCTAAGCTTATTTATAAGGCCCATAGTTAGCGACCTCGTCTCAGTCAGGGTATTTCTTAAATCATACCTTACGAAGTGACTTTTGCAGAACGCAAACGTAAAGTGTGATTGAGATAATTTCTTACAAATGTTATGAATTGTTATAATTCCAACGGAATATCATTTTATTGGAATATAGCAACGTAAAATAAATAAATGCCATCTTAAGAAGCCTCCGATACGATTCTTATTTAACGGTGGCGGCACTACAAGGTTATGTTGTGGAAATTACTGTCAGTGTCATAGGAATCATTTGAAAACAATTCAACAATAGTTAAACAACTTTATTGAAATGATGGTGCTAAAATAGCAATATTAAGTTTTAGTTGAAGAGTTTGTATACGAGAAGGGTATACTTTTTCAACATGTTACATTAATCCCAGACTGATTTTATTAATTGGTAAACACAAACGAAAACTAAATTAAGAAAAAATAAATACATGATGCATTATGAAATAATATTTTTATTTACCCACTTAATTAGAGCAACGTAAGGATCAAGTTGTTTGTCATGTTTGACAAATTTGGCGGAAGTATTTTATAAGGATGACAATGTACAGGGGTAAAATATGGTCACCCTAATTGACTTTGTATGAAAGAATAAACAATCGCTTATATTTTTTGTTTGGCAGTATTTAGAGCTGTCACATACGACGATTTGTTGTCTTCGTCGCCGTCACATTCCTTTTGATAAGAATCTAGCTTTCTAGACCGTCTGCAAGCGCTGGAATTGGTGGCTCAGCCAGCCGGACATTTGTCATCTGTCATCAAAATCTTTATCGAAATAACTCCTAAACACATGCGTCAGGTATGTTTTAAACTATATGAGGTCTGTCACATATCGCGTCACATTCCTTTTCAACTTAAAACTCAGTTCTAATTGCTTTAATTACTGAGATATAAGGAAAAAACAAAGTGGCTCAGCCAGAAGCGTCCGGCTGGCTGGCCACTTGTTTTTCGTGTTAATTCGAAAATTATGGCGTTTTACTTGATAAAACTACTTTAGTTGCTGTCACATATCGCGTCACATACCTTTATATACCAGCTGGATCCTCAAAACCCTCTGGGGGCTGAGATCTGGAATGCTGGAAAATGCGAAATTCTGGCTGGCTGGCCAAAGTTTTTTCGATTTTTTGAGGAAACAATAGCGTCACAAACGATGAAACCTTTATAGATCGTCGTCACAAACGATGACTTAGGCACCTAGATAAGCAGCAACGCTCTGCGAGAAAATGTCCAGACAGCCGGACGCACGCTTTTTTTGCTGCGTCACCCCGCAATCCCGCTCCTTGCTGCATGTGGCGTGACGCAAGTTGCGTAGCATCAATGTAAATAGAGTAATGCCAGTTTACAGTCAATAAATATTTTTTGTATGGGGAAATTTACATTTTATATTTTTTTATTTTATAAGAGTCGTATAACAAAATGTTGTTAGTATTGTGAAGAGGCTGCCTGCAAGGGGTGATGTTCTTATTAAAATTTACCCTGTATACCTACATAAAATATATTAATATTGTATAATAACCTATGCTTAATCGTATTTAATCTTATCCATCCAAACCTCTCAAACGTTTCATAAGTGTATCTACAATAAACTCATGTAGATACTAACTATTATAATTCATATTACATAATTCGGAATATCTAATTAGCTAATGTAATTACATTTCTCGACAGGAACATATTCATGTGATGTGGTTAATATCTGTGTGCGTTGTTCAATTCGATAATACAGAATCAATTATTTAATTTCACAATTCACTTGTAATGATTGTATGATAAGGTACTAATCGATTCAATTTGAACTCGGCGTTTTGGAAGCTTTTAGAAGCAGCGCTTCGGCATAGGATGAATTATAGTAAAACGGAGTTTATTATTAAATGAAGCAGTATCTCTACCTATAGATTTATTAAATATTAATGTTATATTCACATCAACAGTATTAATATATTTCCAAAACATTGTAAAAAATCTAATAGGTACCTACTGTTTAATTTTTTAAGCTAATCGAGTGGGGTACTCATTATCTTCATAAAAAAAAACCTGAAACCTTGACCTAATTGGATAATGGATGCTACATATTGATTATTATGCTATTAAAATAGATGTTTTTTTTTTATTCTTCTTAAAAAATATCTTCTTATTGTACATTTTAAACACTCTGTTTTGTCTTAATAACCACTAGTTTTACACCCGACCGGCGCTCAATTTACCTTGTTTGAATGTTGCATTAAAACCGATTTTATAATCTGATCTAGTTTGCATAAAGCTTATGGATGAAGCTATAAAAACAGAAATACATGTGATGGTAAAATCTGCATCAAAATAAAAAAAAATTATCAAATTAGCAAAAATTTAAGAACGACCGGGCCGGTCCTGTAGCACCGCGCGACAAACTACTGACTTTTTATCGCGGTACTACAAGACCGAAGCCAACAAGTGGACAATAATATTATAGGTATCGTAAATACTTAGTACGTCCTGTTTTAAAATGTTAATTTTTAGAGTATTTATTTTATAACTAACCAAAACCCTAATTCAATAAATAGACGCATCAAACAAAATCGAAATGGCAACATTTTCCACATTATAGTCCACATTATTTTAGAAAAATCCCCCATGTGGAAATTCATGTTTCAACGTTCATAACTTAAGCTCATTGCTTATGTAGCTAATTTAGCAGTTAGCTTATTTAGACGAGTCATTGAAATAAACCACAATGAAACCAATCTAGATTGAATCAGAACAATAAATAGCTATCTGAGTTATTCACACCCTACTCAAACGAGCGAGTATAATCTCGATTGGCAAAGTAATATAGAGCTCAGATTTGTTTATATACCTATACGTCTAACGAAGTCATTTAAAGTAGGATTTAAAACAATTAACATGAGTTTGACAATCATTTTAACTGCGTTTGACAAAATTTTTACCGGTGTATGACAATATTTTACCTGCGTTTAACAATCTTTTTACCTGCGTTTGTCAATCTTTTTACTTGCGTTTGACAATCTTTTTACCTGCGTTTGAGCTCCATCTCCCTATATGTGAAGATGAAGTCAAAAATGTCAGCACAAGGGCTTAAAAAGGAACTGTCTCTTCGTGACACATATTCGGAACACATCACCGCCAGAGGAGTTCCATTTGACGGCTGGTTTTATATGAAAGGTAGCCGCTAGCATTTAAAATAGGAATTTAAATAATTGACATGAGTTTGACAATCATTTTAACTGCGTTTGACAAAAATTTTACCTGTGTATAACAATCTTTTTACCTGCGTTTGACAATCTTTTTGCATGCGTTTGACAATCTTTTTACCTGCGTTTGACCTCCATCTCCCTATATGTGAAGAAGAAGTAAAAAATTAATTAGAAGGTTAATTTTAATTAGCGAATAACCTCTTGCTGGCACCCTCTCCACATCAATTCCAACAATATATGTTCTACGACTTTTTACAAATCTTGATAATCCTAGGACATTTTGTAAGAGGTTCCTATTATTATATTGAAGCGATATTTTACTGCACAAGGTGCGTGACATACCTACGCTTAGAGTAAATAAAGCTATGCCACTAAAACGAGTCTATAAATGTTTTTTGTATGGGAAAGAATTTTCTTTTTAAACTATTTTGATAAGTTGTAGAACAAATGTTTTTGGGATTGATGTGGAGAGGCTGCCTGCAAGAGATGATGCGCTCATTAAAATTAACCCTATTTAAAGCGTGTAATACGAGGGAACCTTTCAGGGTCCACCTGGTTAGCTACTACCTTTCATATAAAACCAGCTCCAGGGATGCGGTAATTAAAATAAACCCTGTATATCTTTATTTTTTTGAAAACTACTTTAGCGATGGGCTAAATCTATCTGCCTCAGACGCAGTACAGACGCCAGTGCAGACACAAGGTCTGGGTGTTTATCTATATGTATTTATATTTTAGGTTCCCCCCTAGTTCGCTGCATGGTATCTCATAACAAAAGCTTTGCTTACATTGAGGCCATGTAGTTAGTGTGATTGTCTGGGGATTTTATATGATTGTATCTTTTCAAACTTATTTAGAATATATTACCATGATTATTCTATTCCTATTTTATTAATAAGTAAACGCTTTTTCATGCAAAGTCATCCCCTTCCTTGAATTACATGGAAGACAAACATTCATTCATTTAATTTAAAAGTTTGATATGTAATTTAAAACTATATGTTATACTATACTTATAAATACTGGTATAGTTTACATACATACATAACGTCACGCCTGTATACCTTATGGGGTAGGCAGAACATCTGAGGTTATAAGATCATCTGATGTCACGTTCGACAAATTTGGAGATATTATAAAGATAGAGACAGACTATTGTAGTTGACAGAGGATCAGCCTATCGCCACCAAAAACGCCTTTAAAACTTCTGTCTCTGAACCGACTTTTACAGTATGCCCAGGAAGAGAAGCAGCTGGTACATTCTATGTTTTTCTTTCGCTCCCAGTCCAGCATGGAAGCATATTTATACACTTAGTTTTTTTTCTTTTTAACCTGATGCACCTTTAACCAACACTGATCAACCTACTAATCCAAGTCTAGTAATATTTTTAATGCATAAACTTGATATGTGAAGTTGGATGGATAATATTTAGCAGACTTCAGCCTGTAACAAAACAAGTGAAGCCGCCACGATAGCTTGTATCACATTAACCTTCTGAAACCATCTGAAATAAGAAAACTTTTTAAGAGGTTTTTCTCGCAGTTGTCCGAATTCTTATATGTCATCGTGTAAAAAGCATTCTACCCACAGATTCAAAGATGCCGACTGCTAGAAATAATTCTTGCGGGTGTTCACAAATCATTTCCGGACACGCGAGCAAAGTGCTCTTTGAGCATTTATCATGAGATATTCATAGAACAACCTTTATCCCTAAGCAAATAAGATTTAAAATACAAATATGTTTTTGAAAGTCTCGTGTCCCTTTTGCATTTGTCAACTGATTGCAGCTCAAACTGATGGTTTCAGTGCTTTGTTACTATTTCTGCCATGTTGCTGTTTTACGGTAGTCGTCTTGAGTTTATAATAAAATGTTGTTCAATTTTATAATAAAATGTTAACCTTAGTCTTTTACACTGAAGCTTTTCAAAAACGTTGTGGTTTCAGTAGGTACAAATTGAGAAAATTCAAAGTGGTGGTGCGGTTATATTGTAGGAAAAAATAATTTCAGAAACAATTTTTTAAGTAAAGAACCAGTTCTTATACAGTGTGGAAAAAAAATAGTGGCCCTGGAGGGAAACTACCTTAAATCCTATAGTTAGCTTATTTTACTTTAAGGAAACATTCCTTTATTTTTAAAAAGAAACAAAACTGCATTCAAAGATTTTCTAAAATTCGCTTGTAACTCCCGCGGGACTCGAACCAGCTAAACTTAAAAAAATAAAGATTCGTTATTTTACTGTACTAATCGATAGGATAAAATTTCTCTAACAAACATTTGGTCTTTAAAATAAAAAGAAAACGTGAAAGTAAAATTTATTTTATTTTACTATCAATTTATTACACTTTAATAATTTAACTCATACATTGTTCGAAATGAGCCCCATCGTTCCGGATACACAAATTTAGTCTTCGTTGAAATTAATTTCGTGTAGCCTTCAGCAAAGTGTTGTGGTGTATGCCCCTAATCACATTTTTATCGCGACCCTTAGCTTTTGTACGGTCTCATAACACGTTTTATAAATAATATTTTTTATGTGACCCCATAAAAAGTACTTAGTCTAGAGGCGTCAGGCAGGTCTGGACTTCTTGCAGGCCATCTAATCGTCCCGTTTGTACCTATCTAGGCACGCCATGATCACACAATTACGTAATAGAAGCAATACTAAATAAAATCGATAAAAATGTTCGAAATATTCGTTCGAATTTTATAATTGCTGTCCCGCATTGCAAACAAATTCAAACGTTCCATTTTAAAAATTTTCGTCAAAACGCCTCGTATCGTGTGAGAAGTAATATCGTGTAAGAAGTGCATAGAGATATTATTAATATTAAACGATTTCCTTGTAGAATTCTTCAACAAGGTACTTAGAAATAAATTAATTAGCAAGCTTGTACTTCATACGAATGAATTGAACTTCATTATTTGAATGTTAGAGAGATAAGAGAATTATAACGTGTCTTTTACTTGTTGAAAGTGAACCGTACTAGGTAATGTATGTAAACTTGTGTAGTTATTTTTCATGGATATCTTGTACGACAGACGAGTGTAAGACCAAATGTTTGTTAGAGAAATTTTATCCTGAACAATTATCCTATCAATTAGTACAGTAAAATAACGAATCTTTATTTTTTTTAATTTTTACTGGTTTGAGTCCCGGGTGTTACAAGCAAATTTAAGAAAATCTTTGAACGCAGTTTTGTTTCTTTTTAAAAATAAAGGAATGTTTCCTTAAAGTAAAATAAGCTAACTATAGGATTTAAGGCAGTTTCCCTCCAGGGCCACTATTTTTTTTCCACACTGTATAATAACTAACAAGAATATACAGGGTGACTGGTGACGAACTTCAGATACGGAAGGAGAACACTCTATACTCGATTCTGATCGTAATTATGTAAAAAAGTAGGTACTTAATTTTTCACTAGAATTTCCTATAAATAAAAAGAAAAAAACAAAATAATTTATTGGTTTATTATATCAAATTTAAAGAACCTGATACAAGCAACTACAAAAAAAAAAATGAAAATAAATCGTTTATATAATCGTAGAAAATAAATAGATAGTATAAACTACTTATACAGGGTTGATTTGTAGTCACCAGCCAATTTTTTTTTACACTAAATATCATTTATAGAAACGATTTTTGCAAAAAAACAAGTATTTATTTTTTACAAGGAAATTAATTTATCCTCTAAAATATTAGCCAGGGCATGGTCACTCTAAATTACTATTAAAATAAAGATGACTACGCGCTACTCCACACATTTTGCAGTACTACGTCGTAGTATTATCAAGGAAATGCCGCGTCGTAGTAGCTATGTTCATCAACAGCGACTATTTTTTTATAAGTTTGTGGTTCCATATTTATACTTTTTTGTACTGAGCGACGCTAAAATAAATATGCAGGTACGTTTATATCGTATCAAAGAAACTAACATTTAAATTTGGCTGTGACGAGAAATCAACCCTGTATAGTATATGTATTTAAACAAAAACAAAAAAAGCGTACATAATAATCTGTCTGGTACATATGTTACCGAATGGTTGCCACTCAGCTTTGTTGCCATAGCAACACTAGTATGCTAGGGCGCTGGTTTTCAGTGGTTAATGAATACAAAAATACTACTACGTTACTGTTTACTTTACTTACAAATGAGTCAATCGCGGCACGTGACCTGGCACGTGGATTGCTGCCAACGCTTGCGTAACCATGCGTTGCGTAATCGATTCTTTAAATTTCGCAAACTCAGTAAATAATAATTATTTATTTTTTATTATACTTTTTCTCTTCGTGTTTGATCTCAAACTAAAACGTCCTTGAATTTTAAAAGTGACCCACCAGTCACCCTGTATATTTAAAATATGGATAGAGATGATGATGCTAATTACGACATCGGCTTTTTATCGAATGAAATATAAGGTCTCATGAATAATTATTTTAATGAATAATGGTTTAATATCGACAAAATATTGATAATAACGGAATGAATAAATATAAAACACTCAGATATATGGTGAGTCTGAATATTGAAAGCATTATAAGGTGATCGTTGTTCCAGTTTGCGGAAGATCGTTTATTTGATGAAATCGTACTGCAAATGTAGAATCATGAATTCCACGTAAGAGATACATGGATCAAAACGGTGTTGATAGGCTTGCAGGGTATGAAAATTTGATAGACGATATTCAAAATAAAATTCTATTATTTATTGTGGTTAAATCAGAGTTTTATTGAATGAGAGTATTAATTTTTTTTATCGCCAGACAATCACACCAACTACATGGCCCCAAACTGAACAGAGCTTGTGATATTGGATACCATGTAGTGAACTAGGGGGAAACTAGAATATATATGTATATAGAATATATGAACGCACAGACTCTGAACATTTTTTATTTGTTCCGTGCGCGATTCGAACCCGCAACCACTGGCATCTGAGGCAGACAGTGTTTACTCCATCGCCAAATTTTATACATGAATTAATAAGCATATTAATTTATATTATTAGCGACATCAAGTATTATCTTTTCTTTATTTTCTTCAACACGCTTTGAAACTTAAACGCTTTGTTATCGTTCATTACATTCAAATATATCTTTTTTTATTTAAAGTACAACTAGCAACTAGCTTTTTCAATGTGATGTTTTAAGATTATAATTGTTTTTTCAAATTAACTCGCCTTGTCAGTAAGTAACTATGTGATCAATAAATGTATGAGTCGTATTTTTATTATATAAAAGTAACTGTTAAATCTTAGTTTCTATCTGTTGAAACAAGCCATTTCCAAAGTCGTTACAAAAAGGTTTACATCCTGTGGGAACACCTGATTAAATTAATAGACATTTTATTGAAATGTGGATTGATAGATTGTCAATGAGTTTATACCAAAAAAGAACTAAGGGACCTAATGTAAGGACCACTGTAGGTGTAGAGATTTATTGTTCTTCAATTCAATGATTTCAAATATACAAAAAATAGAATATTCAAGGCCGCTTTAATTTCCGCACCAGACGATCTTCGTTATAAGACATACTGATAACGTTGAGCTACATGTATAAGTTTGGATTCTTGAAAGTTTTAATTAAATGGTAGTAACCTTTTTTGTTTGAATATGTGTGAGTACTATCATTCTTTTTTTGAATACTATTATACATTTGAAAATGTAAGGCTTATTGTAAAAATGACGAAGAAAAGTATGAGCTAGGGAAATTATAGGGCATATAACTAATGCTTTTTTAACTACAGTGTTAAATAACGTTAGTTCCGCAACTTAGTACTCCTGTCATCCATAATTAACATACTCGTGCCAACAGAGTGATCATTTGTTATTTTTAATAACCTAAATAAAACTATGAACCTCGTTATCAAAACTACATAATCAACGAAAACAGAGCATTTAAAAACCGACTTCACGTCAAAACCTTGGCTGAAGTATAAGGTCGTCAAGGTAAACGGTCTCGGAATTCATACATATTTGAAAAAAAAGTGTTTTGTTTTCATGAAATACTCAATTGAGTTCGATGAAATTTATATGGGACCAAATGGGAAGTATTCTCTATCATATGAGACATCAAAGAATCATCAAAAGACTCATCAAAATAGGTTCAGTTCAAAAGCTATGACGTAAAAAACAAACAGACGAATTGAGAACCTCTTCCTGTTTTTGAAATCAGTTGAAAAAACCTTATATCACATTTTTGTTAAATTATCATAAGCTAACATAACAATTACTTCAACATAATACGAAAAATTTAAAATAACTGCTATAAAACATCGGAAAACAAGCGAAACAAAAGCGTTAACCCAAAAGCGCAGCTCGTGCCAGCCACGTAGCTACTTAGAAGGAAGAAAAAACATAACAAAACATTATCTCTTACCGAACTAGCCATACGTTATCTTTTGACAACCCTTGGGAACTTTCCTACCCGTATTTCATTTACATTTTTGTCTATTGAATCGGAAGAAAGGTTTTTGTAAAGAAAAAAATTCTGAAGTGTGCTTTAGTGCGCAGGGTTCTTTATAGTTGTTTTTAGTTTTTATGCGAATATGGAGAATGTTATGTTTGTTGTGAATGTTTTAACATAATATTGTTTGAATGTTGAAAATTCTAAATTCAGTTTTATTTTAACAATGAGAATTATTATTCAAACTCGAGTTACACTTAGTTACATTGTAATCGTGTCGGGACAGTCATAAAATATCTATCTTAGCCAAGAAGAAGCTTCTGAATACAAAACAAATTGGTAAAAATAACGCAAAAATAAATTCCGTACATACATACATAACGTCACGCCTTCATCCCTTATGGGGAAGGAAGAACACTAGAAGCTATAAACCATCTGATATCACATTTGACAAATTCAGAGGTATTATAATGATAAAGAGAGACTTGTATTAATAGAAGGTCAGCCAATCGCGCACTTTTAGACTTTTAGATGATAGTATGCCCGGGAAGAGAATCAGCTGGCTTATTCCATGTTTTTCTTCGCTCCCAATCCAGCATGGAAGAGTATACATTATAATATATAATAATTTCTGCCTACAGCTTAATATCATTAGTACAGCAATTTATAATCTATTTATATAGCTATGATACTGTATAAATAGTCCATTCTTCCCTCAATTCCCTTAAAATTAAATTATTCCATAATTGACAATTGTTGGACTTATGTTAACACTACGCCATCTAATCTTAAGCACAAATCTCTTGTTATTTTATTGATTATCACAACGTATAAACATACTTCATAAAACACCCAGATAATGTCACCTTTTTGGAAGTTTTTAATAGGTAATTAAACCCGAGTTTGAATTCAACCTCACCTTGTGGAAAAAGATAGGTAAAAAATTACAATGAAGCGGCGCAAACTGGGTCATATCATGAGACAGGAGAAGTATGAACTTTTGCAGCTTATAATACAGGGGAAAATACAAGGACGCCGCAGACCAGGCAGACGCAAAACATCTTGGCTGAAAAACCTGAATGGTTCGGGATGAGCACTCGGTTTATTAAGAGTATTTATTTATTTTTTTCGGGGTCATTGTTTAGAGCAGCCGTCGATAAAGTTAAAATCGCCATGATGATCGCTGACCTCCGATAGGAGATGGCACCTAAAGAAGAAGAAAAAAATACAATCACACAGGTGAAGGAAGGAGCTGACTCGTCATAAAGTTTTGACGAAATAGAATTAGACGAAATAGAATTTTAAAAACCTCAAGGGGTCCTACCACCACACGTATTAGACACATCTTACCAGGGCTATTCTGAGCTGATCCTATGCGGTTAGTTATCAAAAAATTCATCGTCATCTGGGAGAAGCCAATCGCGGCTTTACTGAGTCAAAGGCACTTTTTGCGCACATCCTACGCTTTTTGTTTTCAAGCAGTACAAGAAATTCATCATCATTGTCAGCTGGGTCCAGCACATCCAGCATTAAGGTACCAGCGACCTTGGCCAGATCGTCGATCCACCTGGCGGAGTTCATCTGGGTCATCTAGATTTCTCCATCTCTCAGCACATGCTGCCACTCGACTACCTTACTGCTGCAATGCTCATTCATTCCTCGTGTTAATATTCAGCTGCAAATAATATTTTAGAATACCTTTTAACTTTCTTGAAATATTTCTTCAGAATGTTTTCAATCAATTTGTCTGTTACTAAAACAACGAAGCATTAAATATAGACAAAGCTCTTCATTCAACATTTTACGAAATGTAAAGTCTGTCTTCGAAAGCTTTGGCATTGAACCTGAACACTCAGACAGTATTAAAAACATTTGCCAAAGTCATCGTTTAAGTAATTCTGACACAATTAATTATTTGTTGCTTAAACTTTACTTAATGTTAACAGTTTTCAAGGACTTTACTGCTATAATTTAAGTAAAAAGTCTATCTTTGACGCCTTCTTTTAACATGAAATTAAGCGCATTTATTAAGCTGCAGTGCGCTAGGGTGCAACTTTGATTTAAGGAGTAGTTGCCTTTGTAGTTGAGGTACCTACTTAAAATCAGTAGTTTCTAAGACTTTGTTGACAATTAACCGTGATAGGACATTCCAGTTTAAATAAAGTCGAACAAACGGTAATTATTTGTATTTTGCATTATTTTAAGTAAAGTTTTAGATTAGGTTTTAAAATGATAGATCCGAAGCAAGTTTATATAAATTTATTTAAAAATAAAACGTTGCTTTTTAATGGTTTATGAACGAAATTCATAACATAACTTTTGCAAAGCTGGAACTAGCACGTGACCTAAATTATACAAATTACAAATGATAGTTTGTTTAGTACGATATTATTTCATGAGAGCACTAGTGAAGACGTATTTATTAAATGTAATGATTATTGTTCATTAAATTTCGATCCATATTGGAAAACCGACTTTAATTATTACTACTCATAAACAGATTTTCGATTACAAGGAACCCTAACACTAAACTAGTTCGGAAAACTATCGCACTTGAAGCTTGAATGAAATTTTACGGCACGAACTACCTCCGTAATGGAATCGAAATATTGTTTATGGTAAGTTTAATGCAAAGGAATATCTCAACCGAGATTTTCAGCGAAAGACTATTTTGATAAAATGATCAAAGGTTCTGAAAACTTTTCGGTACAGTCTGTTGTATTATTTACCATTACAGAATAAGTTAAATTGGGCGGATACTATAAATTTCGTAAATAAATAAAACATGGTTTCTGTAACTTTACAGATAACAAATAAAGAGAAAAGTGAAGCAAGAGAAGGGTTATTTATTTTGAAGGGCTTTCATAAAATAGCTGAATGCATGAACGATAACGTACTGAAGCGTTAGAAGTTTTGAAATGTTGTTGTTGAGTTTTTGCCACTTTTTCTTCGCCAAATCGACTTTTTGAAGTAATGGATTGAATAGACGGCTAGACTTTTTTCGACTTGTAAATAATTTACATTATTTCAAGAGAATTTACCAATAAGGAAGGCTAAGAATTAAACATGGACTTGAATCAGTCTGTAGGATATTTTATGAACTTAACAAAAAGAAAAGTATAAAAATATTCAAAATAAAAAATTGGAGAAAGTCATTCAATGGTTTAAGACGTAATTTCTTACTTTTTCTTTACACTTTCTTACCAAAATTGTATATTGAGCCTTAATTAATAAACTATAAATTTTTACTATGTTTATACAATAATAAATGTAATAAGAAAACAAATAAGATTTAATTTTGCGAAGAAGTTAAATTTTTCTTTGTCCCTCATTTATTTTGAACTAAACTGTAAATATACTTCAAAAATAATAAACCTACGCATTTATTATATAGAAAACTATATATTACGCCAAAGAATATTTTTTTATACAGAAAAGTCTTCACTGAAGTCTTATTTCAACTGAGGTTGAAAAACTTCAAACGACAGAGATCGCGAAAGAATTTTTCATTTTATTTTTCTTTTCTCTGTATTAAAGAAGGTAGGTAATTAATTTATTTAAAATGAAAAAGTATTCGAGTTCTTTTAGAAAAAAGAAGCATTGGCGCTTTTAAAAAGTCCTACCATTGGGCTGTTTTGGTCATTACAATCTCTAATTTTTAAGTTTCTCTAATGTCAATCTTAAAAAGCTTCAAAGTCAGGTTTTGTTGGCAACTTTTGAATTTGAAGTCTCCTAAACTGACATTAGAGAGAATTAAAATCAGCAAATCTACAATAGATGAATTGTGGCCATAGTATTTGGATTTTACAAGGTGTTCCTGTTGATTTCTCATAACTCTAGGGTATTAATGCGACCATGTAATAGAATCAAACAACATGTAAATAATTTTTCTATTTATTTTTTTTATTTTTAAACAAAATAATTCAATTTAATCAAAATATCTTATGTAAAACACTTTTAATGCGAAGTATGACAACGTGGCATTTTCTATCCCTTTTTTACAGATACAGTTCGCAACGCTTTGCGTTGTACATTGTATGCAACGTTCCTCAACGTTTAAAATGTTTTTGTTGTTTATTGTATGGCTTCAGTGACACGCGTCTATTGAATTTATGTTTCAAAGATTTTACAAGGGTGATAATTTATGAACTCATTGTATTAAGATTGATGATATCTTGGAAATTACGCACTTTTGAACAACATAATTCTTTGGCAATAAGTATTGTTTTCTAGTAAGGAACAAAACCTTAAAGTTATGGGAAATCAACATAAACACCGTGTATATTTGGATATTCTTATATTTGGATTCTCCTTGAAAACAATGATGAGATTTTTCTTAAACATCTAAATACAATAATTTTTTCGAGGAAGACCTAGTGAACTAAGCAAGTGTTTGGATACGTGCCCGCTCAATTAGGTTCTTCTATCACACCCCCAACAAAAAACAAATATTTCGGTTCAATATTTAGGTTCCCCCCTAGTTCGCTACATGGTATCCCATAACACAAGCTATGCTTACTTTGGGGCCATGTAGTTGGTGTAATTGCTTGGTAATAAAAAAAATACAGCGAAACCCTGAATTTAACTGATTTCATTTCACCTATTTCGCCAAATTAAAATGTACGTAGGTACTTCAAGCCTTTGAAAAAATATATTAGCTCTTCTGGATAAAAAATGATATAAAAAAATGAATTATTGGGTTATAGTTACACAGTCTACGCCAACAATATGTTACGCACGCTAGTCAGTAAATGGTGGAGATTTCCAAAGTAATGCTCCTTTTAACAAAATAATGTTTCTCATAAGTAAATGCAAATCATTTTACAATACTTGCTATAAGAGAATGAATTGATCTCATTAATTAATTTTGAAATATGATATTTTAACATAAGTATCATAAAAGACGTTAATTTAATACTTTTATTTCTTTTTGATGAGAAAGATGGAGATTTTTCTCAGTAGGTTTAATGAGTTGTTAAGTTGTTGGAAAAATTGAGACATCCGAAGTAATTTATGTAGTTTAAACCACAATATACAAATTTTGTACAACTGCAAAATACCTACACACAATTTCAACGATATTTTGTACACCAAAATAATTTAAAATTTAGAATTGAGTTATTTGAAGATCAAAGTGAAAAGGCATCTTATTCATGTGCAACAACTTTTTCCCGCCGTAGCGCAGTTGCAAGCAGCTAAGTCGTGAGCGGTGTGCCGGGACTAATGTTTCTAAAGTCCGCAGGTATTTCTTATTATTCTAAATTATTTGTAATAGTCACACAAATAATACAAAGAATAGCTGTAGCAATGAAGCTAAGCTACCCTCTTAGTAGTCTTGACGTCAAAACTTTGTAGTTCACGCTTCTCTATACTAGAGTTGCTGCCATCGGTTTGAATCTTATTTCTATGACGTGTGTGCACTTTTAGATTTTTTCTGTAACTATAATATTTTTTAAATATTTTTGAAAATTTCTTGCTTTGTCACAAGAGAATCTTGCGACCACGGGGTCTGCAAAGATATCAAAACGTCGAGTTATGGTGTTTTATCATATTTAAGTAATCTAATAATATATAAAATTCTCGTGTCACAGTTTTCGTTGCCATACTCCTCCGAAACGGCTTGACCGATTTTGATGAAATTTTTTGCTTATCCGGTACTTATCTATGAGAATCGGCCAACATCATTTTTTTTTATTTATATGGCAAAACAACGTTTGCCGGGTCAGCTAGTATTTTATAAAAATAAATTATGTACATAATGAACAAATCTGTTTTATAATATGTGAAGTGATTATGATAATGACTTATAGTGCAGCAAAACTATTATAATAATTCCCCCTCATAAAGTGACTCCGCTTGGTAAAAATATCTCTTCAGGATGCTTCTGGCTAGAGAACACCCTTCATATATTTAATTCAACCACTATCAATATCAACACTCCAGTAATTTCATTAAGGAGCCAGTTCCTTCCAAAACCTGTGTGCTATCTTTGTCCTCACCCTTACTTAGCATATAGTGAGATTAAAAACAAACGCAAGTTTAGGTTACATCAAGCCAACTTAATCATGACCCATTTTACTGAAAATTCGTTTAAAACTGTCAAATTTGTAAGGTCTATCGCGTATACTGCACTTATGACTTTTTAGATACTGCACTAATTAAATGTCAAGTGTCGAATATAATGATAACAAGTTCATCACCAAGGAAACCTATCTTCAAGCAAATTTCAACCTACTAGTATTTAGACGATTTGCCGAAATGAGCTTGTTTGTTGTGGGTTCAGTTGGTTCGATAGTACTTAAAGTTCAAAAAAGTTATAATCTAAATTGCAATCCAAATCAAAATCAAAAGTCGTTCAGCTAAGTAAAATAATGAATGCATGTTCTTAACTCTATATTGTTCAGTAATATCGCACAATTAGTTGTAGAACGAGCGTTATACGTATTCTCTGCAAATTAATATAAAACGGCCATTTTCATAATTTGACTAATTGTCTATGCGGTGTATGATACTGGGGCGCTATTCTCGGGTATCCTTTAAATGTACAAATATTCCAGTAAAATATTTGGAATTATAAAAACAACGAAATTTTTCAATTTAGACTTTAAAGAATTACTTTGCATTTGACGGCTTATATCATAGGATTACATGATCATAAGAAACCTTTGTAAGTTCCAAAAGTAACGTATTTTTAACGTAAATATTTATATTTTTTGTCATACCTAAAATTTGTCGGGAATGATGTCGGGAAACTGAACAGGTCAGTCAACAGAAACCTATCACGATTACTCCCATGCTTCGGAAGGCACGTTAAGCTTTTGGGTGGGTTATTTCATGTAATACCTATAGTTTTTGTACGTTCCACGTTTAATCCTATTTCGTCCCATTATTCAGTGAAGATAAGGTGAGCAGTAATTAATTTTATATAGTATTCATTAGAGTTTATTAGAAGCCATTCAGGTGCCCTGAAAATTCTGACGGCCACCTATTAACACTCGGCCAGCTTGGTATGTTTTACTACTAAAAAAAGACGTGTGGCACTCGAGACTGCCGCGGTAAAGCTATTGCATAGCATTTTTTATCAACTTATGCAATTATAATTATTTATTTATTTTATTAATGCAGTATTGTTTGATCTAATATGAAATTCCACAAGTTCCTAGTAGATGGCGCTGATTGTTTATTAAAGCCCGCATGTAAAGTTATGAAATCAAAGTATCACCGCTGTGTCGGTCGGCGTGGGTACTGTTAGGTTTTTTTCGTTACGGAATTTCTGGATTCAGTCCCCACGCTCAAGGCCCGCGATAGAAGCTTTGCAATAGCTTAAAACCTCATCGTCGTCGTTCAGGTTCATAAGATAAGTGTGTAATATCATTTTATTTATATTCTTTCCAAATTTCACTCTGACTACAAAAACAATAAAAACTTGAAACTAATAATTCAAACCAAACCAGAATAACCACCTAAAATATGCTTTTGCTCGTAATCTCATAGGAAACTCGAATAGTTTTAATAGCATTATCACGCGTCCGCGATTCGTTCCGCTCCATTTACTGGGACCCGATTCGGAAAAAGCGGGCGATAAATTTATCGAAACCCCCGCACTTAGACCCGATCACCGTGTTACAGTATAAATGTAATGAGTCATCACTTTAATCCTTAATTGAATGATGGTATGAGCTAGTTTGTGAAAACTTGTAAAGCAATAATGTAAATTTTGTTAATTCGTTTGTAAGCATGACTCGTATGTTTATTATGTGTTGGTATTTAATTTAAACGGTAAGTGATTCGATTTTTTCTTAATATGACAAGATAACAAGTAACGATGCAGGAAAAAATGGAAGTATAGATGATAAGAAATGATAGACATGGTGTCCCGTAAACTGTCGTTCAAGCCGCAAAATGATGATAGATTAAGTCATATCTCTTTACATAAAAATGTTTACTTGACAATATTTTACCTCAAAATATGAGTATAAAAAAATTGTAAAAAAAAACTACAAAAATATCTAAATACAACTTTTTTTCCTAAGCAGGTTTTCAAATTCAATATCAAGCCCAGTTTTAACGACCATCCATAAAAACGGATACCTACCTATGCTAATTTGGCAAGAAGCTTCAAAAGTTGATGTAATTTTATTATTTCATGTAAAAAAAACTGACAAGGAAAATCATACAAAAATATGTACATGGATGATGGACCTCATCAAAAAGTTGCTCTGTTCAATTAATTTCTACTGCCGCGCTGGTCTTCAAGCAAGCCTCCTTTATAATTAAATTCAGGGTTGTTTTTTAGTTTACACAATAATTATCATTTATAAAAACTTTTTTTGCAAAAAAGGATACTTATGTATTTTTTTTTATCAAGAAAATTAATATATTCGCTAACATATTAAGCAGAGCGTAGTTTAAATTATGAATGAATACTATTAAATTAAAGACCAGTACGCGCTACTACAAACAATCTTTTACTACTACGCCGTAGTATTATCAATGAAATACCGCGTCGTAGTAGCTATGTTCATCAATAGCGACTATTTGTCAAAAAGCTTACTGCGACTATTTGTGCCATATTTTTGTGTTGACCAATACTAAAATAAATATGCAGGTAAGTTTATATCGAGTCAAAGAAAAGAACAATTAAATTTGGTTGGTGACTTCAAAACAACCCTGTATATCTCAGCAGGAAATTTTAGTTTAGGCAATCTGTAGATTACAAAACAGTTATTACAAACACGAGCACGTTTTCTCCGCGTGACGTTTGATCCTCAAGATTTGATAAAATAGCTTGTCACCTTTTAAAAGGGCTGCAAAAACATAAAGATAAATATAAAAAAAAAAAACAAATCCAATTTTTAGTTTTCAGACAAACACTTTAAAACAAACAAACATCCAAATAACTATGGATAGATAAGTCAATGTAAAATTGAGGTCATAATGCGAGCTAGCAATAAAAACACTACCAAAACCACTCGCATTTTTTGAATGCTCATTAGTAAACTCATTCTGTAACTATAGCAGCACTACACTGAGTTGGTCTGTCTGGGCTCATTAGCTACATCTGGTTCTTTATTGTAAACATAAAAGGGAATGTCAAAACTAAGAAACTTTTGAATTAAATAAGTTTTGCAATATGAAGCTGAGTACTTCCAACGAGGTGTTTTAAATTTAAATTTACTTTGGGAACGGGATATTAATTGTGATTTTTTGTTTTGAGATTTTATTATTTCGGCACTGATGCAAGTGTCATGATCGATCCAGTATTGCGCTTACATCATTAACAAATTATCGAAATAGCAAAATGAAAACATGGTAAATATTTCATTCTTTTTTTATTGAAATGTTTATGAAGATAATTACAACATTTCCACCTGGTCTCTTTATGTTCACGGCGGTCGATAGCATCTCTTGTTAATTTATATAAAACAGTAAATAATCACATTGATGGAAACAGTATTCACAATTTTTCTTTTAGAGTCCCTATGAGATCTGTGAGACATCAAAAACTATTTAATTTACCCAAAACCAACAACAATGTATCTTTCAACAATCCCCTTTACAGAAAGTGTCGATTATACAATAGCTTAAGTGATGATATTGATTTGTTTAATGATTCACTACCCTCTTTTAAAATCAAAAGATTGAAATAGTATATTATGTAACAAGTGAGCGAAGTTGCTAATTACAGTCGAGGCTGTGATTTGAGCCCGAGCCGCAGGCGAGGGCTTAATAATGAGCCGAGACTGTAATTAGCAACGCTCACGAGTTACATACGACGTTTTTCAACACACTTGTGTTGGGGCTAAACTTTTAGCCCTATTAAATTATATACTAAAGCAGAAATTTCAGCACAGATAAATCCAGGTATGTGGTAGAAAGGGTTTTATTGAAATTTTTTTTTTACATTGAAAAAGCTTACGATCAAGTGACACAATAACATTTTGTAAAAGAATAAGACATAGAACAGTTGCTATCTAAACATAATAAAACTGACATGACAACAGTTCTATTTATAGCCAGTCTTGCTTTCCTAACAAGTATACTCATAAATAGGTCTGAATATCACATTAAATATGTATATTCAATACGCCCCCTTAATGTGCATATTCTAAATAAACCACAATACAATAAAACAAATGAATAAGAAACCTATATCAAAGAACAATGAATACAAATAGAAAATAAAAAAAATTAACAAGCTATGCCTAAACCACACATGCACTTATAGTGCTTAACTCTAGGCAACGCCTTCGTTAAAATGTCGGCAAGCATTGAGTCGGTCGGTGTATACTTTAACTCAATGCTCGTATTGTTCTTTAATACATCCCTTATAAAGTGATACCTTATGTCGATGTGTTTACTCCGAGAATGGAACATTGGATCATTCGCAAGGCAAATCGCTCCCTGATTATCTACATGCAAAGATAATGGTGCAAACTTATGTAGCCCAATTTCCGTGAGTAAACTGTTTAAATACATTGCCTCCTTCATTGATGATGCCAAGCTCACATATTCCGATTGACATGAAGAAGTCGATATGCATTTTTGTTTTTGTGACTTCCAAGATACGCATCCACCACCTAGCACGAAAACATAACCAGAATAAGATCGTCTATCAATCAAACATCCACCCCAATCAGCATCTGAAATACCCTTGCAATGATTTACCTGTTTTCGTAAATATCAGTCCATATTTTTTTGTAAACTTTAGGTATCGTAGTACTCGCTTTGCTGCGGTCCAATGTATTTTATTGGGAGAATCCAGAAATTGGCTTAAAATAGCCACAGTGTTTGTTATGTCTGGGCGCGTTCCCATTGAAAGATACATCAAGGAACCGATTAATTCGCGATATGGATATTGATCTATACTTTTTTCGGTTGATTTCATTAATTTATTCTTGGTTTCCATGGGTGTTGATATAGGATCACAATTTCCCATATCAAACTTTGTAAGTAAATCTTCAATATATTTTTGTTGTGACAATTTAATGCCAATGTCACATTTGTTAAACTCTATGCCCAATATGTATTTCGCAACGCCATAGTCTTTCAATTCAAACTTAGTTGCCAGTTCCCTTTTAAAGCTCTTTATACATTCTTCTCTTTGCGATGCAACTAAAATGTCATCTACGTAAACTAGCACAAAGAGTTTCGTTTGCGAATCTATGTCCTTAAAATAAAGACACGGCTCATTTAATGAAGCTTGCAACCCCATGCACTTCAGCTGCTCATCGAGCCGGATATTCCACTGGCGACCAGCTTGTTTCAGCCCGTATAGCGACCTCTTCAATCGGCACACGTCGCTCCCTGTCTTCAGATCAGTTAACATCTTGCTGGCTTTTTTATATATAGCTGAATCTGGTTGTTCTAGCCGTATGAGATCTTCCAGACATTCTTCTATAAGATCAGGAACCTTCATGTATATTTCTTCGTCTAACAAACCGTTCAAGTAGGCCGTATTAATGTCCAACTGGTGGATTTCAAGATCGAGTTCCGCTGCAAGTGCTACTAGCAACCTTACAGTATCAAGTCTTGCGACAGGCGCAAAGGTGCTCTGGTAGTCAATACCATAACGTTGACTGAAACCTTTTGCTACCAACCTGGCTTTCTTCTTCTCGGTCTTGTCTACATTTAGTTTTGTTGTCAGTATATAACGACAACCAACAACGTTTCGGCCCTTAGGTTTATTAACTATATCAAAAGTATCGTTCTTAATCAAACTTTTAACTTCCGAAAGTATTGCATCTTTCCATCCTTTCCTCTCATTACCGGACAAGGCCTGCTTTAGTGTAATTTCTGCAGCACCGACGAAATCCTGACAATCTGCAAACTCATCCGTTGATTTGTTGTTATCTTCCGTGGAAATTTCCGGTGCTACTTCAATCATGTTGTATAAGCAGAGATTTCAGCACAGATAAATCCAGGTATATCGTAGAAGGGTTTTATTAAAATTTGTTTTTACATTGAAAAAGCTTACGATCAAGTGACACAATAACATTTTGTAAAAGAATAAGACATAGAACAGTTGCTATCTAAACATAATAAAACTGACATGACAACAGTTCTATTTATAGCCAGTCTTGCTTTCCTAACAAGTATACTCATAAATAGGTCTGAATATCACATTAAATATGTATATTCAATAACTTGTGAGTAAAAGACAGACATACGTGGTCATAAAATAACAAACACACTTGATAACAAAGCTGTGAATTGTGATTGAAAAATGGCGCCGAACCTCGCGCATGCGCGTAGGTTTTTTTTTCCGTCAAATGTGTCAATGTCTGTATAGCATATACAGCCTATTTTAAGTGAAAATGTTTAATTTGGAGTGGTAAATGCAAATATTTTAATATTTTATGACAAATGATTGTAAATTGTGAATAATTTGTTTAATATACAAATTTATTTTACTAATATAAGGCGCAAACATTTAAAAATGTATATGGATTTGAAGTGGTATAAAACTTCTTTGTTGTTTCTGAAAATATTTAGTGTATGACCCGGACCAATAAAATATGCTCTGTTTTCTCGCATGTTATTTGCACAAAGTTACAATTCAACTTTGTAGGATTCATTATATTATGCACTAGGGTATAATATATTAATGCACGTATTAGAATGGACTATAAGTACAGATTACAATAATAAGTATTTTGTCAGGAATCCAAGATAGTCCAGGAGTAGATTAGCTTATTTATCAGAATAAATGAGAGATATAAGGAGTTAAGTAGGAAAACACAGATTGTATAATTTCATATAGCATATTTATTTCTTTTAAGATTTACCACCAGTTCGGAAAAACCTTAGTGAAGAAGAACTGGCAAGAAACTTCACTGGTATTATTTTCTTTCACAAACAAACTTAGGTACAATTAAACTTCATAAGTTAACAATTTATAAAAGAATATCCAAATTAGTAAAATGCTTATTTCCAAATAAGTAAGGGCTTTATTTGAATGTGGTTGTTAAATTAGTTTTATCAGGTACGTAGGTACCTACCGGATAACCTCAATCTAATGCAAAGGAATTTACTTTAAAACAAATCTCAATAATATCAAATTAAGATAAGTTGTTTGTAGAAAAATAAGATAGTTTAATACATTTATCTTAGGAAAATTACCACAGCAATTACTAAGTAACAATTCTGAATTAAAGAGAAATAACTTACATTGTATTTGCTTAACACACAGTAGCCACTTTGTTCACTTACAGCTTACTATATATAACGGATTGCTTCAACGTTTGCAGCAGGGCGTCCAAAGGAAGAGTCCCCTTTCAAAATCATTTACTTCTTACAATGCCTCGGAGCAATAAAAATATGAAATCCCCAAAACTTTCCATTCGCTTAAGAACCAAACAACAACATGAAGTGTGCCACTCTAAAATCCTTCTGACACTTCTCTTACAACTGAGTGACTTTATATTACAATGTAACTAGTAAATATCACAAACTATGTCTAGTACATTCATCATTAATATTAAATATTTATTAAATGATTTATAATTATACATTTTTAGTAATTATAATAACAAGTAGAAATAAAACAAATTAAGGGTAACTTAAATAAGTTTTTTGTTGTGTTGGCAGCCAAACTTTGTAAAAGCGACATCTACTTTGATAAAATATTTAAAGGTTAATTGATATGAAACTAGTAATATTATTGAACCTAGGGCTATTACATAGTTGATACATTATATAATTTTAATAGTATTACAGTATTACAATGTAAAATACATATTGAAAGCAATGTTTCCATTCTTCAGGTTGGTATTATTGTAATTAACCTAACTTCACTGTTACACAAATGAAGAATTCATAGACAAGTTAGCTTAAATACAATGAATTTTTAATCATGGCAATAAGAAATTAACAGTAATATGTACAATATATATATCTATATAACACGGCCATGCTGATAAGTACTTCGTTCTCGAAGTACCTTTTATTTACAATATTGGGTTTTAAGAAATTTAAATAATGTTATATGTAATCAAGTTTCAATGAATTTAACTCCTAAGATATTACACACCCTTTTTTTTTTTAATTTATTTTCAACATGCCTTTCTTTGATGTCTAACTCTTTTGACATCTTATTCTACATATTAATTCATTGAGACTGTTGAAGGAAGCAAATGTAATTAAATGTTAAGTTATTCAATTGTTAATACCTATTATATTGTTTGTTTCTGTTTTGTCTCCATAAATAAATAAATAGATAAATAAATAAATAAATATGATGTACGAACTCTTTTGACATCTAATTTTATACATGATGTACGAACTCTTTTGACATCTAATTTTACACATGATGTACGAACTCTTTTGACATCTAATTTTCCACATGATGTACGAACTCTTTTGACATCTAATTTTCCACATGATGTACGAACTCTTTTGACATCTAATTTCACACATGATGTACGAACTCTTTTGACATCTAATTTCACACATGATGTACGAACTCTTTTGACATCTAATTTTCCACATGATGTACGAACTCTTTTGACATCTAATTTTCCACATGATGTACGAACTCTTTTGACATCTAATTTCAAACATGATGTACGAACTCTTTTGACATCTAATTTTACACATGATGTACGAACTCTTTTGACATCTAATTTTCCACATGATGTACGAACTCTTTTGACATCTAATTTTACACATGATGTACGAACTCTTTTGACATCTAATTTCAAACATGATGTACGTTGACATCTAATTTCACACATGATGTACGAACTCTTTTGACATCTAATTTTCCGAAGCTTAACTCTTTTAGCTTCCAAATCTCAAAGCTTAGAATTCTTTTAGCTTCCAACTCTTAAAGCTTACAATTCTTTTAGCTTCCAACTCTCAAACTCAACAAATTTTTCCAATGCCGTAACAAAAATATTGTTCATTTGAATGTATATTAAAAATTATCTTTATTTCATTGGTTATATATGATTATGAAATACTATATTTATAAAGCTTTTAAAAGCATACTTGATTTATAAAGTTGTAAAATCATTCATCATCATCATAAATTTTTATTGTAAATCAAAATGGAAACTATAAACCTCCATATTCAATATCTTTTAATAACTTTTTTTTTTAAATAATGATAAAAGATATCCTTTTTATAAGGAGTGTACTTGTTTTTTTTTTTTATTAAAAAAAATATAAAATATGGTTCTACAGAAATAATGAAATATTATCAACACTGGAAACTATGAAATATGCAGGTAGGTACACATATTTCCTTACACAAAAGATTACATTACAAATTGTTAAAACAGAATATTTACAGCAATTAATACACATAACAATCTTTCCGTAAAATAGTAAAATTGTCATATCTTTTATTTGTACAACTAGTTCACCAGGCCAATATCTTAAAGTATTTTAAGCTGTTACTAGCATTATCCTTTCAGACCATATTAATTAGGAATTAAGAAGTAAGAATTAAATATCATTACTATGTCTGTGATTTGATCGGCACAAGCTAGATTGCCAATATTAAGTCATTGTGTTCCATAAAAGGAGTTAAAATAATTATTGAATTTTCTGAATCTGTCAAATCTCTGTTGACCCATTTGCCTATCAGGCTGTATACCTACATTTCCATAAGTGGTCTCTTAGTCGCGATAATCCGGTAGAATTCAACTTTGTGGTGTTTTTGAGTAGTTGAACTTTCCATAAACCGTTCGGCCAGTCTGACAACTCAGATCAAGCAGAACTAGGTTGATAACTAATCACAATAAATGACTTATATATCATTCTTGAAATAAGGTCTGTATTTGGTTTGAACTAAAATTACTGCTACTATGTAATTACCAGCGAAGGGGTGCCAATCATTATAGTAATAATGTTACTTATAATAGATATAAGTTTATAGTACTTAGTGTTTTTAGAAGCCTGAGTACCTCTTAGTTTAGTAAAACTTGTTCTATATTAAGTTAGATGAACTTATAACCTTCATCCAGCATTTGATGTTCGTAAAGTGTATAAAATTACCTACTATGAATAAAAAAAATTAAATTTTAATTTTCAATAGGTAGAGCAAATGGACTAATACAGCCTTATGAAGGGTGTGACAAGAGATAGGAACTTATGTTGTTTTGTTATAATTGGGTTTAAGAAAACCTATGCCCTTTATCTATACGCATATTCAAAGCTGTAATAAGAACCAAAATTTTAGACAGGGTCTGATCAAAAGCAACAAGACAGTAATTATCATGATATTCCCTCATGGGACACTACTCGACTCATGCTTTGTACAAATAAATTATGCTTACTGGAATTGATATTAAACCGGCTACATGTAATGCTTTTACAGTTTGATCCAAATCATTTAGACCACATTTGTGACTGTTCATGTGAACTGTTTTTATTATTGCTCATTGAAAATCAGACAGTAATAACATGAAGATAAGATCAAAGTCTTTATTTTTACTGTCCATCCCTAACTATACCATTCATACCTAGAGCGCCAGGATATTTTTGTAAACTATGTAAGATTTGTTGCTATAATTTAACATCTAAACAACACAATTTTAACCTTAATTCATTCACTGGGTCAGCGGAGCACGAATAATATCTTTGAGAAATTACCAAAGTAAGTATGAGAAGTACCATCAACGTTGGAAATGATTTTAGTGCCTGGATACCCAATATTTCAGCCTAATCAAATCATATGTGATTAGTATTTTTCTTGTTCATGTATAAGTACACTATTATTATGAACAATAACAAAATTAAGCAAATCAATTTCAACGCAAATATCACTAAACCTGGCTAGGACGCTTATCTTGCTCAATAATATTTAACCCATCTCTTTCATGAGATGAGGTCAAATCTGCAACGTATAGTTAAATTGTAATCGAGACATCTGGTTAATGATCTTTAATATGACTAAAGCTTGCTCCTATATCTACAAGTGATTGAGAAGTAAAATCATTTATTAAAACTGGAGTAAGCTTTAACAGTTACCAAAAAAATATATATAGAGTACTGATACTAGTAAATGGGTTAATCCGAGAATCATTTGATTAGGTTTCTTTGAAAAGCGATTTGAAATCTGATTTAATATGATCTATCTTTTTTTTATCAAAAGGAAAAAGAGACTAGAGCCTTCTGGAAACATGTTCTTTCATCATGCCCAACTATTTTACAACAAGAGCTACATTTATTAAGGGTTGCAGTACTTTGTTACTATTAAAAAATCTTACTTTGAGCTAACTTTGAGCACAGATTTGGGATATCCCTTTTTTTACTCAATAATATATAGAGGCATGAACATTGAAGTACCTACATCAGTACTAACTTTAAAATTTAAACTACATTGTTTCAACCCGTAACGGATCCCTCAATATTGTTATGGTCTAAGGTTCCCTTTTTAGCAATATTGTAAAAAGAAGCAAATTTAACATTGACATTTTAATCCTCCAGTAAATAAACTCTTAAAAGCTGTACTAAAAAAACAACATTAGTGTTATTCAGTTTTCCTCTCACAAATTCACAACATGAATCTACTTGAACTGACATATTAAACAGCTCTAGTTATTTAAGATGGGTAATGTGATTGAGGATAAAGATCTATGAACTGGATACAAAAATATGGCAAAATTCTACCTCTGGGTGGGGCCCTCATTTACAAACATAGTAGAGCAGAGCCCTTAAGTGTGTTACCTTTGCAAAGGCCATGACCTTACTCCAATTACATTCCTTGATAGCTCTTCAATTCAATTGCACCAATTTTCAGCACTGCTGTTATTTTATTTCCATCGGTATCAAAATTCAGTATTGCAACATTTTAGCGATGGCTCCTTTGGTTATCACCGCATCTCTTAATTAACTGTCTACAGGCTTTTCATCAAGACAGCATCCACTCTGAAACTTTCAAACATCATGTATTAATAAGGGTGTTACAATTGATCCCACTTCTGATATTAGAATGGACTATAAGTACAGATTACAATAATAAGTATTTTGTCAGGAATCCAAGATAGTCCAGGAGTAGATTAGCTTATTTATCAGAATAAATGAGAGATATAAGGAGTTAAGTAGGAAAACACAGATTGTATAATTTCATATAGCATATTTATTTCTTTTAAGATTTACCACCAGTTCGGAAAAACCTTAGTGAAGAAGAACTGGCAAGAAACTTCACTGGTATTATTTTCTTTCACAAACAAACTTAGGTACAATTAAACTTCATAAGTTAACAATTTATAAAAGAATATCCAAATTAGTAAAATGCTTATTTCCAAATAAGTAAGGGCTTTATTTGAATGTGGTTGTTAAATTAGTTTTATCAGGTACGTAGGTACCTACCGGATAACCTCAATCTAATGCAAAGGAATTTACTTTAAAACAAATCTCAATAATATCAAATTAAGATAAGTTGTTTGTAGAAAAATAAGATAGTTTAATACATTTATCTTAGGAAAATTACCACAGCAATTACTAAGTAACAATTCTGAATTAAAGAGAAATAACTTACATTGTATTTGCTTAACACACAGTAGCCACTTTGTTCACTTACAGCTTACTATATATAACGGATTGCTTCAACGTTTGCAGCAGGGCGTCCAAAGGAAGAGTCCCCTTTCAAAATCATTTACTTCTTACAATGCCTCGGAGCAATAAAAATATGAAATCCCCAAAACTTTCCATTCGCTTAAGAACCAAACAACAACATGAAGTGTGCCACTCTAAAATCCTTCTGACACTTCTCTTACAACTGAGTGACTTTATATTACAATGTAACTAGTAAATATCACAAACTATGTCTAGTACATTCATCATTAATATTAAATATTTATTAAATGATTTATAATTATACATTTTTAGTAATTATAATAACAAGTAGAAATAAAACAAATTAAGGGTAACTTAAATAAGTTTTTTGTTGTGTTGGCAGCCAAACTTTGTAAAAGCGACATCTACTTTGATAAAATATTTAAAGGTTAATTGATATGAAACTAGTAATATTATTGAACCTAGGGCTATTACATAGTTGATACATTATATAATTTTAATAGTATTACAGTATTACAATGTAAAATACATATTGAAAGCAATGTTTCCATTCTTCAGGTTGGTATTATTGTAATTAACCTAACTTCACTGTTACACAAATGAAGAATTCATAGACAAGTTAGCTTAAATACAATGAATTTTTAATCATGGCAATAAGAAATTAACAGTAATATGTACAATATATATATCTATATAACACACGCGTGACTTATAGCCCAGTTTATAGTTCTAAACTCAATAGAATAACGCTCACTTTACGAGCAAGTGTGTTGAAAAATAATTTATAAGTTACTTGTTTTTGTTCTTTGTTTTTTTTTATCTTAAATATTGTTTGCTGGCCTAAATTACAATGTCTTCTATATTATTTGTGCATGATTATAATTGAATTGTAAGCCAGAAATGTAATTTTCTAACTTTAGTTTAATCTTATTGTGTAAAAGTGTTTGCAATTTGTTATTATGCCTTGAAATAAAATAAAAAAAATAAAGTATAATAAAATCAATGAAAATTAAATAAGACTTTGCCTCATAAGTATTTTTTAAAGTTTCCTGAAATGTAAATGATTGTTAAATGCGAAGACGAGGGGTGCTATTGTAGACAAAGCGTGATGTTGGTTGGAATTCCGCCGAGGCTTGCGGGTAATGGCAGTACCATGAGCTCCATCTATGGCAGATGAGGTACAACTGCAGGTTTTAGTGTAGGTCTGACCTTCTGCCGGATCATCGTCACATACCCCGCCATCACATACCTCCTTGACACGTGATAGCACGTTTTCCCCCAGTAAAAAAAGGTTTGCTAAAAATGGCTCTACCGCCCTTGGATATGACATCACCCTTGTCGTAAGAGATGGTTAATCCCACTTTGATTTTTGTGACTTTGACCATGTTCAATATGAAACTCCAAGTATCACCATTCCAGCGATGTTTTGATCTGACAATGATTTATAAAAAGCCATTGCCTGATTTCACCTGTTTTCTCGTCTTTAACTTTATCTCCACTTATCATCAGGTGACATTGAGGTCTAACTCGGTTGATGTCATCGATAAGAAAAAAACGAAGATTTAAAAAAGGATATGTGACATTAAAAAAAATGTGGGCAACCATTAAAGACAATAAAAATTTGTCAAGCGATACCGATGATAAATAATTTTTAATCAAATTGATCACGTCACAACTACTTATTTCTGTACCTGAGAAGCATATTACTGTAAGTGCCAAATCGCAAAGTTTACGTAGTCAGAGATTTAGCAAAAAAAATTAACAATTGTGAGTTTAGGAGGTTATAAAATTGAAACAAGTTAACTTAGCCGAATGTTTTTATTGTTCTTTAAGTACTTATTTAATAAACTTTAAACTGACTAACAATCACGAGATCAGTGTTTGTGTACTTTGGTTATTTTTTTTAAATAATAAAATCTGCGTCACATACAATGTTATGTCTCTAATTAAACTTTGCACATAATCTTACTAACCTAACTTTTTATGATCAAATTAACTTTTTTGAACTAGATTAATGTAGTTTTATAAGATTTTGTTAACGAGACTGTACTACATGGTATTATTTGTTAAAAAAATTAATCGGGCGTATCAGGATTTTCAGATTCCTCGACAATATCAGGTCGATTGCCCGGTCATGAGACCCGTTTGCGTTCTGGCACTGGGAAGCCGATTTGGCAGCCAGTTGCTATTTAGTCGCGACCCGGCTGCGCTGACCTGAAACGATAGAAGTAAAGGTCTTGGGGGCCTTTGAAATGACTGGAGGAGCGTCCGAGCTAGGCTGAGGTGGCTCTCTTCAGTTTTTGATGGGCTTCACGGTAGCCCTGGCAGCACGCGGTGCCTTGGGGCAGCCGCGAAAGTTTGCTGTGTGGCCCGACTGGCCGCACAAGACGCAGGACGGAGCGGTGGGCGAATCGGGAGTGCGAGAGCACTCCTTAGTCCCATGCGGATCTAGGCACTTGACGCACCTGGGGGAAGCAAAACAGTTTGCCGCCGCATGACCATACAATTGGCAGCGGTGGCACTGACCGGGGAAACCACGCTTGTGTGGTATCTCGACGCGGATGTTCGAAAGACCGCACACGGTGGGCTTGCCTTTGAAAATGGACTGCCCTTTCGGGCTGTTGGCTAGGATTACTAGCGCAAGTGGGAACTGCTTGCCTCGGCGGCTGTGCATTTTGTGCACAGATTCGACGGGGAAGCCTTGAGAAGACAAGTCCACTTGGATTTGCTCGTTCGAGAGTTCGAACGGCACGTTCCTGAGGACGGCACGAATCTTACGCTCCTCAAGGAGGGCGTAAGTGTGGTACTCGAGCTTTTGATCAGCAAGAAGCCAAGTAAGATTCCTGTAATCGGAAATGGAACAGACTACGACCTTAATAGAGTCACCCACGTTGGATGCCTTAATATACTGGATATTGGGATTGTGCCTACCGCAGAGAGCTGAGACTTCGGTCCAGCGGCTCTTGTCCCGTAAAAAGACGGGGGGCGGAGACTTGACTTTCGGCGGAGGAGCCGAGACAGATTGCGACGCAGGCTGTGACGCCGGGATCGCTGAAACGAGAGGCGCAGGAGCAGACGCCGGTGCGACTTTTTACAGAGCAGGAGCAGCGGCTGGAGCAGCTGAAACAGATGGAGGTAAAGTCGAAGAAGCATCTTGCTTCTTCTTCTTTGACTTTGATTTTTTTCGAACCTCGGTGAACGGAGCAGGAGATTCTGGAACTACAGAAGCGGAGTCGGACTCACTACCTGGTGGGGTAGTTTTCCGTTTGCATGCGGAAGAATCAACCGACATGACATGTGACGTAGCATCGATATACTCGGAGTCTGGAGACGCCGGGGAATCTGTTGGGAAGCTGAGAGAAGCCGGAGTGGCCGGGAGGGGCACGGTAGGGGCCTTGAGTTTTGATGCGATGATCGCTACTAATTGATCGAGTTTACTATTGAGCCTATCCAAATCCTGATTTTGCTGACTTACCTGAGCCCGAAGCTCATCAATCGTTAGGGGCCTAGCCCTGGATTCAACGGAGGACTCCATCGAACCCGGGAAACCTGACCTACTCTGAAAGGAAGCCTATTCCTAACAAGAACCTACGTGCCGGTGACGGGCGAAAGGACTACACAAACTGCGCTGTAAAAAAGAGCAACCTAAAACGGACCTATTGCCGGTGAACGGCGGACGACCAGGCTTAGTTGTCACGGTTACGTATCCACCTGATCAGCGATGCTTCGGTCGGCAGCAGTCGGGTCCGTCCCGAAAAGGGCAAATAAATTAGCCCCGACACCACACAACCTCCACAAGAGAAAACTTTCCGAAAAGAGCTTGGCTTGGGACTTTACCCGCACGAATGCGGGGGCAGGGCAAGGGCAGCGCAATACGAACACTCGGGAGCGGCCGAATACACGACCGTTCGGGAGCGATCGCAAACGGGAAGTGTTGATTTTTTGTGGAACAATGTATCTCCCGCGATCTATTTATAGGCAAACGGCGCCTTGTGTCGCGATGTCGATGTAGTTGGCGGCATAACAATGCAACTCCGCACTTACAATAAAATGCACGTGATTTTGAAGAGGTTTTTTAATGTATGGTTATTTACACTATCATGCCAATAGATTGTTTGAGAAATACATTATAATAAAATTCCAAATAATAAAGAGTACTTGGCTTTGCTCAGTTACAGTTAAATGGCTGTATAGAGTAGAGCACATACTATAGGATGGTGCAAAAATCTGAAATCCATCAAAAATGGAGTTACAGTATTATGCTTCTCAGGTACAGATTTAGCCAAATAAGTACCTATATTGTCTATCGTTTAACAATTTTTCCAAAAAATATTTTCAGTATTTTTTTTGATTTTTCCGATTACGAAGCCAAAGCACTTGCGGAGGCTGTTACTGAATATTTAAGTACCTTTTAATTCAGATAATTAAGCAAAATGGTGTATGAGATATTCAACAGATTGAAAGTATAGCTATAACTCTTAGTATGCTAATGATTTGGAAATAAATTTCATTCCCAAAAATTTGAATATATGCCAAATTAACATTCAACAGGCACTACACGAAATTATGAAAACCCTTTTTAGGATCACAAAATATCAAGATTATCTGTTATTAATGTAATAAATGCTCGCGGGGTCTGTAGAATAATGAAAAGTCAAGTTCACTCGTGGTACACGTCCATCCACGAGAAACCTATTCACTCGGAGCTTAAAAGTACCAGGACTATACTATACTGGTAAGGAAAAACTGGTGCAGTTCATTCCAAACCCTGGCGACCCGTATTGAAAAGGAACTGTCAAAGCGCTTCGTGCGACTTTCTGGAATAATCACCACATACAAATGAAAGTTCTGTCTGTCTCTAGTAGTCCGATGGGTCTGGGTTCAATTTGTTCCAACAGAGCACTCGCGCACTCTCCAAAATGTATCAGTTAAAAGTAAAATAAAATTTGTCACAGTCTGTAGACGTCTACTGCTGAACTTAACTTATTTAAAATAGCCTTTAATATATTGGTACAGCAATGGTTTACACATTGAACTATATCACATAAAAAAGTATACATACGAATTGAGAACTTCCTCCTTTTACAAGTAGGTTGATAATTTTTATAATGAATCAGTTAAAGTAAAGTACCTACAGATTTACCTTAAGGTATACAAAATGGTAGTAGATTTAGATCTACCACCACCTTTGTACATCTTTGTACGTGAGAATTTGATTGAGAATAAATGAATGTTTTGTTTCTCTTTCCTGCAATTACTATAAAATAGTTATTGAAACAATTTAGTACTCAGAGTGACCATATCCTTTATTGACACATCAAAAGATGCTCTTGTCATGGTTTTAGTTATGTGACCACGAAGCAGCTACTTCATAGGTATATAAAAATATTACAGAACTCATAATATGTAAGAGCCTGTTGTCAAAAACATATTTATTTTATTCTTTAAAACAGATTTATGCCATAAAACCTTTTTACTTAAAAAAATCTTATTTAACTAAGCCCTCTCCAGTATTTACAAATTTAATTTTGTTTTGTTTATTCCTCGGAATTCTCGGTAATCCGAGAAAAGGGATTTTGACACGGATAAAAGCCGATTTTAAAAATAAATTGTAATGTTTCCTTTAAATTTCTGAAGAAAGGTAAAACACCAAACTCTTAAGTTATGTCTCAGATTACTTAAGTACAATTTATATTAATTTTAGTTTTATTTATAATCTATGTAAAAATAACACATTTTTGTGTAAACAATGACTACCTAATTTTCCAATTGTGTGAATGAAGTTATCAAAAGCAATCACAGTAAGATTCTGTAAGGATTTTTTTTTTGTTATATCAAGTTACTAATCTTTGTTCCTATTAGTAAAGAACTTAATAAATCATATTATCCTTTTATAAAAAAGGCGGCGGTTATTAGGTAAAATGTTTAACGCGCTTTTATTTTGGGCAATCTCTCTAGAGTTTAGGCATTTAAGTATTTTCTTAAGGTTTCGAGATTTATTATTATTTTTTATTTTTTTATTTTATTTTATTTTTTTTTTATTTACTTACTTTTTATTTAATACTATTTGACCTCAACATAAAGTAATGGTATGTATTTCTAAAATACCTTCATTCCCTTGAAGATATTATAGAAATGCTATTCCCTTAGCACGTCGGAAAATATTACTTAAATGACACAAAATCATGGTATTAATTAAGTTCATTGATACGTAACTTCATACTTGTATCCCTTATGGGGTAGGCAGAACACCAGAGGTTGCAAAACCATCTGATGTCAAGTTTGACAAATTCGGAGGCATTTGACTATTGAAGTGACAGGGAGTCAGTTGTATGAAATAATGCCCAAAAGAAATAATGTACGCTAAGGATTTGAACTCTAATTGAGTATAGTTTTCTATTAAGAATTGACAGTGAATCTAAACTTGAGTCATGATCGAAGCACAGTGTTATAATAAGGTAGAAGAAGTGTACAAAATAGGGATAACTTACGGTAAAGTTCTTGTATTAAACTATTCTTACATGCGCAACAAATCAAAACGTAAAGTGAACCAAAAGTAGAATTAAACAATTCTGAACATAATAGTTTATAAAAGTTTTATAAAACCATCTTAATTTAAGGTTTCATGTACCAATATAAATCCAGCTTAATAACAAAACTTGAAACAAATGCATCTTATTCCTCCGTTGAAGCAGTTACTCGCAGGTGGCGCTATAAGCTAGTGGCTGCACAGCACTTGAATATGCAGCTACTTATCACTACTCAGGTAGTAAGTGCTTCTCGGATATATAGCAGCTTAAATTTTAATTAAACTTAAAGAGCTTAGTTTTAAGTAGGTAATTGTTAAGTGAATAAGTACTCTATTCTTGTACGAAGTTTTTTGAGCAAATCTTAATCTGAAATTCTGGGCTAAACAAAGTCTATGCTATTATATTAATATTATGCATCTGCTTACATAGTTATTTATACATTGAACTACTGTTTCATGTGGTTTTATCCGAATTTTTTTTGCAGACGCTATTAAGCAATTTTTTCAATTTGACGAAGGATAGGTAGGTGTCTTTTTATAAATATGGACTCCTCTTTGACCTTATTTTTATGTAATTATGTGAAAACTTAAAACTGTTTTTATTACTTTTCTTATGCTTATTTCATTTTCATTCGGTCATATTGATCAATTCCATTCCTCACATCGGGTAATCCGTGAGTCAAAATTGTAATCTGTGTAAAGTATATTACGAATTCAGGGTTCCGTACCACAAAATAAAAAACGCAGCTTTTGTAAGATCACTTTTTTGTACATCTGTCGTTTGTCCGTCTTTCCATCTGTCCTCTGTCACGACCCTTATCTCATGAATACGTGGAGGTATCTAAAGGTACAGTAAAAATAGGGGAACCTACCCAAAAATCTTTTACGTATCTACAATCTTGTGAGATAAATTTTAAAACTGGTCAATTTCAAACTAGTTCTGTGAAAAAAGATTCTCGGGTTGGTTCTGCCCAGTCTGCCCGTACGTTCCTTGTTCTAGGTATGCGGGTATATACCCACGTAGTGAATGATTTTGTGATTAAAATATTACCTCACGATTGTCGATAAAATACACGAAACTTTCTCTCTTTAAAACAAAAGGAATATCATTTGGTTCCTAATACTAATGTGTTAGAGCTCAAATACGATTGAAAAATAATATAAGCACTTAGAACCAAATGCATTTATCTTAAACAATCCTCAGTTTTCATGTTCAGAACTGACATGAAAGTTAACTTACTGGGCAAAACTCTCAACACCGCGCAAAAAAGAACAAGAATTCAGTTGAAATACGGACTCATTGATAGAAAATACGTTTTTTCCATTTGTAAAGACAGCTTAAAACGTCTTAGAAAAAATCGTTGAAATATTTCTCGGCAGGCTGAAGCCACAGAATGAAAATAACTAGAAGGTCAACTTCTATAGGTTTAACCATGTGTTATGAAGTAAATCTTTATAGAACATGCGGCGGAAACGTGGATTGACAATAGAAACTGGGGCTTTACTTTTTAAGCTTCTCCTGGCTAGCAAAAATAGTTTACACAAAAGCTGCCACCCTCTTTTCTTTCAATAGAAGAATATGAGCCTTAAATAATATAAAACTCCTTTTAACCGGATCGTAAAAAATTAAGACAATTATTACGATTTGTCATTAAGATTATTTTATTTAAGAAACAATGTAAATTTCCCTAAAGGTCCTTATAAATACATAAATAAATAGGTAAATCTATTAGTTTCATTTAATATTACTAAAATATACTAGATACATACATACATACATTACTTCACACCTGTATCCCTTATGGGGTTGGCAGAACACCAAAGGCTGTAAAACCATCTGATGTCACAAATTTTGAGGTATTATAATGATGGTGAGGGACTATTGCAGTGACAGGGAGTCAGCCTATCGTCCGCAAAAACGCCAATAGAACCTCTGTCCCTTAACTGACTTTTACAGTATGCCCGGGAAGAGAAGCAGCTGGCACATTCATTTTTTTTTTCTTTCGCTCCCAGTCTAGCATGGAAGCAGATGTTTTAAAATAGTTCCAAAAAACGCGAAATAAAAGTAAGATTTTCCGTATGATTAAAAGCAGCCGCATAGTAAACAACAGTAAATACACCTTACATCTGTGATTTTAAGCTTGTCCTATTAAGTCACTGGCACAATCACATTTTATAACCATTGTAAGTCCCAAAAAATGCAACTAAAATTCTCTGCCCTCCTTGTGTCGGTATTCCGTTATTAAATCAATACATCCTTCTGCTCATATCTATTTTAGGCTCCAGCTACACCAACAAAAGGAATCAGTGACGAGTGTTTACCGGGAACCGCTCAAACACTTGGAGGCTGAATTATTTATTGCACCAGTCAATATAGGTGTAAGACGTACAGACACCCAGGCCCTTTAGACACACGTTGAAATCTGTGGGAATGGGCCGAAATTTCGATAGATATGGCTATGCAACCGAATAGCCCAAATTTGAATACACAAATGAAATTAATACGCAGCCAGTGATGATAAAAATAAACTATGCAACCTGATAAAAGTAAAAATAGCTCAGATGTGGTGGATATTCCCTAAAGTCTTACGAAACGCTTTCATAGTTCCTTTTTGATACGTGTCTTGGCTTGGAATGAACTGCGTCTATTTTTCCTGACCGGATGGACTTGTACTTTGTCTTAATAATCACTTAACACCAGGTTTCATGGAAGACAAATGACCCATCCTTATATGATAAAAAAAAAGACTTGACGAAATTCGATGATAAAATTAGGGTCTAAATATATGCAACAAATAGTATTGTAATGAACTTAAATAAAACACTTATTTTACTATTTTTATTTTAACCCTTCATTTCAGTACCCCGAAGTAACGAGCGCCTGAAACTGATTGAAAAGTATGTTATTTATATAAAAAAAAGTGTATGAGAACATCGGATATATGTATATTCAATTCGTCAAAATACATTACGTGAGTTTGTAATTCTATATTGAATTTAATATTACTTGTTCATCTTTTTATAAAAGGTTTATTAAAAATGTATTTGTATGAAATATAATAAACAAGGAATGCTCTGATGTTTAATATGGAATCATTAAAATATTATTTTAAAGATGATTTTCAACACATATTATACTTTTTATTCTCCTGAAGATAAATTTCTTATATTACAACCTAATTTTTGATTCCGAGAGATCCTTGATATATTATCCTCTAACAAATGCGACTGATAATATCAGAGAAAGGCGCGTCAGAACTAACACACAAAACCGTCAATTTTTTTTTATTAATGTCAAAATATTTGAAATTGTAAATTATGATAAGAAGTAAAAAAATTATGAGCGACCATATAAATATCATGCATTGGTTTCACATAATATCACGTTGATTTCCTAAGCATTACCGCCTAATAAATCCCATCCAACAGGAAAATGATTTCATAACCAATATGTATAAAGCAACACAGTTTAAGAGAGCTCCTTTAATTTAATCAAATTTTAATAGTTAAACTTAGTAAAAGTATATAATATGAACATATTATGAGTAATTGTTGATAGTTTTACCTACCAGCACTCACAAATTCTCCTTTAAATAACATAAAAGTACATATCAATTTACTCAAACAATCAAACAATGGCGCTGTTGAAGGAAGTTAGTGAACTAAAAGATATCTTTGGCACAAGAATAGCTGAGTTCGAAAGGATCATCACTGACACTAGCACTGCACCATCTCCATCACTGGCAGAGGAATTTGCTTCCTTTAAGAAGTTTGTGCTCTCCACTCTTGGCAGCTTACAACGGCAAGTACAACTTTTGGCTCTTGAGACGGACAAGTTAGATATGCAAAGCCGTACAAAGATCCTATTATTGCATGGTGTTCCGGAAAATACAAAAGAAGACCCAGTATCATCTGCTGTCCAACAGATTCAGTCCAAACTGAAGCTTGATGCCATATCGAACTCCAGCATAAGCCGCTGCCATCGCTTAGGTAGTATGAGGGAAGGTAAGCCAAGGCCACTTCTTATTAAATTTCGAAACATGGATGACAGGGAGAACGTGTGGTCCAAGAAAACCTTGCTGAAGGGTACTGGTGTGACATTGTCTGAATTCCTTACTAAGCTCCGACATCAGGCTTTTGTTGCGGCCCGACAGCGATTCGGTGTATCTAGGAGCTGGACCCGTTCTGGATACGTGTTTGTATTGGGCCCCGATGGTGTCCGACACAGGATTGTCGTGGAAGCGGACGTGCAGCGTATTCCCGAACTTGAAGCGTCATCTTCAACTGTTTTGCCGCCGCAAGGTGCGAGACAGGTAGCGGAGAAAGCGACAGTCAACACTAGGAAGAGGACGGTCAAAAAATAGTTTGTGCGCAAGTATCAATCTTTATAAGTGTATGTATCTAAACAATTTACGTAAATACTGCGCCATATTACTTTCAATCTACATATCAATCAATCCCGGATTGATTGACAATCCGTGCCTGTATGTGTTTGTGTAGTCAGCTGTGACCGGTGACGGTTGTGACTTTGACGTTTAGATTAGTGTCAGTCAATCTGTTGACGTAAGCGTTGGTGTACAGACTCTCCAAGACTTTAAATTAAAATTCTTTGACTGTTTTTTTTTTTTGCTTTTGATGTTTTTTTTTTTTTTGTATTGTTTTGCTTATGTTATGTTTACCTAGATTTTATTTCGTGCTGGTGGCATGCATTGAAATTAATTGTTTTTTTGTTTGTTTTAGTTTGAATTTAGTTTAGTTTTTAGATATATCCTTACATTTTATATATATTTATTATACCTAAGGTTTTTATAGATAGATGAATACTTCATTTCATAACAAGAATGATGATTTGTTCCCTGACTTCGCTTCATGTTCTTCCACAGACTTAGACAGCTCCGGTACTTTTCACAGTACTTCAGTTCCTCTTTATTCCCAAATAGAGTCTGAATTCTCAGGATTTCTGAATAACTTTAATATCCTACACCTTAATGCCCAGAGTATCCCTGCTCACTATTCCGATATGCTGGCATCCTTCGACTATAAGGGAATTCATGCCATTCTTATCTCTGAATCCTGGCTGAAACCCTGTCTCCCAACAACTTCATACTCTCTGCCTGGTTTTAATTTATTACGCAATGATCGTCTTGGGCGTCCAGGTGGTGGAGTAGCAATTTACCTACGTTCACATTTCCCATACAAAGTTGTGAGTGCTTCAGCACACTCGTCTGTTAATAGCGACGAAGCTGAATATCTTTTTATAGAGGTATCGCTAAGGTTTACTAAGGTTCTACTCGGTGCTATTTACAACCCTCCATCAACCCGCAACTATTTCGCTTCGTTGGAACATAAACTTGAACAATTAGTACCATTATACGAACACACGATAATCATGGGCGATTTTAATACCTGCCTGCTAAAAAGTAACAATCGTGCGCTTAAGCTTCGGTCAGTTATAAATTCGTACAATCTTAATATTTTACCTACATCAGCCACGCATCATTCCCCTAATTCTGAACCATCCCTTCTGGATTTAATGATTGTCTCCTCTCTTAACCATGTTCAAAAATATGGAAAACTTGACGCTGATGCATTTTCTTTTCACGATCTCCTTTTCCTATCTTATAAGATCCGTCCCCCTAAATCTAAGCCGAGAACTCTTCTGCAAAGAAATTTTGGTGGTATAAATGTAAATCACTTACTTGATGATGCTGACAAACTGGATTGGCACGGTGTGTTAAATGCTGAAACTGTTGATTCCCAGGTGGAGTTGTTTAATCATTTGCTGACGGAGCTTTACGACCGCCATGCCCCAGTACGACCAGTCAAAATGAAGCATCTCCCTGCTCCATGGCTCACTGATGACATAAAGTCCCTCATGACGAAGCGCAATCGTGCACGTTTACGTTTTAAGAAAGAGCCTACTGAAACGAACTGTGATAGATATCGGCAACTTCGAAATCGCTGTAACACTGTGTGTAGGGACGCACAACGACGCTATATCCATAACTCTGTAACAAATCAAAACCCAGCTAAAGTCTGGAAGTTTCTAAAAACTTTAGGAGTCGGCAAAAATAAAAATCATAACCTCCCAAATTCTATCGATATTAACTCTTTGAATACTCACTTTTCTGCTTCTTGTCACATTGATGACCATGCTAAATCTAGCACATTACACCATATTTCTTCTTTGCCTGCTCCTTCTTACGAACCTTTTTCCTTCCGTCCATTTACTGAATGTGATGTTAAGAGAGCTATTACATCGATCACTTCAAATTCGGTGGGCTGTGACGGTATCAGTCGAAAGATGATAATTATCCTACTTGACCTCCTAGTTCCTATCATCACAAATATCTTTAATAAATCCATTATCACGAATTCCTTTCCCACCCAATGGAAAGACGCACAGGTAATACCTCTCCCTAAAAAATCCTCACCCCAGTCCTTTTCCGATTTCCGTCCTATTTCTGTTTTACCTTTTTTGTCCAAAGTCCTGGAGCGTCTCATACATAACCAAATTTCTTCCTTTGTTAATAAAAATAACATTTTGAGTCCTTACCAGTCAGGCTTTCGAACTGGACACAGCACCGTAACATCTTTAGTAAAAATATCCGATGACATACGTAAGGCTAAAGAAAATTCTCACCTTACCATACTGACTTTGTTAGATTTCAGTAACGCCTTTAACAATGTGGACTTTGATATTTTGTTACAAATGATGGGTTCTCTTAACATATCTCCATCAGTAATTGACTTTTTTCAAACATACCTTAGAGGACGCCGGCAACGTATTGTCATGGAT
This sequence comes from Stenoptilia bipunctidactyla, assembly GCA_944452665.1. Taxonomy (NCBI): domain Eukaryota; kingdom Metazoa; phylum Arthropoda; class Insecta; order Lepidoptera; family Pterophoridae; genus Stenoptilia; species Stenoptilia bipunctidactyla. The sequence continues at coordinate 1,275,920 of OX101723.1, forward strand.
GATGCTCGTTCAACTTGGGCTCAGCTCGAAACCGGTGTCCCGCAAGGTGGCGTGTTGTCTCCTCTTCTCTTTTCAATTTTCATAAACTCGATTTCTTTCAACATATCTTCTTCCTACCACATGTATGCAGACGATTTACAGATTTATACCCACTGCACTCCAGAAACTCTGCCCGCTGCGATAGAGCGAATAAATGTTGACCTCTCACAAATTTCTCAGTGGAGTAAATCACATGGTCTAACTGTAAATCCAACAAAATCGCATGCTATAATTATTGGCAGTTCTTATATGATTAGTCGCATAAACATAAATATGGTTGATCCATTATTTTTTAATGGTGTGGGTATTAGCTACAGTGACAAAGTCACAAACTTAGGTATAATATTTGATAAAACTTTATCTTGGAAACTTCAAGTTGAGGCAGTGAGCAGGAAGATGTTTGGCATCAATAGCTCCCTTAAACGCTTGCGCAATTTTTTGCCTATATCAACCAAAATTTCTTTAGCACATTCTCTATTCCTCTCCGTTCTCGATTATGCCGATGCCAGCTACCTTGACCTAACAGAAGAACTTTTAAATAAACTTGAGCGACTCCAAAATCTTTGTATACGTTTCATATTCGGCTTACGTAAATATGATCATATCTCCGAATTCCGCACTAAGCTCGAGTGGCTCCCTATTCGCCTTCGCCGGGATACTCATATTCTTTCTTTACTGTACCGTGTGCTGTTTAATCCTGTGGTTCCGAGCTATCTCGTAGATCTATTTTGTTTCCGACATGAAAATCACAACAGACAATTACGGTCCACAGAAAATTTGATGCTGAGCACTCCAATACATAAATCGCACTGCTTTAATCAATCCTTTTCCGTGAGAGCAGTGTCCTTATGGAATAAACTACCATACGAGGTAAAATCAGCCCCTTCACTAAATTCATTTAAATTTAAATTGAAGAAATATTATCTCTCTTTGCTCAAAAATTAGAAGAAGTATTCTTATATGTGTATTATTATTAGCTTGTAGGATCAAGATTTGTATTTAAACCTAGGTATTTATTTATCTATATATTTTATTTTTATGTATAATATCTATATATATATATATATATTTATAAATATGTATTATATTATTTTTATTTGTAGTATGTTTATTGTTAAAATGTAGTTGAACTTGTGCTTTATTAGTACCTACTGATCTGTCTAGTTTTTATCTTTACTCAAATACAAGGTTGTCTGGTAGAGATCGCTTTACAGCGATAAGGCCGCCTGTTGCGCCTATCTGTATGTTTTTTCATTGTATTTTTTTTTCCCTTATGTAATTGTGTGCAATAAAGTATAAATAAAATAAATAAATAAATAAATAATATTATCTATTTGAGCTTACTTTATAAATAGTAGTATAATATATATGAAGACTGTATGAAGCTTACCCATTTATGTTGTTTACATCATCCTACTTATTTATGCCGTCAAGAGCTTAGCTATATTTATGTAAAGCAGACTTATAGGCTAAAGCTGAAGACGCGGTAATATGTGAAATCACCGGTCTAGTTAGAAGCTTATGGAAGGTTATATGGGTCACATTTTTTGAAGAAGCTCTTACAGGTCAAAAGTCACGTGGGTGGGGAATCTACTATTTACAAATTTAAGGATGACTGATATAGGAAATCTAGTGTCAGGCGAGGCGCAGGCGCAACTGCACTCAATCCTGTAGAACTCCATTTAGAGCCCGAAACTAGTCGACACCTCTGAAAATAATGTGAGGGTGAAAGTCGCATACTATAATAATAAAATAAAAAAATAAAATCTACAGACAATCACACAAACTACATGGCCCCAAAGTAAACATAGGTTGTGTTATGGGATACCATGTAGTGAACTAGGGGGAACCTTGAATATAAATACATAAATAGACCCACGGAATACGGAACATTTTTTTTTCTTGTTCCGCAACCACTGGCGTCTGAAGCAGACAGATTTACCCCATCGCCAAAATCATCGTCATATAAACAATACTAAACAATAATGTGGTATAATCGGTGTCTTTAGGTTTTTATCAGGTGTAGGACCCCTGTTCAGGACTTATTAATTATTAACATCCTGATTTGACAAATAAATATATATATTGTTTGATGGCGATTTAAAGTTTTACTTTGTTACACAACTGAAACTTCGGGTTATTTACTGACTTTTTTACTATGAGTGTATTTAATTCAAGTAATTTATCTTATAAAAGTCAAATGTAAGCATTCTACTGAATTTATTATTTAACTTCTTTGTTAATCGGTGGAGATATTCTCGCAACTTCTTTGATTAAAGTGGCATAAACGGGTTTAACCTTCCCAAGAACAAAGCTTTATAAATTAACAAAACAGTTGCTCTTTTTGCCGCAACTAGAGTATGAAAAGGAAATCCTTTGAAATATTCATTTGTTCATAACATAACTAAATTAAAAAAAAACTTTCGTGATGTTCAAGTTTTTCTTAGATTTAGTAAGATACAAATAATTAATCTAAACATAAAATAATTTTATAAAACCCCGGTACCCATATTGAAATACCTTAGAAAATGATTTTAAGATTCTCTACATGATATGTTTACAACAATTTCGCTTACCACAATCAGTGAAAAATGTAAATGTACAAACACAAACTACAAACACAAAAGACAAAATTTAAAATTAAGATTTCGTGTGCGTAAAAAAATATCTACTCACACTTATTATGTGGATATATTTTTTATTTTAGTATTAAATTCTGGACTTGTTCATTTGGGTTATGATTTGAATAATATATGCATGCCTATTAATATATGCCTTATTACCCATGTCAAGTATAATCCACACCTGAATGTTGTCTGAAAGAGATTACGTTAAGTGACAGGACTGCCTCTGTTCATAAAAATTTAACATAACTTTAACGAAAAATGGTCAATTTACGACACTATTACCATTTTACTGTTTTACTTTTTTCAATTTTTACTGTATATTAATTTGTAAATGATAATATCGGTTTCTGTATGTCCTACCCTGATCCCAAAACAACTGGTGAAAACGCATGTAGCTTTTTGTGTACAAAATAATAATAATAAGCCGAACAATGACCAAGGTTTGAAGACAAATCAATAATCTAGTAAAGGCAACACAACAAAAGGACTTCTTATGAATACAGGAAACCGCATCCAATGTACACGTAATTGCATAATGTCGATGGGATTTTACGGAGAAATTCAATTAGTCTAGAAAAATCTATTCCGAGCTTAGAAACGCTAGTTTGTGATTTACATTCTTCCACTAAGAAAGAATGTTTTAATTTGTAAACAAAATGTAGCTTTTTATTCTTTTTTCTTGTTTTTATTAGCATTAGGTATAATAGAGCAATTTCTTAATTTAAATATTTTGATAGTTATTTTAAATTATTTGAAATTGATAATTGTGATACTTTACGTTTAGGACGAAGTTTTCAAAACATTGTTTTTGTATTTTCTGCAGAATTAAGTCATCAATCTGAGTCATTATCTTTTGAAATGAGCCCACTGCTGGGCTATGAGTTCGTCCCTTAGGTGACAAAGAGGCTTAAGTCATAAACCACAAAGCTGGCCCTGTAGGTACTATTTTGTGTACATCAGAATTATCATGCCACGAAATTGGCTCTGCAAAACCCTTTGTTTTTTTACTGGAGGAAAACGTGCAATCTCGACCCCGACGCGTCTTGCCATTCTATACAACGCCAGAACGCAGCCATAGGAAACTACTCGCGTACATATTGTAATGCTGTTTTTAAATCTGTTATTACAATACATACACGAATTTTGCGTACTGATCGTGTATAGTTTGTTTCGAGGATGCTCACGTCTTCATTCCCGACTATACTACACCACTTACACTTGACAAGAGTGTTAAAAGTTATTTTTTTTTTTGATTCAGTAATATATGGAATTATATTTAAACTTTATTAGATAGCATTAAATGCATAACAATCGCACCGGAAGACGGAGTCGGTACGGTTAGGTGCGACGACGAGCGCAGCGAGGAGGAGCATGTTAGGTTGCATATAGTTATATACGTGCGCGAGCCGACCGAGCGAAGCGAGCGGAGCCGCGGCAGCGGCCGGCGAAGCGCCATAAACCTGGTCAGCTATCCGACCTGCTTATCAGAAAATAATAAGATAACTACTTACCACGAGTACTATGCTGTAATACAAAATTACTAATAGTTAGGTTAGGTTAGGATTAGTCCGTATGGGTACCGGCGCTGTACATTATGGAACAAGATATACTTCTACGTTACTACGAAGTATACGCGAATATTTGCATGCTGCTCATGTATGGATTGCAAGAACTTAACAAAAAAGTTATTTCCAATATATACGCGAGCAGTTTCCTATGGCTGCGTTCTAGCCATGTACAGAATGGAAAGACTCGTCCCCGCCCACCCAAGGGGGAACGGTGGTGTATGTGCGGATGATCCGGCAGAAGGCCAGACCTACCCACTTAAAACCTCCAGGTGTACCTCATCCGCCATAGATGGAGCTCACGGTACCGCTATTGGCATTACCCGTGAGCCCCAGCGGATTGCGCTCAGCCTGATCCAAGCGCCCCCCCACGTAGAAAATGGTCCAGTACACGAGACCATTTCCCCTCACGAAGCCCTAATAGCCACATCAGGTCCCCTTTCCCGCTATGGCTGGCTATCTGGAGGGAGAAGGTGAGCGTAGGTGAGGAGGCGTCGTCCTCCTGACACCGCTTAGCCGCCTCCTTGGCTCTGCAAAACCCTACGCCTATTATATGATAGTATTATGCCTGACAAAAATACCAGGGATTGACTGCTTAATGTGCCCACCGAAGCAAGGAGGTCGTCATGAGAAATAAGTGATGACCGGTTATCCTTCCTTATAATAATCTATCTTCAACCTGACCATCATAAAAACATAATACAGCTTAACTTCGTTGTTAGCTGAACAAAATAAAGATCTTTTATTGAACAATGTGATTGAAAAGATACGAAATAATTATCACGTATGGATCATAAATTCCGAATGGACGGATCACGTAAAACTCCTGTGTTAGAGGTTTTCATCCCGTATGTCACGTTCGTTGGCCGTAATCCCGGCTGCTAACGTAAATAGTAAATAGGCTGTTGTACTGTTACAGTAATCTCTGCTTTATTTTATTTATTTTTAGCTTCCAATATTGTTAATCAATCAATTTCACTAGATTTGTAAAACTGCCTTTTAAATCGATCCTTAGTAAGGACGTACTGTAAACTTTATTAGTCTAGGTCGTTTCAGTTTTGATGAACTTAATATGCCGATATTTCAAAACGTTATTCGCTTCCGGTTTTAATAGATTTATTGATGAAAGAAAAAAAAATTGTATGAATAACATAAAGATGACAAAGATTAAAATAAAATTGCATATTTTTGGCTGCTCATCTAAGATAATTAATTTAAAAAATATGTTAAAATATCACATTTAATCACTGAATAACATCACATTAAATTAGGTACTAAATTATTTTACAAGAAGACAAAAAGTATAGAACACATAAAAATCACATCTATAAAGGGGAAACATTTTGTACACGTGTCATAAAAGGTGACAAATCCGAGTGGTCCCCGATTTGTGGTAGGTTCTCGTCGGGGTCTGACGTATTAGCGGCCATCTTTCATATAAAATTTGCCGCCAAATATTACCGCTCAAGCGTCGATTTTATGAGGAGCCAGTTGCAATTGAGATACAAACAACTTTAGACCTTATTCAAAGCACTTTCATACACTTTACGAGAACTTTATTCAACTCAATAACAAATATTAAACGATTAACAACTCGGAACTCATATAAAATTTGCCGCCATATATTACCGCTCAAGCGTCGATTTTATGAGGAGCCAGTTTCAATTGAGATACAAACAACTTTAGACCTTATTCAAAGCACTTTCATACACTTAACGAGAACTTTATTCAACTCAATAACAAATATTAAACGATTAACAACTCGGAACTCATATAAAATTTGCCGCCATATATTACCGCTCAAGCGTCGATTTTATGAGGAGCCAGTTGCAATTGAGATACAAACAACTTTAGACCTTATTCAAAGCACTTTCATACACTTTACGAGAACTATATTCAACTCAATAACAAATATTAAACGATTAACAACTCGGAACTCAAGTAGTTGTTGCCGTATCCTCACATACTGAACTTCCACGCTCGTTACTCCGGACAACTTTTAAACTTTAAGATATTTTAATCTTCAAACTTTGAACTTCCACTTGTATTCTAACTTTAACTTTTCAAGTACAACCTTAACTTATTAGATACGGATAAAATTAATTAAGGCATCAATGTAAAATAATACTTCTAATTTTACAAATAAATGTTGTATAATTACTTAATCAAACTTGAAGGAATGAAGACAAAGCTTGATAGAATGATTAATAGGTATATTTTAGCAAGAAAATTGCTAAAAAGATTATTTTTTATGAATAAATAAGCAGAAATAAGGGTAATATATTTAATTTTTGACTTAGAATGAATTACAGATTAAAATTAGCTTTTCAGGAGGTTCGATAATGTTTTGGTTTTAAAATGCGCGCAGTAAGATTAGATTTTTATCAGTTTCATTCCTTCTAACAACTAATATTGATTCTCAGTGCGCTGAGTAAGACATGGATTCTATTTCTTTCTTTCCTTCTTCTACTATTGACTCGCGCAATGCTGCTTAATTATAAGCAAAAAAGCAGAACAAAATATATTTATAAAAATAACATTTCATGTAATATACCGTCGGAGCTAAATAAACTTATCACCCAGCGGGGGCACTATGATTTACTGTGTATGCGATGTTTCCCGGAGTTAAGAACTCGCTAGTTTTGTAATTAACTAAAGCCTAATTGTGGTGGAAATGTTTTAATTGGATTTTTTGCAACAAAAAAGAATAAAGTACTGTCTTTCCAACGGTTTCGTGCTTTATACGCATTTCTAAATACGTAATGCAAATGAAGAGTATGAGTTTTATTCTGCGACTAATCCCGGTGACTTTGGTTCGCCTGCGAATCTCCTCATTCCTGATTCGATCCCGCAGGGAAACTCCGAGCATAGCCCTTTCCATTGCCCGCTGAGCGACTCGAAGCTTGTTTATAAGGCCCATAGTTAGCGACCACGTCTCAGTGCCGTATGTCATCACTGGCAACACACACTGGTTAAAAACCTTTGTCTTCAGACATTGCGGTATTTGTGACGAGAAGATTTCACGGAGCTTCCCGAACGCTGCCCAGCCGAGTTGGATTCGACGATTGACCTCTTTCTCAAAGTTGGACCTACCTAACTGGATTTTATGTCCTAGGTATAGATAATCGTCAACAACTTCGAGCGTGGTGCCTCCAACTACCACAGGAGTAGGTGCAACATGAACGTTCGACATAACCTTCGTCTTATCCATGTTCATTTTAAGGCCCACTCGCTGCGAGGCTCCACTGAGGTCATCGAGCATTTTACTCAGGTCCTGCAGGGTCTCAGCCATGACTACGATGTCATCCGCGAATCGAAGGTGAGTGATGTACTCGCCGTTGATGTTGATGCCGAGCCCATCTCAGTCCAGAAGCTTGAAGACATCTTCCAACGCTGCGGTGAACAGCTTAGGCGATATAACGTCGCCTTGCCTGACGCCCCGCTGCAGTTGGATAGGCTTCGAATTCTGATCCTGAAGACGGACTGACATAGTGGCCTTTTTGTACAAAAACTTCAACGCTTCGATGTATCGATAGTCAATTTGGCACCGCTGCAAAGACTGCAGTACAGCCCAGGTCTCGATCGAATCGAAGGCTTTCTCATAGTCCACAAACGCCAAGCAAAGTGGCTGGTTATACTCTTCCGTCTTTTCTATAACCTGCCGCAGCGTATGGATGTGGTCTATGGTGCTAAAGCCTTTTCGGAAACCGGCTTGTTCGGGAGGCTGGAAGTCGTCAAACCTGCGTGCGAGACGGTTCGTAATGACTCTTGAAAACAGCTTGTATACATGGCTCAACAAAGTAATGGGTCTGAAGTTCTTCAAAAGGGTTTTATCACCTTTTTTGTAGAACAAGACCACTATGCCTTGGAGCCACGCTTTGGGCGTTTTGCCCTCGAGGATGATGGAATTGAACAGCTTCTGAAGGGTCTTAAGCACAGGTTTGCCACCAGCTTTCAGAAGCTCGGCTGTAATTCCATCATCACCCGGCGCCTTGTTGTTTTTAAGCTGTTTAAGGGCCATAATAATCTCGTACAGGCTGACGTCTGGGATATCTTCGGTATAGTGTCGGGTTAATTTGGCTCGTGGGTCTTTTGCCATGTCTTGAACAGGTGCCCGTGTTGTCGTATATAAATGCCCGTAGAACTTCTCAACTTCCCTCAAAAGTTCGGGTTTAGACGAAACAACCCTGCCGTCGTCCGTTTTCAACTTCGTCAGTTGGTTCTGGCCTATAGACAAATCTCTCGCGAAGACCTTTGAGCCCTTGTTTTGCTCGATAGCCGTTTCAATACGGTCTGTATTAAACCGGCGTAGGTCGCGTTTTAGGGACTTGGAGATTTGTCTATTTAGCCGCCGATACTGAGAAGCATCTTCCGGGGACTGCAGGATCATTGTGCGTCTTTCTTCCATGAGTTTGAGGGTAGAGTCTGAGATTTTTCCAGTTCGTTTTGCACGGCGGGTTTTAAAGAACTTAGACCCAGCCGTGGAGACAGTTTCCACAAACCTGTTATTGAAGTCGTCCATATCGACGCACTCGCCGAGGCATTCAAAGCGGTTCTGCAATTCGAGCTGAAAGCTTTTTGTTTTATTTATATTAAGTTTAATTTACGGCAAGCAAAACCCAGACCAATTCCATCAAATTATTTTAAGGAAACTTATCAAATTTGATCGTATATTTTGATTTATAAAAAATAGATACGACAATAGTATATTATGTAACAAGTGAGCGAAGTTGCTAATTACAATCGAGGCTGTGATTTGAGAACTTAATAATGATTATTATTGTAATTAGCAACGCTCACGAGTTACATACGACGTTTTTCAACACACTTGTGAGTAAAAGACAGACATACGTGGTCATAAAATAACAAACACATTTGATAACAAAGCTGTGAATTGTGATTGAAAAATGGCACCGAACCTCGCGCATGCGCGTAGGTTTTTTTTCCCGCCAAATGTGTCAATGTCTGTTTTGCATATACAGCCTATTTTAAGTGAAAATGTTTAATTTGGAGTGGTAAATGCAAATATTTTGATATTTTATAATAAATTATTGTAAATTGTGAATAATTTGTTTGATATACAAATTTGTTTTACTAATATAAGGCGCAAACATTTAAAAACGTATATGGATTTGAAGTGGTATAAAACCTCTTTGTTGTTTCTGAAAATATTTAATGTATAACCCGGACCAATAAAATATGCTCTGTTTACTCGCATGTTATTTGCACAAAGGTACAATTCAACTATGTAGGATTCGTTATATTATGCACTAGGGTATAATATATTAATGCACGCGTGACTTATAGCCCAGTTTATAGTTCTAAATTCAATAGAATAACGCTCACTTTACGAGCAAGTGTGTTGAAAAATAAAATAAAAAGTAAGTCAAATATTTAGTTAAATGCGTTTTTCTCTCGAGTTTAAGGCAAGAATGCAGCGTTTTTACTTGTTTCAGTAATATGTACATGTTGTGTCTGAAAAATATATTCACAAACATAACACTAACTTACAATTTCAATTGGATATTGCTACGAAATGTTGTCATGGATTCATGTAAAAGTTACATAAAAAAATAAAGCGTACTTCTCTTAACCGATGCCCAAAGTAAAACTCATTAGATTATTATTATTCTGCATATTTAAAACTACACGCCTTTCGGCGGAAAAGACCCGACAATTGGACCAGTCGGTCGGGTATCAGGGCAAGAAAGAAAGAAACCGGCGAACGATTCGGGCAGTCTCGAGCAAAACCGCTTTTTGCATGCGTGCTGGAAGCGAACCGCCGCCGATATCATTAAATTACGCAACGTAGGTACTACAAGAAGGCCTTAACTTTTCTACTGTCGTACACAGCTTATCATAGAACTTTTGATCGCAAGGTTATCATGCTAAGATGATATCATTAACCTGATATCTTACATGAAATCTCGAGTTGGAATTTAAGGAAATGCCTTTAGGATGGTTGTTGCTATGAATATGCAGAATAGCTCCATGTGACTTAAAAATCTCAATGCTTCAAAGTTTGGCATTAAACTTGTTATATGTATTGCTTGTTTAATTATTTATAAGCTTCTTATGTTTCAAGATCCATGTGACATATAAATAATGTTTTAAAAAGCATCAATTCGAAAGAATTGTACACAAAGACCTTTACATAATTTGCTACCATAAAGAAGCAAATGACATTTAGGATAACCATATAATAATTAACAAATACTTTACCTAAAAGGTTTTTGTCTGCCGCTATACAATTAAATGAAATAAAATTACAATTAGACGACCACTATGGCGTTGGAGTAAACCTATCTGCCTCAGACGCCCGTGGTTGCGGGTACGATCCCCGCACGGAACCAGAAAAAAAAAATGTTCCGTGTCTGGGTGTTTATCTATTTATGTATTTATATTCTAGGTTCCCCCCTAGTTCGCTATATGAGGAGTAACAGATCAAAGTGTATCAACTCCGTCAGTGTAAGTTTCGAGATAAAGGCAAAATTCATAATTTCTTAAAGAAAGGACACAAACAAATGTATGGGATTTAATACTGTTTGAAATGATGTCTATTTTTGGTTCTTTTTTATTATAAAAAGTAATACAGTTTGATGCGTCATAATTTGACATGAGGTTAAAGGTTTTTAATAGATAAAAAATCCGTTCTATACTATTTTTTTTCGGTGGGTGGAGTTGATACACTTTGATCTGTTACTCCTCATATGGTATCCCATAACACAAGCTATGCTTACTTTGGGGACATGTAGTTGGTGTGCTTGTCTGGGGATTTAAAAAAAAAAATGCGCATTCTAAAGTTAAAAAAGCTTACCTAAGCTTAATCTAAACCTCGGCTCAAACCAACCACATACAAACCTACCATTTTTTGCTCGCTAAACAAATCTAAAATTTAATTGCCGTTTGGTACTTTAAGCGTGACCAATATTTTGGCTGCAAAATAGAAGGACAGCGGTATATCAAACGCTCTGGATGGCCGCATAAATCAGCCGCCAGTGGATTCTGTTTCAATGTGCGGCGGCAAGGATAACTAACCAATGGCGTGGAGCGGAGGCGATGTTGGGATACCAAACCGTTTGGGACCAGACAAAATATATGTCAACCCTTTTTTATCTAATTCAATTGATAGCGGTGTATATTTGCATTTCGTTTTTAATGGATTTTTGGGTGTTGCGCTTCGGTTTTGAAGCGGTTTTTCTTATGCTAAGAGACTTATAAAAGCGGAATCTATACTGTTTGCTAAAGTTGGTTAGTACCTTCTTAATATTTTTCATAAAAGCTGTGTAAAAATATGAGATATCATTATTTTTTGACATCATATATTATATGGATAAATAAAAATTCTTGCAGCTAGTAATTATTCTCTAATAGATAGTAACCAAAGATGATATTATGCAGGTATCAATTTCACATAATGTTGATTTTGAAAGCCAGAAAATGGTGGACTGGAAACGAAAAAAAGCCATAGAATGTGCCAGCTGCTTCTCTTCCCGGGTGTACTGTAAAAGTCAGTTAAGGGACAGAGGTTTTCTAGCGTTTTTACGGGCGTTAGGCTGACCCCCTGTCATTGTAATAGTCTTTATCCATCATTATAATACCTCCAAATTCGTCAAACGTGACATCAGATGGTTTGATAGTCTCTGGTGTTCTGCCTACCCCATAAGGGATACAGGCGTGAAGTTATGTATGTATGTATGTATGCAAATGGTAGCTTATCAAAAGAATCAAAACGTTGATTTTATTAACCAGATTTATATTTACGTCACGATAATTAAACTAATGAAAAGCAGATTTCCTCTTTACAAATTCGTGTACCTACGTAGGTAAGTGATAGAATACACTACTTAGTTAATTACCAGAAAGAAGGTCCGGACTTTGAGTCCAGGTACGGATAGATATATTAACACAGATAAAAGGTATCCGTCAAGCTATGTCTTGTATTTATGAAATTTATTTCTGTAGTAAAAAGTTGTTTATTTATAGGTTTCCTAAGCTTATATACCCGTTATGTGTTCTACAACGTGTAGAATAATGAAGAGATAACACTCAAGGGGATTGTATGTTTGGTGATGTAGTTTATAAGTAACAGTAATATAAATTTGTTATCCTAGCGGTTCGGCCGAAAAACAAGTTCAAAGTTTAGATCAAAATATCTAAGTGTCAACCCTCAAAACAGCTGTGCGCTTTTGATGTCCATCTATTCGATAACAGATGGCGTAAAAATAAAGTTATGGGTAACTAAGACAAAGTTCAGCCGGTGCGGGAAAGGTCATAAGGTCACTGACTGCGGCGTAAGTTTTGTTTTAGCTTAGGTTGTCTAGGGTTGTCAAAATATTTTGTGGTAAAATAATTAAATAAATTTGTATAAAATTATATACCACTATATATCTAACATATAAAATTCTCGTGTCACAGTTTTCGTTGCCATACTCCTCCGAAACGGCTTGACCGATTTTGATGAAATTTTTTATGCTTATCCGGTATCTATGAGAATCGGCCAACATCTACTTTTTTTTTATTTATATGGCAAAACAACGTTTGCCGGGTCAGCTAGTTCTACTATATATTCTACGTATGGTAAAGAAGCTAACCCTTAAGTATTATCTCTCTATTTTGTTACACGTTGTTTTCAGTATCAAACTAAACACGTACCTCGATCGCGCTGAAATTTAAAACGTAGAGAACAAAATTGTTCAGATTGTTTGTGCCATAAACTTCCGTCCTACGGGAGGTGTTCGGAGGGTTAAACTTCGTAAATGCTTCAAATTTCCTAACCGAACTTTTCTCTATTGTATTTGAAATTTAGAAAACTTTGATAAGGTAAGTTATTTTACTTTGTTATAAACAACGCTGTGTGAATGCAAGAAGAAAGCATTCCTTAACTGTGTTTATTGTAGCTTTATTCTCACTTGGCCTCATCATTTGAAGCAAAATTCAAATAAAATTTCCTGGAGAAGCGTATCGTAAAACCCGTTTAATCTGAGTGAACCCTGCTTGGTGGAAGAATGCCTTCAGGGCTTATCTGGATAGCGACCATCCCTCATTAAAAAGTCTGTCGCTGAATATCACCGTACTCATTAAGCTAGTTCTCTCCTAAACCAATGTTGTATCATCTTCAATCTCATCGCAATTATCACCAGGTGAGATGGATATCAAACATTAGCCAGAGAAAAAAAATTACCTTAACTTAAAATTTAAAAATATACAGGGTCAAATTTTTGATACTGAAGAAGAGCACTATGTACTCAATTCTGGTCATTATAATGTAATGACAGTAGGTATTTAATTTTTCACTTAAATTCCCTATAAGTTGTTGGGGCTAAACCTTTAGCCCTATTAAATTATATACTAAGCAGAGATTCCAGCACAGATAAATCCAGGTAAATGGTAGTAGGGTTTTATTAAAATTTGTTTTACATTGAAAAAGCTTATGATCAAGTGACACAATAACATTTGTAAAAAATAAGACAGAACGGTTGCTATCTAAATATAAATAAAACTGACATGACAACAGTTCTATTTATAGCCTATCTTGCTTCGCTAACAAGTATACTCATAAATAGGTCTGAATATCACATTAAATATGTATATTCTATATAAGTAACCTGGCACGCGGATCGCTGGTAACACTAGCGTAATCATTCGTTGCGTTATCAATTCTTTAACTGTGTCGGTTAAATTCACTCAGTAAATAAATATACTTTTCTCTTCATGTATGATCTCAAACTATCACGTCCTCGAATTTCAAAAGTCATCACCAGTCACCAGTCATCCTGTATAAGTGCAGAGTTAAATGAATGTAGTGTCAGCATTGAAAACCTCTACTGGATGAGCAAGTCGTGAGTGCTGAGTCATCTAAGTGGTCCCACGGTATCAGGATGAGTCTAATTACTGACTGAAATCTACTGTCTGCGGCGAATAAGTTTCAGTAACATAATATTTTAAACTTTTTGCATTTAAAGTGCTTAATTACTCTTAAGTAAATGAAAATATGTGTTAAGTAAAAATCATTTTTATTTTTTATTTTACACATTTTTTCATTTATAATGCAAAAACATTTCAATATTATTAAACGTTGCAACGCTTTACTTTAACTGAGATTCACAATTTCTGTAAAGAAATTGGTCTCGCGTGGTCTTATTTTATTTTATTTATTTTTTAATAGGTTGGGTAAAAGTCTTTTCAACACACTTGCTCGTAAAGTGAGCGTTATTCTATTGAATTTAGAACTATAAACTGGGCTATAAGTAACGCGTGCATAATATATTATACCCTAGTGCATAATATAATGAATCCTACAAAGTTTAATTGTACCTTTGTGCAAATAACATGCGAGAAAACAGAGAATATTTAATTGGTCCGGGTTATACACTAAATATTTTCAGAAACAACAAAGAAGTTTTATACCACTTCAAATCCATATACATTTTTAAATGTTTGCGCCTTATATTAGTAAAACAAATTTGTATATCAAACAAATTATTCACAATTTACAATAATTTGTTATAAAATATTAAAATATTTGCATTTACCACTCCAAATTAAACATTTTCACTTAAAATAGGCTGTATATGCTATACAGACATTGACACATTTGGCGGAAAAAAAAACCTACGCGCATGCGCGAGGTTCGGCGCCATTTTTCAATCACAATTCACAGCTTTGTTATCAAATGTGTTTGTTATTTTATGACCACGTATGTTTGTCTTTTACTCACAAGTGTGTTGAAAAACGTCGTATGTAACAAGTGAGCGTTGCTCACTTGTTACATAATATACTAATTTCGCATTATAGTATGTATGAACTTGTAATAAAATCTCTTTGGCTATAGTATTTGTATATAGCTGGTTTTGGTATCATTGAAAGTTAAAATTTTAAAGAACATAATTCCAAATTCAAATTAGGAAAATGTGTGATTTTCATTTGTTTTTCGTACTGTCAAGATGAGTGAATCTAATGAAGAAATTCGATACATTTTAAAATTTTACTACAAAAAAGGTAAAAATGCAACGCAAGCCGCGAAAAAAATTTGCGATGTTTATGGACCTAGTGCAGTGTCTGTGAGAGTAGCACAAATTTGGTTTGAGCGTTTTCAATCCGGAAATTTTGATGTCAAAGATGCACCTCGCTCTGGTCGCCCTATTACGGATAAAATGGATGCCATTTTTGAAAAAGTGGAGCAAGATCGACATATCAGTAGTTACGACGTAGCTGAAGAACTGGGAATTGACCACAAAACAGATTTGGCGCATTTGAAAAAAGCTGGGTACACAAAAAGCTCGATATTTGGGTAACTCACGAGCTCACTGAAAGAAAACTAATGAACCGTGTACTCATTTGTGATTTTTTATTACGACGTAACAAAACCGAATTATTTTTGGAGAAGCTGATAAATGGTGATGAAAAGTGGATCACGTACGATAAGAACGTGCGAAACAAGTCGTGGTCAAAGGCCGGTCAGGCTTCACAGATTGTAGCGAAACCCGGGTTAACTCGCAATAAGGTGATGTTGTGTGTGTGGTGGGATTGGAAGGGCATTATTACATAACATTAGATGCGAAATATCTCTAACGAAGCTACTGCGCGGTTGGTTTATTTTGGTTATTTTCATAGCTTAATGACATACGGCATTCTCCTGTGGGGAAATGCTGCCGATATTAAAACCATCTTTGTGCTGCAGAAACGGGCTATTCGCTCAATCTACAAACTTAATTCCAGGGCGACACTTAGAAATAAGTTTAAAGAAATTAATATTCTTACGTTTGCCTCACAATATATCTTTAAAAAAAAAAAAAAAACAAAAAGTTTTATTCATCTTAGGAATTTCACAAAACACTTGATGAAGTCAGTCATCACATACTTCGGCTTTAACTAGTTGTTGATAGTTGTTAAATAAGATATTACAGTAGACCAAGAGACAAAAAAAGCCGGCGGAAAAAAACTCTTGGCACTCTTTTTCAGTCAGAATTATCAAATTAATACAAATAGGTACAGTACAAATTGACCGTGACATGAAAAAAAAACAAACACAAGACAGCTGATTGTGAGAGCCAATGTCATGCCACAACCAAATTGCTTACATAGCAGATGCGATGAGCTATGGATGCACAATACGAACATGACAAACTGGGACCAGAGTATTTGAACAAAAATGGAATAAAATAGTCATAGTATCATTAGCAAAACGACCTGGCACCGCTAGTAGCACCCGTTCACGAGTTAACGCAAGCACCAGCCATCACCCTCCTCAACCATATTTTAGGGAAGAGGGTGACCCGATACCCGACGCTACCACTAGCCATGCCGCCTGAGGGAGCATGACGTTCTTGCTGTTGTCTCGACAAGAAAATAATTGAGTGGGACAGTCACCAGTATGTCATATATATACTGCACAGCCAAGCCGTAAACAAAATTATTAAGTAATTAGAAACTTTTAGAAATATCCTGTTGTGCTTAATCCCATGCCCTTTTATCATCTAAGTAATCTTTAGTTTTATAATAAGCTTTTCGAGATAGAGTGTTTTTAACGATTGATTTAAATTTATTGAATGGCAGGGATTGAATTGACTTCGGAATTTTGTTATATATACGTATTGACATTCCAATAAATGATTTGCTGCTTTTAGCTAGCAATCAGGAAACGCTAACTTATGGTCGTTCCTAGTCCTTACAGAGTAATTTGTATCATGATTATCTTTCCTAGTTTTAAATTTATTACTATTCTTATAAATATACATAATGTTTTCATAAATATATTGTGATGCAAGGGTCAAGATACCAATCTCTTTAAACTTTTCTCGAAGAGATTCTCTGTTTCCAAGTTTATACATTCCACGAATAGCCCTTTTCTGCAGTGTAAATATCGTGTCAATATCTGCGGCATTGCCCCAAAGTAGGATGCCATAGGACATTATACTATGAAAATAACTAAAATATACCAACTTTGCTGTATTAACATCAGTCAATGAGCGAATTTTCTTTACCGCGAACGCTGCAGAACTAAGTCTACTCGCTAGTTGTGAGATATGGGCGCCCCATTGCAATTTAGAATCTAAGGTAATTCCAAGAAAAACAGAGTTATCTACTAGATTCAATCTGTTCCCATTAAGCCGCAGATCAGACTCAACTTGTTTTACATTTGGTGGAGAGAATTTTATACATTTAGTTTTTTTATCATTGAACGCTAGATTATTTACATTGAACCACTGAACAACATTTGCGAGAGCATTGTTTACATCGTCATAGTTTATTTTCTGTCTTATCATTTTAAAAATTAATGATGTGTCGTCAGCGAACAATACAATCTCATGATTATTGCCTACCATATAGGGTAGATCATTTATATAGACTAGAAACAAAAATGGGCCCAGAATTGATCCTTGAGGCACTCCCATTCTCACAACCGACTCAGCCGACCTTTTCCGGTTAACCTCAACCTTCTGAATTCTATCACTTAGATATGAATTCAAAAGTTTGAGGTCAGTGCCTTTGATGCCGTAGTGGTGGAGTTTCCTGATGAGAGTGTCATGCTGAACACAGTCAAATGCCTTAGATAGGTCACAAAATACACCTAGGGCATCCTCCGACCTCTCCCAGGCACCAGTGATTATTTCAAATAGTTCAACACCAGCATCAGTTGTTGAACGGCCCTTTGTAAATCCAAATTGTTTATTATGAAGTAAATTGTTATAGGTGAAATGGGCCAAGAGTTGATTAAGAATATTTTTTTCAAAAATTTTACTACAAGTAGGTAGAATTGAAATTGGTCTAAAATTAGTAGGGTCTGTAGTGCTACCCGACTTAAATAAAGGTATAACCTTACTATGCTTCATTAAATCAGGAAACTCCCCACTAATAATACAGTTGTTAAATATTTCAACAAGGCAAGGAGCTATTACATCTATAATAGAATTTAATATTTCAACAGATGTGCCCCAGAGATCAGTTGTCTTTTTAATATCAATTGTCTTAAATGTTTTAATAATATCCCCGGTGTCTATGGGTTGGAACTTGAAAGACACCTTGCACTCACTTACATGATTTTTGAGCAATGATTCAGCCGCCACAGGTGATGAGTTTAATGATTTAGTAGTTGTATAAAATCTTATGTTCGTAAAAAAGAACTTAAACATGTTCCATAGAAAATGTGACTTGCATAATGTTAATACTAGAAATAAGTACAAGCTAGCCGGCTATGATTTTTTTTTTTTTTTTTATAAGTGACTAAACCCGCGTTTGACCTCAATCTCACCTGATGGTAAGTGATGATGAGGTCGAAGATGAAAGCACGCGGGTTTAGGAAGGAACTGGCTCTTTATACAATATTGCCGGAACACATTACCGCCGGAGCGGTAACATTTGGCGGCAGACTTTATATAAAGGGTGGTCGCTAGCCAGGCGGACCCAGAAGGGATCCTACCACCAAGCGTGTCATGATAGTAGACTTCATAAAGTCACTAACTCATTTATGGGTCAATGCATACGTTTTTATAATAAGGTTCCCACAAATATTCAAGACTTACCACTTGATAAATTTAAAGAAACTATTAAACAAAAATTGTGTAGTAAAGGCTTTTATACAATTTCTGAATATATGGACGATAAAAGTCCTTGGTTGTAAATTGTTTTTCAAATATTCTCAATCTCCAACTCCATCTCCAACACCATCTCCATTTCCTTCTCATCCAACGCCATCTCCATCTCCTTCTTATCCATACAACAGCAAGAACGTCATGCTCCCTCAGGCAGCATGGCTAGCGGTAGCGTCGGGTGTCGGGTCACCCTCTTCCCTAAAATATGGTTGAGGAGAGTGATGGCTGGTGCTTGCGTTATACTCGTGAACGGGTGCTGCTAGCGGTGCCAGGTCGTTTTGCTGAAGACTTTATGACTATGTTACTTTTTTGAATTTGACTCTGACTTCCCCATCTCCATCCCATTCCCCCATGTTCACGTCCGTGTTAGTGTCCAGTCTCTGTCCACGACTATCCTCATCTCCATCCACATTATCTGTAATATCTCTCACCTCTATCGCCACATCTATCTACTTCTTTTTTCTTCTTTTTTGCTTGGTGGTAGGATCCCTTTTGGGTCCGCCTGGCTAGCGACCATGTTACCGCTCCGGCAGTAATGTGTTCCGGCAATATTGTATAAAGAGCCAGTTCCTTCCTAAACCCGTGTGCTTTCATCTTCGACCTCATCGTCACTTACAATCAGGTGAGATTGAGGTCAAACGCGGGTTTAGTCACTAATAAAATAAAAAAAACTTCTATCTTTACCTCTATATCTATGTCTACGTTTCTGTCTAGTACTTGATTGCCTAATGTATAAATATAATAGTAGACTCCAAAAGATCACCAACTCGTTCATAGGTCAATGTGTACGCTTTTATAATAAAACTCCAAAATATTTAAGATTAACCCTTCGATAGATTTAAGGATAAGCATAAAGTTTTATTATAAGATATCCGGATGCAAGAAGATTGTAAATTGTTGTTGTTGTTATTGTTATTGTGTATGTTTAAAAGATGATTGCTGTTGAGTTTCTTGCCACTTCTTCTCAACAGATCGACTTTCCGAAGTGGTGGTAGATTCAGTTCAATTTGTAAATTGTGACTTATTTCAAATGTATTTAAATACTTACGAAATAAAGATTCTTTTGACTTTGACTTTGACTTTATTCATTATGAGCTGTTACCGCCAGGCAGGACTATTGATTCTGAACTCTACTGCGAACAACTTATGAGATTAAAACAAGAAGTTGAGAGAAAGCGGCCGGAATTGATCAACAGAAGGGGTCTGGTGTTTCATTATGATAACGCTAGACCTCACACATATATAGCCACCCAGAAAAATTAAGAGAGTTTGGCTGGGAGGTGTTAATGCATCCGCCGTATAGTCCTGACCTTGCACCTTCAGATTTCCACCTGTTTCGGTCTCTTCAGAATTCTTTATGCAGTGTTAGGTTAACATCACGAGAGGACTGCCAAATCCACTTGTCGCGGTATTTTGATGAGAGGTCCCAAATTTTTTATAGCAATGAGATTATGTCCCTACCTACAAGATGGCAAAAGGTTATCGAACAAAATGGTACATACATACTTTAGTTAAATGTCAATAAATGTTTTGAATTTTCTTAAAAAATGCGAAGAAACTTTTTCCCCAACCCAATATTATTTTATTTATTCTGGCACAAAACAGTCACACATTTTACAAAAAAGAATATAATTTCAACAATTGTGTAAGCAAAAGACAAGGAGTGCCCAAAAAACTTAATTTACAAAACTAATTATAATTTCGGGACACACATATTTCACATCTTATATTTAAATATATATATTTATAGCTAACAAAAATAATTTATAAATATTAAACACTATTTCTTACAGTTAAACAAGAAGCAGTACTAACTAACTATTATATTATTGAGAAGGTTTACAGCTTTATTGAGAAGGCTTTAGTCTGTTATACAAATCTGTTATCTTAGCTTCAAAGCTGTACCATTAGATGGAGCTACGTTAGCAATATAACGTAAAAACAAAAATGTGTTAAGTAATTTCGAGGCGTACCGCCAGGCCCCGGTAGCTCAGTGAGAAAGCACTCGTCCGGAAAACGAGAGGTCCCAGGTACGTTTCCTGGTCGGGTGATTTTTATTTAACACATTTTTTCATTTTTTTGCAGTACAATTTTTTGATTACTCCAGTTCAATCTCAAACTCATGTACCTACTCTAGTTTTTGGAACATCAATACTTACTTATAAGTGCGGTTGAGGTTGGATGTAAATTTATTCATTTACCATAAAGTTTATTGGAGCTAATTTAAGCCGAATAGGGTTATAATAGCCCTACCGTGTACTCTCTGTGTACTCTATGTGTACTCTTCTCTATGTGTACTTATAAGTTTCTGGCTCTTTCGCGCGGTTTTACCCGCGCTATTTTGAATTTCGTGGGAATATCGGTATAAAAAGCCAAGCCAAAGTTCATCCAAATCCGCTGTGCCGTGATTGAGGAACAAGCATCCATTCATCCATACAAACTTTCACATTCAAAATAATATTAAGATATCACGACCATCCATAAGCAACCTTTTGATTTCATAAATCCAATAACTTCACGTTTAAGGAAATTTTATATCAAACAGAGAGGTATAATTGATACAAAAATAGACAATAAGATAGGTAGCAAGGAAAATATACTAAAACAGTTATTTGACTTCGTAAAAAAATTATTATTGGAAAAATTTTAAGCGGAACCCATAAGATATATGTTATTACAAAAATATGAATCAAGAATAAAATTCGTAGAACAGAATAACATGTACAATAATGTTGCGTTACATTTATTCTCAACTTTTATGTCTACAAAAATAATATTCATTTCTGTCTAAATAAGTTTGTACAGATAAAAAACGTAGAAATCTATAAATAAAAAAGTTTTTGTATAGTATCACAGAGTTTTATATCTATGTCACTCTTTGTAACAAAAACAAAATCCAACGGCCTACTGGTTGTATAGAATTAGCTTTATTTAACTTATCATAATAGAGATTGTTTCTATTCAGTAAAGTTAAGGATTCCGTGCTGTATCTCCTTTTGTTCTACTGTAACAAGTTGCGGGGGAATTTAAGTTAGTGACGCAGACTCAATGTTTTGTTTCACTCCACTCTTATCTACTATTGTTATTGTAATTTTCAATAAAAATAACGTTTCTAAGTTATAATTCCTTGTTTCTTTAATACTTGTCCCACAAAACTATATTGAAAATTTCTTTGTGGGAACAGAGTTTCTTTTACGTAATTATTTAACAAAATCATTTTTGGGTTTTTTTATTGACGGACATTTATATGAAATATTTTTCTATTCACTTCTATTTCAATGTTATGATAATTGTTGTGTTTCATTCATAATACTAGATACATAAAGCCATCTTTTACAACTTTCTAGTCTCCTTATTTAAAGGCTGCGACAGAATGTCAATGATTATACCTACCAAAAATGACCAATTTAAAATAAAATTTTATGAATGAACTGTTTAACTTTATCAGCATCCTAATATTTTCCATCAATACGTATTGGTCAATCGCTCGTGACCATGGGGTCAACAAGACACCGAATCGTCGAGTTTTAATGTATGCAATAAAATCAAAATAATTATTGATAAGTACTTAATTTATCACAGCATTAAGAGATTGTTACAATGAGATTAACTTAACAGAGCACAAATGGTAACTTTGTCATCAAAAGATGTTACCTTTCAGGCAACCATAACCAATTAAAAAACTATAACATTTAACAAAATCTTAATAACTCAAACCAATATAACGTTATCATCGTGATTTATAATAACAATATTCGAAGAATCTAAAAATCCTGAAAAATCTCTTTCATAGAATTTAAACCAAAAATTGGAATCGTATAATCCAATATGAATTCAAAGGGCAGTAATAATCCAAAAAATCCTCCAAGGATTAATCCGTAAGCGCAAACTGGACGATGCAAGTCCATTGTCTGTATTCTCCCTTGTCTCGAAATGAGATTTTAAAGTGCATGAAAAAAGTTGGAGGCCCTCCTGTCCTGTACAGAAAATTTGGAGCAACAGCATTCATGTCGAGTGAGCTGCGCGCAGGAACTAGTTTTTGGAAAAGGGTTTCAAAACTGTTCTCTCAGTTTATAGATATTTTGGGCATGTTGGAAATTGAAAAACGCGAAAATACGGAGTATTTTCTCGGTTGCATTGAAGTTTGGGAAACGTGGTATTAATCTCTATGTAATATAACAAAGACAAAGTCCCCCGCCGCGTCTGTATGTCTGTCTGTCGCTCTGTTCGGGCAAACGGGAAAAAGTTACTTGCAGTTTTCAACAACAGATAATTTAATCCCTGAGGAAGGTTTTATGCAAACTGACGATATCAAATCAACATGTCGGAAAAAATTAAGCGGGTCCAGTGCTTCCCTCGAAAACGCTGCCATAGCCTTTTGAGTTACACAAAAACAATGTATGGTGGGATTGTACCTCTTTAATAGATCTACAAAAAAGTCCGCGATAGTATATAATATATCGCATATATAATGACCATTTTTGGCTTTAACATATAACAATAAAACTATGGGTTATTTGCGAACCTATTTTTAACAATACAGTATCAATGCTTATCCAAGTAAATACGTTTGATACATTATGCATTCAATGTAGATCAAAATTGCATTTTACACTATATGAAAAAAAAATCTAAATACTAATCACAAAATGAAAAAAACGACCGAGAAATTAAATTAAAACCAATGAAGCGTTATTTCAATCAATGATAACTTATGTTATCAAAATGTAAATCGATGTGTTAGGTTATGTAAGTTGTTTTTCAAAAATCTATACTGTTATTAAAAGCTGAATAGTTTGTTTGTTTAGTTGGTTGAACGCGCTAATCTTTGGAACAACTGGTTAGATTTGTTTTTCTATTGGATAGTCCAATTATTGAGGAAGGCTGGACCAGAACAGTCAACAATGCTAATAACCTTGCATCCTAATAATGCTCAGAAATAAAAAAAATCTTTTAGTAGGAATACCTGTTCCCGTGTTTTATTGTCAGTTTTTACTGTATAGGTAGTTATTTTTAGAAGGTCTCTTCCACAGACCCGGGTAATCCGGCACAGCAATGTTATCTACGAGTATAATAGCATTTCAAAACAAACTTTCTGACTGTCTACATAAATTAAGTATATAGTTGCTTAGTAGTAATTACATACAGAAGGACATAGTAATATTATTTATCCAGTCGCTTTTACCGATATTCACGCGGGCGAAGTCGCGGACAACAGCTAGTGTGTTATAAATGTATATTTTAAAAATCAAAATACAGAGAAGTTATTTCATACTTTGGTGCGTCTTTAAATCAATATTCGTCTTAGAGTTTCAATGGCCTATATTTTCGCCATATATTGCGCGTAATTTAATATTTTTTTTTTTGTTTTAGTTGATGTATGAAAAAAGAAATTCAACTAATTGTAGAAATTTAAAATTCACTCATGAAAAGGAGTATTTAAGCCATCAAGCGCAAAGCTACCTTACGACTAATGTCACCAAAGTTAGCACGCCATGATAAGTTCGAATCAAAAATGACCCCTAAGTTTTTGGATGTGTCGGTGATAATAATTGGTGTGCCATCCAAAATAACTGGAGGGAGATAAGAAAAATCTAGGCAACCGCGCATGTATCTACTACCAATGATCATTGCTTGGGATTTACCGGGGTTTTCACGCAAACCAAATAATTTGGCCCAACTGTTGATGGAAACAAGGTCATCATTAATAGCCAAAACAGTAGAGTCAACATCAAGCACTGCGAAATGCCGGCAAATCTGCAAGTCATTCGCGTATAAATAGTATTTATACGAAAAAACTTTAGTGAAAGTATTTATAATTATTGAGAAAAGTAAAGTAGACAGAACGCCACCCTGAGTTACGCCTGCAACTAGATCACACCACTCTGATTGAGACTCATCTAGGCGGACTTGCTGCGAACGTCCCCGAAGATAGGAATTTCATTCCTCAAGCTAATGCAGAAGAGGAAACATTAAGGGATTTTAATATTCCAATTTAGATGTCGAAGTCTACAGAATTAAACGCGTTACTAAAGTCAAGCAGCCCAAGCAATGTTAAAGATTTATTATCCATGGCCCAACGTATATCATCTGTCACATTGATGAGGGCAGTCACTGTGCTATGGCCTGGTCGAAAACCATATTGGAAGTTGTTAGAAGATTATTGGCCGTTACAAATGACAGCAGTTGTTTGTGGACAACGTGTTCGAGAACTTTGGAGATGAAGGACACGATTGATATGGGTCGGAATTGTGTAAGAGAGCTAGGATATGAAACTTTAAGTAAAGGGATCACATGAGTAAGTTTCCAGGAAGTTGGAAAAGTACACAGGTACTTTCAATGTACCAGTGGATATCTGGATACATCCAGGTCCTGGATGATCCAGATCCAGATATCCACTGGGATAATGAATGGTTGAAGATGTGTGTAAGGATGGGTAATAAGTTAGGAAGGAGCATAGTTATCATTTTTGAGCACAAGTTGTCACAGCCAACAGCAACTGATGAAATTGAGAGAATAAGTCTCTTGACATATTAATTCCCATTACCGTGGGAATTTCGAGAATTCCATTCATAACACAACCAGTCATAACACACTTTGAAGAACCTTTATGCCAAATATCACATCCGTGTATTCAAGGAATAAGATTTTTCAGACAAAATTAAAATTCCAAGCCGTTCCCTTGGAAATTTCGGGGAATTCTTCCATGATACAAACATACACGTATTGAAAAACCTTTATACCAAGTATCACATTCTTGCACTAAAGGAAAAAGATTTTTTAATACAGTTGCTCAAAAAGTGCAGGGACGTATAGCGTTCGGAAAGTGGGCTTTTACGCACTCGTGCTTTTTCTTTCCCAAGTGTCAAAATAATGTCTATTAAAAAGAAAAAACCAACCACGAAGTTTTTACTAAAAAAATTCATAGAAGTTTTAAAGATTCATGCAAATATTTCTGAAAAGAAGCTACTAATTTGTTTCAATATCAGATTTAATGATTTGATTCAATGTGTTAGGTTAGGTTTCATCTCATTACATTTAATTTTCATTACATATTAATAAAAAAAACTACTAAAGACTTGGCTGTATGGGCATAGTTCCCTTGCCTACCCAGACAGGATGTGTGAAGAAAACAAAAAAAATCTTTGCCTATATTCTTTTACGGTTGGCGCCATTTTGTTCATTGTTGAGTTTGTTGTGTTTTTATTATTTTATTAAATTGCTTAATTTTTTCGCAACTGTATTAAAAATAGTCGTTCAGTACACGTGCGGAACCGTCATTGCAACTTGTTCCGACTGTCAACCCTCGCCTTCGGCTGCGCCTCGGCTCGTGTAGACATTTGTCGGAACTCTTTGCAATGACAGGCTTTCCGCACTCGTAATGAAATATACTATTTTCATACAAACGGAAAAATCATATATTTCCCATTCCCGTGGGAAAATTGAGAATTCCGTGCATAAAACAACCAGTCACTCTTTGAGGAACCTTTATGCTTAGTACCATATCCGTGCACTTAAGAAAAAAAAAATCATACAAACTAAAAAGTCCCATTCCCGTTCCTGTGGGAATTTTGGGAATTCCTTCCTTAGTGACCCCCACAATCTCTAAGAATTGTATGTTCCATTTGTCAGCTGTCTATGGCCAGTAGTTATGGCTGTACGTTGTCTGTCAGGCACTCAGTCAGTAACGGAAGAGTTTTATATATTAGGTATATATAAAATTTGATTATAATATTTGATGTAAATTTTCACGATTCATAATTTAAATAAAACTACTTTTTAACCGGATTAATCACGTATATTTTATATTTTAACTCGACGTTTCGGTGTCTTTGCAGACCCCGTGGTCACGAGCGACTGAGGTGTCAGGCGTCAGATTGATAGTGGAAAAAGTTATACATCGGTCGCTTGTGACCACGGGGTCTGCAAAGACACCGAAACGTCAGATGTAAATTTTTATTTAATACTTTGCGTTAAAATATTTTCAGTCCAAAAACTTGTTTGTATTTACCACAAATTCGCTCCAATTACATCTTTGCTCAAACAAATATAGGCCTGTTATTTAGTATTAAGCTTGTTCAAATTATTTTTTTCCTAAATCAAAGTTAGCCAATTTATTATCTATCTAGGTATCTTTTATATCTAGGTATCTTTTTTTACAGCGACCCGACCCGTCATCCCTGGTACCAGATTAAAGCTTGCGGTTGAAATGATGTTTGGGACATTCTCTAAAAATACCTGTACTGTCACATTTTATAATATGTGCAAACTTAGCAACTTAATCCGTTGTAATAAGGTTCAAAGTTCAATGAAAATATATATTATACATATCATTAGACGTGCTTGTAAAGTCGGCTATTAAAGTGCTGTACCATTTTTGATTTGGTTTCCTACACACTGAAAATAACAAGGTGCAAACTAGATATGAATGAATGAATGAAAATAATTTATTGTAAAAAAAGAGATATCCCTAAAAGAGATGCATAAGAATGACGAAAAGTTAATTGATTAATATTCATACGTCATAAGTCACTTCTATGTGGATGAAATTTTAATATTCATTAGTAATGGATTAGATAATCATTTCAGAAAAGAACATGAAAATGTTTTTGAACAAAAGTAATCAAAACTATATAGATAACCAAATTCTATTTAATGAAGAAAACTGACAATTGACATTTTGCCAAACAAATAATCCTTATCATCTCTGACTGAATAACACACCTGAATGACCTAAGGGTTGTGCACGTTTTTGGCCGACTATACATTTCGGCTTCTTTATACACAACATAAATGAATTATGTACCTTTTTCATGAACCATGCTGAATAAATTGTACGTTTTTCGTATAATTGAAGCCAACGGAATTTATTGAGATTTTTTTCAGTTTGTCATGTTTTGAATGAAAGACAGATGTGGTTGTGGACTCTTGATTATTTTTGGATGTTTGCTCCTCAATCACGACTGAAATGTATTTGGATAAAAGGCATAGTGATAGTGTATCGTCTGGAATAGCACATAAACTACTTTCTATCCCGAAATGTCTAAGGGATACGAAATCGCGTGGGTGAAAACGCACTGAACACATAGTAACAAATTAACGACATTTTATTAACAAAATTAACTACGATGACCACTTTGGCGATGAGGTAAACCTGTCTGGCTCAGACGCCAGTAGCTGCGGGTTCGATTCCCGCACAGAACAAGAAAAAAAAATGTTCTGGGTCTGGGCGTTTATCCATAATAATTAAATTCTAGGTCCCCCCTAGTTCACTATATGGTAATACAAGCTATGCTTACTTTGGTGCCATGTAGTGTGATCATCTGGGGATTTTATTATTTTTATTTTTTTATTATTAAGGACCTTTCTAACCACTATATACTAACAAAACCAAACCATTACTCTAATAGAAAAATAACTATTTCTTATTTTTTATAAAAAATATTATACATATTATTGTTCTCTTATTAATTTAAGATTAGTTTTATTTAGAGCTGTCACAAAAACGGTATTTTCAATTGAGGGGGGAAAGGTCGGGGCGGAAAGGATCATACCGGGCCCATACAAAAAATGCGTTACCAATGCCCACGGATTCTAATGTGTTACTGTAATGTAAAACTTAGTAGGATCACCTATTAAGTTTTACATTACAACCTGTACAGTGTATAGGTTTAATACGTAAATATAAAACAATTTGAAACATAAAAATCTTAATCAAAGTGGTCTCCATTGCCTGCAATACATTCCTTTAAACGTTGAGGCCAGTTATCAATAGAAGTACGCACTCTTTCCATAGGGAAATTCTTCACTGCCAATCGTATGGATTGTTTTAGGAATTCCAAATAATCATGGCGTTTAGAGCAAGCCATACTCTCTAAAACTAATTATAAATCAAAATCCAGTGGATTGAGATCGGGATTAGACGACGGCCAGTCTTCAGCTCTGATGAAGTCGGCAACGTTCTTTTTCAACGAAGACTGCGTGGACCGAGCTTTATGAACCAGCGCCGAGTCTTGCTGGAATGACCATTTTTGGTTATTGAACATGGTGTTGTCAAGGGGCTTAACTACCTTCTCAAGAATGGTATCTTGATACACTTGTGCCGATGTTTTAATACCTTTTTCAGAAAAGTGTGGCTCAGTCACTTCTTCATAGCTAACACCCCACCAAACCATCGCTGAAGTCGGTAATGCCCACCTTACACTCTGTTGACTAATTGAGAAGCTTATTTAGAGCTTTGAGCATACATAAGGTCGTTTTGCTTGTTAAAATGTTGCTCAATTGTAAAAAAAAATCCATCCGTAAACAAAAATTTTCTGTGACCTCCCTTTGCGTAGCGCTTCAGTAGTGGTTTCAATTTTACCACCCTATTATTTTTTAAATTATCAGTTAAGAGATTTCCAGTGCGTCTCAAGTCCTAAGTCATCTTTTTAAATACGCAACATGGTTCTAGGTGCTATCTTCATCTCTCGGGATAAAAGTTTTTGCTTTCAGACAGGATTTCTTCGAATTTTTTCCCTTACAGCTATAACCACCTTTTTCGTACGAAAACTACGTAGACGGCTATATCTTTTTCTGTCACAAACTCATTTTATTCTTTTTTCATTGTAACAAAAATGAATTTGGCTCCATACATTCTTTGTGTAATGCAATCACAGCGATTCAATTCTCTTGATCTCTCATCTTAAAAATGAGGCCAAAATGAGAAAACACAATGAAAAATCATATAAAATGACCGATTCCAAATTCAAATGTAATTTTTTGTTTACTTTTAACTATAACAGTACTTATGGCCAGACTAGGTAGGTATAACCTTATCACTACCAAAGCACAAACATACTGTTATCTTCTATAACAAAAAACACTTAACATAATACTATTATATTCAAAGTTTCTTTCCCAAATCTTCTTACAATTTAAACTTATGACAGCTATCTGAACACAAGTTGCACGTTCCACTCTGGCCCTCATTCCTTATTGCTCCGTTCCTGCGGATCAAAACGGAAATTCTAATTTGTACGAGCTGCAACGCGCCATCTCAGGAACATAAGTGCATTTGTAGAAAAACTTTTAGTGGAATGTAAGTTGCTACAGTTTCCTCGGCTGCTAAGTTGTTTTCTAGTTTAAAATTGAATCTAGATTTAAGTGGAAAAGTAATTTTGATTAATTTAGTCATTGCTGGTGGAGGAAATCTTTGCTATCTGTAATTTGATTTAAAGGACCACTCGTGATTCAGACCAGTAGTGCAAATCTAAATGTTGAACGAAAGTGATTTTTTTGAACAGACTATTTTCCGAGATATAATAATAATAAATACATTTTATTGCCAAATAAAATACAATTTTACAATTAGGTACTTTAAATAATAAAGATATTGATAATGAGGCGGCATTATCGCTACAAGCGATTTCTACCAGGCAAGCAATAAAAGCAATCAATTTAGGATTAAATTTACAAAAAGAAAAAACATAAGAGAGAAGAAACAGAAATCTTTGGGCAGAGTATTTAGACGGTAAAACGTTAATCGTATACATTACATAATTGATAGTATGTAATAAATTTTATATTTATTTAATATTTTATTTACGAGATATCCTGTCAATGCCTGAAAATTTGGTTATAAAAGGATATGAAAATCCAAATCTGAAGAGGTAGAGTATATTAAAAACCTGCAGAAAAGATGAGAAAAAAATAAAACACCTAGGATAATGTGTACCAAATTCTGCATCTATTATTAAACAGGATTTTACAGGAAGTTTCTGGGCATAAAAATATACAGTTTATGAAAAAAAACATATAAACTTATACATACTGAATTGAAATAATTTACTCACTGTAGGTACAAATATAGACTTGGTGATAATCAAACTTTGGATGCGGGCGGCGCGGGACCGGGCGACGTGGAGAACTGGAGGAACTTAAGGGAGACCAGTGGCCAGTAGCGTGCGTAGCGTGCGTTGACGATGACAACGAGCGTCAATAAGAATTAGAACTGCAGCCTTGGACCGAAGACCGGGAGGAAAAAAGCCGGCAGAAAAAAAAGTAAATTTCCTCAAAATTGCCCATCATAGATATAATTCGGCAGAAATACAACTCTGCTAAGATATAAATTGTAACTAAATCGAGAATTTCAGTTCGAAAAAAAAAGCTGTTTGTTATTATTCGTTCCTTGAGAGCAGTTACCTTAACTTACATAGAATTTTAACTTCTGTACAAGATCTCGTGTGCTACTTTTAAATGTTTGCAAAACACTTTGCACTACAAACAAACACCGCAGTATTATTGCGTAGTATTTCACATTTACGGCGCCCACGAGTCTCTACGGTATACTTTACTCTATATTTTCAGCAGTCTGTAGACTACACTTATCATTTATAATTAATCAATAACAGCGAACAAAGTTCTTAAGACCATTTTAATTACATTTACCAATTAACTAACAACACAATCCTCTTTTTGCGGCTTTGCAGCTAACTATTCCAAATGCGAAAAATGTTATAATCCTAGAAATAGAATTAAGCTAAATAATGTGACAACGAGACCGCACATACACGGGTAAAGTTAAAACACATCTGGTAAATCCTGCTATATAATAGGATAGAGTTAAAAAAGTTGTCCAAGCAAAACGACAGATTAAAATTCAAATGTTACCTCTCATTACGGGCTATTTTGTTCTGTATTTGTATAGCGGAATAACAATTTTACACCTTATTCCATTTATACTGAGATGTTTCTCATAAATTCGCGAATAAAACTTTTCGTGTTATTTTTGAAAGGCGTCTACATTTTTAATGCGGACTTGTGTGAGTTTTCTTTTATAATGATTATTGTAGCGTGTTAATAAAAAACATATAGGTACTTTGAATTCATTCTTGTGGGAGAATTTGCACGTATTCGCTGACAGGCGCTTGGGTTTATTTGTTTAGTTTAGCATTAAAAATGCTGATATATATAGAGTGTTGCCACGTTTCTTTTCTATTTTTCTGCAGTTTATTTGTGAAGCTTTTAAAGTTTTAAAACGTATTGGAGTTTTTCTGAAATTGTGGCTATAACTTCTTGCGTTTGATTTAAGCTATTTGTTTAGTGGATGGTGTTTTGCTTTAATTTATTGGCTATTTTTCTGTTTTTCTATAAAAAAACTATTAAAATTGAAAGCTTTTAGTGATTAAAATGTAAATTTACGAATTTAGGAAAAGGTTACCAAAATAGGCGTAATGCAATGAGGACAAATGTCGCTTTGTTGTGTTAGGTTTTTATACCAAATTCAATTTCCTTCAGTTGATTGACTTTATCTTTGTACCGTATCAAAACGCTTATGTTCGACGATACGGTGGTAGTTTGTAGAAATTTGCGTTAGAATCTGACACTATAGCAAAAGATACTACAGCAAGCTTCAAGATCGATCATAGGCAATATTCTAAGCATACAATATTTTCAGCTGAATCAACCCAAGGCATTAATCTCAACCGGTAGAGAAGCGACCGTAAATCATCGCTAAATCCGATTAGCAAGTAACTTTCAAGAAACAGATGGCACAATAGGCTGGACCGCAATATTTTATGCTACTCTCAGTAAAAGCTTGACATTCGTAAGGTAACAACCTAAGCGTTAATGTAATAAAAACTGCCAACCCGGCTTAATAGTACATTACTGCAGCCGCCGGCAAGGGAGGCATTGAACAACGTGTGAATATGGGCCAAGGCGAAGCCGAGTCACGGCCAAGGAGTGTATAGAACTTTTCTTAAATAATGCGCGGAAATTAAACTAATTAGTACAATTCAGAATTTTTATTTGAAAATACAATTGTTGAATGTACAATTCGCCATGTTGCATAGGTCCATTTTCAAATGACACGATAAATATGATTTTTCATAGTAATTAATTTGGCCACCAAACACGACGGATATGGATTTTCATACAACTATTGCCAGCCGCTGCTCGAAGAGTACAGCAAGTTCAATTTATCTCGAAAAAGGTTGTCAAAATAATGCTCAAATTTCCAAGCATGTATGAAAAAAATTGTGTTGGAATGTTAATCTTAATCTAGCTGGGACTCCATCAAGTTTCTCTTGGCTAATCATCACATGACCACCTCCACTCATAGGGTGCTTACATGAAGAATTTATAGAAATAAGCGTTGCGCGTTGCCGAGCAGTCCATTGACTACTTGCATAAAGAAGTTTAAACCTGTTTACTTATACTGTTCAATACTTGCTTGATATTGAGAATCATGAGGGTAGTTTTGAATATTGCCGTCCGCTCATCGACTACGCTGGCCGCGCTCTTAGTGATGCTAAGCAGCAATGCCTGAGGCCTCGACGCGTAAGACAGATGCAACCTATGCTCTACTGTTCGTCCTTAAGTGTTCTGCAAATTAAGACAAGTTAACCCTAGTGCTTGCAAATAACTCTTATGTTGTGCTGTGTAGCCTGAAATGTTTCCAGCCAGTGTAGGAGTGTAGAAGACGTTCTTCTATCTCCCAAAATCGGCCCTGCTGAGAATCTGCGGTGCCTGCTTGCTGACTGACTATCCTGTGGCGTTGCTGTGTATGGAGGTGAGTGGATGCTTATTCTTTGCTGTCCTTGTGATTCTCTGCAAGTCCCCATCGACATTGGACAGTGGTCTGCTAAATCGAAGGAAAATCTCGTAGTTGTGTGCTAGGTATATAAACCTATAATCATTTAGGTCTATACCCCACATATACTTACATAGAAATAGTGCAGCTGTGCCGATTATTACTCGATTCCTGTAGAAATGGGTGCTCTTCAATAAGTGGACTGTATATTCTTGAGTAGGTACAGGAATTTATTGGTACAACAACTATTCAATGACGCGTACAGTATATATTCGATAATAAATGTGTAGTTCGTAGATAGTAGGTATTTGTGCGCGAGCGTAGTACGTCGTTCGCGTAGCTTTAGAATAGCGAGACTGCTTGTTCGTTGCTCGGCGGAACTCGGCTGCCCAAGCGGCGGCGGCGGGCGCCAGCGACGGCGGGGCGCGGGCGGGCGGCTCGGTAAGGCGACCGGTTTGAAATCCCGTTACGTGGGTTGCGCCGGCGTCGACGGATCGTTGCTTGAACAATTCCCGATATCATTATTTCGACGGTGATGAGTTTCGGCAATGTTTCTTCACACGGTATAACGTGTGCTTTCTCGATCTCAACTTCACTTATCCTCAAGTGAGATTGAGGTTTTAGTTACGCGGGTTCATTCCGTTTGAAAAAAGAATCTGAATTGATTTTTTTGTCTTTATGTCTAGTGCTGCAGTGACAGTTGACTACATATTTTATAGTGTCGTAAAATGGAATCTTAAAACTTATATTAAACGCTTGCTGGCTCGGAATATTTTACTGGGCAACTTTCGATTGATGTCATAAATATTTATATAAAGACTACATTTTTACTAATCATTTAATTTTGTCTTAACTTTTCGCGATTCATACTATTAAATAAAACACTTTTGAACCGGATTTTAAGTCGCTCGTGACCACGGGGTCTGCAAAAACACCGAAACGTCAAATTTAAAATTTAACTATACGCGATAAATCCGGTTAATAAGTGTTTTATTTAATCATTTAATTTCCAAGTTACTTCCACACCTGATTTGTAGGTAGGTTAAAAGCTCATATTTATTATGTTTTGTACGATTTTGATTCAATTGCTTTGCAATGGAAATACCAAAGACTTGGTCAAATTGGCTAAACGTCATCGCCCCTGCTGGTAATTTTTCTAATCGACAAGAAGTCTTTCGGTTTTTGGTTTCAACCAATTTTTCATAAACCATCACATAAGTTAATGGTGAAAATCTATTGTAGGCAACAATAAATAAGATTAATGGCATAATTTAGTAAAAAGGGTTTTAGGACATGGTTATTTAAATTAAATATTTTTATTTAATTTTCCGTAATATTGCTAAGTTGATCATTGCATATAAGTTCCTCAAAAAAGGGGAAATCTACATCTACTTAAATTAAAATATAAATAAAAACGAGGAAATTTTTCAGGAAATCTGATGAAATTGCTCATTACGTATATTTTAAGCAAAAATTCAAAACCTCGGTTTTGAAAAAAATACGATAAATGCTATAAAAAATTGAGCAGTTATTAACATGTATTCGGTACTTGCATTCATGTACTTTGATATAGCTTTATATAGGGGGCGGGTAGGACTCCCCTTGATATAATGGGGTGAAGCCTTTGGAGTGATAGCTATATTGAAGGATATTGTGCGATCATCATCTTCGTGAACCGAGATACGCATACTGCTGGACAGGGGCCTCCCCCAAGATTCTCCAGCCTCACGCAGCCCTCATCTACCGTTAGATTTTCATTAAAACTTTTTTTAATAAACTTTTTGAATTATGAGTTTTGAACTGTTCCGCGATAATTTTGACTCTACTAGAGATCTATTTATTAACAATGCATTTCCTACATTTGAAGAATTTTATATTTATATACTTTAATAAATCGCACCTTCGGTAAGACAAGGGCACAATTGCACTTTTCATAATTTTACAGGAGAGTCATTTTAAGTTATTTTTTGCAATCAATGTCAAATTTCTCACTGTTTATATTAATTTTCACTCATTTGACTTCTACAGTAACATGCAATGATTATTAAGATATAGATTTATGTCATTTGAGTAGTTTAAAAACTTTACATTTATTTTATTTAAATTATTTCGAATCTTTCTCTCCATACATATTTAAAATTAAGGGCATAAGTATACTAAAAGAGGCTTTGTCCTTCCAGGAATGAAAAAATTAAGACGCGTATTTACCTTAATGACTTTGGCACTCCAGAAGACTATTAAATCAGTCGGGTTCCACGGGCGCAACTGACCAATGCGTACTTGTTGCGCCAGAATTATCAAAAAACCTAATAATTCGACAAGGGCATTTACGTTATCTAGAGTAAATGTAATAAATTAATGGGTGTCTTTGTCTGTCTAGCGATGGTACTTCTATTTATATACCTTTTGGCATATTTAACTCATTTTCACAAAATTTTGAAGTTATTCCCTTGTCTTACCGAAGGTGCGAAATGTTGAATATATAAATATAAAGTTTTATATTTCTTCTGTAATACAATTCCTTACTTAAATTATTGTCAAGGTTCGATTATTGTTAAAGTTAAAATTCGATTAGAGTCACAATGGAACAATCATCGTCACTGACGACCACTTTGGCGATGGGGTAAACCTAACTGCCTCAGACGCCAGTAGTGGTTGCGGGTTCGATTCCCGCACACAACAAGAAAAAAAAATGTCTCGTGTCTGAGTGTTTATCTTTTTATGTATTTATATTCTAGGTTCTCCCCTAGTTCGCTACATGGTATCCCATAACACAAGCTATGCTTACTTTGGGGCCATGTAGTTGGTGTGATTGTCTGGGGATTTTATTTTTTTATTATTTACTTTTTGTACAAAAAAAAATAGAATAAATAAGTAAATATTATGAGAATGAATATTATTAGTGACCTGACTTAACACAATTTTATACCGTTCAGGGTAAATTTATAAACATAAATGATTTCTTTATGTTGAAAGTTTATTGAACATAAAAGTTTAAAGCAACTTAGCCCTTTTACATTTGGGCAGACCCGTGGGAAAGGTTATAGGCTTTATTTAATCAGGAAATTCCTACACAATGAAAGGTTACACGGGTAAAACCACGCGCGTAACATACATTTTAGATTTATTTCCAGAAATGTAAGTAAATTTATTAACAAAACCATTAATGGTTAAAGTTGTATTTAGAAGCCTTAATTGTACTGCATATTAAATGAGAAAATGTAGTAGT
This sequence comes from Stenoptilia bipunctidactyla, assembly GCA_944452665.1. NCBI lineage: Eukaryota > Metazoa > Arthropoda > Insecta > Lepidoptera > Pterophoridae > Stenoptilia > Stenoptilia bipunctidactyla. The sequence goes on from OX101723.1 coordinate 1,312,549, forward strand.
TTATTATGTGTTTTGGTAACGACAAGTTCTTTCAGGCATTACTTAATTCTGTTATACAGGGTCCGCATATCCGTCAATTATATTTTAATAGCAGATTAGGTATGATGAGTGGGTCTGAATTTAGTAAAAAAAAATGCTTTTTTCAATATTTTTCATAAATTAAAATTTCAAAATTGTTCTCTGTGAGTAAAATTTAAGATTAATCTACATTTTATTACTAAACACAAATAGATGGACACGTTTTCATTACTTGTTGTGTAGTCATAAACTACAGATCAAACTTAAATTGTGATCACTTAGAAGAATTTTGGAACTTTAATTTATGAAAAAAAATAATTTCGTAATTATGACCCACTCAACAGTCTTAATCTGCTATTAAAATATTATTGACTATTAAATGGCGACCCTATATAATTTATACGTTGAAAAACGTCTATTTATTAATATAATAGGTGGTGAACACACACATAATATCAGGTTAAACAATAAAACAAATGATTACGGAAAGCCATATTATTTCAATATCTCAAGGTTTGAAATCCTTTGAAACAATAATATCGATCGATTTTAAACGGTAACCTCTTATGTCAAGGGACTTAGTGATTAATTGGAACTTCTACGTGTAGGTACCATTTGTTCTAACGACAAATCTGTAACATTTACCACTCGGTAGCTCCTGGGTATCGTGTCTGCTGACCAGGTGGGAAAAGGTTCTTTAAGTGTGAAGGTTATATTACGTCGTTGTGAGTCTTTCTATTAGAATAAAGAATCCAAAATGTATGATTTCCACATTCTTCCATTGCAACCTCTTGCAAGGTCCGCTTGATTGGATTAGATTAGATAGATAGATAGATATTTATTTTATTCACATCAAACACACATACATATAATTAAGCACAAATACACATGCATAAACAAAATCAAAAAAAAAAAACAAGAAACACAAAATAAAGAAAAGAAAGTAAATATTTTTCAGCGAATAAAACAGTAAATTAAATTGGTTGAGTAGAAATGTATGCTGATGCAAAATGGCGATAACTCAGTTTAAGCAAACCACCGAATTTCAGTTACTGCCAGTGAGGTCTGCGCAGAGGCGCATGTAACTATACCGACGCATAATAGTATTATATGATTATATGTAATTTATTTATTAAATTACGACTATTGTGGTACTTATTTAGTTGATAAATATCGAATTAAATAAGTACCACAATAGTCGTAATTTAGAAAATTTTCTACCCGCATTCAGCTAAATTAATGTAAACCTTCCAGATAAAGCAGGTACCGTTACAGTCGCGAGGTCCTTTTGGTACACTTTTGATAGAGGGAACCGACTAGCTGCTCTAGAGTGGTGGCAGAGTTTGATTGCTTCGATTTCCGAGTCGTCGGCCAGCCCGTAACCCGTAACCCCAATTCCTTAATGCTACGGCAGGCCTCTCCTAGGGAATAAGTGGCTAGGGAAGGAGTGATCAAACACCATACAATTTTATTAGATGGCGGCATGGCCTGGAGATGAACAGATTTTAGTGATCTAACGCGATGTAATTTCACCGCTCCTAGAGCCCTTACGGTTACGGCCATAGTAAAGTTCTTGGGCGGGGCAAACAGGGGTTTCCGCCATTCGTGCTTAAAATCCAACATAATCTGGCCGCTCGCCGACCGGGGATTAGGATTTCATATGGTTAAAAAAAAGCTATTTATCTAAAAATGTGAAGCGCAACACCAAATTACTTCAAAAATAACTTGATAGACCTTATAGAATAGTTTTTATTTTATTTATTTATTAATAAAACAAATATACAATAAAGCTTTTACAAAACAAGCATAACCCTATATGCGAATCATTGCGTTGACACGCGGGGTTATTTTGAAGAAAGGAGATAGTTAATTAGTTTTTTTTTTAAATTAAATAATGTAGTAGATTTTTTATTCAGTTGATTTACCTAATTAGCCAACACACCTTTTATCCTATCACCTACAATTTTATACAATTCAATAAATAGGTAGTTACATATTTACACATCGTCATCTAGCCTTTAGTAACATAGTAGTGTTACGGATACCTATCACACAAAGGACATACATGTTTGCTTATTTTTATTTTATTAAAAAAACAGACCTTTATTTACTCAGACCAATAAAAACAATAATGACTATGTACAGAAATATTTGCATAGCATTGTATAGGGTACATACCCGGTGTGTCGGATTAGCACTATCTGATAGTGCTTGTTTAGGGTCCTATCTTCAATAAAAGAACTTATATCCGATAGAACTGTATATTACTCGAAGATTTCGTAGTAAAAATATGTTAATTTGGACGACGTGCGCTCGCGCAGTTGGTAAGCCAGTGAGTGCCGGACGAGCGAGCGCGGCGATGAGTCGTAGCACGGCGGCAGCCCGCGCCCCGCGCCCGTCCGGAGCCCGAGTGTAGCCGAGAACGGCCGAATGCTTAGACATACTGCCCCGGTTGAAGTAGTCATCGCTTCAAGGTTGTTAGTCTCTAGGTAGAGGGCAGATATTATTGAATCCTCGGCGTATAGTCCCCTTCTTCGTTTTGACTTCGGCGACCCTCACAGCTCCGTCTTGTCCTGGGTAGATCTTGACCACCCGCCCGAGCAGCCATAGGAGTGGTGGAAGAGCCTTGTCCTTCACCAACACGAGCGCGCCCAGTTGGAGATCGCTTGACGCCACAGCCCATTTATGCCGCTGCTGGAGCAGGGAAACATATTCAAGATTAAAACGTTGCCAAAAGTGTTGTTTCAGCAGTTCCACCCGCTTGTAGCGTTCCAGCCGTGTAACGGAAGCATCCGAGATATGCGGATGTGGAACCGATAATAGTGATCGACCAATCAGGAACTGGGATGGTGTAAGGGCTGAAAAGTCAGTAGGGTCATTTGAAAGAGGTGTTAGGGGACGTGAATTTAGTATACTTTCTATTTGCGTTAGTAGAGTATACATTTCTACATATGTTAGATTTGTTAGCTTGAGCAACCTTTTAAGATGGTGTTTTGTAGACCGAATGGCAGCTTCAGCAAGGCCGTTGAAGTGCGGAGAGTAGGGAGGAGAGAAGGTAAATTTAATACCTTCTTGAGCAATGTCGAACTCTATGTTGGATTCCTGTAAAAGTCGGTAAAGTTCATTAAAGGCTCCGACGAAATTAGTGCCATTGTCGGAAAAAATAGATCTCGGCTTTCCGCGACGTGCAACAAATCGATTGAGCGCGGCCATGTAAGCTTCCTTTGTAAGCTCCGTAACAAGCTCGAGATGGACAGCCTTTACTGCAAGGCAGACAAAAACACATAAATAAGATTTCATTAGTTTACAGCCGCGACCTTTGCGGTCGGCTATCAATAGTGGCCCAGCATAGTCAACGCTACAATTTAGAAATGGAAGTTCAAGATGAGTTCTAGAGATCGGTAATTGACCCACAATGGGTTGAATGAACTCAGCTTTCTGCCTGAAACAAATTACACATTTGTTGACAGTAGATTTGGCTAGATTTCTGCCGCCGAGAGGCCTATAATTTAGGCGAATAGAGGCTAAAAGCAGTTGCGGGCCAGCATGGAGAAGTTTTTTATGAGACTGCGAAAACAGTAGTTTTGTTAGATGGTGCTTACTACATAGTAAGATTGGGTGTTTTGTATTGTAGTCATAATTAGTATTTTCAAGCCTGCCACCTACACGAAGCAGATCAAAGGTATCCAAAAACGGTGTAAGTGAGACTAGCCTGTTTTTTGTAGGTAGAGCTTTGCCAGATTTTAGAACGTCAAACTCGATTGGAAACATTTCTATCTGAGCAACATGCAAAATCAGGTTTAAAGATGATTGTAGCTCACTACAAGAAAGTGAAGATTTGATTTTATTTGTTTTATTTTTTAAATTGTAAATGAATCTTTTTATGTAAGCAACTACTCTTTGTAAACGATTTAAATTAGAACTTTTATGAATTATTTGCGATATGATTGAATTAGCGTTAGTTCCGTTATTTAAAGCATGAAAATTACAATCGACTGTTTTATTACATACTACCTCTGGTAGTTCTTGATTTTTGTGAAGTGATTTGGGCCACAAGAATTTATTTAATAAGAGAAATGATGGTCCATTCCACCACAACGAACTGATGCTGATTTGATCAGCCTTCAGGCCTCGAGAAACTAAATCTGCAGGATTTTCCTTGGACGGCACGTAGCTCCATGTACAACCGGACGTAGTTTCTTTTATTTCATTAATGCGATTAGCTACGAATTTTTTAAGTTGACTTATAGGCATGGACAACCAACCAAGAACTATCGAAGAATCGCACCAATAAAAGCAATTAGCTATAGGTAGAGTAATCGATTCTTTTACTTTAGTGCACAGCCTTGATCCTAACAAAGCTCCACAAAGCTCGAGCCGCGGAGTCGTAGTCGGTTTGATTGGTGCTACGCGACTCTTGGAAGTGAGTAGACGAACCGTGACCTGCCCGTTAGCGTTAATAGAACGCACGTATACGCATGCGCCGTAGGCCTTTTCCGATGCGTCTGAAAAAACATGAATTTGATGGCTGATAGATTCGTCACAACAAACCCAGCGTGGTATATTGATGTTATTTAAATGTGGTAGCAACTGAGTGAATAATAACCATGCATCTCGAATAGGATCGGGAACGTCGTCGTCCCAGTCACATTTATTTATCCATAACTGTTGCATCAATATTTTTGCTTCTATAACGCAAGGAGCTACCAGACCTAGAGGATCAAAAATTTGACTTACTATAGAAAGAATGCTTCGTTTTGTTATTCTAAGTGGCTGTGTAATCTGAATAGAAAACGTAAGTGCATCAGATTCGCATAACCAATTTAAACCCAAAGTTTTGGCACTTACATTCATTTGTTTTTCGGAAAAATCTAATGAACTATTATTATTTATAGCTTTGTTGTCACTTAAAATCTGACTTAGTACTTCTTTACTGTTAGACTTCCATTTGCGTAAGTCAAAGTTTGCCTGAGATAAAATTGAAATAACTTCGTTACACATACTAACAGTAGAAGAGATAGAGTTAGAACCGCTCAAATAATCGTCGCAGTAGAAGTCGCGTTTTATTGCAGTTTGAACGTCAACGTTTTGTGATTCATCGGCTAGACTTACTAAACATTTAATTGCTAAGTACGGCGCGGATGCAGTACCGTACGTCACAGTATTTAAGGTGTAATTTTTAAGAGGCTCTGATGAATCAGCTCTATAAACTATTCGTTGTAGTGACCGTTGATCACTATTCAAAAAAACAGCACGGAACATTTTCGCGATGTCTCCTGAAACAACGTATTTATGCTGTCGAAACCGTAATATAATAGACAGGAGATCATCTTGAATTGTGGGACCTACCATCTGAAGATCGTTCAATGAGAGACCTGAGGTAGACTTAGCGGACGCATCAAAAACTGTACGTAATTTAGTAGTGGTACTTGACTCTCGAAACACGCCGTGGTGTGGAAGAAAATAATTGATTCTACCTGTGTGGGCCACTTCGTCGGTGTCTTGCGTCATATGTCCTAAATGTTCATACTCGTTCATGAACTCTACGTACATAGTTTTGAAATTAGGGTCGCGCTGAAATCGTTTTTCTAGAGACAAAAATCTACGTTTTGCTATATCATAAGAACTACCTAGCTTGTCGGGATTAATTTTAAGAGGCATCGATACTACAAAACGCCCTGAAGAATCGCGATAGGTATTGTTACGGAAGTGTTCTTCACAAGAACGCTCCTCAAGTGACATACTATGTTTAGGTAAGATTGCGTCTAACTCCCAAAACTTAGTTAAGTCGTCAACCACATTTGTAGAGGAATGATTACAATAATGTGAATTATTAGTCGAATAGGACCGAGCGTACACACAGCCCGATATTATCCAGCCTAACATAGACTCACATAATATAGGTTGTTTCTGTCCTAGATCTATCCGATTGGTACCTAATACTTCCCAAAATATTTCCGCTCCTACTAAAATATCCACAACGGAAGAAATATTGAAAGCAGGATCGGCCAAACGTAAATTAGAGGGAATAGGTATCTTTTTTATATTGATAGATATCGGTGGAAGACTTTTCGTTATTTCTGGCAGAATTAGACATTCTATTTGCTTTGAATAAGTACCGTTTAAGGATTCGAACCTAAGGTAACAAGACTGTGCACTAGTACTAGTTTGGTTATTAATACCTGTGACCATGGAGCTCGCACCGTGCTTGGACAATCCCAGCTTACCGCAGAGGCTGGCAGTGATGAAATTTGCCGTACTCCCGTTGTCAAGTAGCATGCGCGCTTGATATTTCCTTCCATCGGAGCTTACGACTCTTACCATAGCTGTGGAAAGTAAAACAAGGCTTTGCGTAGTGGGCTGATTGTCATAGGTATTAGAAGATAGAGCGACGTTTTCAGAAGGGCCGGGCATGGGATTTAAAATATTGGTATCAGGTTTATCTAAATGCAAAAGAGTATTATGCTTCGCCTTGCAATATTTACAGTGAGCTAACAATTTACATCGCTTTTGATTGTGACCCAGCCGCAGGCAGTTTAGGCAAACATTAAGCTCAAGAGCCTTTTGATTACGAGATTCTATTGATAGGTTTTTAAAAGAATTACATGAATAGAGAAAATGATTATTTGAACACAAGGGACATTTTAATGAATTTAATTTATTTAATTGCTTATTTTTAAGTTGATTATTACCACTATCTGTCACTATAAAACTTTTTGATTTATTTATATTTTCTGATTTATTAGTCATTTTATTTTCCTCTAAAGTTTCTAGCAAGTCTGCTTTGTCACCTAAAAACTTACAAAATTGATGAAGAGTAGGAGAGTTAGTGAAAGAGTTTCTGTGCTCCTCCCAATTCCTAGCAGTAACGGGATCTAGCTTGGTGCACATCATATAAATTATCAAGGTGTCCCAATATTGAGTAGGTTCGTTTAACATCTGCAAAGCTCGTAAGTTTTTATTAGTAATATCAATTAGTCTACGCAGCGACGTACTCGACTCTGTCTGTATGTGATCGACTTTAAACAAGGCCTGCAAATGGTTATTGACTAACAATCGATTATTATTAAATCGTTCACATAGTAAATTCCATGCTAACTCATAGTTACTACTTTTGAAAACTATATTTTTTATTATTTCCGCAGCTGTACCTTTTAAACTAGCTCTTAAATAGTGGAACTTATTAATTGAATCTATGCTTTCATTTGAATGGATTAACGATAGAAAGGTGTCTCTAAATTCGAGCCAAGACTGATAGCCGCCATCAAAGTAAGGCAGATTAATTTTTGGTAAACGAATAAAATTGTGCTTGTGCCCACCTGATGCTGAATCCTCAGAGCCCGCTACGGAGGGGCTGGCGGATTGACGTCGGCAGCTGTCAAGAAGCTTACGCGCTGCAGCTATCAATGCATGATACCGGTCCTCAAATTGACCCCTTGCTAGGTATGCGTCATCTGGTTTATCCGACAACGACTCGATTTCCATCTGTAATTGATCAAAGTCCTCATATAATTTTTCAAATTTACTAAACCGACTTTCAAGTTCCAAACGTTGAAGTTCAGAAAGTTCAGAGCAAGATTTTAAAACATCTAAATAATTACTAAAATTAGTGAGCTTAGCTTTCATTGCGCTGCGTTTATTGTAAAGTTTGTCAGCCATTGCGATAGAACAAAAATATCGATTAAGATTAAGACAGATAGGTATGAAGTGAAGAAATATCTAATAAATATCTCAACTTATATCTAATTGGTACGTAAAAGGTAGAAAAAGGAAACTATTAAAGCTTAGCACGTACCAGTAGCAAATAAAGTTACACTTGACACTTGGTAAATAATGTATAATAGGTATTGAAAGTTATTAATTTAGGTATGTTTAAAAGATTTTAATTATAAAAGGGAACGGTAAATAAGGAATAATTGGTACGATCTCACGTATATCGGTATCCTTATCCACAATATCACTAGACGACTTCACTTTCTTCAATCCGTAGACTGCGTGGAACCGCTCGTCGAACAAAGGAACACTTTGGGTTCAAGGTCCACTGCAATATACACAGTGGGAGCAAAGCGTGGACTTTATTTCTTGGCTGTTTCTTCAACGAAGGACCATTGTGACCTGCCCGTTAGTTTAGGACCGTTGTTTAGGGTCCTATCTTCAATAAAAGAACTTATATCCGATAGAACTGTATATTACTCGAAGATTTCGTAGTAAAAATATGTTAATTTGGACGACGTGCGCTCGCGCAGTTGGTAAGCCAGTGAGTGCCGGACGAGCGAGCGCGGCGATGAGTCGTAGCACGGCGGCAGCCCGCGCCCCGCGCCCGTCCGGAGCCCGAGTGTAGCCGAGAACGGCCGAATGCTTAGACAGTGCTAATCCGAAGTGATTGTTTTTTTTTTTTTATTTATTGTCAAAATATGACGAGCCCGGATGTCACTTACTGGTAGATTAATCCAGGGCCAGTCCGTTCAAAAAACCTCTTGCAACATTCGGCCGCAAAATCATAGGCATTATTGATTAATTATTAAATAAAAAAAATTAAGAAAAATAAAATTTAGCCTCCTATAATAATGAGAATAGTTTTTGTATTTATTTCTAAACAATTGTAATAATAGGTTGGGGAAAAAGTCTTTTCGCATTATAGTATGTATGAACTTGTAATAAAATTTCTTTGGCTATAGTATTTGTATCTGGTTGGTTTTGGTATCATTAAAAGTTAAAATTTTAAAGAACATAATTCCAAATTCAAATTAGGAAAAAAACAAAATAAAAATTTTGAAAAACCCACGACGCGATGGTTAAAAAGTAATTGAAAAAGAATAAAATAATTTAAAATCCCCCGACTGAAATGATTTATGTGACGAGAGATAATTAACGTGAAAAGCTTTTTTAAAAGTTCACTTGATCTCACACAGAGTCGGTCATATTATGAACATACTATTCGTTTTCATAGCACTTCCCTACGCTACCTTCCTATTCGGTTCTCGAAGATGTAGATGTCGCAACAACATAGGTATTCAACTCCCTATGAACTTTATAAGAAGAGCAAGAAAATCCGTCTGGGGCTGCCATTGAATGAATTCGTTTTGTAGTTTTATATTGAAATTTAAAATATTGATGGCAGCCCTCGACGGATTTTCTTGCTCTTCTTATAAAGTTCATAGGGAGTTGAATACCTATGTTATTGCGACATCTACATCTACGAGAACCAAATAGGTAAGCGTAGGGAAGTGCTATGAAAACGAATAGTATGTTCATAATATGACCGACTCTGTGTGAGATCAAGTGAACTTTTAAAAAAGCTTTTCACGTTAATTATCTCTCGTCACATAAATCATTTCAGTCGGGGGATTTTAAATTATTTTATTCTTTTTCAATTACTTTTTAACCGTCGCGTCGAGGGTTTTTCAAAATTTTTATTTTGTTTTTATTTCAAACTTTTTAAAGAGCATAATATAGGTACCATACATTACATTACACAACACCTCGTTCCTCATCAGCCCTCTAATGTCCCCACTACCGCTGGAAAACCAATGTAGTTTATTTAAATACATAGGTAATATGCAGCGCCCCCTGGCGAGTTGTTACAGTAACACCTATCTAAGAACATGCACAAATCAAACCCAAAGCGATCACTGAAAGCCACTTTTAAATCGGACCAATGGTTTTGCAGAATTAATGGCTGTTATTACAAACAAATGTTTACTGCAGCGCCCCCTGATGAGTTGTTACCGTTAAACCTATTTAAGAAAATTATACCAATGAAATCCAAAGCGATAATTGAAAACGGCATTCAAATCCGACCAATGGTTTGCAAACAAATATTTACTGCAGCGCCCCCTGGTGAGTTCTTACCGTAACACCTATCTAAGAACATGCACCAATCAAATCCAAAGCGATTACTGAAAACCGCATTAAAATCGGACCAGTGGTTCTGGAGATAAATGGTAACATTGGTTTGCACAAACACCCTCCCACCCCAAACGCATATACCGTCTCCGTTCCGTCTGATTGATTTGTGTGATTTTCATTTGTTTTTCGTACTGTCAAGATGAGTGAATCTAATGAAGAAATTCGATACATTTTAAAATTTTACTACAAAAAAGGTAAAAATGCAAAGCAAGCCGCGAAAAAAATTTGCGATGTTTATGGACCTAGTGCAGTGTCTGTGAGAGTAGCACAAATTTGGTATAAGTTTTATCAATCCGGAAATTTTGATGTCAAAGATGCACCTCGCTCTGGTCGCCTTATTACGGATAAAATTGATGCCATTTTTGAAAAAATTGAGCAATATCGACATATTAGTAGTTACGACGTAGCTGAAGAACTGGGAATTAACTACAAAACAGCTTTGTCGCATTTAAAAAAAGCTGGGTACACAAAAAAGCTCTATATTTGGGTACATCACGAGCTCACTGATAGAAACCTAATGAACCGTGTACTCATTTGTGATTCTTTATTACGACGTAATGAAACCGAATTATTTTTGAAGAAGCTGATAACTGGTGATGAAAAGTGGATCACGTACGAAAAGAACGTGCGAAAATGGTCGTGGTCAAAGGCCGGTCAGGCTTCACAGACTGTGGCGAAACCCAAGTTAACTCGCAATAAAGTGATGTTGTGTGTGTGGTGGGATTGGAAGGGCATTATTCATTATGAGCTGTTACTACCAGGCAGGACTATCGATTCTGAACTCTACTGCGAACAACTTATGAGATTAAAACAAGAAGTTGAGAGAAAGCGGCCGGAATTGATCAACAGAAGGGGTGTGGTGTTTCATCATGATAACGCTAGACCTCACACATCTATAGCCACCCAGCAAAAATTAAGAGAGTTTGGCTGGGAGGTGTTAATGCATCCGCCGTATAGTCCTGACCTTGCACCTTCAGATTTCCACCTGTTTCGGTCTCTTCAGAGAGGACTGCCAAATCCACTTGTCGCGGTATTTTGATGAGAGGTCCCAAAATTTTTATAGCAATGGGATCATGTCCCTACCTACAAGATGGCAAAAGGTTATCGAACAAAATGGTACATACATACTTTAGTTAAATGTCAATAAACTATATTAAAAAATGTTTTGAATTTTCATAAAAAATGCGAAGAAACTTTTTCCCCAACCCAATAGAAATGGATATAAATAAATGAAACTCAATCATAAAAGAGACTCAAGCTTGTTTTTACCATTTGCAATATTTTACAAGTACCTACCTACATTGTTATTCCTTCATCTATTTTCAAGCGACTGTAACTCGGTGGAACAATAAAACGAAATTCAAACGATAACCTTTGCAAGAAGAAGCTAAAATAAATATAAAATGAGCGTAAATATAACTAAAGCCTTAGCGAATAATTGAACCCATAACTATTACGGTAAAGAAGAAATAATAGGCCTCTTTGGACCCTCCAATAAAATACAACAGACAAAAATTAACTTTCTTTCGCAAAAACCATTATGCTTTGATACACTCACTCGGGCGGCCTCTTTTTGCTCAATTTTTTGCCCTCATTGAATATTCCGATGGAGAAAGTTTGCCTGAATTCTAAATTGTAAGTTTTTATAAGACTATCGGAGCGTTAATGTTTCTTTAGACGAGTAGTTTAACGTTATTCAATATTCAGAATGGAATCGTAAATCAATATAGACAGACAACGTGTTTTCATTGTTGAACGAAGTTTCCTAATTGACATGAGGAGTGATTGATCAGCCAATCTGTAATCGAAATGTCAATATATAAATTTAGATTTAATTATCATCCTTAGTAACGTGACGAGCCGTTTAGGTTTTGGTGTAGCTGATTGGAGTTAGATAAAATAGTTAAGGAGATATTGAATTAATCTTTCCCTTTTTGTCCATGGGTTGTTTGTGAGCTGACAAAGGAATCCAAGCGTGATACATTATGATTTTACATTATGTCATTTATTTGCTTCGTGATCTTAAATATAGAAATACTTTCTTTTAAAGCAAAAACTTGGAGTTGCTTGTTTCATTCTCAATAAAATAATATATATATTAAAACTTTTGTTTGTCAAAATTCAAAAAGTTTTATTCATCATAAGACCATAAGGCCGCTTAATGACGTCACTATTTTGTACTTCAGCTTTAACAAGGTGTATCGATTAAATAGCTTAGGAAAATGAAGCAGTAAGTTTTTAATACGAGCATAATGTGATTACTTACAATAAGCTATTTTCAAGAGCTCTTATTGCTCTTGCTTGCTCTTGACTGATTCTTTTAAAAGTCCAGCCGTAAACTTTATTAAATAAGATTAAAAGGTGGTCACCTGTAGTTAACAAAAGTGCCAAGTGTTGGCGTAGTGATCTTCAGATACTTTTTTACATTTAAGCAAAAACATACGCTTTCAAGGTATTATGAAAAGTAAAAACTTTGCTTTATTAAATGACGACCACTTTGGCGATGGGGTAACACTGTCTGCCTCAGACGCCAGTGTTGGCACTGAACAAGAAAAAAAAATGATCCGGGTTTGGGCGTTTATCTATTTATGTTTTTTTTTATATTCTAGGTTCCCCCGTTGTTTGCTACATGATATCCCATATCACAAGCTCTGCTTTAATTTTCTTCTGCTCTCATATTAATTTATTTACTTGTAAATTAATTAGTTGCTCAGTCAGTATGAAAATAGAATGTAATAGTAATAAGTTTGTATTAATGAAATCTGTTTCGAAGAAACGTTTTTGTGCCGCTTTTTCTCGTGAGTATTAAAATTTACATACATACATACACAACTTCACGCCTGTATCCCGTATGGGGTAGGCAGAACATCAGAGGTAATAAAACCATCTGATGTCACATTTGACAAATTAGGAGGCATTATAATAGTGAAGAAAATTTATATTTCTTAATATAGAAACGTACCTAAAAGTAGTTTTAACATCGTAGGGATTTTTTGATACACTATACTACATTACTTAAGATATGTAATATCAAAATCAAACAGATTTTTGCATACCCTACCCTATCCCAAAAGCTAGGCTATCGAAGGAAATTTTTGTATTTTTTTTACTAAGGTCCCGAGACAAGCTCGTTCAAACAACGAATTTTTTTACCTGTATTGCAATAATATTTTGCTACTATAGCGGCTAAATGGTTGGAACTAGCCAGGAGTCTTAAAAGCCAAGATAAACTGTTATATTTCTAAACTCTCCTGGGCTGGAATTAAATCCTTTGGAACAGGAAAGATTTCATTTGTTATGTCACAGTAACTAAAAATAACAAAATAGTTGTTTTTTACAACATAAAGTAATTATGTAAATTCCTTCTGTTTCCTTTCAAAATTCTTTGCTGTTTCCACCAACTCAATTTCAAGCAAAAAAATATTCAAACAAAGAATATTATTTTCACATTCTTTTCAGATCACCGTATATTCCACCTATTTTCCTTTACCCTGCTACGTTGTCTCACTTGTCTGCATCCTGTTTTCGTCAGCACAAGCCGCAAACCTGAAGACATCATAAATTATTTCTGATGAACAAAGTAGGCGGTAGCTTTTGTACGGCGGTGAACCGGAAAAACACCTTTTTAGGAAAATACGAGATTCAAAATAGCTCGTGAGTTGAATTCAACGTGTGTATAGAGCCTTAGAGTGTTGTTCGTGGTTGGTGTGGTAGAATGTGGTGTACCTTTATTAAATAGGTTAGGTGTTTAGGAATTTTGTCAACCTTTTTTACAGGTCAACTTAGTGAAGGCTTTTCGTAGTGCAATTGCTTTTTTTTTCTTCAAAAAGTAGGCAATTTTTTCCTTTTTGGATCTCTTTTGGTCATTATTTTACCCGGATAGTATTTTGTGTACTTAACGAGACAGAAATAAGATAAATTGGTACATATTAAGTATAGTAATATTAGATAGAAATATAAAACTTTAACATACACACATCCATGATTGGTGGATAAATTTAATGTTTATCGCACAACCTACCTTCCCCACCAGAATTTGAACCCAGATATAAAATAATAATGAATAATTAAAATAATAATAATAATAAGCCCAAAAATATTTAAAATAGACCAATTGCGAGTTTTTATCCCAAAATCAACATAGTCGGCCAATGAGGAGTTTTTGAATACGAATAAAAAAAACCAAGAATATTTAGATGGAATAGTAGGTATTCAAGGCTTACGTCAAAGACAATTTTAACGAGCGAAGAGATATTCTCAAGTATTTTTTTTTCTTAAATATTCTTTCACAATCTCTGACATACATACATACTTTTACTTTGACATAGATACATCTTTGGCAGTATCATCTAATGTTTACAAATTAAGAAATTCTTTTTTTAAATCTTAAATGAAAACTCCCTACTGAAAGCTAACAGAATTGCTTCAAAAAGTAAAACATTACGATTACATCGAGGGAAGTTTCACGCTCCGTTCACTACATGTACCTTTTTAAAATCACGGCGCTTTGAGCGCTGACTCGTTTTATTGTAGTTACAAAAAGCGAAGCCATAGAACTCTATCCTGTACAAAATGTGCAACAGAAAATAAATAGTGAATATCTTCAGCACTCCGATGATACCGTTGAAGCAAATTAATGATCTAGTTGCTAGCGAGTTTGGATTCGGATGTGATTACATTTTGGTCATTACTTAGTGCGGCATTTGGACGTTGCAACTTTTTTGTAGTAACCAATGTGCTCCAATGTCCCTTACCGAAACGTTATGTAACAAAAAATAAATTATTGGAACTAAAATTTAATGAATTAACGCACGATTTTCAATTATGTGTATTGATTAGTCCGCAATCATGGTGTAGTAACAGCATCAAAATATTGCGCGCGCAAAATAAAGGTCCGGATCGGTAAGAATCCCTTAAATTAGTTGTTTTATTTTTAATATTTAAGCCGGAAGTAAATGTGTCTATACTAAAACCGTTATTCAAATAACTGACTGATAAGACAGTTAGAGTTACGTAAACAAAACAAATAAACATATATTATTCTATTTTTGAAAAAAGCCGTTACGCCAGCCATTACGCATTGATTAATGGACTAAAACGGTGTCCAAAGTTAGTATGCCAATTGGGCGACTCGTTATTTTTATTCAAAAGTTTTATGCGAATAGCGCAAAAATTTAAGTGACATTCGAATCTCAATAAATTTTATATGCCGTTTTATAGATAAAAACTAGTTATAGATAAAAATACTCGATTAAATAAGTCCCGGCTGGGATCCGAACCCAGACCTCCCGCAATCCGGGCGGGTCAGATATAATATCATTATTTGCCAGTACAAGCGTACATACATAAGATGGAAAATATAATGTTGTGTCGATACCATGTATTGCTGCAAGGCAGCGTGCGAACATATAAACATCTAAGCTACCGGGTCCTGGCCGTTGGCCCTCGATATTATTCAGTACTTTTAGTTTTTTCGTTATATTCTAACGTACTTCTATCTAGTACTAATGCTTTGCAGTTTTTTTTTCACTTGAGACATCATTTTCATCAGAGGTTTTTCAGCGCTTTTACGGGCAATAGGCTAACCCCCTGTCATTGTAATAGTCTCTATCCATCATTATAATACCTCCAAATTCGTCAAACGTGACATCAGATGGTTTGATAGCCTCTGGTGGTCTGCCTACCCCATAAGGGATACAGGCGTGAAGTTATGTATGTATGTACTTCATTTGCTTGGTGGTAGGATCCCTTCTGGGTCCGCCTGGCTAGCGACCACCCTTTATATAAAGTCTGCCGCCAAATGTTACCGCTCCGGCGGTAATGTGTTCCGGCAATATTGTATAAAGAGCCAGTTCCTTCCTAAACCCGTGTGCTTTCATCTTCGACCTCATCGTCACTTACCATCAGGTGAGATTGAGGTCAAACGCGGGTTTAGTCACTTATAAAAAAAAAAAAAATTCTTTACAGAAATTCGATAATTCAGTTCAGATGAAACATTGAAAACAAAACGAACTTATTTTTTAAAAGGCTACCTGAATGTTTTTGTCCATAAATATCGTGAGTGTTATGCTTATATTAGTTTTCAAAAGTAATTTTATTGGATTTCATCTCGTTCTATTATATTTCATATTTCAAGTCACAATTTATTTACTTCGTATCTTTAAAGGCGCCGTAACTTAAATAAGTTGTTAACATTAAATAAAATCAGTGTAAAAACACGAAAAAAGCTTCACAATATTTCCTATTAAAATATTAAATACAATTTAAAAATAAAACATTAGCAAATTACACCATTATAATTCCGAAAGACAGGCTCATTTCCATGACGTTTACCGTCAACATCATGAGCTCATGTTTTTCATAAAGTCCTGGCCTTGACAGCTTGAAAGCGGACGCGTCAAAAAAGGGCCAGAAAGGGCCAGAGTTAACACAGATGTTCCATTAGGAGATCGGGTTGCGAAGGTATTTTAGGATGAGTAACCATCGTTTCAGTCAGTGACGCGTTTTCATTTGGAAAAGTCAAAAGCCGTTGGCGTGGTTTGACTTTAAATTCACAGTTAAATATCTGAATGAGAATGTCAATCCACAATTCTTTTTATTTTGAGTTTTAATTTCAGTAATATCTTCAACAGCTACTTGCAAGCGTAGGTAAGTTGTGTATGTAAAAATATTAGACATTCCTTAACTGTTTTCAGACGAAAACCATAGCACCAAATTGCTTAGTGATATGAACTTGATTGTAACTTGATCTCACAAAATCTCACTGATCGTAAACCGAAAAGCCAATCCAATATGTTCGTGTTTCGTGTTTAATAATTTTATAGTAACACTAGCTGTTGCGCGCGGTTTTACCCGCGCAATTTTAAATTCCGCGGGAATTTTGGAATTAAAAGTAGCCTATGTGCTATTCCAGACTGTACACTATCGCTATTTCAAATTTTATCCAAATCCGTTCAACCGTTCTCCCGTGATTGAGGAACAAACATCCATACATCCAAACTTTCACATCTTTACATATTATAAAACAAAGTCCCCCGCCGCGTCTGTCTGTCTGTCGCTCTGTTCGCGATAAGCTCGAAAAGAACGAGACGAAATTACACGCAGTTTCCAACAGGTAGGGTGATCCCTGAGGAAGTTTTTAGTGTATAATAAGTTAAGGTTTTATGCAAACTGACGATTTTACGACGATATTAAATCAACATGTCGGAAAAAATTCCTCGAAAACGCTGCCATAACCTCTTGAGTTACACAAAAATGTATCGTGGGATTGTACCTCTTTAATAGATCTACAAAAAAGTTTGCGAAAGTGTATGTCTATCTTCCAAGAATAACTTACAATAACCATTTTTGACTTTTATCACAATAAAGCTATGGGTTATTTGCGAACCTATTTTTAGCAATACAGAATAAATGCTTATCCAAGTAAATACGTTTAAATTATGATTAATTTCATATCTCCGGTTTTCTAGTATTTTATAATCAATACTTCCGTCTTCGATTTCTGTGATCAATTTTTTCGTCGAAACCCTTTGTTGTTTATCATCAAGTGAAAATGAAGGCGAACACGAATTGGATGAACTTTGTACGTGCGAGTAATAATAGTAGAAGCCACGTGTAAGAGTAGTTGTGTTGGCTCCAATTTTCCTTAAAGGGTATAAGACAATTACAGGAACAAAGGACATCTGAAGTTCAAAGTCATTATTAATGAGTATAGTCAAGGTCAAAGTCAATATATTCCTTATTCCATAGGTACTTTGGTATACAATTGAAATAAGTCACATGAGTTACAATTTGATGAATCTACAAACAGAAGGTCGATTTGTTGTTAAGAAATGGCAGATCTTTTAAACAAACACTTTCCAATATAATTTACATTCAAGAACTGTTATCGTCTATCTTTTGAATAAAAGCCTTTTTTAAGCAGTTTTTTTCAAATAGTGTATTTAAATTCATCAAGAGGTGAATCCGGAATATTTGTGGGAACCTAGTGATAAAACTGTGCACATTGAGCCATAGATAATAATAACAGGGTTAAGCTAATTTTAGTTGGTGTAGACGATTCCTGAGTTAAAAAATAATCATTTAAATCGGTTTGATAGACACCAAAATTATCTTTTTAACCCTTATTCTCGTGGACTTTATGATGTCTACTTACATACATAACATCTCGCCTATCTCTCTTTGGGGTAGGCAGAGACTAAGGAACCCCAACTGCTCCGATTCAGACATACCTCTTTCGCTTCCTTCACGTTCATTACTCGTTTCATATGTGATTGCCGGTTGAAATATCGCCAATTTGATCGGCATACGTTCACCTAGGGCGGCCCCTTCCGACAATGACGCAAAAATAACAATACTTATTTCTTAAAATTTATTTAAACGTAGTATTTATTGAAACGCATTGCTTCCATGCTGGACTGGGAGCGAAAGAAAAACATAGAATGTGCAGCCTGCTTCTCTTCCCGGGAATACTGTAAAAGACAGTTAAGGTACAGAGGTTTTATTGGCGTTTTTGGCGGGCGATAGGCTGACTCCCTGTCACTGCAATAGGCTCTCTCCATCATTATAATACTTTGAAATTTGTCAAACGTGACTTCAGATGGTTTGATGACCTCTGGTGTTCTGCCTACCCCATAAGGGATACAGGCGTGAAGTTATGTATGTATGTATGTATTTATCACTTATTAGATGTCTAGAGGCCTGGATGTTCGAGTTAAAGGATTCAGTGGGCGTTTTCCACTTTATATTCTGCTAAAATAATAAGGTGTGAAAAGCAATATCAATTTGAAATACGCTGAAGTTACACACGAGGCCAGACGAGTTACGTAACAAATAGGGATGTTACTACAAGGTATTGGTAAGTTGTTACAGACTTTACTATTTTTTGTGAGAAAATAATAAAATAGTTTTCACCAAATCACTTGGTGAAAAGTGATGAACTAAAGTGTTGAACCTACGACATTGACTTACTTTTCTAGAATACCACGGAAACAACAGCTGAAATGTTTCTAAGCCAATACTACAGTATAACTCCGAATACCTATTATCTTAACTCACTTTACAGTTTGAATTGTTGTTCACAACTTGCAGCCAAAATTTTAATAGTCTTTTAATACTGGCACTTATCTAGTTCTGTTCCTTATGACAACTGTAAAAGTAGGATAGCTTGGAAAGGCTATGGTGGGGAAATGGTCTTGTGTTCTGGACCATTTCCATCGTCGGAGGGCGCTCGGCTGAGGCTGAGTGCAACCTGCCGGGGCTCACGGGTAATGCAAATGGCGGTACCTTGAGCTCCACTTATGGGGGATGAGATACACCTGGAGGTTTCTAGTGGGTGGGTCATCATCCCCACATACCCCGCCGCTCCTCCTTGGGCGGTCGGGGACGTGATTGCACGTTTTCCTCCAGTCAAAAAAAAGGGTGGCTTGAAAACCGACACTCTACCAATATACAATTTGTGAAACTTGAAATTTCACAGACATTGGTATATTCTGATCCAGACTGGCCCTTACTCCAAAGTGTGATGTTGTATAAATAAATATAGCTTTTAGAATTATATGGTTTAAAAAAAGTTGCAATCTTAAGTTATTCGGTACTAGCTTTAACCCGCAACTTCGTATGCGCTTAACTACCCTTCTCTTGGAAATTTCAGAAACTGTACAACCAGACACCCACTGAAAGAACCTTTATGCCAAGTATCACATGTCATCATGTATTTCCCGTGCCCGAGGGAATTTTGGGATTTTTTTTCGTAGCACAACCAATCACTCTTTGAAGAACCTTCATGCCAAGTATCACATCCGTACACTCAAGGAATAAGATTTTTCATACAAACTAAAAAGTCTAACCACTTCCCGTGGGAATTTCGGGAATTCCTTCCATAATACAAACAGACACTTATTGAGGAACCATTATATCAAGTATCACATCCGTGCACTCAAGGGATGGGATTTTTTCATACAAACTAAAACATCATATATTTCCCATTCCGGTGGGAATTTCGGGAATTCCTTTCATAACACAACCAGACACACATTGAAAAACCTTTACGCCAAGTTTCACATCGGTGCACTCAAGAAATAAGATTTTTCATACAAACTAAAAAGTCCAACCACTTCCCGTGGGAATTTCGGGAATTCCTTCCATAATACAAACAAACACTTATTGAGGAACCTTTATATCAAGTATCAAATCCATGCACTCAAGGGATGGGATTTTTTCATACAAACTAAAACATCATATATTTCCCGTTCCCGTGGGAATTTCGGGAATTCCTTTCATAACACAACCAGACACACATTGAAAAACCTTTACGCCAAGTTTCACATCGGTGCAGTCAAGAAATAAGATTTTTCATTCAAACTAAAAAGTCCAACCACTTCCCGTGGGAATTTCGAGAATTCCTTCCATAATACAAACAAACACTTATTGAGGAACCTTTATATCAAGTATCACATCCGTGCACTCAAGGGATGGGATTTTTTCATACAAACTAAAACATCATATATTTCCCGTTCCCGTGGGAATTTCGGGAATTCCTTTCGCAACACAACCAGACACACATTGAAAAACCTTTACGCCATGTTTCACTTTGGTGCACTCAAGGAATAAGATTTTTCATACAAACTAAAAAGTCCTATATTTCCCGTTCCCGTGGGAATTTCGGGAATTCCTTCCTTAGTGCACCCCTGCATCCCCTAAATAATGTATGTTCCAAATTTCAGCTCTCTAGGCCCAGTAATTACGGCTGTACGTTGTCTGTCAGTCACTCAGTACCTCAGTCACTCAGTCAGTAACGGAACAGTTTTATATATTATTCGGTATTTATGTAACTAAGTATTTACTTACGATTTCATGATGATGCATAGGCTAAGAATGTTTTTGTTTGAAAATTGATTCAATTTAACGCGCTTCAAATGCGATTAGAAATTATTTTGGAGTAAAAAGTACAAAGGTACATACATAAGTTCACGCCTTTATCCCTTATGGGACAGGCAGAACACCAGAGATTATAAGAACATCTGATGCATGACATTTGACTTTTAAGATATTATAAAGATGGAGACTATTGTACTGAGAGGAGATCATCCTATCGCTCACAAAAACGCCAATAAAACCTCTGTTCATTAACTGACTTTTACAGTATGCCCAGGAAGAGAAGCAGCTGGTACATTATATGTTTTTCTTTCGCTCCCAGTCCAGCATGGTAGCAAAAAGTAACGAAAGTAAAAACGCACGAATCTCAAGTAATAATCGTTTTAGCTTCTTATTACCGTATCGACTTCAATGTACAAAGAAATTACTGCTCATGTAAAACATAAGCTCATATTATTTAAAACGAAAACAAGACGCGCCAATTTACGTTAAATTCTTACGTCCCTTCATGGATTTTTATCAAAGAATATCCGCCTCATATTTCCCGACTGGCAGCACTAGCAAAGACCCCTACGTAGCACACATCGTCCCTGTGTCCCTGAGGATAGCAACAACGTGACCAGAAACGAGATCGCGTATCGATTCTCCATCTACCTTGTTTGTAATTAAAAATGCTTTAATTCCTAACCTATAAATTTTCTTGTCACGTAAGAAACGGGTGTTTTACGTTTAAATTATAAATGGAATAGGTTTCTAACTGGAAATGTGATTCGTTTTTTGAAATGTTTTATTTCTTTTCTAAGTATGATTTAAAGAGTTTATACTTTATTTCAATAAAAAAGTTTCGGTTTCAAGCTTTAAAAGATTAAATATTTATTTTGATATTTTAGTGCTTTTCAGATGTTGCAGTAATGTAACATCTATCTTCTCTCTGTAAGAGCTATCTTGTTTGAAGAGTCGTAAAAACTTAGGCTATTCTTTTTGAAAATTTTTGGGTAAAGAGCTTGTGACCTTGCTTTCTTTGCTATTATTTTGTTTAATAATAAAAAAAACTGTTTATTATACACCAACAGCATTAAGATAAAGTAAATAAAAAAGGTACATTATGATTTCATATTGGCACAAAGACAGCACAATATCACACACAATACTGGCAGCGTCAGATTTTTGTGTGATTAACACAATTTTTTATATAGGTACCTTCTCTCGAGTAATGGATTTGATAGAGAATAAAATCAATAAAATATAAAGGATTTTTGGTGTGTTTGTAGCCAAATGAGTGGTGGCTATTTATGCAGCACAGACTTTGTTTCTATACAAGTTCAAACAAACTATTCAAAACAAAACTTTAATTTCAGTTTCAATTAGCTTAAACAAACTTTGAAAACTCTCCTTTGTCATTTGATAACAAAAGAGTATTTAATAGTACGTCACAAGTTACGAAATTACTGAAACACTTTAAGAAGAACTCCAGAAAGTTTGAAGGCTATCTATTATTAACACGAAGGACGTTCCGGAGATTTTAAGATAAAACAAATCAAACTTTTTCCTAAATACTGATTACATATAAAAAATTAAGGAAAAAGAAAAAAAAAAACTGTTTATTGCATTTTATAATTTATTTATACATCATGATAATCAAACAAACATACTATTAAATTAACAACAATGGTACTTTACTTTTGGAACATCAAAAGCCATATACTAATTAGTTACAGATATTACTAATCATACTTTCTGAACTTTTAGATGCATGTTTGCGTGGGAGCGCTAAAGTTTACCTAAATTTTGAACTTCGATAATCCCACAACATTTTGACAACCCGAAAATGATCTTCTGTTCTAATATTCTTTTCATCATACTGAATCATTTATCTCTATAATGCTAGTAGAAATAAACATATATTAAACAACTTTTTGGTTTCCTATATTTTCTCCACATTTCCTTATGTTATTTTACCCTAATTTTCAAAGTCATATACATACATACATACATATTCACAGATTCAGTTTTATTCATAATAATCAAAATAATACACATGAGTTTTGCGTATGTTTCACACTTTTGTTGCATAATTTATGGTTAAAAAGACTGTTGTAATAATATGTTTTTATTATATAAGGGTTACTGTATACTTGTATACAGTTTAGTCGTCAGGGTTTGTCAGAAGCCATCTAGGCGCCCTAAAAATTCTGGCATCCACCACCCAGCACGTAGGCTAGCTTGGTGGATTATGGCCTAAACCTCCTCTTCACCCAGGGGAGAGACTCATGCTCTGCAGTGGGCTCATTACAAAGATTTGTGATGATGATGATGATATAAGGGTTTGATAATTTTGATATTTTTATTGTAATATTAACACATGCACTGTTGCGTTAGGTTGGTCGTTAATGCGATATTTTATGGCGGGTTTCAATATCATTTTTTTGATTTTTTTGAGTTTATTTTTGATAGATATTAGTGGTGAAATGTCACTTTCGTACATTAAGTATGTTGATCTTTCAAGATCATCTCTCATTAACCGTTTACTAACTTTTTGTTTTAAAACTCGTATGCTTCGAAAAATTAATATATTTTTTAAGTTTTTGTTATTTTTTTATACATTCTTAGAACAAAAGACAAATCTCTATAAGTTTGGAGCACATTTTATTGACATATTGAGTACGTAATACAGTAAGTACTTCCGGCCATTTTGGATAACTGTGGAGATTTATGGCAATACCGTCATTTTGTTTTTTCGTTTGTACACCTAAATTACTGATTCAACTTTAAATGTTGTATTTTTGTTTGATTTGTGAATAATTTCCACGATTCTGAAATTTGGCACAGGTTGCGGCCAGAAATGCAACAGAACCTTTGAGAACTTACAGCTCGTAGCTAATGGATTTTGTGAAACGCTATTTTTTTTCTACCAGTTTTGTACCTGTATCGGTTACTCATACCAGTCAGTTGAATATTGAAACCCGCCATTAGATATGAAAGTCTACAAAAATTGTATTTTCACATAAAATCTATGTGAAAAAATTGTATTTTCACATAAAATCTATGGTGCATCAAGAAAAAAAATCCATTATTTTGCTCGGAAAAAATGAATTTTCAGTGAACTATCATTTTGCAAAGTGCACACTTCACTTATTTTTAACTTTGAAACAAAACCGAGTGAGGTGAATATTTTTTTAAAAATATTTTGAAAATTTGTTATAGATTTATATAGATGCATACTACGTCAACTTAAACCAGTATTTTTAAAATATGAAACTATAATTTATATGATTTAAAAACTTAAGTAATTGAAAAAAATCGCTGAACAAAATCACCCGGCCAGGATTCGAAACTGGGATCTCTTGCTTGCCGGACAAGTGCTCTTCCAACTGAGCTACCGGGTCCTGGCGATAGTAATTTCTTTTCAGAAATTGTAAATCTCAGTTAAAGTGAAGTTTTGCAATTTTGGCATATATTATATATTTTTCAGTTATCTAAGAATAATTGAACATTACTACATGCAAAAACTTATGACATTTCAAAAAAAGCCTAATAACTTAAACGAAACACCTAATGGTTTATATGGCTTTTGTGCAGCAAGATATATCGAAACGAGATCAAAGGAACCGCAGAGCTAAAACTACCTTCAAACGGATTTTCTAATTTAAATACAGAACTCTTCAAACCAAAGAAACCCGCTTGCTCGACATTCATTAATATGTAGTGTTGTCACGGATTTTCACGTTACTAAAACAGCATTTTTAATTTCTGCTGTTGTTCAGCACGGTCCAATTAAAAACTGACGAGTAAAACAAGAAAACTTAAGGAAAAACAATAACATTAGTCAAATAAATAGAAAATTCTAGCAATTTCGTATCGACAATCGTTTGTAAAACTGTAAAACCCAAGTACAGTCTAACTAAAGATTTTTGAGCATTCGTCAGCCGATAATTATTGGTAGGGTGTAATAAATGTCTGTTTAATAATATTTTAAAGTTTTTTCCATTTAAAATGCTTAGTTGTTCTTAAATAAATGAAAAAATGTGTTAAATAAAAATCACCCGACCAGGACTCGAACCTGGGACCTCTCGTTTGCCGGACAAGTGCTCTCCCACTGCCTCTCGCCTCGAAATTACTTAACACATTTTTTTTTACGTTATATTGCTAACGTAGCTTCATCTAATGGTATAGCTTTGCAGCTAAGACCACCCGAGACCAATTTCTTTACAGAAATTGTGAATCTCAGTTAAAGTGAAGCTTTGCAATCTATATACTTATAATAAATCTGTAGAGAGGTCAATTCTGTACATGAAATATATTTTCAAAATAACTATCAGGGGTGATTAGCGATCGATACTGATGCCAAAAATGCAATCAGTAAAATTTTTGTCTGTCTGTCTGTCTGTATGTTCCTTATAGAAACAAAAACTACTAGACGGATTTTAACGAAACTTAGTAAAATTATTCTTCATACTCCTGGGCAGGTTATAGTATACTTATTATCACGCTACAATCAATAGGAGCAGAGCAGTGAAGGGAAATGTTGGGAAAACGGGAGAAATTACTTCATTTTTAAGCTTCCGTCGCGTGTGCAGCCTTAATGGTCAAAGCTACATAGAAATCATGTATGACAGAAATATTCTTCATAAAATTATATGAAAAATATCCCACAACAGTATATGTCTATATATTATGGTTGACTCACAATAACACGTGTAAATCCCGATAGCTTAGCAGTTCGGAGCTTTCTGATTAAATTTGTTTACTCTTACGTTTATAATACTCTCACTCATCCCTAATTTAAAAAAATTAACATTATTACCTATTCAATAAAAAAGGAATCATAGAAATCGGTATAGAAACACCAAACTTATACATGAAATACGCTAATAACCCGTCGCGCGTGAATACTGAATTATATAAGGATTATTTTTGCGTAACGGTTGTCGCGCTCGACGCGGCTCGCGGCGGTAGGGTATAAAAAGGCGGGAGGCGAGCGCAAGCTTAATAATTCATTCAATATTTGGCTGTTGATGCGTTCAGAGCGTTCGACTTTATTGACAAACAATAATTGATATTATAAACCGTGCTTATCAGCGCGTCTTTTAGTTTTTAAATAGTTTATTTGAATTTCTTTCGTTGTTATTTTATAAAATAGGTATTAGTTGTTTTGGTAGTGTTTAAATATTCGGTCAAATTCCAAGTTTTGGCTAATTTATGTTCAGTTTTTTTTTTTGTATTTTTAGGTAAAAGCGTAGATACTTTTATTAATTATTGTAGTTATAGGTATTTATTTTTATCCTTATCCTTACTAATATTTTTCTGTTGTAAGTTGTACATATTTCTGGGTATAATTCTATTTGAATATCTCAAATTTTAACAGGTTGCGGTGCAGGAGAAACCGTCTTTATTCCCAGAATTCCCATAATACCAAATAATTTTCCATTCCAATTTAAAAGAACGCAATTCCCAGTATCGGTGTGTTTTGCAATGACAATTAATAAGGCTCAAGGGCAGACTTTTCGTGTTGCTGGAGTAGATCTCGGTGTCAGTTGTTTCTCGCATGGTCAGTTATACGTCGCTCTTTCCTGGGTTAGCAGTTCTAGAAATCTTCATGTTCACGTGCCGGACGGGTCAACTTTCAATACAGTTTATTCGGAAGCTTTGCGCTGAAGTATTTTCGTTCCATAGATACTTAAGCTTCATGTGAAAGTGATCTAAACAATTAATTGTCAAATATTATAAAATCCTTATCCTTACTAATATGAAAGCGTGGATATTTGTCCAGCTTTCACGCAAAATCATGACGAATCATGAGAGGTACTAGAAGTAACATAGGATACTTTTTATCCCGAAATCATCGCGAGCGGAGCCGTGGGCACAGCTAGTCTTTAATAATATTTTAAAGTTTTTGCATTTAAAACCGTACCGCCAGGCCCCGGTAGCTTAGTGGGAGAGCACTCGTCCAGCAAACGAGAGGTCCCAGGTTTGAGTCCTGGTCGGGTGATTTTTATTTCACAATTTTTTTCATTTATTTAAATGTCTGGTTATTTACGAATTAAAAATACATCTGAGTTGCCTTCTACCTGACTTGTTTGCTGCTAAATGTATAGATAAAGGATTAAGAGGGCTCAAAAGAGGGATAAAGGGTCAGAAAGGGGTCCGGCGGAATCCTTTTGTCAAAAGTAGAAGTAACTCATCACTTTTATTTCTTTTTAAAGAAATTAACGAACACCTTTTCGTGATATACCTACTAAAAGAAACACAGTTCCATTATTACTTCGAGCAGTGTTCGCATAATTTTTCCCCACTGGTATCCACACTAAAATACCCTAATCCTAATTGGTTTAGAAATTCGAATGTGAAATGCTAAAACGCTTTACAGATAAGGTATGTTTAGCAAAACAACGCGAAATCGTCGACTGTAAACACCCAAATGCAGAGCACGTGGACCAAAATGGTGGCATCCCAAATACTGTATAAATAGCATGAACAGGACAGTAAATGGAAAACTACAGTAAAATACTTTAAAATGGTAATAACAAAGACCGAGGTGTTATGGGAGGTTTTTTTGTTGGCGATATGATGACCCCCTGTCACTGCAATAGTCTCTCTCCGCTATTATAATGCCTCCAAATTTGTCAAACATATTTTTTATTGTCAAACATTTGTTCTATGTACAAAGTCTCACATACATAAATTACTTCACGCCTGTATCCGTTTGACAAAGAGGCATTTTAATGATGGAGAAAGGCTATTGCAGTGACAGGGGTTAGCCTATCGCCCGCAAAAACGCCAACAAAATCTCCGTCCCCTAACTGACTTTTACAGTATGCCCGGGAAGAGAAGCAGCTGGCACATTTAATGCTCTTTTTTCACTCCAGTGCAGCAGCATCCAGTCACATGTTTAAAAATATTACAAGACAGTTTGACGGGAATTCACGGTCCATGGTGTAGTGGTCTAGACGGTGCTACTCCAATCGTGAGGTCGCAGGTTTGATTCCCGCACGGAACAAGAAAAATGAATGTTCTTTTCAAAGTGATTATCTATTCTTGTATTTTTATTCTAGGCTACCTACCTCCAAGTTCGCTACATTGTATCCCATACCACAAGCTAAGCTTACTTTGGGGCCATATAGTTCGTGTGATTATCTGGGGATTTTTATATAATTATTATATTATTTAAAGATTAATTACGAATATACACGATCCTCAAGATTATTTAAATGTACTTATTCAAGTCTATATGTGTATGACCACGTAATGGAATATTTATACCTATGTTTGTGTATGTAAAATTGCATAGATAAATTGCCAATTTGTTAATCGGTTCTACTGTTTTATCAACCGACTTCCAAAAAAAGAGGAGGTTCTCAATTCGTCTGTATGTTTTTTTTGTGTTTATATTTACACGATATTTCGGACAATTATTAATTGATTTTAAAAATTGTTATTTCATATGATAGAGGATATTTCATAGTTGGTCCCATTTAAATTTCATCGAAATCGGTTGAGTACTTCATTGAAAATTTCAAACTTTTGAAATAATATCTATGATTTCGGAGAATGTTTACGTTGATGACATTCTCAAGTCAGCCAAAGTTTTGACGTAAAGTCGGATTTAATGCTCTGCATTCTTTGATTATGTTTATTATAATCTACATTCATTTAAGAGTGTATATATATTAGATATCAATTATCTTGCCTGTTAAAAGATTTGCCCTAGAATAGGTAAGTTTATGTTTTAATTTATTTTTATTAAGGGTTACCCGGAAGAAGAAATAAGGCTTTCCAAATTGCTGTTTAGTATTCATATTGCTCTGTTTTTTTTTCGACACATTATTCTTTTTTTATTGTTTATTGACCACTTTGGCGATGCAGTAAACCTGTCTGCCTCAGACGCCAGTGGTTGCGGGTTCGATTCCCG
This sequence comes from Stenoptilia bipunctidactyla, assembly GCA_944452665.1. NCBI lineage: Eukaryota > Metazoa > Arthropoda > Insecta > Lepidoptera > Pterophoridae > Stenoptilia > Stenoptilia bipunctidactyla. Next base: position 1,341,260 of record OX101723.1, read on the forward strand.
CACGGAACAAGAAAAAAAAATGTTCCGTGTCTGGGTGTTTATCTATTTCATCATCATCATCATCACAACTCTTTGCAATGAGCCCACTGCAGGGCATGAGTCTCTCCCCTGGGTGAGGAGGAGGTATAGGCCATAATCCACCAAGCTGGCCCAGTTGCTGGGTGGTGGATGCCAGTATTTTCAGGGCGCCAAGATGGCTTCTGACAAACCCTAACGACTACTGTATACAATTATACAGCACCCGGGACCGACTGCTTAACGTGCCCTCCGAAGCACGGAAGTCGTCGTGAGAAATGAATGGTCGGCGGTCACCCATCCAAGTACCGACCGCGCCGAACGTTGCTTAACCTGTGATATCGTATGATACACACAGTAACCACGGCGCCACGACGACTTCAATTATCTATTTATGTATTTTTATTCTAGGTTCCCCTCACTAGATGTTATTCCATAACACGAGCTATGCTTACTTTGGGCCCGTCTAGTTAGGGTGATTGTCTGGGGATTTATTTATTTACATTTTTCTTATTTAAGCAGCGATTAGAAGAAAAAGTTTGTATGATTTTTAAAAGTGCAGGATCCAAATGTTTTTAAATTATACCTTTAAGTAGTTTCCAAGGTGCTTGAATTAAGTTTCCATCCTCAACGATTGTTGCTGAGCTATAGAATTCCTATTTAAGCGGAGGTTCAACAGTTCGGTCGCGTTTCTTTATTGGACATTAGAACTGAGCGTAATTGTGGTGAGAAAAGCCGTTACTATGCGGAGAATAAATTAACTACGTAAATACTCCTATACTGGAGCATACTAGCTATGGATGGAACTTTTTGTTCATTAAATAGGACATATTAAAGCTTGAGAAATTAGTGATAGATTTTTTGTACAGAGTGAGGGCAAGTTCCGACCAAATGCGCCCGTCCGCTCGGCGCACGCTACGCATCCCACCCGCGTCTAAAACGCTTTTTCATTTTGTTTTTTTTTTTTTTTTTATGCAGAGTGACTGGTGATAAATTTTTATTATTGAAGGAGAACACTCTGTACTCGATTCTGATCAAAATTATGTAATTTTTTTTTTATAAGTGACCAAACCCGCGTTTGACCTCAATCTCACCTGATGGTAAGTGACGATGAGGTCGAAGATGAAAGCACACGGGTTTAGGAAGGAACTGGCTCTTTATACAATATTGCCGGAACACATTACCGCCGGAGCGGTAACATTTGGCGGCAGACTTTATATAAAGGGTGGTCGCTAGCCAGGCGGACCCAGAAGAGATCCTACCACCAAGCAATTATGTAATAAAAGAAGGTACTTATTTTGTTTACTAGAATTCTCTAAACAGATATAAAATGTTTTTTCCCGGCACACATAACTCTGTAAGCCGCCGCATCAAAAGTAGTAAGGCGCGCGACGCCACTAAAATAGTATGTCCTCTAGTGTAGTGTAGCCATGCATTGCGTGATGAATTCTTTAACTTTCGATTCAGTTTACTCAGGAAATAATTGATATTCATTTTTTATTTCTTCGTGTATGATTTAAAACTATCACGTCCTCGAATTGCGAAAGTAACCCACCAGACACTCTGTAAACTTAGAGAGTTATTTAACACAACAACTAGATCTCAATACCTACACGTGTGACGCGGGTCGGGCATGGTTCGTGCGTGTGAAGGGCGCGTGACGGGCGTGGGGCGGACGCGGGCGTACTTAGATAATTGCAATTTCAGATCCATTACTCAAACGAAAATCTGTTTGCAAGTATTGAACAACAAAAATCTAAATTTGTCAAAAAGTTACAACATAACGAATTAATAATATTTTAACAGTTCATCTATTTATTTTTCTACTTACTATTTTTAGGAAGTAAATTAATTGTGTCATAAAATATGTCCTTAATTTTCAGGTTGAAATTGCCGTGCAATATTTATCTATTTATCAATTTGTATTTTCATTGTTTGTACGGAAACATGTCATTACAATAAAAATAACACTTTAATCGTCATAAATTCGTCATGAATCTAAAGTGAAAGAACTGAACTGTAATAATTTCCCCCCACACTTTGCTGGGGTCAAAATAGGTCATTCAGCTAATGGAATCCAGCAGACCTCATCTCAGAAACAGTAAAATCTCATTATTATAGTCCACAAACAACGATATCAAAACCTACAGCTATTATTTTCTTTAAAAAAACATGCATGCACTGTACTACAGTGTTTTCTAAATATTGATAACAGTGCATTTGATATGAATGGGTTGAAATAATTGCAAGAAGGTAGATTGGAGGGTAAATAGAATAAAAGATGATGTTTGTTGTAAATTAGCCCTAAAAAGCTTTATTATGCCTGGGTGAGCATTTTGCGAGAGTCAAAGAATCCACCGTAGTTATTAGCAATCCAACCACACGCGCCCACCCTGAGCACGCTACGTGCCGCATCACTAGCCTTGCAATATTATATTGCACATAATTTAAATTAACTTTAGAAACGGGATATTTACCATGTTTTTCATTTATTTTGAGTTCTCGATATTTCGGCACTGTTACAAGCGCCATGATCACGACGGTACTGAAGATGCGGGTAAGCGAGTTTTTATTCACGGGCAAACAAATCTGTCTACCCGCTTTATTTTGCGTTTCGATCTTTGGTTACCACTACTACGAGTATTGTGACTGTTTTCACTTAAAGTTAAAACTAGATTTTGTTTCCGACACGCAAAACTCACAGTATCGACTGGTACATTCTTTTTGTATTGAGATGGACTTTTGCACAGCTGGACCACTGGATTCCATGCAGTAGAAAGATGGAAACCGTCTTCACGGTTGAAATTAGGATATTTGGTAATCTCAATAGCCTCTCTGACCAATCTAGGTATGTAATGTTTATCAGTTGAGATTACCTGAGGCTTATGTAGTTCGATCCAGTTTTGTGTTCCAGCTTCGAGTAGATGTTGTGCTATGGCTGATTTATTCGAGTCATTGTTTTTTACAGCTCTAATGTGCTCCTTTATTCTACAAGCGACTGTACGTAAAAACTTACAGTCGTACTGTACGACTGTAAAAACTTATATTGCACATAATTTGATTCTTATTTCATACTAGCTGTGACCCGCGACTTCGTCCGCGTGGATACCGGTTGTTAGAGTTGGATAAATACTATTATTATATCCTCTTTGAAGTTTAGGTAAACTTACCTTATTCAAAATTTCGTCAAAATCGATTCAGTAGTTAAGCGTTACTGATAGATAAACAGACAGAGTTACTTCAAAAACTGTTACAACAAAGCTGTGATCCGCAGTTTCACCTAGGTGTTTTGTGAAAAAGTATAGGTAGGTAGGTATATTACACAGATGATGCCTGCGACTTCGTCTGTATTGAATTAGTATTTCGATTAGGTTATTTTCTTCTCCAATGTCCTAAGTACTATCTTTAATAACAAAAATAAAAATGAAGAATCTTCGCCCAGATAATATGTATAACTCCTAACCACAAACATAGGTAACTATATTAGGCACCTTGCGTTATAAACAAATCGGGTGCCAAAGTGTCTTAAATTTTACATAATTCATGCAATACCTATCTTCATTAATTATAGCTTATTGTTATTGTAAGTAAAGATATTACTGTAAAGTTTCAGAAGAATACATTCGGCAGTTTTTGCGTGAAAGAGTAGCAAAGATCCATCCATCCAGCCATTATCAGTGTATAATGTGTATCTATCTATACTATTTGGCTACTTTTCATGGTAAGCCAATATAATGTAATTTCTTTTGGTAGTTAACACATCTACGTTACTTTTTATTCTACTTCTAAATCTACGGTTTCTAACTTCCAAGAGTTAGAAATGATCACGAAATAAATAAAACCTTGAGTCCCAATATTTTAAGTTTAACTTTCTTACAATATATCTCTGTATGTACAGAAGGCAGCACATCAAGCGTTACAAATCGGTATTTTTTTTTTACTTGAATCTAAAATCTATGCCCTCGACATTACCTAAGTTTAAATTGTTTGAGGAAATTTGACAGGTCATGTAACGCTTGACCTGCTGCCTTCTGTACCTACCTGTATTAAATCGCGCAAGAAGCTTTATTAATGATTTAGCCCTATCAAAATAGCAAAATTTTCTACTGCATACCAACTATTTTTCAGATTTATTATTTTTAAGCCCGTAGTACTTTTACCAGGAGAATTTCCTTAGAATTCTTATTCCCATGTTTATTTTTAGTGTAGTTCAATTTTTTTTTCTTCTAGCTATCCTAGCGCTTTTACATCTATCTAATCTACTAATGCCACGTTACAATATCAAAAACACTGTTCGTTCGTTGCTTCCACGCTGGACTGCGAGCAACAGTAAATCATAGAATGTACCAGTTGCTTCTCTTCCCGGGCATACCTTAAAAGTCATTTTAGGGATAGAGGTTTTATTGGATAGAGGTTTTATAACGGATAAAGGCGTGAAGTTATATGTATGTATGTTCGTTTATTCTACGAACAGTAGATTTAGCTATCATACACGTTGAATATTGAAGCCTATAAAGCGTTTCAATATTCAACGTCTTTTCAAATTACTACTTACTATTCTTATAACTACCTATCATTCGTTTGTAGTAGCTTTTACTCATGTAAAATATTGAAACCCAGCATTCATTGATTTTGACGACAATTAAGTTATAATTTACTCCTAGAATAACCCTACCGCCTCTGAATAATTGACTAATCCGAGTGAGCACCGCTTGGTGGTAAACTGACTGTCTCGGCTGACTGAAATTTGTCGTCAAATATCACTACTGCCAGCAGTGACGCGTCCCGAAAACATTTTATAAAGAGCCAGTTTTAGAGCCGCAAACGGGTTTATGATAGAACTGGCTTGGCTTCGGTATTCGACCTTGTGGCGGTACGCCACTTATACAAACACACACAGACATTCTCACTTCAAAATTTAGTTATATTTCAGATTAAATATTCATATATTACACATCATACTTTCAATATTTATATTTTATGTATATTTATTAACATTACTTTATTTACTAGATAATTATATATTTTAAGTATGTTTATTTCATACGGACGTTTGGCATGCCGGTCGTCCAAGTGCGCACGCGTCGAACGAGCCGTAGGCTGCGCTCGCGCTGATGAGCCAAACCAGTACGCTGTTAACCTCGTTCGCGATAGCTGTGCTAACCTAAGTTGCTCCGTATTACTAGAACTATAAAAACTGTAATTTCTTTACTCGTTTCATTCTGTTGTGCTGTACATCTTTTAAACTGTGCTTGTGACTTTCTATACTATCCTTCTGAACTTTTCATAACTTTCTTTTCGTGTGCTTTGTGTGTGTGACAATATACTTTGTGAAAATCTTTCGTGTATAATTTCGCCTCTTGTTTGTGCCTAAATTAAACTGCGCGAAACGCCATCTACTGGACAGTGGCCAAACCTTTTGTCACACGCCATCTAGCGAAAGAGTCTTGAAACTTTTGGTGGAACAAGTTCGATCGATTCCTACCAGCGCCACCTATCGGCAGGTAGCCGAACCTGGCCAAGTGTATCGTCCACATAGAACAACCACCTAATCCCCAAACTGGTGACCTTTACTGAATACATTTTCAAGTATAGAAAATATCCAAAATTATCACAATGAGCGATTCAGACACCGCAAAATCCTGCGTGTCGCCTAGCACTGAAGATAGAGTCACAAAACGGAAACTAAAAAGCATGAAGCGCATCTCTACTGGCGAACCATCAAATGACCATTCCTCCAGGATTGGAATTCGTTTACCCCCGTTCTGGCCCGAAGACCCAGAGGTATGGTTCGCCCAGATAGAAGCACTATTCGCGAACGCTGGAGTCACAACTGACGAACAAAAATTCAACTTCGTCGTTGGAAATCTGGACCAGCTGTACATTAAGGAGGTTAAAGATATCCTGCTGTCCCCACCAAGCTCCTGTCGTTACGACAAGCTAAAACAAGAACTGGTGAAGAGATTGACTACCTCGAAACAGCAGAAGGTCAAGCAACTCCTCATGCACGAACAGCTGGGAGATAGAAAACCCTCCCAGTTCTTGCGCCATCTCCGCAACCTGGCAGGTCAGGACGTGCCTGAAGATTTCTTGCAGACCATCTGGGCCAGCAGACTGCCAGAGAGCATACAGACTCTCCTCGCGACTCAGAAGCACAGCACGCTGGAAGCCCTTGCGGAACTTGCTGACCAAGTGCAGGAAATCGCGTCAACCCGACAGCACGTTGCTACAACCTCAGCTTCTGAATCGACGTTTCATACGATGGCCAATGAAATAGCTGAGCTACGAAAAATGGTCAAGGACCTCACCGTCGAGCTGCACCGAAGGCCACGTTCCAGAAACCGACAAGAGAGTCGCAATCGTAGTCGATCGTCGAAACGCTCCGAATCTGCATACCGCAAAAATCCACTTTGCTGGTACCATCAACGCTTCGGAAGTAACGCCACGAAGTGTATCCGACCGTGCGACCACTCGAAGGCGGGAAACGCTCTGGGCAGTCGATAATGGCGACTGACGACTGTCCAAGCATGAACTCCGGTCGCCTTTTCGTCACCGATGCTACCACGAAGACTCAGTTTCTCGTTGACACGGGCAGCGACCTCTGCGTCTTCCCTTTAGCAATGCTTCGGGATCACCGCGCGAAGACCGGATATCAGCTGATGGCAGCCAATGGCAGTGTCATCGATACCTACGGCTACGTCACCTTCAAACTAAACCTCGGACTTCGTAGAGACTTTGAGTGGCGATTTGTTGTTGCAAATGTGACAAAACCTATAATAGGTGTGGACTTTTTAAATTATTATAGTCTTATTGTCGATGTTCGTAATAAGAAATTAATTGATAATGTTACCTCTTTGTCAACTTCTGTTATTTGTACTGTAACTTCGTCAGATACTTTTTCTGTGAAAATTTTGTGTTTGGACAGCGACTCTAGGTACCACGCGGTACTTGCTCAGTATCCTGAGATAACGCGACCATCTGGCACACCACGCGTCCCTACACACAAAACTCAACACCACATCCGCACCACCCCTGGACCCCCAGTTTTTTGTTCTCCCCGCAGGTTAGCTCCGGACAAACTCCAGATCGCGAAACGCGAGTTCGAGATGATGCTGAACCATGGGACTGCACGTCCTTCGGAGAGCCCATGGTCCTCACCCCTTCACCTCACCCCGAAGAAGGATAACGGATGGCGGCCCTGTGGAGATTACAGGAAACTCAACGCTCGCACGATACCGGATATGTATCCGATCCGTCATATCCATGACTTCGCACACAATATTTCTGGTTGTAAATTCTTTTCTACCATAGACCTCGTCAGAGCCTACAATCAGGTACCCGTTTGCGAAGAGGACATACCTAAGACACCCATCACAACCCCGTTTGGCCTGTTCGAGTTCCCTTATATGACTTTTGGTCTCAGGAACGCAGGTCAAACGTTTCAACGGCTGGTTGACGAGATGACACGAGGATTAGACTTCGTATATCCTTATCTGGATGACTTTTTGGTATTCTCCAGGACTCCAGAAGAGCACGAGAACCACCTGCACCAGCTCTTCACCCAGATGAAGAAATACGGAATGCTGGTTAACACTGCCAAGTGTGTTTTTGGTGTCAAGGAGGTATCTTTTCTTGGTTACCGCATTTCAGAAGCAGGAACTAAGCCTCTGGATGCGAAAGTCCAAGCCATTAAAGACTTTCCAGCACCAAAAACGGTTAAGCAGCTGAGAAGGTTTCTGGGCATGCTGAACTTTTATCGCCGATTTATTCCTCGTGCCGCTAAAGTTCAGGCACCCTTAAATGCCTTACTCGCTGGTTCTGTGAAGGGTTCCGAACCCATCAACCTGACCGGAGAATCGCTGACAGCCTTCCAGCTGTCAAAAGAAAGCCTTTGTGATGCAGCAATGCTGGCACACCCAGATGTCCAAGCCAAGTTAGGTCTCGTTACAGACGCATCGGATCTAGCAATGGGAGCCGTACTGCAACAATACAAAGGTGGAGTATGGGAGCCTCTGGCTTTCTTTTCTCGAAAGCTTAGCCCTGCCCAGCAAAAATACTCGCCCTATGACCGAGAGCTGCTGGCCATTTACGAGGGCATAAAGCATTTTCGGCACATGCTGGAGGCGCGCCACTTCACTGTCTATACCGACCACAAGCCGTTGCTTTACGCCTTTAGCGAAAGGAAAAGCAACTGCTCACCGCGTCAGTATAGACACCTGGACTTTGTAGCGCAGTTCACCACAGACATCCAACACATCTCAGGTAAAAACAATGTTGTTGCTGACACACTGTCTCGTGTTGAGGCACTACAAAGCCCAGTAGACATGGAAATGCTCGCCAAATCCCAGGACTCAGACCCAGAACTGCTACATCTTCTTGGTAGTGATACATCACTCCGTCTGAAGAAGATGACAGTTGATGGAAACCAGTCCCAACTTTACTGCGATATAAGCACCGCTTCACCCAGACCTTTTGTAACTACACCATATCGCCGGCAAGTCTTCGAAAGTTTACACAACCTCAGCCACCCCGGCGCTAAAGCAACTGCTTTGCTTGTTGCGCAAAGGTATGTGTGGCCGGGAGTTCGTAAAGACTGCCGCGAATGGTCACAATCTTGTATGGCGTGTCAGCGCTCAAAGGTTTCCCGACACGTTACCTCTCCTGTGGGTACCTTTGCACTACCACGCGCCAGATTCACGCATGTCCACATTGATTTGGTAGGACCACTCCCACCATCACAGGGTTTTAGATACTGTCTGACAGCGGTGGATCGCTTCACTAGGTGGCCTGAAGTGATACCCATCACTGATATCACCGCCGAGACCGTTGGCAAGGCGTTACTATCGGGTTGGATATCCCGTTTCGGCTGTCCGACTGATATTGTAACAGACCGTGGACGCCAATTTGAGTCGGCGCTGTTTCAATACCTGTCGAAAATAGCCGGATTCCATCACCGACGTACAACCGCTTACCATCCAGCTTGTAACGGCCTAGTGGAGCGGTTCCACCGCCAACTAAAATCCGCTATTATGTGCCACGCTGACAGTACTTGGACAGAGTCTCTGCCTTTAGTCCTCCTCGGTATTAGGAGTGCAGTTAAAGAAGATCTCAAAACTTCTTCTGCAGAGCTGCTATATGGCGAGCCGTTGAGACTTCCTGGTCAATACTTCCAACCCAGCGCGAGTGGTACTACGGACATCACCGATTTTACCGCCCGCTTACGCAACTTCGCAGATAAGCTTCGTCCTGCCCCAGCATCTAGACACGCGACAAACAAAATCTTTGTCCATAAGGATCTTCTCACCTCCACCCATGTATTCCTACGAGACGACACGGTGAGAGGTTCTTTACAACCACCTTACAAAGGTCCTTATGAAGTCGTGAAGGCCGGAGGCAAAACATTTAAAATTAAGATTAAAGGTAACGACGTCACGGTTTCCATAGATCGCCTGAAACCGGCGTATATGGTCACTGACACTCCTCTTTTTGATAGCCCCGAGCCAGAGGAATCACTTCCTACCCACTCCGACGTTCGAGTTACCCGTTCCGGTCGTCGTGTTCGATTTCCAGATTTTTATCGCCCGTAACTCGGTCTCTGGAAGGGGGTGATGTGGCGGTACGCCACTTATACAAACACACACAGACATTCTCACTTCAAAATTTAGTTATATTTCAGATTAAATATTCATATATTACACATCATACTTTCAATATTTATATTTTATGTATATTTATTAACATTACTTTATTTACTAGATAATTATATATTTTAAGTATGTTTATTTCATACGGACGTTTGGCATGCCGGTCGTCCAAGTGCGCACGCGTCGAACGAGCCGTAGGCTGCGCTCGCGCTGATGAGCCAAACCAGTACGCTGTTAACCTCGTTCGCGATAGCTGTGCTAACCTAAGTTGCTCCGTATTACTAGAACTATAAAAACTGTAATTTCTTTACTCGTTTCATTCTGTTGTGCTGTACATCTTTTAAACTGTGCTTGTGACTTTCTATACTATCCTTCTGAACTTTTCATAACTTTCTTTTCGTGTGCTTTGTGTGTGTGACAATATACTTTGTGAAAATCTTTCGTGTATAATTTCGCCTCTTGTTTGTGCCTAAATTAAACTGCGCGAAACGCCATCTACTGGACAGTGGCCAAACCTTTTGTCACACGCCATCTAGCGAAAGAGTCTTGAAACTTTTGGTGGAACAAGTTCGATCGATTCCTACCAGCGCCACCTATCGGCAGGTAGCCGAACCTGGCCAAGTGTATCGTCCACATAGAACAACCACCTCATCCCCAAAACCTCATTTATACTTACCATCAGGTGAGAATGAGGTCAAATTCGGACTTATTCACCGATTTGAAAAAAAAACTTAGTATTTTTAATATTTTGGAATAGAAAGTTATAAAATTAAACTCGTGGGTAGTCTGACTCCCAACCATTACAAAAATTTGGTGGTTCATTCAGAGAAATCTTATTTCCAAGTGAAATAATAAAAGTTGGGTAAATATGGTAATAGGCACCCAGAGTTTGGTAGGTATCTCGAACAATTAACAGCGTGAGTGGCCGGCCATGCCAGCGAATCACTCGCTCGCCCGCCCGCGTCTTATCGAACATACCTAACTATTTTATTACGGAGTTATTTTAAAATTATTACAATATCTCTTTGGATCTTGATTGAAATCAAGTGGTGTCAAAGACAATTTTGTTCACAATTAAATATTTATTGTAAACAAAATAAAAAAAAATATAATAAAAAAAAATTACGCGAGCAGGATCGAACCCACGACCTTCGACTCATGGTCGGTCTACGCGCAACTGAGCAATGAGTACTTCTGATCTGTATGCCGAACATCTCCACCATATTCTAGTAAAGTAAGTTTTAGGCATAACTTTTAAAAATCTATTACTCGTACAATTTTTTTAGATCCTAGATTTTTTTTATGTCTGCAGAATCTGCTCATCATCCTGGACAACTTTTGTTAAGGCATCATATCTATATTTCTTACGGTTTTGATGATCCCTTAAGGGTTCTGCATCAGGTGTTCCAGTAACCGAAATAAAATATACCCTATATGTTGCCCCGGCTTCACAGCTATACATAAAAAAAAGGTTCATTCAAATCCGTCCAGTGGTTCCAGAGATTAGCGTGTGCAAACAGACAAACTTACAAACAAACAGACAATTTTTTTTTTTGAGATTCTTGCTCTTTTTTCATTTCTTTATAACCCTAGATAATTTTTTTTGTAAAAATATTAAATGTGCAGACACGTTTTTTTTACTGTTTTATTATATGTATTGATAACTATTTTATTACGGAGTTATTTTAAAATTATTACGATATCTCTTTGGATCTTGATTGAAATCAAGTGGTGTCAAAGACAATTTTGTTCACAATTACATATTTATTGTAAACAAAATGAAAAAAAATATAATAAAAAAAAATTACGCGAGCAGGATCGAACCCACGACCTTCGACTCATGGTCAGTCTACGCGCAACTGAGCAATGAGTACTTCTGATCTGTATGCCGAACATCTCCACCATATTCTAGTAAAGTAAGTTTTAGGCATAACTTTTAAAAATCTATTACTCGTACAATTTTTTTAGATCCTAGATTTTTTTTATGTCTGCAGAATCTGCTCATCATCCTGGACAACTTTTGTTAAGGCATCATATCTATATTTCTTACGGTTTTGATGATCCCTTAAGGGTTCTGCATCAGGTGTTCCAGTAACCGAAATAAAATATACCCTATAAGTTGCCCCGGCTTCACAGCTATACATCAAAAAAAGGTTCATTCAAATCCGTCCAGTGGTTCCAGAGATTAGCGTGTGCAAACAGACAAACTTACAAACAAACAGACAAATTTTTTTTTTCAGATTCTTGCTCTTTTTTCATTTCTTTATAACCCTAGATAATTTTTTTTGTAAAAATATTAAATGTACAGACACGTTTTTTTTACTGTTTTATTATATGTATTGATGTTAAGGCATCATATCTATATTTCTTACGGTTTTGATGATCCCTTAAGGGTTCTGCATCAGGTGTTCCAGTAACCGAAATAAAATATACCCTATATGTTGCCCCGGCTTCACAGCTATACATAAAAAAAAGGTTCATTCAAATCCGTCCAGTGGTTCCAGAGATTAGCGTGTGCAAACAGACAAACTTACAAACAAACAGACAATTTTTTTTTTGAGATTCTTGCTCTTTTTTCATTTCTTTATAACCCTAGATAATTTTTTTTGTAAAAATATTAAATGTGCAGACACGTTTTTTTTACTGTTTTATTATATGTATTGATAACTATTTTATTACGGAGTTATTTTAAAATTATTACGATATCTCTTTGGATCTTGATTGAAATCAAGTGGTGTCAAAGACAATTTTGTTCACAATTACATATTTATTGTAAACAAAATGAAAAAAAATATAATAAAAAAAAATTACGCGAGCAGGATCGAACCCACGACCTTCGACTCATGGTCAGTCTACGCGCAACTGAGCAATGAGTACTTCTGATCTGTATGCCGAACATCTCCACCATATTCTAGTAAAGTAAGTTTTAGGCATAACTTTTAAAAATCTATTACTCGTACAATTTTTTTAGATCCTAGATTTTTTTTATGTCTGCAGAATCTGCTCATCATCCTGGACAACTTTTGTTAAGGCATCATATCTATATTTCTTACGGTTTTGATGATCCCTTAAGGGTTCTGCATCAGGTGTTCCAGTAACCGAAATAAAATATACCCTATAAGTTGCCCCGGCTTCACAGCTATACATCAAAAAAAGGTTCATTCAAATCCGTCCAGTGGTTCCAGAGATTAGCGTGTGCAAACAGACAAACTTACAAACAAACAGACAAATTTTTTTTTTCAGATTCTTGCTCTTTTTTCATTTCTTTATAACCCTAGATAATTTTTTTTGTAAAAATATTAAATGTACAGACACGTTTTTTTTACTGTTTTATTATATGTATTGATAACATGTCATGATCATACTACATATTGATTTTCATTCAGCCCTAAATTTTCATTCTTGTTTTTGGATCACCGAAATCTCAGATTTTTTTATTTTGGATGTAATCTCATCAAATCATATTATCACTTAAAACACCTAAAATTTTTTATAAAATGTAAGAAAGAAATATTTTAAACTGATATTATCACAGTTTTTCCGCGAACCTTTACGACTACAAGCATTTTCAGAAAAATAAACCTTTTATGGTCCAAAAAAGTTTTTTTTTTTTATATAGGTGACTAAACCCGCGTTTGGCCTCAGTCTCACTTGATGGTAAGTGACGATGAGGTCAAAGATGAAAGCACACGGGTTTAGGGAGGAACTGGTTCTTTATACAATATTGCCGGAACACATTACCGCCGGAGCGGTAACATTTGGCGGCAGACTTTATATAGATGGTGGTCGCTAGCCAGGCGGTCCCAGAAGAGATCCTTCCACCAAGCTAAGAAAAGTGTGGAATTTATCGTTATACATTTATTATTCATTGGTCATTTTATACTTGTAAATAAAGTAATAAATAAATAAAATCCCCAGACAATCATACCAACTACATGGCCCCAAAGTAAGCATACCATGTAGCGAACTAGGGGGAACCTAGAGTATAACTACATAAATAGATAAACACCCAGACACGGAATTTTGTTTTTCTTATTCCGTGCGGGAATCGAACCCGCAACCACTGGAGTCTGAGGCAGACAGGTTTACCCCCCCGCTAAATTTCGTCAATCTTGTATCGGCCTAGCATTGCTTCACTTTTGTAATCAAATAATAAGCAATAAGAGCTGTTATGGCCTGACGACGGTTTGCTAGTTAATTACTTAATATTAAAACACTTGTTATATTATAGTGTAATATATTATATCGACATGTCTCAAGAAAGAACTAAGCGGGAATAAGCAGGTCCTTCAGATTATTATTTGTATTTAATATTTTCCATTCGACCGAAACATATGAAACATGTATTCAATTGCTACTCGTATTAACGTTGCTATATGTCAAGAAGAGTTTTAATCAGGTTTTAATTTGATAATCAAGCTATAGTTGTCACTCAAAACAGACAAGCTTCTAATAACTTCCTGAAGTACAGTGCCAAATTGGTACTACACAAAATTAACCAACTTGCCAAAACTTCAAAGGTTAGTTACTGTTTCCATTTGACATTCAAATGCACCCGTCAAGTGTAAACTCAAAGCTTGAACGCGGTTTAAACCGGTTTAATACCCCTTTCCACTCGATTGAACCCAAACTCAGTGTTTTGTTAAACGTAACTAACTCGGATTTAGTTTTAGAGGGATGAAAAACTTTTTCGAAACGTCAATTTAACAGAACGCACGTTAACGCTCTGTCACGCTGCAATTAAAACAGAAATATTTTATTTGCTGGCGGGGTTTTGTAGTTCTATTTTCGTGAATTGCATGAGGAGACAATTCAGTGCGTTAAATGGCTTTTGAACTAAATTGGTCACAGTTTTATATGGTTTTGTAGTTAGGATTTGAAGTTGGACAAAAGAATGCTGTTGAAAAAGATTATGAAGAGGAATATTGTCGTAAATTGTCTTTTATGGATTTAACGGGCTGCCAGTTTCGTAAGGTCCAATTAAAGTAACATAAAAAAGTAAATTTAAAATCCTCAGTCAGACCTCCTCAGACCCGAAACTTGAAATTAAAAATCCTTTGTATTGATTTTCGAATAATGAGTCACAGTCACATTGTTGTGGTAAAATTTGAAGCAAAAGGATCCAAAAAGTATACAAGGAGACATTTTCATTTTAACTATATTAAAATTAGAAATAAAGTAAGTGAAATATATCCATCGCGTAGCAAAAAATGGCAGTTACCCTTACTTTTCTGAACTAAATAAAGACCTCAGACCGATTTCCAAAGCAGATAATCTACATTTGAAAAGCTGCAAATTTCTTAACATAATAATAGGTTTTAATGGTTTGGTAAAATTTCATAGTGCCACATTTCATAATTGCAAGCTAACGCAATTAGTGCTCAGTTGCTGGCTCAGGCTAGAGTAAAGCGTAACGAAAGAAAGAGGTGGGGCTATAGTGTTATATAAACTGTATTTTTAAAAAAACATAGAAGTGTAAAAGTTTTTATTTAATTAATCTTAAATTTTTCTTCCATTTTTCTTACATCTTCTTCTAGCATCTTTCATTCTCCATCATTCTTCGTGATCGCAGGAAGTGCTTCTTCTAGCACTTCCTGCGATCACGCTATGTATGATTGAACTGGTTCAGAATAAAGGTAAGCAATCCAGATTTCAGAATGGATTGCTTTTTAATTTGTATCTTATAATGATAATAAAGTAAAAGGAAGCAACAAATTCAATTTTATTTGATAAGTGCACTCCTGATTAATTACTTTTAATGATAGAATGGTCGAAGACCACCTGTTAAATTGTATTTTATACCAGGTGGGCTTTAGTCTTCACATCTAGTGCTACTAGACAGATTTATTTTTATTTTTATAGAATTAACTGTAAAATATGAACCATGTATTCCTAACTGGTTGCCAACAATAAAAATAACATGAAATGTTGCAATGATGCAAAGGTTAGTTAGGTTAGAGATTAACTCTCCGCGGATATTTATTTTATTTTTTATTTTATTTTATTTGGGACGTCGACAGCTTACATTATAATAATAGATTTTACAATAAGTATACACTGAGCCACTTGAAGACCACCGCAACTAGGTTACTAAATAACAAAAACGAGAAAAAAAAACAAATTAAAGAAAAGAAAAATCCATATTCTGCTAGGTAGCCATTTAGGCGAGCCTCACTTAAATAGTTTATTTGTTAATACTTTTTTCAATAGTACAGGTGTGGTATCAAATAAGTCAATGTCATCGTCGTGGTGGGTGTTAAATGTCGATATTAGAGTAATCAATGTCTTCAATAATCATCGTCATGTATAGGTAAGCCAATTGCCAAACATCATTATGATGAATCCTGAATTACTGTTGAGTCTGCATGACGATAGTTACGATAAACAACTGAGTTCTATATCAAGATAGACGAAAAGACAATTAATTTCAATTAATAATTCCGTTAAAAGGACTAAGCTATGTGAAGCGTATTTGAATACATAGGTACCTTTTTCCTCCTAATTCTAAAAAGATTTATCAGCGCTCCAAATAGATTAGAAACATTCTAACGAAGGTTAGAATAGGCCGTGTAATTACTAACATCAGGGCTATAGTGTCCCAGGGTTGCTACCGCATCTTGTTCATGAGCGGTGGTAATTACTCATTATCAATTAATCAATATCTTTGTTTGGTTCCTGTACAGGGCCGTGGAGCTATTAGCCGCGCAGAGTTGGCGTAAATTAGTCCTTCCACCCAAGAGTGTCGTAAAAGGCAAATAATGACGACCACTTTGGCGATGGGTAAACCTATCTGCCTCAGACACCAGTGGTTACGGGTTCGATTCCCGCACGGAACAAGAATCAAAAATAAAAAATCTTCCGTGTCTGGGTGTTTATCTATTTATGTATTCTAGGTTCCCCCCTAGTTCGCTACATGGTATCCCATAACACAAGCTATCCTTACTTTGGGGCCATGTAAATGGTATGATTGTCTGGGGATTTAAAAAAAAATAGAAGTGGCCCCCGCTTGATGATAGGATCTCGTCAGCTAGTGGCCAATCTTCACACAAAATCTGTCCAGAGCTGATATGTTTATCTAGAAATATTTAATGAAGAGCTAGTTTCTGACTAAACCTGTGTTCTGTTATCATCCACCTCATCTTCATTTCCCATTAGGTTGACAAACACGTATGCAGAAATCGACAAAAAATGTTGAAAAAAAAACTAAAGTTTGCCTCTCAATGCAACCACACCTCAAAAATACAAACGGAATCTAATTAGAATATCAAACGACCGGCAAGATGTCTTTCTTAACGCATTAACGTTGTTTTAATAACAGATATTTATTTTACATTTGCCAAAATGTAAATATTCCTTGACGTTTTAAGTAAACTGTGTAAACAGGATCATTGTTGGAAGCTATGATCTTTAATTCCGAACTTCGAAATTTGAATATTCTAAGTTTATTTAACGTTAGATTGGATTTTAAATTGTGAGTTTTAAGGTTATTTTTTTACTGGGCACTGGTTATTTTTTTCAAGCTCGTCAAGGCCAAACGATTACTGTTTGCGGATTTCAATATTCCCAAGTCTGTCCAAGACAGTAGTAACTTCTTTTATAAGTTCTTTTCTTTTATATTTGGCTTCGGCTTACCGAGTGTAAGCCGAAGCCAAACACTCGGTCACTATGGCGCAGTGGTCGAGTGTTTGGCTTCGGCGTGAGATGTCCTGGGTTCTTGTGCCAGCCTAGATCTAGAAAACTGATTTTTCTAAACCAGAAAAGGTGTAGGGTGTAGGGTGCCCCCCCCAGTTCTTCTGTTAGGATTTCATGAAACAAGCTTTTATGAAAGCTAACTTTGGGGCAAAATGGTTGGTGTGTCAGTTTGGGTAATTCACTTATACGATACCGATATTCGATATCAGATCTGTCACCTAATAATTAATTAATTAAATACTTAATTAACCATAGCATTGTATTAAACTAACAAGTTTTCAGCTCTGCTATTTTCAGGACCAACTTTGTTTATTTGCCTATTTGTAGGAGTCAAATAATTGTTTTAATAAATTGTGGTTAAACCTTAACATTACATAATTTTATCTAACAATGGTGAATAAAACTTGCTATAGTAAGTAGAAATATACAAGGGATTTTTGTCATCAGTAAAGTTTTAATTTTATATTATTTGATACAATATAAATATGCTTGTATATACACAAATAGTCGCTGTTGATGAACACCTAACGTACGATACTGCGACGCGGTATTTTTAACCGAATTCAAAAAAAGGAGGTTCTCAGTTCGACCTGTAAGTATGTATGTATGTTTGTTCATAATTTTCTCGCGTTTGGCTGAACCGATTTGGATGCAGTTTTCAGATAAACATTTGTCATGTGTAGGAAAAGGTTTAAGTATTAAATAAAACACTTTTTTACCGGATTTATCGCGTATATTTACATTTTAAATTTTGACTCGACGTTTCGGTGTCTTTGCAGACCCCGTGGTCACGAGCGATCTATATATACGCGATAAATCCGGTTAAAAAGTGTTTTATTTAATAGTATGAATCGCGAAAACTTAAGACAATATTAGGTTTAAGTATATTAACCAACTTAAAAAAGTAAGGTTCTAAATTTATCTGTTTATTTTGTATCAGAGATGAGCTGAATGTTCGGCCGAACATTCGTATTTTGTACATTCGACATATTTTGTATTCAGCCGAATGTTTGATTGATTTGCCGAATAATTTCGGTAACCTCTCAGTTTTTCAAAGCTTTACCGGCGCAATTTCGGATTAAAAGTAGCCAACTTACAAAAAGGCATTTAACCTTTATGTTAAATTATGTTTGTCAACGATTATCTTGCTTTTGGTTGAACCGATGTTGATACGGTTTTTAATTGGATATTTGTCCCATTTAGTAGAACCTTTTGGTATTTTTAGTGACTTCAAAAAGGAAGGTATCAGTTTGATCCATATTTATGTACGTTTTTTCGCAATTACCTCACGTTTAGGTGAATTGGTTTTGATACAGTTTTTTCTGTTTTATTTTTACTTACTTTTAATTTTGGGCTAGCTTTTAGATTTTTCATAGTAAGTTAGTTATATTTGTAGATATTCGTGATAGATTTTTTAATGATAAGTTTTGGATAAGTTCTTAGCTGACCGTTCGCAAGAAGATTTTTTTTAGCACATCTCTCTTCATTTGTTAGTTTCTGCAGCACGAGCAGCATGCTGGCGATACCTAGACCAGACGATCTCTTGCTGCGTCAAGTCGTCGTTTTTTTCGATTGGATTTTATCCCTCTTCTTTTCTTTCTTAAAGCGTCCATCTCCCTAGTTTTCTACCTAGGCCTGCAGGCAAAATGTGTAATAGAAGGTAGGTCAAAGTCATGGTGTAACAGTACCAAAACATTACATTACCAGAAGTAGTAGTTAGTTACTCATACCAGAACTAGCCCAAAACTTATCACTAAAAAACTATCACTAATATCTATAAATATAGAACCTAACTAACTATGAAAAAAATAATAACTAGCCCAAAACCAAAACTTTAGACTAAAAAGTATGAAATCAAAAATAAATATAAAAAGTCATAAGACCTAAACCAAAATGAATAGTTATTTCTTTTTTTTAAAAGTGAACCGCCTTAAAAAAACCGACTATAAATGTGTAAATAATTTTTATAAACGCCATCCTATTCCTGTTTCTATTTCATCCATATTACTACCCCGTATAGTAAATGAGTTGAAATAACCTATATCACGTTTCATAACCTTAAAATTCCACTCTAGACAACACTCTAATATTTCTTTTACATCTTGTAAGCCAGCAATCCAAGCTGAATCTAAATAGCTAGAAATGGCATTCAGCACATCAGACTTTAAATAAAAAAAATAGTAAATGCTATTGTTTCCATTTAGTCGGGTTTAAAATTAAATGAAATAAATATTGCAGAGTTCTGTCTGGAGATCTTTGGGTGAGGCCTATGTCCAGCAGTATACGTCTCCTGGTTGAACGATGATGATAAAACACAGAACAATTACGGGCAGTTTCCTACTACAGTTGTCGGTTTTTTTTATGCCACTGCATCAGGAGTTCTTGCTTTCGTAATAGTGATGAACTTATGCTTCACTCTTAACTATTCGGTTAAAAATATTATGCAGATTTTCACTCGTCCAAAAATTTCTTGCAGCACTAAATCAGCACATTTTTCTGAGGTCTCAAGTACATTCATAGCATCTTCATCATTTCAGATATTCACGACGAATTGTTTGAATGGTACAGAAGGCAGCAGATCAAGCATTACATTACCTGTCGAATTTCCCAAACCAATTTTAACTATTTGTTGAGGGCAGTTCAGATTGAAGCAAATTTTTTTGACATATTTTTAAAGCTAGATGTGCTGCCTTCTGTGCCAACGGATAGCTGAGTCTTTACTGCTATTTTTGGAATCTTCTTTTGAAGTGCCACTATACGTGGATCATCTTCAATACTCTCTTTACTTCTGTTAAATGCAAAAGAGTACACACAAGAGGACAAAATGAGCGGTATAATTTTGGTTAACTGTCACCATTTATTTCGGGAGTCACAGATTTTTATTTGTTTTTGCAGGAATTTTATTACAGCGTAATGCAAAGTTTTCAATTTCGATTATAGATGCTTTGGTGCGTTTTATATCTTGAATAGGTGACAGGAAAGTGAAATTTTATAATCACATTCGAAGTGTGTCTTTAAAGTAATGAGTTAATTTAATTATCAATCACTCCGATGCCAAAAATACATTTAAGCCCTACGTAGGTCTTCCATGAAGTTTTAATTAGATATCCTTATTTTCATATTGAACAAAGTACCTATCAGCTTTTTTAAATATACATTTACTCTTTTTTTTTTGACAAAATTCATTAATTTCCGACAACACAAGAACCTTATAAAGGTTTCATAATGACAAGGTCACATACAATTAAGCGGAAAAACAAAATACCATTAAACGAATTACAGGGGACTCCACAAAGGCCGCTGAGCCTGCATACGGACCCGCAGATTAAAGACTTTTACAAATGACGCAAGTTGTAATACACGTGGATGTAGCCTTTAAATTACGTAGCTGTTGAATATTAACTGAGAGTAAAGTGACGTTTCTTATAGAAGATTTTTGCAGTTTAGGGTCCATTGTAAATAGATCTGCGATCTTAGATAAATTAATTTTCTAAGAGGCCACTCATCCAAATAATATTGTCTTAAGTTTTCGCGATTCATAATTTAAATAAAACTATTTTCATCCAGATAATTCGCACATAATTTATATTAAAAATTTATCTCGGAGTTTCGGTGTCTTTGCAAACCAGCTACGTAGATGTCAGAAAAAATGATGATCCAAATGTTTAGTACATACATACATACATAACTTCACGCCTGTATCCCGTATGGGGTAGGCAGAACACCAGAGGTGATAAAACCATCTGATGTCACGTTTGACAAAGTTGGAGGCATTATAATAGTGGAGAGAGATAATTTGCAGTGACAAGGGGTTTATCGCCCACAAAAAAGCCTCCCATAATACCTCGGTCCCTTAACTGACTTTTACAGTATGCCCGGAAAGAGAAGCAGCTGGTACATTCTATGTTTCTCTTTCGCTCCCAATCCAGCATGGAAGCAGCATGTTTAGTAACAAAACCAAATTATAGCATCTTTATTAAAAATAAATTTCAACTGCGTCGGATCGACTTACATCCCTTGCCGTTATATTATATCCGTACCACACATGAATAAGCATCTTGTGAAACGACCACCGCTTGTTACTACGGCCCATTTAGAGTTTGCCTGACTAGCGGCCTCCTTCATATTAAGTCAAATATGTATAACTGTTGCCTGGTAGAAATCGCTTAAACAATTGGACCAGTCGGTCGGGTATCAGGGCAAGATAGATAGAAACCAGCCAACGATTCGGGCAGTATCGAGC
This sequence comes from Stenoptilia bipunctidactyla, assembly GCA_944452665.1. Lineage (NCBI taxonomy): Eukaryota > Metazoa > Arthropoda > Insecta > Lepidoptera > Pterophoridae > Stenoptilia > Stenoptilia bipunctidactyla. The sequence goes on from OX101723.1 coordinate 1,362,854, forward strand.
AACACTGCTTTTTGCATACGTGCTGGAAGCGAACCACCGCCGAATCCAAGCCTTTCAAGGTGTCTGACCAGTGTGGCTGTTGTCAAACCGTTTGCGGATATTACAACCAGGATGATTTCAGTGGACATAACTTCCCACATTTCGGTCACCTCGAGTGCACTTGCGGAGCAGTTATAATAATAATTATTATAAATATTATAACTGCACCCTCGGAGATATATTCTGGAAAAGTTACAAATAGATGGTGATGATGATGATGAAAGTTATATGGGGAGCCAGTTCCTTCAAAAACCCATGTATTGGCTTTCATCTTTGCCCTCGTCTTCACCTAACATCAGGATTAACATCGTAATAACCTTTCATTAAACACAGACTAGTACTGCTCTAAAAGGTACGTAAAAATACGTAACAATAAAAATGTACTTTAATTATATATTTTGATGTTATATCCATGCTATAATATTAACAAATCCAGTATGTTTGTTCGTGGAAGGGTGGAATCTATGAAAATATTCATTCGATTTTAGCAGTTATTTCATCAATGCATTGAATGAAATTCTAGAATGTAAACAAGTAGGCTATAGTTATCATATTAACTAAAATACCTTTTCGTGGTAATCGAATCTTCAATGAAGTTCGGCGAAAAACGGTCGAATAAGCCTTTCTTAAAAAGTCCTAATTCCGGTAAAACATACTTTGCGGCAAAAACGTTGCTTCTTCACTCACTGAGATACACGATGTATTCTTACAAGAACCGGACGAAAAATATTTAAAAAAGCTCTTAGAATTAGTGAATAAAATGGACATGAATAACTTTATTTACATGAAAAATAAAAATTTAAATAATTATTAAATGATCTTCGATGATCGCTTAACTATTAAACACTTTCAAATAACTAATCAGAGTTATTAATGTCGAAAATTACATTAAAATTGAAGCTAGCTTCAGAAGTGTATAGGATCATTGTTAAAAGTAAAAATCAATCAATATATATAAAACTGTTCCGTTACTGACTGAGGTACTGAGGTACTGAGTGACTGAGTGACTGACAGACAACGTACAGCCGTAACTACTGGGCGTAGAGAGCTGAAATTTGGAACATACATTCCTTAGGAGATGTGGGGGTGCACCAAGGAAGGAATTCTCGAAATTCCCACGGGAACGGGAAATATAAAACTTTTTAGTTTGTATGAAAAATCTTATTCCTTGAGTGCATGGATGTGATACTTGATATAAAGGTTCCTCAATAAGTGTCTGTTTGTATTATGGAAGGAATTCCCAAAATTCCCACGGGAAGGGGTTTGACTTTTTAGTTTGTATGAAAAATCTTATCCCTTGAGTGTACGGATGTGATACTTGGCATGAAGGTTCTTCAAAGAGTGACTGGTTGTGCTACGAAAAAAATTCCCAAAATTCCCACGGGCACGGGAAATATATGATTTTTAGTTTGTATGAAAAAACCTTATTCCTTGAGTGCATGGGTGTGATACTTGGTATAAAGGTTCTTTCAGTGGGTGTCTGGTTGTATTGTTTCTGAAATTTCCACGAGAAGGGTAGTTAAGTGCATACGAAGTTGCGGGATAAAGCTAGTAATTATATAAATAAATATAGAAATATTTATAGCAACGAAATGTTGTTGTTTTCGGACAGAATTAAAAACCTAGCGCTCAAATTCTAAAAAAGGATATTCTGGTACTGTTAGTAGCAAACGTTAGTGGTTTTAAATGAGCCGAGTCTTTTGACAAGGCTATTATATTAAGTAGTATATTTAAAGTAGAAAGTGTTTAAATTCCGTGAAACTACCCTACTGAATTCTACTTTAATAACTGCTTACAATCAAATGTTGGGCAACAAGAAATCTTTGTAATGAAATTCAGAAATGATGGCACAACGTAACCTTAAAAATACTCCTCCGAAAATAATAATATTTGGATTGTAATTGAAAGAAGTAAATGGGAATAAATAAGTTGTATCCAAACACAAAAGAACTATTACGTTTTATAAAGTCACGCTATGTCGGAACAACTACTTCTATTTCAATTTTAATTTTCAATAACAGTTATTTTAAACATTTCAAAAACTGAAGTGCTATATAATAACAATAAACTCGTTTTAAAATCAAACAAGTTCGCTAACTTCGCTTAGTCAACAACATCTTGTAAAGTTATAACTTATTCACAGTTGTACTCCGGCCTGGCGCACGGGATTCTATTGACAAAGGTACGTTTCAGAGAGAAAATATGTGGTAACTTTTGATCAAACTTTGAGCCAAATTTAAAGTGGCTGCGACATACCGACGTGGGAATGTTTGATAGAGGCGGCTACGTTTGCTACTCATGTTTGATCAAAGAGAGCAGATTCCGATTGATTTTTCAGATTAATCATTTGTTTTATTGATATTGACTCTGGTGGTATTCACCATGGTTATCGGGTCATTTGTAGCATCGAGCTACGAGTAGGTATTTATTTATTTATTTATTTAACTTTATTCAGGAAACAAACAGTCATTATAGGTACTTATAGTTAAAATATATAATTTATACAGAGACCAGTGAAGTTTCCATACCAAAAATTATAAATTTAAACGAAAAACACGGTCACACAATACATTAGTAGGTACAATAATGAAATTAAAATAAATAACTATACATGGAGATGCAAAAAGAGTTCTTTTTTTAATTTTGGGAGAGAGAGATGAAAGATGTCGATATTATTATAAATCTTATTAAATTGGGTACAAGATCTGTTAATGAAAGAGTTAGCGGCATAATTAGTTCGGGAAAGAGACGAGACAAAAGTTGGTTTGTGACGAGAATTTATTCGGGGACAAGCAAAATTTATATAACTTAATAAATATGGAGACTTGATTATATTATTCATAATTTTGAAAAGAAAAACTATATCTCGTATAGACCGCCTTTCGGAGAGAGAGCAAAGTAAAATTTCCTCATTTTTAATGTTGTAAAAGTTAGTCTTAAATTTTAGATATTTAATAAATTTATTTTGGATACTTTCTATCTTTTTTATATATATTTTATATTAAGGATTCCACACTACAGTTGCGTATTCTAATATAGATCTTACGAATGCATTATAGAGCAAAATTAATGTTTGAAATTGTTTAAACTCTTTACCGACTCTGAGTATAAAACCTAACATTTTGTAGGCTTTTTCGGTCATATAAAAGATGTGAGTGTCAAAAACCAGTTTGCTATCCAAATACACCCCCAGGTCTCTCACCAAGGACACTCTTGTAATTATTTCACCTTTGAAATTGTACTCGTTGTGAAAGTTCTTTTTTTTCTTTGAGTAAGTAATGACATTGCATTTTTTAATGTTAAGGTGTAAAAGATTTTGATCGCAGTACACACATAATTGGTCCAAATCACTTTGTAAATCTAAACAATCGTTTGGAGATTTTATGATTTTAAATATTTTATTGTCATCAGCGTAAAGCAAAAACTGTGAATTCTTGAAGACTGAAGCAATGTCATTTATATATATATATTAAATAAAAGTGGTCCGAGGTGATCAAGGTATCAAAGAGTTCACGGTTTATACAGTCTCTGACGTGTCAAACTACTTTTTGTTAAGTATATGAATATAAAGATGATATTGTCATTGAAATCTAAACTATTGGTGCAGACTTGATTTAATTTCTTCGGAACGATATCGGAATTTTAAGTTCAAGTGGATGATACGTGTAGTCTATTGAGTTACTTGAGAGGGTGAAATATTAAAATCCTTGCTGCGGTTTCTTTTATGATTTGATTGTAAATGATTTGGAATTAACCTAAAATGAGCTGTTATTTGCACTATATGTTATTTAATACATTTCATGAGTTGTCAAAATTCTGACAGATCAGCTATTGTAATGGTCTTTTTTTTTAATTATAATTACTCATTTATTTTACTTTGATTTTATCTTTTAAGAGCTGAAGCATGGGGTATGAAGCATGGGAAATTACTTTTAATTTATTTACAAATTTAAAAATATTTTTGTGACATTTCATAAATTATGGTAAAACATAGCCCTTTCGCGTACGTAAAATGCTCATGTCTGCAGGAATAAATGAGATCAAGAGTTTTAACATAACATACAGAAATAAAATGTCATAATAAATATTTTTATCATTATTACTGAGTTTAATTTGGTCATGAAATACTTTCTCTAGTTTACGTATTCGTGAAAATTAGAAGGCTTTTACCATTATGATCTGCATTCTTCTAATATTATAATTGTGAAAGAGAGGACGAATAAAGGTAGTCTACAAATTAAATATAGCTTAGGGCCCGTATTTTAATGTTACCTTATCTCAAATTGATCCAGGATTGAAGATAAGAACGACATAAGTGTATTTCAATATAGAATTAAAGTTAAGCGGCGAATAAAGTCCACCTTAACTAGTCTTAATCTAAGTGGAGGATTTTGTCGCTTAAGTTCCGATCTGAGATTGGCGCGAGGCTACCTCGAAAAAAATTTGCTTTATGGTAGTTTATTTTTGACCCGCAAAAATCAACATGCTATAGTAGGTAATGAAATAATGGCTATTTGCTAGTTCAATAATTATTTTCTTACGTAAGTACGCGAATTAATAGGAACCAAGCCAAAATGAAAAAAGAACACTTACAAGCCCTTATAGCTGAAAGTGAATCAAGAAAACGCTAGTACTATGATTTGCAAAATCAATTATTAGAATTAGAATTAGCAAAGAAACAGAAAGAGGATTCACTTAAGGAAAATTAGGCTTTTACTATTATAATAGTAGCTAGCGTTTTCTTGATTCGTTTTCTTACTTGTAAAAATATTTAAATTTAATAAATAAAACACAATGTAAATTCATATAATTTATTTAATTACCCTTTGCTACAGATTATTAAAATAATGAATGTATGGCACAACATGTGGCAAGACATTCTGGCCGCCTCTATAAAATGGATCTACTGGCACACTGCTAGTCTCCAAGATGGCCTGTTCAATCGCTGGAAAATTGACAGGCGGATCACCATTATTCATCTCTACTGCAATATAGCACAAGCTACACATATATGCTGCACTTTTGTAAGAGCTAAACGAATACCAAGTGCTAATATAGGGAACCTTCTCTTCAGAACACCAAATGTCCTTTCAATGAGATTTCTAAGTCATTGAATTCTCCCCTTTCTAATCTCTTTTTCACCAGTCTATTTTGAAATATTCTTGAGTCATGTGCTGATCCGGGCCAACGAGCAACAATAATATCTTGAATGATCAAATCAGCTGTACATATGGCTTGAATATTTAGTGAAAAAAATTGTTTTCGGCACCGAAAAGTCTCAGCCTGTGCACCTTCACCTAGCTACAGTGTTAAAAAATATCAATTTTCAATGTCAACCAATGACAGCAAAAATCATAGACAAATGGCTTATTCTGTTTATTATGTTGCAATATTGCGATTTATCCTAGATTAGTTAAGGCGAGGAAGATCCGGATTGAAATACGCTTCTGTCTTTCAAAAGTGAGACTTAGCTTAAATGTAGGACTTAACTTAAGCAATAAGATAAGGAAGCATTGAAATACCGGCCCTTAGTCGTTTAAACTCTTCTTGCGCGATTTAGTCGACGTACAGCGACTTCTTTCGAATAAAAGCAAACAAAAATTTTGTATATTAGGAATGTGAAAGTTTGGATGGATAGATGTATGCATGTCTGGATGTTTGTTACTCTATCACGGCAAAACGGCTCAATGGATTTAAATGAAATTTGGCATCGTGATAGTTTCCAGTCTGGAATAGCGAATAGGCTACTTTTTATCTCGATATTCTTGCGGGATTTGAAATGGCGCGGGCAAAGCCGCGTGAAACAGCTTTTATCAAATAAAAGTTGTTAGCTGGTTCTATAAATATCACTACATCTAGACCTTTACGAGTACCAATACATTAGTTGTAGCCTTTGTCCATACGTCTAAAAATAAATTAAACTTTTATATGAACATCAGTCAAAAATGGAATATCCAGGCACAATGGAGTCACGTTGAATATTTGACGACGACGGTCCCAGAAAGGGACTTTCCTTTCGACCTTTTCATATCCCGCAAACAAGTCACATACAATCACGAGTTCATAATCCTGAGGTATTCAAAGTCAGGGGTATGCATACCAGGAAATGCTTGTATGCTAACATTCTTAAAATATTGCAAGGATCTATTTAATACAATATACATATTAAAGCCACTTTTTATTAGGAACAGTGGTTATTTTCTAGGAATTTTGCCTGAGGCATGAAAAATTCTTTCGCATCCAAACATCGACTGGACGTTATAGGGATTTACTCTCTATTATTAATTATATAAACTTGTTTTATAATATTTTCTTAAGTTTTCGCGATTCATACTATTAAACAAAACACTTTTTAACCGGATTTATCGTATTTAATTACATTTTAAAACAAGGCATTTTGGTGTCTTTGCAGACCCCGTGGACATGAGGGACGTGGACACCAAAACCTCGAGTTTAATTTAAAATGTAATTAAACGCGCTAAATCTGGTTTAAAAAGCATTTTTTTACCTTTTTTTTATATTTTCTAGTTGACCCAGCAACCTATGTATGGATCTACAGTTAAACTTAAAGTTAAAGATTGTAATGTCGAATCGAACACTCATAATAACTTTATCATATAATGTGCTTCTAAAAGATTAATGTGTAGCATAAAAACTTTTATTAACTATTTATTATTTATAAACTAAAACCTTCATTTGTTTTAATAGGTTTTAACTACAAGCACTTAAAAATATTTATTTTAATATATTATAGTACCTACTCAAAAATTTATAATCAAATGCGGTTTGCGCAAAAATTTTCAAACAATCATTTATCAGCACAAAATACTTTTTTTTTTCACTTTATTACAGTTTACAATAATTATTTAGCTATTTATCTGTATAGTATACACGGTTATATTGTTGTATGGAAATAATACATTAAGGGAAATTTACTGTCATTTTATGTGGTTAAGTCTTTCAGTTTCCTTCCTCTATAGACGGAGGGTTTGTTTCATGTTTGATTTACCATATTTGACTATCCGTTAAGGGAACGAAAATGATATTTGGTTAAATGTCCACATTAGAGGTCTAAGCAAATTTAATCCATGTTTGAGTAACTTATTTTTAGATATACGCGCAATTTTGGTTATTTACACATAAAAAAAAACAATGTACGTTATTTCAAACATATTTTTGACTAAAATAATAAAAAAAATCACAAAAAAGAACGCTGATAATACTATTATGGCATTTTTGTTACAAGATATGCCCAATTTAATTAAATCTGAAATTTTATCATTATGTTGGCTGTCCAGTTCCTGTTTCATAAAGTGAGTGGAATAGTGTGACCAAAACTAATCCACTCGCAGAAGAAACTGACAAAACGAACGAACGCTTGGCCGTGTCCTAATAGACACCTATCTGTTACTACCTCCGAAGACATACACAAAAGTAGCTTATTAAATCTGGTCTATATTAACGTCCCGTGACACCAAAACCGAAAAAAGGATGGGATTTTGTGCCTGCATTCTTAACTTATAAAATTCAAACTTTGAATATTTTGTAGTATACTGGACTGGGAAAAGAAAAACAATAGAATGTGCCAGCTGCTTCTCTTCCCGGGCATACTGTCAAAGTCAGTTATGGGACGGGGGCTTAATTGGAGGTTTTTTTTTGTGTGTCTATCCATCATTCAATAGTCTCTATACGTACACACATACTTAACGTCACGCCTGTAGCCCTTATGGGGTAGGTAGAACACCAGAGGTTATAAGACCATCTGACGTCACGTTTGACAAATGTTGAGGTATTATAAAGATGGAGAGGGACTATTATAGTGATAGGGGGTCAGCCTATCGCCCACAAAAACGCCTTTAAAACCTCTGTCCCTTAACTGACTTTTACAGTATGCCCGGGAAGAAAAGCAGCTGGCACATTCTATGTTTTTCTTTCGCTCCCCCTCCAGCATCATGGAAGCAATAGTCTCTCTTCATCTTTAATGCCTTCAAATTTGTCAAACGTAACAGCATATGTTTTTTATAACCTCTGGTATTCTGCTTACCCCATAAGGGATACAGGCGTGAAGTTATTATTTGACTTCAATTATCTCTATCTCGTACTGTTATTTGCCTTAAATGGAGATTTGAGCTCCTTCAGATTTCATGACTAAATAACGACTTAAGATTGACGAAGTAGATACCTAATTTGGGGTAGTTTGTTGATTAATTCTTAGCTCCAATTAAAACCGTGAATAAGTTAATTTGTAATAGCGAGTTTCAACACCAATTTATATCCAGTATTCTACCGGAACACAATATCGTATAATAATAGCAGAAAGTTACATGTAAACAACTTCTAAACAACGTATGATTACAAACTTTCCTACATTCAACTTCTTTGACTTGGTACAGATTCCCACAATACACACAACCACTTAAAAAGATCATGAAGCAAATTTTCCCTAAACTCTGTTGTTCTCTTTACCGGTTCTTTGAATTGGTTGTTGATTCAGAAATTAACGTTCGTAACATGTTGATATTTTGTGTTGACTAATTTTAAGTAACTTTTGATATTGGAAATTTTTGTTTTTATAGTATCCTTGCGGTAATTAATTAAAAGTTTTGCTTGTAATAATTGGTGTACATTTTTGCTTTAAAGAACTTGTTGATATAGTGAACTGTTAACGAGAAAGTTGATGAAAATGAATACCTAGATGTAAATTTTTTGTGAAGGTAAAATAAAATAAAATATATTAATAGTAGATGTTTTTCTGTATAAAATCGCACTGCTGCTGGGGCAAAACTTGGTAAACATCGAACCGGTAAACGAAGACGGAGCGTAGTCACGTCATGAATTAGTCTCTTTGTTTAACAAGACTATCTTTTGGTTTTGTAAATAAATTTCCTATAGAATACGTTTTTGAAAGTCTTATGCCTTTGAAAAAGTAGTTATACAGGGTTTCCCGCAAACCCTTTACCTAATTACTTCACGTTATACCCTAATACAAAAAAAAATTCGAAATTTATTGCTTTCATACAAAAATTAAAAAATAAATTTAGTTTTTTTCTTTTTTTATATGTTTTCTGTAATCCTCATGGATACTAGAATACATCCGTAAAGGTATTATATAGGGTTTGCGGGACACCCTAAATAAAAGACGATTTAAATGTGGAGTTAGGGGTGGTCTTAGTGTGCGTCCATACTGCGAGCCTAAGGCGGTGGCGACGGCGGGCGCGAAATATCAAACATATGAAACCATACTGTAGTGTCCACACATGGTCCACACTGCAGTGACTTAGGCGGAAGCCTAGCGCGACCGGACTGAGCGAGTCAGCGTGCTTAAGTTTCAAACGTTAAAGCAACAAGCGACCCAATGCACGGTTGGCGGGGGTAGCAAACCAGTTTGTTAGTAACTGAAAAATAAATAAAAAGTTATTACAAAAACTAAGAAACCCTACTGCTAAATACAGAAAGTTTCATTTAAAAAGTACAACAAAGCAATATTACTATAAGAGCATTTAAATATGTAATATTTGTAAAAAAACTTACGGCGGGAGGCGAGGACAAGCTTCAAGCACAAATATGACATTGTTATAAACTTAGGAATGTTTAATTAGCAAAGAGTTACAAAATATACAGTTCAATACTTTCTGTGCTATAAGTTTTTTTACAAATATTATTTAAAAGTTAGAAGATCTTATAGTAATAATAATTGTTTTGTACTTTTTTTTAAACTTACTGTATTAATCAGTAAGGTTTTTTAGTTTTTGTTATAATTTTTTTTATTTCCCGCTTTTTATTTCAGTAGGTACTATTATTTGTGTGACCAGAAACCTTAAAAACCATAAAAATGGTGATACCCAATTTGATTATAAGTGTATGTACGACGATAAAGCCTCAGACATGGTATAGTTTCATTCAAGTAAACTATTCAAATATTGCTTCCTCATGCAAAATTTGGACCCCGTTGAATAATCCTTATTCAAGATTCAGAAAATTAAATTATATTAAGAGTTATATAATTTTTTATCAGGATTTTGTTAAATAAGCTATAAAGGATATTAAAAAATGCAGTTGCCGGTTACCTACATTGCAGTTTCCTACGCTATACCCAGAAAAATAGTGCACAAAATGTAAAAACCTATGAAACAAGAGCCCAGGAAATGAAAATAATACTTTATAATACTTATTATGAATGCCTTTCAAGCCGATGAATAGTTCTTACCTAAAACTTCCATCAGTGTTCAATTACAATTTTTTTGGTTTTTCATTGAAAATGTTAAATTTAAAGTATACATATGTATATATATATATTTAGAACAAACGGGTTATAAGCTTTCATTTTCTACAAATCATTTCATTTTTGATACAAATCTTTTGATACCTCATTTATTCAAATCCATCAATTCCTTTAGTAGAAATCAGGGAACAAGAAACAGACATACATACGTACGCGTTGAGTACATAACCCTCCTTTGCGTGCCGCAGTTCGGTAAAAAGGTACTTTTGCAAAAGTTTGTACCTATCTTATGAGTTTAGCAGATATTTTACTTAAAATGTAGTCAAATATTGACACGGATATTCGAGTGAATTAAAAAAAAAATGGGTTACTACGTCTCAATTCTTCATACAAATTATCAAATTCTTTAAATTTTTTTTTCAATTACGAATAAAGAAATACCAAGTCATCGTCCATTGCTTTCAACACCTGTATAAGTCTGCCCTACACATACCAAAATTCTATTACTACTAGCGCTACGCGCCGGGCACTACTGGAACTTTTTGTATTTTTTTCTGCGTTCGATATCGATATACCTATAGTACCAGGCAGCGTATTTAGAGTATAGTATTCAACCAATCAAATTTTTGCACTATTATTACATTTACATTTGCTTATTTTTCTGTGTGTTTTTTTGTCGCTGAATTCTTTTGTTAGTGTTTTCTACAAAGTAAGTTGAGTAGAGTGTTCACTCCTCGCGTTTTTACGATCTCAAATCAAAGATTTTACTTTTGTGAAGTGATATTTTTACATAGGATGCTGACTTTCTAGTGAGATAGTGAGTTAAGAAAAGGAATTGCATTGATTTTGATTGACTGGTGCAAGGAGGTGAACAATATGTGTGGCAAAAGCATTGAGTTTGACGGAAACGACCCGAACAAATCTATGGCCTATAATTATTATATCAAACAGAAAAAATAAATAATTGTCTGAGATGCATATATTTTTATTACTGCCAACTCGCATATCATCATGCTTTGTGCAGTTTATTTCAACTTATTAGTATTGCGCAGTTTGCACAATAGTAATAACTGGTACTACGAATTTCTGAAAATTTGAAAGTGGCGGTACGGCCGGGCTGCATTCTAGGGTTGTTTTGGTCAAAAAAGTTCCTAGAGTGGATACTGTGTGGCGCTAAAGTGCAAAAACCGCGAGACGGTCATCTATACTTTAGTACTTATATTCATATGTGAGCTCGCGCGTCACCGTGGCCAGCGCCCGCCCGCCACAGGCCGCCTCACATCCAGTTCGGCCGCACACTTAGGGGCACAGCTTGTAAAAAACTATACTATATACAATTAGGTATAGGTAATAAACAATACTGAACAACAATAGCATTCTAAAACATTAGAAATAAAGGAATTTAACTGTACTTTACTATAAAAATACTATCTTCTTACACTACAAACTATATTCCCAGTGAACTCCTGCCAAAGCCCCTAACAGTCTATCCACAGTATATCATGCCCCGACCCCAGTTTCCGTAACTAATAAAAAAACTTCACTCACTGGGTTTTACTGCTGTTTTAGGTTCGCGGCCATTATGACCGTATTATTATGGAAATTTATTTCGGTTAAGCCCTCTATAGTTTAAATGGCCTAAGTCACCTGTAAAAAGTGTAATAAATTTGAATAAGAACCTCTTATTTAGAGTTACTATTTTTTTAAGAGTTTGCTTATGAGTTTAGTTCTACAAGTGCAATTAAGAACAATACGCTTCAGGATATAAATACAGTTTATAAACTTGCCCTCTTGAAATTTAGTTCTGTAGTTTTGTTCTTTGTGTTTTTTTTTCAGAAATATGATTATTAACTACAGTTTTCAGAATTTCTTTGATAGTTATAATAAATAACTTTAACTAACGTGATCTCAAAAAAGTTACTTTAAAATTAGTAATCTTATTATATTGTCACTGCTAAGAAGATTTTGTTAATTAAAAATTGACCCCAAATGCTTAATCACCGCAATATAAAAAGTAAAGGCTCAAATCATTGCGCCCTAACAATATTTTTCGGTAAACAATACACTTATGTATTCAAAATACAACCAAACCAAGCCTACTTACATTTCCAGTTAATAATACACAGTAGAACAACTCCCAAACCGCTTGCAAAGCGTAGAGATAATAGCATACCCATAAATAACGTAAATTAAGACTCACCCGACGCTATTTCATGATAGCCTACATTCTGCAGGAGATACACACCCTAATGATGACATCTATTTATTATAAACGCATAGTAATCCACATTGAAAACCACTGTCGTTACTGGCTTGTTTGTCTTGTAAACAGAGCAGTGATAATAGAATAAAGTTAAAGTAAACTTTATGCTCATTAAACAAACCTATAAATTCAACTAAAAATCGTTTGCTACTAGAATATTTCAGAAAAAAAACATTAACAATAATACAGGCAGGCAGAGCGTGAAAAGACAGACTTATAATTTATTCATAATATTTTTTCAGTTTTTGCATTTAAAATTCTCAATTATTTTTATATGTATAACTGAAAATTGTGCTAAAATTCACATTTTTTGTTATTTATAATTTATTATTCAACCCTCTGCTTTTTATTTGTATCATAATAAGTAATAGGTACTTTGTCAACCGACTTCCAAAAGAGGAGGAGGTTCTCAATTCGTCTGTATGTTTTTTTTGTGTCTTTGTTACACGACATTTCGGATAATTATGAATCGATTTTAAAAATTCTTATTTTATATGATAAAAAATACTTCATAGTTGGTCCCATATAAATTTCATCGAAATCGGTTAAGTACCTCATTCAAAATTTCAAATTTTTGATTTCGGTGAATGTTTACGTGGATGACATTATAACTCAGCCAAAGCTTTGACGTGAAGTCGGTTTTTTTAATGCTCTGCATTTGTTGATTATTATTATTATAATACTATTATGTTTCTTTTATTTTTGAAGAATTTGACTCTTTATTTTGACCTAAAATCAATTAAACAAACACCTAGACATTAAAGGATGTTGGATGCTGGTTACATGAAGAACATGCTCTGCCTAGTTCAGGTCCCAGCCTTCACGTTCAACTTCTTTTTACTTCCAGTTGAATGTTCAATTTATAAACATTGTCCATTTTGTGATATTGAGAAGTTATTATTATTTAGAACTTGTTTCTGCATATACAGACAGACTTTCTGTAATAAATCATAGTGAATTACTGTTCGTGCAGATATTTTTTTTAGTACTACAGCCGCTATATAAATCTGGTCCTAACACGTGATCTTAAATATTAGCATTCTATGTTTCTTTATACAAACGACTAAGTAATATTTTTGCTTCTGTTTTGGTGTCTCACTTAGCTACCTAGCCCGTGACATTGTTCAAAGACGGCTATAAGAAAACCTTTAGGCCATTATTACACAATCAGAGAATTATGAAAATAACCTTAGTTTCTATAGAAACAGCGAATATAATTTGCGAGCTCAAAGTTACAAAAGCTTGAGGAGTTTCATAAAATAGCGAAAATCGAAATTGAAGCAAAATTGAAAATAAATAGGAATTCTTTATATTTAAGATTAAACTTAAAGCTACTCCGGTCAAGTTTTTTCAAAAACATTGCGGATTAATATTACAAAAATTCTCAGAATTATTCTGAAGCAACAGACAAATTTTTGTCCTTTTACTTCTGTCAAAATGTATTTAAGGCAACGTCGTCAGTGTGTGGGTTGATGAAATGTAAAGTAATTAACAAAATTAATAATCAGACGCAAATCCGCTTCACAGTTCAAGACTTGGCGTAAGGAATTTTCTATAAATAAATTAAAGTCTCAATAAATGCGTTTGTGAATGAATTGAAGTCACCTTTATAAATGCTTTAAAAACAATCTGTAAGGGTTAGTCCTATAATTCTATGGGAGCCCCATATAAATAGTACGATTTTTTACCGGTTTAATAGATAATACTATAGGTATATTAATATCACGTGCAAAAAGGAGAGACAGACATCTTGCAGTTAACTGGTTTTATCTTATTGTACACAATATATTAGCAGACGTTTACCCGCGTAATTCATGACACCACGGAATAGAGAAAACTGTGCTTCACACCGTAGCAATACTAGAGTCTGACCAATGAAAGCTGTCCACGAAAAAAAGCGAGAATTTTAAAAAGTCAAGATCAGGCAATGCTGGTTTTACCCTGCCCCAATGAAGTTGATACTATTTATTTATCGACTTCGATAAAGGAGGACGTTATTTATTCGATGTATGTGCAATAGTAGGCATTAACTTCGTTTAAGCAGCGTGAAGCCAGGTGGCGCATCTTGATTTTTAAAATTACCTCCTTTTTTCGTGGACAGCTTTCAATGGTCAGACTCTATCATCATCATCACAGCTCTTTGTTATGAGCCCACTGCAGAATATAAATATCAAATTCACTATGTTATTTGATTTTACTTTAAATCTTCCTTGTAGTGCTTGTAATTAGTGTAATTACTAGTCTAAAAGTCATAAATACGATCTCATGCTCACGGTATGGTGGGGCGTTAGTACAGTGAGAACTGCGGGTTAGAGCGGACATGCGCCTGCAACCAATTAATATCGCGTGTTGCCAAGCCCGTGATGCAGTGGTGATTGTGATGATGGAGAACACTATACATATTCTCCAAAAACTGGATTGATGGTATATCAGTTTAGAATGTTTCTGTAAACCATCAAACCCTTCAAAAACCGCCTGGAGCACTAAGCATAGATGACTTGTTTGGTGAATAAATAGTTACAATAGGTACAACGTAAAATTGATACATACATAACTTCACGCCAGTATCCCTTATGGGGTAAACAGAACACTAGAAGCTATAAAATCATCTGACGTTACATTTGAACGAAGGTATTAAAATTATGAGAGAGGCTATAGCAGTGAAAGGTCAGCCTACCGCGAAGTCGTCGTCAGAAATGAATGGTCGGCGGACACCACCCAAGTGCCGGCTACACCGAACGTTGCTTAACCTTTTTTTTTACTTGGAGATATCCTCCATTGATACGATGATGCTCGGGGGAGCGACAAAGTTATGCCTGGACTTTAACCGACTAAAACCACAAGGTGTTCCTCCAGCGCGCCTAGTGGCGGAATCACGAGCTAGTCGAAGCATTCAAACGCAAAACCGCCGGCACCATCCGCTTCCGCGACATCCGCTAAGTTTTATTTGTAAGGTACGATAAAGCCGACTTAGTTTATGAGATAAAAAATCCAAAAAAAACACCAAAGATTTAACAAGTCAAAGATCTCGGTTTAAAAACAAAAACCTTTCTTTGACGCACCACACGTGACCAAGATATATGAAGCAGTACCTAATATTTTCTCTGCGCTAACTAAATCACTTTTAAAACTTATGTGTCACAGCAAAAGTAAGTTAATAAAATCATCAATAATGTCCATTATCGTTTAAACTTTCGCCTTCTATTGAGATATTAGTGAACAAAGCTGAAAGACTTTATGATGTGCTTCTATATTAACTTTCCGCAAAAGAATTCTAAAGAAGAATTTCTGAAAAGTATATTGCAACTATAAGAGAATAATGTAATAAAGTATCACATTCTGAACTCATCGAGAAAATAAAATTAATTTTAAACTTTATCCCATTCAACAACTTTTAATCTTAGAAATGAAATACAGCCACTAGGGAAATTTTAGGAAAGAATGGAACATCGGGAGAAAATGTTTTATACGTTTTAACCTTTAATGTGAACACGTTTCTAAATTGCATGATAATACTCATAAGTTTTGTGTTTTTTTAATAAAAACATATGCAATAGAGCAAAATTGACGTGCTAATCAGAATAATCAACGAATGCAGAGCATCAAAAAACCGACTTCATGCCAAAACTTTGGCTGAAATTTTTCATAGAGTATTCAATCGATTGCGATTTTATATGGGACCAAATGGAAAGCATCTTCTATCATATGAAATAAGAATCATCAAAATCGGTTCACCCAGTCAAAAGTTATGAGGTAACAAACATTAAAAAAACACATAGAGACGAATTGAGTAACTCCTTCTTTTTTTGAAGTCGGTTCAAAATGGACTAATATTAGTGTGACTATCAGCCTAGATACAGTGCAGAATCCGATAAAATCCGCAAATCGCTCCGATTATGATCAAAGCGGATCATCAAAGGAGGTGTTTAGTGGGTAAACTTAGGCGTTATAAGGAGTCTTGTAGCCGCTCTCGGTCCCCACACTTTCTGGATACTCTACACCTGCTAGCCACTGGGGTCAGCTGCAGCACTATAGAATTCCCTTCCGTACGTAACAGGATTCATCCTCCTCATACTAGAGCTTGCTTTAGTGGGTGCCAAACCCCTCCTTGGCGGAAAAACAAAAAACGGTAAAATCTGGCATATAAGGTATTTATATTAAAACAGATTGCATTTTAAATCTAGATAGTAATAATTATTCAAACATTCATCATTTACCTACGAGCCGTTATTTTAAAGCGATTGTACCAAAAACTTGTCAATGATTGAGCCAAATGATTGTCACAATGTCGTATATCACTGACTGTCAATTTAAAACCATGCGCTTACTTATTTCCTTTGCATTTATTTATCTTTATTCCATTGCTGAATATCTGTTTAATAATGTTAATTTACATGGATATATTTTTTAATATGTAACGTAGGAAGGTTACTTTTTAATAAAAGTAAAGTTAAGGCTTTCATAAACTCCGTTAATGTTAAAGTTTTCCTACGCATGTAGTAACAAAGACCAGAATAATCCTTCAAGTTGAAGGGAGATGACAATACAATGTATCCTTCATTCGTATGTGTGTCTTGCTCTTACGGCGTGAAATGTTACGTGTAACTCATATTTTCTACTCTAATCCTGAAAGAGATGACGAATGCATTATTTCTGTGTTTTTGATTAAAAGCCGCTGAGCTCACGTTCCTCCACTTTTTATTTTTCTTTATTTCTACTGTTTGTACTAAAATATTTTACTTTAAATTTGCAGGTTTTGTTATTGTAGAATATAGTACCGATATTTTTGCACATTAGGTTCCTTTTCTACATTTATTCAAGTTAATGGTACGCGTAACTGTTTATTTATGTTTTGTTATACCATACAAAATGAAGCTTTTGTAAAAATAAAAGTGGTCTCAGTATATTTGCTAAGATAAATCATACACCTTTGTTTACAATGAAAAAGGTGTAGATAAAGTGTGATCGAATACAAGGTTTGCCAGTTATTTGCAAGGAAGTTTTAATTATTCTGAATCCAAATTGTAATCAGTCAAAATTAATTGTTTTTTTTTCCTAATTGAAATAGTTCATAATATTTTCTCTATTACTTTCCATTTTCTCAATTGCATAGTTATTTATATTACTAGCTGCTGCCCGCGACGTCGTCTGCGTGAACGCTATGCAGCACCAAACGCACCTACGATTATAACACTGCTAGCGTGATAATATGTAGCCTATATGTTGACCCGACTTCTTTACTATCTTCATGCCAAATTTGAAGTAAATCCATGCAGTACTTTTTGAGTTTATCCCGGAAAGACAAACAGACAAACAGACAAAAATTCTAAAAACTATATTGTTTGTTTCTGTTTCGATTGTAGATAAAAATTAAATTCAATTAAAAAAATATTCAATGTACAGTTTTGACTTTCCTACCATTTTATTATATGTATAGATATTGGTGCATCCCTGCTATCGTCATTAGTGACTTATTTAATCGTAATTTTAGTTAAAAAATATATTACACCATTTAAGTTGCTATAAATAATAAACATGTATTTATAATGTTCGTAATTATTGCTTATCTCATCCAATAATTACGAACGTTATAACTGGGCTGGGAGCAAAAGAAAAACAAAGAACAAGCTGCTTCTCTTCCCGGATAGCTCTGCAGTGTTACAGATGCTAAAATCCCTCACCAGTAGGTAGTCAAAGTCAAAATCAAAAGAATCTTTATTTCGTAAGTATTTCAATACATTTGAAATAAGTCACAATTTACAAATTGAACTGAATCCTAAAAGTATTGTTTAGTGATGAATAAAAAGAAAACTGAACAGTGAAATAATTTTGGTTTTATTAGCTCTAGTGGATATCATTCGCAAGTTATACAACGTTTGATTGAATTTCTCATGACGACTTCCGTGACTTATAGCATGTAAAGCAGTCCTTTCTGAGTGCTGTTTTCCTTAATGCTCGTTTGGGTTTGTCGGAAGCCATTTCCTCGCCCTGAAAATTCTCACATTCGACAACTAGCACTGAGGCAGCTTGGTGGCCTACACCTCCTTGTCACCCAGGAAACATACTCATAGTCCTGCAGTGGGTTCGTTAAAATCTAGATGATTAAAGCAGTGACTGCATATCGGTATAATTTTTTTAAATAGTACTAGTAAAATTTCAGTACCCTTATTAGTGTACTGCTTCATCAAACACAATACCTGTACAAGTTATTAAAATCTAACTTAATCATATCAGTACCCAAATAATGTATACCGGATTAATTTCTGTAGATATTTTTAGTACAGAAATATTTTAACCTATTTAATTTCTGTACCGAAATGTATAGGTCAGCATATGTTTCTACGCTTCATAGGCTTGCAACTAAACAATCGAACATTCTACAGTTATTTAAAAATAGAATAACCAGAAAATTTCAGTTAACCAAAAAAAACAGTTATGCTACAATAATAAAAAAGGTACACGAATTATTTCAGTATGAATTCCTGTACTGTTATTTATAAGTACACATAATTTAACGGTATGACGTCATACAGAAAAAAAAGTACAGAAATTCATACCGATATGCAGTCCTTGGATTAAAGTCATCATGTAGTTTTATCACCATTAGCCATCATGACAATAAAGTGGGGAAAAATCTAAATAACACCACGTTGTAAAGTACTATTTTATATTTATTATTGATCCAATTAGTCCAGCATAATACCGGGTCACGCGGTATATTTTTCAGAAACAACGTCGGAAAGCTCATTGTCTTGTAGCTGCTTTTGCACACGGCGATACGACTTTTAAAAAGTATACCGGTTTGTTTTTTAGTCACTGGCAAATTTTTTTTACACAATAAGTATCATTTATTGTAATGATTTTGCAAAAAAAAAAAAATGTATTTTTTATGAGGACATTATTATATTTGGTAACATATTAAGCAAAGAATGGTCCAAATTATGTTAGAGTGAATGGTATTCATTCCTCTAAATTATGAATGAATACCATTATACAAAAACGACTACGCGCTACTACAAAACGTCTTGTAGTGCTACGTAGTTTATTCGTATTACCAATGAAATGCCGCGTACGCGTATATGAAATAGCTACGATATTAACATCGGCTATTTATAAAAAAAATGTAGTGCCATATTTTTATTTTTGCGAACTCAGCGATACAAAAATAAAAATGCAGGTACGTTTATATTGCATCAAAGCATTTAAATTTGGCTGGTGAAAAACAGCCCTTATAATGCCGAATTTTTGGTAATCCTTTTCAACTGTCTCAGTGAATGTATAAGTAGATGTATTATTACTAAAATATATTTACTTTTTTTTAAACAACATACTTTTATTTTTATTTCATTAATTTGTGGTCGCTATTCAAAATTCTACCGAAGCCCGTTTTTTCTATGAACTGTCTAATAAACTTATAAATTAACCCCTTCTTTGCCTGCCACATTCGGGTGAAAATGAGCAAAGGGGTATTTTCGTATAAAAATAGCTTTTAAGCTATGAGACCGAGAGTACTAATTTTAATACCTATTTGTTAAGAAACTCAAATTTAAGAAAAGAATGGGAAAAAATTATGGGCCAACGGTTTTAGTATAATTTGAGAATAAAGCGCCATTAAAATTGAATTTTGTCTTTTTAGCAATTACTTTTAAACCGTATAACAATGTTACGCGAATATCAAAGAATATATTTAACCTGTCAGTATCGGGCGGTATTCTTATATATATAGTTTACTCTGTCTTCTGATCTGGATTAGTATTGCGAGTAGTATTTTCTTTCCCAAGGTCTTATCTATCTTTAATTATAAAAATAAGTAGTTCTTACCACAAACCTACCACTAAATCGATTAGGTACATTACAAAGGCAAAGAGCGTATTTTAAAAATCGCTAGAGCCTTGATTCTTTTTTTAAACCACATACTTATGTATTAGCTTCAAAATCCATATCCTATATTGTTTAAATATACAGGGTCCGCTTATAATAGTCAATTATATTTAAATAGCAGATTAGGAATAATAAGTGGATCTGAATTTGGAAAAAAATTTTTTTTATTTTTAATACCTATTTTTCATTAACTAAAACTTCAAAATTCTTTTCTTGTGAGTAAAAATCAAAATTAATCTACATTTTATTATAAGCATATAATTAGATAGAATTTTTTTATTACTTACTGTGTACCTACTCATAAACTACAGATCAAACTTAAATTTTGGTTACTTAGAAGAATTTTGAAATTTTAATTTATGAAAAATATATATATTTTTTTTCATATTGTGACCCGATCATCAGTCTTAATCTGTTATTAAAATATTATTGACTACTACTATAAAAAGTTATTTTGCTAATTCCGCGACTTGTACTTGCACTAGTGATGCAGGATTTTCATGCGTAGGTTCACCGCCCTCCCTCCCTCAAGCAAGAAGCAAGACATGCAATGAACACACACCTGGAAACCCACATAACTAAGGAAAATAACTTTTTATAGTAGTTGTCATGGATTTCCGCAAAGTAACGCCTGATTCAATCAATTATATTATTGACTATTATAAGGTGTCCCTATATAAGCTAAGTAAACTTATTTTTATGGAGTAGTGAACTTAAAAATGTATTTTGCTAGTTTTTGCCTGAAAGAGTAAGGCTGCGTCAGCTACGCAAACAGTCAGCGGCCGACTGAGTGAGCCGAAATGTGGTGAACTGTAATTTGAGTTAGCTGCAAACTCAAATCAATTTTTGTACGTCGCGTGGGAGTCGGCCGCTCACTGCGGAAATCGGCGCGCGTAACGCTGCAAACTGTGTACAGTTAGGCTGCGTCCCCAGTAGGCAAACAGTTAGCGGCCGACTGAGTAAGCCGCAAATTCGTGGCGAACTGGAATTTGAGTTAGCGGCAAACTCAGGTCAATTTTCGTTCGTCGCGTGGGAGTCGGCCGCTTACTGAGATAGTCGGCCCGCGTATCGCTGCAAACTGCGTACAGTGAGCGCAAAACTAGCAGACTGTGGACACTATATTTTAAAACAATGGAAGGGCGTACTAAATCGTTAAGCTGCAAACTCAATCGGCCCTTAACTGTTTGCCTACTGGGGACGCAGCCTTAGCGCAAAACTAGCAAATTCACTACTAGTACTAAATCGATATGCCACAAACTCAGTCGGCCGCTGATTGTTTGCCTACTGGGGACGCAGCCTTAGATAATATCAACAAGCAAAGTTTCGCGTCTATAATATAAGTAAATTATTATATTATAGCATAAAAACAAATATAAAATCTGTCACAGTAAACAGTCTCATTCAGACGCATATTATTAAAGTTAACTTTATAAGTTTTTATGCACATTT
This sequence comes from Stenoptilia bipunctidactyla, assembly GCA_944452665.1. Classification (NCBI taxonomy): domain Eukaryota; kingdom Metazoa; phylum Arthropoda; class Insecta; order Lepidoptera; family Pterophoridae; genus Stenoptilia; species Stenoptilia bipunctidactyla. The sequence goes on from OX101723.1 coordinate 1,384,708, forward strand.
TCTACAACCTTTTAAAATCGTGCTCCCTAAGCGGAGTTTTCATAAAGCCGTTTTATATATTTTGTTAAGAGTTTATGTTTGCGGGATATTGTAGGAAGCTGCCACCGAAATGGCTGAAAATAAACTTGTGCTATGAAAATTTCCTTTCCTAATACCTACACCGCTTTACTTAGTAGTTTCTTGTAAAAATGAGAAAATGTTTTCTGCTACAAAATGGTTTTCTTTCTGGCAATTATGGCTTAGTTATAATACCTGCAGACTTGTTTGTACATTATTTTTATAGCATACGTCCTGTTCGTTATTTTCAACGGTATTATTTAAAGTTTAAAGTTTTTGGCTTGATGTTGAGTTTTAATGCTTAACTGCATATGACCTAAATATAGGAAGATGAGAAAAAGATAAAGAATATGGTTCTATAAAACATATGATAATTGGCAGCTGGTTTTAAAATAAGTTTGTCCCAGTGGCTTCTTTCTACCAATTGACAGTACATTTGGAGTAGCCATCTTTTGTGATAGTTTTATCCAGTAGAATAAGAGGGTTTTACTTAAATCTCACGTTATTTTAAGTGAATATGAGATCAATAATGATAGCATACGGTTTCAGGAAGGAAGTAGTCATAAAATGGCCGGAATATATCACCAATAGCTGGAGTTCGTTGTGGTGCCGTGGTTACTGTGTTTATCATACGATATCACAGGTTAAGCAACGTTCGGTGGGGTCGGTACTTGGATGGGTGACCGCCGACCATTCATTTTTCATGATGACTTCCGTGCTTAGGAGGGCTCGTTAAGCATTCGGTCCTGGGTGCTATATACTTACTTGTATACTGTAGTAGTTAGGGTTAATTAGAAGCCATTTCACCGCCCTGAATATTCTGATATTCACCACCCAGCACTTGGCCAGCTTGGTGGATAATGGCCTATATCTCTCCGTCACCCAGGGCATAGACTCATGCCTCGCAGTGAACTCATTGCAAAGAGTTGAGATGATGATGCGATGATCACTAATGGAGTGACTATTCTTGGTGGCAGACATTGTATTTAGGGTGGTAGCTAGCCGGATAAAATAAACCAAAAAACAGCGAAAGTGGTGTGTCCGGTCAAAAACCCAGTGATACTGTGAGCGTGTTTTGCAAAAGTGACATTAATGTGAGTTCCAGTAGTAGCGATATCAAAACGAACAAGAAAGGGGTTAGATCGATTTATCTGTCTCTAACTGTCATCGCTACCTACCTACATCTGCCAGTCCGCGATCATGGTACTTGTAACAGCATCGAAATATCGGACGTGCGAAAATAAAATCAAAAATCGTGGTAAGAATCCCGTAAATTCATTAAATCATAGTGAAAATAACCGCGATAGCTTAAAACAATTATTAGCCAGATAAACTCTAAAGAAGTCTTAATACCAAGCGGGGTTTGCTCTGATCAGTCAACCTTTATGACTCGCTAATCAAGGTAGCTGCAGTAACCTAAGTGTTGTTCATCATATTTTTACGTCGAAAATGTGATAATTAATTTAAATTTTAAAACGAGCTGATTTTCATGTTGTAGATTTCTAGAAATGTTAAAATCCAACATTCTTCCATACGAAATTGTAATCTGTATTTTGGTTGCCATGGCAACGCTCATACATTGTAATGTTTAGGAGATATCGTATTGAAATCTATCGTTACATTGATATCCACTATAAGTGCACTCTGTCCCTAGAGCTGTATTGATTTATAAAATGGTTGTATGGCTTAGAAGACATTTTATTTATAGAGATAGGTAAGATATGAGCTTTTCCCCAGCGACCTATATAGTAATATGGAGTCATTCTCTAAGGTTGAGTGCAGTTGCGGCTACAACTGACCTTATACTCCGAAAACAACTTGTAAGTAAAAAGTTGCTTGATATATTTGTAACGGGCTACGGTTTTAAAATTTAAAGATTTCACTGTATCTTTCGCTTGTTGCTTTAATCAAATCTTTTAAACTCGTATCTCGACAGTTTGGCATTCTGCTACCAGTTAAGTTTTGAATGTATCAAGAGTCGAGCGACCCAAAACTTTCCGATCGAAAATTATGAAAAACTCTGAGGATCCACAAGCCATTAAAAGTTTGAGTTTTTTTTTTGCAATAAATGCAATCTGCTTGACATGTTGGTGTGACCAACTTTGTAAAAAAAGTAAATCATCGATTTGTAATAAAATAACAAGAGAAAGATTTATTTATAATATTATAGAAACACTATACAGTAGATCCCCTGTGATCTGACATTGCCTATTATTTACTATTGAATATTTCTTGACAATCTTCTTGGCGTTATTGAACAAGTTATCACATGCATGCACCACCACTATCATTGGATCAGTAATTTATCGGATTACAAGGTACTCTTCCGGATTACAAGGTATCAGATTACAAAGCTTCCATGCTGGACTGGGAGCGAAAGAAAAACATAGAATGTACCAGCTGCTTCTCTTCCCGGGCACACTGTAAAAGTCAGTTAAGGGACAGAGGTTTTATTGACATTTTTGTGGGCGATAGGCTGACTCCCTGTCACTGCAACAGCCTCTCTACATCATTATAATACCTCATTTGTCAAACGAGACATCAGATGGTCTTATTACCACTGGTGTTCTGCCTACCCCATAAGTTATGTATGTATGTACAAGGAACTCTTTTGTAAAACACCCGGACTATGTCTTAAGCTGTTGGTACTCTTTAATCCGATATATTCGATAGTCCGACACTGCTGTGCAAAATGTTTGTCGGATTACCGGGGGTTCGCGGTAATGATAATCAGGTTATCTTTAACATAACACAACCCAGCCCAAATCAAGTAACCTTAAGAGCTTATTTTACTAAGATGGTATCCATAATACCAACTAAATAAAGGATAAATAAACTTCATGAAAAACCATTTATTTTAACTCGAAGTTTCGATGTCCCTGCAGACCCCGTGGTCACGAGAGGTTCTCAAAAAGTGTGTGAATAGCGAAAACTAAATACAATATTACTTTTAACCACTTGTTCAAAATACTCAAAAATTCAAATAAACATCTTTTATTCATCTTAGGAATTTTACAATTCACTTCTGGTAGGTTTCAATATTGTATCTTTATCCAAAATCCTTATTTGTAAACACAGAAAAGTACGGGCGTTGCCATGACAGCCAAAATCCAGATTTCTTTTTGTATGAAAAAAAAAATTGGATTTGAGATTGAGAACCGATATTAAAATGACGTCATCATCATGTCACTGTGAACACTGTAGCCACTAAAACCTAGATCTTAAATATAATTTAAATTGATTTGAGTTACATTTCGTCTACTATTTATCTAGAAAAGAAATTCAAGATAATAATATCAAAGAACCAGCTCAGCTTAGTATAATGTAAATTTTCAGCTGAGACTTAAAACCACAAGCTCTCGTAGTGGCTGGTAGTCGCGTCATGTACGATGATAAATGTTAACCATGTTTTCTAGTCAAGTGAACATTTCACGATAACTTGGTATATCTATTAGATAAAACACTTTTTAACCGGATTTATCGCGGTAAATCCGGTTAAAAAGTGTTTTATTTAATAGTATGAATAGCGAAAACTTAAGACAATATTATATCTATTAGAATTAAAATGTTTTGGATATGCTCAACTATATCGTAACAGCGGCAACAACTAACGTAAAATCTAACTATTATTATAAATGTGAAAGTTTGGATGGATGGATGGATGGTATGGATGTATGGATGTTTGGTCCTCAACAACGGCAGAACGGATCAACGGATTTCGATGAAATTTGGCATAGTGATAGTGTAAAGTCTGGAATAGCACGAAGACTACTTCTTATCCCGATGGTATTGAGATATCCAAAATTGCGCGGGTGAGACCACGCGATCTAGCTAGCTATTATTGTGTTAAGCTTTTACTATAATACATTCATTCATTATTTACTTACTCAATAAAAAACGTTTAAATTGCATTCAATAATATTTTACGTATTAATTTTCATTGTGTTGTCCATTAACATAGTCAAGAGTGATTTGATCAAAAATGATAAAATGTAATAAAACTACTTTTTAACCGGATTAATCGCGTATAATTTATATTTTAACTCGACGTTTCGGTGCTTTGCAGACGCCGTGTTAAAAAGTAGTTTTATTTAAACTATGAGTCGTGAAAACTTGAGACAATATTATGATAAAATCTATTAAAAATAAATTTAATTTAATATAATAGATGTGTTTTTAAGCGGATTAATAAATGAATTACTACAAATTGCTAGTATTTCATTAAACTTTGTTGAAAATATGTACAAAATATAGCTCTTTCATGCAAACCTTCCCTTATTAAAGATTTTTATGGCTGTGGATACCTACCATACATTTAAAATAGGTTTTGACAACTCTTTCTTATCTTTTTTGTCTCCTATCTACATTTTTATTTTTGTTTTACTCCAAAGTTCCTGTTTATTTCTTTTAAATATTTTTCTATCTTCGACCCAACCACGTTATCATCTGATGAATATAAAATCAAACGAGGGCAGTTCAAGTTTAACTCGCAGTTGTCTGAAATCCAATCACGTGATCTATGTATAAAAATAATGGATCCTGTAATTACTAGAGATTTCATACAATGTCACCGTTGTTTTCGCTTTAATGACTTTTCCCGATTTTCTCAGCGTAGGTTAAAATATTTGACATGGGTCTATAGGACCCCACAACCCTTGTTAACAGTTAATTGGTTTTTAACAGCCTTTGAGAATTTCATGAGCTTTTGAAGAGATTTAATCTAGGATTAGATTTTTTATTTGAATTTGTTTGTCTTTGGAATATAGCTAATAAAGGACCGGCACTCGTTCTCATTTGTAATTCGCGTGAATTTTAATTGAACTTTATTTTATAAGTTACTAAAACTGACACACTGATTGGCAGCCTTGAAGTACTAAGACGAGCTAGAGGAGATACTAATTTATATCCAGATCCGAGCCAAACATGAATAATTCGTTTTCCAAACTTATCTATGTGCGAATCGAACTCAAGGATAAGAAAAATGTAATAGTATAAACTGAATATTCTTTTAAGCATTCATATTTGTTTTTGATCAGCAACGAACCGGCTACAGATAAACGAAATAAATTTATTTTTTTTAATTGCAAATAAAATTAAGTAAAAATTTCACAACAATGTGAACTTAGCTTTAAAGCACATTTCTTCTTGAAAGTATAAAAAAATATCAATAAAAATCCTAGAAACTGTATAAGCCAACTCAACATACAACAATATTTTTATAATACTGCTTCTACCTGTGCTAATCATTAAACTATTTCCCTGTTCAAACCACACCTTTTTCAAAGTTCTATAACAACGCTAAAAATAATAACATTTTTAGGGCGAATTTCGGAACAAAAAGGGTGTGACAAGTTAGCAGCAATAAGTAAGATTTACGTGCCCCCTGCATTGTTATGCTATACGCAAGCACGAGCTAAAACAAAAATAGGATGTCACGGAAACTAGCCTTTGTTAGCAGTTTTTAGAATCCTTCTTTAGAATTTTCAAATAGAATACAATAGAATAGAGTTATATTTTTTGAGTATAAGTACGTATTATGTTGCAGATTGTGACGCTACTTCACAAATATGTTTGTACATACTTGTGAAATGAACTACAAGAAAAAAATTACCATAATGGGGACTGAAAACTGCTCGCGTCCGCAAGGTTTAGCCCTCGATGCCTTGTACGTGGTCCCTGGGTGGTGCTAAACGAGCAGTAAAATCTGGTGGTAGGCTTCGGCCGTGGCTTGTCACCACCCACTAGACAAAACCATGCCGCCAAGTAACCTAGTTGCGTTCCGGCATGATGTCTAGTGTAGCCATTGAGGAGGATAGGTCTGAGTAATCGTGCTGCATCGGAGAACAGTTTTCAACTCGTAGGATAATGACTCACTGGGTAACTCGTTTTGGAGGGTAGCGGGATCCGAAGCACGGTGCACCGCTGGCCGACCGCAGGTAGTAGGGGGCCCAAGTAGCATGCCAGCCACATGCGAAAGGCTGCCCCGCCACCTCGCGAAAAATCCCGGGAGGCTCCATCGTGCCGGTTGGCGACCGGTTAGAGAGGACCCGATGGCGACCTCGGGGGAGTTCGGGCGTCCCCGCAGTCTCCAGGCGAGTTCCCCAATGGTGCGTTGTTTCCTACGAGTTGCTTGGTTCCATTTGCAGCGCTTCACTCAACTTCTATTCTCCTCCCTATTCACTCCACTACCAATTCACAATGAAAGGTCCTAAAAAGAGTACGGTTCAACAGCGGTTGCACTTCTTCTCCCTTAAAGTGCACTTCTGTAACATCCGAGGAGTGCACTCCAATCTGAATGATGTCCACCACCATCTTGAGACGGAGAGACCACACCTACTCTTTCTAACGGAGACGCAGATCTGCGATCCGTCAGACTCGGCATACCTTGGTTACCCAGGCTATATCCTGGAGTCTCTTTTCCGCCCGCACGCCGGGGTGTGCATGTATGCCAGTGACGCGATCTGTTGTCAGCGTCTCCGTTACTTGGAAGTGCCGGACCTTTCAGTCATGTGGGTTCACATAGATACTGGCCTAGACCAAGTGGTTTACGCCTGTATCTATCGTTCACATAGCGGAGATCGGGAGACAACGAGGCTTATGGAATACCTTGGCAATACAGCAGATAAGATTCAGCAACGTTTTCCCACGGCGCAGTTGGTGTTTCTGGGGGATTTTAATGCTCACCATGGGCAGTGGTTATACCCGTATCAGGACACTGACCATGCTGGCAGAGAGGCTTTTAAGTTTTCACTGACTTATGGTCTCTCACAGCTTGTTAACGAGCCTACGCGCATCCCCGACGTTGCTGGCCACACTGCGTATTGCTTGGACCTTCTGCTGACAACCGATCCTGACAGATACTCGGTGTCCGTCACTGCACCTTTAGGGACATCCGATCACTGTATGGTGAAATCTGTATCGCTAAACTCGCCACCTGACACCCGCCCAAAAGGCTCCAGGCGAGTATGGCGTTACAAGTCAGCAGATTGGGATGAAATGCGACATTTCTTTGCATCTTATCCATGGCGGCAAACTTGTTTTACATCAACCGATCCATCGTGCTGCGCTGATGCTGTCTCAAGTGTGATAGTTCAAGCAATGGAGTACTTCATTCCCCACGCTGATCTATCCCTTGAAACCAAAGCTCGCCCATGGTTTAATACTGCTTGCCTAGCCGCTGAAAAGCGAAAGCGGGAAGCATACAAAGCCTGGGCAAATGCTCGCAGAAGCAAAGCCCTGGATTCGCATGAACTTAAGAAAAGATACAATGATGCCGCCAAGTCCTGCAAAAAGGTAATCAAAAGAGCTCGTTTTGCCCACATAGGCCGTATCGGAGACAGAATAGCAGCATACCCTTCGGGCAGTAAAGCTTTCTGGTCCCTTGCCAAGTCGGTCGAAACGAACTTTTGTCGCCCGTCGCTGCCACCACTGAGGAAACCCGATGGTTCTCTGGCCCATACTTCTAAGGAGAAAGCAGATTTATTTGCTAGTATCTTTGCAGAAAATTCTCGTCTAGATTGCCAAGGAAAAATCCCACCCCAATTACCTCAGTTCGGACCTACAATGGGTACCGTTCACATTCGCCAAAAGGAGGTTCTTAAATGCTTGCTGCACCTAGACGAGAACAAAGCTAGTGGTCCAGACGGTATTCCTGCAGTGGTCTTAAAACGCTGCGCAGCTGAGTTGTCTCCCGTTTTGACGCGTCTTTATCGACTTTCATTGGAATCCGGTAAGGTTCCCAAATCCTGGAAGCTTGCTAACGTACAACCAGTACCAAAGAAGGGAAGCCGTGCCGATCCTGTCAACTACCGACCGATTTCAATCACTTCCATACTTTGCAAAGTCATGGAACGTGTATTGAACAATCGACTCCTGGCATACCTCGATACCAACGAGCTCCTAAGCGATAGCCAATATGGTTTCCGCAACGGGCGCTCGACCGGCGATCTTCTCGTGTATGCCACTCACTTATGGAGCGAGGCCTTGGAGGGTCATGGTGAAGCAATAGCTGTATCCTTAGATATTTCCAAGGCCTTTGACAGGGTCTGGCATGATGGTCTCTTAAGTAAGCTTCCAGCTTATGGCATACCGATTGGGCTCTGCGACTGGATATCTGATTTTCTGAGGGAACGGTCAATTCGAGTAGTCTTAGATGGCTTCTCCTCCGACCAAATGGCAATTAATGCCGGGGTACCTCAGGGATCTGTTCTCTCTGCAACATTATTCTTGCTGCACATTAATGACCTTTTGACACCGGGCATTATTAGTTATGCTGATGACAGCACTGTTGTAGAGAGATACGTATCCAATGCGCGAGCGAGCCCCCGTGAAATCCAAAGTTTAAGAAAGTCAATGATTGAGCGCGTTGATTTGACCTTACGGAAAGTATCCGATTGGGGTGAGTCGAATTTGGTCAAATTCAACGCGTCCAAAACTCAGGCGTGTCTATTCTCCGCAAAAAAGAGCACCTTCACATTAACGCCCACTTTCCAAAATGTATCTGTCCCCATCACTGACCATCTAGGGCTTTTAGGCGTAACTATAACATCTAGTTTAAACTTCGGTCAACAAATTGTGTCCATGGCTCAAGTAGCTTCGAAAAAGTTGGGAATCATCTCGAAGGTACGGCGGTACTTCAGCCCTGCACAGCTTCTTAACTTATATACAGCTCAAGTGCGATCATGCATGGAGTACTGCAGTCATCTTTGGGATGGTTCAGCCAAATATCAACTAGAAGCGCTGGACTCCGTTGACCGAAGAGCCCGTAAATTAATTAACAACGTCGACCTTACGACCAAAAAACTACAGACCCTAGAGCATCGTCGTAAGGTTGCCTGTTTAACCGTGTACTACAGGATACATTTTGGTGAGTGCGCGAGTGCTCTGTTTGAGCAAATTGAACCCTCACCCTTTTACCATCGGACTACTAGACGCAGACAGAACTTCCATCCGTATGTGGTTGATATTCCGAAAAGTCGAACTAAGCGCTTTGACAGTTCCTTTTTGATACGGGTCGCCAAGGTTTGGAATGAACTGCCTGCGTCTATTTTCCCTGACCAGTATAGTCCTAGTACTTTTAAGCGTCGAGTGAATAGGTTTCTCGTGGATGGACGTGTACCACCTTAGTCTTCATGTTCACTTAACATCAGGTGTCATGGAAGACAAACGTCCCATCCATATTTTATAAAAAAAAAAATATATGTATATATAATTGCCAAATTTAAAATAATATCAAAATGCCAACTAGTTAGTTATACTTTCTACCGTGTGTATTCTCATATGCCATGGATTAATGATATAGTTTTAGTGGTTAGACAAGATATATTAAAAGAAAAAACTAAGTTGTACACAGAATCTACTGGTCTACGTTCTCTTTTCAAATTTTAAGTCATCAGTACAATATCTTACCAATATTATAAATGTGAAAGTTTGTCTCGATGTATGGATATTTGTTCCTTAATGATGACAGAATGGCGCTCTACAGATTTGGATGAAACTTGGCATACCTAGTTATAGTATACAGTCTGGAATAACACATAGGTTAATTTTTATCCTGTTAATCCCAAGGGATTAGAAATTAAGGTAAAACCACGTGAAACAGTTGATTCATAATGTGTATTTATTTATGTTCACCCTACAGTTACAGTCAAGTCAAATTACAAGTCAAATTATTACAATGTTACGACTTGCCATTTGGTATATTTCATAATAAAAGGGATAACGCCGGTATTAAAAATATAAATCTTTAGACTTATTCCTTAAACTGCTAATCTCCGGAGGGACTATGGTGAAAAGTTCATATATTATTAATCAATTGTGTCTCTCATAAAAAAGCAATGATAGAAATAAAAATAAATATAATTTTACTCACGTCAACGTATCTCTAAACTGCTCGATCCGCTAAATCAAACCTCACCTTTTACTCTCTCATACCAAGAATACGTCGGCAGTAATTATTTTAATATTTCAGCGACCTATTTTCATATTTTCCGCGATTTCGTAATGGTTTTCAAAACTTAATTACTTTAGTATCTTCAAAGCGACACAACTTAATGTTTTGTTCTAATAAAATATTAAATCACAGAAAGATATGTGATAAGATATGATAAGATATGATTTATGGATTTAAGTTTATTTTTGAATCTGTTTAACCCACTCTATATTGAATTGAATTTGAGGTCTTCCATTTTGCTGATTTTTAGATAGGTATATATAGTGACGACTATAACTTATGAAGAATCTATGTTTGCGGGAGATTTTATATAACATTTTTTATGCTAATTAACTTTGTTTATTAAATTCTACTTAAATTGTATATAAAAATAAAAAAAATTATAATTGTACAAAACAATAAACAATCATATTGGTTTACCATACACCAGTAAGAAATTTTTTTTGGGTGACGAAATATAAAAATACCTTTATTGCAAAGAAAGTTGATTTAAGTTTCATAAATCATGCAGTGGTTTTGATTTTCTTAGCGGTATTGGTAAGTGGTGTGAAATGGAGTTTGAAAAGCATCAAACAACGACTGTAGGCGACGCACTACACATTTATCTAAATTATACTGCTATATTCATACTACCTTTGTATGTACCACCTATTTAACTGCTAATTCATGTACCTACTTATTTAAATGAATAAATTCACGGTGACGCCGAGCAAGGGTCAAGTACGTACCTACTTAATAGTTACAAAACCGCGCGCGCTCAAGATTTAATCTGGTTTCTATCTATACAATACGTTTGCTTATATATGCAATTCCCGCCACCCTTGTCTAGTCAGTCGCGAACCACCATAGTGAATGCACGAACGAACGTACTTGACCGCTCCTCGAACGCACCGTTTGTCCAACTAATACCGTGGTTTGATTTCCATCCTCTACAATCGCTGTTCCTTCGAGCCAAATCTTTACCAGAACTATGTTTCGTACGCCAAATAAATTAATGCAAACGAAATCCCGCGCAAAGTTAATGGATAGACTCGAAAGTGCGTCGGAGCACGTGCTGTCACGTGACTGTCACGAACAACCTAAAAACCAAAAAGTGTCAAAATCGGACTGTGCAGTGGTAAAAACTGAATCTATTAAAGTGTCTCACAAATCTTCATCGTCACAAATTCGGCGCAAACAGCTGGAGTTAGCGGCAGCAGAGGAAAAAGCCAAAATTTCCATGCAACTCATCGACAAGCGACTGGAATGTGACCTCGCCATGATCGAAAATGACTCCATGCGTAGCAGAAGCATGACTGCCAGCATCGACGGGAGGCAGTCCAACGTTGTGCAGTGGCTGGAACGCAGCAATGTGCAGCCGTCAACAGAGGCGGCACCGACGGCAGCGGAGGCAGCGCCGGCAACTATAGTTGAACCTGGCCGCGCGCCCACCCCCAGCATGCCTGTCGACGGCATAATTCAGCTGGCTCACACACTGAAGGAGATCATGACAACGACAGTAAGCAAGCAAGACAAACAAGATGAACGCCTACTAACTCGGCTGTCAACACCGCGAGAGCTGCCAATGTTCAGCGGCGACAGCTTCGACTGGTTACACTTTCGAAGTGCATACGATGAGTCGACACACGTATGCCAATTTAGTGATTCAGAAAACTTGTGGCGACTACGCAGGGCGCTCCGCGGTGAGGCCAAGGAGGCCGTCACAGATCTACTAATCGGCGGTACCTCGCCTACTATTGTGATGGAAGCGCTGGAGCTCAGATTTGGACACCCTGATGTGATCGTCCAACAACTGACCGCGCAAATGAAAAAACTCACGCCACTCTCAACAAATTATCATAGCGATATTATCAACTTTTCTATGAAAGTAAACAATTGTGTTGCGACGCTGAATTCCCTCAATCAGCACGATTATTTACGCAGCCCCGAATTGTTAAATGCAGTAATAACCAAGCTGCCAAGTGTTTTAATCAGCAAATGGACAGATTACGCTTATGACAAACTAATGAGCAACGTACCTAAACTTCAATTACTAGCAACCTTTTTGAAACGAGAAGCTACTGTATCCTCCACTGTCGGCGTTACTCACCTGCGGGATAACCGCAAGCTCGAGCCAGTGCCGCATTTACGAACGAAGCAAGAGGAGAAACTTCGTCAACCAACATATTATAACCGGCCTGTATTCACAACGACGACGGCAGCGAAAATACAACCGACATTGTGTTTGTTTTGCACAAAATCAGTTCACCCGATACCTGATTGCCGCTCATTCAAAAGAGCTATGCGACGAGATAAATGGAGATTTATTAAAGCACAAAATCTATGTTTTTGTTGCTTATTGGAACGACATAATAATAACATATGTCCTGCACCAGTGTGCGATATTGATGGCTGTGGATTATCGCACAATCGCCTACTTCACTTCAAGAAGCCTGCAGTTAGCACAGTGGCTACAGTGAGGGACGTGGGTCCCCCCGAGCTACAACCACCAGTCAGCGTGTCACCATCGTCGGAGCGCGGCGAGACCGTGGCCTGCTTGACGGCAGGGCGCGAGGCGCTCGCGCCGCCGCCGTCCGGGGCGTCCAGCCCACCCGGGCCGCCCGACGCAGCCGCCGCCGCCGCCGCCGCCGCCGCCGCCGCCTTGCCCCCAGCCGCGCGATCAGTGAATGAAGTGTTGCTTAAAGTGATTAAAGTCAATCTAAGTGGCCCTAAGGGCATAGTGAGTGCCTATGCGTTGTTAGATGATGGTGCGTCGATTTCTTTAATTGACAGGGACTTGGTAAGCGAATTAGGTCTTCAAACTTCACATTCTAGCCCTATAAAATTTATCGATGCCTTTGGCCTTGAAATATATCAATCACATGTGCCTAAAGTAACTGCTAATATATGTGGCCCATTTGAGAAAAGTAGTTTTGATATTAACTTAAGAGTAATAAATAATTTAAACTTGCCAAAACAAGATTTGTCAATAGTTAAAAATTTAAAATGTAAACACTTGTTAGAAATTAAAAATAATGTATGTAATCAATGTGTGGTGCCTCGATTATTAATAGGTGAAGATAATTATTTTCTTATTGCTCCTCATGAGATTCTGCATGGTAACAAGCAGGAGCCCTATGCTCCGAGATGCCTACTCGGCTGGTCTATTCATGGTTGCCTCGGACTCGCTCACTCTCCCATGGACGGCCACACTTTCCATCTCGCTCACTCAGAGGACCCTGATAATACTATCACTGAATTAAATAATCTAATTAAAAGATCTTTTGAACTAGATTCGATCGGAGTATCGACCTTATGCCGCGAGAATACGGCACATTTGAGAGCGGTACGTATCCTCGACGACACTGCGCGCAACATTGGTAATCAATGGGAGGTAGGTTTACCTTTTACAAAAGACCAATTATCCCTTCCAGATACTTACGACTACGCACGACGTAGACTACAGGGTTTGCTGAAAAGGTTTCAGTCTGACTGTAAGTATGCTGAAAAATATCGCCGTGAGATGCAGAGGCTTTTTGATAACGGCTACGCGCGAGTGCTAGGGGCCAACGAGCCCACGCCTAGTCACACATGGTATTTGTCGCATTTTGGTGTACAAAATCCCAACAAACCCGACAAGCTAAGGTTAGTATTTGATTGTGCAGGTAAAGTAAAGGGTGTTTGTCTAAATGATTTTCTTCTTACTGGACCTGACTTGTACAACTCATTATTAGGTATTATGTTGCGATTTCGGGAACATAAAATTGCTTTAACCGCAGATATTAAAGATTTTTTTGTACGAATTAAAATACGCGCCGAAGATCAAAACGTTTTTCGTTTTCTTTGGCAAGAAAGTTCCGATGATAAAATACAAACATGCGTTATGCAAAGTTTACTTTTCGGGGCCACTTGTTCACCGTTTGTAGCACAATATATAAAAAATAAAAACGCTATTAAATTTACAGATGAATGCCCCGAGGCTGTTTATGTTATTTTAAATAACCATTATATGGACGACTGTTTGCATTCGTGTGATAGTGAAAGTCAAGCTATCCAGTTAATACGCGAAATAACCGAAATACATAAAACAGGCGGATTTGAGATAACACGCTGGTCTAGTAATAGCGAACAAGTGCTGTGGTCTGTACCGCCCGGGTCGCTTGCGCCGGCCGCCGTCGAGCTGCAACGAGGAGTTACGGACACAGCCGAGCGCACTCTCGGCTTGATGTGGTACCCGAGCGAAGATTCATTTGGTTTTAAAATAGATTTAGATCGTATTTCGCCGAACATTTTGAATGGCATAGAGGTACCTACTAAAGCCCAGATGCTAAGTATAGTTATGTCAGTTTACGATATTCACGGCTTTCTATCCCCGTTCATAATTAAAGCCAAAATAATTTTTCAAAATGTACATCGCAGTGGTATTGAATGGAGTAGTAAACTCAATTCGGAAGAACATAGTCTTTTTGTTAGTTGGCTTAAAGATTTGCAGTTTTTACGGACCCTACGCATTCCGCGTTTCTATGGCAACGCGCACGAATGGGTTGATTGTTATAGTACGGAACAAATGTTAAAGTACTTTGTTGATGAAAATATGAATAAATGCGATATAGTAAATAAACAAATGCATATTTTTTGTGATGCGTCTCTTAAGGCTTACGCTACTGTTATTTATTGGCGTTATATACGTGCTGACGGGCGTGTAATAATTTGTTTCGTCGCTAGCAAGTCTAGGGTGAGTCCATTGAAACCAGTGTCTATTCCAAGGCTGGAACTACAGGGTGCTCTTTTAGGTGCGCGACTCGCAGATGCTATACAGCGTGAACATAGAGATATTAAACCTGCTAAACGTTATTTTTGGACAGACAGTAGTACCGTTATTCAGTGGATTCGTAGCGACCCTCGATGTTACAAACCTTACGTTGCTCATCGGCTGGGTGAGATAGATGATCTTACCAAGCCATGCGAATGGCGTCATGTGCCTTCTGCATGCAATGTCGCGGATATGGCCACTCGGGAAGACGCACCCCCACTTACGTACTCTAGTGACTGGTTTCAAGGTCCTTCTTTCTTGAGGTTCCCTGAAGATCAGTGGCCTAAAGACAGGAAATTTACGAAGGCACTGGAGGACGCAAAGTGTGAGGAACGGACCGTTCATTTAGTAGTCGAAGATAAGTCGTTAATATCCTTGCCCAATGAAAGTAACATTTCTAACTTTCTTACCCTCGTGCGCGCAACTGCTAGGGTATTATTATTCATTAGAAAATGTCAACGTAAGAAATGTCACCTTGACACCTTACTAATGAAGGAGGCAGAAGACTTATTAATAAAAAAATGTCAAAACGATAGTTTTTCTGTCGAGATTAATTTATTAAAGCAAAAAAACAAAATAAAATTTTTGAAAAACCCACGACGCGACGGTTAAAAAGTAATTGAAAAAGAATAAAATAATTTAAAATTCCCCGACTGAAATGATTTATGTGACGAGAGATAATTAACGTGAAAAGCTTTTTTAAAAGTTCACTTAATCTCACACAAAGTCGGTCATATTATGAACAACATACTATTCGTTTTCATAGCACTTCCCTACGCTTACCTATTCGGTTCTCGAAGATGTAGATGTCGCAATAACATAGGTATTCAACTCCCTATGAACTTTATAAGAAGAGCAAGAAAATCCGTCGAGGGCTGCCATCAATATTTTAACTTTCAATATAAAACTACAAAACGAATTCATTCAATGGCAGCCCCAGACGGATTTTCTTGCTCTTCTTATAAAGTTTATAGGGAGTTGAATACCTATGTTATTGCGACATCTACATCTTCGAGAACCGAATAGGTAAGCGTAGGGAAGTGCTATGAAAACGAATAGTATGTTGTTCATAATATGACCGACTTTGTGTGAGATTAAGTGAACTTTTAAAAAAGCTTTTCACGTTAATTATCTGTCGTCACATAAATCATTTCAGTCGGGGAATTTTAAATTATTTTATTCTTTTTCAATTACTTTTTAACCGTCGCGTCGTGGGTTTTTCAAAAATTTTATTTTGTTTTTTATTTCAAACTTTTTAAAGAGCATAATATAGGTACCATACATTACATTACACAATATCTCGTTCCTCATCAGCCCTCTAATGTCCCCACCACCGCTGGAAAACCCATGTTGTTTATTTAAATACATAGTGAAGTATTATAATAAGTATTTACAACTCAACTTTGCTGGTGGCTCAACTTTGCTGGGGCTTTGTTGTAATGTAACTCGATATCATATTACGTAGAATGGTTTGTGCAAACCAATGTTACCATTCTTCAAAACCACTGGTCCGATTTTAATGCGGTTTTCAGTGATGGCTTTATGTTTACTGCAGCGCCCCCTGATGAGTTGTTACCCGCATTAAAATCGGACCAGCGGTTTTAAAGATTAATGGTAACATGCAGCGCCCCCTGGCGAGTTGTTACAGTAACACCTATCTAAGAACATGCACCAATCAAACCCAAAGCGATCACTGAAAGCCACATTTAAATCGGACCAATGGTTTTGCAGAATTAATGGTTGTTATTACAAACAAATGTTTACTGCAGCGCCCCCTGATGAGTTGTTACCGTTAAACCTATTTACGAACATTATACCAATCAAATCCAAAGCGATAATTGAAAACGGCATTCAAATCGGACCAATGGCTTGCAAACAAATATTTACTGCAGCGCCCCCTGGTGAGTTGTTACCGTAACACCTATCTCAGAACATGCGCTAATCAAATCCAAATCGATCACTGAAAACAGCATTTAAATCGGACCAATGGTTTTACAGATAAACGGTAACATTGGCTTTTACAAATAAATGTTTACTGCAGCGCCCCCTGGTGAGTTGTTACCGCGACACCTATCTAAGAACATGCACCAATCAAATCCAAAGCGATTACTGAAAACCGCATTAAAATCGGACCAGTGGTTCTGGAGATAAATGGTAACATTGGCTTTTACAAACAAATGTTTACTGCAGCGCCCCCTGGTGAGTTGTTACCGCTACACCTATCTAAGAACATGCACCAAGCAAATCCAAAGCGATTACTGAAAACCGCATTAAAATCGGACCAGTGGTTCTGGAGATAAATGGTAAATTGGTTTGCACAAACACCCTCTCACCCCAAACGCATATACCGTCTCCGTTCCGTCGTGGGTAAAAATAAACCCCTGTCACGTGATAGTCGTTTATTACAATTAACCCCTTACTTAGACGAGGCCGGCATCGTGCGTGTAGGCGGTCGTATAGGGGCCGTCGCAGGCGTAGACGCTGTAACGCAGAGACCTGCCATTCTAGAAGGGAAACATAGGATCGCACGTTTACTAGTAGAATGTTTTCATAGACAAGCGCTCCACGGTGCAAACGAACTAGTCGTTAATAATTTGAGACAGCGTTACTGGATTTTGAAGCTCAGACCGACAGTTCGGGCCGTCGCGTCTCATTGTTTATTGTGTAGGTACAGGCGCGCGACGCCGCAACCTCAGCGCATGGGTGACCTACCGGCCGCTAGGTTGCAACACAATAGACGCCCGTTTAGTTATACCGGTGTAGACTTTTTCGGACCACTGGAGGTTACTGTTGGCCGAGGAAAACAGAAACGTTACTGCATGCTATTTACTTGCCTTACTATTAGGGCAATACATATAGAATTAACTGAAAATTTGACAACTGACTCCACAATTATGGCGCTGCGGCGAATGGCTGCGCGTCGAGGTATGCCTCAGGTAATTATATCAGATAATGGCACAAATCTTCGCGGCGCTGACACGGAGCTGAGGCGCAGTGTGGCTGAGCTGGACCAGGAGGCAATACGGGAGGCAGGGACCATCCGTGGCGTGGAGTGGAAGTTCATAGCCCCGGGTGCTCCAGAGATGGGCGGCGCGTGGGAGCGTATGATCCGCACAGTTAAATCTTCCTTAAAAATCGTTTTAAAACAGCGTGCGCCTCACACTGAAACTTTGTTGACGGTTTTAGCCGAGGTTGAATCGTTAGTCAATAGTCGTCCAATTACTTACGTATCAAATGATCCACAGTACCCAGAAGCTCTGACTCCTAATCACTTTTTGATAGGATCATCATCGTCACTTCCGCAATTTGGTAAATATGATAATTCCGATCTGTGTTTGAGAAAACGCTGGCGTGTAGCACAGCGACTTACAGATATGTTTTGGTCACGGTGGATAAAGGAATACCTACCGACCTTGTTACCTCGTCAGAAGTGGACTACTGAGTCTAAACAATTAAAGGTAAGTGATTACGTAATTATTGTCGAGCCTAACTTAGAGCGAAACTGTTGGCGGCATGGGGTTGTGAGCGCGACCCACGCAGGACGCGATGGACGAGTCCGCGTTGTTGACGTGCGCACACGCACCGGCGTGCTGCGCAGACCTGTGACGCGCGTCGCTCTTCTAGCACCACAGGTTGATAGTGCTAATTAGTTAGCACTAAGGAGGCAGAATTGTAGGCGACGCACTACACATTTATCTAAATTATACTGCTATATTCATACTACCTTTGTATGTACCACCTATTTAACTGCTAATTCATGTACCTACTTATTTAAATGAATAAATTCACGGTGACGCCGAGCAAGGGTCAAGTACGTACCTACTTAATAGTTACAAAACCGCGCGCGCTCAAGATTTAATCTGGTTTCTATCTATACAATACGTTTGCTTATATATGCAATTCCCGCCACCCTTGTCTAGTCAGTCGCGAACCACCATAGTGAATGCACGAACGAACGTACTTGACCGCTCCTCGAACGCACCGTTTGTCCAACTAATACCGTGGTTTGATTTCCATCCTCTACAACGACACTCCCTCCTAGTTTTTTATAAAAATCGGGTGTTGCACTACCTTTTCCTTGATCCAGAGTCCTCATCCATGATATTTGAATAAGCATTATCTGTTGCTAATATAGCAATGCTGTTAGGAAACCTTTCATCATCATCTAAGCAATCCAATTCCTCAATAATGTCGTTCAGAGCCAATTATTCAGTAGGACATATGATAGAGATTGTACTATGGAGGATTGTACTATGTAGGAGGATATGGTGGATTATACTACAGTGTGTTAAAACACCCATCATGTTTGCAGGCTAATAAAGTGATTATATGATGAATTACAATATTAAAATGTTGATTATTTACTTGGCCAAACTATTAGTGATAAAAATAAATAACAATAATTAGGTTATTTTATCAAAATGTTTATAAAAACCAACCGTTTCGAAGCCATGCACTTTATCACACCGAAATCAATGAAAATATAATAGAGTAAAAGTTTTAAAATCAATTTCTGAACTTTATCTTATATTCACATTCTCTACGAACCGAACGACATCAAAAACGCAAACTTTGAAAGTAAAACCACATGAAAAATTTAGGTAAACTAGGAGCTATTTTCTGGGTGCTATAGCACCCTTATTTTATTTATTTATTTATTTATTTAATAATTTATGTACACACATAGAAACTTAATTAAAGAAACATATAAATTAAAAAAAAAAAGTACAAAGGCAAAGCTTATTTCTATAAGAAATTTCTACCAGCAAGCCTGAGGCTGGAAAATGAGATTAAAAAGAACAAATTAAGTGCGTACAACTTACTTACAAGCAAATAAATATACATTACATACACTACATACTAAATACATAAATACAATTAAATATATAAATACATAAAATATATATCTATGAACTAGTGTTGAAATAATATCAATGAACGATCTATAATATAAAAATATATAATTATACGATTTAAAAACCTAGAGAAAGATAATGTTCTCTAACTCTTTTTTTGAAAATATATAGTGATTTCGACTCACGAATTTTGTACGGTAAGGAGTTCCACAATCTGACAGCATGGACAGTGAATGAGTATGCAAAGAAATTGGTTCTATGGGACTTCATTTGTAGGAGTGTACGCTTATGTGCTCTACAAAGCGCATCTACAGGATTAGTAAAGGCAAACCGCTCACATAAATAAAGAGGAGAGGAAGGGTTAAACAGAACATTAAAAAGGAGACAGAGGATACGGGTATTTCTACGTAGACGGATCGGGAGCCATTGTAGTTTTTTGCGATATTCTGTAACATGGTCGAACTTTTTCAAACCGAAAATGAAGCGAATACACAAATTCTGTAGTCGTTCCAATTTATTTAACGCTTCTTCTGTGGCATCTAAGTAACAAACATCTGCGTAGTCGATAATGGGTTGGATAAGTGTTTGTGCCAAAGAGATTTTCGTCTTTAAAGGTAAAAAGTTTTGGAGACACTTTAGCATATGAAAAGAGTGATGTACTTTTCGACTGATATTGTTCACGTTATCACTCCACGTAAGATTAGCATTTATTATTATGCCCAAGTTCTTTGCCGTATCAGTAAGTATGATGGGTGTGGTGTCGAACATAATTGGAGGCAAATTTTTAAAATCAAGACTGCTGCGCATGTGTCGACTGCCTATAATCATAGCCTGAGACTTAGAAGGATTTACACATAATCCATACGATTTAGCCCAGTCGCTTATGCGGGAAAGATCATCGTTGATCCTAGCAATAGCAGTATTAGCATTGGAAACTGTGAAGTGGTGATAAATTTGCAAGTCATCGGCATATAGATGAAATTTACTGGATAAAACTGTGGTAATGGTATTAATAAATACAGAGAAAAGTAATGGAGAGAGCACGCCACCTTGGGGTACGCCCGCAGTTAGGTCACACCACTCAGAGTAAGACTCATCAAGGCGAACCCGCTGAGACCGACCCCGAAGATAGGAATTAAACCAAGCGACTGCAGAAGAGGATACATTGATGGACTTTAATATAGCAAGAAGGATATCAAAATCGACGGAATTAAAGGCATTACTGAAGTCAAGCAAAACAAGTAATGTAAGGGACCTATTCTCCATAGCCCAGCGAATATCATCAGTCACATTTACCAGTGCAGACACTGTGCTGTGACCGGGACGAAACCCGGATTGATATTGACTGAGGACTTTATTCGTAGTCAGGAAAGTAGAGAGTTGATGATGAACAACATGCTCAAGGACTTTAGACAGGAAGGAAAGTATGGATATTGGACGAAAATGGGACAGTGAAGTAGGATTAGAAACTTTAGGCAGTGGGATTACGTGGGCTCGTTTCCAGGAGGTTGGGAACGTACAGGTTGTAAGCGAGTAATTAAAAATGTGGGTAAGAATGGGCAATAGTATGGGTAGAATCATAATGATCATCCTTGAGCACAGTTGATCATCACCAATGGCCACTGACGAGATAGAGAGAATAGCCTTTTTTACTTCGTCTTCAGTAATGCATGAGAAAGAAAAGGATGGATGCGAATTAGATATGTTCGATAAATTACGTAATGTTTCAGCTCTTAGATGTGAACTTATAGCTACTGGAGGTTTACTAAAGTGATTATTAATAGAATCTAAATCAAAATTATTATATGACGTTGGATTATATTTATTAATACCTACGGATTTTAAGAATTTCCAAACTTCTGCAGTGCTACGGTTGACGAGGGAATCGTGGAAGTAGCGTCTCTTAGCATCACGACACAAGCGGGAGCAACGATTTCGAAGATTTTTATAAGAGAGCAAATTACGTTCCGAAGGGCAGTGTTTGTACCGTCTTTTCGCCTTATCTCTGAATGACATAGCTTCTATAATTGAATCTGATAACCAAGGAGCAGGGTTGTGTTTAACTTTAATTTTTTTAATTGGAGCATGACGGTCGAAAAGTTCCAGAACCAGTTTGTTGAAGCCCTTTACCTTATCTTCAATATTGTGTCCACCCAATACCGGTGACCAGTCTATAGCATTAGCATCATGTTGCAGAGTATCCAGGTTGATATTTTTGTAACTACGAAGGAATGAGGTGGGTGGTTTACGTTTGGGGATGCGGATGCGGTAGGATAGGAATATAAGATCATGGTAGGAAAAGGGTGCTGTTAGTTGACCATGATTTGCTACATTATGAGGAGATGACACTATCATAAGGTCGATCAAGGAAGGGACACAATTTGGAAAACTGTGGGTGGGGGATAGGGGTAACAAAGAAAGGTTATAAGAGGATAGGAGGGATTCAAGCTTGCGGGAACGGGTGTTGTTCTTAATTAAACATGTGTTGAAGTCACCTAACATAAGCACATGATCATAGGAAGGCAAGAAATCATAAAATAGCTTATCAAGAGTATCAAAATAATCAACATACATGTTCGCGCTATAGAAGACTGTAAGCAGCAGTTTTGTGTGACGCACAGTGACTTCAATAGCTAAATATTCAGCAGACTCTGAGTAAAGAGAGGGGGAAGCGCTGATAACTCTGAACGGAATGTCAGAACGAAGGTAAATAGCAACTCCGCCACCTCCCTTACCGGTTCTGTCATTGCGGATAAGAACAAACCCTGGAAGGGAGTATTGAGTGGAGAGAAGAGAAGGCTTGAGAAACGTTTCAGATATAAATAATGCATCTACATTATTCACACTGAAAGTAGTAAGAAGATCAGAATAGTGTTTAGGTATACTTTGAGCATTTATGTGGGCGATTTTCAAATTAAGTGGATGATTTAAATATGAAGAGGAGAGTTGGTCATGCAATGTCAGTGGTGGTGAGTGAAGACTATCTGCACTTGTAAAACTACATGAAGATGAGCAAGAGAAGAAACTCTCGTAGAGATCACTAAATATGTTCATTAAATTAGATTAAAATATATACTAAATATAATACAATAAATATGTAACAAAATATATACCTATATATAAATAAATAGGCAATTTGCACAACTCACTACTCACAAATAAAGAGACAAGAGTGAAATGAAATTAAACTAATAAACACAAACAAAAGATTACAATACTAAGATTACCCTTTATTATAATCTAGGTTAAAATCTTTCTTAACTACATAACTATGTAGGGCTATAGTCAACAGCCAAATTTTAATGTTAATTTCTTTGATATGATGCATTTATATTAAATATCGCTCAGTAGAAAAAAAAATACATAATATGGCGACACAAAATTTTATTCAAAATTTCGCAGTTACTTTTTTATTAGATGTATGTTTAGGTATATACCTAGTGTTTTAGTTAGTCAACATAAAATATATTTTTTACCCTCTTTCGAACTCAGTCTTACCTTATTAAAGTGAAGATGAGGTCGAGGATAACACAGCCTTAGATTGGTGTTGGTCGGCAGCAGACTGTATGTATTTTGGTAGCCAGGCAGACCATTAAGGGACAAAAAAAAAGCTATTACAATCACCTTTCCGCATGGTTCTGTTTGGATTATAATAAACTGGGTTGGAAAATTCCTTTTGGACTTTTAGTTCGTACAATAACAAACCTGCATTTAAATCCTTAAACTAACATGTTCCAACTGAGTGATAAATAAACTAAGCTAATTGGTTTAATATTTAAAATTAGGATTGCAATATAGACTTTCCTAGGGCTATAAATTCAACTTTCATTTCAACGGGACATAATGATTACTTTACTTTTTGACACTTAGTTAATCCATCAAGATTTTATCAGAAAAAAAAAACAAGATGTACTTAATAATAACCTCGTGGTCTCTCGTCAGAAAGATCCAGAGGAGGTCCAACTACAAAATGAGAATTATTTAAATTTATCGCCTAATATGACAAGCTTATCAATTTAGTGTTGACAACCCTAGAAAAAAAAATCATTCTTCTGTACACAAATTAATTAAATCACCTCTTACTCAATAAATTCATAATCTCATATAACTCTTTTATAAAGGTTTCAAAAATGTTTATCATAAAATTGGCTCTATAAATTTCACCGAACATATTAAATTGGCACAAATTCTAGTGTCTACCGAAACCGGAGAAAAACGTTCAAGACAGTTTCATACCAAAGTAGAGCACGGTCGTCCACTCTGCTGAGATTTACGACCGCCCTCAAGTAATATTACTTAATTTTACGAAACTTTGAGATAGTTTGTTGCAGTATTTTTAATGTTATTATGAGTATAATTTTTAATGACGAAACATAATATTGCTTTTAATACTTTTGCGTTTATTCATAATTTGTATCAGGTTCATTGCATCACCACTCGTTGCCTGTTATTGCTGCGCTCATGTTTTCATCTTCTATACTTATAATAAATCTGTAGAGAGGTCAATTCTGTACATGAAATATATTTTCAAAATAACTATCAGGGGGTGATTAGTGATCGATACTGATGCCAAAAATGCAATCAGTAAAATTTTTGTCTGTCTGTCTGTCTGTATGTTCCTTATAGAAACAAAAACTACTCGACGGATTTTAACGAAACTTGGTACAATCATTTTTCATACTCCTGGGCAGGTTATAGTATACTTATTATCACGCTACAATCAATAGGAGCAGAGCAGTGAAGGGAAACGTTGGAAAAACGGGAGAAGTTACTTCATTTTTTAAGCTTCCGTCGCGTGTGCAGCCTTTAATGGTTAAAGCTACATAGAAATCATGTATGACGGAAATATTCTACATAAAATTATATAAAAAATATTCCACAACAGTATATGTCTATATTTTATGGTTGACTCACAATAACACGTGTAAATCCCGATAGCTTAACAGTTCGGAGCTTTCTGATTATATTTGTTTACTCTTACGTTTATAATACTCTCACTCATCCCTAATTAAAAAAATATAATTATTACCTATTCAATAAAAAAGAATCATAGAAATCGGTATAGAAACACCAAACTTATACATGAAACACGCTAATAAGCCATCGCGCGTGAATACTGACTCATGCTATAAGGATTATTTTTGCGTAATGGAGCGTACACATTGCTTGTAATGGAACCTGTAATGTAATCTGCAAAAAAAGTTCCCATGATTTGTACGCCTCTCGAGCGCGAACTGAGCCGCAGTAGAGCGCGCTCGTGGCCTGCTCTAAGCTATCCGTACATTTTCTGTTTTTTGAATAACATCAAAAAATGCTCGATGCTCAATGTGGACGGGCGTTCGCGCGCCCGTTCACATTGCGCGAGCACCGGTCGCGAACAGGAATTGCGCCTGTGTGCGTGAAACTTGCTCCTGTGTAGTGACGCTCGAAGCGCGCTCTACGCTATCCGTGAATTGTCGGTTTTTTGGACAACATCAAAGGGACGCGGATTGCAATTCATATTGAATTATTTTTTATTGTTTTGCATTTCATAAATATTGGATAATTACGAGAGCAACTTCAAAGTGTGATATTTTGTTTGTTAAGTTATCTTAATGATTATGATGTCAAATGAAAGCTCTAGGCATAAAACCAATTTATCCATTTGAATGATGTTAATCAGTTTAATCGTTTAGAAGATAAATTAGAATTAATTTTTATGGTAAAGATGTAGAACCTAAACAAACCAGAACTTGTAAAGTTTTTGTTTTATCAACTGTAAGCAATTCTCTGCCTTCTCTCCTTTTATAAAATGTGGTGCGCCGCAACCAACGTCTAGATCTTCAGCACGTTTTTTATGAATTGATGATTTATCATTATATATTGATGTATTTAAAAAACCGACTTCAATAACATTTTTAAATCCTCGTATAAACTTTAGCTGTGGTGAAATTTCATATATGTAGATCACTTTCCAAATGCGAGGACGTGATAGTTCAATATCATACTTACACAACAGTACAGATATCTACAGTAATTCAACTCGGCCGCATCATTGAAATAAATGCCTACAGCAGCGCCGCGGTCCGTTCACATGTGACAGGGCTGCCCGCCTTCAGCGTTTAAATTACATTTGCCTACTTTGTGTTTACTTCCATTTAATTTTATGACTGCAAATATACTTTTTTTATATAAACAAATAAAAAACTTTGTAAATTGAATAGGAAGTGTTCAACAAAAATACGTTTTGTGTCAAAAAATCATGTTTACGTTTGAATAACAAATTGGTCTTATAAATTAGCGACCGAAAAATACTTGCGCCTCGACTGAGACGCACGAAAAGATGTATTGTTATATTTTAAAGTATAAAAAATCCGCATATTAATGTAAAGCTCAATCAACAATTGTTTCGGAAATTTGAGATACCTAGTAGAAATTTCGAGAAGCCAATGTTGTATGAACCTATATTTTTAGTTATAATGTGGTAGCTGTAAAGCTGTAAACTGAGTTCTTTTTAATATTGTTTGATATATCTAGAATATTCTTGTTAAATCTTATGGCCGACGCGGTAAAATCTTATTACCTACGTTGTTCTTGGAACAATTACCGATGTAGATAGATGGTTATATGTCTTATTTTGATTGAAGGTATGTAGGTACCTACTTGATATTGTTTTATCGTGTCGAGTTGTTATGCAGGTTATTACGATAGAATGGTATTGTGATTATTTCATATTTATAATATTCCAATAGTGTGTCTCTAAATAAATGTGAGAGTTAACCTTTATACCTACCTATTGAGAGAAAATGAATAAGTAGGTATCTTGTTTTACGTTTGGATTTAAATCGATTGAATTGTTTAATTTGACAAGAATTATGATTTGTTATAAATCTGTATTTCGAATATGTTTGTTATTAAGTACTAGAAATTCATCTATTAGCGCAAACTTTAGGTGTTAAGTATTTAGAAGTTTATGTTCTTTGTGTTTTTTTTTTTAGAAATTTGCGTATATTTGGACTAGGTACTTACTACAACTTATGAAAGGTTTTTTGTAAGTAAAACACCCGCGCGAAACTCCCCGCAACAACTTCAGAGGGCAATGTTTGGCGCGATCTCTACCTACTAACTGGTCTTCGCAATCCATGTCTCGTGAGATCTATTAATTTTCTGAAGTCTGGCGGACAGAAAAAAAAGCGTGTCGACGGACCGTGCTCGCGACGAAATATGGAAACATTTTGTCTCAGGATGCTCGCAGTGTATGTTCAGTTCGTGCGAAATACACGTACAAATACACCGAGCGCAGCATCGAGCGCTGGTTATTACATTACAGGTTCGATTACAAGCAATCTGTACGCACCATAACGGTTGCCGCGCTCGACGCGGCTCGCGGCGCGGCGGTAGGGTATAAAAAGGCGGGAGGCGAGCGCAAGCTTACACAAACTAAGAAGGATAATAAATAATAAATAAATAATGCTTATCAGCGCGACTTTTAGTCTTTAAATAGTTTATTTTAATTTCTTTTGTTGTTATTTTATTAAATAGGTATTAGTTGTTTTGGTAGTGTTTAAATATTCGGTCAAATTCCAAATTTTGGCTAATTTTTGTTCAGTCTTTTTTTTGTTTTGAGTAGGTAAAAGCGTAGGTACTTACTTTTATTAATTATAGTAGTTAAAAGTATTTATTTTTAAGTGAAGTAGGTTTAGGTAGATAGCATTGCACAGGCGTTTCAGCTTTATTTTAATTTCTTACGCCGAGTGATTCTATTTGAGATTATTGTTACAAAATAGCGACAAAGCTAAGGTATTACGTGAGTGTAATTTAATTATATGGGATGAATGTACGATGGCCCATCGAAAAGGAGAATTGGTAGACAGAACTCTAAGGGATATAAGACAAAATGATAGACCAATGGGCGGTATCACGGTTTTATTTTGTGGATTGTGGTGAGAACTGGAGATAACCCGGATGATCGTGTATTTTCTGATATATTATTAAAGATTGGTGAAGGTGCCTATCCACAACTACACCAAGGAAAACTTATTCTGACGCCTGAGTTATTTTGTATAGTGCAATCCCAACAACATCTTATATCATCGGTTTACGGTGACTTAACAAATAAGTATATTAAATAGGGACAATTCTTATGCTTAGGCTATGTGAAAGGTCCATTTTGACTCCTCGCAATGACCAGGCATCTGAGATTAATAATAAAATGCTGTCTAATATACAGGGGGAAAGCAAAGTTTATAGTTCAATAAATAGAATGGTCGATGAACAAGAAGCCACTAATTACCCGATACAATTTTTAAATTTTTTAAATATACCCGGACTTCCTTCTCATGAAATTTGTTTAAAAATTGGCATTCCGATGATTCTGCTCCGAAATTTAAGACCACACCAACTTTGCAATGGAACTCGGCTAAAAGTAACCCAGTTGCAACAAAATGTAATCGAGGCTCAAATTTTAACAGGTTACGGTCCAGGAGAAACCGTCTTTATTCCCAGAATTCCCATAATACCAAATAATTTTCCATTCCAATTTAAAAGAACGCAATTCCCAGTATCGGTGTGTTATGCAATGACAATTAATAAGGCTCAAGGGCAGACATTTCGTGTTGCTGGAGTAGATCTCGGTGTCAGTTGTTTCTCGCATGGTCAGTTATAGGTACGCCGCTCTTTCCCGGGTTAGCAGTTCTAGAAATCTTCATGTTCACGTGCCGGACGGGTCAACTTTCAACATAGTTTACTCGGAAGCTTTGCGCAGAAGTATTTTCGTTCTACAGATACTTATGCCTCATGTGAAAGTGATTTGTGGGTTTGCTAATGTATTATGACGATTCGTTGAATATAGGAACCGGGCTCTAAACAATTAATTGTCAAATATTATAAAATGTCAATCCTTATCCTTACTAATATTATAAATGTGAAAACGTGGAAATTTGTTCAGCTTTCACGCAAAAACTACTCGACGAATCATCAGAGGTACTAGATGTAACATAGGATACTTTTTATCCCGAAATTATCGCGAGCGGAGCTGCGGGCACAGCTAGTCCTTTATAAATGTCATTTATAAATGGGCTTATCACAAAGATGAGTATTAAAAATTCGAATAAGACACTTCGACAGTCCTTTTTTCTAGCGGTTGCCAAGTTGTAGAACGTCCTGCCTGCTTTTGTTTTACCTCACCTCACTTCTGGTACTTTCAACAGTCGAGGGAATAGGTTTCTCACAAATGGACATGTACTACATGTCTTCATGCTCAATTTCCAACAGGTGGCTTGAAAGACAAATGTAAAAAATAAACATTAGCGTTAATAAATATACTTCCGTGCTTCGAAGGGCACGTGATGCAGTCGGTCCCGGGTGCTGTATACTTGTAAACAATAGTCGAAAGGGTTTGTCAGAAGCCATTTCGGCACCATGAAATTTTTTGAAAAGTTGATGGATCCTCTAGCACTGGGCCAGCTTGGTGGATTACGGCCTATACCTCTTCGTCACCCAGGGGAGAAACTCACAACTCTGCATCGGGCTTACCGCAAAGAGCTGTGATGACTAATAATATTTATTTTTTAAACTATAGGCAACTCTCCCAAACTTATACTATGTTAAAAATTATAAACGCTATTTATTACAAGTGCAATAAATAGTTATAATGCAGTGTATGAAACCAGTCCACTCTGCATAACTAAACAACGCAACGATGCCGTTGGAAAAGAAGATATCGCCAAATTAACATTCAAGGAAGGAACTAAGTTTTTGCTTGGTGGTAGGATCCCTTCTGGGTCCGCCTGGCTAGCGACCACCCTTTATATAAAGTCTGCCGCCAAATGTTACCGCTCCGGCGGCAATGTGTTCCGGCAATATTGTATAAAGAGCCAGTTCCTTCCTAAACCCGTGTGCTTTCTTCTTCGACCTCATCGTCACTTACCATCAGGTGAGATTGAGGTAAAACGCGGGTTTAGTCACTTATAAAAAAAAAAAAAATAAGTCTTCATACATAAATGACACATTCTTTGGGATATTTTTTAAGTAAGAAAATAATCGTCTGTGCTTCATTAAACTATTAGATACACCCGGTTAACATAAACATCCCTAATCTAGGGTTGACTAGGGGATATGTGCCACCCAAGTGGTTAACGGACCCAATCAAAAGACTAAACTTCGAATTTTTTTCCCTACTAAAAGAAGCGATCTGAACAGACTAGTACTAAATCCAGAACTCAAGTATATCACTACAAAGCAAAACTTATCTTACTAACATTATGTGAAAGTTTAGATGTATGGATGTTTGTTCCTCAATCACGGCAGAACAGCTCAACGGATTTCAATGAAATTTGGCATCGTAATAGTGTAGAGTCTTATAGTGTTTTTAAGTTTTTGCATTTAATATGCTCAATTATTCTTAAATAAATGAAAAATGTGACCCGACCAGGATTCGAACCTGGGACTTCTCGTTTGCCGGACAAGTGCTCTTCCACGGAGCTACCGGGGCCTGGCGGTACGCCTCGAAATTACTTACCACATTTTTGTTTTTACGTTATATTGCTAACGTAGCTCTATCTTATGGTATAGCTTTGCAGCAAAGACCACCCGAGACCAATTTCTTTACAGAAATTGTGAAATGTGTGAATGTGATTTTTCATTTATTTAGGAATAATTGAGCATTTTAAATGCAAAAACTTAAAAACATTATTTAAACATTGCAATGCTTTACTTTAACTGGGATTCACAATTTCTGTAAAGAAATTGGTCTCGGGTGGTCTTAGCTGCAAAGCTATACCATAAGATAGAGCTACGTTAGCAATATAACGTAAAAACAAAAATGTGGTAAGTAATTTCGAGGCGTACCGCCAGGCCCCGGTAGCTCCGTGGAAGAGCACTTGTCCGGCAAACGAGAGGTCCCAGGTTCGAATCCTGGTCGGGTAATTTTTATTTATCACATTTTTCATTTATTTAGTCTAGAGTCTAGATTAGCACATAGGCTACTTTATATCTAGATATTCCCACGGGATTAAAAATTGCGCGGGTACAATCACGCGAAACAGCTAGTAATTCAATATAACCAAAATGTAGCAAATAGGCAAACTAATTCTACATCAATACACCTTGCAGGTAAGCATCAATGTAACACTTTAACTAAAGGGTAGACTTAAACAATTAATTAGTACGAAATTGCAGCAACGATGGGAAGAGTCTCGTTTGAACCGACTTCGTAATATGTTTCAGCAAAGGGGACCCATAGATCGATAGTAAGCTGAAAAGTACCTGTAAGTATGATTAGTTGGAGCAAGTTGTTTTATTGCAGTTTCAAACTGCATCCTAGTTTGAGTTGCATTCAATGTATCTAGGTAGGTATGATATATTAATTAGCGGGTTTAATGCGTTATTTTTGACCAATACCTTTATCAATCATTGGGTTATCGGCCGGCTATCAAATAAAAAAAAAAATATGTTCAATATAAATTTCTGGCGTGTAAACAAAAAATATGGGTGTCTTATTTTGGGTTTATAAAAACACATGAAGTTAGAAAAGACTTTTGAGTAATAATGCGACTTAAACAGAAATTAAAAAATAGAAGTGTCTCCATCTAAGTGGGTGCTACGACCTACCTTGGTCGATTCTGTTTTATGTAGCATACATTTCAATGAAGTAGTTTTAGACCGTTATTAAATGGAAAATATATATATAGCATAACAAAAACAAATAAATAAATCTTAGTCGAGATACAGGGTGGTGACTGGTTTTGAAATTAGAGGCCGTGATAGTTTAAGATCATACATGAAGAAAAAAAAAAATATTATTTAGTGAATAAACTTAACTGAAACTTAAAAAATTCATTACACAACGCATTCTTTCATAAGCGTAATACAATACGTATACTTAGCAGGTGGTGGTATGCGTGTGGCGAGAACACTACTGTGTGCGTGTTGACTGAGGCGACGACGCGTCGAGAAAAGGGTAGTAATGTCTCTTTATTCATTTATAGGGAATTCCGGTGAAAATGAAGTACCTACCTACTTTTATTTCATAATTATGACCAGAATCGAGAACAGAGTGCTCTCCTTCAGTATCTAAGCTTTGTCACCGGTCACCCTGTATATGGACGAGAAAATTCCTAAACTACTAACTATTTTTATAAGAAGATAACTTTTGAGTGTGACTTGCCATGACTTTGCAAAAGTTCGACTTTCTGAAGTGATGTTAGATACATTTTGATGTGTTTCTACTGTTAATAATTTATAGAAGTGCAAGAAATGTTCATATAAATATATACACACAGATGTAAAGGAACAGTGTTTCTTAAGTATTAATATATGAAACATAGTACAGCTTTGTCCTACTGATTTTTTTCTGGCAGACCTGTAGTTGGAGACATTTTTTTGTTTTTCTTTCGAATAAATGCCAATGGCGGTATTGTGAGCTCCATTTATGGCGGGATAAGGTACACCTGGAGGTTTTTAGTAGGGAGGCCCGGCCCTTTGCCAAATCATCCCCACATACCCCGCCGTTCCCCATTGGGCGGTCGGGGACGTGACAGCACATTTTCCTCCTGTAAAAAAGGATCAGATCAAATAGTTCTAGTACCCCTGGGTAAGCGAGTCTTAAAAGGCAAGTAATCCGAGCCCTCAAGGTTCGCCTGATTAGTGACCATCCTTCATTTATAGCCACCAAATATTACCACTTCAGCGGTGGTGATGTGTTTGTGAATAATAAAGGAATGCAGAGCATTAAAAAACCGACTTCACGTCAACACTTTGGCTGAATTATAACGTCGTCAAGGTAAACATTCTTCGAATACAGATATATTTTGAAATTTTCCAAATTTTCCACTCAATTGATTTCGATGAAATTTATATTGGACCAACTATGAAGTATCCTCTATCATATGAAATCGATTTATAATTGTCCAAAATAACGTGTTACAAATACACAAAAAAACACATACACACGACACACGAATAGCGAACCTTCCCTTTTTTGTAGTCGGTTGAAAACCAGTTCTTTCTGAACAGGTCTGAGGCAGGTTTACTCCATCGCTGAAGTGGTCAAGTAAAATTAACCTTACTCAAGTTTTAACTTTGAAGATTATTTGTAACTTTTGCAAACACTAATTATAGACAGAACTCTTTCATTGCAAGATCTTGCGGCTGCGTTAACGATGCAATCCTGAGATTGGACAATCTGGATGTGTTCTGCTGTAGTGTCCCAGATATTAGAGCGGCCTTATCATCCTATTTTTTTTTTATTAAGTTTAGCAAATTTATTAAGCAATTGTTTGTGTTCTTTTTTTTATTCGCTTTTATGTTTATGTTTTTATGTAACATTAATATTTTTACCTTTGTTTTCATTGAGCTGTTACAATTTAATAACCTTTTATACTTGTATAATGTTGTTTTTGTGCTGTCTAAGAATTCGTTAATTTTTTTTCTTGTTTTAACAATATAAAACACCTAGCTGTAAGTTTTCCTGTAATATATAAATTAAAAGAAATAAATACAAGAGGAATATGCAGTACAAAAATAAAGTTCTCACTCCTACTTCTCTTTCTGATATTCAATAAACGGATTTCATTAAACGCTAAGGTTTTACTTTTTCATTTTCATTCGACACGAAAAATCCGTTGTTTTAAAAAGCGAAGAGAACGATTTTTTTGTGTAATTAGAGTGCTTCAAACAGTTACGCATGGTTTGCAATTTCACATATTGATTCTGATATTTGTTTTGCGTTTTGTGGACTTCAGAGATGAATTGAAACGAGTGAATGATTTATGTACTTCAGTACAAAAATATACATTTTTTTAAAGTATTTTTAAATAAAACCCTCGGTTTACCACAATTAATTGAAGTTTTGTTTAATTCATGACCATGTAAATTAGTAGATATTCAATTAAAGTATGTTTGGTTTAGGATGAATTTTGTGCATTTTACCAACTCATACAGAACTCGCATGTTTAATGATGAGATGAACTATTGGAATACTGAGCAATGTACAGATCTAGATATTCCAGATGTTGCTTGTGATATTTTTGAAGGCTAAAAGAAATAACTGATTATTTGTTAGATATTTAGAACGTTTTTCACTTGTCTTTTAACATATTCATTGAAATGTTCTGACTGAAGTACGTTTGTATTTCATAAAGATACTAGCTGTTTAAGGCAGTTTTATCTGCGCAATTCTGAATACCGTGGGAATATTGGAATAAAAATTCTAGACATTACACTATAGCTGAGCCAAATTTCATCTAAATCCGTTGATCCATTCTGACATGGTTAAGGAACAAAGATTCATCTATTCAAACATTCACATTTATACTTCATTCTTATTCTTATTTCGACTTATTAAACATTCGTAATTTATAAAAAATCTTGTTTTTATTTTATTTTTTATTTAAAGGCAAATTATAAATTTAAAGACCATAAACACCAGTTGGTAGTTCATATTCTTAGTTCAAACAAATAATACGTAATAAATAACTCAAAAAAATACAGTGTAAAGTTTTATCGATAAATAAACGTATAAAAATGTAAAACTACGATTCTACTTCTGTCAGAATACTGAAACATATTATGTCACGTATATACAGGGTTAATTTTAATTAACGCATCACCTTTTGCGAGCAGCCTCTCCACATCAATCCCAACAACATTTGTTCTACGACTTTTTATAAATCTTGATAAATAACACAAAAATTTAAAACAAAAAAATGTTTGCTCCTTACTCTACATTTTGTAATAAGTACCTATTATTATTTTGAAGCGATATTTTATTGCCAAAGTAAGAGGCATACCGACTTTCAGAGTTAATAGAGTTATGCCTCTAAACAGAGGCTTTAAATATTTTTTGTATGGGAAAACTAAAATTTTAATAACTATTAATTTTAAAAAGTTGTAAAACACATTTTGTTGGAATTGATGCGGAAAGGCTGCCTTTAAGAGATTATGCGCTAATTAAAATTAAACCTGTATAAATAAACACTTTTTATTTAACCAATTAATTAACAGTATTACAAAAGTCTAGAAAAATACGACGTGAAAAGTAATATTCATTTATCATAGTATGCTTTTCATTTTAATTCAAGCATTCCATGCTATCAAATGAAATATCCTTTATTACCATCTTCCTGCAATAAAGAGGATTATTTTTTATGGAAAGGAAACTATGCTCTTTCATGAAATAATATAGTTTTACAAATATTGAGGTAAAAAGTATTACTATACTAATAGGCATTTGATTATATTGTACAGTCGTACATATGATTTTATTTGTAATCGTTGCAGGCTTCGCAGATTTTTGTTCTTAAACTCTTCCAGGTTGTTTCTAGTGTTTGTCACGTCAATAATCGACGCCTTAGTGAACAAAAAATACTTATATCACTTTTAAGACTTTCAAAAAACCGGCAATATATTAGTCCAAAAATTCTCTGTCTTTCCTTAAAAAAAAAACATAAGCACACAAAAACATTAAAGATAAAATATTCAAGTACGTACTTATTCGCCTTCGGAAACTGTATCTTCAAATATGATCCAACAAAACACAGCTGGATCGTAACGCTCTGACGACACATTCCGTGAAAACATAAACAAAATGGCGCGCGTAAAACCGAACGGAGCATAATGTAGGATTGTGAAATTACATCTTGACTTTCAGTAAACTTAGGTTCATAAGGAAATGCATGTATTGTTTTTGGAAACAACAATCAAAGAATGCAGAGCATTAAAAAAAACAACTTCACCAACTAGCTTTGCACTCAATTTGGAACAACTCTGAAGTATCCTCCATCCTATGAAACAAGAATATTCAAAATCGATTCATAATTGTCCGTAAAATTGAATAATAAAGACACAAAAAAAACACATGAATTAATAACCTCCTCTTTTGGAAGTCGATTAAAAAGCTTGCATCAACTCAATACCCGCTGGACTAATCAAATAATAGGTAAATTATTGCAGTAGGTAAAAATTTAAATTTAGCATTAAAAATTCTGCTTTTAATTTCCTTCCCGTGTGTTTTTTATTTATATTTTTTGCCTGTAGCTTGCTTGGTGTGTCCAATACTGTAGATTCAGTAGCCCAATAATACGTTAAAAGACATGAAATTCAAACTTGCACCACTTAGTCTCACGCGCACGCGCACTCGTCCAACGTGGTATACATGATTCTGGCGCAGTAATATTATTCAAAATTTCATGTATTTTTATGCTAGATTGCTGTATTTTTAATTTATAATAATCTGTTTTGCAAATAGGATAGTCATGTACTCAGATGCATACTTAACAAAGCGCTTACGCCACCAGTTTTGCATTCATATAGCAAAATCAAATCGTCCTCTCCGTAATCTTTTGTCAAAATAAAAAAAATATAGTCACACAGATAAGATTTATATCTGCCATGTAAACTCATCTTTATGAAATTCTGTTGAAAAGGAACTCGTAAAGAAAGCATGAAAGGTATTATTACGATACTTCATTTGATCTGATTTAAGACGTATTAGCTATTTAATAATAAATATATTAATTTAATGGAATATTACCTACGACTGCTAGTAGGGTACTTGCAAATGGTGCTAGATGATGTTGTTGATTTTTCATCGGAAGAATGTTAGTAGAGAAAATGAACCTTATGAAACATATTATTATAGAAAAGATAGACCCTGAGGTAGCAACTTACTTCGTGGCGCAGTAATTTCAAAAGCTTTCCTTCGTGAATTTTCGGTAACTTTCTAAATAGACAAAATACTTACATACATACATACATAACTTCACGCCTGTATCCCTTATGGGGTAGGCAGAACATCAGAGCTCATAAGACCATCTGATGTCACGTTTGACTTAGGAGGTATTTTAATGATGGATAGAGACTATTGCAGTGACAGGGGGTCAGCCTATCGCCCAAAAAACACGCCAATAAAACCTCTGTCCCTTTACTGGCTTTTCATACTTTATCTGATAATATTCATTATTTTTAAATAAAATACCTGTAAATAGGATTTCATCGAGAATGATCATATTTTACATTTAAATTCGACATTTAACTCTCTTGTTAAATGTCGATATATGCGACAAGAACTGATAAGAAAATAATTTTATTTGAGAAGATCGACACAAAGCTTAAATATTAACAAATATTTAGGCTTTGCGTATTTAAACATTAATATTTCTGATCATCAAAACAAAGTTGAACCCTGTGTAGCAGTATAATAGAGGTTTGCTCATAACTTCTTCATCAGCCGTGGTCATACAATTAGTTGTCAATTGATCGATTGACGGGTTGATAGCAAATAGTTGTGGGAGTGCGCCTATGTAAGCGCCAGTTTTTTTCGTGCGGTTAACTTAGTTTAGTTAGTTCAACCATTCGATAGCCATATTGCCTCAATCTGTTTGCCTTTCTAACTATTGCTAATTATTTTAGATTATCTATTTGATTTGTTGAAATTAGTGTCAATGTTATGAATTAGAATAAAATAATAATATATACATATCATAGTTTATTGTCAAAAAGAAAATTACAAACAATAATGAAAACAGTGGCTGCTACACTAGGCGCGCAGGCCTGACACGTAGCAACCGAAAAGTGAACATTTACATTTTAATATTAATATATTGTGAACCTTCGACTCGCAACAATTACCTATGTTCGAGCACGGTAAATATAATACAAAAAATATTAATCTTCTCAAAAAGAAGATTATTACTACATAAGTATTAAGTATTGAAATTTTTACATAATTATTGGACATAAAAAGTAATTTATAAAAAAAAGTACGATGACGTGACGTGGGTGTGTGTGAATTATTAGAGACTTTGTGAATCAATTGTTTTTTTTTTGAGTTTTCCCCGTCCCTGTTTGCTAAATATACAGAATATGACCTTATCAAATCATGATACTACGAACTTGACATAATTAATATACAACTAACAGTAATGGCGGGGCTAGTCACGGGGGTATCTGACCCACCGGTGGCTAAGGCTAATAACCTGTCATCCTTGACGTAGATGATAACTAATTGCTGCATAACATGAGCGACTATCTGAATCCGATGTGCTCTACAACTACGGAATATTCAACAAATTTCACTGATAGGTTAAATTAACGATCAAGGTCTAATATAGGTTACTCATTAGAATTATCAAAAAAAAAACATGTTGGACTGGGAGCGAAAGAAAAACATAGAATGTGCCAGCTGCTGCTCTTCCCGGGCATACTGTAAAATTCAGTTAAGGGGCAGAGGTTTTATTGGTATTTTTGTGGGTGATAGGCTGACCCCCTGTCACTGCAATAGCCTCTCTCCATCATTATAATAATTCATTTGTCAAACGTGACATCAGACGGTCTTATAACCACTAGTGTTCTGCCTACCCCATAAGGGATACAGGCGTGAAGATGTGTATGTATGTATTATCAAAAATTGACTAAAGTATGACAATAATCATTGAAATTGCAAAAGACTTATGAACTTGGCTTTAATCTGTCGTACTTTTTAATTTAGGATGTTTTATTCCTTGATTTTAAGGCAATTGTGTTTTATTAAAATGTCTAAAGGTAAATTGTTGAATTGTCAAAGGCGGACTCATCCAAGTTTGGTTTAGAACCCGAAATTTGATTCTCAGATGAATCATTTTCAAAGCTTCACTACAATAATAATAATATTAACTTCTAAATAAAACTTTTTAACCGGCTTAATAGCGTATAATTTATATTTTACATTTTAACTCTACGTTTCGGTGTCTTTGCAGACCCCGTGGTCACGAGCGACTGAGGTGTGAAGGTCCGGTTAAAAAGTAGTTTTATTTAAATTATGAATCGTGAAAACTTAAGACAATATTACATTAACTTCTGGTTCAATAAATGGATTTTTTCGAAAGGTATTTTGGGTTCGGTTGTCTATCGGTGGGATATCGAGCCCTAGATAGGCTATGTGGAATCAAAAACCAGAGCTTGATTGTCTAATATTATTTTGTTATCTCTAGGTACGTAAAAAAATTGCTACTACAAATTTTCCATTTCAAATTTCAAGTGATAAGGTAAAAGGAGAAATAATTAATTACGGTGCTTTGATGACATATTTTGCGAAACTCACATTAATTTTGTGTTGTCAGCAATTAGAGATTCTCAGTAAACAATGATGGTGCAAATTTTAAACAAAATATGAACTTTTTACTGAATAAATACACGAATTATCACCTGATAGGAAGTGCTAAAAAAGGATGAGGTATTAGGTACTAGCCTATTTAGCCTGCTTGTGAAAAAATTTACAGCGATTAGGAAAAAGAAACGGCCATTTACTCTAAATTTTTTCTTTTACAACTCAAAATAATTCGTCAAAGCAACTTCAGGCTTAAATACACTTATAATAAAGGATACTGGTTTAAGTTTTACCTTTTCCTGGTATTTCAATGACAAAAGGTACAGTTTTAATCAGCTTGTAAAGTGCATGCGGGCACTATCCAATATGTATTCTATTAAGTATTGCGAGACATGCAACTTTATGACGATACTTGAGACTTTGTAACTTATTTTGTTGTTGAATATTTAAAACTGCGCCGTACATGTTAACTTAAACTTAAGCAAAGTTTTTAATACGAAAGTCTGATACAAAAATATTCTTTATTACCTACCTGAAAAAGAAGACCCCTGATCTGAAAACTTTAGAAAAAAAAATTTAAACGAAAAGGGGAATTCGCGGTTTCATTCCAGTGTGGTATGAATCGCCGAATAGCGTTTTTGAATAGTTCGATTCATACCACCGTCAAAAATTAAGAAAAAAACACGATTAATAATCCAGGTTGCTCATTAATCTCAATCTTTTATGATAACAGATGATCAAAAGAACAGTTTTAACTTTTGGACCATTTTTTGCTTTAAATTAATACAGAAAAAATACGTTATATGAGAGAAAATCGTTTTCTCTAGATCGTTTAAGCGCACAGACGTATTTTGCTTAAAACTGAAATTGAAGATTCAGCGAACTCCCCATAAACTGAACAGAAATTTGACACCTCAGTTCGGATGAAATATTGCAATCAAATAAATAAATGAAAGCTTAAATACAATTTGAAAGATAAAAATACAAAACAAAATCAATTACAGCTGGGACTCGAACCCAGATCTCCCGAATTCCGGGAGAGCACTCTCCCAATTGAGCTGCCTAATGTTAATATAATGTACAGTTACATATAATACTATGTATGCATTTTCACTGGACTTTGAACCTTGACTGTCTTATGATTTTTATTCAACATTCAGTTTATCTATACCAAAAAACAATAACTTAATCCTGATATTTTAGCATTCCATGCAAAATTCATTGCTTGCATTCACTAAAAATGCAGCCATGCGTTAGACTGCAGTGATAAAATCCGCGGCAAGCCGGTAATAAACTTTGTATATTTTGAGGGTAAAATATTTCACAAACTAAAACATTGTAGCTATGACTGTTACTTCTCGGAAATGAAATACAGATCGTAAAATCTATGAAGAAAAACGTATCCGTAAGGATACTAACTGAATGAGAAAATGGCGTGAGGAAAGAAATTCATTACCTTAATATTCAATAAAGCATTTCAAAAAAATATGAGATAACATCCTGCTAGGAAATTAAACGATAAACTTTTTTTTATAGATAACAATGAACAACTTACTTTAAAAGTTATTTAAGCTTGTGTTATGGAGACAGAACTAGTGGCTGTCAGAACTAATATCCTCCCTTAGTATGACCCGAGCTAGCTGGGACCCGAACTCGGTGTATCTCACGCCGTAGCCAACCACGCATTGATTTAATATCGTTGTAAAATCGTCAGTTTGCGTAAGAACTTAACTTATTATACACAATTATCAATTAATGCAGAGCATTAAAAAAACCGACTTCACGTCAAAACTTTGGCTGAGTTATAATGTCATCCACGTAAACATTCGCCGATAGCATACATATTTTTTCAAAATTTTCAAATTTTTAATAAAGTACTCAACCGATGTCAATGAAATTTATATGGGATCAACAATGAAATATACTACAATATATCGTATAAAACAATAATTTTTAAAATCGATTCATAATTGTTAGAAATATATTGTAACAAAGACACAAAAAAAAAACATACAGACGAATTGAGAACCTCCTCTTTTTTGAAAGTCGGTTGAAAACCTTCATCAGGGATCACCCTACCTGTTGTTGTGTGATGAAATTCGTCCCGTATTTTCGTATTATGTGGTTCCATTAATGCCTCTCGCTTTTATTAACGTTGTACGAGTAAGAAATATAAAAATATTAATGACTTACTTTTTTCAATATTTTTATACGTATATCGGTTTCCTATAACACCAGCTCTTTGTAGTTTCAAGCTAGAAAAGATAAAAAATGCTTTCCTTTTTACTTCGTCGTTCTCTGAATTATGTAAAGCTGTGGCCTCCAAAGTGAAAGCTAAGGCATGGCCTACGCTTTTTCACGTTTGTCTGTAAGCGACACTAATTAGTATGTTTGCGACCTTTAAACTTGCAAGCATAAGCGTTCATACACACTACCAGTTAACCGCAGGGGTTGATAATCGCGTTACTAGCCGCTTTTCCAAATTGATATAAAACCGTCTGTGATGGTACGCACTGAATTGCTACTAAATTTCAACCGCAGCGGTTGAATGGACAGCTGCGGCCAGCTTTGCGGCTTACCGCTATGGCAGCTAACCGCGAAGAAACCGCATCTTATCGCTTAAGCGGTTAGACAGCTCATACGAACCGCCTAAGCAACCAACCACTAGTGCCTAGGAGCACTAACGTATCTACGTTAGTTATCCGATAACTTTGAATCTAATGAAATACATAACTTCACGCCTGCATCCATTAGGTACGGGTTACGCAGAACACCAGAGGTTTAAAACCATTTGAAGTCACGTTTGACAAATATGGAGGTATTACAATGATGGAGAGAGACTTTTGCAGTGACTGGGGGTCAGCCTATCGCGCACAAAAAAAAAGCCTCCTACAGTACCTCTTACAGTACGCCAGGGAAGAGAAGCAGCAGGCACTTTCTATGTTTTTGTTTTGCTCCATGTCCAGCATGGAAGCAATGTAATGAAATAGGTGGAAATAAATTGATGTCAATACATTTAATTAACAATGGGTATTTGTCCTCTACATTCAGTAATTAACAAAACAATTCAATTACGACCTTACTTTTTTTAATATGCTTATACAGGGTGTCACGTAAGGGGTGGATCAAACGCTTCCCAGGGATGGGGGACTCCAATACCCACCGAATTACCCCCACGTATGTTCAGCAATATTTTGTGGTTCTGGAGAACTTTGCGATTTTATGATTTATTCGAAAAAAAACAGATTCTCAGAGAAAATTTAAAAAAGCAGCCTAGTTACTTGTTCTACGGTCGTGATTTTTGGTGTAA
Source organism: Stenoptilia bipunctidactyla (assembly GCA_944452665.1). Taxonomy (NCBI): domain Eukaryota; kingdom Metazoa; phylum Arthropoda; class Insecta; order Lepidoptera; family Pterophoridae; genus Stenoptilia; species Stenoptilia bipunctidactyla. The sequence goes on from OX101723.1 coordinate 1,426,738, forward strand.
GCTTAGCTTAATAGTAGAACTTCAATATCATCTAATCACTGTAAATCATGGCCTTTTACTGAGGTATTGAGGTCCTGTATCTTTAGGAAACCTTTGATCCACCCTTTAAGTTACACCCTATATAATTTGAATCGGCAAAAGGGGTCTCAATTTACTTCTTGTAAGTGGTATCCTTGCCAAGGGATATCCTTAATTATAAAGGTTAGGATTAAGAATGATGCATTACCAACCCAAGGCGTAAGATGGATCTCATGAGCTATATCTATATCCGATGGTTATCGCAGCAGTAGCAAGGAATTTAATGGTTTGATAACTTATTAAATCTCCATGTCCGAAATAATTTAGAATAATTTAGAAAAAAAAGAAACTTTTTGGTATTTTTTTTTTCTAATTATTTTGAAATATCACCGTTATTTTCACTTTAATTTAAAGAATTTATGGGATTATTACCACGATTTCCGATTTTCATTTCGCGTGTCCGATATTTCGATGATGCTACCAACTGCTTGATTGCCAGTGAGGGACAAAAGCATAGCTATTTAGCGCTTGAAAATGGCCCAACAAAAAATCTGTTTTATGTTGCTAATGGTACTATGACTATTTTATTCCATTCTTGTTCAAATACTCTGGTCCCAGTTTGTCATGTTCGTATTGTGCATCCATAGCTCATTGCACCTACTATGTAAGCACCTTGGTTGTGGCATAACATTGGCTCTCACAATTAGCTGTCTTGTGTATATTGTTTTTTTTAATGTCACGGTCAATTCGTACTGTACCTACCTATTTGTATTAATTTGATAATTCTGAGTGAAAAAGAGTGCCAAGCGTTTTATTCCGCCGGCTTTTTTATCTCTTGGTCTACTATAATATGTTATTCAACAACTATTAACCACTAGTTAAAGCTGAAGTATGTGATGACTGACTTCATCAAGTATTTTGTGAAGTTCCTAAGATGAATAAAACTTTTTGATTTTTTTATTTATATTAGTTGATTCGGGTGGTTTCGTGTTTCGTTCGTAGTTGGCAGCATATGTCATCGACCGTATTTATCAATTATAAAAATATAAACAATGCCTATTTGCGCTATAAAATGGTTTATAAATCTAAAGATTTAGTTATCAGCTATAAATAGATTCGTAAACTACCAAATTTAGGTTTTTATAAGTGAAACATAAAAAAAAAATGAATTTTATTTCGTTAACAAAAACTTATAAATAACACAAGTAGATTGGGAATCTCCTTTTAGGCATATTGCCTGTGCCAGGAGACCCCGCTCCTCCATAACTTAGTACTAGTATTATTGATTCATTAACTATTTAAAAATATTTAAGAAAAAAAAAAAGTAAAATATAAAAATAAAAATAAATAGAGAAAGTAAAAATATTTATGACTAATAACTTAAAGAACAATGATTAATAGAGTTAAATAACTAAATTATCAAAAACATGGGGAAAATATTTCAACGGGGATGGTGTTATGCCCGATGAATGAATTTCCAAATGTTTATAATTTTAAGTCAAACACATTTGTGCATTCTGTTCCTAAAATTAAAAAGGATCAACTATTCAAAATATCAAAACTTCAGAATCTTTAGAAAATGGCATATTATGCAGCCTTTGTTAAGTTCCTTGAAGAATTTGTGCTATGGATACTAAACGGATATTAAACCTAAAAACAATATGCAAATATACTATGAATATACTGTACATATTTATTAATAAAAAATAAAAATACACCCACCTTATTACTTTTAAATAAATGTAATAATTTGTTAAATATTAAAAAAAATACACCGACATATAATCATCCTTAACTTAACGGATTGAGATATATGTGTTCATCACAAAAATAATCTAACGTCACCGGGATTCGAACTAAATACATCTGGCATTGAAGGCAATTTATGTTACCACTACAACAGCCAGTCATTAAATCATGAACTTGAAATAAAGAAATATGCACAGTAAAAATATTCATATCTTTCATTGCTACCTTCTACATGAATCGTTTACCACTCTTTCATATTCGTAAATGTTCGCAAATGTATATTTCAACGGCCAATGATATTATAGTTACTGTGCATTGCCCAGTCAATTTGCTGCCTGTGTTGACCAATAAATCAATCACATTTTCATCATTTTCAAAGCAATCAACTAGGTTTTAGAAGATAAAGGTCATGTGTCGCTTTTCAAAGACATTTTGTTTGAAGTTACTCTTCCATGCTTTTTTCGTTCACTGATGATCGCCGACAATAATTGGAAATCGCGGTAAGAATTCAGTAAATTCTTTAAAAACAATTTGGCTTAAATGGCTAACCTGCAGTTTATTTGTTCCCCACGAACGTTATTAATAAATTCTTAAAGTGATTCTACAGAAAGCACACAACGGTCACGCCACTTTGCCTATTATGGCATTATGGGCGAAAATCAGCCAAGTCTTTACGCGGAGGATCTGGACCGTGAGTGACATTTTACGGTATTTTGGATGCTATTTGTTCTCCCGTATCAGTTTCTTTGTTTAAAAAACACTTATTCTTATGACGATATTCATTTTTTTCATATAGTGTAAAATGCAATTTTGATCTACATTAAATGCACTTGGATAATCATTAATACTGTTTTGTTAAAAATAGGTAAAATAATTTATTTACGAAGTTTCACTTGACACAATAAAACCTTTAAGTGCCTTATGTCGCCTTTTAAATAATTAAACTAGAGTTTGCCGCAATTTAGCATACGACATACATACATACATATCTTCACGCCTGTATCCCTTATGGGGTAGGCAGAACACCAGAGGCTATAAAACCATCTGATGTCACGTTTGACAAATTTGGAGGTATTATTATGGTGGAGAGAGAATATAACAGTGACAGGGGGTCAGCCTGTCGCCCGCAAAAACGCCAATAAAACCTCCTTCCCTTACGACACAGTCGCTAAAAACAAAATTTTTACTAATGAAAAAATAAGTTAGCCTCATATAACTTACTTTTAGTTTAGTGTATGTACTTAACTGATTTTTCATCTACTATAATTACACAGAATAGATTGGTTCTACCAAGGCTAAAAAAAGTTTTAGTTACTTTGCTGCCTTATTATCTCACAGTGGATAGAAGCTGTTTTTTAGTTTCAAATGATGTTTAAAAATTGTTACTTAGCCGCTTAATTCCTTACTGTATCTTTTGAACGAATAGGCAGAAAAATATAATTCCAAGAGTGGCAGATGCAGCGTTGGCTGTTGATCTCAATAGCAATGAAAACAAAAAAGCCGCTTTAGTCGCATAACCGTTTTTTCGTATCAGGCAGCATACAAAATGACCCCTATTATTTTAAAGATAAATTTGCAGAATACAATTAAAAAAATTTCGAGTCCGTTTTCTACATAAAATACTTTACAATTGAGACGAGACATTTTAAATTCAGAGTACTTGGAAAACGCGCTTAAAGCTACGATTAAACGTACTATACGTGTTGAAGAGTTTATTTTGCAAAGACCTCGTTAAAAGTCTACTCTATAGAATCTCATGCGAGGGCAGCGTACCTGATTTTGCGATTTATTGATACAGCTATGTAACATTTTCAATATCTAGATGTTATAAAATAAATAAAAGATAAGTATAGATAAAACTGTTAAAAAGGCGCGGTACTGCGATTTATTTTAGTTCCATTTTCACTTAAAATTAATATGTGTACGATCTTACGTCGCACACTATTTGTGTATGTGTCTGAACCTAATTTATGTTTTTGTTAATAAATTTTAATGATTAGCTTATTTTAGCCAAGTAAAAGATTTTCTTTATAAATAACCTACAATAAGTAGTTTAGTCTAAGATTTTCTGTACTAGAGAGAAGAACTCAAATAAACCACAACTTTTTTTTACATTCACGCCAATCTGAGTCATCGTGTAGCAATACCTCCTCAACTAACTACAAGTACCGTGCTCTACAATGATGGTACTTTTTTGTTTGAAATTCTTGTATTTGGTAAAAGTCTATGAGTCTAAAAACTTCATAATAACATTGGCTAAATTATTACGCTTTTGTATTTAAATTTTTGCTGACTAAACTCTGCCATGAACTAGTTTAAAGTTGTTTAAATGATAAACGTATCATCATCATCACAACTCTTTGTAATGAGCCCACTGCAGGGCATGAGTCTCTTCTCAGGGTGACGAAGAGGTTTAAGCCATAATCCACCAAGCTGGCTGGTGGATGCCAGAATTTTCAGGGCGCCGAAAATGGCCTCTAGTAAACCCTAACGACAACTGTATACAAGTATACAGCACCCGGGACCGTCTGCTTAACGTGCCCTCCGAAGCATGAAAGTTGTGGTGAGAAATGAATGGTCGGCGTCCACCCATCCAAGTACCGACAGCGCCGAATGTTGCTTAGCATGTGATATCGTAAGATACACATAATAACCATGGCGCCACGACCCTCAAACGTATAAAAACGTATATTTCATTTTAATTTGCACTACGTGGTTATTACCTTTTAGTACTTGTGACTGAACAAACTCGCGTTATGCCTCAATCTTACCTGCTGGTAAGTGGAAATGAGGTGGAACATGTCAGGACACGGATTTGATATTAATATTTTGGATTTCGGTGATTTTTTTTTTCCGCCAAGGAATATCGTTTGGCACCCACTAAAACAAGCTTTAACCAGTAAAGCAAGCTTTAGCGGGAGGAGGATGAATCCTATTACGGACGAATGGGCACTCTATAAGCTGTTAACCTCGGTGGCTAATGGCAGATAGAGTGCCCAGACAGTGTGGTATGCTCAGATAGGCTGAGCATACCCACTAAACATCCCCCTTCATAACTCACCTTAACTAAGGCCATAAGTCATAATCGGAGTGACAGCCAATTGGAGAGAGAGGCTGCGCAGTGAGCGGCATCCTTGAAGGCTGCCACCAAAAGGAACTGAAAGCGAGAAAAATAGAAGCTAAGACTAGCAGAAATGGCAAAGCTGAAACTAAGAGATTATCTAGAGTGATCAGACTCACTCTGAGATAAGAATGCTGGAAAGAAGGACTACGTTTAGAAACGTTGAGCTTGCTGGAGTTTCCTGATGAGGGGAGCGAACTTGGTTAGGACCGGAAGAGCACCGTTGAAACCCTCTGGGCTGGCGTCGAGAGTGGCGCCGAAAGCCAGGATCTCGTCGATGGGAGCGAGCTGGATCCAGAACGCCATGCGGTCTTGAGAACCTTTTGCGTTCTGGCACTGGGAAGCCGATTTGGCGGCCGGTTGCGATTGAGTCGCATCCCGGCTGCGCTGACCTGAAACGAAAGAGGTGAAGGCCTTGGGGGCCTTTGAACTGACTGGAGGAGCGTCCGAGCTAGGCTGCGGTCGTTCTCTCCAGTTCTCGATGGGCTTCACGGTTGCCCTGGCAGCACGCGCTGCTTTGGGGCAGCCGCGAAAGTTTGCTGTGTGGCCTGACTGGCCGCACAAGACGCAGAACGGAGCGGTGGGCGATTCGGGAGTGCAAGAGTGGGCTTCGTTGGCACGGTTACGTATCCACCTGACCAGCGATGCTTCGGCCGGCAGCAGTCGAGTCCGCCCTGAAAAGGGCAGATGAATTAGCCCCGACACCACACAGCCTCCACAAGAGAGAACTTTTCGAAAGAGCTTAACTTGGCACCTTTACCCGCACGAGTGCGGGGGAGGGAACAAGGGCAGCGCAATACGAACACTCGGGAGCGGCCGCAGACATGACCGTTCGGGAGCGAACGCAAACGGGAAGTGATGTCGGTGATATTTTTGTGTTTCGAGACAGGTGGACTCTGAAGAAGTGCTGTCACCAATCAAATTAGTTCTTTTAACGCCACGCTTATCCAGGTAAGGCAGGACTATTCCAAGCTGGACCTACGCGGCTGAAACCCCCGAAAGAAGTCGGGTAAGGAGTTAGGTACTTCGTAGTTTTATCATTGAATGTCTGTAACGTTTTCCAATCATATTTTTTGATCAAGAACTTTTAATCACCAAAGCAACCAAACCTCAAAATTTGCACACGTAATCCAGAATCCATATACTTATTCCTAAAACTCTTTGGCTAACTCAGCAAAAAGAAATACCAACCAAAAAATCAACGGTAAAAACTCCCGAAAAGCAATTTGTGGTACATGATGTTAAGAGATCAAAGCAGAATATTTTATAGTTCAGCACCTACTTGGAAATATAGAACTCGCTACGTGGGAACAAATTCAACGAAATCTGAGGTAAAAAATTCTGTGAAAGTAATTTGCAATCTCATTCATTCAAATGTAGATAGGAGATGTAAAATCGGGTGCTTTTGATAGAACATTCGGGATTGCTAACTTTTCGAATCTGGAAAAATTGTTAGTTCTTTTAAAAGGTAATAAGTATGATTTAATATTCAAAAATTATATTAAAGGTTCGTTTCATATTTCTAATAGCCACCGCGCGCGGTTTTACCCGCGTAATTTTTGATCCCTTTGGGATTTTGGGATAAAATATGCTTATAACCTTCCTCAAGAATTGGGCTATCAAATGCAAAAATAATTTTTCAAATCCCACTTGTAGTTTCTGAGATTAGCGCGTTCAAACAAACAAACAAACAAAAAACAAACTCTTCAGCTTTATATATTAGTATAGATTTCACGGCAATACCCTTAAATCGTGCCCAATTTTACAAGTTAAGGGTTTTTGACCAATGTGTGATGTCAAACTTGATCGCAAACTACAGGTCTTACTTACATGAGGCACAATAAAAGTTTTGCACTTCTAGATAATTTTTTTTAAATATTTCTTCAGATTTAAAATATAAAAAATATATTTTTAAACACTTTCTGGGACAGTAAATTTTGATTGTACTTTAGAATAAGGATAAGTAATTTTCCCGTAAAATAAAGATTAAATTAGATTGAGTTGTCATTGAGGTTCCACACATAAAGCAGCTGGACCCTATTACTAAAACTCCGCTGTCCTTCTGTCTGTCACCAGACTATATCTTATGAAACGTGAAAGTAAGATTCTTGAAATACTCACAGATCATTTATTTATTTTGGTGCTATAACAAAAATACGCCCTTTTAGGATAGAAAATCATATTAATAAAATAAAAATATCGCTATTAAAACTACCTTTCATTCAAAATAAAAATGTGTTTAATGACTTTAAGTTTGAATTGGTAAACAGTATGCTAAGCACCTACACATGGTAAATTAAGTTGACAAGGAACTAGGAACTCAAAAGGCACTTGTTTCGAATGTCCATATTTTAAATTTATAGAGAACAGGTTTCTTCTAAGATTTAACACCTAGTTCATTAAACGCATCGCTTCGTCGTCATTGGTCCTGAATTAAATTTAGTTACAAACAGCAGTCAATCAAATTTCGAAAAGGATAATTAGTGCAATATTAGAATACCCTCTAGTTCTGCTGTGAGACCTCTTTAAACCGAGCTTATATAAAAAAACTTACTTTTGGGTCACATCATTGGTTTGTCTGTTTGGGATTTTTTTATTTAATTTGCATAGAGATAGTTTTAATCATGTTTTTTAACAATAAAATAAACAACTATCCAGAACCGAAAGGAGAATTGAAATTGTGTCCTTAGCTTTTTTAACAATAAATGTTCAAGGGAGCCAAACTGGATTTTCAGAAAAAGGGTCAGAAAAAATATTTTACATTTGAAAGTTTGCATTGAGGAATAAACCTCCATCACGGCAAAATGGCTAAACGGATTTTAGTGAAATTTGGCATGGTGATAGGTTACAGTCTAGAAAAGCACATAGGATTCAAAATTGCGCGGGTAAAACCACGCGATACAGCTAGGTCTTATATGAAGCCCAGCAAAAAATTTAGTACAGAATGCTTATTCTCCTTGTATCTTCTTTGGTTATAAAATCCATTTCAAAGCTCTTAAAAATGTAGAACAATATTGCATAGTATCCCAAGAAACATAAATTAAGTTGTGTCTACGGTCTTCTCTCGTGGTTTTGTGGCTTTGTCGTGCAAATAAATTAATCTTAGTTGCGACACTAAATAATTACTCTTACGGGCGTATGTATCAGGATAAATTAGTTGCATCCTCAATAACTTAAACATAATGTTTTTATTATTAACTAGCTGTTGCTCGCGACTTCGCCCGCGTGGACATAGGTAATTGCGATTTGTTAAATAATATTACTATGTCCTTCTTGCAGTTAAAGCTAACTCTATACTTAATTTATGTAGACACTTAGAAAGTTTTATTACACTCGTAGATAACATTGTTGTGCCGTACTACCCGGGTTTGTGGAAAAGACCTTCAAAAACTAACATCCTATACAGTAAAAACTGAAAATAAAACACGGGAACAGGAATTGCTACAAAAGTTTTTTTTTTTATTTCTGGGAATTATTAGGATGCAACGTTATTAGCACTGTGGACTGTGCTGGACCAGTCAAAACTATTACAATATGAAATTTAATTGTAGTCTTTTAAACAATTTATGGTGGTTGAAGTTTTTTTTAAGTAAAACTTAAGGTTATATGTGTGCGCGGGCGGCCTCGGCCAGCTCCCTTCCCTATTCGCGCGTCTATTGCTTTGACCCTAACAAACCTATTTTGGTAGCACAGTAATTTTAAAATCCTTATCCTTATCCTAAGGTGTTGTTTGAGATCAAATGATTTAAATAAATTTATATTTGCTTTTGAATACGTATGATTATTACTGTTATTTGGACAAGGATTAATACTATGTTGATAAAACTCCTCCAAAAATAGTAAGTGCACTAATTTCAAAAACATTTTATAAATCTAAATGGTCAAACTCAAAGTCAAAGTCAAAAGAATCTTTATTTCGTAAGTATTTAAATACATTTGAAATAAGTCACAATTTACAAATTGAACTGAATCTACCACCACTTCGGAAAGTCGATCTGTTGAGAAAAAGTGGCAAGAAACTCAACAGCAATCATCTTTTAAAAATACACAATAACATTAACAATTTACAATAATCTTGCATCCAGATATCTTATAATAAATTTTATACTTATCCTTAAATCTATCGAAGGGTTAATCTTAAATATTTTGGAATTTTATTTTAAAAGCGTACACATTGACCCATGAACCAGTTGGTGATCTTCTGGAGTCTACTATTATATTTATACATTAGGCAATCAAGTACTAGACAGAAACGTAGACATAGATATAGAGGTAAAGATAGATGTAGCGATAGAGGTGAGAGATATTACAGATAATGTAGATGGAGATGAGGATAGTCGTGGACAGAGACTGGACACTAACACGGACGTGAACATGGGGGAATGGGATGGAGATGGGGAAGTCAGAGTCAAATTCAAAAAAGTAACATAGTCATAAAGTCTTCAGCAAAACGACCTGGCACCGCTAGCAGCACCCGTTCACGAGTATAACGCAAGCACCAGCCATCACTCTCCTTAACCATATTTTAGGGAAGAGGGTGACCCGACACCCGACGCTACCGCTAGCCATGCCGCCTGAGGGAGCATGACGTTCTTGCTGTTGTATGGATAAGAAGGAGATGGCGTTGGATGAGAAGGAAATGGAGATGGTGTTAGAGATGGAGTTGGAGATTGAGAATATTTGAAAAACAATTTACAACCAAGGACTTTTATCGTCCATATATTCAGAAATTGTATAAAAGCCTTTACTACACCATTTTTGCTTAATAGTTTCTTTAAATTTATCAAGTGGTAAGTCTTAAATATTTGTGGGATTCTTATTATAAAAACGTATGCATTGACCCATAAATGAGTTAGTGACTTTATGAAGTCTACTATCATAGCCGCCTAGCTTGTACTTATTTCTAGTATTAACATTATGCAAGTCACATTTTCTATGGAACATGTTTAAGTTCTTTTTTACGGACATAAGATTTTCAAAGATAATATTGTGAGGCAAACGTAAGAATATTAATTTCTTTAAACTTATATCTAAGTGTCGCTCTGGAATTAAGTTTGTAGATTGAGCGAATAGCCCGTTTCTGCGGCACAAAGATGGTTTTAATATCGGCAGCATTTCCCCACAGGAGAATGCCGTATGTCATTAAACTATGAAAGTAACCAAAATAAACCAATCACGCAGTAGCTTCATTAGAGATATTTCGCATCTTTTTGACGGCATATGCTGCAGAACTAAGTCTCTTCGCCAACCTTTCTATATGTGGTCCCCATTGTAGTTGTACATCTAGGGTTATGCCAAGGAACACTGTTGAATTTACAGGGCTCAATTCTTGTGCTTTTACAATTAAGTTAGTATTTACATGCCGGACATTAGGCAAATAGAATTTTAAAAATTTAGTTTTATTTTCATTGAGTAGTAGGTTATTGGCTGAAAACCATTTCTCCACAGTTTCAATACAACAGTTTATTTCAAAGCAATGCTTCAATTGCCTACTCACTTTAAATTGAAAAGACGTATCAGCAGCAAACAATATGACCTCACACTTGTCTTTCACCACAAATGACAAATCATTTATATAAACTAAGAATAAGAAAGGCTCAAGAATCGAGCCCTGGGGCACTCCCATATGAACTGCTGATCCCAATTATCTCTTTCCATTAATATCAACTCTTTGAATTCTATTGCATAAATAGGATTTCATTAAAAGTGAGTCAACCATCAAAGATAGACATTTCGCTGTTCCAGACATTTCTTTTAGAACTTTTAAAGAAAATTCCGCAATTTCCCCAATGCATGATTTTTACTTAACTAAAGTTGTTTACGCATGGTAATCAATGCAATCTCTCAAAATTGAAGAATTTTCCCCGTTTTTGCAATTTTTTTTTTCCTTTTTTTAATGGTTGCAGCATGATATTATTAGGTATATAGTCTATAGCCTTCCTCAATAAATGGACTATACAATAGAAAAACAAATCTAACCAGTAGTTCCGAAGATAAGCGCGTTCAACCGCCCCGTCATTGTGGCAGTACTTCCACAGTCGGTTATAAAAAGAGCTCTTGAAACTAACTTAAAAAAAAAATAAACAAAATTTAATCTTCCAGATTCTAAGAAAAAGGATACGTTAAAACATACAAGATTCCCTGATAAATTGTTATTACCGAACATAAGAACGGAAATATGCAGCAGAAATAGCCTTGCTATGTCAATTAAAATTTATAACAAATTACCAAGCGAAATGACATGTTTACCAATTAATAAATTAAATTTATTCTGCGTAACTGGCTAATAGACCAATGTTTTTATAATGTAAATGATTTTTTAATGTTAAATAAAATTTACTTATAAATTATTGCAAATGACACTTAGATATATATATATTTTTTTCTCTTGACATTAATATAAAATGAAATAAATGTAATCCTGTAAGTGCGACAATTGTAAAACCCTAATACTATATGCATGCTGTCTGACAGTAAAATATGCGATCAAAACCAAAAACCCAACAACCTAAATGTACCATATTTCATGCAATAAAGGAATTTTGAATTTCTTCTCCGCCTTACTTTTCAACCAACTTCCAGAAGGAGGATGTTCTCATTTCGTGAGTATGTTCTTTTTTGTGTGTATTTTTTACACTATTTTTTGGACAATTAAGAATCGATTTCAAATATTCTTCAGAGGTGGTTCTATATAATTTTCATCAAAGTTGGTTGAGTACTTCATGAAAAAGTTATAATATTTGAAATGTATGAGTAGGTGCGTAGAATATTTACATTGACGACCTTCAGCCAAAGTTTTAGATGTGAAGTCGGTTTGTTTATGCTCTGCATTCGTTGATTCGTAGAAGTCGTCGTGGCGCCGTGGTTACTGTGTGTATCAAACGATATCACAGGTAAAGCAACGTTCGGCGCCGTCGGTACTTGGATGGGCGACCGCCGACCGTTCATTTCTCACGGCGACTTCCGTGCTTCGGAGGGCACGTTAAGCAGTCGGTCCCGGGTACTGTATACTTGTATACAGTAGTCGTTAGGGTTTGTTAGAAGCCATTACGGCGCCCTGAAAATTCTGACATCCACCACCCAGCACTGGGCCAGCTTGGTGGATTATGGCCTATACCTCCTCGTCACCCAGGGGAGAGACTCATAGCCCTGCAGTGGGCTCATTACAAAGAGTTGTGGTGATGGTGGTGATGATTCGTTGATTACAGAATAATAATATAGCCTAAGTCCTTTTGGAAGACCTTCTTTACCCATGAATCCATAATCATAAAAATCTAACCAGTGGTTAAGGCGTGATATTTGATATTTGTTTTTTTTTTCCTTGAAAAAATATCTGTACTTAACCCTTTCAATGGGGTGACTACCCAAAAATACTTAAACACGTGTTCATTTATGTTTTTAAGCAATAATACAGAGATCCAAGTCAATCAAATACAAAAAAATTATCTTCTTACAAAATTTGGTTCCCTATCTCATCACATCACTGAATGTCCTTCCTCGAGGTCATTTCTATCTACATATATATCGAAACTCATAAAAATCGGTTAAGCGCTGTAGGCGATAAAACGTTTGATACAGACGTGAGACATTGATTTCTGCAAAATAAAGTAGGCTTTGTCCTAAAAATCCTAAAAATCGGTAGAACGGTTAAGGCGTGAAAACGTACCAGACTGACTAAGACATTTTCAGTCCTATGCATTAGTAAGTAAAATATATGGATATAAATTGATGTTGCATTACTTTAATTGCAGGTCTAACTGTGGTATTTGTGCATCTGTGACATGTTAAGATTACCTCGAATTACGGCTCACGTTGCCAGATTTTTGTACATAAGGGCTGTGAATAAATTATTTTGTATGGACTGGTGAATGTTTTTATTTTTTATCCTATAACCTACATAAAAAACCCTAAATCATCGATATACATTTTGATAACATAAGTCGTGATAATGCTTCATTGTTTTTGATTTAATTTCTCGGCCTATTTTGGTATTTTGTGATAACTCGTTAGATAGATATTCATTTTTTTTCATATATTGTACAGAGCAATTTTGATCTACATTAAATGCATAATGTATGAAACTTATTTACTTGGATAAGCATTTATACTGAAGTGTTAAAAATAGGTTAGCAAATAACCCATAGTTTTATTGTAATATGTAAGTAAATTATTCTTGGACGAATAGACATTTATTATCGCGGACTTTTTTGTAGATCTATTAAAGAGGTTCATTCTCACCATACATTGTTTTTGTGTAAGTGAAAACTGCCTGTAATTTCGTCTCGTGCTTTTCGAGTTTATCGCGAACATAACGACGGACAGACAGACGTGGCGAGGGACTTTGTTTTATAATATGTAGATATGGGAACGTACAATCTTGTAAAAGTAATATTAAAGTACATATGACTGCTTGTTTTATTTTAATAACAAACGTAACTTAAGTTTTATGATTTAATATGATGGTATTGTCCAGAATCCTAAGTTTCTACATACAAACATACAAAACTTAAATCCTGTATCCTTTATGGGGTTAGCAGAACACCAGAGACTATAAAACCATCTGCTGTCACGTTTGATAAATTTGGAGGTAAATTTTGAGCCCATTATAATTTCTGGATGAAATATAATATCGCTTTTAACTAATTCCGTGAACTGGGCTGTTGAAAACAATAATATATTAGCTTGTTCAAACAAACAAAACAATATTCAGCTTTATTACTAGGTACGGTAGATTTCAAATCTAAACAATTCACTTTTACTCATATTATTTTTCCTCCCTAAACTAAGCTTTGTTTTTGAATACATAAAAAAAACTATTTTCAATATTGCACAAATTGGCGAGTGTCAATAAAACAGAGAGACAGCTTTAAAAATATAGGTACATGTTGTAATTGAATAATTGAAAATATTTAATTACAACATGTTCTAAAAATTAGGCGCAGCGTTTTGAGTTTTGTCTTCCTATTATCTATAAAAATAATTGAAGCATCAATATTGTGCATTTGGGTTTTAAATACCTATATAATATATATAAAAACGATTATTGAAATTCCTTTAAATAAATTATTTTTCAAGACGTAAAAAAATAAGGCTGTATCCTTTACACTATTAGCATTTATGTAACAGTTAGAAATACTTAAAGTAATACACCGCTGTCACGAAACAAAAAAAAGCATAGTTTAGAGATTTCAAATTTAATTTAATTCGTTGACAATATGTTTAGCGATCACTCGACGTGGAGAGCGTGTTTGGAATACTATTGTTACTACACCGCGTTCAGCTAGTCAGCAGTACCGAGGTACTGGAAATAAAAGAAGATTTGATAAAAGTTTGTATTTCTCCAGGAAAGCATACACTGCAAAATTACATTTACAATTCTATATACACAATATTATAGTAAAAAAACAATGTAATTTTTTATTTACTTATTTCATTTATTTAACAATTCATGTACACCAGTTACGATATAGTTAATAAGAAAATTACAATAGATTTAGTACAAAGGTACTGCTTATTCCTAAAAAAAATTCTTCCAGCATACTTGAGACTGGAGAGTTTGATAAGAATGCCAAAGTAGTGTGTACGTAGAATAATTAAACTTAATTTGTTCATCTACAGCGACTTTTTGTAAATAAGTTTGTGGTGTCATATCTTTTTTTTTCTTAGCGATGGTAAAATAAATATGCAGGTACGTCTATACTGTACTAAAGAACATTATATTAGAAAAAGAAGAGTATTTTGGCTGGTAACTAAAAAGCTCTGTACACATAAACATCTAGACACGGATTTTTTTGTTCCGTGCAGGAATCAAATCCACGTCATCACGATTGGCGCAGTGATGTGTTAGGGCAGTATTCTATGAAGAGCCAGTTCTTTAGTGAAATTTCGTGTGCTGAGTATATGATGAAGTTATCTTCACATAACATCAGCTGAGATAGGGATCAAATGCAAGAAAACGTCACATATGAAAAAATCTTAACGTACATTCTAAGCTCGCAGAGAAACTACTTTTTACACTGTGGTGCAGTTAAACTTTAAACATAAAATGGACTAATTAAGGTGCTTTAAAATATAAGGTGATAGATAAAAATAAACAACAGAGTAGATCAAAGGTTGATTGCTCTCATTTAATATTGATTGTCTATGAATTTTAATTACTTACAAACTCTTACATGTGCTTTTATATTATGTCTAATTAATAATTAATTTTTTACAGCATCTATAAAATTTTCCTAAGATTAATGCTTTGCATTTAAGCAGATCTCCCAAGTCGTCCACTTAATCAGAACATCCAGACTTAATTAACATTTTTATATTTTAGAGACCTAAAAATTAAATATTCTGCAGACCCGACCATGCTAAAAAGAATATTGAATAATAAGAAGACATAAGCCGTAAGGGTTATATTCGTAGATCTAGTGTGGCTCACTGACGACGGTTGAAGGGCGTCAATATTAGCTGTTGCTACTCTAGCGTTGCGGAGTAAAAATAAAGGTTTCTTTAGTAAAATCAGAGACGCCACTGTAAGTCTCTAAGGTTTAAAGTAATAGTCATAATTTACCATCAAGAAGGATTCCTTGCACTTTAACATGTAATCAATTGCATACAAAAATTCTATTAAGTAATGAAATAATTATGTATACACTGTAATATGCAACAATAATCCTACTTTATGATAAATGTGAAATTTTGTGGCTGTATAAGGAAGGTTTGATTGATGTTTTTTCTCGAAAGAATGTTTGATATGATTACTGCAACTTTGCGAAAACTACAATTTCTTTCTCAATATCACGGAAAGGAATTTATAATGAATGAATTCGAGTATCAGTAGAAATATCAATTGCAAAAGAATACCGATATAGTTTTTTTTTTATATTGTAAGGATAGGACGTTTGTCTTCCATGCCACCTGATGGAAAGTGCGCATGAAGACTATGGTGTTACACAACCATCCACGAGAAACCTATTCACTCGACACTTAAAAGTTCCTGGACTGTAGTGGTCAGGAAAAACAGACGCAGGCAGATTGTTCCACACCTTGGCAATCCGTACCAAAAAGGAACTATCGAAGTGTTTTGTTCAACTTCGTGGTAAATCCACTATATAGGGATGGAAGTTCTGTCTGCGTCTGGTAGTCCGGTGGTAAAAAGGAGTGGGTTCTATTTGGTCAAAAAGTTATAGAAATTAAAAGGTAACATAAAATATATGAGACCTTATGCAACAACATAATGTGCATAAAGTGTTTTTTTCTCATATCATTGCAATTATTAAGTATATTTATTAACTTTCCTATACTACACGCTAAAAGTTATATTAGTTCATTAGCTCTTCTAAACATCTAAGAAGTTACGAGGTTGCTAAAGTTTTGACGTCAAGTAAAACAACTAAAT
The DNA here is from genome assembly GCA_944452665.1 of Stenoptilia bipunctidactyla. Taxonomy (NCBI): domain Eukaryota; kingdom Metazoa; phylum Arthropoda; class Insecta; order Lepidoptera; family Pterophoridae; genus Stenoptilia; species Stenoptilia bipunctidactyla. The sequence goes on from OX101723.1 coordinate 1,443,015, forward strand.
AGTCTGAAGCTATCAGCATTGTAAACAGTCATTTACATATTGAAATAAATTATTTATCGAAGAACTAAACGTTATTATCTTAATCCTAAAGATCTAACCTTTAAATGTATTTGTTGATTTTTGAAGTTGATGAGCTTTTCTTTCTCTTCCACTCGATAGCTACTAAACGAAATTAGGAGAATATTTGGAATACATATTATGATACTATTTTTAAGTTTTTGCATTTAAAAGGCTCAAATAACTGTAAAAGTGTGCTGAATAATAATCACCCGATCAGGACTCGAACCTGGGACGTCACGTATGCCATACGAGTGCTCTTCCACTGACCTCTTGGGCTCTGGCGTTACGCCTCGAAATTACTTAGCACATTTTTGTTTTTCCGTTATGTAATAAATAAAATAAAAAATAAAGTCCCCAGACTTCAATATCATACCTACTGAATTCTAATCCTATATAACATTGCCATGTTTGATAGAAGAACAAGGTCAGCATCAGAAACGCACTTACTGGAGTTACGCTTCTTTAGTTTTCACTCATTACGTTCATCCTCTATTGAGCTGAGCCATGAAAATTCAAGCAGCCTTGCTAATTTCATAACTTCAAAACACAAATGAGGCAGTTCCATAAGATAATGTCAAAACATTTATTACTGGTATTCCTCAAAAACACCACATAACACCAGAAATTGCATCATATAAATATACCACACATTTTATATATAGCATAAATGCTTGTACGTAAAACATGAGGATTATTAGGGCACCCTATGGTTTAGTTAAATACAGAAGGCAAATAATAATTTGCGTAATCAATACAACATCACGATTATTATTTTTGATGCATTTGGATGATATGGAAATGTATTGAGCACGTTCACTGTAGAACAAACGGTAGGTTTACTATTTGGAAAGAATTGCCAGTTCGCAAATAACTTTTCCGTCCTTATCTACGTCCGCGGCATCACTAACTGAGTATGAGCCACGATCAACGAGGATCGCCGACGCTCACCCACTGGAAGCACATGCATGCATGTAATTTTCAGTAGATACTGTAGGGGGCAGGGCGCGGGTCTCTGAAGGAAAAGGAGGAAACTTTTATATGAATATTTATTTTAGGGCTTCGCCGTTCAATAAGGGAGGTTATTACATGATTGAATAACAAAATTATCAATATCTAGTAATTTAACGTTTTGAAGGCTCTCTGTTTGAAATAAACTCTACACGTCTTTCTTTATAACATGCCAGTGAAAAACAGCGAGGTTGGTTGGATACCACAGTACCTACCGATAAGTACTTCAGAGTGTCTTAGTGAAAATTAATAAAAAAATACTCTTACGCATTAAACTTTCTTAAATTGCCTACCCGTTAAATAAGCGTGTTAAGTTAATCTGAATTAGCCCCGCTTAGATCTCTTCAGGGTTCACGACGCAAGATACCTCGTTTCAAACAAAATCGTCTCCTGTGATGTATTCCGGCTAAGCCTTATAAAGAGCCAGTTATAGAATAATTTATATTTTTGTTGAATTCCTTAGAGCGCATAAATCTATACAACAAATTAAGCCCCAAAATAATGTTCCATTATGCAGAATACCAATATAATTAAAATCTAGAAAATTGAGCTTAAAATTTTGTGACTGGTTGGCATTAAGATTCCCAATTTCGATAAGCCGTAATGAATATGGCTTCATGTGCGATGGAAGATACGAGCTTTTCAGTTAACACACTATTTCATCGATATTAAACCGGAAATTTAAAGTCAACTTCTGTTATAAAATATTTCATTTTTTTTTCATACTATCTGTTTGATAAAGGCTGGGCGAAAAATGTTGTAACATAGGTAAAGCATTGTTTTAGCATTAATATGATACGTTCTCGTATATGATATTACAAAATGAATTTAATAATTTAAATTAAGAATTGTACAATTAATGAAAAAAGTCTTTGCTTTAAACGGATTTCCTTATAAGAAATCTTATATTATAAGTGGGCGTAATTTCAAGCGTTTCATTGCCCAAACACCCAAACATTAGAATCAATTTCATTAAGCGATGTATTCAATACAACAGCCAAGGAATATACCAACGGGTTTGTCGTACAAGAGAACATCTTCGTTAAAGCAATTAAGAGCTGCACTGAAAGTTTTACGAGGTGAGCAATAAAAGTTAATGGAAACGCATTCTAGTAAAAGTAAATATCTGTTTTTATACACAATTTAAGTAAACCGTTGTCGTATTTAAAAATGGGTTTGAAATAAACATGAATCAAGTATAGAAAATTATGGCATACTTTCCAACTTTGGATTTTCGAAATATTTGTCAACATTAACTCTAAATATTGAATGCTTGAAGTATAAAAATAACTAACACATATCATTAACACTATTACTTTGATATAGGTACGGCATTTCATATATCGGTGAAGTGCATATGTGAAAGATAATATTTATATGAATCACGACCACTGGGCGACCACTATGTACTTATTATATCACAACTCTTCTGAATGAGCCCACTGCAAGGACACTTTCCTTTGTATAATAGAGTTTTGGACCGTCAACTACCGTACTCACTAATTTATAGATTTTAGAATTTTTGGGGTGTCGAAACGTCTTCTTCCTGGCAAAGTAGTACCATACTATTAGTATAAAGAATTGAATAAGAATAATTCAACAAAATCAATCAAAAATACAGGGTCTTTCTTTGAAGATCAAAATATCTTAGGTTTAGAATGATGTGGGGGTTCGATTTATGACAAAAATAATTGTGTATATTTCTTTGAAATTGAAATTTTACAATTCTTTTAAGTCATCAATTTTTTCTAACTATTGAAAAATCGGGGCTTAACGTATATCTTTATAGAAATAGTTGGAAAAACGCTTTTATTTGTTGCTATTTAGTCGTAAATAACAGATTAAACTAAAATGTTGCTTACTTATCAATTTTTTTTTAGGTAAATTGCCTTCTTCTAAAATATTTTGATCTTCATAAAAAAAAACCCTAAATAGACCGTATATAAAACCTTCTAAATGCATTAAAATTAACCATAGAATCAATGAGGCCGCATCAATACTTATATTGAATAATCTTATTTTTCTTCATTAAAATTGAATAGCGGGTAATTTACAATTTTTATCAACATTGACAAAGACGAAGAGCAATGATCAATGTGGTCAACTCTGTTACTCAAAATTCATTAAATTTTCGTCCTTAGTGCGGTAATAATTCAAGTTAGTTTAGGTAACATTATTAGAATTAGCACCTTGATTCTGTATCAAAACATGCGTGATAGGTGATGCGATAAAATCCTCATGGCAGCCAACCAAACAGCTGGAGGTAAACCAACTATGAACGGACTGCGACGACCGGCTGGTGTAGGGGTAACGTACATTGCCTTCTATGCCAGAGGTCCTGGGTTCGAATCCCGGCGGCGACGGATATTTTTGTGATGAACACAGATATTAGTCGTCAAGTCATGGATGTTTATATGTTTATTTAAGTTTATTTTCTAATAAAAAATATGTATTTATTCAATATGTATGTTTATATATTTCTTAAGTATATCAGTTATCTAGTATCCATAACACAAGTTCTTTAAGAAACTTAATTTGGGCTAGATAATGTTGTGTGAGTGTCAGAAATATTTATTTATATTTATTTATTATTTATTGTAATTTGTCGTGTCTGACGGTTGATTTGACATGATATGCTTAATTTCTTGCTTAAAGTTTTGACATGGGAAATCGGTGTCATAACTTTAGGCAAGAAACTTACGACGGCGTTCGAAAATTTATGCCAATACACTACTTTAAAAAAAATATGCTTATTTTATTAATATTTTACCAAGTCTATTTTAAGAAAATAAAACATAAAACATCATCTCAAAAACGAAAATTCCTTTCCCCCTCACCAATTGGTATATTGATGAAGCCTACCTACACAAGTTCCCACAACACATTATTTATAGTGTTGTAGTGTCTTATTTCTTTTTGATCATGTCAAATGAACCGTCAGACAGGAGAAATTACAATAAAAGTGAATCAATTCTCGTTGCACGTCAAAATACAGACTTAATTATCAACTTAGGATCAAAGTTTAGTGTAGACGGGCAGTGTCCGTGTAAGTAATTTTGTCCGTGTTTTTTAAGGTTAATGTTACGGCCTCAATTACATTTTAAGTAGAAATGCGTGATTTCAATAAAATTGCTGACTCAACATCATAAGCAGTTTTTGAAAAACTTCAGTTGAAGCAAAATGCTAAGTAAAACTTTTCAGTTTTAATGATCTTTCAGTTTCATTCCAAAAATGAAGTCCTGTTACTAAAAAGACCCGAAGAAGTATCCAGATTGCCGCTATCTTTTGAAATCCTAGGTCCAGGAAGACGATAAAGTAGTTTGAATTTTTAAGTCACAGGGGCTGTATTATAGCTTAAGAATCATTAGCTAAGGAAAAAAGTGCAGTGTATACTGTCTGTTTTGCGCTTAGGTCGGGAAGTGTAGGGTAAGTAAGATTTCAATATTTTGTGGGATAGTATTTTTCCCTCCTTAAAATACTTGGAGAAATTTTTCAAGTTCAAACAGACAACAGTAAAAGCCTTACGGTGGGTTTCAATATCGAATCTCAATCTAAAATCCAAATGTTATTGAAACCCACCATTAATGGATAGTCTGCTTTAAACCAGACCTCATCACCGTTGTGGTACTTTTCACAAATCAGTTACTTGCACGTGGAAAGTTACATTTCATTCTACAAAATATGTAAAATCTCAACATGTTAACAGTTCAAGATAAAAGGTTTGTTTGTTTTATAAAAATTCTGCAAACATCAAAGAGTCTTGGGAGGTCACACTAAAACTAAGACTTAATTTATTGATCTTCAAAGTTTGTCGATGAAGCATACATGATAATCGAGAAAGGCTTCTTAATAACTAGTAGGTAATCATTTGTAATAACACATATTATTGAAATAAAGCTGGAGACACAGTGTATTACAGATTATGGGAATCACCTTAAATGTACCAACGCATATTCAGTCATACATAGTTGAATAAATTTTTAATCAATTTTAGCAAAACATTAGCATTCAGTTCCCAATATTTCAGCACTATTTTTTCGATAATTTACAACTGTAAGTAAAACTTCTACTTCAAAAACGAATACATACAAATTTATTGTTATTTTTCGCTCATGGTCACCCTACACCCAGGAGATGTGAAGTGTTCACGTCGTTAGTGACACGTTAACGACACGACGACGCCTCCCAACATCACAGAAGCTTCATCTCGTGTAAAATTGTAATATGTAAATTGTGTAAGATTGTGGAAAGATTCCTTATATTTTGAGAAAGATTTTAGACGTGTTTTTGAAAATATACGTAAGTGCCTATAGAGTACTTACATGCATAATTCCAAAAAGAGTCCTACGGAAATGTAAATACGTGTTATAAATAAATATAAGGTTTTCGTCGTAAATATTTAGGTAGTATTATAATGTAGTTTATAAATGAGCAAGTTAGAGAGGCTGGGAATATTTTTTTGTAGTGTACTTATATGAAATAAATGTTAACATAATATAAGTAATTGCGTTCTTTTCACTTTTAGACTAAGACTAATTTTAAAAATAGAATCCCGTATATTGTAAGCAAAAAATGGATGTAACATTCTATTTATGGGTAAAGAATGGAATACTCTCAAAAAATACATTAGAGTTATTAAAAATCGAGGAATTGTTGCGTAATGAAAAAGTGTACGAGATCCTAATATATGTATACAAAAGAGCACCTTGTGATCAAAATACCGCAAATGGTTGCTTCGATACAGGCTATGGCCTAGTGAAGCAACCACTAGATATTAATTATTTCTTGTAAATTGTGTTCCTGGTTAATAAATATTTTTTCAGTGTTATTGAGAAAGAAAATCGATAAAGTATTTAGCACAGTTTCCATTTTTGTCCTATTTACTCATAACAAATTAGTTCACTTAAAAAAGACTTTTAAAAATCTTTGATGTCATGGGCAGTTTGAGTAAATAAAAAAGTAATTACAAAAACTAAAAACTCGATTTCGGAATACAGTAAGTTCAAACTAAAAAGCGCGAAACAAGCACTAAAGACTTCTAAATAGTATTTGTAATAAAAAAAAAGTAACAGCAGGCTTCAAGTACAAATATAAAACTGCTATAAGCTCACAGACATGTTAGTTTAAGTAAGCATTACATTAGAAAAGATTCACAAAATATATATTTTAATACTTAATAAGCCTGCTGCTACTATTGTTTATTACAAATACAATTTAAAAGCTCTTATAGTCTTAAGTGCTTGTTTCACGCTTTTTAGTTTGAACTGTATTCCGCAGTCGGGTTTTTAGTTTTTGTAACTACTTTTTTATTTCCCGCTTTTTAGTTTGATGCATTGTACAATTAACACCTCAGCAGATATTGACTGTCTTTATAGGTACTTAAAAATAAATAAATAAATACTTTTCTTTCAATATTTTTCGTCCGTTCATTGAAGAAGTTAAATTCATCCCTATTACAATGTCATATTCAAGTACCTATGATGTGTTGGAATATAAAACCGTTATATTTATGTGACCAGAAACCATGGTGAAACCAACCATAGACACGGTGAAACCCAACTTGATAATAAGACTGTGCATGGTGAAAAAGTCTCAGAAATGTGAAATTTTAAATAATATGGTTTCCCCAAACCAGATTTGATCCCTGCCGAATATTTCTTCTTGATTATGAGTAATATAAAAACTTGCAGTACTTTTTAAAGTTGGAATGGTATATAACGGATATTAAAAATCCGGTTTCCGTGTATCTACGTTATAACAGAGTTATTCCTACTATTTTGACGACCGGCTGGTGTAGGGGTAACGTACATTGACTTCTATACCAGAGGTCCTGGGTTCGAATCCCGGCGGCGATGGATAATATAATAATAATAAGCCTCCCAAACAACCACACGTCCTGATAGACCATCTTATCACGTGGGGGGCGGACACACGAACATGAAATTACTGGCGTGGCTAACGTGGCTCTGGATCTTTTATGATGATGGACACAGATAAAAATAAACTTTTAGGGCCGCTACCCGGGGGCCGCCGGGACGCGTCTGGTGCTGGCGCTGGGCGCGGCAGCATGCAATCCGCCAGCGCACAGAGGCTGAGGCGACCACCAGCCCAGTCCTCACCACCATCATCGCCTTCAGGGAGCTTGGCACCGGCAGGGGTATCACAGCCTCCGCAATCGGTGCCCGACCCTGAAGGACGGCGCATGAGATGGACGCTACAACAAAATGCCAACCTCATGCGAGCGTATTACGGGGCAAGAGAGACAGAAACGGGCAGAACGGGGTATTGAGCACGCATGCACCGCGCTTTCATGCTGCTGGAGCCTCATTTAACCGTCGCCGAACAAAACCTTGCGGATAGAGCTCGGTGGATTATGCGTTCCAACATCTTCGCTCCCACTGAGCTCGAACAACTGAGACACGAAGCCTTCTCAGTGGTGCCACCCCCAACCACTGCGAGTGTCGCCTCTCCAGTGCAAGAGCCTGCTTTAGAGCACCGTGCAGGAGATGAGGCAGACCAAAATAACCCGGTGGAAGGGGGAGGCGCCACTGACATGGCTTCCCAGGATTTAGAGCACACGAGAAGACTGCTAGAGGAGGCGATCGAGGAAGTACGTAATACTCCCCTGGTAGGAAGGCCGAAGCTTCCCAGACTACCATGCAGTTTTCGTAATAGGCAAGTCGTTGAGGCCGTTAATCAGATGCTGCCCCAACATTTGGAGAGCAGCTCTGATCTTGTCGAGACGAACTCAATCCTTTTTGGAGCGGCTATGGCGGTATGTCGGTTTACTGGCGCCATGGCTGCTCCAAGTCCAACTGCTGGACGTGCTACTCCTCGGAGTAACGCTGTACCAGCTTGGAGGAGGAGGATTGAGCGTCGTATCGAACAAGCCAGGATCCTCATCGGCAAGGTAACTTGCTTCAGCTCGGGCAACACCAGGCCAAGGATTGTGCGTTTTGTCAGGAGGGAGTTTTCCGGAATGGACACTAACTTGACCAAACCGGACTTCACCCGAAAACTGACAGAGCGCATCGACGAGCTGAAGCAAAAGATCGCTGCATGGGCGAAGCGTATTCGGAGGTACTCCCAAAGGGTTGAGAGATACAACCAAAATCGCCTCTTCTCGAGTGACCAGAGGAAGTTCTATAAATCCCTGGAGAGTTCCGAACCCTGCTCGACTGGCCACATACCGGATAAGGCCGAAGCTATTAACTTCTGGCGCGACCTGTGGGAGCGCCCAGTTGAGCACGGAGAGGGTCCTTGGATTGATAGGGTTGAGGAAGCGTGTGCGGAGGTGATTCCTATGAGTCAAGTCCTCATATCAGAGGAGGACGTAAGTGCTGCAATCCGCCGGAGCCCGAACTGGAAAAGTCCGGGCCCTGACGGATTGCAGAACTATTGGCTCAGGGGATTTTCTCTGTGCCATGCAACTTTGGCCCGTCAATTCCAGGAAGCCTTGGACACTGGAGCTCTCCCGAACTTCCTCACTACTGGGGTCACTCATTTAGTTCCTAAGTCCAACGATACCGCGGATCCATCGAAATACCGGCCCATAACGTGTCTATCTACCACCTACAAGACACTTACCTCCGTTCTGAGCACCAAGATTCGCCAGCATTTAGATGCTAATCGCGTTATATCTGATGCTCAGAACGGATGTAGGGCTGGTAGCCGCGGATCAAAGGAACTCCTTCTCGTGGACGCTGTCGTTGGCAAATTGGTCAAACGCAACCGTCGCAATTTCTCCGCAGCCTGGATTGACTATAAAAAAGCATTTGACTCCGTGCCTCATACATGGCTCTTGAGAGTTCTTAAACTGTACAAAATCGACGGTACAGTTCGAGTATTTCTCGAGCGGAGCGATGTATGAGACAATGGAGCACAATGCTCAGTCTCCAAGGCAGGCAAATGACGGCTGCGGAAGACCGAATCCAGATTAGTAGGGGAATATTCCAGGGTGATTGTCTGAGCCCACTTTGGTTTTGCCTGGCTCTGAATCCTCTTAGCACATTGCTGGAGGGATCAGAGACGGGCTTTCAGTTTCGTAGAGGGGGCATACCCATCTTTTAACTACTAAAAATTGTGACAGATTTTAGTAGCTCCATCAAAATGGAGTTTGGAGTGGACAAGTGTGCGGTTGTTCATGTGGAGAGGGGAAGGATTACTCGTTCTCAGAGGGTTGATCTAGGTCCCGTTAACCTGAGAGCTCTCTCCGAAAATGAAACATACCGGTATCTGGGTATGTCACAGAACATCGGTGTCGAAGAAGCGAGCGTAAAACAGTCTGCACGCGAAGTCTTTTTTGAGCGCTTGACAAAGGTACTAACAAGTTCTCTGTCAGGCCTCAACAAAGTCCGAGCGTTTAACGGATGGGTTATGCCCGTTCTTTCGTACACCTTTGGCGTACACAGATGGACTCAGACCGAATTAGATGCCCTGGATCGGAAGGTCCGCACTACTATGACCCTCCATAGAATGCATCACCCTCGGTCTTCAGTAATGAGGCTGTATATCTCCCGGAAGTGTGGAGGAAGAGGCCTACTTAGCGCCAAAACCTTGCACAATCGGGAGATATATAGCCTCCGAGCTATTTTATGGCGAAGGCGGACGTGGGTATGCATAGAGAGGTTGTAGCGTGTGACAAAGAACTCACCCCTCTCAATCTGGGCCTCGAGACATGGCAGACACCGGCGGTACTAAGCATTTCTGATCGTGAGACCGTATGGAAAGAGAAAGAGCTGCATGGAAGGTTTTACAAGGCTCTACACGAGCCACACGTGGACCGTAAAGCCTCCGTGCATTGGCTACGCTTCGGGGACCTCTTTGGGGAAACCGAAGGGTTTGTCTTTGCGATACAGGATCAGGTTATCAAGACGAACAACTACCGGAAGTACATTATGAGGGACGGCACAGTGGACGTATGTCGGGCGTGCCGCCAACCTGGCGTGTCCCTTAGACATGTGGTTTCGGGTTGTTCGGTTCTTGCTAACACTGAGTATCTGCATAGACACAACCAAGCAGCCAAGATTCTCCACCAAGAGCTCGCTCTGAAATACGGTCTCATAAATCAGAAACTGCCTTATTACCAGTATACGCCGGAGCCAGTTCTCGAAAACGGCAGCGCCAAGCTCTACTGGGATCGGCCCATTATCACGGACAGGACTATTCTAGCGAATAAACCTGATATCGTGTTAATGGACCGATCGTCGTCTAAGGTGTTTTTGGTGGACATAACTATACCACATGACGAGAACCTCGTGAAGGCCGAGACCGAAAAGCAACGCAAGTACTTGGACCTTGCACACGAGGAGACCGAAATGTGGGAAGTTATGTCCACCGAAATCATCCCGGTTGTATTATCCGCAAACGGTTTGACCCCAGCCACTTTGGTCAGAAACCTTGAAAGGCTGGGATTCGACGGCGGTTCGCTTCCAGCACGCATGCAAAAAGCATGCCCGAATCGTTCGCCGGTTTCTGTCTCTCTTGCCCTGATCCCCGACTGACTGGTCCGATTGTCGGGTCTTTTCCGCCGAAAGGCGAGTAGTTATAAGTATACAAAATAATAATAATAATAATAAAACTCTTTATTGTACACCAACATGGTTACATAGTTTAAATGAAATAACAATTACAATTAACATACAAAGGGCGGCCTTATCGCCGAAGTGCGATTTCTGCCAGGCAACCCGGGTCGTTAATCGTCAAGTCATGAATGTTTATATGTTTATTTAAGTGTATTTTCTTATAAAAAATATGTATTTATTCAACAAGTATGTTTATATATTTCTTAACAATACCAGTTTTTTTTTTTTTTTTTATAAATTATGGATGGGACGTTTGTCTTATCCACGAGAAACCTATTCACTCGACGCTTAAAAGTACTAGGACTATATTGGTCAGGGAAAATAGAAGCAGGCAGTTCATTCCAAACCTTGGCGACCCGTATCAAAAAGGAACTGTCAAAGCGCTTAGTTCGACTTTTCGGAATATCTACCACATACGGATGGAAGTTCTGTCTGCGTCTAGTAGTCCGATGGTAAAAGGGTGAGGGTTCAATTTGTTCAAACAGAGCACTGGCGCACTCACCAAAATGTATCCTGTAGTACACGGTTAGACACGCAACCTTACGACGATGCTCTAAGGTCTGCAGTTTTTTGGTTGTAAGGTCGACGTCGTTAATAAGTTTACGGGCTCTTCGGTCAACGGAGTTCAGCGCTTCTAGTTGATACTTGGCTGAACCATCCCAAAGATGACTGCAGTACTCCATGCATGATCGCACTTGAGCTGTGTATAAGTTTAGAAGCTGTGCAGTGCCGAAGTACCGCCGCACCTTCGAGATGATTCCCAACTTTTTCGAAGCTACTTGAGCCATGGACACAATTTGTTGACCGAAGTTCAAACTGGATGTTACAGTTACGCCTAAAAGCCCTAGATGGTCAGTGATGGGGACAGATACATTTTGGAAAGTGGGCGTAAATGTGAAGGTGCTCTTTTTTGCGGAGAATAGACACGCCTGAGTTTTGGACGCGTTGAATTTGACCAAATTCGACTCACCCCAATCGGATACTTTTCGAAAGGTCAAATCAACGCGCTCAATCATTGACTTTCTCAAACTCTGGATTTCACGGGGGCTCGCTCGCGCATTGGATACGTATCTCTCTACAACAGTGCTGTCATCAGCATAACCAATAATGCCCGGTGTTAAAAGGTCATTAATGTGCAGCAAGAATAATGTTGCAGAGAGAACAGATCCCTGAGGTACCCCGGCATTAATTGCCATTTGGTCGGAGGAGTAGCCATCTAAGACTATTCGAATTGACCGTTCCCTCAGAAAATCAGATATCCAGTCGCAGAGCCTAATCGGCATGCCATATGCTGGAAGCTTACTTAAGAGACCATCATGCCAGACCCTGTCAAAGGCCTTGGAAATGTCTAAGGATACAGCTATTGCTTCACCATGACCCTCCAAGGCCTCACTCCATAAGTGAGTGGCATACACGAAAAGATCGCCGGTCGAGCGTCCGTTGCGGAAACCATATTGGCTATCGCTTAGGAGCTCGTTGGTCTCGAGGTATGCCAGGAGTCGATTATTCAATACACGTTCCATGACTTTGCAAAGTATGGAGGTGATTGAAATTGGTCGATAGTTGACAGGATCGGCACGGCTTCCCTTCTTCGGTATTGGCTGTACGTTAGCAAGCTTCCAGGACTTGGGGACCTTACCCGATTCCAATGAAAGTCGATAGAGGCGCGTCAAAACGGGAGACAACTCAGCTGCGCAAAGTTTTAGGACCACTGCAGGAATACCATCTGGACCACTAGCTTTGTTCTCGTCTAGGTGCAGCAAGCATTTAAGAACCTCCTTTTGGCGAATGTGAACGGTACCCATTGTAGGTCCGAACTGAGGTAATTGGGGTGGGATTTTTCCTTGGCAATCTAGACGAGAATTTTCCGCAAAGATAATAGCAAATAAATCTGCTTTCTCCTTAGCAGTGTGGGCCAGAGAACCATCGGGTTTCCTCAGTGGTGGCAGCGACGGGCGACAAAAGTTCGTTTCGACCGACTTGGCAAGGGACCAGAAAGCTTTACTTCCCAAAGGGTATGCTGCTATTCTGTCTCCGATACGGCCTATGTGGGCAAAACGAGCTCTTTTGATCACCTTTTTTTGCAGGACTTGGCGGCAGCGTTGTATATTTTCTTAAGTTCATGCGAATCCAGGGCTTTGCTTCTGCGAGCATTTGCCCAGGCTTTGTATGCTTCCCGCTTTCGCTTTTCAGCGGCAAGGCAAGCACTATTAAACCATGGGCAGGCTTTGGTTTCAAGGGATAGGTCAGCGTGGGGAATGTAGTACTCCATTGCTTGAACTATCACACTTGAGACAGCATCAGCGCAGCACGATGGATCGGTTGATGTAAAACAAGTTTGCCGCCATGGATAAGATGCGAAGAAATGTCGCATTTCATCCCAATCTGCTGACTTGTAACGCCATACTCGCCTGGAGCCTTTTGGGCGGGTGTCAGGTGGCGAGTACAGCGATACAGATTTCACCATACAGTGATCGGATGTCCCTAAAGGAGCAGTGACGGACACCGAGTATCTGTCAGGATCGGTTGTCAGCAGAAGGTCCAAGCAATACGCAGTATGGCCAGCAACGTTGGGGATGCGCGTAGGCTCGTTAACAAGCTGTGAGAGACCATAAGTCAGCGAAAACTTAAAAGCCTCTCTGCCAGCATGGTCAGTGTCCTGATACGGGTATAACCACTGCCCGTGGTGAGCATTAAAATCCCCCAGAAACACCAACTGCGCCGTGGGAAAACGTTGCTGAATCTTATCTGCTGCATTGCCAAGGTATTCCATAAGCCTCGTTGTCTCCCGATCTCCGCTATGTGAACGATAGATACAGGCGTAAACCACTTGGTCTAGGCCAGTATCTATGTGAACCCACATGACTGAAAGGTCCGGCACTTCCAAGTAACGAAGACGCTGATAACAGATCGCGTCACTGGCATACATGCACACCCCGGCGTGCGGGCGGAAAAGAGACTCCAGAATATAGCCTGGGTAACCAAGGTATGCCGAGTCTGACGGATCGCAGATCTGCGTCTCCGTTAGAAAGAGTAGGTGTGGTCTCTCCGTCTCAAGATGGTGGTGGACATCATTCAGATTGGAGTGCACTCCTCGGATGTTACAGAAGTGCACTTTAAGGGAGAGGAAGTGCAACCGCTGTTGAACCGTACTCTTTTTAGGACCTTTCATTGTGAATTGTTAGTGGAGTGAATAGGGAGGAGAATAGAAGTTGAGTGAAGCGCTGCAAATGGAACTAAGCAACTCGTAGGGAACAACGCACCATTAGGGAACTCGCCTGGAGACTGCGGGGACGCCCGAACCCCCCCCCGAGGTCGCCATCGGGTCCTCTCCAACCGGTCGCCAACCGGCACGATGGAGCCTCCCGGGATTTTTCGCGAGGTGGCGGGGCAGCCTTTCTCATGTGGCTGGCATGCTACTTGGGCCCCCTACTACCTGCGGTCGGCCAGCGGTGCACCGTGCTTCGGATCCCGCTACCCTCCAAAACGAGTTACCCGGTGAGTCACTATCCTACGAGTTGAAAACAGTTCTCCAATGCAGCACGATTACTCAGACCTACCCTCCTAAATGGCTACACTAAACAATATAGCCAGCGTTTTGAACGCGACTAAGTCACTTGGCGGCATGGTTTTGTCTAGTGGGTGGTGACAAGCCGCGGCCGAAGCCTACCACCAGATGATACCGCTCGTTTAGCGCCACCCAGGGACCACGTACAAGGCATCGAGGGCTAAACCTTGCGGACGCGAGCAGTTTTCAGTCCCCAAAGACTGTATGTATACATAGTATACATAACACAAGTTCTTTAAAAAACTTAATTTGGGCTAGATAATATTGTGTGAGTGTCAGAAATATTTATTAATTTTTTCCTAAAAATTGTGCACAAAATGTAAGCGAAACGACTAAAACTGTGTTTAATTAGAATTTAATGTAAATGCCTTTCAGACCGATGACCAATAAAAATTAACAGTCTTATAGTACCTAAGTATCTTCAACAAAATTAAAACCATTAATGTTAAAAATCCTTTTTTTTAGTGTTTCTGTGAATTTGTTTAATTTATAGCAATATAATGTATACATATATATTTAGAATAGGCTGACCATCAGCTTTCATTTGATACCTATATTGTTGAAATGAGAAATTATTTATTTTTATGCCCCCCCAAATTTATTTTAAAGCGCCACCTTGAAATTTCATGAATCCAATGTAACTCGCACAGTTAATACGAATCTTTTGATATCTCATTTGTTTAAATCCGTCCAACAGTTCAGTAGGAATCAGGGAACAAGAAACAGACATACATGACATATGCGTTGAAAACAAAACCCTCCTTTGCGTGCCGCAGTTAGGTAAAAATAAGAAAAAGTATTGAAATGCGATATCGTTTTATATGCACATTGCACAGTAACAACGGCACCATAACGCCTTCAGCTTATCAAACGCAATATATTTAATTTATGACCCATTATATTTTCGTTTCTTCATAACTTATTAAAACTTATTATGCTTCGTGGTACATCAGCTTCAATACGTGGACGTTTGTTCTCTATTATCAACATCGAGGCCCACAACTGCTCTATTAGAGCCATCATGTCTAAGTACTGCGGAGGATAATGTTCTAGCGCAGCAGCAGTAATTGACAGTAGGTTACTTTAGAAATAATGGTAAGCAGATAATATAAGTACCAAAAAATCTCTTAGAGTATATTAGTATCAGTTGCTGTATATGGGTGTTAACCCGCAAATAACATAATAATGTCCACCTGCACTTAAAATAAACAAGTAGCACCTTGTAAAGTAGGTACCAGAGAACGGATATATATATTTAGTAAAGCTCAGTACGAAAAAATAAAGATATGGCATCACAAACTTATATGCCAATAGTCGCTGTTGATGAACAATGCGGCATTTCTTTGATAATACTACGACGTAGTACCACAATATGCTTTTTACAAGCGCGTAGTTGTCTTTATTTTAATGGTAATTTAGAGTGACCATGGTTTGCTTAATATGTTAGCGGATATATTAGATGATTAAACGAACTTTTAAGTGAAGTTCTATCGCTATTATATGAGTCGCTTCATTCGAAGATATTATATAACAGGTAGTCCTTTTTAGGTACTAGGTAACTTCGCACAATTTAAAGTATCATAAAAAAAACACTGTGGTGGGGCGCCGCGTGGCATGATCCACCCGGTTCGTGCCAAGCCCTCATTCTTTAGAGACCCTAAACGAAACTTTTAAATGGGTTCTGGGGTGGGTGGGTACGTCATATCTTCGAATGAAGCGACTCATATAATTAGTATTATTACATAATAAGCTTCAAATAATCTTACTTTATTTGAGTTGCTAGAAATTATAATCAGCTTAAATTAATGAAACTTAGTGATAGTCTATTTATAGACACATAATTTTTAATGTAGTAATTTACTTAATATCAAAATACGTAATATTTAATAACTATTTTTAATATTAGGTTAAGTATTGTTCATGTCTCGATTAAGTATCCACAAAGCAAAGTTATTTTGTTGATCATCTAAAGGCCGATGGTAAAACTTTGCGAACACCTGTGAGTTTTGTGTCCACCCGGCCGTTTTTCGAATGACATCGACACTGATACATCCGCGCGCGCGGCTGAGGTCGACGCGTGTCGTGTGCTGTGCGCACTAAAACGCTCATGTCAATGCCGCTCGTGGCGAGCGTTTGCTTAATCCATCGACTTAGCGTCTGACTTGATGCAGTTCTGTGGGGAGCTTTGAATGTTACGAAGAGATTCCCGGAGTTTGAACCTCAGATATTTTTTGTAATAAAAATATATTCTTTTAAAGTTGATACTGGGTATATGTTGATATTGCTTTGAAAGTTTGAGAGAGATAATAAGGGCTGTTCACGATTTGGAGCGGAAGTCTTGATTATATCTGTTATAATAATATTTACTTTATCAGATTGAAAAACAATATTTTCTAATTTAATTAAAGACAATGTCTGTACTCTTTGACCGGTACATAAAGCTAATAATGTAACGAGTTTTTTTTTTTGTAATGTTTTCTAATGATAAATTAATATTTGGATACCAAGAAGACAGTTGATTTAGTACTAAATTTGGATCCCAAGTAAATGAATATTTAGGCTTAATAGGTTTAGTTTTATAGGCTCCTTTTAAGAGGCGTTTAACACAACTATTATCACTTATCTCTTCTCCTAATAAATGAGATAATGCAGATCGATGTGTATTTAATGAACCGTAAGAACATCCCTTATTAAATTGCTCGTTTAAGAATCAAAGAACTAATGGAATGGATTTTTCGAAACTATTAATTCGTAACCACACTTCTTGAAACCATAACTTCAATGAGACGTTGTACTGGCGAACAGTGTAGTGTCTGCGAGCGAGGCGAGCATCAACGTGAGAGCCTCTGGTGGGCAGCCGCGCCGGCTGAACGACGCCCGGAGAGCCCCGCAGCACCCAGGGTAAGGCTGGAGTGCAGTGGGTGCTGACTCCATGGCTGGGAAGGCCAGAAGGGGAATACAAGTACCCCTTCGGCTTTATCATCAATGATTTTTCGTATACATTTTAATACAAGAGAAAAGGGAGAAAATGCATAAAATCCAAGTCAGCCCAGCTTATTGTAAATGCATCAACTGCGACTGCATCAGGTTCAGGCTTCCAGGTGACAAATAATTAACATTTGGCATTGGCTCGACTTGAGAACAAGTCGATCTTAATGGGCCCGAAACTATTTACAATAAGTTGGAAAGCGCTATCCGAGAGGGCCCATTCAGTATCAGGGTTAAGTTTTCTGGACTCTTTCTTTCTTTCTTTTCTTTTTCTTCACTAGCTATACTTTTGAGACCTAACAAAACCGCGAGTAATTCTAAAAAGTTAATATGATTTTTTTTTCACTGTTCGTCTATGAACCACTATATTTATTATTTTTGCATACTGCTCCCCAGCCTGTCCTAGATGCGTCGGTGTAAATTTCTAACTTATAATTTTGAGTAATGATTGGACAAGAAATAATATTAATATTATTTTTCCACCACCATAAATCTTTTAGTAATATCTTATTAAGATTCATTATTGCCCCATAGTTTCCTCCGAACTTATTTAAGGCTAAAAAATTTTGTCTCTCTAATATTTTTGTATATAAGAATCCATATTTTGTGGCTGGACAGGCTGCGATCAATACACCTACTTATAAGTTTAGCGAAATTTCGTATTGAACAAGTTTTAAGATTAATGTACCTATTTATTAACTGTGCAATGTTATTTCGCTCATCGCCAGGTAACGTAATAGACATCTGTTCTGTGTTGAACATAAAACCTATGAATTTGATTGACTTTTTTGGTACAATGTGACTTTTATCGAAATTTACAATAAAACCTAGACAATGTAATAACTTCAAAGTTTCTCTTACATTAATCATGCATTCTTCATATGTATCTCCAATAAGAAGATCGTCTTAATAGGTTGTAGACTTAAAACCTTGTTTTCTCAAATGACTCATTACTTCACGCACAATTTTTGTAAATACCCACGGAGCTACCGATAATCCATACGGCATTGCTGTGAACTCGTAAGTGATCGGCTCAGACGAATCATTTTCTTGGAATTCGAATCGTAGGTACTTTCTGTCACTAACAAAAATCGGTATAAGTAGATATGATTCTTTCATATCTATATTGGGTAAGTATCCATTACGAGGAATTAATTTCGAGGCTGTTTTATAAGATTCCATTTTAAAATGTACTTTTGTTACGAACTTGTTTAAAGATTTTAAATTTAGTATAAACCTTTTTTCTCCGTTAGGTTTCGGAGCTAAAAATATATTTGAAATACATTGATCATTTGAAGGAGAACAAGGTTTTATAGCCCCTAAGTCTAATAATTTATTTATAGCTATTTTCATGTCTCGTTTTTCACATGATGACAAATTATTTTTAGGAATAGAATACTGACAAATTTGAGTATCGAATGGTATTCTAAATCCATACTTTATCCACTTCAATAGAACTTCATTTTTAGTTATTTTTGTCCAACAATCATAAAATAAATAAATTCGACCTGCATGTACCTTGATTGTATGCAGTATGATTGCTGCATGTACGGCTGGAACTTGGCGTTGAACGCAGAGTTCGATTGTGGGCGCTGCTGTGTTTGAGCTGCTATCGGTTTCCTCTGACCTCCCCGCCCCCCCCCCCGCCCGAACGACGGGTAACGAGGAGGTCCTGTCCAGTTTCCCTGCTGAGACGACCGGTTGACCGTTGATATTTGAGAGGCGACTGTTTTGGCTAGGCCTTTTTTAATTAGGGCCTGCTTTTCAATGGCTTTACTTGCCTTTATTTTTTCCGGCAATGAACTTCCGAATAAAGTTTTGTCTCTTTCGGAGTCTTGTATAACATGTTTAAAGTTTGTATCCAAATTAGGTAAAATCAGTTTAACCCTATCTTTCGTTAACATAAAGTGGAGGTCTGATAATAGGCGGCATCCATCACTTACGTGACGGAGGGCCTTCATTTGTTTTCTTCCTTCCCAAGGAGGACGTCAATCCCTCGATTTATGGCGGTAATACCGTACCCCAGCTGTTGCTGAAATTTTTGGATTTCTTTTTTTTTGTCACGTGCTCGTGCTAGGTCAGTTATGGTTGCCGAGATTTCCGCATTTAATTTTGGGGCTTGCAAGTTTTTGCAGTTTTCGGATACCGTATTTTCTATGGTTAATTTATCTTTGTCTTCTTTGGACAGTCCTTTTCTTAGTAAAGGTGTCCATAAATTTGAGAGCGTATCGTGTATTTTAGCGCCAAATTCGGGTGTATGGGAATTTGCAGCTCCAAGTGGATTAGGTTCTCCCGATATACCTGGTGCATCTTGTGGTATTGACGGCTCCGGATTAGGGAGCGTCTTTGCAGATAGCTTTTGATCCACAGTGAATGACGCGGCAGTCTTCTGGTTATCCAGGTTTACATCATCCAGTGGTAGCGGTAACTCATACCTTGGAGGCGACATATTTATGTCTAATTCATATTAATATAACGCCCATAACGTATTACAGACAACGAGATAAATCTCCTTGAGATTACCCGCATTTTCTGTAATCGTATTGAAAACAAAAGGTGATCGATAAGATCAAATAAAATTTATTAAATTTTACATCATTACGATATTGAGCGGATAACGTGATATATCTATTATAGATTACACGCATTTTCTGCTCTGATTTTTTAAATAACCTTGAAGGCGACATGTTTATGTCTAATTCATATTAATATAACGCCCATAACGTATTACAGACAACGAGATAAATTTCCTTGAGATTGCCCGCATTTTCTGTAATCGTATTGAAAACAAAAGGTGATCGATAAGATCAGATAAAATTTATTAAAGTTTACATCATTACGATATTGAGCGGATAACGTGATATATCTATTATAGATTACACGCATTTTCTGCTCTGATTTTTTAAATAACATTTTTAAACCGAATAAGTAGGTCTTACCTTGTAAGATTTCTTCTTCATCGGAAGAAATAATTCGCTGTTTCCGTTTTTTATTTATTTTTTGTTCCAACTTTTTTATCTTTATATTATAATGTTGAAGCTGTTCTTCTGCTGTACGTTTAGGCATTTTGTAAAAACTTAAGTAAATGATTAAAGTAAATGACGTATGCTTGTTACCACGCACGAAAAAAGAATGAGGGCTTGGCGCGAACCGGGTGGATCATGCCACGCGGCGCCCCACCACAGTGTTTTTTTTATGATACTTTAAATTGTGCGAAGTTACCTAGTACCTAAAAAGGACTACCTGTTATATAATATCTGAAGAATGAAGCGACGAAATATAATTATTTCTTTTTAAAAAAAATATTTTTTTTTTCAAAAATCGTTTCTATAAATGATACGTATTGCGTAAAAAAATTTGGCCAGTGAGCACAAATCAATCCTGTTGAATGTACCACTACCAACAATTTGTCTAGGGTGCTTCAGTAACCAAATAAGTCTAGCAGCTTTAAGAAGGCTTTTTAAAATATTTCATGTCAAACTCAGTAAGATTGCAAAAGGTATTAAAATCTTGCTATTATGTTATTTTAAGATACTTTCGGTTATGGTTAATTGACTAATTTTATATCACATGCAGTAGCAACTTTGAAGAATCTAAAATTTGACTAACGTTTATACCACACATTTATAGTCATACCTATTTGGGCTTGTAATTGTTACAAATAATTGTACAAATATATAAATAATACATCCATAACATGAATGAGAGTAAATGCCAATCAACGCCTCTCAGGATTCCACTTCTGTCCTCTGATATAAAAACCAGCGTTATAACCACTACAGCAAGATAGCCTTCAGGATGGCTGATAAAACTTAAACTTCCCTGCAATTATATTCAACTTATAACTCCATTATGTTCTTCTTTCTTCATAACTTATTAAAACTTATTACTGTACCGTGGTACATCAGCTTCAATACGCGGACGTTTGTTCTCTATTATCAACATCGAGGCTACTACAACTGCTTTATTAGAGCCATCATATCTAACTACTGCGGAGGTTAATGTTCTATCGCAGCAGCAGTAATTGACAGTAGGTTACTTTAGAAATAATGGTAAGCAGATAATATATATAAGTACCAAAAATTCTCTTAGAGTATATTAGTATCAGTTGCTGTATATGGGTGTTAACCCACAAATAACATAATAATATCCACCTGCACTTAAAATAAACAACTAGCACCTTGTAAAGTAGGTACCAGAGAACGGATATATATTTTCGTGCTAGTTATTTCGTAAATTAATTCATAGCATTATAATACTAGTGTTTCACCACAAAGGTAGAAAAAAAAAGAATAAAGCCTCTGTATAACTTTAAAATAATTAATTACTGACTGATTTACTAACAAGACATGTGTATCCTACAAAAAAAGTTTTGAAATTCCTAACGTAGTTCACAAAAAGTTTTAGAAGTCTGGAAAGTTTAATATATGAGAGAGTGAACTTTCAAACAGTAAAGAATCCTTGCTGTATTGCTGGAACAAAATCTAGGCATAATGTTATTGTATTTATAGGTTGCAGGTTTTATAAATTCTGCCGAACTTGGTGACTCGGCGCACAGGTCGCTAAGCCGTAGTAAATAGTGCACAAAATGGCAACGATTTTGCATAGCACGTTTTTTATGCCCAATGCAATTTAGCCTTGGCTATATAGTTTCAGTTCTGCATAAAATAGGTAACAAAAATAATTTTAACAGACTTTTTTTCAACAGTCTTCTTGGGCACGTATCTAGTTATTTCTTGGGCATAGAGGTGTTTTCTTTCAAGTTCGAAATTTCGTTGTATATTGTAAGTTTGGTAAAATTAAATTAAAATATCGTCTTCAATTTTAATTTTTTACTAGGTTATCCAGTATTTTTTTTTTTTGAAATCTATTCTGGTTTGGTGGGAGTGTAAATTTAGGTGTGAATGTTACCTACAGTTTTTTATCTTACCGTACATAAATTTTAAATTAGTTACTATAGCTTATCTTAGTAATAATAATAACAATAATCGTCCAAGGTGTTTTTGGTGGACATAACCATACCACATGACGAGAACCTCGTGAAGGCCGAGACCGAAAAGCAACACAGGTACTTGGACCTTGCACACGAGGTGACCGAAATGTGGGAGGTTGTGTCCACCGAAATCATCCTGGTTGTAATATCCGCAAACGGTTTGATCCCAGCCACACTGGTCAGACACCTTGAAAGACTGGGATTTGGCGGTGGTTCGCTTCCAGCACGCATGCAGAAAGCGGTGCTGCTCGATACTGCCCGAATCGTTCGCTGGTTTCTTTCTCTCTTGCCCTGATACCCGACCGACTGGTCTTATTGTCGGGTCTTTTCCGCCGAAAGGCGAGTTATTTTTGACATACCGAATAATAATAAATTTCTTTAGTGTGGCAACTTGGCCCACTGATTAGTTTTACAAATTAAAATAAGAATAATAGTATACACTATTATTGCATTTTAACCAAACTCTCCAGTCTCAGGTCTGCTGGAAGAAATTTCTTTAGAAATAAGCTGACCCTTGTAACTATATTCTATGTTTATTTTCAATTGTCTTTTATCCTGTGTACAAAAATTGTTAAATAAATAAATAAATAAGATTAGTGAAACAAGAAATATTAATAATTTATATAGGTATTCATAACACGACCACTTAGCATCACTATTTCAGCGTATAAAATAAAAATATAGCTCCGTTATGTACCTAATGAAGTAGATTTTAGGTATTAAATAAATCTTTAAATTGATGATATTTAAGAAAGAACGAAGTAGACTATACAAATGAATTACAATAAAAATTAAAATATTAAATTGTTAAAACATGTCAAATATCAAAATTTACATTCAAAATTAACATTCTTTTTTTAAATTTAAACCCATAAATAATCTTCAACACATACAAATTAAATATCAAATTGATTATATCTAACTTGAAAGTGGCATCACATTAAAATTAAACAACTACTATCTACATTAAAATTAATACATCAAAAATTTTAATGCTTTCTGAAAATAATTAATATAATGAGCTATTTTTATAAAATTATTTTAGGATAAATACCTTGTGTAGATTATGAATTTAATGCTTTAAAAGGTTAGTGTTATACTTTGACAGTATGTTTTCATGTAATATCATATTATTTGTATTTTAATATTTCGAAAATAATTAAATTAAACATTGTAGGCTTTAATTTATTTTTCATCTTTATTTGGATTTTTTAACCAGTGTTTGCATTTTGCATAATTCTTTGCTCCGATGAATATAGTAGGTATTCTATTAAATAAAAATTAATTTGTTTTGATACTAGGTGCTACATTCACTATTACCTTATTTACCATCAGGTGGGATTGAAATTAAGTGTAGTGATTTCTGAATTTGGATCAAAACTGGATTGTTTATTAAAAAATAGCATGCGATAAAATGAAACGTTTTAGACTTAATATAATGACGTATAATTAAACGTGGGTGAGGTCACGAGCGGCCACGGCGGCTGTTGTGTCGAGTTGAAATGTGAAATATGTATTTATAAAAACATGTTTATATCATAACAAATTGTGAAGACTTAAGACAATACAAAATAAATTATTTTTTATTTTATTTTATTATGAACTATTTTTAGTTTTATCCGTACGATTTCGATTTCTGTGACAATATTGGTAAAAATGTAGCCTCATCCAAATTCGTTGAGCTGTTCTACCGTGATTAAGGAACAAACATTTATAAATCCATCCAAACTTTCACATCTATAATATTAGTAAGATATACAAAAGTAATAACAACATGATATATTTATGTACTTTCTGTCCTTACATTAGCTGCTTTTGCGGAAAGGACGCAATAACCGTCTACTCGGAAACGGCTATTTCTTTTTCTCTTATTTCACTTTGCTTTACTCCCACAGAACAACGAAATAGAAAACTTAGAAGCCCCAATGGAGTATCTCGTAAAAAAATTATATCGTATCTTTTTAAATTTGTACTCTTTAACTTTTAACAATTTTAAAGTAAAATGCGGAAGTTAATAAAGACTTATTAAATTATGTTATGAATCTAAATCTCCCGAAGTGTTTATCTAATGAACGCAATATAAACAAATACTATTGAGGATGGTTTTAATTATTTATTAATGTTTTTTGTGCCTGGCTAATTCGTTAAAGATCTCAGATACATCTTGCCAACTGTGAATTTAACTATAACCCTTTTGAAATTGAAACTGTTATATTCTCACAAATGTGGCCTCCGTGGTATAGTGGTCAAATATTTGCCTGCGGTGTAACTCAGGCTCGAGTTCCAGCCCGGCCCGTTTGTGAAATAAACTTTACTAAACTGACTTGGTTCTGGGTCTACTTTTGGTTTGAAAACAATTTTCACTTTCTTTATTCTATATTTTTAGGTTCATGAATATTTTACATTTTGAGAAAACGTCATAAAATCTGATTAATTATCTTAATAAATATACTGAATAATTTCAAAGTAACAAAATATTGTTGTTTTTTTTTTTTTTTTCCGCCAAGGAAAGTCGTTTGGCACCCACTAAAACCAGCTTTAACCAGTAAAGCTAGCTTTAGCGGGAGGAGGATGAATCCTATTACGGACGAATGGGCATTCTATAAGCTGTTAACCATAAGTGGCTAATGGCAAATAGAATGCCCAGACAGTGTGGAGACTCTCTCAGATAGGCTGAGCATACCCACTAAACATCCCCCTTTTGACTCACCTTGATTAAGGTCCTTAGTCATCGTCGGAACGACAGCCAATTGGAGCGAGAGGCTGCGTGGTGAGCGGCATCCTGACGGCTGCCACAAAAAGGAACTGCGAGTGAAAAAAACAAAGCTAAGATTAGCAGAAATGGCAAAGCTGAAACTAAGATATTATCTAGAGTGATCAGACTCACTCTGAGATAGGAATGCTGGAAAGAAGGACTACGTTTAGAAACGTTGGGCTTGCTGGAGTTTCCTAATAAGGGGAGCGAACTTGGTTAGGACCGGAAGAGCACCGTTGAAACCCTCCGGGCTGGCGTCGAGAGCGGCGCCGAAAGCCAGGATCTCGTCGATGGGAGCGAGCTGGATCCAGAACGCCATGCGGTCTTGAGAACCTTTTGCGTTCTGGCACTGGGAAGCCGATTTGGCAGCCGGTTGCGATTGAGTCGCATCCCGGCTGCGCTGACCTGAAACGAAAGAGGTGAAGGCCTTGGGGGCCTTTGAACTGACTGGAGGAGCGTCCGAGCTAGGCTGCGGTCGCTCTCTCCAGTTCTCGATGGGCTTCACGGTAGCCCTGGCAGCACGCGGTGCCTTGGGGCAGCCGCGAAAGTTTGCTGTGTGGCCAGACTGGCCGCACAAGACGCAGGACGGAGCGGTGGGCGATTCGGGAGTGCGAGAGCACTCCTTAGTCCCATGCGGTTCTAGGCACTTGACGCACCTAGGGGAAGCAAAACAGTTTGCCGCCGCATGACCATACAATTGGCAGCGCTGGCACTGACCTGGGAAACCACGCTTGTGTGGTGCTTCGACGCGGATGTTGGAGAGACCGCACACGGAGAGCTTGCCTCTGAAAATGGACTGCCCTTGCGGGCTCTTCGCTAGGATTACTAACGCAAGTGGGAACTGCTTGCCTCGGCGGCTGTGCATTTTGTGCACAGATTCGACGGGAAGCCTTGAGAAGACAAGTCCTCTTGGATTTGCTCGTTCGAGAGCTCGAACGGCACGTTCCTGAGGACGGCACGAATCTTACGCTCCTCAGGGAGGGCGTAAGTGTGGTACTCGAGCTTCTTGTCAGCAAGAAGCCGAGTGAAATTCCTGAAATCAGAAATTGAGCAGACAACGACCTTAATAGAGTCACCCACATTGGATGCCTTACTATACTGGATCTTCGGGGAGTGCGATCCGCAGAGAGCTGAGACCTCGGTCCAGCGGCTCTTGTCCCGTAGGAAGACGGGGGGCGGAGACTTGACTTTCGGCGGAGCCGAATCTGATTGCGACGCAGGCTGTGACGCCGGGATCGCTGGAACAAAAGGCGCAGGAGCGGACGCCGGTGCGACATTTTGCGGAGCAGGAACAGCGGCTGGAGCAGCTGAAACGGATGGAGATAAAGTCGAAGAAGCCTCTTGCTTCTTCTTCTTAGACTTGGACTTTTTGCGAACCTCGGTGAACGGAGCAGGAGATTCTGGAACTAAAGGAGCGGAGTCGGAATCACTACCTGGCGGGGTAGTTTTCCGTTTGCATGCGGTGGAATCTACCGACATGCAGTTTGAAAAGGGGTCGACGTACTCGGATGGATCTGGAGACGCCGGAGAGTCGGTTTGAAACCCCTGAGAAAGAGAGGCGACCTGAGGACGAGCTGACGATTGCTTTCGCAAGGACTCGATTTGAGCGAGAAGAGCTTCCTTCTCGGCTGCATATTGGGCTACCAGTGATTGTTTATCGCTGGACATCTGGCTGAAATCTGAAGACAACTGACTGAATTCTGAAGACGAGGGACGAGCAGATAATTGCTCCTGCAAGGAATTGATTTGAGTGAGAAGGGCAACCTTCTCAGATGCATGTTGTGCTTCCAATTGTCTGATTTTAGACGAATGGGAAGGGGGACGAGCGGCTGATTGCTGCTGAAAGGACTGCTGCAAGGACTCGTTCTGCTGCTGCAAGGACGCGTTCTGCTGCTGCAAGGACTCGATTTGGTCCTCGAGACGGCCTGCGCCGTCTTGATAAGTTGTTTTGAGGCCTTCGAAGGCCGCCAACAAACGACAGGAGTTTGCGCAATTAGCTTCGTTACACTGAGTGTGACGAGGCATAATGCTGGGCTGAAAGAAAGTCTATCGAAGACAAACTGCGCTGAAAAAGAAAACGACCTAACACGGACCTATTGCCGGTGAACGGCGGACGATCAGGCTTCGTTGGCACGGTTACGTATCCACCTGACCAGCGATGCTTCGGCCGGCAGCAGTCGGGTCCGCCCTGAAAAGGGCAGATGAATTAGCCCCGACACCACACAGCCTCTACAAGAGAAAACTTTCCGAAAGAGCTTAACTTGGCACCTGACCCGCACGAGTGCGGGGGAGGGAACAAGGGCAGCGCAATACGAACACTCGGGAGCGGCCGCAGACACGACCGTTCGGGAGCGAACGCAAACGGGAAGTTTTTGATATTGTTGTTTTTAAGTTACAAGCTAAAATTTATGTCTACTTCAACAAGCTTGGTGGTAGGATCCCTTCTGGGTCCGCCTGGCTAGCGACCACCCTTTATATAAAGTCTGCCGCCAAATGTTACCGCTCCGGCGGTAATGTGTTCCGGCAATATTGTATAAAGAGCCAGTTCCTTCCTAAACCCGTGTGCTTTCATCTTCGACCTCATCGTCACTTACCATCAGGTGAGATTGAGGTCAAACGCGGGTTAAGTCACTTATAAAAAAAAAAAAACTGTTTCTTTCACTTCTAGTAGAGGTTATTGCAAATTCGTGAACTGTTCACGGGTGATAGCAAAATTACTTGCACACAAAATGCTTTAGCTCTAACCGTCAATGGATGCTCTTGAAGCTGATGGACCCTTAAGCAATAGTTTTGTTTCTTTTTATTGTGTTTCCTTTTACATTATGATTGACTAGATGTATTGTACTTATTTGAAATAAATAGGATATTCAAGATACAATAATGACAAATAGTACAGTTGTTGTACATTAAATTATAGTCAGTACATCGTACCTTAATAATACAGCACTCGCGATAGCAATTTACTTAACTAAAGACACGCTCTTTATTTAATAACTAGCTGTTGCCCGCGGCTTTACCCGCGCAATTTCGATTCCCGTGGGATTTTCGGGATAAAATGTAGCCTATACGGATCCGGAAGAATCCCTCTAAGTAATGGTAAAAGAAATTTTAAAATCGGTCCATTAGTTTTTGAGCCTATTCAATACAAACATACAAAAAAACAAAGGTTTCCTCTTTATAATATTAGTATAGATAATGATAAACTCTTTATTGTACACCAACATGGTTACAGAGGAAAAATTACGTAATACTAGCTGTTGCGCGTGGTTTTACCTGCGCTTATTCTAATCCCGCGGGAATTTCGGGATAGAAAGTAGCCTATGTGCTATTCTAAACTATGCACTATCACTATGCCAAATTTCATTCAAATCTGTTGAGCCGTTCTCCAGTATTTGAGGAACAAACATCCATACATCTTAACTTTCAGATTTATAATATTAGTAAGATAAGATTAACAACGTTCTTGAGGACTCACTAATGCAGATTACCCCGGCTAATATCGCACTTGGTGTCCGATTTTACCCTCAAAACGACTCACACTAAGCGTGATACGAACGTTTTCTTATTGGCAAACTCCGGCCGTCATGCTATGACCTGATTCGAATGCATCGTGATTGGCTATTATTTTATTAAGATTTTACAGATCGGCAGATTTTACATGTAGGGTAGTCGCCAGCCAGGTGGACCTTGAAGAGATCCTACCACCAAGCGAGCCACTCGTATAAGTCTCTTTTGAACACACTTAACCAGGGACGGTAAAGATTTTGTAAGATGACCCTGCGCGCAAAGTATAATGTACTAGCTTTTGCCCGCGACTTCGTACGCGCATAAACATTGTTTATGTTCAACATTGTGATTTTTTCATACAAACTTAAAACTCATATTTCATACCACAATATTTGAAAAATCTTTATTGCTAAGAATCACATCCGTGCACTCATGGAATAAGATTTTTCATAAAAAACTAAAAACTGCAACCCGTTCCCGCGGGAATTTCGGGAATTATTTTCACAGTACAAACAGACACCTAAGTAAAAATCTTTATACAAAGTATCACATCCGTGCACTCGACGAATAAGATTTTTTCATACAAACTAAAAAATCATATATATCCCGCTCCCGTGCGAATTTCGGAAATTCCTTTCATAAAACAACCAGTCACTCTTTGAAGAACCTTTATGCTAAGTATCACATCTTTGAACACAAGTTATAAGATTTTTCATACAAACTAAAAAGTCCAACCCGTTCCCGTAGGAATTTCGGAAATTCCTTCCATAATACAAACAGACACTTATTGAAGAACCTTTATACCAAGTATAACATCGGTGCATTTAAGGAATAATATTTTTTCATAGATACTAAAAAAACATATGTTTCCCGTGCCCGTGGGAATTTCAGGAATTCCTTTCACAAAACATTCAGTTACTCGTTACTAATTCCGGTAATTCCTTCCTTAGTGCTCCTCCACAACTTCTAAGGATGGTATGTTCCAAATTTCAGCTCTCTACAGCCATAGTTTTGACTGTACGTTGTCTGTCAGTCACTCAGTCAGTAACGGAAAAGTTTTATATATTAAGATTGTGGACCTTACGAAATGTTTACTTAATGTTTTATATCCCAAAATACATAACGCATTTTCAGTTTCTCAAGCGGTGCATATCATAAAATGGCCGTACAATAGATGACAAATATAAATGCAAGCAACGGTTGGTCTATTAATAAAATTACAAAGTTTACTTTTGTGGCGTCTTCCGACGTGACCCACAGAGAATCAATATATTATTTCCTATTCATCAAACGTGCTCGATAAAATCAATACCAAGATAAAATCAAATATTGTTAACTTAATTATGCACGTACATCTTACTATATAAACTGTTTCTGTTTGTCAATAAATTGTCACTCAAGATGTAATCGTGTCTTGCTCTATCAACCCTTTCCTGGTCGTAATAAGTGGTGACCCCGAAGTTAGTCACGCAGCCAAATAAGCAAGAAGATTTTTGAGGACCCGACCAGAAGTAATAAGGAAAAATGGCTCTACGTGCCCTAACGAAAACATCGGAACCTGAAATCGCCGCCCTTAGCGTATCGGACCGCATCCCACGCTTCTGGCAAGACCAAGCCAAATTATGGTTTACCCATTTCAAAGCTATAGTCGCCGCACAGAAACAAGGAGATGACTACAAGTACAATCTGTTTTAGAAAACGCAACACCCAAAAAAATTAGTGAGATGGCAGACCGGATATTTGAAAACTTAAGTAATGAAGTTAACGAGGTCACTAGACTTACAAATCAGCTGACACAGATGAAAACTGAAATCGCTGCACTACGCGACGAAAACGAAAAGTATCGACGCAGTGAATTCCGCTCAATATCAAGGTCAAGAAGTGCATCGAGGTATCGTAACCAAGGTCAATATCCTAAGCGATTCAAGAAAAAGACACTTAAATGTCAAGAAAAGTGCCAGGAAAAACCAGAAAAAAAAAACAACGGGCTCTACAATTAGCTCGAACCAGGGCGGAACTTGTGCTATTCACCCCTACGACCGCCTTATCCTAGCCGACCTACAAAGTGGCGAGAGGTTTTAGTCGACACCGGGGCAAATATATCAGTTTTAAGAGGAAACTCATTTAAGCACAGGCAAGCTACATGTCATAAAGTACGAGCTGCAAACGGACTACTAACGGAAACTAGAAAAATGCGAATTTCTCAAGACCGAACTCGATTTCTTAGGTTATCATATAACGAGCCAAGGAATCACTCCAAAGGATGAGAAAGCAAAGGCTATTTTCGATTTCCCGAAACCAGCAACAGTGAAAGATTTGAGACGGTTTCTCGGAATGGTAAATTTTTACCAGAGCAGTCTACCACATGCAGCATCAAACTTAAAGCTTTTCGCCTCAATTGTTTTTGTGGTCTTACGTAATCATAGTACTATATAAATTGCTAGGTTTTCAAATATTTCTAATATGTATTATGTCAACAAAAAAAATAGTATTTTGCTTGATATTGTTATGTAGTATTTAATTTTAGAGTAAGAATATTGAATTGTTATTTTGTGTTTACTTTTTTTTAAGGGGGGAGTATCTGTGGCGTCTTCCGACGTGACCCACAGAGAATCAATATATTATTTCCTATTCATCAAACGTGCTCGATAAAATCAATACCAAGATAAAATCAAATATTGTTAACTTAATTATGCACGTACATCTTACTATATAAACTGTTTCTGTTTGTCAATAAATTGTCACTCAAGATGTAATCGTGTCTTGCTCTATCAACCCTTTCCTGGTCGTAATAACTTTAATATAAAAAATTATATTGTTACTAATTGATTAATTACGACATAGATAGTATGTTAACAAATTCAAAAAACAACCTGCCTTTTAATAATCATAATCTCTTATGATAAAAAAAAATCATAAATAGCCAAAATTAAAACAACGAAAGTAAAATTCAAGAAAACCCAGTAATTCAATTTGTTTGATCTTTATTCATTAATAATAAAACACGATTTTTTGCAAAAAATAATCCTTTTTTTAACTAACGATGATCTAAGCGAGTCTGTGTAACTTTTCAAAGATGTTTTATGATAGAACGAATATATTTTTTTACTTTTAATATTCCTTTTCTTTATTTACTCAAAATAATAAATTGGCCGAAACTTTTTAAGACATACAAATAAGGTAACATTTATTGAGAAAAAAAAAATAAGAACTTAATGAGATTTTTTAGAACTTGGTTGTTTAGAGGTTTTGAAAGGGATACTAAAAATAAAATTGATAATAAAATTCGTAGTACTCTAGTCTAGATTAGCTTAAGAGGTTATCTCAATATAAAAATACCTAATATTTTAGTACCTACAAAAGTATACTTAAGATCAATGCTTAAGAAAGTTAAAGCGTAATAAAACGGGTTTTTGTGCATGAGATTTACAAAAAGACGTAAAAAATTAACAAAGACATACTTTTTGCAAGTCTTATTAGCTTTAAAATGGTTCAGAGTCCTAACATCTATGAACTTGTCAATCTACGTGCAAAGTAGGTGGATGGGGTAACGAAAACGATCTAAGTTCTTGCCGCGGGAGAAATAAGCAACAAAAGAGGCTAGTCAATATGCAAATATATTATATTATATTATAATAAATCTGTAGAGAGTTCAATTCTGTACATGAAATATATTTTCAAAATAACTATCAGGGGGTGATAAGTCATCGATACTGATGCCAAAAATGCAATCAGTAAAATTTTTGTCTGTCTGTCTGTATGTTCCTTATAGAAACAAAAACTACTCGACGGATTTTAACGAAACATTGTGAAATTATTCTTCATACTCCTGGGCAGGTTATAGTGTACTCATTATCACGCTACAATCAATAGGAGCAGAGCAGTGAAGGGAAATGTTGGGAAAACGGAAGAAATTACTTCATTTTTTAAGCTTCCGTCGCGTGTGCAGCCTTAATGGTTAAAGCTACATAGAAATCATGTATGACAGAAATATTCTTCATAAAATTATATAAAAAATATTCCACGACATTATATGTCTATATTTTATGGTTGACTCACAATAACTCATATGAGGAGTAACAGATCAAAGTGTATCAACTCCGTCAGTGTAAGTATCGAGATAAAGGCAAAATTCATAATTTCTTAAAGAAAGGACACAAACAAATGTATGGGATTTAATACTGTTTGAAATGATGTCTATTTTTGGTTCTTTTTTATTATAAAAAGTAATACAGTTTGATGCGTCATAATTTGACATGAGGTTAAAGGTTTTTAATAGATAAAAAATCCGTTCTATACTATTTTTTTTTCGGTGGGTGGAGTTGATACACTTTGATCTGTTACTCCTCTCTATATACTCATCCCGATAGCTTAGCAGTTCGGAGCTTTCTGATTATATTTGTTTACTCTTACGTTTATAATACTGTCACTCATCCCTAATTAAAAAAAATTTACATTATTACCTATTCAATAACAAAAGAATCATAGAAATCGGCATAGAAACACCAAACTTATACATGAAATACGCTAATAACCCATCGCGCGTGAATACTGAATGATATAAGGATTATTTTTGCGTAACGGTTGCCGCGCTCGACGCGGCTCGCGGCGGTAGGGTATAAAAAGGCGGGAGGCGAGCGCAAGCTTTAATCACACTTCCCGTTTGCGTTCGCTCCCGAACGGTCGTGTCTGCGGCCGCTCCCGAGTGTTCGTATTGCGCTGCCCTTGTTCCCCCCCCGCACTCGTGCGGGTCAGGTGCCAAGTTAAGCTCTTTCGGAAAGTTTTCTCTTGTGGAGGCTGTGTGGTGTCGGGGCTAATTCATCTGCCCTTTTCAGGGCGGACCCGACTGCTGCCGGCCGAAGCATCGCTGGTCAGGTGGATACGTAACCGTGCCAACGAAGCCTGATCGTCCGCCGTTCACCGGCAATAGGTCCGTACTAGGTCGTTTCTCCTACAGCGCAGTTTGTGCAGCCATTCCGCCGTTCACCGGCACGTAGGTTCGTTTAAGATAGGGATTTTCAGGTAGTACGATGGATGCTGAAGATCAAATCGCTCAGCTCAAGGCCGAAATCGCCGAGATCAAGGCCGTGTTCGAGGAAGAAAAAAAAATGACCGTCCGTCATTTTAGGTCTCGTATCAAGTCTCTTGAGCAAAAATTGGTTGATAAAGATCAAACAATTGCTGCTAAAGAAAAGGAACTAGTTGAGTTAGACCAGGAAAGTGATGTTCAACATCAAAAACTGGAAGCTAAACGTCAGGATATTTCCGCTAAACGTCAGGTTATAGCGGAACAGGCTCAGAAATTAGATGCTAGTCTTAAAGAACTAGAGGAATTACGCACTCGTCTTTCTCAAGCTCCAGCCGTTCCGGCTGTCTTGAATTTTCAGGTACCTCCAGCAACCGCTCCGAACCCGATCGCTCAGGCCGCCGCAAGGGCCGCCCAAGCCCTCTTGTCATTTCCTTCTCTTCCAGCTTCTCAGCCCGCTGCTTCTAGCAGCGCCTCTCCGTTGCTAGTCCCCCCGGGGTTTTTGTCCATGTCCCCAGCGTCTCCAGTTCCCGAACCTATGTCGGTATGCGAGCCAGTCAGCCAGTCCTCTGCGTCTAAGCGGAAAACAACACCGCCTGATAGTGGGTCTGATTCTAACGTGAAAGATTCGGTAGATTCGGAGTTCACTCTCGTCGAGAAAAAATCCAAGTCTAAGTCGAAAAAGAAGAAGCACTCAGCAACTTCTACTTCGCTTCCTTCCCTTCCAGATAGCCAGGCCTCGAGTGATGTAGTAACGCCGTTGTCCCCAGCGATACCGGCCTCTGTGCCTACACTCGCGCCCTTATCCGTTTCAGCGATCCCAGCAACACAGCCTGCGTCGCAATCACAATCAGATGCAGCTCCGCCGAAAGTCAAGTCTCCGCCCCCCGTTTTTCTACGGGACAAGAGCCGCTGGACCGAGGTCTCAGCACTCTGCGGTAGGCACAATCCCAAGATCCAGTATAGTAAGGCATCCAACGTGGGTGATTCTATTAAGGTCGTTGTCAGTTCCATTTCCGATTTCAGGAATCTTACTCGGCTTCTTGCTGATCAAAAGCTCGAGTACCACACTTACGCTCTCCCTGAGGAGCGTAAGATTCGTGCCGTCCTCAGGAACGTGCCGTTTGAGCTCTCGAACGAGCAAATCCAAGAGGACTTGTCTTCTCAAGGCTTCCCCGTCGAATCTGTGCACAAAATGCACAGCCGCCGAGGCAAGCAGTTCCCACTAGCGCTAGTGATCCTAGCGAAGAACCCGCAAGGGCAGTCCATTTTCAGAGGCAAGCCCACCGTGTGCGGTCTGTCCAACATCCGCGTCGAAGTTCCACACAAGCGTGGTTTCCCAGGTCAGTGCCATCGCTGCCAACTGTATGGTCATGCGGCGGCAAATTGTTTTGCTTCCCCTAGGTGCGTCAAGTGCCTAGATCCGCATGGGACTAAGGAGTGCTCTCGCACTCCCGAATCGCCCACCGCTCCGTCCTGCGTCTTGTGCTTCCAGTCAGGCCACACAGCAAACTTTCGCGGCTGCCCCAAGGCACCGCGTGCTGCCAGGGCTACCGTGAAGCCCATCGAGAACTGGAGAGAGCGACCGCAGCCTAGCTCGGACGCTCCTCCAGTCAGTTCAAAGGCCCCCAAAGCCTTAACTTCTATCGTTCCAGGTCAGCGCAGCCGGGTCGCGACTCAATCGCAACCGGCCGCCAAATCGGCTTCCCAGTGCCAGAACGCAAAAGGTTCTCAAGACCGCATGGAGTTCTGGATCCAGCTCGCTCCCATCGACGAGATCCTGGCTTTCGGCGCCGCTCTCGACGCCAGCCCAGAGGGTTTCAACGGTGCTTTTCCGGTCCTAACCAAGTTCGCTCCCCTTATCAGGAAACTCCAGCAAGCTCAACGTTTCTAAACGTAGTCCTTCTTTCCAGCATTCCTATCTCAGAGTGAGTCTGATCACTCTAGATAATATCTTAGTTTCAGCTTTGTCATTTCTGCTAATCTTAGCTTTATTTTTCTCACTTTCAGTTCCTTTTGGTGGCAGCCGTCTGGATGCCGCTCACTGCGCAGCCTCTCTCTCCAATTGGCTGTCGCTCCGATGAAGACTAATGGCCTCAATCAAGGTGAGTCAGTAAAGGGGGATGTTTAGTGGGTATGCTCGGCTTCACTGAGTGAGTCTCCACACTGTCTAGGCATTCTATTTTCTGTTAGCCACTGGGGTTAACAGCTTATAGAATGCCCATTCGTCCGTAATAGGATTCATCCTCCTCCCGCTAAGGCTTGCTTTACTGGTTAAAGCTTGTTTTAGGGGGTGCCAAAATTTTCTGTGGCGGAAAAACAAAAAAAAAAAAAAAACGCAAGCTTTATCACTTCCCGTTTGCGTTCGCTCCCGAACGGTCGTGTCTGCGGCCGCTCCCGAGTGTTTGTATTGCGCTGCCCTTGTTCCCTCCCCCGCACTCGTGCGGGTAAGGTCCCAAGTTAAGCTCTTTCGGAAAGTTTTCTCTTGTGGAGGCTGTGTGGTGTCGGGGCTAATTCATCTGCCCTTTTCAGGGCGGACCCGACTGCTGCCGGCCGAAGCATCGCTGGTCAGGTGGATACGTAACCGTGCCAACGAAGCCTGATCGTCCGCCGTTCACCGGCAATAGGTCCGTACTAGGTCGTTTTCTTTTTCAGCGCAGATTGTCTCCGATAGACTTTCTTTCAGCCCAGCATCATGCCCCGTCACCCTAAGTGCACCGGGCTTAAGTGCGATCATTGCGATCTGGTCTTTCGTGAAAAAAAACACTATCAGGATTATTCGAGAGAAAACTACACCAAGCATAAAGAGGTGGTGGAGACATACTCTCGGTTGATGTCAGAATACCAAAAAGCTCTCGCTCAAAACGAGTCCTTGCGTGAGCAATTGCCTGCTCGCCCTCAAGTCGCCTCCATTTCACTGGGGTTCCAAACCGATTCTCCGGCGTCTCCAGATCCCTCTGAGTACGTCGATCCCCTTTCAGATTGCATGTCGGTAGACTCCACCACATGCAAACGGAAAACTACCCCGCTGGGTAGTGATTCCGACTCCGCTCCTTTAGTTCCAGAATCTCCTGCTCCGTTCACCGAGGTTCGCAAGAAGTCCAAGTCAAAGAAGAAAGAGCAAGATGCCTCTTCAGTCTTACTTCCATCCGTTTCAGCTGCTCCAGCCGCTGTCCCTGCCCAGCATACTGTCGCGCCTGCGTCTGCTCCCGCGCCTTCTGTTTCAGCGATCCCGGCATCTCAGCCTGCGTCGCAATCAGTTTCGGCTTCGACGAAAGTCAAGTCTACGCCCCCCGTCTTTCTACGGGACAAGAGCCGCTGGACCGAGGTCTCAGCTCTCTGCGGTAGTCACAATCCCAAGATCCAGTACAGTAAGGCATCCAACGTGGGTGACTCTATTAAGATCTTAGTCTGTTCCATCTCCGATTTCAGGAATCTTACTCGGCTCCTTGCTGATCAAAAGCTCGAGTACCACACTTACGCCCTCCCTGAGAAGCGTAAGATTCGTGCCATCCTCAGAAACGTACCGTTCGAGCTTTCGAACGAGCAAATCCAAGAGGACTTGTCTTCTCAAGGCTTCCCCATCGAATCTGTGCACAAAATGCACAGCCGCCGAGGCAAGCAGTTCCCACTTGCGCTAGTGATCCTAGCGAAGAGCCCGCAAGGGCAGTCCATTTTTAGAGGCAAGCCCACCGTGTGCGGTCTCTCCAACATCCGCGTCGAAGTACCACACAAGCGTGGTTTTCTAGGTCAGTGCCACCGCTGCCAATTGTGCGGTCATGCGGTGGCAAACTGTTTTGCTTCCCCTAGGTGCGTCAAGTGCCTAGATCCGCATGGGACTAAGGAGTGTTCTCGCACTCCCGAATCGCCCACCGCTCCGTCCTGCGTCTTGTGCGGCCAGTCAGGCCACACAGCAAACTTTCGCGGCTGCCCCAAGGCACCGCGTGCTGCCAGGGCTACCGTGAAACCCATCGCGAACTGGAGAGAGCGACCGCAGCCTAGCTCGGACGCCCCTCCAGTCAGTTCAAAGGCCCCTAAGGCCTTTACTTCTATCGTTCCAGGTCAGCGCAGCCGGGTCGCGACTCAATCGCAACCGGCCGCCAAATCGGCTTCCCAGTGCCAGAACGCAAAAGGTTCTCAAGAACGCATGGCATTCTGGATCCAGCTCGCTCCCATCGACGAGATCCTGGCTTTCGGCGCCGCTCTCGACGCCAGCCCAGAGGGTTTCAACGGTGCTTTTCCGGTCCTAACCAAGTTCGCTCCCATTATCAGGAAACTCCAGCAAGCTCAACGTTTCTAAACGTAGTCCTTCTTTCCAGCATTCCTATCTCAGAGTCAGTCTGATCACTCTAGATAATCTCTTAGTTTCAGCTTTGTCATTTCTGCTAGTCTTAGCTTCTGAATTTCTCGCTTTCAGTTCCTTTTGGTGGCAGCCGTCCGGATGCCACTCACTGCGCAGCCTCTCTCTCCAATTGGCTGTCGCTGCGATGAAGATTAATGGCCTCAATCAAGGTGAGTCAGTAAAGGGGGATGTTTAGTGGGTATGCTCAGCTTCACTGAGTGAGTCACCACACTGTCTGGGCATTCTATTTCCGTTAGCCACTAGGGTTAACAGCTTATAGAATGCCCATTCATCCTCCTCCCGCTAAAGCTTGCTTTACTGGTTAAAGCTTGTTTTAGTGGGTGCCAAACGCGGAAAAACAAAAAAAAAAAACAAAAAAAAACGCAAGCTTTATAATTTATTCATTCAATATTTGGCTGTTGATGCGTTCAGAGCGTTCGACTTTATTGACAGACAATAATTGATATTATAAACCGTGCTTATCAGCGCGACTTTTAGTCTTTAAATAGTTTATTTGAATTTCTTTCGTTGTTATTTTATAAAATAGGTATTAGTTGTTTTGGTAGTGTTTAAATATTCGTCAAATTCCAAATTTTGGCTAATTTATGTTCAGTTTTTTTTTGTATTTTTTAGGTAAAACCGTAGGTACTTTTATTAATTATTGTAGTTATAAGTATTTATTTTAGTCTTTAAATAGTTTATTTGAATTTCTTTCGTTGTTATTTTATAAAATAGGTATTAATTGTTTTGGTAGTGTTTAAATATTCGTCAAATTCCAAATATTGGCTAATTTATGTTCAGTTTTTTTTTGTATTTTTTAGGTAAAACCGTAGGTACTTTTATTAATTATTGTAGTTATAAGTATTTATTTTTAAGTGAAGTAGGTATAGGTACATAGCATTGCACAGGCGTTTCAGGTTTATTTTCATTTCTTTTTCTGTTGTAATTTGTGCATATTTCTGGGTATAATTCTATTTGGATATCTCAAACTTTAACAGGTTGCGGTGCAGGAGAAACCGTCTTTATTCTAAGAATTCCCATATTACTAAATAATTTTCCATTCCAATTTAAAGAACGCAATTCCCAGTGTCGGTGTGTTTTGCAATGACAATTAATAAGGCCTTGAGCCAGACTTTTCGTGTTGCTGGAGTAGATCTCGGTGTCAGTTGTTTCTCGCATCGTCAGTTATACGTCGCTCTTTCCCGGGTTAGCAGTTCTAGAAATCTTCATGTTCACGTGCCGGACGGGTCAACTTTCAATATAGTTTACTCGGAAGCTTTGCGCTGAAGTATTTTCGTTCCATAGATACGTAAGCCTCATGTGAAAGTGATCTAAACAAATAATTGTCAAATATTATAAAATGTCAATCCTTATCCTTACTAATATTATAAATATGAAAGCGTGGATATTTGTTCAGCTTTCACGCAAAAACTACTCGACGAATCATGAGAGGTACTAGAAGTAACATAGGATACTGTTTATCCCGAAATTATCGCGAGCGGAGCCGCGGGCACAGCTAGTATGCAAATAAAATTTCAAATTGCAACTTATGTTTTTAGTAAAACGGCCTCGAAATTAGATCAAAGATAAATAGCTGCTGTAAGAAGGAAAAAGTAAGTGACCACATGTCACCTAAAATTGCAAGAATAATCAAACTGTTGTTTCAGTTTTAGTGTTAATATTATTTTAGTCTTGTATCGCTAATTTTATAAACGCATTGCAGTGAACATTCAGAGATGTTAAAAAAGTTAAGTTAAAAAACTAAAACTCGACTACAAAAACACGCTCTAAAAAGTAGGGAGTCCATTTATTGAGTACCGCTATAAACTATACCTAATAATATCATGCTGCAACCAATACGACCGAAGTGACCAAAGGAAAATAATTCAAAAACGGGGAAAATTCTTCAATTTTGAGAGCTTGCGTTGATTACTATGCGTAAATAATTTTAGTTAAATAAAAATCATGTATTGCGGAAATTGCAGAATTGTCATTAAAAGTTCTAAAAGACAAGTCTGGAACAGCGGAATGTCTATCTTTGATGAGGGTTATAAAGTGTTTTCGAAATTAGTGTATTATTTCAAAGAAGTTTTATCAATATAGTATTAATCCTTATCCACATAACGGTATTACTCATACATATTCAAAAGCAAATAAATTTGTGTTTCATATCATTTGATCTCAAACAACACCTTAGGAGATATAAGGATTTCAAAATTACTGTGCAACAAAATAGGGTTGTTAGAGTTAAGCGCTAGACGCGCGAATAGGGAAGGGAGCTGGCCGAGGCCGCCCGCGCTGGCCCGCACGCATATTACCTTAAATTTTATAATTTCACTAAAAAAAACTTCAACCACCAAAAATTGTGTAAATAGCTACAATTTAATTTTATATTGAAACAGTTTTAACTGGTCCAGCACAGTCAACAGTGCTAATAAACTTGCATCCTAATAATTCCCAGAAATTAAAAAATCCTTTAGTAGGTATTCCTGTTCCCGTGTTTTATTTTTAGGTTTACTGTATAGGTAGTTATTTTTTGAAGGTCTCTTCCACAAACCCAGGTACCATGGCACAGTAATGTTATCTACGAGTATAATAGTTTTTCAAGTAAAACTTTGTCACTGTCTACACAAATTAAGTATAGAGTTAGATTTAACTTCAAGAAAGACATAGTGGATTTTCACGCAAGCGAAGTCGCGGGCAACGGCTAGTTTTTATGCAAATGTAAAAAAATTGTTAAATAAAAATCAGTCGACCAGGACTCGAACCTGGGACCTCTCGTTTGCCGGACGAGTGCTCTTCCACTGAGCTACCGGGGCCTGGCGGTACGCCTCGAAACTACATAACACATTTTTGTTTCAACGTAATTTTGCTTACGTAGCTCCATCTAATGGTATAGCTTTGCATCTAAGACCTTTATTCATTTATATAAGAGTAATTAAGCACTTTAAATGAAAAACTTTAAAATGTTACCAATTTTTTTC
Source organism: Stenoptilia bipunctidactyla (assembly GCA_944452665.1). Lineage (NCBI taxonomy): Eukaryota > Metazoa > Arthropoda > Insecta > Lepidoptera > Pterophoridae > Stenoptilia > Stenoptilia bipunctidactyla. The sequence continues at coordinate 1,483,830 of OX101723.1, forward strand.
CTTGTAGCAAACTGAGGTTGGAAACTTATTGTCTATTTAACACTTCAAAATCAGTTTTTAAAGTAACTTACATTTCTCTTAAAATACCATTTATTAACTTCCTAAATGTATTTTATTTACTCCAATCTTAACAAAATAAATGGCTCCTGATATTCATTTTTTGACATCTGCTCCTAAAATTGCATTTGAAAGGTGGCGCTACTGTCGTGCACGTTCCCAATACGAACGCTTAAAAAATCATTAACAACACAACTACATTACTAACTTAACTAATTATTTCACTCCACATTCTAGAAGCATCCTTTCCATATCATATAAAAGTCTAAGTCAAAAGAATCTTTATTTCATAAGTATTTAAATACATTTGAAATAAGTCAAACAATTTACAAATTGAACTGAATTTACCACCACTTCGGAAAGTCGATCTGTTGAGAAGTGGCAAGAAACTCAACAGCAATAATCTTTTAATAAAATCACACTGGAATCTTTATCACAATAGAACATCATGAAAAACCGGTTACTTTAACTCTATGAAGTCTTTTAAAAGAAAAGAAAATATTTGATTATTTTTCTTTTAGGTAATCCACCAAAAGACCTGTGTTTATTCTGTTGTCACATAATCTTTGAACATAATAGGGTTTTGTTGACGTTGCTCTTTCAAAGGATTTAAAATAATGTGTTCACTCGTTTACAACACTGAAAAAAGTCTGTGTATTACAGCGTCACAGTGCAGTAATTCAACATATCTACAGTAATTCAACTTCATACAAACGGACGAAACGCGTAATGAAATGAAAGTTTTTTATTCATCATAAGACCATCGAATAGCCGCTTAATGAAGTCACAATTTTGTACTTCGGCTTTAACAAGGTGTTGATAGTTATTGAATAAGATATTACAGTAGAGCAAGAGAAAAAAAAACAGCCGGCGGGAAATACTCTTGGCACTCTTTTTCAGTCAGGATTGTATGCTTCATTAAATCAGGAATATTTCAACAAGGCAAGGAGCTATTACATCTATAATAGAATTTAAGATTTCAACAGATATGCCCCACAGTTCAGTTGTCTTTTTAATATCAATTGTCTTAAATATTTTAATAATATCCCCGGTGTCTATGGGTTGGAACTAGAAAGACACCTTGCACTCTATTACATGATTTTTGAGCAATGATTCAGCCGCCACAGGTGATGAGTTTAGTGATTTCGTAGTTGAAACTGGAATTTCAGCAAAACAGTTCGCGAATGTAGTGGCAAAATTTTCATCTACTTTAATAATTTTATTGTCAGTTACAAGCTTAAACAGCGTATTGCGATCCTTAACTTTTCCAGTTTCCTTATTAATTATGTTCCATGTTGTTTTAGTCTTATTAGAACTATTTTTGATCTTATTTTTAAGATAAATGGATTTGGCTGCGGCACAAACTCTTTTGAATAATTTTGAGTAAATTCTAACATAGTTGCAAAAACTTTCACATTTGTTACATGATTTCTCATGATATAGTTCATATAGGTGCTTTCTACTAATATGTATGCCTGTGGTAGCCCAATCACTGAAAGATTTACAATTTTTTGGAGAGATATTTTTGGAATAAATACACTCTTATGTTGTTTATTTATTAAACTACTTAAAATACTGCATTGCAAATTTACACTATTGTAGTGGGCTATATGGGGAATATTGTTAATGATACCACATCTAAATCTCTACAAAAGCTTTTTATTGACTGGAACAACCATTATACTCTTATTAAGCTGTTTTTGTCGAAAGTATTTTATTTGTTTGAAAGTATTATAAAAAAAGTTTATTTGCAGTTACAAAACTAAGTTGAAGTAAACGCAAAGTAGGCAAATGTAATTTAAACGCTGAAGGCGGGCTGCCGTATCACATGTAAACGGACCGTGGCGCTGTAGGCATCTAATTCAAAGATGCGGCCGAGTTGAATTACTGTAGCTATCTGTACTGTGACAGCGCGCTCAAACAATGTAGCAACAACGTTGTAGAAATGTAACATTAAGCAGTTATTTATTCTGTTAACCAGCTAAACGAGAATGATTTGTTATTCGCTTTAAACTGTGGTAAATAAACTAGTTGCTTTTTAAGTATTTATTTGCTCCGAAATAAATGCATGTGTATTTTGAATAGGCAAGGAAATGGAATGTATGATGACATTTGAAATAATGGTTTTAAATAGGTTTCAATAGCATATTTTAACAGAACTAGCTTCAAAGTTTAGTAGTAAACAAAAAAAGCACAAACTATGCGAGTACATTTTATAGAAAAGAAAATCTTTAGCCATTAATGCCATTTATTATTGACTCAAACTTTGTATAAGTAGTTAATGTGGTTTTGTTTATATGTAAAAAATCTTTTTATAGCTTGTGTTATGTCAAGTACTGAGTGAAACAGGGTTAAACAGGTAACTAGCAATAACTGTAACAAACGCCCTACAGTTGACAAAGTTTATGTAATTAATTACAATTAAAACTATGGCGGCTTTCTGGTTATTTCTGGTATGAGTAAATACATACATACATCAATATTACCACAAAGTTTCTGACTTTTTCACACAGTTTATAGTCTTGTGGGCTGTAGTATTTGATATTTAATTATTAGGAAACTCAGTGGCCTATTTTAAAAGTACATTATATAATATTATGTTATTTTTAAAAGCTTTTATTTAACTTACAATGTATGTATGTAAGTATGTTCGTGTGAAATCTTGCAACTCAACTTTTAAGCAGATATCTTTAAGCAATTGAGCTGAAATTTTGTATACATGTTCAATTTGGAAGACAATTCATGGTTGATTATGTGACGTCATTCTAAATACAACATGGTGCCATCCCCAAGACGGTGGATCAATTATTAAAAAAAATAACAATTTTAAGAAAACTTATTTAATTCTCACAGAACCAACAGCACTTTAGATTATAATAGAAATAATCAAATTCATTACACTTACTGCCAATAAAAGGTTCACAATTTTTACACATTTACATTTTACAGCTAGGTGGTACCGTAAGGTTTGTGTGCGCCTTGTAGTTTGTAAATAAAGAGTTTATAAGCGCAAAACAACCTTACGGCAGATGTAAGAATTACATTTGAAAGATTAAAAATAAAATAATATGAAATGACGTGGGTTGTCCGTCAGAAAATATTTTCATTCTACACAGGTTTTCCTCTGAACGTAGAAGGATTCCGAGATCCTGCTACGCCCTTCCACCACCTTCTTACATATAAGCGATATTTGTGTTAGAAAAGTGATTTAACAATCGAAAGGAATAAAAGGCTACATACTAAATATAATTTATATTTTGTTTCATGATTAGACAACTTCATGAGTACATTTATACACTAGTAAACAACAACACAAGCAAAATTGTCGCTAAGTTTTTCGAAACCTACGATCAACAAATCTTTTTTGAATGAATTGAAACCACGCATGTTAACCATTGGACTATTACATACATAATTAACGAATGCAGAGCATTAAAAAAAACCTACTTCACTAACATTTTTAACCCAGATACTCCTGAAACTATTTTGCAATTCAGAATCTTTTGATTTCTTTATATGTTCACATATACCAAGAACTCAGGAAAAATAATGAAAAAAATCCTGGTGAGCTGGAAAACAAGGGGTGTTGTAACGCCCGATAGGAGAATGCGCTACCATGACTTGTCAGTATGGAGAGGGAAAAAATAATTGAAGAAGAGCTATATTTAAGAGGTAATATATAAATTATTAAATTGCATATAAGTAGTATCTCGTTTGTAAAGTGTAAAAATTAAACAAAAAAAAGTTTGAAACAGTGTTTTTGACGACCGGCTGGTGTAGCGGTAACATAAATTGCCTTCTATGCCAGAGGTCCTGGGTTCGAATCCCGGCGGCGGCGTATATTTGTGTGATGAACAGAGATATTAGCAGTCAAGTCATGGATGTTTATATGTTTATTCAAGTTTATTCTAATAAAAAATATGTATTTATTCAATATGTATGTTTATATATTTCTTAAGTATATCAGTTATCTAGTACCCATAACACAAGTTATTTAAGAAACTTAATTTGGGCTAGATAATGTTGTGTGAGTGTCAGAAATATTTAATATTTAATTTAATTAAAGTGTTTTTATTGGATATTTAAAAACGTTTCTCTAAGATATTCAGAAATAGTCCACGGAGGTCGTAAGTATCAAAGTAATTAGATAAGTGATATAATTGTTAATGCATTTATTGGTCTCATTGCCAGTAGCCAGCGTTCTTTTCCAGAACACCTCAAGAACTTTAATCATATAGTATATGAAATAACCCTTATTTATGGTTCAACTTGTAGTTTGAACCTTAATAAATGTCATCGTAAAAACACGTTATTCTTCTACTTAAATCACCAACTGATTGAAAATGTTTAATTAATTCGCTCCAATTGTTTTATTTCCGGGAAAATATTAATTAAAACTTATTGCGCTACCTTCTGTCAAAATATAATCGGATTTCACTCTGCCTTTTAATGATGTTCCGGTCGTTACGAAAAAAAAAAATTGAAAGTTTTCAATAAACTCGATATGATTCAGACAAATAATCTTTCGGCTCTCACATTTTATTAATGGTGGTAAAGTTGTGTTCCAAGAAATAACAAATACCTATATTTTCATTCAAAAAAGTTATGCTTTTTCAGGATAATAAAATTCAACACAAAGTTATAAAAATTTGCGTTCAAAATCTCGTGTCAACAAAGTTCTTACGTTCGGGCATCCAAAACATTTTCGCAGTGTGCCTTTTATTGTTGCCTTAGATATGAAATATCGAGATGTCGCGCTATAAAAGATACAAGATAAAAATTCTTTGCTCTTTGTATTTCTATGCCTTTTATATTAAATTTTTATTTCAATATCAAGGGTTGGAAATAGAAAGCAAGATTATTTTTATTGTTTGGCAACTGTCGTTATGCACCAAACGCATTAGTTTTCGTCTACCTGACATGTCCTCACGTTTGACACCGGGTAAAAGAAGTTTTTTTTTTAATCTTTATTAAAAAAACTATATACCTCTAAGGTTAAGACAGCTTTTTAAAAAAAAAATAATAATCATTTGACAATAGAACAAAATTAGGTAGACATCATTTGTTTCCTTAACTCTAGAGATTGTATATAAAAATAAATAACGCGTTGGCTATTCTCATTCGTGATTTTGGAACTAAATACACAGTGAAACATAAACATAATATCTTGTATATGACATTGTGTATCTACTAAAAATGTATTTCGTAATGACTCATTATTTTTTCATTCTATTAAAACATGGAAAAGATCCTCTTTTGTATGACAAAAAGCACAATTGGGGCTTTCAGTTTTGCGCATTAGGTAACCAAAATTGTTCAATGGAACATGACGCGAACGTAGTCTAAAACAATTAACTAGTTCTTTTCGTGTCATTTTGCTATTACCGGACCAAGGAACTTGTGGAGGCTCAGCAGAAAGGGTTTTGTACCAAATACCTTTTTCAGTGGAGATGTCATCAAAATACTCTTTCCACTGGTCCTGGCATCGCTTCTTCACGATTGGGATATAATCTGAAGACTGAAGGGTCACATGAAGAGGAATACCATCGGATTGAGCTACTCTGGCACAAGAAGTTGATGCAAGCAATTTAAGAATATTATTTCGGAGTTAATTCACGTAGGCTAATCGTACTTATGAGAATCTATAACAGAAACTGTTATGAGGAAAATTTACGGTTCTAGCTAAAAAACTGCATTTGTATTTAGTCTGACTCCATGTATCATCTGTTTTTATTAGTGAATAACTAGACGTTGAGTGACGATTAAAAAAGTGACCAAAAATGTGATCAACCTTATCTAAAGAGGGATAAACCTCTTGTATAAATCAAAAATATTAATACTCGTCGAACGCCAAATCTCTGTAGGGATAGTAACATAAAATGTTATTTCATATGTAAAATATCTAAGCAACGTTTTAAGCAAAGTTTGTCTACTCGCAGTCTGTTTTCTCTAGTCGGCCTCTTACCAGACCTTGTGGTCACGAGTCAATGACTTATCTTAACATGTTTTATAGACCTCAAGATAAAACCTGGTAAAAGGAGTATTTTATACAGGGTTGATTTGTAGTCACCGGCCAATTTTATTTTACACAATAAGTAGATATCATTTATAGAAACAATTTTTGCAAAAAGAAATTAATATGTCTGCTTACATAATAGCAAACCATGGTCACTCTAAATTACCATTAAAATAAAGACGACTACGCGCTACTACAAAACATGTTGTAGCACTACGTCGTAGTGTTATCAATGAAATGACGCTTCGTAGTAGCTAAGTTCGTCAACAACGACTATTTTTTTTTCAAAGTTTGTGGTTGCATATTTGTACTTTTTTGTGCTGAGCAAAGCTACAATAAAAATGCAGACATACGTCTAGACATACCTTTTTCACTTCTTCTACATTCTTTACAGATTAATATTATTTGGCAAATTTTACTCTTTTACTTGAAATTAGTTTACTTTAGTAAAATTATTCTTGGAATTAGAATATTAAATCCATATGAATTACACTTCAAACTCCAATTTTTTTATATCTCAAGCTCCTTGCTTGCCATAAAAGTTCAAGATATATAAATTATATCAAGACTTGGTATTCTTAAGGCGTATTCCTGCCACGAGTACACTTGGGAAAAATAAATTTCACCAGATAAAACCGGTTTTAACTGGACCGAATAGGTTTTCACTAAGTCCAGGGAGAAAATTAATTTCGTCTCATTTATATGTGGTTATTTAAGAAGTAATCGTGCTGATCTTAATTAAGCTTTGAGAAGTGTGGAGATAGCTTTAAAAGAACTTTTAATTTATTCTTTTGTTATAAAAAATGTATTTTTATCCAGGACTGTAAAACGTTTAGGTGTGTTTCGTTAGATTTTTTTATGTTACAAAATGTTCTACTTGCTTTTTAATTCAAAAGAATGTCTGCTGCAAATTGATCAAAGAGAAAGGAGATTATTATTATTTATTTATACACAGGTATATTTATGAACTTCCCCAGGATCTATTGTTACACACGTTTACACCGCGATTGACCACAAACCTGGCCAAGGAAAATCATACAAATCTTGTATCGATGTGTGGAGCCCTTTGCTGCTTCATATCTGCAAATAACAATGGTTTAATATATCTTGCAATAGGTAATCATGAGTCGAAAGTGGTGCAAAAATTTGTATTTTTCTATGGTTCTGATTTTTCTATAGTATTTGAAGGTTTTCAAATGAATGATAGCATTAAAAGAACCGACTTCACGTCAAAACTTTGGCTGAGTTATGATGTCATCCACGTAAACGTACTCCGAACTCATACATATTTTTTCAAAACTTTTAAATTTTTAATGAAGTGCTCAACCGACCATCTATGACCATCTATACCAGGACCAACTATGAAGTATCCTCTATAGTATGAATTAACAATTTTCAAAATCGATTCATAATTGTCCAAAATATCGTGTAACAAAGACACAAAAAAAAACATACAGACAAATTGATAACTCCTTCTTTTTTGGAAGTCGGTTGAAAAGAATTGTAAAGGACATCATTTTAAAATGACACAAATAATTCATTCTCACTATTGAAAAAATGTATGTATACAAAACGTGTAACATAACTTGAAGGGATTGTACGTTTGATGATGTAGTTTATTAGTATCAGTAACATAAATTTGTTATCCTTACGGTTCGGCCGAAAAATAAGTTAAAAGTTTAGATCAAAATATCTAAGTGGCAACCCTAAAAACAGCTGTTAGCTTTTGATGAAATCTATTCCGTAACAGATGGCGTAAAAATAAAGTGATGGGTAACTAAGAAAGATACTACAAAGTTTAGCCGGTGCGGTAAAGGTCATAAGGTCACTGACTGCGGCAAAAGTCTTGTTTTAGCTTATTAGGTTGACTAGGGTTATCAAAATATTTTCTTGTAACATAATTAAATAAATTTGTATGAAAATCTATACCAGCACTGATCATGCTAATTTTTTACTGTATATTCTATGTATGGTATAGAAGCTAACCCTTAAGTTTTATCTCTCCATTTTGTTACATGTTGTATAAAAAATTAAGATGCCATATATATTTTCCGGTTTATTACAATAAATATCTAGTAGTGTTCGCGCCTACTCTATTCGCAAATCTTATCGCGGTTAAATTAAAAGCTCTCGCGCATCGCCGGTTAGGGACCTACCCCCGCACGCACCTTATGAGGAAGAACATACTGGAAGCAGTGAACGATCAACCGCTGTGCCGCTAAGACGACGTCCGTTGACGCCGCTATCCGCATACACCGCTGCAACACCTTGTGGATTCTTTGTGTTAATCTGTGCTGTTGGACTCTTTGTGCTTGCGTGCGCACGCATAGTGAAACTTAAAACCTGGACTTTCACCCTATCGCCGGAGCAACCCCGACAGAGAAGCAAGGTGCGTGCCCTTTTCATTTCCCGCCCTTATATCGCATTATTTAATTGTAATTATTTTCCTGTGATTATCGTCCATCGAAGCTATTTAATATTTATCTACATTTCCGCGAAACATAATTAATTTGAACCATCGCATGGAGAGTGACCCTCTGTGGCGCCTCCATTTTTATTGGTCCAAACGAGCCGGATGCTCTGTACCTTTTTTATAATTACCGCTTGGTCCTTCGTTAAATTCTCCCGCCCTCACAGGATCGCCTTAATAAACCGCAATATCTATTAGTAATATTTAGTTTATTATAAAATATATCTATAATTATTCCGCCATTATTCTTATTCGTTATACCTACCCTATACTAACATATATTGCTCAATTATGCCACGAGGTGAAGATAAATTATCATGTTCCGTAAGCCCTAAAGTAATAATGTTAGAAGCTAAACGGAACGCTCTTTTTGAACGCATTCAGGACATTTATGAACAGTCTAAGATGGCTCACACCTCCGAGGAACGAAAAGAATCGTTTATTAGCGCGTGTGTTACTATTGAAAGTATTCGCAGTCAATTTCATAACGTGTTAGATGAATATAACGAAAATATTTTAACTGAAAATCCTAGCGCAAAGCCTAACTACCAAGTTTATTCCGCCTTTGAAGATTTATTTTGTTCGATTAAACAAGTATTGTCGCAATTAACCGCTACTGTGTCCTCCAGTATTCGTCAGAAAGAGATTTCTAAACCTAGGTTACCGCCCATAGAACTCGTATCGTTTGATGGTGAAATACAAAACTGGCCCTTATTCTATGCGACTTTTAAATCTACCGTTCACGATAATTCGTCACTTACCAACGCTGATAAATTATATTATTTACTTGGGAAGTTATCATGTAAGGTACAATCAGTACTTGCAGGTATTAATCCGTGTGCTGAAAACTACGAAATCATATTTCAATCATTGCTCGATAGATATCAAGATGTCCGTGTTCTAGGTACTAACTATCTAGATCAAGTTTTAAATTTAACGCTTAATAATTCTCCGTCATCGGGTTCTAACTACTCACTATTTATAGATAAATTCGTTACCGCAGTTACTTCGCTTAAAAACTTAGGTATTCAAGACCTCACAGACTTTATTTTACTACATATAGCCATACGTAAATTCGATACCGATACCATACGCGCATTTGAAATGCATAGTTACGATATTAAATTACCTAAACTGGACAGCTTTATTACGTTTATAAAAACCCAATGTCGGATTTATCAAAATTCACAACCCGCGAGCACCAGTACGAAGTTAACTAAGAATAAGCCGCGCGTCGCTTTAGTTAAATATCCAAATCCGCAGTCTTACGTTACGAGCACAGGACAGAGTAAGTGTTCTTTATGCAATAATAACATACACGATCACTATTATAAATGTGTAGCATTTCAAAGGTTATCACCGTTAGATAGATTTAAATTTATTAAGGATAATAACGGGTGCATTAACTGTCTAAGTACGAAACATAAGGCTGGTCTGTGTAGTTCGAAGTCAACATGCCGCGCCTGTAGTCAGCGACATCATACTTTGTTACATTTCACGGGAGCGTGCGACACTACCGCGCGCTGCATACCCGGGAGCGCGACTGCCGGTGCCGGGCTCATCGCGCCTGCGTCTGCGCATCCGCCGCCGCCGCCCGCGCATGCGCAGCCGCATCCAACCGAGAATCGATCCCAGGACGCGCCGGCGCAACGCTGGCAAAATAATATGAACAATAACTTATCACTCTGTACAACGGCTAATGCTACAGTTTTGCTTGCTACGGCTCAAGTTATTGTTTTCGACGCTAATGGAAAACAACAGTTAATTAGATGTTTGTTAGACAGCGCTTCGCAAAGCAATTTTATTACATACGATTGTTGTAAACGCTTAGGATTATTGAGTAAATCGAGACCGTCGCATACTACGGTTAAGGGTATAGGAGGCTCGCAAAAATCAATAAATGGTTTTGTTGATTTCACATTTTACTCACGCTTTAATTTAAATGTTAATTACAATATGTCGTCGCTTATTGTGGACGTCATCACGGACTGTTTGCCGTCCGTCCCAGTAGACATTAAAGGGTTCACTCATATACATTCCTTACCGCTTGCCGACAGTGAGTTTGCTACTCCCGGTAACATAGATATTTTAATTGGTAGTTCATTATTCCCGCACTTGCTAATGCCCACCATAGTGTATAGCGAGTTTAGTAATATTCCGCCCGCAATACAAACTGTTTTAGGTTTTATTTTAATGGGTTCAGTTCCCGCTTTGTATTCAACTCCCGCTTGTAATATTTCTAATGTTACGACCTCATGCTGCTCGGTAGCTTGTGATCGAGTAGACGCACTTCTCAGGCGCTTCTGGGAGCTTGAGGAGATGTCCGCGCCGCCCATGTATACCGCAGACGAACTTGAGTGCGAAGAGTATTTTAACGCAACCACTTCCCGCATTGAGAGTGGTACTTATGTAGTCGCACTTCCGTTTCGCGAGGATCCGTTTTCATTAGGCGATTCCTACGCCGCCGCTCATAGACGTTTTTTATGTTTAGAACGCAAGTTAGAGGCTTCATTGAACGCTCGCGCCGCATATAACGACGTAATACACAGTTATATAGACAAGGGCTATATCTCACGTGTAAGCAATAGCGGCGATAGTTTACTCCCGTCATACTATATACCACATCATGGTATTTTTAGAGAAGATAAGGAAACTACGAAGCTGCGTATTGTTTTAGACGCTAGCTGTAAGTCAACTACGGGCGTTTCCTTAAACGACATTATTCATTCGGGACGTAATTTGCAGGGTGACTTATATTCGATTTTAATTAATTTTAGATTATTTAAAATTTGTTTATCAGCCGACTGTCGTGAGATGTTTTTAAGAATAATTCTTAGAGAGCCTGACCGCCGATTTAAAAAAATATTATATCGCTTTAAAACGACGGATCCCATCGCTGAATATCAGTTTAATCGTGTTTGCTTTGGTATTAAATCAAGTCCGTTTCACGCACTTCGTGTTATTACGCAACTAATCGAGGACGAAGGTAAAAATTATCCCGCCGCCGCTTCTGTCGCCGCTTCCGCGTTATACATGGATGATGTCGCTTACTCGGTGATGACTGACCAGGAGGCATCTAGCCTCAGTAGAGATCTCATCGCGTTGTTTAAGAAAGCTCAGTTCGATCTCGTCAAATGGAATAGTAACTCAGACGAAGTACTTAAACACATTCCCGAATCGCATAAAACTGACGCAAAGAAAATTTTTGATGAATCTAACCCGCGAAAAATATTAGGTTTATGTTGGAATAAAGATACAGATTGCTTTTATTTTCAAGTTAAGATACCGAATGAGCCGTGTACTAAAAGAACTATTCTCTCCGCTGTAGCCCGCTTATGGGATATTTTAGGATTAGTCGCGCCGGTAATTCTTTACGCCAAGCTGCTTATCAAAGAGCTTTGGCTACTGAAATGTGACTGGGATAGTCAGCCGCCGCAGCGGATTCAAGCGGCCTGGCAGCAATTCTGTCAAGAGATGATATTATTAAACTCTCTTCGTATACCTCGACACCTAGGCTTAGTGCAGTCTTGTGAAATTAATATTATCGGTTTCGCAGACGCTAGCGAGCGAGCATACGGAGGTGTTGTCTATGCTCAGGTCCGCTCAGGGGACGATTACGTAGTCAACTTAATTACCGCGAAATCAAAAGTATCGCCCGTCAAAGTCGTGTCTATTGCGCGACTCGAGTTATGCGCAGCGGTTCTGCTATCGAACTTAATACGCAAGGTTACAGATACTATAAAATCACGCTTTCCAATAAATAAAATATTCGCCTTCAGCGACTCTAAAGTGGCTCTATGCTGGATCCACTCGTCTCCTCACCGATGGCAGACCTTCGTAGCAAATCGCATAGTAAGAATAATAGAAAATATTCCCGCAAGCTGTTTTTACCACGTCGCCGGCACTGAAAACCCTGCTGACTGTTTATCACGCGGGCTTACACCAGATAAATTGTTAACGCACCCGCTATGGTTCCATGGTCCGCCGTGGGCCGCCCGCGATCCCGCCGAGTGGAGTCTTAAAAATATTAGTCAAGAGATTGACGAATCTATACCTGAACAGAAATCGCAGATTCTTTCACTAGTCTCTAATAATTCAATGACGTTTATACAAGACTTTAGCACTCGTTTTTCTTCATTTTCAAAATTATTACGCACCGCTGCTTATATTTATAAATTTATAAAACGCTTACCGCGAAATTTACATGTTACGAGTTCCGATCTAGATTTTGCTGAAATCAGAATCATACGCGCTTTACAAGAATGTTATTTTTTTGATGAGATCCAAAGCTTAAAAAATAATAAGTCATGTTCAACCGTTTTAAATAAACTAAATCCATTTATAGACAGAGATGGACTCATTCGCGTAGGTGGAAGATTACTTAATTCCGCTGAAGACTATACCGCCAAACATCCTTTACTTTTACCCCGACGTGACCATATTGTTGACTTGATAATCGATTATTATCACAAAAAACACCAACACGCAGGGCCTGAACTACTTCACTCTTTGCTACGACAAAGGTTTTGGATTCTTTCCGCTCGCCGCCTCATTAGATATAGAGTTCACCGTTGTAACACGTGTTTCCGTGCTAGACCGCGCCCGACATACCCGCTCATGGCTGATTTGCCTAGCCACCGCGTTAATATGGTTGATAAGGCTTTTACCCACGTCGGCTGCGACTACGCAGGCCCGCTGCAGTACACGCCCGCCCGTGGCCGTGGGGTACGCACTCGCAAGGCGTGGATTTGTATTTTCACATGCATGACAACGCGAGCTACTCATATTGAAGTGGCTACAGATTTAAGCACAGTTAGTTTCTTGGCCGCACTTAAACGTTTTCTTTCCCGCCGTGGCCCAGTTAAGTGCTTATACACTGATAACGGTACGTGTTTTGTGGGCGCTAGCTCGTACCTTCGCGATTTATATAATTTTTTGGATCAATATCGCCCGCATTTGGAAGTAGAGCTTAGTGAAAATCGCATCGATTGGAAATTTATACCGCCTGCTTCCCCGCATTTTGGTGGATGCTGGGAAAGCGTCGTTAAAATCGTTAAATCGCATTTATTCAAGGTAATAGGACAACAGATTCTATCATACGAGGAATTGATAACGGTTCTCACGCAGATCGAAGCTTTAGTGAACTCGCGCCCGCTTACGGCAAGAAGTTGTGACCCTTCTGAACCTTCCGCACTGACGCCGGCGCACTTCCTTAACTTGGTTCCTTTGTCTTCTATACCCGCGCCAGAAGCTGAGACCATTGATCTTAATCAACGCCATTCGCTTCTTGACAAAATTGTTCAATCCTTTTGGCGTAGATGGCGAGTAGAATATCTGCATCAGTTACAATCTCGCGCCAAGTGGAACATTCCTACGGTTCCTATTGAGGAGGGCACGGTCGTGGTAGTTGTCACAGACAATGCGCCGCCATTTGCTTGGCCTCTCGCAATTGTAGAGAAGGTCCACCCTTCAAAGGACGGTATAATACGAGTCGTTACTATTCGTACTTCGAAGGGCAGCTATCTTCGACCAGTCGTTCGTTTATGTCCTTTACCGAGTCAATAAACTAACTTTATTTTATGTAGTTTAAGTTAAGTATTTATGGTATATTTTAGTCATAAGTATTTTTAAGTTTAAGTATATCATACCGCCCTGCTTTATGTATCATTTATCACCGCAATATATTCCCGCATCATTAGTATTATATATATTTAAATATTCACGCTTCTAGTTGTTTTTATTTAAAGGCAACCCTTTAAGGCCGGGGGAATGTTCGCGCCTACTCTATTCGCAAATCTTATCGCGGTTAAATTAAAAGCTCTCGCGCATCGCCGGTTAGGGACCTACCCCCGCACGCACCTTATGAGGAAGAACATACTGGAAGCAGTGAACGATCAACCGCTGTGCCGCTAAGACGACGTCCGTTGACGCCGCTATCCGCATACACCGCTGCAACACCTTGTGGATTCTTTGTGTTAATCTGTGCTGTTGGACTCTTTGTGCTTGCGTGCGCACGCATAGTGAAACTTAAAACCTGGACTTTCACCCTATCGCCGGAGCAACCCCGACAGAGAAGCAAGGTGCGTGCCCTTTTCATTTCCCGCCCTTATATCGCATTATTTAATTGTAATTATTTTCCTGTGATTATCGTCCATCGAAGCTATTTAATATTTATCTACATTTCCGCGAAACATAATTAATTTGAACCATCGCATGGAGAGTGACCCTCTGTGGCGCCTCCAAGTAGGTATCTAGTATCTAGTAGGTTTGCATGGGATAAAGAATGGTTTGTCAAGCTTTTAGACACCTTCAACACATAATATATATATTTTTTTCATCATCATCATCACAACTCCGTGTAATGGGCCCACTGCAGGGCATGAGTCTCTCCTCTGGGTGACGAGGAGGTTTAGGCCATAATCCACCGAGCTGGCCCAGTGCTGGGTGGTGGATGTCAGAATTTTCAGGGTGCCGATATGGCTTCTGACAAACCCTATAGACTACTGTATACAAGTATACAGCACCCGGGACCGACAGCTTAACGTGCCCTCCGAAGCACGGAAGTCGCCGTGAGAAACGAACGGTCGGCGGTCACCCATCCAAGTACCGACCGCGCCCAACATTGCTTAACCTGTGATATCGTAAGATACACACAGCAACCACGGCGCCACGACGACTTCGACGACTTCTATATTTTTTTACTTTTAATATAATATGACATACCTATTCAAATGTATCCTTTCGCTAAGATAAGCATGTTGTTTTAACTAAAACACGTGTTGAAAAATTACTTTATCCAATACAATAACTGCAATTTACACATATTTTTTCAGAATCTGTTAAAAGTGTTAAGTGTTATTTGTATTCAAGAAAAAATACACAAAACACACAGTAACGCCACAATGAGAAAGTATTCTCATTATAACCACAAGAACCGCAACATTTGTGCAAATCCGCACGATCACTCACACACACGCGCCATCTTGCGACATTTTTCAAAAGTGTTGCGCTGCATAAGCACCGTAACTTTCCCCGCTGTTCCTATATAACTCTATATGATTATCACAATAAATGGTCTTGGTTTAAAGGTTATGAGGAAAAAGTGAGAGTTAAATAGCTTAACGGTGTCTGGACGAAGCTTGTATTATTTACGTCGAATTTGGAGAATATTACGTTCTTTGTTCGTGTAATTTTGCAAAGCGTGACTGGAATCGTTTGGGGTTTTTAAAGAGGTTTTTTGTGATATAAATGTCAGTTTGAGTGTCGGGAAAGTGGTTGGGGGTTCAGTAATACGTAGGGGTACGTCAATCATTGAAACATGATTATTTCCATGGATTTGCGAATAGTTTTTGTAAAGTGTAGCAGTTAGATTATATAGGTAATGTGTTAAAGAATAAACTATAAAGACTTAAGTCTATAAACTCATATTTTTTAGAGAGTCTCTCGTGACCACGGGGTCTGCAAAAACATCGAAACGTCGAGTCAAAATGAAATATATAAATTATACGCAATGAATCCGGTAAAAAGTTGTTTTATTTAAATTATGAATCGTGAAAACTTCATATCATATTTTTTTGTCTTACGGGATTATCAAACGGGGCAGTCAATCTCTAATGCAAGCACAAGCTCGAGTACAAAGTTTGTACAAACTTGTACTGCTATTTTTAACCGAATTCAAAAAACTATCCTGTGTTAAATTTACTATTGAAGCAGAGTAAAAGGTCTTTGATAAAAAAACACTTTCAAAATATAATTAAATTTGTTCGTCGAACGACTATTCTCTGCTTGAATTTTATTCGTTTTGTTAGGAAGTATCAAAGCAAAAGCTTGAAAAGTTCATGTTTTAACAATTAGCTATGGACTGGAATAACCAAATTTATTGGAAACGTTTAAAGTGATTACAGACTTCAATAGGTTTAACTAGAATGTGTTGAAATGCTCTTTTGGTTAACATGAAAACATATTTTAACGAAATTTTTGTCGGTAGCTCTGGAACACTTGTTACTTTTAGTGTGTGTTTTAATTGCTTTATTGAAAATTGAATAAAATGCATCAAATAATAGTGAATAAATAGTTACAAGATAATATTCACGCATTTAAGAATGGGTTGTATACATATTGTTTTCATAATTTCCTGTCCACAGTCACAAGTCCATTAAAAATTACCGAAGGAAACATTATACTCAATCAACTCTTATCTTAAAATTATAAGCTTGTAAGTTAGAACCTTTTGTTTTACAAGTCGTAGAAAATAAACTCTAAAGTTTTTTTTCATTCTCATTTCTGCTTCCTTCATCGATAAATTAAAATATATTTTCCCTAAGTTCCTAACAATTCTTACGTAGGAAACATCTTTAAAGCTTAGCTTCTTCGTCACTAATGAACGATATCGAATGCTTTCGTGAATACCAATTTGATATCTTCCTTTCCCAGGAACCCTTTATGAAACCAGGAGTGCTCCCGTCTTGCTATGTGCCACTTACAGAGCTCCTAGATCTAGCTAATGACCTTTTACAAGCTTCGGTGAAATTCAAGCTTTGTTGAGTTTTAAGCTTGAATATAAGCGACTTCGCAAAGCGATTTTATTTCAAATATTATTTTCTTGAAGCATTTTTATTCATTTATTACATATTTTGAATTTTTTTAATTAAACTGTGAAATAATTAAACACGCTTACATTTGAAATAATAAGAGAGTATTTTTTAGAAACTTAACAAAAAATAACCTCAGTCGAGTCTTTTTGTAAGTTACAATAAAAAGATTTTGCCGTTAAGGGTCGATATAAAATTGCTACTAATCTGAGTGACCCCGTCTAGCTAGGGACCACCATTCATATAAAGCTTGCCCCAAAATATTACAGCTTCGCCTGTGATGTATTCCTCCAATGACTCTTTCCTCCAACTCCATGAGACAGCTTCTTCTTTAAAAATAATATTCTTTATTTACTTACTAAACAAAATGTGAATGAAAATGAAACTGTTATTACACTTCATTCCTGTTATCTAATGCTTCATTCATTAATACTTCGCTTCAAGCGTAGTAACTAAAAATTAAAGCAGCATTCATATTATTATGAATTTTTTAAGCGATATATTTCCACTTACATATAACTTCATTCACTAATTCAAACTGCAAAATTATGTTTCTTTTTCCACAGTCAAATTATTTTTATGAATGAGGTTATAAAATTTTTGAAGGTTTTCTTTTGAAGACGCAACAATAAATATATATTTTTTTCCTTAATTACAAGAAAATTGAAATAGAATTTTAACAGGTCTAATAATCCTGTTATTTTTGTATATTTTTTTCCTTCATAAACATTGATTATTTGACAGCAAATTGTTCTGACAGTACAGCCTCGTTTAACACGTTTTCTGCCACTAGAACCAAATTCCCATTCCACACGAAAGGAGGACAATATGAAATATTGCTCAAATAAAAGAAATCGTGCGCGCTCCTCAGCGAAATTGAAGCAATTAGATGTCATCTTGTTTTTTATTTGTCGGCTGTTTTAAACATTTATGACCAGCTTTTAGACGTTGTGTTATTGTTTAACCCTTACGACTTTAATGTTGTTTAAAGCAAAACAAAAGATAACTTTTTTAAAACTTGGCAACTATGATAATATTTTATATCAAATTCTTTATTCTCTGTTATGCCAGCAAATACATCGAAATGATGGAGCGTCAGTACAATATTATCTCTACTGTTCAGTATTTTTCAAAAGCGCCTGCGAAATGTCTTTTCTGCCCGAAAATATACACAGGAGAAGATCTAGATACGAAAATGACTAACGCAATAGCGTCATACTCGCGGGAATGTTTGAAGTAAGTTCATATTGTACAGCCTATGTATAGGCAAAGAATTAATGTGTATTACTTTGATGGGTTCCGACAATGTTTTATTCGCTTATCATTTGTTTTTTCATCCCGTAAAGTTGATACAAATGAGAATCATTTTTTCTATCACAAAATTTACTTCAATAATTTTTCAGACGCGCAATGACAAGGTGAAATTTCGCGGATTCTACTCTAATAATTTTTAAGTGTTAAATGCACCGGCAAATAGAAAAATTCCTTCTTCCTTTGATGGGTGGAGGGAACGGCACAATTCGAGTAAAATATACCGCTGACGTTGATACATCGACGTTGTCTATAGAATTAGATTGGATCTCCGTCAGTGTGCATTTGTATTTTCTGTACGTGTTTGTTAATACCCTGGTTTTATAATTTATAGACTGGTTGTAGAGTCGGATTAATGCTTTTTGTCAAGGTGAAATAGTGATCAAAGTGAACGAATATACCTTGATTAGAAGCGCTTCAGAATAAATTGAATTTAGCAAGCTGAGTGAAACCAAAACGCGTATGTTCTAGATTTACTTGGTATGATTTCAGTTATAAAACTACTTTAACACCAATTTAACAAAACTATAAAATGATGATTAGGATGTGATTTTTTTTTTTCATCAATAGAGTATTATAAAGTAGTTCTTTTAATAATATAATAAATTAACTTTAATATATTTATTATAGTTCTAGTTAAAATAAAATGTGCGTTAACAAAATAGATTTATTGAAGCTGTAGGCAAAACGAGACCAAGAAGTGGAAAATTGTTAAAAACTCAAAATAGTGGCATAAATACATAACTTCACGCCTGTCCCCATGTTGACATTAGGTCCAAGGTTCACGGAAACATGTTATTTTTTGTACACCCTGTACTTCGTAACTGCTCAGTGATTTTCTGGTCTATTTGAAAAAAAGAAAAACAAAATTTGAAACTAAAGCACGGAAAAGCTCTGTTTTAAATTCAAAAAGTTCAAAAAATTCAAAAACTGTAAATATAAATAAAAAAGAGCATTTTAATTGAATGGCGCATTTTCATTACTCGATAAGTCGGTTGTTAGGCCGCATACGGCGGCTAGACGCATGCGGTCTAACAATCAATGAAATAACCTCAGTCGTTTCAAAAATCTCCCGCATGCAGTTATAAACGACCAATGAAAACGGTTCCGATCGTGCGGGCTGTATGGCATGCGTTTCGGAAACTTATCGACCGCCGCATGCGGTTATATAAAAAAAAACAATAATGGAAACAAAGACTTTCTAGGTATCAAATTTGACGAGCATGGAGCATGAAATTATTCGTAGAATAATCGCATTGACAATCATGATGACTATGTGACTTCCATTCAAAATATAGAAGCCCTATTTGGGGACTCTGTTAAAATTAATAAATCCTTAATAGAGCAAAAGAGCCATTGCTATTATAAATTCGTGGTCTTGTTGCTTTTATTTCAGGAAATGTGATTTATTAAGTATTATGTGTATAATTATGAGACTTGCGCCTTTGTAAAATTACATTCAAACTGACATTATTACACAAAGAAAATAATATGTGTTTGCACGAGAGCCAAACAAAGTTAATTTACAGAATAAACATAAGAAATATTTAACAGTCACACTTATTCAATGTCTATAAGAATCTTTAAGATGCAAGATGACTTCATTTACTTCACATTGAATTTAAGTAATACAGGGTGACAAATTTTACTCGATTCTAATCATAATTATGTAATATAACTAGGTACTTCGTTTTTCACCAGAATTCCCTATAAATAAATACTTCAAGAATCCTTCACGGGTCGACGATCGTTCGTGAAGTCGTTTATACTTAACTACCTATTCTGTGCTGATAACGCCGTGCGTACGTCGATGGTAAGTAGTCACCTACTAGTGTAACCATGCGTTGGGTAATGAATTCTTTAATTTTCGATTAAGTTTACTCATTAAATAATTATATTTGTTTTTTTATTTTATTTTTTCTCTTCGTGTATAATCTCAAACTATCACATCCTCGAATTTCAAAAGCTACCCACCAGTGACCCTGTATATAAAAGTTTTCTCATACTACCTTTAATTAAAAAGTCTTTTGTATTGTGTGTTGATGTTCTCATCATCTTATTTTTCTATTATTTCAGAATTATAAACATCGTATCTAATAATCAACTCGCACTACGATATTGAAGTGGATATAATCAACGAGATTTTTATAGGTTAGGCGTAGTCTAGGGGAAATGCTCTAAAGCTGAAAACTGCACGGCAGTGAAAGCAGCAGCGAGAGCGACAGCGGCGCGGGAAATCTGGGACGTTCTCGACGCCAGCGGGCAGCGGAGCAATTTATGCGGCTTAGGAGACGAAATGTCGATACAGCATCATGAACACTTTCACAGTTCATTGATACGATACGATTTACTATGAACCAAAGAAGACGTAAATTCGTACTTTAAAAAAAGAAAGCAAAGAGGTGAGTTTCATCGTAATTACAAAGACCAAATACGAAATTCAGTCAAATTCTTTGATAACACTATATTTTACGAGAATATTTTATTTTAAATAAAATAAAGTAAATAATAATAAATAAATAAATAAAATCCCCAGACAATCACACCAACTATAAGGCCCCAAACTAAGCAGAGCTTGTGATATGGGATACCATGTAGCGAACTAGGGGGGAACCTAGAATATAAATACCATGTACATAGATAAACACCCAGACCCGGAACACTTTTTTTTTTCTTGTTCCGTGCGGGTATCGAACCCGCAACCACTGGCGTCTGAGGCAGACAGTGTTACCTCATCGCCAAAGTGGTCGTCAATTAAATCATAATTAGGATCGTCTTATAATTGTAAACGGTAATCGCGCCCGTGCCGCTGTTGTTTTCGCTGTCGCTGTCGCTGCCATTCAGTTTGCAGCCTTAAAGTTAAATAAAATTAAAATAAACAAAATTCCCAGACAATCACATCAACTATATGCCCAAAACTAAGAGCTTGTGATATGCGATGCGATGAAGCAAACTAGGAATATAAATACATATCTATATAGATAAACGCCCAGAACCGGAGCAAACCGCCAGTGAGGCAGTGTTACCCCATCGCCAAAGTGGTCGTCATATCACGTATGCAATAATCTTATTGAATAATTAGTACAAAAATATCTATTGCATATCAAAATAAAGTAAATTATATACTGGCTACCAAATGAGATTGATATAAAATAAATGTTATATTTTGATGCTAAGAAAATCTTTAAAATGATACCCATATCGTATTCTTAAAATTATCATTGTAAAGACGGAAATAAATCAATTCAATATAAGATTTTACCCACTTCTTTTTACCACAAGACTACCAGACGCAGACAGAACTTCCATCCCTATATAGTGGATTTACCAAGAAGTCGAACAAAACCCTTCGATAGTTCTTTTTTGGTACGGATTGCCAAGGTGTGGAACAATCTGCCTGCGTCTGTTTTTCCTGACCACTACAGTCCTGGAACTTTTAAGTGTCGAGTGAATAGGTTTCTCGTGGATAGACGTGTACCACCATAGTCTTCATGCGCACTTTCCATCAGGTGGCATTGAAGACAAACGTTCTATCCTTACTACATAAAAAAAGATGCCTGAAAATTTTACGACTTATATAGCTTTAACACAAAGTGTTAGAAGTACGAGTACCTACTTAGTTTTTGACCTTTATTTTACTAGTTGTTCCGAAAGGTTTTACGCATTTTGGAATCCCGCTAAAAAGTAACCTATGTGCTATTCCAGAGTGTACACTATCACTATGCCCAATTTCATCTAAATCCGTTAAACCGTTCTGCCGTGATTGAGGAAAATTACCCATCCATACATCCAAACTTTCACATTTATAATATTAGAAGGGTTTTATTTTACTAAAATTATACCATTTAGTTTATCGCAAACAAGTATTTCCATCTAAGTTGTATCTATCGTATTATTTGGAGGCAATTAGTTGCTCCTTCAACAGCCATCTTACTCCCTGTTTGCTGCGAGAGCGTCGGGACAAAGTTTCGGGTGCATAGTGTAAACGCCATTTAGGTAAACCTCTATACACACTTCTAAAAGGATAAGAAACAAGGCAAGTAAATAGCATTCGTTTTATTAGTTCTCTTGATGGAATGGAACGGATTTATGAAACATGAAATAATTGCATCAGGATTTTGTCCTTTTTAAACCAATTATCTTAAAACTAATAACTGTTTTAAACGATCGCGGTTATTTTCATTACAACTTAAAGATTCTGCAGGATTCTTAACACGATTTCCGATTTTTATTTCGCGCGTCCCTTATTTCGATGCTGTTACAAGCACCATGATCGCGGACTGAACAGTCCAGATGTGAATAAAGCTTATGCGATAAAATCTGTTCAAAAAGGGATGTTCTTTAATAACTATCACTTTGAGATTACCTATTCTCTTTTTACACTTTCAGGAATAAAACACCTTTTTCACATTCATAATATTTCTTTTTCTTCAAAAAAATATGATTACATTGAAAATGTGGCGCTTACCTAAACAAGATCGTCGTCTTTTTATGCAATGTGTATTACCAAATCTTAAGTACAACATCTAATAATAGTTATAAACTTGTTGTTAACAATGCTCAAAACTTGACTTTAGTGTACCTGAGTTAACAGAACTTTAGACGGTTATATAAGCCAGGTAGGTTATGTGGCAAGTTATCAACTGTGCAGTTTATTTGAACGGTCAAACTATACTTGAGCAGGATGAGAACATCCTTAAATGATTAGGTTCCTGAGGCGTTACTACGTAATTCGTGTGGTTGCGGGTTAGATAACCGCAAGAATAAATAAAGAGTTCCAGATTTGGGTGAACGTATCATCTTTATTTATATTCTAGGTTCTTCGATACCCTCGATTGCTGCATAGTATCCTTTACAACAAGCTTTGCTTATTTCGGGAATTCAATTGTCATTTGTTTATAATATTCTAACCGATTATTGGGCGATAGGCATACCCCTTGTCATTGCAATAGTCTCTCTCCATCATGATAATACCTCTAAATTTGATACACGTGACATCATGGCTTTAAAGCCTCCGGCGTCCTGTCAACCAACATAAAGGATACAGACGTGAAGTTATGTATGTTAATCATTAACAAAGCATTAACTGTAATTCTTACGGTTTTTTATTATTGCGTTGCGTAAAGGCGATAATGTGAAAAGCATTTTTTGACGGTTACTTTGGCGATGGGGTAAACCTGTCTGTCCCACGGGGCAAGAAAAAAAATGTTCTATGATGTTTATCTATTTAGGTATTTATTTTTATTTATTTTTTTATTTTATTTATTCTGGCACAAAACAGTCACACATTTTACAAAAGAGAATATAATTTCAACAATTGTGTAAGCAAAAGACAAGGAGTGCCCAAAAAACTTAATTTACATAAATAATTATAATTTCGGGACACACATATTTCACATCTAATATTCAAATATATATATATTTATAGCTAACAAAAATAAGTTATAAATATTAAACACTATTTCTTACAGTTTAACAAGAAGCAGTATGAACGGACAAGAAATTATGTTATGCCCGCTCGCAGCGATCAGTCACTGCTTTAAAAGAAATGAATAAGTAACTCACCAAAGTCCAGCAATCACGCACAAACAACGCCGTTCAAGGCGGCGTGGCGGCAAGTATATAGATAATAAGGAGGGGAATATTATATAGATAGGAACGGGGATATGTTTATAATACTTATATGTAATATTACGCAGATTTCACTATCTTTTTGAGTTTTTATGAAACAATACTGATTTCCAAAGTTGCACAGTCAATTCAATTCACCGAAAACAAAAGTAAACCTCGAGGCGCCAATTCAGCGAGAGTAACCCAATTCACCATATACTTTGACGTTTTGACCTCTGTCAAAAAAACAATTCGTCTGCGTTCAATGCAGCAAAACCACCGACTAGCGCCACCTATGGTAACTGGCGCGAACATCCCCCCGCCCCGGACAGTAACAAACGGTCCGACAACTCAATCTAGTGGGAGGCGAGAGAGGGTAGCGACTGCGCGCTTCAAAACAGAGTCACCCACAAGGACATCAGCAAGCCTGGGGACGCCATCCGACCCCGGATAAAGTTCAACAATGCGTCCAAGACGCCAGCGGAGCGGTGGCAGATTTGGGTCCTTGATCAACACGAGGTCTCCGACCTTCGGTGGGTTCGTCTTGTCAGACCACTTGACCCGCTGCTGTAAGATATGCAAATACTCCAAATGCCAACGGCGCCAAAAACTCTGCGTGAGCTGCTGGAGCAATTCAAATCGCGAGAGCCGTCCGGAATTTATATCTAAATACGGATATTCAGGCAGGGCGTTAAGGGGTCTGCCGATCAAAAAATGGCCCGGCGTAAGGGCTTCCAAATCATTCGCATCAGAAGATAGGGGACACAACGGACGCGAGTTGAGAACCGCCTCAACCTTACAAAACACGGTCGCGAGTTCCTCAAAAGTTAGGATTGTTTCCCCAACAACACGACGAAGGTGAGTTTTGGCGGACTTCACAGTTGCCTCAAATATCCCTCCCCAGTGGGGACAGGACGGCGGTGAGTATTGCCATCGCACACCTCTACGAGAAAGTGTGGAGCCGATTTCAACATTGCTCCTATCCAAAAATTCGTAAACCTCCCTTAAATACCTATCGGTACCCTTGAAATTGGTCCCACAGTCGGATCGAATCAAAGAAGGCAGTCCGCGACGCGAAACAAATCTGCCGAGCGCAGCGACAAAGGCTTCTGTCGAGAGAGCACTAACCACCTCGAGGTGGACAGCTTTAGTGGCTAAACAAACAAAAACGCACAAATAGGCCTTCTCGGTCTTAGCGTTACGGAGACGTGAAGCTTTAATCGTAAAAGGTCCCGCAAAATCCGTACCAACCCCGGCAAAGGGCAGCGATTCAGTGACGCGATCCGCAGGCAAATCTCCCATTTGGGGCTGCGTAATGTTAGCCTTAAGGCGATAACAGGGGAGGCAGCGAAAGATGACATATTGTATCGCTCTCCGTGCCGACAAAATCCAAAACTCCCGCTGGAGGATCGCAGTTAAAGCATTACATCCGGCATGTGCATTTTTCACATGGCGGTCTGTTATCAACAATTTCACCAGGGGGCCGTCTTTCGGGAGCAAAAGAGGATGACGGGCCCCAAAAGGTAGCTGAGCATTCCTAAGGCGGCCTCCAACACGTAACAGGCCCTTGTCGTCCAAGAAGGGACTCAAGCGCCCTAGGGGTCCCTTCAACTTAGACGTACGTTGGCGGAGGGCCTTTAACTCAGCAACGAATGCACGCTCCTGGACTATCCGCACCCAAAAAACCAGAGCGTCATTACGCTCCTGCGGAGATAATATCGGAGTCTTAATTTTATTCCGGGGATTACGACAATTAAAGATGAATCGTCGTATCCAGGCCGTGACACCTAGCAATTTATCCAATGAACTGTAACGTTCGAGAAGGGACTCCCAGTCTGGAGCCGCTAAAGTTTCAACAACGTTGACCTGCATTCCGAGGGTAGGTGATCTGCCCATTGCAGGTGTGTGAGGCCAAAATTCCTCAGACCATAATAACCACGGTGGGCCCCACCATAGGTGGTGGTCCACAAGCGCTGGCGCCGCGCAGCCACGAGAGGCGCAGTCTGCGGGGTTCAATTCGCCAGGCACATGACGCCAAATCAACTGGGCCTTCGATGCCTGAATTTGAGACACCCGGTTGGCCACAAATACCTCAAGGGTATGGACTGAACCTTTCAGCCAACAAAGGACCACCTGACTGTCACACCAAGCAAAAACCGAATCAAGGTGGACACTTGTTCCCAGGGTCTCGACAACGTGGTTAAGCAATCGAACCAACAGAGTAGCCCCAGACAACTCCAACTTCGGAATGGTCAATCGAGTCCGAAGGGGGGCAACCTTACTTTTGGCCGTAACCAGCTGGACATCTACAACGCCTGTCGCATCAACCGTCCTAATGTACACGGATGCCGCGTATCCACTCTCAGACGCGTCACAAAAGCCGTGTAGACTGGCCGAGAACCGTCCCATGGGCAATATGCGCCTCGGGAGACAAACACGGTTGACATCGGAGAGGGATGAGACAAACGCCACCCAGTCCCGTAGCAAACTACCGGAGAGGGGCTCATCCCACGTTACTTCTGCTGCCCATAGTTCCTGTAGGAAACACTTCATCGCAAACACTACAGGACTGAGCCAACCGTTTGGATCGAAGGTGCGAGCTATCGTGGAAAGCACCGTTCGTTTAGTCCAGACCTTAGGGCTTGGGAGCTCTAGTCGATAGGTGAACAAATCCTGGACTGGCTTGTACTGTACTCCCAATACAGACAGCATGTCTGGAGTATCTGGATTCTCAAAGAGATGGGGCTCCTGCTGGTGGTCTTTGGGCAGGTCTGCTACAAGGTCAGGCGAGTTGGACAACCATTTTCTCAACTCGTAGCCACCGGCGGCTAGGAGATCAATCAGCTCATCTCTCAAAATCAAGGCCTCCTGCAAGGTCGAGGCGCCTGAACAGACATCATCGACATAAAGGTCACCCTTAATGAGGGCGGACGCGCGGGGGTAGCGCAGCCGCTCGCGCTCTGCGAGCTCCCAAAGCGAACGGATCGCGACAAAAGGACTCGATCTTAGCCCATAGGTGTTGGTGTTCAGCTCATAGACCAGCATCGGATCCCGGGGATCCTCTCGCCACAATATGAGCTGGTATCTCCTATCATCCGGGTGGAGAACCGTCTGGCGGAACATCATGCGGATGTCAGCCACAAAAACGACGGCATGACGACGGAAGTTAGTCAAAACATCACACACGTCGCGATGTAACTTCGGTCCTGTATGTAAACACTGATTCAGCGACACTCCGGTTGACGTGGGAGCTGAACCGTCAAAAACAACACGTATCTTCCCGTTGGAAGTCTTCAAAACCGCATGATGAGGAAGGAAATAATGCTCCTCATTTCGCCAGTCCAAACTTGAAACGGACATATGCCCCATTTCCTCATATTCCCGCATGAAGTCCACATACTTTCTCCTGAACGCGGGATCTCTAGACATCTTACGCTCCATCGACAACATTCTCTTCTCAGCAAGCGACCTCGAGCTACCTAAGAGAGGACGAACTGACAAAAAAGGCAAGCGAGTGATCAGACGTCCTGAGCGGAGGCGTCCAGTATTATTCTGGTAAAACAATTCGCACTCCTCGTCCAAAGGATTTACTCGCTTGGCAGTCGGAGGTTCCTCCGTTTCCCAAAACCGTTGTAAAATGTCCGTCAAGGTAGAACCAACAGTGAGGTCACTATCTACCGAGGGAAGGTCCGGGACGTCCCGGACTGGTCCCATCACTACATGACCCAATGAAGTTGGTATGGCTACAAAACCGGTTAACTGCAAAACTCTCGTACTTCCACACAACAAACGACCCAACACATCCGCCCCAATCAATAAATGAACTGGGCCAGGTCGATAGAAGAGAGGATCCGCCATAGCCAAACCCGTCGTCAAATCGATGGCGGCGCGCGGAGCTCGCACCTGAGGCAGCTGGCCAACCACCGTTTTAAACACGATCGCCGAAGATCCAATTTTCGGCTTCAAGGAAGAGTGGGGGGAGAAGGAGAACGAAACCTGACCGATCGGATTCGAAATCCGCAGGTCTCCAACGCCCCGTACCGCTTCGCGATGCGGCAGCAATTTTAAGCCCAACTGTCGGACGAGCCAATAAGAAATTATACAACCCTGAGCTCCCGAATCCAAAAGGGCACGCACGGTGACAGTATTCCCTTTCGGGCCCCAAACACGCACGGAGGCTGTTGGCAACAGCACATACTCCGGTGGGGGGGTTGCTTCCGACAGCGGCGTTAATGAAAATCCGGGGGGGGGGATCCCTCCCCCTGTTCCAAATTCGAGTGGGCTGAGACCCGAGGGGGGAGGCCATATCGGGCGAGGGGGTCCCATTCCGGAGCATAAGGCCCCCGTTGGACCCTGCTCCGAGGTAGCGGCCGATTTCCATGCGGCGCGTACGGGGGGACATACTGTCCCAACCGAGGATACTCCAGCAGAGGAGGAGAGTACCCGTTCTTCCTCCGGTTCGCGTCCCCAATCGCCACCGCTATTTCACGTGACCCCAGGTCACGTGGGGAGATACCCCCCCCTCCCGTGGGGGGGGTGACCCGTCTCCCTTTGCCTCCAGCCTGGGGGGTCGAAACCTGTCCTCTCCGGGGGGACATTGGTCCCGACGAAACTTCCGGAGAGTCAGCCTGGCGCGCGGGGCCCCCGCCCGTGCGCGAGTCAGTTGAGCTTCTATCGCTCCCAACGCCATTGCGGTTCAAGCAAAGGAGGGGGTGATGCCTCCCGTCGCAATGGCTACACTGTCCGGACCGGGAACACTCGGACTGCCTGTGTTCCCCCAAACACAGATAGCACCATGCGCGTTGCTTGGCGATGGCTCTCCGCCCCGCAATGCGGAGCCCACCGAACTTCCCGCAAGCACGCACATCGTGCCCCTCCCCTCTACAATATCGACACCGAGGTTGTGGTGCGGGGGGGTTGTCCCGCCGGACAGCAGCAAATTGATGGGTCGGGCGCCGGGGCGTTCCCCTTGCTACCACTAAGCGACCCCCGCTAGGACCCGGTGTAGGTTCCGCCAACCTGTCCGTCACCCTGCACTCATCCTCCAAAAAACGAAGGAGGTCCGAGAAAGGGGGGAGGTACGAGGCGCTATTCCCTCCGTACCTCTGCTCAAACCGACCCTTCATCTCGGCGGGCAGCTTCGTTAGGATGATGTGCAGGAGGAGGAAGGACCATTGATCCACCGGCAACTCCAAACGGCGCAATGAGTTGACCGCAGTCAACAGCGGGTTGACCAACTCCTTCCTCAGGGCGGACACCCGAGTCACCCTAGGCAAGCCCAAGATGCATGCCACATGGGTGTCCGCCAGCAAGCGGACGTTCTGGTACCGCTCAATCAGCAGCTGTCGAGCAACCTGATAATTAGCATCGCTAATTATCAGGTGCTGGACCACCGAGCCGGCTTCTCCGCAAAGAGCGGAGCGCAAATAAGCCAGCTTCTGGCTGGGTGACAGATCCTCCCTGGAGTCCACCAAGCTATCAAATAGGTTGATGAACCCCATCCACATGGTGAGGTCACCGTTGAAGCTGGGGATCTCCAAAGTGGGCAATCTGCCCAATAAAGCCGGCGGGGTCGGCTTGGTCTCTCCGCTCAAGGCCGGCTCTCCCCTTTGGGCAGCCAAAATGCCCTTGGCAGCCTCGGTGAGTTGATCCGCCAATTCAAAGGCCTGGTCAATATCGTGGTTAAATGCCTCCTGGAGGGCTTCATCCGCATCAGGCGTCTCCAGCATGCATATACGGAACGCAGTGGCATGTCGTTCCACCTCCTTAAGTCGGGCAGGCAACCCCTCATATCGGGTCAACAACGCCTGAACCCGGTCCGGCCTTACAATTAGGGCCACTGCGCCAGAAAGCCAACGTAACTCACTACTGACCCCTGCCCTTGCAATGGTTAGCGGACTGGGACTCATAGTCACTTACCAACAAGGATCACTCCAAATACAAATAAATTAATTTAATTAATTCAAACAAAATTAAAAGTTCAAAATTAAAAAAAAACAAATTAAAAGGAAGCTAAACCAAAACCAATAACCTTCCTTTGTGCGCTGTTGGTCAAATAACAATCTTCAAAATCAAATCTCAATTAAAGGATGGCAAACAAAAGATAATGAAATTGCACTTGCAAACTTAAACCGTTATAACTGTGAGATCAACTTCAAACAGGTACTATAATCAAGTTCCCCCCTTTTGTGAACAAAAAAAACAAATTGATTTCCTAACTATAGGTCCTGGAGAATCAAAATGCACAAAAAACAATCAAAATATCCCAGTATTTCAACACTTTAAATTGAAAAATTAAATTTTAAATTAGGCCCTCTGCATACAATAAATTTATATGAAGCCAAACAACAACAATTGAAAACTGAGTTTTAGATTGGACAAATCTTCATACAATGAATTTATGCAGAGTTTTATGTTGAAGTACAAATCTGATTGGAATTTTATCAATTTATCAAGTCAAAATCAAACACCAACAATAGATATTTAATCCTGATATAATCTTATGAGTTGAAATGCAATTCTAATTGGGATTTATCAATTAGCACAAGATTTCAACAACAAACAATAGATATCAACTCAAAAATAGGCAAAATAAACTACCTTGGTGGAATTCTACAAGGTTAGGTTTGAAGGTTAGGATTTCAAAGATTTCCAAAAACCACGCTCTGCTACCAGTTTGAACGGACAAGAAATTATGTTATGCCCGCTCGCAGCGATCAGTCACTGCTTTAAAAGAAATGAATAAGTAACTCACCAAAGTCCAGCAATCACGCACAAACAACGCCGTTCAAGGCGGCGTGGCGGCAAGTATATAGATAATAAGGAGGGGAATATTATATAGATAGGAACGGGGATATGTTTATAATACTTATATGTAATATTACGCAGATTTCACTATCTTTTTGAGTTTTTATGAAACAATACTGATTTCCAAAGTTGCACAGTCAATTCAATTCACCGAAAACAAAAGTAAACCTCGAGGCGCCAATTCAGCGAGAGTAACCCAATTCACCATATACTTTGACGTTTTGACCTCTGTCAAAAAAACAATTCGTCTGCGTTCAATGCAGCAAAACCACCGACTAGCGCCACCTATGGTAACTGGCGCGAACACAGTACTAACTACATATAATATTATTGAGAAGGTTTACAGTTTTATTGAGAAGGCTTTAGTCTGTTATACAAGTTTTGCTTTAGGCTTTTCAAAGAATCATGGAACAAATCTAAGTCATGAAATTGTTTATTATACGAGTCAACACTGCGGTACAAAAAGTTATTGCGACAGTAGTTTTTACGAAGAGTAGGTGGCACAAATATATTTATCTTTCGTGAGTGGCGAACGGGTAGTCTGGCATTAGAAATAAAATTAATTTCTGACAACAGTGTTATGGAATCGATTCTGTTGTTGATTATCTTAAACAAAGTCAATATATCTCTCTGCTTGCGTCGGTTTTCAAGTGTCAACAGTTTTAAATCATTAAGGGATTCTAAGTATGACCTTTCTGAGCAATTGCATCGATAATTAATAATCTTGATAAATTTTTGTTCTAGTTTCAATGGTACCTACCACATAACACAAGCTATGCTTACTTTGGGGCCATGTAGTTGGCGGAATTGTCTGGGGATTTTATTTATTTTATGCACAAAAGTTACAGATCAAATTGTGATCAAATTTGTTAGGTTGAAACTACCTTACAAAGAAGCCTGCATACTAATAATTCTATTGGTAGTTACATATTCTTTCAGAAATTTACGTCTGAAACCTAAAACAAAATTTCAAAATTGATAAATTCAAATTAATTTATTTCCGAAAAAATGTGTAGAACTAGTTCCAAATAATGCTAGTTAGTAAATAAAACAATAACAGATCTAATTTTTTGACTGTTATACAGCGTGCAAATGTTAACAATTTTAAAAATGAATTCTTCTGAATATCAAGTAGTTATTTGCCATAAGAATATGCAAACGATTAAAAAAATATAATATTAAGTACATTTTGATTACATAATAAGTTATTAAAATCGATAGTTAATTATAATTCAGTAATTCAGTGAACCCAGTAATGTAAACAAATATCCAATCTTTAAATTTGTGGACTTTTCCTCATGTAGGCTTCTATATTCCTGGAATGTAAAATACCGGCTAAGTGGGAGTCGATAATCGGAATTAAGCTCAAAATGTCCCATTCTGTGCAAAATTCAATATTCAAAAAGAAAATATTCATCATAAGAACATCAAGTGGACAATTAATGATGTCATATATAATTTCGTACTTCGGCTTTAACCAGTTGATGCATAAGTTATTGCCATAGACCAAGAGACTAAAAAAGCCGGCCATTTAGAAATAATACGAACTAACACAAAGTGGTACAGAACTAATTGACCTGAATCCGTTTATACTTACTTACCATTACTAAGAAGTTACTGCTAAATAGTTTACATTAGATGACACAGCAAGTAAATAAATTCTTGCGTGATTTTATGTGAATGCAGCGTCAACACCTAGGCAATGTGTTTCTCTTGTAAGAGAGCCCATTAAATATAGATTTTTTTAGTCACCAGCCAAATTCTTTTTACACAATACGTATCATGTTTAGAAACGGATTTTGCAAGAGAAAGATATGTATTGTTTTTTTTTTTTTCAAGAAATTTAAATATTTGCTGTCATGTTAAACAAATCATGGTCACTCTAAATTATGAATGAATACCATGAAAATAAAGACTTTTTCTAATTTTTGCTTTCTTTTGTTATAGCGGCGATAGAAATATATCAGCTTTGAAAATTTAAACTCCCTTACTACTACGGTTCATAAGATACAGCCTGCTAACATATGGACAAGAGAGTTTAAGTACTATCGAACCAACTGAATCCTGACCAACAACAAGCTCATTGTGCAAATCGTCTAAATGCTAGTAGGTTGAAATTCGCTTGAAGATAGGTTTCCTTGGTGACGAACTTCTTATCATTTCATTCAACACTGACATTAATTGAGTACAAAATTCGTACAGTATCTAAAAAAAAAGACGTGTGGCACTCGGAGACTGCCGCGGTAAAGCTATTGCATAGCATTTATCAACTTATGCAATTATAATTATTTATTTATTTTATAAATGCAGATCTAATATGAAGTTCCACAAGTTCCTAGTAGATGACGCTGATTGTTTATTAAAGCCCGCATGTAAAGTTATGAAATCAAAGTATCACCTCTGTGCCGGTCGGAGTGGGGGGTGTTAGGTTTTTTTCGTTACGGAATTTCTGGATTCGGTCCCCACGCTCAAGGCCCGCGATAGAAGCTATGCAATAGCTTAAAAGTCATAAGTGCATTATACGCGATAGACCGACCTTACAAGTTTGACAGTTTCAAACGAATTTTTAGCAAAATATTTCATGATCCAGTTGGTCCGACGGTACCTACTAGGGTCCCGATTTATCTATTGGTTATGGAACCCTAAAAAGTACTGTTTCTACGAATTAATAATTGTGTAACCTATTACAGCTGTGTGGAAAATCATTTTTTATCTTTAAGAATTCTCGGAAGCTATTAGAATTCCGAAAGCTTGATATGAGATCAAATTTATTTCACAACTTTTGTATCTTATACTCATTTATTTACCTATAGAAATAATTCATAATAATCATAATTATAATTAACTTTAAATGTAAAAAAGGAACCTTTCTTTTATGCTCACTGTGGCTTAGTGGCTTATGGTCTGGATCGCTTAAATTATATAGGGAAACCTTTACAAAACCGTATACCTAGGTAAAACCGTATAGCCAATGACTCAAATTACGTGCGCTCAAGCCGCTCAGTGGTGCCTACTAATCAGTACTATTTATAAACAAACACTTGTCGCTGTAGGCTAGTGTAATTTGGAGTAATTTTATTTTATAGTTTTTCGGTAGTTTTGGTCTTATTTTCGTGAATATACAACTAGTGATTATGAAGTGTAAACACTCTACAGACAAGTCATAAGGTGATGTATATTTTCTTAAATGCAATGTTTGCACCGGCAAGTTCTTCTTGACTATGTCTGAGTGAATTATGTTTTTGTTCTACACCTGTGTTAGGACAAAATCGTATGGGGTAAAACCGGTTATATATGATTTTGATAGAGATAGATAAGTCTAGTTATTAATTTTTTTCAACAGCACTGACCAAACACCATCCATCAACTTTCAATGTATCATTCATCCTGCGTTCCCATTGAGGGTTCACATTGGAATTTTCTACTTTTCTATATGTCAGCCGTTAGTAAAAGTTCTCAAACAATTGTAAATTCAACCACTAGTTTGTAAAAGTGTGAACTCAAAAGTTACATTCGAAAAAAGGTGGTCAATCGTAACTGGCAGGTATCCATATTTAATAATGTACTTATAATTTACAACTGCCATAAAAAAAAATGTTGTACTAAATATCACTCCTTCCAGTTTACTAAATAACACCACTCCATAACACCTCGACTCTCAAGTTAGGCTGGATTGAATTGTCTGAATATTTAGCTCAATAATACTGCATGAAACCTATTGATATTTTGGAATATGTGGTGTGGAATGTAGAAGACTATTTGCTGGTACCTATAGGTTTACTTTGTAGGTGTATTGTAGTGGGGCTCTTATACGTTAGTTAGGCATTAAACATACTTGTGATTATTTTAACAATGCTAAAATATTCTCGTTGGAAAAGGTTTATTAGGAAATTGATTTTACGTGTAAAACGGTTGAACATTCGAACAAGTTTTTATCTGTACCTTTTTGATAAAAACACGAATTTTACTGATTTTTATCACTGTTTATCTAATTTTCAGATAAATAAGCCAAGGCAGTATTCAGTTGTTTACTACAACACCCCTAAGGGACACTATATCTTTCCGCCACGGAAGCCGGCTTAGGATTAAGGTATTTAGTTCTATTGTGATAGTTGCTTCCATGCTGGACTGGGAGCGAAATAAAAACGTAGAATGTGCCAGCTGCTTGCTGGGCATACTGTAAAAGTCAGTTAAGAGACAGAGGTTTTAAAGGCGTTTTTGTGGGCGATAGGCTGACTCCCTTTCACTGCAATAGTCTCCCTCCATCTTTATAATACCTCTAAATTTTGTCAAACGTGAAATCAGATGGTCTTATCTGGTGTCACGTTTGACATCAGATAAGACCACCTGATGTCACATTTTTTCAACCTCTGGTGTTCTGCCTACCCCATAAGGGATACAGGCGTGACGTTATGTATGTATGTGATAGTCAAGAAGCTATTTGAAGGAAAAGCTATTCTAGTTTGAATCCGGGCTAAAATAATTTCTAAGGTATGGTAGTTACTCATTTGTCAATAATGAAAACAGCTTATTTCTAACTAGCAGAACAGAACTTCATAGAGCAACTTAGGTTGATTCAACAAAATGAAAGCTAAATTTAACTTATTCTGACGATCAGAAGTTCGTAAGAATATTTTTATTTCACAAAAGGACATGTATTTCTTGTGTATTTTATTCTTATGAAAATGATAAAATAAATTTAACTTTCTGGAAGATAAACGGATAATTTTTTTTGGTGCTACGATGTTTGTTCTGTTAATGTAGGTCGGGGTGCTGTTTGCTCTGTTAACACATTTAACTTGGGATAAAAATAGTTGTATTATTATTTACAAAATTTCAGCTAAGACATTAGCTACTTTTAAAATAAATCAAAAAAATTCCTTCTTAAAAAACAAGTCTATTATGAAAACTTTGTTTGCAGCGAGTCGTTTATCTAATATATTTAATACTCATTTATTTATTTAATTTATTTTTATATCTATTGATTTTATATATCGTATTTTATATTCTTTATACATACACACACACACACACATTTGTAATGGATTATTATGCAATCAATTTAGCTTCAGTTATAATTATTATGACATTAAGGTTTGTTGTTGTTTATTCCTGCATGCCTTGTGTACATATTTTTATTATTTTGTTTTGTTTTATTGTGTTATTTTAATAAGCCTTACTTTTGTTAAACTATACCCTCCATTATAAGGTTCAACAGAAAACCAGTGCCTTGAGGTGACTCTCTTGGCATATGCTGAGTTGGACCTGTTCTCACCTAATTACTTGTATAAACTTACTTTCATTTTTATTATATTTGTACATTGTGTGTGAATAAATATTTTTCATTTCATTTCATTTCTTAAAAACCTTTGATCACTTTTTATATAATGTTTTATACAACTCTGCACTACAGTATCACAGTTCACACAACAGTATTTAACTGCCAACATAAGGAACGAAATATTAGCAAAAAATAATAAACCGAAAATATCCTTAGCGAAGAAAAATAAGTTTATAGCTGCAAATTCCCTCGACGCTAATTTTAAGCGCGAAACAACTAGAAGGAAAAGGTTGTATCTTTTTTTGTTCTCTTTAAGGTTATGTTTCTTGAATAAATATTTTATGAGGTAGAAAGGCGAAAATTTCGGTTCAAAGTAAGTTGTAAACAAGAATCTGTAAAGTAGTTGTTAGGCGGCGTAATTATAGCTCGAAGATCATCTTAAAATTTAGAACATTTTAAGACTAAAATCTAACTTTACGGAAGATTAAAGTTTTCATTCGAGTATATCTTTTTGGTACCTTTCTTAAATAATTACCTTTTATAAACTTTGTACAGGTACTTAGGTAAACAACTGTTTTGTCGACACTGAATATTTTTCTTTTTTTTTTGACGTGTGAACGATGTTTTAAAACTTAAATAGTATTGACTGAAATCATTAAAGACTTATTTTCATACTATAACATTTCATAAATACACAAATTTTTAGCCTACATTAAGTTTGATGAGATTTTTTAGTAAGTAATCTTCTCTAATATATACAATTCTCGTGTCACAGTTTTCGTTGCCATACTCCTCCGAAACGGCTTGACCGATTTTGATGAAATTTTTGTGCTTATCCGGTATCTATGAGAATCGGCCAACATCTATTTTTTTTTTATTTATATGGCAAAACAACGTTTGCCGGGTCAGCTAGTAAATGATAAAAATATGATATAGTACTTAAATATGCGTCGTACAATCAGGTTTTTTTGAGATCGCAAAAACGATTAGATTATTAACTTATCCAGTCTAAAGCGATCAAATTCTATCAACTATAGAGAAAATTAACCAAAGACTCTGATGGTTAAAATAGAAACGACTTAAGAACCTAAATAGGAGCCTCTTAATAAAAGAAACTGAGCGTTATTATTTTAATTTTGTTTTAAGTTTCTGTACAAGTACTGTCGACATTAATAAATATTTTATTCATTCTTTAGTAATAACGTTGAATAACCTTTATTAGGTTTCAGGTTGACCTTTCGACTCAAACTTTTTAGAACTGTGAAACAGAACTCTCATTTAATTTAAATTTCTATGAGGAATTTACTTTAAGCATCACATCTTGGACGAGACTTTTGTTCTTCAACTTAATAACGAAAAATTATGAAATAAATGTGGGTAATTGCATTTTAGAGGCGGTTGCATACATACAGAGATAAATATATTTAATGATTAATATATCTGTCACCGGAAAATAATAAATTCCGTAAATTTATAAATTTACGCGGAAACTTATAAGCTTTTCCGTAGGATTCTAAACGGGAGACAAAATGTATTATTTTACTCTTATATTTTCGCAAATGGATAAACTTACTGAACTCACTTGTAAAATAATAAGTAAGCTCTGCTTGGTTGAATAAGTCACGTGTTCTAGTTTGCACTGGAGGGCCTAGTCGGAACGGTTAGGTGCGACAACGAGCGCAACGAGGAGGAGCATTTAGGATGCATATATTAATATACGTGCGCGAGCCGAGCGAGCGAAGCGAGCGGTGCTGCGACAGCGGCCGGCAAAGCGCCATAAACAATGAGTATAAGCCAAGTTTTATTATTGTTTGTCTTCTTGACCAATCAGCGAGCAGTGTATTATATTCCGTATTTCAAAAAAGCGTAAAATTTAAAACTCTTCTGTGATTGGTCGAACCGTTTAGAATCTTACGAATGAATATCCGTAAGTTTATAATTTTACCACAAGACGTTGTAAATTGATAAATTTGCGAAAATATAAGAGTAAAATAATCTATCTCTCTAAATTTATCTCTCGTTTAGAATCTTACGAAAGTTTATAAATTTCCGCGTTAATTTATAAACATACGGTTCTTATTATTTTCCGATAACATATCTATGAAAAACAGAAATACGAGAGAAATTAAACAAAGTAAAATTGGTACGAAGATACGAACAACAACAACGGTATTTACGGCTGGTTTAAGTCCATACAGCAAAAGTAAAGGTAAAGATAGACATACTATAGTGAAAAACTTTTTAACCGGATTTATCGCGTATGATTTCGGTATTATTTACATTTCAACTCGACGTTTCGGTGTCATTGCAGACTCCAGGTCACGAGACTGAGATAGGTGGGAAATGTTATACCTTATTTCCATCTGTTTCTCAGACTTAGAGTGTAGCGTATATTATCTGGTGTAAAATCTGTCACTTGAGCTTAAGTTCATAGGTAATTTAACAGGCAGTCAAAAATAGAAAGGCTCTTAAGACCAGTGGCACAGCGCTTTCATATGTACTCGTTCATATTAATAAATTAGCAAACCTATGAAACAAAACAACCAAAAACATTCTTCAGAGGGCTTCCTGAAGCACCTATTTCATATGTTAGTTATTTTTGTCTCTTCTTCTCATTTTCAGAACACTCTACTTGCTCATATAAAATTTGGTTTTATTTGCTCTCCTACATGATACGAGCAGGGTTTTAGTAACAAAGTTTTTTTTTTTTTTTTATAAATTATGGATGGGACGTTTGTCTTCCATGACACCTGATGTTAAGTGAACATGAAGACTAAGGTGGTACACGTCCATCCACGAGAAACCTATTCACTCGACGCTTAAAAGTACTAGGACTATATTGGTCAGGGAAAATAGACGCAGGCAGTTCATTCCAAACCTTGGCGACCCGTATCAAAAAGGAACTGTCAAAGCGCTTAGTTCGACTTTTCGGAATATCTACCACATACGGATGGAAGTTCTGTCTGCGTCTAGTAGTCCGATGGTAAAAGGGTGAGGGTTCAATTTGTTCAAACAGAGCACTGGCGCACTCACCAAAATGTATCCTGTAGTACACGGTTAGACACGCAACCTTACGACGATGCTCTAAGGTCTGCAGTTTTTTGGTTGTAAGGTCGACGTCGTTAATAAGTTTACGGGCTCTTTGGTCAACGGAGTCCAGCGCTTCTAGTTGATACTTGGCTGAACCATCCCAAAGATGACTGCAGTACTCCATGCATGATCGCACTTGAGCTGTGTATAAGTTTAGAAGCTGTGCAGTGCCGAAGTACCGCCGCACCTTCGAGATGATTCCCAACTTTTTCGAAGCTACTTGAGCCATGGACACAATTTGTTGACCGAAGTTCAAACTGGATGTTACAGTTACGCCTAAAAGCCCTAGATGGTCAGTGATGGGGACAGATACATTTTGGAAAGTGGGCGTAAATGTGAAGGTGCTCTTTTTTGCGGAGAATAGACACGCCTGAGTTTTGGACGCGTTGAATTTGACCAAATTCGACTCACCCCAATCGGATACTTTTCGTAAGGTCAAATCAACGCGCTCAATCATTGACTTTCTCAAACTCTGGATTTCACGGGGGCTCGCTCGCGCATTGGATACGTATCTCTCTACAACAGTGCTGTCATCAGCATAACTAATAATGCCCGGTGTCAAAAGGTCATTAATGTGCAGCAAGAATAATGTTGCAGAGAGAACAGATCCCTGAGGTACCCCGGCATTAATTGCCATTTGGTCGGAGGAGTAGCCATCTAAGACTACTCGAATTGACCGTTCCCTCAGAAAATCAGATATCCAGTCGCAGAGCCTAATCGGTATGCCATATGCTGGAAGCTTACTTAAGAGACCATCATGCCAGACCCTGTCAAAGGCCTTGGAAATGTCTAAGGATACAGCTATTGCTTCACCATGACCCTCCAAGGCCTCACTCCATAAGTGAGTGGCATACACGAGAAGATCGCCGGTCGAGCGTCCGTTGCGGAAACCATATTGGCTATCGCTTAGGAGCTCGTTGGTCTCGAGGTATGCCAGGAGTCGATTATTCAATACACGTTCCATGACTTTGCAAAGTATGGAGGTGATTGAAATTGGTCGATAGTTGACAGGATCGGCACGGCTTCCCTTCTTCGGTATTGGCAGTACGTTAGCAAGCTTCCAGGACTTGGGGACCTTACCCGATTCCAATGAAAGTCGATAGAGGCGCGTCAAAACGGGAGTCAACTCAGCTGCGCAGCGTTTTAGGACCACTGCAGGAATACCGTCTGGACCACTAGCTTTGTTCTCGTCTAGGTGCAGCAAGCATTTAAGAACCTCCTTTTGGCGAATGTGAACGGTACCCATTGTAGGTCCGAACTGAGGTAATTGGGGTGGGATTTTTCCTTGGCAATCTAGACGAGAATTTTCCGCAAAGATACTAGCAAATAAATCTGCTTTCTCCTTAGCAGTGTGGGCCAGAGAACCATCGGGTTTCCTCAGTGGTGGCAGCGACGGGCGACAAAAGTTCGTTTCGACCGACTTGGCAAGGGACCAGAAAGCTTTACTTCCCGAAGGGTATGCTGCTATTCTGTCTCCGATACGGCCTATGTGGGCAAAACGAGCTCTTTTGATCACCTTTTTGCAGGACTTGGCGGCAGCGTTGTATATTTTCTTAAGTTCATGCGAATCCAGGGCTTTGCTTCTGCGAGCATTTGCCCAGGCTTTGTATGCTTCCCGCTTTTGCTTTTCAGCGGCAAGGCAAGCACTATTAAACCATGGGCAAGCTTTGGTTTCAAGGGATAGGTCAGCGTGGGGAATGTAGTACTCCATTGCTTGAACTATCACACTTGAGACAGCATCAGCGCAGCACGATGGATCGGTTGATGTAAAACAAGTTTGCCGCCATGGATAAGATGCGAAGAAATGTCGCATTTCATCCCAATCTGCTGACTTGTATCGCCATACTCGCCTGGAACCTTTTGGGCGGGTGTCAGGTGGCGAGTACAGCGATACAGATTTCACCATACAGTGATCGGATGTCCCTAAAGGAGCAGTGACGGACACCGAGTATCTGTCAGGATCGGTTGTCAGCAGAAGGTCCAAGCAATACGCAGTATGGCCAGCAACGTCGGGGATGCGCGTAGGCTCGTTAACAAGCTGTGAGAGACCATAAGTCAGCGAAAACTTAAAAGCCTCTCTGCCAGCATGGTCAATGTCCTGATACGGGTATAACCACTGCCCGTGGTGAGCATTAAAATCCCCCAGAAACACCAACTGCGCCGTGGGAAAACGTTGCTGAATCTTATCTGCTGCATTGCCAAGGTATTCCATAAGCCTCGTTGTCTCCCGATCTCCGCTATGTGAACGATAGACACAGGCGTAAACCACTTGGTCTAGGCCAGTATCTATGTGAACCCACATGACTGAAAGGTCCGGCACTTCCAAGTAACGGAGACGCTGATAACAGATCGCGTCACTGGCATACATGCACACCCCGGCGTGCGGGCGGAAAAGAGACTCCAGGATATAGCCTGGGTAACCAAGGTATGCCGAGTCTGACGGATCGCAGATCTGCGTCTCCGTTAGAAAGAGTAGGTGTGGTCTCTCCGTCTCAAGATGGTGGTGGACATCATTCAGATTGGAGTGCACTCCTCGGATGTTACAGAAGTGCACTTTAAGGGAGAGGAAGTGCAACCGCTGTTGAACCGTACTCTTTTTAGGACCTTTCATTGTGAATTGGTAGTGGAGTGAATAGGGAGGAGAATAGAAGTTGAGTGAAGCGCTGCAAATGGAACCAAGCAACTCGTAGGGAACAACGCACCATTAGGGAACTCGCCTGGAGACTGCGGGGACGCCCGAACCCCCCCGAGGTCGCCATCGGGTCCTCTCCAACCGGTCGCCAACCGGCACGATGGAGCCTCCCGGGATTTTTCGCGAGGTGGCGGGGCAGCCTTTCTCATGTGGCTGGCATGCTACTTGGGCCCCCTACTACCTGCGGTCGGCCAGCGGTGCACCGTGCTTCGAATCCCGCTACCCTCCAAAACGAGTTACCCGGTGAGTCACTATCCTACGAGTTGAAAACAGTTCTCCAATGCAGCACAATTACTCAGACCTACCCTCCTAAATGGCTACACTAAACAACATGCCAGAACGCGACTAAGTCACTTGGCGGCATGGTTTTGTCTAGTGGGTGGTGACAAGCCGCGGCCGAAGCCTACCACCAGATGATACCGCTCATTTAGCGCCACCCAGGGACCACGTACAAGGCATCGAGGGCTAAACCTTGCGGACGCGAGCAGTTTTCAGTCCCCTTTTCAGTATACGGAACACTTAAACTAACGCTCCAGTTCAGGTTTATTGGCTTAGAGTCAGATGCAATGCACAATCAAGTACCTTACAAACTTTTATATGTATAAGTAAACTATATGTATAAGTAACTTTTACTGAATACTTACTTTCTTGCTGTAGTAAAAGTTTCTTAGAAAGTTATTCTTACATGCGAAAATTGTTTCAAG
This sequence comes from Stenoptilia bipunctidactyla, assembly GCA_944452665.1. Classification (NCBI taxonomy): domain Eukaryota; kingdom Metazoa; phylum Arthropoda; class Insecta; order Lepidoptera; family Pterophoridae; genus Stenoptilia; species Stenoptilia bipunctidactyla. The sequence continues at coordinate 1,526,459 of OX101723.1, forward strand.
GATTTGACTGATATTTTCTGAATCAGGATAATGTGGAATATCGCATAAATTATTAAAAAGAGTAGCGGAGTTCAAAGTATCTTATTTTTAGTTAAATATAACCAATATAGTAAAGGCTCTATAGGTTCCAGTTCAAGTCTATTTATAACACAGTTCGTTTAATTTACCTCCACAACTACCGCGTTTGATAGCTTCTTGAGAAAGTAGTGTTTAATTGAACACATATTAAATCATGTTAATGTTGATTTTTTTTCTTCTTATCCATAAAAAATTACAGAAATACCATATTTCATTTCATATGACTATCTAATACTTTTGATAACACCACAATCAAGACAAAACGTTAAAACTCTAATTTCGAATGAAAAGTGTCTTTTTTTAAGCTCTAAATTTATAACATAACACGAAACATTCTTATTGCCAATTCCCTTGAAAATATTCTCAAAAACAAGTAACAAAGTATCGAAATGTCAACACACATTGTTTAAATTATGGCATAAATCATTTTATTCACATTAGCGTATGAAGTACTCGAACAAAGTCTGATTAGCGCTGACGCATATAAAGTTACTTACAACGTGTATGAATATTCAGCAATGCAAAGAGGGATATCACGCTCGGCTCGAAACGAAACGAAAGTCCCTGTACAGATTTAGATAGAACCTTGAATTTTAAGGATGGATTATATTGTTGTAAAATAATTCACCGTAATTTAATAACACAGCTTTTACCTTGTAAGTAAATTACTGTCTTTTTATTTTAATAAGGATGTATAAGAAAAAAACAGTGTTTACGTGGGTGGTCTGAAAAGTTTCCAACCTAACAATGATACAAGATTTTTTTTCTTAATTTTTTTATTTATTTTTCTACATAGTCTCCTTGTAAGTCTACACACTTCTCCCAGCGATGCTCCCATCTCTGTAACCCGTCCAAATAGTACTCGGCGTTTTTCTCTGCAAAATAATTGTTCACAAAGGTGATTGCCTCCTCATTTGACGAAAATCTTTGTCCTCCGAGCGCAGTTTTTAGATGAGGGAACAAAAAGAAGTCGCTTGGGGCCAGATCTGGTGAGTAAGGCGGATGGTCAAGCAGTTCAAACCGTAACTCGTGGATTTTTGCCATGGCAACCGCTGAGGTGTGAGACGGCGCGTTGTCTTGGTGAAACAGGATTTTCTTTTTCTGCAAATGTGGCCGTTTTTCCGCAATTTGTGCCTTCAGCTCGTCAAGTAATGATGCGTAGTATGCTCCTGTAATGGTTTTTCCTTTTTGAAGATAATCGATTAAGATAACTCCATGACTATCCCAAAAAACAGTCGCCATCACTTTCCCAGCCGAAAAAACAGTTTTTGCTTTTTTTGGAGCTGGTTCCCCCCTTGCAGTCCACTGTTTTGACTGTAGTTTTGTTTCGGGCGTATAATGGTGTATCCAAGTTTCATCTACAGTAATTAATCGGCGCCAAAACTCGGATTTATTGCGCCTAAACTGCGCCAACAGAGCCTTGGAAATGTTCATTCGAACACGTTTTTGTTCTAACGTGAGCAAACGCGGCACCCAACGCGCGGACAGCTTTCTCATGTCTAAATCTTGTTTTAATATGTGACAAACACGTTCTTTGGACATTTTCATAACCTCTGCTATCTTTCTCACTTTAATTCGGCGGTCGTCTAACACCATTTCGTGAACTTTAGCAATGTTATCGTCAGTAGTTGCAGTTTTTGGACGTCCCGAACGTTCATCGTCTCCCAAGCTCTTACGGCCACGTTTAAATTCAGCTGCCCAAAATTTCACTGTGGTAAATGATGGTGCAGAGTCCCCATACACAGAGTCCAACTCATTTTTGATTTGCGTAGGCGTATTGCCTTTCAAAAACAAATATTTAATAACAGCTCGATACTCAATTTTTTCCATTTTCACAAAAACACTCACATGTACTCACTCAAACGACTGTCAACTAAAAACTGCGCGTCCAAAATGGCCGAAACTTTGGTGAGTAACCTGTCAAAAGATGCACAACTACATTCACTAGCTTTTGTTGACGAGTGGCGCCATCTTTGCGTTAAGGTCGGAAACTTTTCAGACCACCCTGGTATTTGTATTGCAATGTACAAAGTATGTTTAAAAACCTTGACATTATTTACATGTTACTCGTATCACTTATAACAAAAAGACTCATACATAACTATCAAATATGCATTAAATTGAATGGCTAGAATATTTTGTTATGGCTAGGTACTCGTACTTATTTAAAACAATAACTTAGCGAAAATTTTTATTTTTTATACCGAAATATGAATGTGATATAATGTATATTTTAATAACAATGCTGAAATGCCACCTAACGAGTCTTATCCACGCAATTGTTGATAAAATATAACAGTTTTTTTAGTTTCGGCTTAAATTGGTTCTATTTTTGGAATAATAAATTAATACTTTCCAAAATAACTGAAAAAATATGGTAAATAAAATCATCGCCCGAACAGGACTCGAACCTGGGACCTCTAGTTTATCGGACAAGTGCTCTTCCACTGAGCTACCGGGGCCCAACGACAAGCCATGAAATTACTTAGCATACTTTTTCTTTTAACGTTATTTTTTTAATCATTAACACTAAACTCGCAATTGAACTCCGTCTTGCCATGAAGGCAGTGCATAGGTATAGAAAAAAACTAGCTCTTACTACCTAAGAACTACTGAAACGTTGATATGTGTCGACAAACTTCTTTTTGGTAGAATAGTCATTATCTAGGTAATCACTATCTAGGCTAAAGAGACCTTTGGACAAGTTAAGATCACACAAATTTGACACTTTTTATGATAGGATTATCTAGAGAACTATTCTTAGACAACTTTTTGATGACCTTGTGACTCATAAAATCCTCGTAAGATATGACAAAGTTGGCTACATGAAATAGCAAATACATTTAACTTAGTTAGAACTTAGCATTGAAGTTGTATTAAGTATTTTGGGAACTTGTTTTATTTATTTAGTAAGCAATTTATAAGTTTTTTTGATGTGTTCGTATTGAATGATAAAAAAGTTTATATATTAAATAGTTAACGTGGTATAATGTTTCTTGCATAATGGAGGCGATTTATTTATTTAATTTAAAATGTAGCTACTAGTACATTGTACAGTTTAATTGGTTAGTCTGCTTGGTTATTTAAAACAAATCAATAATTCATGATCCGCACTTACAATGCCATCATACGACACAAACTATGTAATTATTTCGATCAACATATTGAATATTCTTTTCACATCAAACTTATTGTAGTCACCAGAAATAATAAGCACCACTTTAAACACAAAATACATTTTTAAAACGCTGTTTTAAAAGTAAAGCAAACAGCGATCGCATTTCGAAATAACAAACACAATCAGCTTCAGCTCTGTACAAATTTATGATTTAAATTCTCTGGACCATTCCGTCTGTTAAAATATATCCAACGCCATTTTGTCTCCGTACAGTCAACATCGGAAATGACTTTACAATAAGTTTTATAACTGCAAAAGTTAAAATTAATATTTTTATTTAAAATGTTTTCAAAATTCGGTGTTTATATTAAGAAATAATATAATTTTAATCTTTTTGCGTATATGTTTTGATATAGGTTTCATAAGATGGATAAAATACTTCAATACAATACAATAGTTTTTCATTAACATAAACTTAAAAATCAAAGAAATTACTTAGAACTATTAAAAAATTGCAAATCTTTTTAATTTAAATTAAACGACCACTTTGGCAATGGGGTAACACTATCTCCCTCAGACACTGTGGTTGCGATACCGATTCCCACACGGAACAAAAAAAATGTTACTGTTCTGGGCATTTATCTATTATGTATTTATATCCTCGGTTCCCCCCTAGTTCGCTACATGGTATCCCATATCACTAGCTCTGCTTAGTTTGGGGCCATGTAGTTGGTGTGGTTGTCTGGGCATTTTATTATTATTATTATTTCAAATTATCATCACTTAACGGAGATCACATTCTTGCACAACAGCCAGCTATTCTTCAATTTTTTTGAGGTAAACATTGTTAAAATATCTTTAAGAGAAACAAAAGACATAATAATATTGATAATACTTTTACACGAACTAATATTTTTTTAGAATAATTTTAAAAATCTTACGATTTACGATTGATGCACCTACTGATATTGACGATAAACTTAATTTGTGTATACAAAGTTAAAGTATGATATCAAAATAATTTTAAACAAGCAATTGCGTTCAGCCTTGGCTCTCAAATTTTCATAATTGCCAAACGTTTCTTACAATGTACTCCTCAAGGTTCATACTAATAAAACTAACTATTGGTTCACGAGCAAGTGATGTTGACTGTATCGATACGACCTTATGTCCTTAGTTCTATAGTCCATTTCACTTAAGAATGGTTTGGTCAAAAGCTTTTTACTTGTAGATTTACAATTTTGAGCTATCCAGGCTTGTAGCCTCTAGACTACGTCGGACACTTGTACTATCTCAATAACCTACCACGTAATTTATTCGAATATCGGTATAAGAAGTGCATGGAAACTTAGAAATACAGGATCACGTGAAAAAAAATTACAGTTTGGATGGACGTGTAACACCATAGTCTTCATGCGCACTTTCCACCAGGTGGCATGGAAGACAAACGTCCTTAACGTCAAAGTTAGGAACACAGCCACAATGAGAGCGATGGATTTCTGGTTTTGGCATTATAGAGCTGCGTCATGTAAATTTTAGGTGAGTATACTGCTATGGTTTTATGTTTAAATGGTTTTTGTGATTTTTTACAAAATACACTGTCCCATTTCAATAAATGTATTTCATTTTAGTGAATGTAAAAGTTGTACTTTTGATGCTTGATTTTGATTTAATGTTTTGCCTTTGTAAGTGAAGGATAAATAATAATAATAATAAATACTCTTTATTGCCAAATAAAATACAATTTTCATAATATTTTTAATATTATTTCCTGAAATACTTACGTGTCCGCCAATGGGGGACTTTCTCCAACAACATGTACGCCTATACACATGGTATTTGGAGTTTGTAAGACGCCATTTAAAATTTACTTAAAATGATTAATTTCACCTTGAAGCTTGAAGATTTCCTGACTTTTGTGGTTAACCAGCAAAAGGGTCCACGGTATTCTAGTAAGCTCATTAAGATTGTAGTTTTGATGAATTGTTACCAAAACTCCCAAACTTTCGTCAGGTTTAATCCGTGGTATCAAACATTTTTCATCCTTACTTAATTACTTATTTATCATCATAATGAAGGAATTAATATATTGAATAATAAATTTAATTATGTATAGGTATTCATTCAATCACGATTCATATAAAATTAATCGATGTGACTTTTGACTCTGACTGTACCAATGCACTTTACTGACTAAAAGCCTTAATGGCCTTACTTGCGTTAAACTGAAATTATAAAGGCTTTTACCGGATATCTGATATTTGATGTTTTGATAATCAGAAAGAACTTTTATTGCTAGTGGCTAAACCTCAATCTTAATCTCAATAATCTGAAGTTATAATAAAGATAGAACAAAAATCACATCAAACAATATTGCTGAAACATTGAAGCCATGATGAGGTTAGTACCTATTACGAGATACTACGAGATACTACAAGATGCCACGAGTTATTACGAGTTACTACGAAGAGATAAGTAGATCTATTGTAGATATAGCTATGCAGAAATTGAATACCATGAAGGGATCCTACCACCATAAAGACGTGGCCATACCACCAAGTGACCCACTTGGATTAGTTCTATTATAAATGGTAAAATCACGGTTATGTGTACATCTCAACTGTTGCGAAACAATTAATGAAATAATACATATATACGTAACTTCACACCTGTATCCCTGATGGGGCAGGCAGAACACCAGAGGTTATAAAATCATGTGATTTCACGTTTGACAAATTTGAAGGCATTATAATGGTGGAGAGACACTGTTGCAGTAACAGGGGTCTACCTATCGCCCACAAAAAACTCCAATCAAACCTCTGTACCTTAGTGCCAACGCTGCGTCACGCGTTCGAACGGGAGTTTCATACAAAACTGCAACGACCGTACCTTACGCGCGTTCGATACGGACGTTTGGAATGCGCCAAGCGCCGCTTATGATACGCGCGTGCGGTACGGAAAATGTTATGAAAGTTTGTATGTTTGAATCTCTCTTAGTAGGTGTTATATAAATCTATGGGTATGTGTCCCTATTTGAAGATACTAACGTAACGCAAGAACGCGTAATGCAGCGTTGGCACTTAACTGACTTTTACAGTATGCCCGGGATGAAAAGCAGCTGGCACATTCTATGTTTTCCTTTGCTCCCAGTCCAGCGTATAAGAATACAAATATTTGAATTTTAACTGAAAGTTTTGGTGTCCATCCTGACACCGTATTTTTGGATCAATTGGATAAGAATGTCATTTATAAAATCATATTTACTAATAAAAGGAAACATTTACAGAATAAAGTATTAATACAAAATACTGTTCATTTTTAGAAACAATTGTTCCAGCAGTTCTACCTTTAAATCCTTTTATTAATAAATGTATAATCACCTACTGATCTTTATACACTACATTGAACCTTTGTTATCATGTGTGCGTAACAAATTCCTTAAGCCCCGCCCATATCTTATGCGGTTATATTGCTTCATTTCTTGGGTAGCCATGTCACGTATGACGTTGTCCCATATATTATATCCTTTGAGAATTAAAGTATTCAGGGTGAGAACGATAAATACACGCGATATTTTCGGTAGTATTTATTTTATCGAAAAGTGATTTTCAAACTGAAACTAAATTTTCATTTTTCTGTTTTTTCTGACCATCACAGTCCTGGAACTTTTAAGTGTCGAGTGAATAGGTTTCTCGTGGATGGACGTGTAACACCATAGTCTTCATGCGCACTTTCCATCAGGTGGCATGGAAGATAAACGTCCTATCCTTACAAAAACAAAAAAAAAATAATAGCCTTAAAAATAAATTTTCTAAACTTCGAGATAAAATTTGCTTATTTTTTTTATGTTTTAGCATATTTCACAAAAAAGTATGAATATTTTAACTAACTTCATTGACGTGACTTATACAATAACTTAAAAGCGCGACATATTGAAATTCGGTTAAAAATATAAAAAATTAGAACCAAGACTAGAATAGGATTTATTTTGCATTTTATCATGTTGAAAAGTGCTAAGATAAAAATAATTGTATAAAATTATAAAATGTTTTTTAAATTAAAATTAAAATTAAATATCAGATAAAAGATATCATCGTTTACACAAACAATTAGCTTTATAAAAGACAGATAATGTAGAATATAAGAGGTTATGACTGAAATATCGCGTACCTCGTCACTTCCCGTTTGCGTTCGCTCCCGAACGGTCGTGTCTGCGGCCGCTCCCGAGTGTTCGTATTGCGCTGCCCTTGTTCCCTCCCCCGCACTCGTGCGGGTAAGGTGCCAAGTTAAGCTCTTTCGGAAAGTTTTCTCTTGTGGAGGCTGTGTGGTGTCGGGGCTAATTCATCTGCCCTTTTCAGGGCGGACCTGACTGCTGCCGGCCGAAGCATCGCTGTTCAGGTGGATACGTAACCGTGCCAACGAAGCCTGATCGTCCGCCGTTCACCGGCAATAGGTCCGTACTAGGTCGTTTTCTTTTTCAGCGCAGTTTGTCTTCGTCAGACTTTCTTTCAGCCCAGCATTATGCCTCGTCACCATGGGTGCACCGGGCTTAATTGCGATCATTGCGATAAAATCTTTCGTGATAAACAACATTCCCAGAGAGCCTTCGACAAAGAACGTTCAGCACACTGTGAGGTGGTCACACAATTAAATGAGTTGGTCGATGAATACAACCAAAAGGATAAGGAGTATAATACCCTTTCTGCTCAAGTCAAGTCCTTGCGTAAAGATTTCAGTCAACATGCCGCCGAGAAAGAAACCCCTTCTCTCCGAGAAGGATGCCCTTCTCGCTCAAATCGAGTCCGCTCGTCCTCAGGTCGCCTCTTGTTCACAGGGGCTCCAAACCGATTCTCCGGCGTCTCCAGATCCATCTGAGTACGTCGATCCCTTTTTAGATTGCATGTTGGTAGATTCCACCGCATGCAAACTGAAAACTACCCCGCCGGGTAGTGATTTCGACTCCGCTCCTTTAGTTCCAGAATCTCCTGCTCCGTTCACCGAGGTTCGCAAAAAGTCCAAGTCTAAGAAGAAGAAGCAAGATGCTTCTTCAACTTTATCTCCATCCGTTTCAGCTGCTCCAGCCGCTGTCCCTGCCCAGCAAACTGTCGCGCCAGCGTCTGCTCCCGTGCCTTCTGTTCCAGCGATCCCAGCGTCTCAGCCTGCGTCGCAATCAGTTTCGGCTCCACCGAAAGTCAAGTCTCCACCCTCCGTCTTTCTACGGGACAAGAGCCGCTGGACCGAGGTCTCAGCTCTCTGCGGAACTCACAGTCCCAAGATCCAGTATAGTAAGGCATCCAACGTGGGTGACTCTATTAAGATCTTAATCTGTTCCATTTCCGATTTCAGGAATCTTACTCGGCTTCTTGCTGATCAAAAGCTCGAGTACCACACTTACGCCCTCCCTGAGGAGCGTAAGATTCGTGCCGTCCTCAGGAACGTGCCGTTCGAGCTCTCAAACGAGCAAATCCAAGAGGACTTGTCTTCTCAAGGCTTTCCCGTCGAATCTGTGCACAAAATGCACAGCCGCCGAGGCAAGCAGTTCCCACTTGCGCTAGTAATCCTAGCGAAGAGCCCGCAAGGGCAGTCCATTTTCAGAGGCAAGCCCACTGTGTGCGGTCTCTCCAACATCCGCGTCGAAGTTCCACACAAGCGTGGTTTCCCAGGTCAGTGCCACCGCTGCCAATTGTATGGTCATGCGGCGGCAAACTGTTTTGCTTCCCCTAGGTGCGTCAAATGCCTAGATCCGCATGGGACTAAGGAGTGCTCCCGCACTCCCGAATCGCCCACCGCTCCGTCCTGCGTCTTGTGCGGCCAGTCAGGCCACACAGCAAACTTTCGCGGCTGCCCCAAGGCACCGCGTGCCGCCAGGGCTACCGTGAAGCCCATTGAGAACTGGAGAGAGCGACCGCAGCCTAGCTCGGACGCTCCTCCAGTCAATTCAAAGGCCCCTAAGGCCTTTACTTCTATCGTTCCAGGTCAGCGCAGCCGGATCGCGACTCAATCGCAACCGGCCGCCAAACCGACTTCCCAGTGCCAGAACGGAAAAGGTTCTCAAGACCGCATGGCGTTCTGGATCCAGCTCGCTCCTATCGACGAAATCCTGGCTTTCGGCGCCGCTCTCGACGCCAGCCCAGAGGGTGTCAACGGTGCTCTTCCGGTCCTAACCAAGTTCGCTCCCCTTATTAGGAAACTCCAGCAAGCTCAACGTTTCTAAACGTAGTCCTTCTTTCCAGCATTCCTATCTCAGAGTGAGTCTGATCACTCTAGATAATCTCTTAGTTTCAGCTTTGTCATTTCTGCTAGTCTTAGCTTCTGAATTTCTCGCTTTCAGTTCCTTTTGGTGGCAGCCGTCCGGGTGCCGCTCACTGCGCAGCCTCTCTCTTCAATTGGCTGTCGCTCCAATAAATGATAATCACCTGAATCAAGGTAGGTCGTAAAGGGGGATGTTTAGTGGGTATGCTCGGCTTCACTGAGTGAGTCACCACACTGTCTGGGCATTCTATTTTCCGTTAGCCACTGGGGTTAACAGCTTAAAGAATGCCCATTCTTCCGTAATAGGATTTATCCTCCTCCCGCTAAAGCTTGCTTTACTGGTTAAAGCTTGTTTTAGGGGGTGCCAAAACTTTCTGTTTCGGAAAAACAAAAAAAAAAAAATATCGCGTACGGGCATCCAAAGTCTACCCTGTATAAAGGGAAAATGTATGTGACGAGGATAATGTTTGCTGTAGCTGCTTTATACCCATTCAAACAAGATTTTTGATTATCTGTTTGTAATTATCAAAAAGAGAATTTAAATAAACTGATTGATAAAAAGCATGTGAGGACACATCTTAATGAATTTGAAAATCTTACAACTATGCATTTCTACAATACTTTTGTACTTTAAATCACACCTTTTAGATATAATCTCAACAAAGAACTTTGGTTGATTGCTATTTTTAATGATGGCATATATAATATAATGCTGACCTTTACTCTACTACTCGTGCGAGCTAAGGTGTGTCTATTAAAATGGTATATCTTTTTGTATAATTTAATTATCTTTCATATCCACCAACCAGTAAATTGTTTATGCCAAATATCAGATTTAATTATTGGTCAATGTTTGGAAAATTTTATATTGGTTTTATTTACCGTATATTTAAATTTGAAGTTTGATTATTACTAAGTTCTAAATTTTCTGAACCAAAGAGTCTTGTTAGACATGACGAACGACGAACAAGAAAGTGATTCTATGGAGACATAGATATTAAATACAACCATATTCAAACCAAGCAGAGTCACAAGCACATATTAGTCCAAAGAGAAAAAATAATACCACAATAAATCAACATTACTGCGTACAGAAATAAATCGCACAAAGTATCAACAATAGCCATTCACGTACACAATTTACATAAGTAAATACAATAATCGAAAGAAACCCTGCAAACCCAGCGGGGTTTAAATGTATTTTTTTTGTTGAAAAACAAATTACATTTTATTCAATTTGATTCGATGTGGTTTCGAGAGGAAAGTTTAGATATCGAACAGTCGACTGCTTTGATTTGATTTATTGTTTCGAACAAGGCTATTTAAATGAATGGTTATTTACATTTGGGATACAGCCTCAACTTTTCCTTGTGCTTTTTGATACGGATAAGAAAATTTAATTCGTTCTATTTCGATTTGATTAGCTAATCTTTTTAGACATTGATCTTCTTAATCTTAGGAATGCAAAATGCGACTCTTAAAACATTGTTCAAAAACAATTTTGTGCTAAACTTCGTTGTTTTTTTTGTCGTATGCTTAGCCCTCGTCTGACTTCAAACTCACCTGATGGTAAGTTAAGATGAGGGGTAAGGGCTTGGAAAGAACTAGCTCTGCATAAAATATTGCCGGAACTCATGACCACCAGAGTGGTAATATTTGACGGCAGATTTTATATGAAGTGAAAGTTGACTTTATTCTACCACAAAACGGGGGTCACTCGGGTTAATCTCCTTTTAAGACACTCTTATCCAGGGGTGGTACACGGTCCAGTTGTCAATTTTGTACTTTTTGGTAGATACTATAAAAAAACAAAGAAGATATTTTTGATATAATTTTGCAGTGGAGAGGTAAATTAGCCTTTATGAGAGCTCTCTGGTTCGGATGTCTGTCAGAACTAGTAACTTATATTTTTATTTAAAAAGGTTAGAAATTTTGTCTTTCATTCATTACCTGATGAAAAAAAATCATGAATAGTTAATAGTTTTTGGTAATAAAATACTTTTTAACTAAATAAGCAACAGTTGTGACCAACTGGAAAGATAAAAGATTTGTTGTTATCATGTCTATAATCTGAGGCCATTTAACGGTTAACATTTATTTGCGCCTGTCGAATGCTACACCTGTCCAAATAAAAGTAAAAACCTACTTTGAAACCTTGCTTTAAGCCTAACCTAAGTGTTTGCTCAAAGCAAACACATGCTATTTAACAAAATAGTCTGCAAAGTTGCAAATTGGATTTCTTGTCTGACAGTACTGTCACTTGTAGCACATAGTGATCCTCACAATACGATAGAAGATATTTTATATCTGATAGTAGTCATTCAATTTATCAGCTTCTTGGTACCTTAGCCTCTTATCTAAGTATTTGGTTGGGCTTGTTCAAAGTGTCTTTTTTATTTTACTGGTTGGCACCGTATATTATAATTCAAACAAAGACTTTTTCTCTAAACGAAATGCGATGATACTTCATAAGAGAGTTTTATTTTATGCAATGAAGCATGATTAGTTCAACACTATTTGAGTAAGCCACTACAAATATGTAGATGCATCATTTTTTTAATAAAATCTTTAATCTGTAACTGCCTTTCCCTTTCAAACATGGCTAATTCAGCCCTACCGTAACAGTTACAAGAGATTCCTCCAACTGTCAGATAAAATGATGAAATACATATTAAGATTTTTTTTAAATCGCAATAGGGTTGAATAATAAGTGACCCTACAATAATAGTAATAAGATGAGTAAAGTTAAAATTTAAAGCTATTAACGCGGTTTCAGTTGCCTGGATTTTGTTAAATCAATCGGCACCACTTAGATTTTAGAGTTAAAAGTGTACATGCATACTTTAACAAATACAACGTTTCAATATGAAGATCTTTTGTCATCTTACAATACACGTGTGTTCGCTCCATTAGGTTTCCCTTTGAAAGCAGGTTTTATTTGTCGTTCAACTGACTCGCAAGTTTCCAAGTTTTCTAGATATTGCTTTGTAATGTTTGAAATGACAACTCTTTTCACAAGTTGTTGGGAAAATTATACTGTTATTTTCACCTATGATTGGGATTTATGAATATGAATCGAAACTAAACAGGGTGACTTTTCAGGGTCACTTTTGAATAAAAATTGGTTCGAGATCATACATGAGGATAAAAAATATATTAAAAAGTATATATTAATTATTTACTGAGTAAACCTAATTTTAAACTTTAGTTATAGAATTGATTACGCAACGCATGGTTACACTAGCGTTGGCAGTGATTCGCGTGTCAGGTCACATGTAGGTAACATGGTCACGTGCGCATAATATGTTTTTATCTTCGTCACTTTTAAATGAGGGGAAATAAAAGTCAAATGTGGGTTTTAAATGAACTCTAATTAAAACGAACGCCATGAATATTTATGATATTATTATATTCTGCTTTACGTATTTAATATTATTTTATCGAAATTTCATATTATTCTACGAAAATTTACCGATATTTTCATTGAAAGCTGTTTACTTTTAAAATTGATATTAATTAATTTTGGAATTGCGATTGGTTTCCGCTTTATACAATAATAATTGACTATGATTTAATGTATTTACGGGATTCTTACCACGATTTTCGATTTTATTTTCGCACGTCCGATATTTAAAACAATTAATAATAATTGAGTTGTGAAATTCTGTAGAACTACTACTATTTTATTGAATTTTCTATTTTTTTTATCGACCAACTATAATTTTAACTTGAATTATGAATCAAAATATTTTTAAATTTTGATAACATTGAATAAATTATAAATTATGCTTATCTTAAAAACTACCATGATAAAATAAAACCATTGCTTATTCTTGTTCATAAATTAGATTATCATTCGGACTCTCGTAGTTAATTTAAAAGCCTTTTACGAAAATGAACTTGAATAATTCTCTTCAAACACTAAGAGCTAATAAATTAACTCAAACTGTCTTTTACACTATCAGTTTACAAGCAAAGCTTGTTAATTTTATGTCACAAAACGACATTACAATTTAGTTTACTACACCTAAATATTATTCATGTAAATAACAACAGCTAACCGCTAACCTCATTTTAAGGTACTCCTTAATACCAGTTTTGTCTTACAAACAATAGCCTTGACAATATGAAACGAGTATTGTCTATCTAGTAATGAGACTGCCCTATTTTGTGTAAAATTCACAATATAGAGGTACGAGCATAATATTATACAGCCTTGTGTGTTATGAGTTGTTAATTAAAATGAATGCTGTAATGAATTGTGTAGCTGCAGTCTTTTCGTATTAAAGAATATGTTATAAAAGAATATAAAATGATGAAAGCTTGTCTCAATTATAAAAGATACTTGTAGGTACTAGTAGTGAAAATAATGTTTCTTAAGGTTCAGCTTAAAATAACACTAAATTACCTTAATATAAAGTAACTTGTTTTTGTTCTCATAATGACAAACTTTAATACAAAAGTTCATATTTCAGGTAAAAATATGAACTTAAAGATAAATTAAAGAGCCAGTTCCTTCCTAAACCCGCGTGCTTTCATCTTCGACCTCATCGTCACTTACCATCAGGTGAGATTGAGGTCAAACGCGGGTTTAGTCACCTATAAAAAAAAAAAAAAAAAGGAATTTAATATTTCATTAATTTGTGTACTCTGTTTGAACAAATTGAACCCTCACCCTTTTACCATTGGACTACTAGACGCAGACAGTACTTCCATCCGTTTGTGGTAGATATTCTGAAAAGTCGAACTAGGCGTTTTGACAGTTCCTTTTTGATACGGGTCGCCAAGGTTTGGAATGAACTGCCTGCGTCTATTTTCCCTGACCAGTATAGTCCTAGTACATTTATTTGTGTGATGAACACTGATATTAGTCGTCAAGTGATGGATGTTTATTGTTTATTTAAGTTTATTTTCTAATAAAAAATATGTATTTATTCAATATGTATGTTTATATATTTCTTTAGTATATCAGTTATCTAGTATCCATAACACAAGTTCTTTAAGAAACTTAATTTGGGCTAGATAATGTTGTGTGGCTGTCAGAAATATTTATTTATTCATTTATTCTCGTGGATGGACGTGTACCACCTTAGTCTTCATGTCCACTTAACATCAGGTGTCATGGACGACAAACGTCCCATCTATATATTTAAAAAAAATGTTATTTATAAAGTGGGAAATCTTTAATAACCGAGTGAAAAAAGTTTTTATTAATCATAACAACTGAAATAAAACTCTATTTGTCAGATTGTGGCCTTGATTTAAGTTGGACTTACGAATGACAAGTAAATAAACGTTATACTAAACTATAAATCATAAACTGTTCAGGCCAAGTTGTACTAAGGCAAGCTAATCTGTAAAACAGGTTGAGAGCCATTTGTGGTCGAGTTTTCGTCGAAAATTTCAAGCAGCGAAATAGTTCAGCGGCCCTTGACTTTTAATTCAATTGAACATAATGAGATAAGTTTCAGGATTGTGCTTCCCAGTTTAAGGACTTCGTGTTGGAAATTGGTTGTTCTTGTTGATATTGTGTTACTTGTAAAGAATCTAGATCGGAATGTAAGGTTGACGATATTAATGATTAACGATCTATATGATTGAAGATTAATCTACACGCTATGCCCACACTCATGGGAGATTTCAATACTTGCCTATTGAAAAACACTCACTGCTCCGCCAAACTTATTTTCACAGTCCAATCCAGTAACTTACATTTAGCTCCATTAAAGGCTACACATTTCTTTCCAAATTGTGAACCATCTCTCTTAGACCTCATTATAGTCTTATCAAAGAACTGCATTGCCATATATGGCCAGTGTAGTGCTGATGCATTTTCACCGATTACCGTCGTATTTCTGCTCTCCCTTTTCTTTCCAAAGTCCTAGAACGCCTTATCCATCAGCAGATCCAAATTTTCCTGAACAATAACAATCTGATGAATCCTCACCAATCCGATTTTCGTCCCTGCCATAGTACGACTACTGCGCTTATCACAATCACAGATGATATCCGCCTTAATATGGAAAATCAACAGCTGACTTTGTTGAGCTTGCTAGGCTTTAGCAATGCTTTTAATTCGATAGATTTTGATACTCTTCTTGGGATCTTACGATCACTAAACATATCTCCAAAGGTAATTAAATGGTTTCGTAGCTATTTACATCGACGCCGGCAGCGTATATTTATCGAAGGAACAGCGTCAGATTGGTCTGATACTATTGCCGGAGTCCCTCAAGGTGGTGTGCTACCTCCTCCTTTATTTATTTTAAATATTCATTAATTCTATAAGTTATTCCTTATTTTCTTCTTTGCACCTATATGCAGATGATCTTCAAATTTATAATCGAGCATCGGTCAGTGACGTCCATAATGCGATAAATCAAATTGCCATTGACTAAAGGTAAACCCGTCTAAAACTAAAGTTATTTAAATAGGCAGTCCCAAGATGCTAGCTAAGGTTACCTTGTATCACTGCCAGCAATTAGGTTCGACTATGTCAGTATTTCCTATTCAACCTCGGTTAAAAACCTTGGTGTTTTCATGGATAAAACCTTATCTTGGTAAGACCAAACTGATCATATTAGACGGAAAATGTTTGCTGCAGCATGGTCACTAAGACGCCTTTGAAATTTTCTACCCATACCAACAAAAATTGCTTTCGCAATTTCTCCTCCCCATACTGAATTATGCTGATGTAAGCTATCTTGACTTGTCCGATGAACAGCTAGATAAACTTGAGCGTCTTCATAATAGTGCACATATTATGAAGACGCTCAAATATGACGCTGAAATATATTTCGGAATTTCGAGATAAGCTCAAGTGGCTCTGAATTCGCCTTCGCAGGAATACTCACATTCTCTCACTCTTATATAATACACTTGTTAATCCAAACACGCCAAATTATTTGAAGGGACGTTTCAAGACATGAGACACATGACGAGCTTTATGCTGTAATGATAATCACTTTCTTCCTTTACCTAAACACAGTTTAGGATATTACCACAAATCGTATACTACATATTACTACAAATTGTATTTTACTGTATTTTCGGCTAGCATGTGGAACTGTCTACCTGCATTTCTGCACTCAGCAAAAAGCATAAATTGTTTTAAAAGGAATTCGAAAGTGCATTATACGTCGCCACTGTCAAGTAAATAACCGATCCATTCACGTTTATTCGCTGATTAAAAGATCAAATATCATATGTTGTAAATGGTGATGTCTGTTACATATAAGTCTTTGTTATAATAAATAAATATTGTTATATAAGTATTTGTATTTTGCTGTATATTATTTTATTTAGTTAATTATGTTATTTTTATATTCATTTCATGCATGAATGAATATACGTAGGTATTTATATTGTTATGTTTAGGATAAGATACTGTAATATTCTAAGCTTTTCCCTGTTATAATTTTAATAAAATTTTCTTATTTTTTAAACGAGTTGCCTGGAAGACATCGCTTGGAGCGATAAGGCCAACCACATTGTCCATATTTTTTTTATAAAATTTTATTTTGTATTTGATTTATGTGGACAATAAAGAGTATTTACTATAGAGTATTTACTGTATGATAGCTCAGTTGATAGAGTACCCGCTCGGCAAGTGGATGACCCAGGTTGGAGTCCTATTTGGGTGATTTACCTACGAGTATGTAGTATTTTTTTCAGAGCATTAAAATAAATTTTGCAAACATTTTTTGTCCATCGTAAGGTGCGAAAATTTTTTTTAATACATGAACGTATTAACTTTTTTATTTCGAGTTTTACCCTTACTGTAAATGTTATATTTTCATCACCTTTGATATTTTGCATTTTTTTACCATATCACCTTGTTGTATTCAATAATATGGTATAAATGTTTGTAATTAAATGCACTGTAAATATTGCACTACTGACAAAAGTGTACTGCAGACATTTATTCGAGTGCTGCAAAAATTGTTGAACTTCAACTACTTAATTAAAACTTCTTATTCTTGTGGTAGCTGTAAAAATAAAACAAAATATGAAGAGTGTACTACAGATTCAAAAGTTTTCGTAAAAAAAGAAACAATAAATGTGAAGGTGAATAAAAAAGAATTTTAGTTTCGAAATTGCCGCAGTACTTGAAATTGTGTTATTTTGTCCTCTTTACGCACAAAAATTTTAAAACAAGACCAAAAAATACCTGCTAGAAAGGTTTCCATGGCTCAGAGGCAGTTTGGACCGGTTTGGGAAAGGAACTTTTTTAAACTGTGTATGGGGCTGGGGCAAGGAGAATAAAAGATTCATGAATGCAATCAGCCGTCGACTAAGGGAAAAATAATGCGATCCTAGGGCCGGGACATTTCTGTGGCAAAGAATTGCCATACCAATTCAACGTGGTAATGCAGCAAGCGTCATGGGCACCTTTGCACCGGGTACTACCAAGGGCCTTTTTGATTAGCCACCGATTTATTTTTTTTACATAATTGTAAGTTCATTTTAATATTTTTTGTAATATATATTTTTTTCAGAAATAATATATAAAACACGGATCTAAAATAAACAAATTTAAATTTACTTAATTAGACTTAGAGAAATTAGATAAAAAAATTAAACAAAGCTAAAAATATAAACGAAACAAAAAGCTAGTATCCAAATTTATAAGAACAAAACGCGGCCTCTTTCATACACAAAAGAGCACTTCGCCCACGGCCAGGTTGCACTAGAACCAAAACAGTGTAATGACGCTGTTTGCTAATAAGCTGCAGCTTCAAATACGGAAGCTAGTTATGTCTGCTTTAGTTGTCTTTTTGTCTTGGTGCTACACTTTTTCAGTACAGTACAGTTTTGTTAGCAATCACCTCTTGAAGAAAGACTAAACTAGTGTCAAAAACTAGTCAGACTTTTCTGACAAAGCATGTGTGCGCAAAAGCCGCATAATAAATAATAATCATGACTCACCCAAAATTTACAAATTGTATGTTATGATAATTGTATACATACATACACAACTTCACGCCTGTATCCCTTATGGGGTAGGCAGAACACCAGAGGCTGTAAAACCATCTGATGTCACATTTGACAAATTTGGAGGTATTATAATGATGGTGAGAGACTATTGCAGTGACAGAGAGTCAGCCTATCGCCCGCAAAAACGCCAATAAAACCTCTGTCCCTTAACTGGCTTTTACAGTATGCCCAGGAAGAGAAGCAGCTGGCACATTCTATGTTTTTCTTTCGCTCCCAGTCCAGCATGGAAGGTGTATGATAAGGTAATGATAATTATATATTCATTATTAAAACAACTTCGCAAGTATAATTTATAAGGTTTTGCATAATAATAATGCAAAAGATTGAATTCATGTCGCCAGGAAGCCCAGTTGCAGCGCAGTTGCAAGAGCACTCGTCCGGCAAGCGAGAGGTCCCAGGTTCGAGTCCTGGTCAGCTATTTTTAAAGCAGATTTTTTCAGTTAAAGAAAATATTTAATCTTTGAAAAGCTTTAATTTAAGTTTTGAAAAGCTAGCTATGAAAGACGTAATAAATTACTTTAAGAAATAAACTTTGAAGATTGGATTGACGTTTCATTCAAAGAGTTTGTTCAGATGTTCTGCAAAGAAGCTGTATGCTGTATTTAAATTATTTCTTGCCTTAGAATATAAATTTAAGCGTAAAATACTCACTCACTGTTTTGGTTCTAAAATTTTGTTAATAATTACTTCTTCTGTGACACGCTCATTTGATACATATTTGGTTCGTATCATAATATTTTAATCATATTTGATCTACTCTTGAGTATTTATTTCACAACGACTCTATGGAGAATTGATATCATATCTAAACTTGAGTCATGATTAACGCCTTAAAAAGCTTTATTATTACGAGACTTCGTATATTTTTAAATAAGATCTTCAGAGGCTATAGGAATTTAAGTGTTATTTTAAAGGTATGATGGTTAAAATTGAAGTGCTATAAAAACTGAATGACCTTAGTGAGACTTGATACATGTTAGCATCAAACTAATAATAAACTATTTTGTCTGCATTGACATTAATGCATGAAACACAGGGCGTTTCATCCAAATGTGTATAAAAACTAGAAAATCTTTTTTAACCCAGCTTTTTAAATCAATTTTACTTCATAATTGTTCCTCAAAAGCTCCATTAATGCGAGCACATACCAGGGCAACATATCACAAAAGAGCTTGGTAACTAGCCAGTTTTCAACCACCGGCGATCGTCAATTGTCTAGCCTAGCTTGTCATGCAGAATTCGGCACAACGCCAACTATACTATTTAAATGAAATCCTTCGATTCAGCACGGCCACAGCCTAGAAGTGCTTTTTGTTTTTGAAATGGCTCTGATATTTAAAATAAAAGGCATTTTTACAATTGGCACGCTTTAGTTTTGAAATTTGTAGAGTGATTTTAAAGTCTGAGTAACAGGCGATTGAGATGATAATGGTTTAGTTCATAGTTATGAAGAATAACAATTTCAGTCTGCTTTTAAAACTACGAGTTTAGGTCACAGATTAGATACAAAACAAAATAACGCTTTTACAGTTTCATAAGTATGAATTGTTTATTGAAAAAAACTTCTAGCTATAGTACCTTCCAAGGTAGAAAGTATTTTTATTGAGATATTTTTTTAACTAAAACTTCTTACAATAGTTGTGCTTGTCCATAGAATGTTCACAAACTACAGACTTTGTGGCAATTGTACTTTAAAACAGCCATATGTTTTCTTTTTATTTAAAAACACAAATTGGTAACAGATATAAAAACATATACTTACGAGTATATCTTGCCAAACTTGTTGTTTGAGAGCGAGGTGCGCTCATTCTTTATACATTTATCTAACCACAATAACAACTTAATCCACATTAGATTTATATGTCAACAAAATCAAATACATTTTTTTAACTTTAACGCGAGTTGTTAAATTTTGTTTAATGTGACCAATGTAGTAACAGTCTCAGATGTTGTAAAAGCAGTTTTCATTTGACTAACGAAGGCTCAGCTGAGTTGGTTTTTAGTTTCTGGACTGTTTTGTCAAAAAAACTATATTTTCATGACTATCAGTGTCAAAAAACCAATCTTTTTTAGCTTTTGAATATCTGTAGCTGGATGGAATCACCTGTTGACTTTCAGAAAAATAAGATTTACGATATAACAAACATATTGTAAAGGTACGGGATTTTATTTTAAGTTATACACATTTTATAGTAAGTATCATGTGGGCTCATTGCGATCGCAATATTAAAGTATTAATTATCAGCGATGCGATACTGGTTTCCGATTTTTCCTTTGTTCGTTTAGTAACATCGTGGAACAATTTTTACCAAAACGCAATACGGAGCAGTGATTGTTTATAGTTACGTTTAAAATAAGATGAAAATAATTACTTTCATATATATTTTTAATTATATATGTACAGCAGTTTATTTTTAAAGTTATATCTTCCAGCATATTCAGATTTTATCCGTAAGGCTGGAAAGTTTGATAAAAATAAAAATTTTAAATGATCCCTAACAAGATTCCTAAATATCACTCGACATTTAACGAGACAAAGTTAACTAATAAATTAATTTTATAGGTATTTATAATTTATCATAAAAATTAAAATATGCGGGAATATGTGCATATACTTTTCTGTGTAAAAATTACGAAAAAAAATAACTTTCTTAAACAATCTAGAGGTTAAGAAAGTCAATGATTGAGCGCGTTGATTTGACCTTATGGAAAGTATCCGATTGGGGTAAGTCGAATATGGTTAAATTCAATGCGTCAAAAACTCAGGCGTGTCTATTCTCCGCAAAAAAGAGCACCTTCACATTAACGCCCACTTTCCAAAATGTGTCTGTCCCCATCACTGACCATATAGGGCTTTAAGGTGTAACTGTAACATCCAGTTTAAACTTCGGTCAACCCATTGTGTCCATGGCTCAAGTAGCTTCGAAAAAGTTGGGAATTATTCTGAAGGTAAGGCGGTACTTCGCCCTTGCACGGCTTCTTAGCACAGCTCAAGTACGATCATGCAAACATCTTTGGGATGGTTCAGCCAAATATCAACTAGAAGCGCTTGACTCCGCTGACCGAAGTGGCCGTAAACTAATTAACAACGACGACTTTACAACCAAAAAATTGCAGACCCTAGAGCATCATCGTGAGGTTGCTTGTTTAACCGTGTACTACAGGATACATTTTGGTGAGTGCGCGAGTGCTCTGTTTGAACAAATTGAACCCTCACCCTTTTATCATCGGACTACTAGACGCAGACAGACCTTTCATCCATATTTCGTAGATATTCCAAAAAGTCGAACTAAGCGCTTTGACAATTCCTTTTTGATACGGGTCGCCAAGGTTTGGAATGAACTGACTGCGTCTATCTTCCCTGACCAGTATAGGCCTTGTACTTTTAAGCGTCGAGTGAATAGGTTTCTCGTGGATGGACGAGTACCACCTTAGTCTTCATGTTCACTTAACATCAGGTGTCATGGAAGACAAACGTCACATCCATATTTTATAAAAAAAATCATACATTTTCTTCCATGCAGGACTGAGAGCGAAAGAAAAACATAGAATGTGCCAGCGCTTCTCTTCCCGGGCAGACCGTAAGAGTCAGTTAAAGGACAGAGGTTTTGTTGGCGTTTTTGCGGGCTATAGGCTGACCCCCTGTCCCTGCAATATATAGTGTCACGCCATCATTATAACACCTTCAAGTTTGTCAAATTGTGTTCTGCCTACCTCATGAGCGATACAGGCGTGAAGTTATGTGTATGTAACGTTGTGTTAACAATAAACTAGCTATAGAATTCTTGTACCTTTATTCTGTAAAACAGGTAATAAACTAACTGATTTATTTATCCTGTACACACGCTTAAGTAAAGTTGAATCGTCGATATTGTAGATATGATTTCGGTTGTACTGAGTAGGGTATGATGATGGTTGTGACACATTTGTTTGAATTATTCCACGAAGAATTCTCTGATAAAAAGCAATTCTGTAAAGCGAGTGGGCATCATTCAATTGTTCAATTATTGGAGCGTCAAATAAAAGTTACAGCTGCGTATGTTTTATCGTTGTTTTACTTTTGGTGTTGTGTAACGTATCGTAAACTGGATCAGCGGAGTATGAAGCGGACATGTCGAGTAAGTTATGGTCGAAATGAGGATTGTGTTAATCAAGTAAAATTACTGGTAGGTCGTTTTTGTGAATCAAATTTTAATTCACTATTATTTTGTGTCTCAAATATTGTTTCAAAATACATTATGATACAAATAAATGCCTTTTGTACCTCGATTTGACAAAAAATTTTAGTCGTGTACAGTCACGTGCATTAATATGTACACACTTCGCAACTTATTCGGTTGTGATAAGGTTCAAATTTCAATGAAAATGTATATATCTTATTAGACGTGACTGTACTTCCCAGTCCTTAAACTCTAACTTCATGTAAGATTTAGGGAAAACACGGGTAAAAAAAAATATAGTTGTTTTGATGTCTTCCATTTCATAGTTGGATAGGAATGACTATATAAGGACGAGGGAGCAATACCCGCATGGAACCAGAACGAAAACTAGGAGATATCTCAGTATACTCTCAGACCCGAAACAGTTAAGAGAAGTTCGTTTTCTGTTCGTTCCAACGCCATGGGCGAATACTCGACCGAATACACTAAAGAGTTTATTTCTTGTTTAAAAACGTTTATCTCTAAAAGTACCAGTCAAATATAGCAAGGCCTTAGTTTTGAGGAAGGCTTTAGGCAATCAATTCTTGCCGAGTCAAAAATAAGGCGAAAAAAACTGCGCAAAGTAGCTAGTATTCAATTCTTCACCTTCAATTACATTTTCGCATAATTAAATAAGAGTAAAATGAAAGTTTTAACATTAGTTTTATCTTGACGTTTCCAATATCCACCAAAAATAGCTTAAAACTTCTAAGATATTAATTCAACTAAAATACATCTCACATTTGATCATTATTGTCTAATATTTCAATAATAATTTCCCCTCAGGACCTCTGAGTACTAGAGAGTCATTTGTCTTCCATCCAGGTTCGAGTCGATCAATCAACGATTTTTCATCAACATTTCGCACAGGTTCCCCGTCTTGTTATAACGTCGGTATGTTTTAATTTCCCACAGGAGACGCCAACATTCCATGACAGGGTAATAGATACAACATTTTATGACGAGGTAATATATGAGCGGTCCGGATATGTGCGTATCTGTTAAGTTGACAGGCGCACGGCAGTTTTTCGGTGCCCAACTTAGATTAAGTGTTAAATAAAAGCAAAATGGCGTGGAATTGCGTTCACAATTTAAAGAGTAAGTGTTTAGATGAAAATAATAATGCACTTTATTCAAATCTAACATTAGGTGCACTCTCAAAAATGTTTAACTAAAATAGCTAACGATTGGATTAAGGATTTATAAACAGCTTAAATAGGATAGAGATACGCTGGTGCTAAATTATTGCAGATGCCAAGTCAATGTGAAAATAATGGCGATCGAAGTACTGAATATTCTGTTGTTTAAATCTATGTATAATCTGAAAACAACTCGGTATTTGGTGTAGGGTAGCATTACCTATGTATTAGTTTACATGTGTGACCGCCAAAGACTAATGAAAAACAAAGTCTGTGATACGTAAGGTCATTAGTGTTGGTACTGTAGAAGGTATTTAGTAGTCGTTTAGTCTGTTAGAAACTTTGGGGGTGTTTTGTAAATTCTGAAATCTACCAAATAAAACCTGCCTTGACTTGTGGTCTACGGCCTCAACTAGTGATGAATAATATTTTTTAAGTTTTTGCATTTAAAATGCTCAATTATTCTTAAATAACTGAAAAAATGTGCTTGATAAAAATCACCCGACCAGGACTCGAACCAGGGACATTTCGTTTGCCAGACGAGTGTTCTTCCACTGAGCTTGGTCGTATGCCTCGTAATTACGTAGCACATTTTTGTTTTTATGTTATATTGCTAATGTAGCTCCGTCTAATGGTATAGCTTTGCAGCTAAGACCACCCGAGACCAATTTCTTTTCAGAAATTGTGAATCCCAGTTAAAGTTAAGCATTGCAATGTTTAATAATATTTTTAACGTTTAAAATGCTCAATAATTCTTAAATAATTAAAAAAATGTGCTAAATAAAAATCACCCGACCAGGACTTGAACCTGGGACACCTCGTTTGCCGGACGAGTGGTCTCGGGGCATACCGCCTGGCCCTACTAGCTTAGTAAAAGAGCACTCGTCCGGCAAACGAGATGTGGGTGATTTTTATTAAGAAATTTTTTTCAGTTATTTAGTGATAAATATTTTACCTTATCATAAGTAAGCTAAAGTCTATATATCATCACTACATAGTATAAAACAAAGTCGCTTTCTCTGTCCCTATGTCCCTTTGTATGCTTAAATCTTTGAAACTACGCAACGAATTTTGATGCGGTTTTTTGTAATAGATAGAGTGATTCAAGAGGAAGGTTTATATGTATAATAACATCCATTAAATAGTGGAGAAGTACTGGTATTTTTGAGGTTTCTAATGTGATGTCGTAAATAATTACATTTTTTCCGCTTACATTGCAAACGCAGGCTGAACCCTACGAGTTTTATCAAAATAATGTACTAAGTATTGTACACATTGAAAAGGTCTACAGAAAAGTCCGTGATGGTATATGTCTATCTCTTATGGATAACCCACAATAACTTTTTTTTTTCATTTACTTTTTACGACAAATAATGGCTAATTTTCGAAGCGATTTTAACCAATACAGCATTAATCCTTAACCAATTAAATACCTTGAATACATTGTTCATTTAATATAGATCTATATGGCCCTTTACACCATATGATTTAAGTGAATATTTTCGAAGATATTACAGATTTAAGAATTGCGGGACGTAGCGTTTGCGGCGGTACCGGCCGGCCGCCCGGTTCTGTCACCAACTAACGAAAAAGTAGATAAAGTAAATAACTTGATTCTTTCAAAGATTGATGCGCCGACGAAAATATACTACTCGGTCGATACTGTTCTCGATTTGGAAGAAGCTGTTCATTTTCCTACAGAATTTCTAAATTCTTTGAACAAAATGGTGTTGAAAGTAGGTTGTCCTGTTATTTTATTAAGAAACCTGAATCCACCTAAACTTTGCAATGGCACGCGTTTGCTGGTAAAATCATTGAAAACTTTCATAATAGAGTGCACAATACTCACAGGATGTGGTACCGGAGAAGATGTATTGATTCCCTGAATCCCTCTGATACCATCGGATTTACCCTTCCAATTTAAACGTTTACAGTTTCCGGTAAAGACATCTTTTGCAATGACCATTAATAAATCGCAGGGCCAAACCTTCAACGTTGCAGGCTTAGATTTGAGCGTTGACTGTTTTTCACATGGACAACTGTCGTCGCTCTTTCAAGAGTGACCTCCAGAGAAAACATGTTTGTATTGTCTAATGACAAGAAAGCTGTGAACGTTGTTTATAAAGAAATTCTGTAATATTTTGTAAAAATAGAATAAATAGTTAAAAATGTAAAAAGTAAATAAGTAAAAATGTAGTGTATGAATTTAGATATTCCAAAGATAGCAGGAAATCTTCATGGTAATAGGGAAAGGTGGATTTTTTTACTCCAAATATAACGCGTGCGGGCCACGGGCAGTAATTAATAAATCAAAACTACTGAATCGATTTTAATCACATAGGCTATATATTTTATACCCGTGCAAAGCCGGAGCGGGCCGCTATGTTTTTATATACAACGTTCACAGTTCTGTTTACACAGTACTACAGTTTCTGTAGTGTATTTAGTATCAGCATTGCACCCGTGCGAAGCCGGGGCGGGTCGCTAGTAACCTATAAAACCAAAAAAAACATACATCGTCCAAATTCATCATCACCAGAGTGATGACATTTGGCGGCAGATTTTATATAAAGGGTGATCACTAACCACTCTGAACTCTGAAGGGATCCTGCCATCAAGTGGACTCGTATTAGTCTCGTTATAAGGCACGCTTATACAGGGGCCTCATAGGGATTATTATTCTAGCCTAACCTCAGATGGCTAAAGACACATTGGATATCCCGTTATATTATGTGGAGCTAAGCTTGCCGTTGAATTTAAGCATGACGGTGGTAAGTTATAATTTTTGAATCACATAAATCACATTATTAAAAACTTAGGTATTAATTTTTTAAAAACTTCGCAAAAAGGCTTTCATCATACAAGAATCATACAGATAAATACTTTGTATTCACAAAAAAATAAACCATAAACCAAAACGTTATTTTTTAATATATGTTTTTTAATTGCGCCATATAGAGACAGAAGATTTTGACCAAAATACGAGGTGTTCTCTAAAGTTTCTCCTACCAAACGAAACTATAAATGAAATACTCATCCACATAAATTTATAACTGAGGAAATAATCGCCTTACAAACATAAAGGAGAAGCTTCTTTGTTTGAAGTAGATTTAAACAAAAATGAAACGTCAATGAAAACATCGGAAGAATTGACTGTACAAAATCTTGTTTGATTGTTTTGTTTTCACTCTGTTGATTTTGGGTTAATCTGGATGATATACAGCCTTTAAATTAATCTTCAATTAAACTGAAAGAGCACGTGAAAAATTTGACTCCTAGCTCATTGATATAGAACTTAACCATCTAGGCAACGTTATTCGGGATAACGAGCTTAAAGCCCGACGTCGCCACAGCAAGTCAAGAGCTGATCAGCTTATACAAAGGATATCTACTAACAAGAATTGATGCCTTTTTCAGGACGCTTCGTTTAAAATAATCTGCATTCAAAGATAAACTTATATTTTTAAATTGTTAAATAACTTAACTTATATTTAAAACATAGTGTAAGAACAGGTTCCAAAATATTGTCTTAAATTTTACCATTAAAAACTCAATAAAATCAGGTAGAAATAATATTTTTTATTAAAAACTAGCTTTATCCCGCAACTTCATATGCGCTTAACTACCCTTCTCGTGGAAATTTCAGAAACTATACAACCAGACACCCACTGAAAGAACCTTTATACCAAGTATCACACCCATGCACTCATGGAATAAGTTTTTTTTCATACAAACCAAAAATCATATATTTCCCGTGCCTGTGGGAATTTTGGGGATTTTTTTCGTAGCACAACCAGTCACTCTTTGAAAAACCTTCATGCCAAGTATCACATCCGTACACTCAAGGAATAAAATTTTTCATACATACTAAAAAGTCTTATATTTCCCGTTCCCGTGGGAATTTCAGGAATTCCTTCCTTAGTGCACCCCTACATCCCCTAAAGAATGTGTGTTCCAAACTTCAGCTCTCTACGCCCAGTAGTTACGGCTGTACGTTGTCTGTCAGTTACTCAGTCACTCAGTCAGTAACGGAACAGTTTTATATATATTGATTGATTGATTGATGATAAATAATTCCGTCACACATTCACACTACACATATAGCTCAATTAAGTGACTCGTGTTATGAATACCATACCTAAATAATGATATTTGAACTGTTTGACATAAACATCCATGATTTGACATCTAATGTCTATGTCATCCCACAAATATGCGCTTCCACCGGGATTTGAACCCAGGTCCATTGAATTTAATGCTTTAACTCTTAACGAGCCAGTCGACAAACTCACTAATTGAAAAATAATCTTATAACAATTCAATATTATATTAAAATAAAAAATAATACCATCTAATTAACAAAGTTGAAATAGTGTGAAACCTCTAGTATGCCAGCCCGAACATTCGCCCAGTTTTATAACTGAACTATTTCATTTAGCAAAATGCAGTTACCGAAATCCCCACAAACCCTGCCACTGCAATGTTATAAAAGAGTAAAATAAACTCCTGAATAGCGGCCACAAAAGCGACACAAACCATATTCTAATATGAACGGGAAATCGCCGGACTTTCAGACGATTTAACCTTTCACAAGTATTCATAGTTGCGAACACAACAGCCTAGTCTTTTGAAAGAAAAGTAACAAAAACCTAACATTGCATATTCTCATCTCTTTTATATTCAGCGAGAGAGAATAGGATGGTGATATATAATGTGTGGAAGAAATATAATACCGTCTTTGTTGTCGGTGGTTATCTAGCTCGCGTTTGTGGAGAGATATGAGTGAATTTTGTTCTTGAACGTTAGGACTGCTGTTCATTGGAAAATGAATTTACTTTTCCATTTCCCTATAATAGAAGTTGTAAGAATTAAAAACACGATAAACATTAAAGTAACAAAATAATGGCTACACAAAACATTAATGAGCCTTTATTACTTTTAATAGCCAATTGTTTTCAACAACCTACTTGAATGAAATTACCTTTGAAAGGAGACACTTTTAAGCAATAGGTATTTGTAACACAAAGTTCTATTCAAAATCAAAAGTTTCTATAGTTGCAAGCTACGAGTGGAACAAATGTTGAACTTTGGGTGTCATTATAGTATGGGTCATTAAGTATGTCATGGAAATAAACTTATCATGAAAAGACGGGGAACATCTTCATTTTAGCCGCATACCACTCCAGGATAATAATGTCGTAAAACGACTTATTTAATTGCCTGTTTTGTGGTATGACCTTTTCAGGGTTTGCCTAGTCAGCAACAACTTTCAAAGCCTGCCGCCAAATACCGCCTTTCCGTTGGCTTCAATATACACACAGGATTGTTTTCTAGTCATCAGCCAAATTTAAACGTTATTTTCTTTGATATGATATAAACGTACCTACATATTTATTTTAAAATCGCTCAGTATAATAAAAAAAAATGGCACCACATACTTTTTTTACTAAATAGTCGTTGTTGATGAACGTAGCTACTACGACGCGGCATTTCATTAATAATAGTACGACGTAGTACTACAAGATATTTTGTTGTAGCGCGTAGTCGTCTTTTATAATTTAGAGTGATCATGCATTGCTTAATATGTTAGTGATATATTAATTTCCTTATTAAAAACCTTCAAAAGACGTATCGTTAAAAAAAATACCCGGTGATTAAAAACAAACCTTTATAATAACTATTATTTTAACCTTCAAATAATTTTATTATATAAAAAAAGAAATTTGTAGTGTAATAAGAGAAACTTCGTGAAATAAAGTGTCCGATTAGCCTTATCCGTCTTCACTTCGTAGATTGTCCTAGTTGTATGATTGCCAAGCGTGCAGGCTGACTTCAATACTTTTATTCTAAGCCCTGTTGATATTTGTCAACTGAAAAATAAATCTTTGCTTTAGTTAGTATTTTGCAGTAACTGTTTAATTTATACAAATGTAAGCACTTATTTTTGTGAAACTGACTTTACTTTGGCAATAATTTTATTGCCGAGCTTCGCAAGAAGATTTGTAATTTTTCCCTCGTAATATTAATGTTTTTTTTCTATTCGGCATACCATACCGTTGCTTTGGTACTGTACGGTACGGTACAAGGGCTTTGTAAATCATGCCGATCGGTGTCCATCCACCATTTTTATTGTATAAAAATTAAATTATAGGCATCCCTGGAAAACATTGCATCCAATCTATAAAATATTGGAAATAAAATTGGAGTGTCTGTTTGTAATATTGAAATAATCGTTTTTACTGCATGCATATAAATGTAGTAAAATACGGTACATACACCAAAATATATATCATTTTTCAACTTTTGTCTGTCTGTCTGTTTGTACCGGCTAACCTTTGAAATGGCTGGACCGGTTTTGACACGACTTTTTTTGGCAGGTCGATGATGTAATAAGGAGTCACTTAGGCTACGTTTATTTAAGAAAAAATAATTTATTTGAGAAAAATAAAGTAATGTTGCAATGTCCAAGTACTGTCCAATACCGCGCGCAGCTCAGACGCATGCCGGGTACAAGTCGCGGGTACAGATAATGTAAATAAAAATATTACCTAATTTGGAATAAGTAAAAAAACAAAGAAATTAAGTAGGTATCATAATAAAAAAAAAAAAAGAATCGACTGTTAGGCGGAACGAATATCTCCGGATCAGCTAGTTAGAAATAAAAATGTAAAAAGAATTGACTCCTGTTAGTCCTATTAAGATCTTTTCCCTACAGTGAATAAGAACATTATTAAAAGACTGCACAAGGAATGAACTAACAAGCTTGTAACAAGCTTGGGCGCGCGCTCAAGCGAAAAATCTTACCTTCTGAGCTAACTTTACTACTGCAAAATATATTTCATTTTAATATTTAAAATAGTATTAAAATATTTTATACTATGATATTAATATCTTGATAATAGGAGCAAATAAAATAATTCTAATTATATTTTTAAGTTTTTGCACTTCAAATGCTCAATTATTCTTAAATAAATGAAAAAATGTGATAAAATAAAAAATCACCCGACCAGGTCTCAAACCTGAGACCTCTCGTTTGCCGGACGAGTGCTCTTCCACTGAGCTACCGGGGCCTGGCGGTCCGCCTCGAAATTACTTACCACATTTTTGTTTTTAACCCCCGACGCAAAACGAGAGGGGTGTTATAAGTTTAACGTGTCTGTGTATCTGTGTATCTGTCTGTGGTATCGTAGCGCCCAAACGGATGAACCGATTTTCGTTTAGTTTTTTTTGTGTTATAGATAATTTTATCCCGAGTGTTCTTAGCCATGTTTCATGAAAATCTGTTCAGCCGTTTGAAGATCATCAGCTCTTTTCTAGTTGATGAGGGGATCTGACTACCTTCCATATGTCCTTTCGATGCGAAATTTGGTACCGTATTACTTCAATTATATTGAAAGTATATGGTAAGGTAACCATGACCTGATCAGCCGTTTGAAGGTCATCAGCTCTCTAACAGTTGATGAGGGGATCTGACTAAATTCCATATGTCGTATCGATTCTAAATTTGGTGCCGTATTACAACAATGATATTGATAGTATATGGTAAGGTAACCATGACCTGATCAGCCAATTGAAGATCATCAGCTCTCTAATAGTTGATGAGGGGATCTGAATAGCTTCCATATGTCGTATTGATTCGAAATTTGGTGCCGTATTACTACAATTGTATTGAAAGTATATGGTAAGGAAACCATGACCTGATCAGCCGTTTGAAGGTCATCAGCTCTCTAATAGTTGATGAGGGGATCTGACTAACTTCCATATGTCGTATCGATTCGAAATTTGGTGCCGTATTACAACAATGATATTAAAAGTATATGGTAAGGTAACCATGACCTGATCAGCCAATTGAAGATCATCAGCTCTCTAATAGTTGATGAGGGGATCTGAATAGCTTCCATATGTCGTATTGATTCGAAATTTGGTGCCGTATTACTACAATTACATTGAAAGTATATGGTAAGGGAACCATGACCTGATCAGCCATTTAAAGATCATCAGCTCTTAAATAGTTGATGAGAGGATCTGACTACCTTCCATATATCCTATCGATTCGAAATTTGGTACCGTATCACTTCAATGAAATTGAAAGTGTATGGTAAGGTTACAATGACCTGATCAGCCGTTTGAAGATCATTAGCTCTCTTATTGTTGATGAGGGGATCTGACTACCATCTTCCTAATATTAAAACCTACTTTAAAAAGTACAAAATAAAAGTAAAATTAAAAATTTTAAAAACCCCCCGACACATAAAAAGACCTTAAAAACTAACAAATAATATTTTAAACCTATTCTAATTATTATCGTCCCATATATAATTGACTGTAAGACTTGTACTTTAAAGTATTTTTATTTTCCGCGCGTCGTCGCCGCGTCGGGGGACCGCTAAGTGAGAAAAACAGTTGTCAGTTGCAGATTGCATCAAAATAATTCACTCCGAAAAATTCGTAAAATCGACACAACCGTCAACGTCGTCTGCTCTCACGTGTCTGCCCGTTCGGGTCGCCGCACTTGGTGACGTCCACCCCCGCGCCGCAAGCCGCACAGCGAGCTCGCCGCGCGCGGCATTACGTAGAGCGTAGACTATGCATGAAACTTAAGATCGCTCATACCTAAATGTAATAATAAATTAGCTGTTGTTGGCTTAATACTTTATATACTTGAGCGGTCCCCGACGCGGCGACGAAGCTCGGAAAATAAAAATATTTTAAGTACAAGTCTTACAGCCAATTATATATGGGACGATAATAATTAGAATAGGTTTAAAATATTATTTGTTAGTTTTTAAGGTCTTTTTTTGTGTCGGGGGGTTTTTAAAATTTTTAATTTTACTTTTATTACGTTATATTGCTAACGTAGCTCCATGTTTGCAGCTAAGACCACCCGAGACCAATTTATTTTAAGAAATTGTGAATCCCAGTTAAAGTGAAGCATTGCAATGTTTTAATAATGTCTTATGTTTTTGCATTTAAAATGCTCAATTATTCTTAAATAAATGAAGAAATGTGATAAAATATTTTTTTTACTTTTTAATTTTTTTTATCACATTTTTTTCTTTTACTTAAGAATAAAACATTTTTTTAAGAAACTTATCGAAGAATATAACAAAACCTATTATTAAGTACTAGTTATTTCTTTTATTAAAATATCATTAAAAAAGCTCGGGGAAAATGTATTTCTTTCTTAAAAATTAATAAATTACAAAGAAAACATATGAGCTACTAAAAATTATACGATAATTATTATTTATTTTGACACTCTTTAAAATACACAAAAATAACTTTTACAAACATAATACTGGGTCATATATCCACATCACTTTTTGCTTTTTTTCCCAAGCTGATTGACGGGTGTCAAAATAGTTCCCCAAAAAGGTGTTCTAAGAATCCCTTACACAAACTGTGTGAAATAGAAATTTCCGGGGATCGAATGCTGAACTAGCCTCCGAAGGAGGAAGTCGTCGTGATCAATTAATGTGTGGCGGTCACCCATGTATGACGACCGGGCGGCTCGTGTTTGCCTTGCTTTTGAGTGATATACACATGAGTTACAAAGGACCCTTGTCTGCGTATAACTGTCGCAATTCTATTTCGAAAATAAATGACAGTATTGCTGCTCAGAACGGTACAATAACTTAAAGTCGGTTGTATTTTCATTTAATTGGAAAGAGTTCCTAGATTCGAATCCCAGTTGGGCCAGTTTAGAGAACGATTTTATTTAATGTGGCTTAATCCTTAATACTCCCAGACCTGGGCTACATTAAATCTACCCCTATACTCTAGCAAATAATTCAATACAGTCAACTGCAGTCAACTGAAAAACTTCGTAGTGTAAGTACTGAATGAGAATGATTTAAAACAAACGAGTATTTGTCATTCGTTTTGCATAAATACCTAGTTAAATTTGAGGTGTGTACTATATACACTAATGGGTCAACAGATAGGCGGAGATCGGAATCCAAGAAGAAAGCCAAAGTTGTCGAAAACTGGAAGAGAAACGAAATGATTTGTGATAGATTTTTGCTTATGGTGGGAATCCCATCTTCAGTCATCAATATTTTATTGATTGATTCGGCCATTTAATTCATTCATTCATATCAATCATAAATCTATAGTTTGTTTAAATATTTGTTAATTATGTTAAAATTCATTGATGACTTTAGTTTAGTAGTGACTAATTAATACTAGCCTTAAATATCATAGAAAATGTTAAGCAAAAAAGTCCCCGATGTGAATTTTAAGCGCTATCTGACATAACCTCAAATTTTGATAATAATATGAATATCATTGAAAATATGTAAATGGAAAATATTCATTTCCTAAGGTGAGAAATAAATTGGGGGACGTCCCCGTAGCGCCCAGCACCTTGCCCTTTAGGCATAAGTCCGAATTTATAGATGCGTGTTTGGAAAGCCAACCCCTCAAGTAATCTTATTACATACCTACGCATTATTTTGTTTAACTTAGTATAAATTTCTAAATTAATGTTATTCTTAGATATAAGTTTTTATTAGAAATAAATATCTTATCTTATCTTATCTTATAAAATAATATTTCGGATTTCGTTGATCAAACGGATTTTATCAACAAAGCAGGTGAAAATATCTATTCTCAAAGGTTATTAGGTAGCTGCGTACTACAGTTAATATGCTATAATTGATAATTTGCTCAATAGCGTCTAGTGCTATGTATAGAATCCATCTCAGATTCATTACTTATAGCCTTCGGTTTGGTCTCCAAGGAGCCGAACCCCTTAAGTTATGTTATATTAATCCGAATTGAATGGAGGGATCGTGTTCAAAGCGGCTTGGGACACATTTGGTTCCGGTGAGGTTCTTGGTATATAGGTCACTTGTTACATAAGTCTTATTAAAAGCTTTTGCTAAATGTAAAAATGTTATAGGTAGGGTGTCTTAATTGATAATGGTTTTCAGTATCGAGGCAACAAAGGGAAACGAAATTGAATTGTATAATTTTATTGTATTCATTATTAATTCAAATTCAATTTACAGAATACATATTCTAACATATTTTGTTGGAAAATTTCGTCACCGAGCGCATAGAAGGTTCAGCAGGCCTATTATGGATCTCAAAACCATGCGATGATATGAAATAGTTTTGACGTTAAGGCCGCTCAACATTCTCGCGAGAATCTCGCGACAAAGCAATTCTAGTATTCTACTCAATTTCTCTCATTTTTCTCTACTTTTTGTGGATTTTGGGGTTTGTGGGGAGTTTTGAGTTTTGTGTAGGAGTCACGATCGCATGTTTCTCAGTAACGAGCGAGCCGCCGATTTGAACGGTTATATCGCAGAGTATATCTCAGCGATGCGCGTCTGCGAATTATCATATCAGTCGAATAAACTACTAATACTAACTTGAATATTCGACTTGAACGATAGTAATATACAAATGTCCTGAATCGAATGATACTTCTAATATTCGTAATTACTAACGATGATTTACCTCAATATGGCCGAATGACCTTGTAAGAAAGCATTCGAATGGTTAGTTCAATGACTGAATGCATTGACAGGCAGCTTGTGTCCGCTGTTTTGCTTTAGAGAGAGAGAGAGAGATAGTTTTGAAGTAACTCGTAATAGATTTTAAGAGTTTTTGTTTTTTTTTTTATATTGTTAGTATTGAAAATGGTCCAGGAAGATAAAAATTAATATCTAATATGTTTTATTTACTTACAAATAAAGATAAATTGTGATAAAAACATATTGATCTCAAGGCTTTATATTCTATGTATGAAGATAATTATATTTACGACTCGCGAGATTCTCGCGAGAATGTGGAGCGGCCTTAAAATTTATCATACGATCATTATTTGGTATACCATGTAAATTGAATACAATAACCCCCATATATAATAATTAAGTATTTATTTATGAAAGCAAACGAAATGGAAGAACACAAGTGAAATCAAGAAACCAACATTATCATAGAGGTGGGTGCGATCTCACCTTATTCAATTGACGTTTTTACGTCATAGATGATGATTGAAACTGTCATTTCAAAAGGTAATGCAACGCCTCTTACATGCAAATGTAAAGGGAATTCGTTTATTCTGTATGTCATAATTGTTGATCATTGTATCATAGAAATCTTGTTTATCTAGTCATGTCATGAAAGAACCGTAATAGGCCTGCAGGATACATCAACCCGACCTGACAAGCGGTGTCGTGCGGTTTCACAACCATGAAGATTCTGAGTAGTTCCGAGTAGTTCTTAATAAAATAGTTTATATGTGTGCCTCCCTCAAGGTTCTCCGCACGAATCGGTCCTGGACTGCCCTCTTCCAACGTTTACTAAATTTTTAAGTTTTTAAAACTAATAACAAGCACACTGCTGCACAAAGTCCAACACAAAATAAAATTAATAAATAAAAGCCCCAGACAATCACACCAACTACTTGGCCCCAAAGTAAAAAAACTTGTGTTCTTGGATACCATGTGACGAATGTAGGGGAACCTAGAATATAAATAGATAAACACCCAGACACGGAACATTTTTTTTCTTGTTCCGTGCGGGAATCGAACCTGCAACCACTGGCGTCTGAGGCAGACAGGTTTACCCAAAGTGGTCGTAGCATGCTAAAAAGAAAAAGTTTTGTAGAGCATTTTTTAACATGGTAATAAATAAGTTTATTTCGCATAACATACACTTTTTGATGCTGTTTAATTAAAAAACGCGTTCACCTTTCTATCTTTAAAATATATTTTTTGCCGTTTGTGTGGTTATTCTAGTTGTTGAATAAATGGTGAAAGGATTTTGGTGTTTCTTTTAAAAGGTTTCTAATCCCCATTGATTAAGCTGTTCTGGTGTGGCAGAAACTTTTTATAGAAATAGATTTTATAAAGGGCTTTGTTCATTTAAAATGAATAACACGAAACGAGAAAATATTTGATGAAAATCCCAAATCTTCACAGCATTTTCTTAAACTAAAGCCCAGTAACGATAATTCCGTAGCAATAATATAAAGAACTGTTTCAAAAGATTTTATTTAAAATTTAATAATAAATTTTTTTGCTTGAGTAATTGGAAATTCCATCTGTAACATCAAGTCAGTAAATAAAACTTGCGAAGGGGTCTGCAAAGACACCGAAACGTCGAGTCAAAATTTAAAATGTAAATATACGCGATAAATCCGGTTAAAAAGTGTTTTATTTAATAGTATGAATCGCGAAAACTTAAGACAATATTATCAAGTCAGTAGGTTAGTTTTTTTAACCGATTATTAACAAACACATAAAATTCAATTAAATTACGGAGAATTAGTAATTTAGCAATTACTTGCGATGTAATGCCACTGAAAATTGAATTATAGATCGACAGGCATACAATTATACACCCAAACCTATTTGTTACCCAGAATTATGCAGGTAAATGTTGTATTTGTGACTTTCTCTACTAAAAACACAAAAAAGCGATTCTGAATAAGTCCTGGCTGAATTTAATACAGTTTAGTTATATTTTACAGAAGTCTATATAAAGATATTGAAAACATCGGGTTTAAGCGACAAAATCCATATCAATTTGTAAAACCTAATGAATTGTGAAACCTTCAAAACCAACATTCAAAACCAATTTTACGTAGAATTTTCATAATCAGAAATTGAAATTAACGAGCAATCACAAGATACATAACGTTTATTGGCATTATAACTGCTGCCCTGCACTGCTTGCTGCAATACAAACAATTAGCGATAAAGCGCGAAGCTTGAGTTGGGTCATCCATATGAGGGAGGGGCATAAGGCTTGTGGTACAATTTTATAGATATTCAAAATTAAAATATGTTTTATTAAATTTAACAGTCAGAAAATATATTGAGTTTTGGCAGATTCATAAGATTCAGCCCAGTATACTAAAAAGTACAAGATCGATCGAATGATGAGAATTAGTCAGCTTATATACATTTAAATATACTTATATTATATTATACTATACTATATTAAGATTTTGGATTGGTTTTATTCTACATTGCTTTTTGTGCTGCTTACTTAGAGGACTTTACAATTTTATTCATTTGTGCTTTGTTTATTATCTCTTTGAATTGTTTGATTATTAAGTTAATTTAATGTTGTTATTTTAATCATGATTAGTACTGCAATCTCTAAAAAAAAACTATCTACCCACAACACAGGGAATCCAAGTGTGGGGGCTAGTGTGCTGAAATAATAAAAAAATATAACTTCTCAAAACTCTACTCAAAACTTAATTGAAGAAATTGAATAAATTATTATTATTATTTATATTTAAAGCTACACGCCTTTCAGCGGAAAGACCCGACAATATGACCAGTCGGTCGGGGATCAGGGCAAGAGGTACAGAAACCGGCGAACTATTCGGGCAGTATCCAGCAAACCCACTTTTTGCATGCGTGCTGGAAGCGAACCACCGCCGAATCCCAGCCTTTCAAAGTTTCTGCCCAAAGTGGCTAGGGTCAAAACAAAATGGCGGACATAACTTCCCACTTTCGGTCACCTCGCTTTTCGGTCTCGGCCTTCACGAGGTTCTCGTCATGCTTGTTCTCGCCAAAAACACCTTGGACGACGATCGGTCCATACACAAGATATCAGGTTTATTCGCTAGAATAGTCCTGTCTGTGATAATGGGCCGATCCCAGTAGAGATTGGCGCTGCCGTTTTCGAGAACTGGCTCCGGCGTGTACTGTTAATAAGGCAGTTTCTGATTAATGAGACCGCATTTCAGAGGAAGCTCTTTGTGAAGAACCTTGGCTGCTTGGTTGTGTCTATGCAGATACTCAGTGTTAGCAAGAACCGAACAACCCGAAACTACATGTGTAAGTTTTATTATTATTAATAATGTCTTATTTTTAATAATAATAAGACATTATTGATAATAATAATGACTTATTATTATTATTAAATGCAAGGATATATTTTTACAGCCTCAAATACTATTAAACTTAAATAATAACAGCAATTAACTTTAGGACCCTCTGTGGTATTCCGACACATTCTTAGCCATAAAAATATTTATAGTTAAACGAATATGATTAACACATATTTTGTAGTATTATATACCATTACAAAATCTTAGAAAGATTACGGGCGCTAAAGTTGAGCAGCCTCTGTAAACCAACTAGCTGGCAATGAAAAAATTAAATATGCGAAGTAAAGCTACTCAAATAGTAAAAAGCAGGAATACCAGTGTTATTGCAGGAACTTCTCTGGCTTTTGTTTACTTTTCCATTTGTATATAGCTTTTGATATTGTTTTATTCGATACAAACTGTATATAATAGCGTTAGCCTCGGCTTCAATATTTTTGATTTGAAATTATAAGGCACATTTTGTTTAATCTTAAACATCCAAGCTTATATTCATATTTGTATAATAATTTTAATTGTATCTATAGAAAAAAGATACAGATTGTCAAAAAGTTAAAACTCAAATTAAAATAACAATTTCATTTCGGTAAATAACACACTTTTTTTTATATTGTAAGGATAGGACGTTTGTCTTCCATGCCACATGATGGAAAGTGCGCATGAAGACTATGGTGTTACACGTCCATCCACGAGAAACCTATTCACTCGACACTTAAAAGTTCCAGGACTGTAGTGGTCAGAAAAAACAGACGCAGGCAGATTGTTTCACACCTTGGCAATCCGTACCAAAAAGGAACTTTCGAAGCGTTTTATTAGACTTCTTGTTAAATCCACTATATAGGGATGGAAGTATTATTATTATTTCAATTCGGTAAAAAGTATGTTATGTCGCTCCCAGTCCCATGCTGGACTGGGAGCGAAAGAAAAACATAGAATGTGCCAGCTGCTTCTTTTCCCGGGCATACTGTGAAAGTCAGTTAAGAGACAGAGGTTTTTGTGGGCGATAGGCTGACCCCCTGTCACTACAATAGTCTCTCTCCATCTTTATCATACCTCTAAATTTGTCAAACTTGGCATCAGATGGTCTTGTAACCTCTGGTGTTCTGTCTACCCCATAAGGGATACAGGCGTGACGTTATGTATATATTTATTTATTTATTTACATACATACATACATACATAACTTCACGCCTGTATCCCGTATGGGGTAGGCAGAACACCAGAGGTAATAAAACCATCTGATGTCACGTTTGACAAATTTGGAGGCATTATAATAGTGGAGAGAGACTATTGCAGTGACAGGGGGTCAGCCTATCGCCCACAAAAAAGCCTCCCATAACACCTCGGTCCCTTAACTGACTTTTACAGTATGCCCGGGAAGAGAAGCAGCTGGCACATTCTATGTTTTTCTTTCGCTTCCAGTCCAGCATAGAAGCTGGACTTATTTATTTACACTTTATTGTTAACCTTATATTATAAAAATTACAATACATTCAAAGTGACTGAGATTATACAATTGGCGGTCTTATCGCTGAGCAGCGTTTTATACCAGACAACCATATATGTATGTATGTATGTATGTACATACTTTTTAACTGGATTCTATCCCGTATCGCTTGAAGAAACTACGAGTTTTTAATTCATTCCACGATCGTAATCCAATTGTGTCGGTTAAACACGTACCCAATTATTTGTATTTTTAAAGTTGAACATACTTCAATTGTTTTTAATTTTCACGATTCAGTTTAATGAATTAAATGCTTTTTAAGCCAAATTTTATCGCGCACAATATTTTACTTTTTTACTCGACGTTTCGGTGTCTTTAAAGCCCCCATGGTAACAAGCGGATGTAGATAGTTAAAACTCTTTCAGCTATTGTTTATTATGCGGCTTATACTCAAAATTACAAAAAAATTCCACGCGAAAGAAAACATAGAATGTGCCAGCTGCTTCTCTTCCCAGGCATACTGTAAAAGTCAGTCAGTTGTGGTTTCGTAGGTTAAGGGACGAAGGATTTATGATATAGGCTGACCTTCACTGCAATAGTCTCTCTCTGACATAATAATACCTCCAAATTTGTCAAACGTGACATGAGATAGTTTTATAGTCTCAGCTGTTCTGCCTACCCCATTAGGGATACAGGCGTGAAGTAATCATCATCATCATCACAACTCCGTGTAATGAGTCCACTGCAGGGCTATGAGTCTCTCCCTTGGGTGACGAGGAGGTTTAGGCCGTAATCCACCAATCTAGCCCAGTGCTGGTTGGTGGATGTCTGATATTTCAGGGTACCGAAATGGTTTCTGACAAACCCTAACGACTACTGTATACGAGTATACAGCACCCGGGACTGACTGCTTAGCGTGCCCTCCGAAGCACGGAAGTCTTCGTGAGAAATGAATGGTCGGCGGTCACCCATCCTAATACCAGCCGCACCAAGCGCGCTTAACCTGCGATATCGTTTGATATGCATTGTAACCACAGCGCCATGACGACTTCAGTAACCACGTGAAGTTATGTTTGTATGTATCTATTGTACTCAAACGTTATTGTTGAAGGTGTAGGTGGTTGTGGTTGCGTAGGCGAAGGTGGTTTCGAACTCTTATGGAGTCTTTCATAAGAGGTGAGTGCATTCGAAGCTACGCCTCACCTCGCTCCGCATTCATTAATCATTAATGAATATAACTGTAGGGTCCGCTTAAGCTCTACACTTGCCCTACATTCAAACACTAAATAAATATGCTACAAACTCTCTCGTACTGACTCAGATAATGGCTCCAGAACCCACATTAGAGTTTTGGTGTTTAGCCTATACTAGTATTTACCCAGAAGTCCATTTAACTAAGTAACTCTCTTCATTTATCTTAACCAGCTAGTAATTATTCTAATGCTTCGGTTTCGAACACTATATCAGACTGAAGATGGTTATCATGAATATTTGTTTTACTATTTGCTTTAATACCTTTGGTAAATATATGTGTTTTGTGCTGCTCAGACAGTTCAGTGTTGTATAAGGTTAGGTGTTAAGTAAAGTTTGAAAGCTTAGCGTATTTAGATACTGCGAGTATTTCAAGGTACTAAGTACTGAAATATTCAAAAATGTAAATTTTATGAAAAATATAACAGGTTATATTCATATAACAAATATAACAATAAAACATATTTCAGGTTAACAACATACATAAATTTTTCCTTCTTCTTCTTCTTCAGGAAGAAAATTGTAAATACTTTTTAATTTAAGTGCCAGCCACACTGTTGAAAATACGTTCCAACCAAGGTAAAGGAAGGTTAAGTTGTTGACAACCAATTCCGAATCATCCACACTGTTTCAAACGATGGTTTCCAACAAGAAGACAAACAAGAACACAAGCCAAGGTCACGCTAGGCCACGCCCCAAATCGTCAGTGCGCTTCGATCTCTCGCGCTGGCAACATCTGCGCGATGTCAGCTTTGTATGCAATTGAGGATAAAGGTTGAAACGCAGGCTAAAAAGCTACAAAACTCGAGTAATTTATAGTTACACTGTCCTAAACACAGACATACATCTACATGGATAACGCAAATGCATGTTCTTTGCGTGTCCGAACCCCGACCAAGCGTCAAGGTTGGTCGCCTCTTGATTTAATCCGCTTGTATGTATGTCTGTTATAAAATCGAGTCAACAATATCAATATCGTTCTTAATAATCGATTTCATCGGCGGCATCGGTGTCTCTGAATCTTTTTGTATTTCTCAGTAATAAATATCAGCTGTGACGTCACAATAGGTCCTAAAAAGTCGGCACGCTTGGTTCCAATACAAATCGTGGCACTTGCGTTGTCTATGTAGTGTATGTCTGTGTTTCTAAACACCGCCGTTTACGACCCGCCAAGGTCATGTAATTTGGTTGTCAACAGCCGTCTTCACTGTTGTAAACACGTTGTAAACTAGCAAGGTCACCTTGGTTTGATGTTTTGTTTCCAACAGTATAGCTGGGGTCTTATCAAACCACTATTTTCCTGAATCTCCGTGCTAATTGTAAAAGTTTTGATTTTATGAAGTAAGAAAATGTTACAAGCAAATTGAATCTTTTCCTTATAACTTTATTTACATCCCTAACACCCTTTGTAACGCACACTG
Organism: Stenoptilia bipunctidactyla; assembly: GCA_944452665.1. NCBI lineage: Eukaryota > Metazoa > Arthropoda > Insecta > Lepidoptera > Pterophoridae > Stenoptilia > Stenoptilia bipunctidactyla. The sequence goes on from OX101723.1 coordinate 1,569,221, forward strand.
CAGAGAAAGGAACTTCTCCCCAGGTAAAGACGACCGGCTGGTGTAGTTGTAACATACATTGGCTTCTAAGCCAGAGGTCCTGGGTTCGAATCCCGGCGGCGGCGGCGGATATTTTTATGATGAACACAGATATTAGTCGTCAAGCCGTGGATGCGTGTATGTTTTTTTGAGTTTAAGACCTAATAAAAAAAAATATTCAATATGCATGTTTATATATTTCTTAAGTATATCAATTATCTAGTATCCTTAACATAAGTTCTTTAAGAAACTTAATTTAGGCTAGATAATGTTGTGCGAGTGTCAGAAATATTTATTTATAGGAGAGGATATGAATTTAGTTTTCAATCACACGATATTTAATTATTAATCCATGTACGGTGGCTTTTGAATAGTGCTACCTTCTCAGAAGGGCTTATGCAGATAAGCGAGTTATAAGGAGCGACTCATTCCAAGAAGAACCTTGCCTTCATATAAAATTTGCCACCAAATATAATTTTAAAGGAAAAGCTAATTTTTATTATGATTGAGTATACAAATAGATGAATTAGTAGATTAGTTTATTTCCTATGTCCCAGTGGCCATTAAAATTTCAAAAGCCATCTGGTTTTATTTTAAATAAAAAATTTAAACCTTTTTTGTTTATAACCCCGAAATCATCATAAAAATATGAAAACAAAAATAAATAATTCAATGGAGACAGCTAATATTGATCTCGGCTTCTTTCGACGCCCAAAACAATACACATTTAATACAATATATCATTAAGTGAACTAGTTTTATTTTTTTACGGAGTTTCGGAATCGAGAGAACATAAATTCAGTCTTTGGCGTTAAAAAATATGACCAGGGTCATCCAATGTCTCAAAAACTTTTCTAGCCATTCCATATGCCACAGGCTATAAAAAATATAAAGATTAACGCGAAATTATCTTAATTAATGAAAGGGACAAATTGAATTTTGTCGCGATTTACAAAACTCAAAATTGTGTTAAAAAAATATTTTTTTGCATAAGTTGACACATGAGGAACAGGTACAAGTTGTTATATCAGTCTTGCGAAGTAAAATTATGTTATTTGAATCAAAGATTTATATAAGTTGAGTCTTAACCGTTTGTACCTTTCTTAACCAGAGGGAATCCTAATGGATACCTGGGCAAGGACTTCACTATAGTCGGCTATATATAATGGCTATAGTGAAGGGGTCAAGGATCGGTGAAATTATACGTTAAACAAACAGCATTTGGTTCCTCTGGTCCCACCATCACCTGGTGATATCGTCCAACTTAAAATAAAAATCTGGTGAAACAACCTCATGTATTTTTAATAATGAGGGCGTGCTCAATTCAACATTACACTCTTTAAGTTAAGGTCTTTTTTTGTAAAATTAAGGGATTTTAAACTCAAAAGTTGTTAACAAAAACTGGCTTTGAAACCTCGAAGGTCCAACGCTGCGTACCGTTTCTACGTTCATGTTCATACAAAACTGCAACGTCCGTACCGTACGCGCGTACGACACTGCGTCACGCGTGACGTACGCGCGTATCACACGGATGTAAGGCACGCGCGTGGACACACGTGACTTAGCGTTGGCCCTTAGATTGACATTTAGAGAGAATTTAAATAAGAGAGTGTAATGTCTTTAAGACTCATTATCTTAACTATTTCGTGTTCTATCCGTGCTTATTTCATCAAGATCAAGAATTAAAATCTTCTTATGTAAGCGAGTGTCATGCCGAGAGTATTTTTCCGCCGGCTTTTGTCCTCTCGGTCTACCTAGGGTCCTGATTCCATTTCTTTTCATAAAGACGAATGAGTAGGTATCTATATTGAAAGATAATGTATGAGATACCATTTTGTGGACTACGGGGAACTTAGAATATAAATACAAATAGGGATAAACGCCAAGAACCGGTTTTTTTTTCTTTTTTCATGTGGGAATCGAACCCGCGACCTCACGATTGGCGTAGTAGCATCTAGACCACTGCACCACGGACTCCGCTTATATATTTGTGACATAGATTCTAGTCTTACAACTTAAATACTATTCCTATACGCCTCAAAGAAACTTGAGACAGAGAGCTAATTCCTTCAGCGTCCAAGTGGCTAAGTCAGCTACATCTATCAAACCCAAAGGCTTGGCAATTCCAAAATGAATCAACGACAACAATCAGAACGAAGCGAAGTTTTGATCCACGGTTTTTTTCCTTTTTACATTAGATCGGGTGTTAGTTCGTTGAAGTGATCCATAACATAAGCTCCGCTTACTTTGAGGCCATGTAGCTGGTGTGATTGTCTAGGTATTTTTGTTTTTTTTTTATATGTTGTGATGAAAATGTTATACTTACATAAAACAAATAATGCTTTCCTTTTAATAATTTTAAATCGACAATTTTATACTTAACAAAATGTACACTTGCCTAAGATTAAACCAACAGATACTTTCAAACAAAGACATCATACTAAATGCAGTCAATATTTTATTTCAAACTCAGACTAGGTGCCGACTTGTTATCACGTATATTGGTTTCGTGGCTGGACCATTCACTGGAACAATCTCGAAGGATATAAATCTGCGAATGACATTCTCAGTGCACTGGCGTTTTGCCAATTGTAATCGAACAGTTTGACTTATAGTTATTGATGGACCGAATAAGGTCTGCTGCATTAATCAAAGCTCAAACGCAGCAACAATACTAAGTCATATAAGAAAAGAATAGTATATTATCCACGGAACTATTACCTACATAATTTAAAAAGGGCAACCCTGCAAGTGAGTTATGTCCATGGCTAAAAGCCACGTGCAAATGCGTTGCAGACCTTTGGAAAGGTTTATGTTTTTCGCTTGAAGCCCTGAAGGTCGTTTTTCCTTGGAAAAATACTGATGAAAGCTTGTTGTTGTTTAAGAGCACGGCTTAGGAATCTAATATATAAAATTCTCGTGTCACAGTTTTCGTTGCCATACTCCTCCGAAACGGCTTGACCGATTTTGATGATTTTTTTTGTGCTTATCCGGTATCTATGAGAATCGGCCAACATCTATTTTTTATTTTATTTATATTGCAGTACAACGTTTGCCGGGTCAGCTAGTATTCATATAAACCGTGCGTTTCTGCAACCGACTTCCAAAAGGAGGCAGATCTCAATTCGTAGGTAGGTTTTTCATGCGTTTCTTCCGCCATTATTTGGTGAGTTATTGTGTTTATAATGTTTAATTTAATAGAAGATACTTAAGAAGTGGTATAAATTACGTGCACTTTCAAAGTAAATATGCAGGAAAAAAAACAATTAAATTTATACTAAGAAGACATTTTATTTCAGTCAAAGTATTGATAAGGACTTTATAACAGTATGGTTTAGCAATATTCATTTAAACGGTATATTTTTTACCCAGTTTTTTGCGATAGGTAAATTTATAGCCTGCCTTTTCAATTTCACTGTGCCGCATCGACGCAGTGGACGCCTAGCTAGATTAAATCATTCACCTCATAGCTTCTAAGGGCACTTAAGTGGGTTCGAGCCTCACCTTAGGACATTGTATTTTATAATACACAAGCGTACTTCCTGATTCCTGAAGATTTTCTTGATAACATTTACCTAAGAAAAATATTTTGTAAATCAGTCTAGCTATATTTCTTTAACTCAATATTTAAAAAAAAAACTTTCCGCCTTTTATAATAATATGATGGTTTTAAAGTTAAGAAAGTTACTGAATGCCTTTAGTCATTGGCACTCAAAAGCATCATATTTATGTTTTGATCACAGGGTGCTCGTATGTGTAGACCGCACAATGGAACGAAGGATATTCGAGTATACCCTTCTGCACTAAAGACATCGTCGATGTTTGTTTCCAATTTCAAAATATAAAAAGCTTCATTTTATCGAGTTTTCTGAATCTGGAATGTAGATTGCCGAAAAATGGCGGACAAGAGTCCAAACACTCGTGTTAGAGCACTCACAGTAATAAACTCAGTACAAAATACAAAGAGATGTTATGTCGCTACGCGGGGCCAATGGCTCTGACTGGAAATCTCAACTATTGCAACAAATTTTGGTGAACAAAACACTTTTATACTGGATTTAACACTCCGTCACCAGCGACCCTTTTATGTAAGAGAGTGCTCGCTTATGATTACTACATTAAATTAGTTAAGTTGTAAAAATGTATGTAGTCTTTTTATCATTTAAAATAGTCTTTATCTAACAATCAAATACTTCAAAACAGGTTGGAACTCAGTATTAGACTTTTTTTTTAAATTCTTTCATCTGAAAACTTTCATTTCTCATCAATACAGTTTCCACATATTGAGTTATTGAGGCTATTCAGGTAGGTTTTATTAAAACAAAAATTTATTCTGATCATTTTAGGGACATTTCCTTGCTATTTGTTTCTCAAACTTTCTCGCAAGGTCTCATTTTTCTCTTCAACCGTAATTATAAAAATAAAATTAAAAAATATTTCAATAAATATTAATATAACGTTATTCTCTGCTGAACTGGGAGCTTCTCTTCCCGGGCATACCTGTAAAAGTCAGTTAAGGGACAAGTTTTATTGGAGGTTTTTTTGTGGGCGATAGGCTGACCCCCTGTCACTGCAACAGTCTCTCCGTCTCATCCATTATAATGCCTCAAACTTTGTCAAACGTGACTTCAGATGGTTTTATAACAGATTGGTATTCTGCCAGGGATACAAGCATAAAGTTATGTATGTATCTATGTAATGTTATAATTGAACGAAATATATATTCGTAGCAGATAAAAATAATTTAAAGCTAATTGCTCACGCATACACTCGCGTCAGGAAGTAACCGATTACAAATTGTATACTCAGTAGGCATTTGGCTACTGAGAAATACTGTGAGTTTCAACTTTTACCATCCTAAATTTAAAATAATCAAACAAGGCAAGTGCGTTTTGATGATTTTACAAACCCCCTGATCACTGGCAATTGATAGAAAAAAACATTGTTTAAATCTATTCAGTGAGTTATGTATGTTGTTACAACACTCTTATGTGAACTTTTATTTAAAATGTATTGTTAATTAAAGTTAACTGAAATTGAATAAATCTTCAGTTCATAGTTCAAATAACAATATAATCGTTTACTTTTACTAGCATAATTTTAATCGATTGGTGATAAAAATAGCTAAAGCACAATATTCGTTTCTAGAGGAATTTCCTTAGGAATTTATTAATAAAATATAGCATACAAAATGTTTTTTCATATCCAATTTTATAATTTTTATTACAAATTGAATACCTACTTACTGTTTAAATTCTTCTATCCTGATTTGGTCACTGTGAGTCAGAAACTTCGAAATCAGCAAATTGTGCCGTAATATAAATTTACATTTTCATTGCATTCGCTAAACTCAGACATGTGGTATCTGACTTGAAATCTTTTACTTCAAAATCGCTAACTCTATAAGAATGAGAGTCATATAGCCAAGTTTACCATCTAGTTTGTTAGCTATAATAATATGTCACCCTTTTCACGTAACATGTTGGAATTGTAAACAGGAACTACATTCTTCTTGTATTCTTAAAATACAGATACCATCTGATATGCTATAGAGTTGACCAAACGCTTCTCTGAAGTTCAAACAAAATCAGGTTGTATTATAATGGGATAGAGTTCCCTTTGTTTGGAATAATGCAAGTTGAAATATTGCCAAGAAAGTGTCTCTCGTAGAAGTCCTTGCTGGACTTAGCGTCTAAGGTGTTGATAAGAATGAAATAATGGCTTGGATAGATTTATTAACAACATGAGAAAAATACTTGCGAATAGGAACTTATTTAGTTAATGGTGTTATTGTAAACTTACTGTTATTTCACTGGCTGTTTGTTTCAGGGTTATAAAAATTAAAACAGTCCGAGTTATGCTTAACGTGTCCTTCGAAGCACAAAAGGGGCGGTGGTCATCCATTCACGCCGAATGTTGCTAGACCTTCGATATCGTATGATATACACAGTAACTACGGCGTCCCGACGACTTTTATGTTTGATTGGTTCGGAATAATTCTAAGTGTGTGGTTAAAATTCCTAACCATTAGATGTGACCGATTTAAACCTTGAAAAAGATTGCTAGATCGAAATCCAAAGACTACTTGCTTCATATGCAATCGTATAACAATTGTTAATAATTGTTATAAGTAAAAATCAACGAATACAGAGCATAAAAAAACCGACTTCACGTCAAAACTTTGGCTGAGTTGAGAGTGTCATCAACATAAACATTCTCCGAAATCATACATATTTTATCAAAAGTTTGAAATTTTCAATGAAGTACTCAACTGATTTCAATGAAATTTAAATGAGACCAACTATAAAGTATCCTCTATCATATGAAACATTAACTTTCAAAATCAATTCATAATTGTCCGAAATATCGTGTAACAAAGACACAAAAAAAAAACATACAGACGCATTGAGAACCTCCTCCGTTTTTGGAAGTCGGTTGAAAAAACAATGTGTACAATGCCTTCTTGTTTACTACAAAGTTGCGCCTGCTTCCATCAATTACACATAAACAAAAACTTCTAGACACGATTTTCATTAATCTTACGCTAAAATGCAACGCATCTTTGAATTTCGCGGCAAAATATTAAAATTCAATTACCATTAGTCATCCACTTCTTTAGCAATTAGGTAAAAAAGTTTCACATGACGTAGCTTCGTGTAAACTAAGATTAATCGTTTATCGATGCTGCGACGATGTAGCATTACGTACAAGGGAAAAACAAGAATTTATCGAGAAAATAACGGATGAGTTGCCATATTTTTTGTTTACGTCATTAGGAGGTGTAAAGCAGAAATAATAAGGGTCGTGCTTTTTGCCAGAAATTTGGGAGAGACTGCGAAGTTAGGTGAAATTAATTTAGGCTGTAGTTATACATTTTGTGTTATGGAATTCTTTAATTGAAGGTTATTGAAAAAGTTTCTATGTATCCGCTCCAATTTTGGACTTGTAATAACAGTTTTCATTAAATTATTTCTCGATTTTGAGTCGAGTTTGAAAGCGTTTGAAATCTTTAGGGTTTTTAGTGTTGACCTTTATCAAATTACTCGAACAGAGTTTGCATGAAGATATTTTAAGTCTATCACAGAAACATCTGCTGTTAAAAAACCTAAATTTGTTAATTTACCGGCTTCCATAACGTAAATAATCAACGACAAAAAATTGTTTTTTTTTCTGTGGAAAGTCGGTAAGAAGACTCCTACCGTCCCTGGATAATTGAATCGTAAAATACGACTAATTCGAGTGGCCCTCACTTTGTGTTAGAACTCCTTTAGGGTGTACAACAGCATGTAATACCAACAATTTTAACAATTTGTACTTTCCAAAGATTCATTATCTGAAAACGTACGGTACCATTTCAGTAACAACTATACGTAGCGCCAGCATTGTAAACTGTGTTTGTTGCTCAGAGCCTTCTCTCCCTAAATCAATGCTCCAGGATTGGGTTCACTGACAAACATTTTTTACAAAGCACTCTTACGAGTCCTCAGTAATCGGCTATGAGATAGTGTTGTGACGTGAAGTTATCGATAAAGGGTCCGATCCTCTGTTCATACATCAGCGCCCACCATGCGTACAGTTAGCTAGTGTTTTGAAAATATTTTTATTCTTACACTTATGAAGCAACAATTACAGGAAAAAATATTTTTGTGGACAGATAATTGGTTATCTGGTAAAAATATATTTTAAGATTGCATGGAAAAATATAAGAACATCACAACTACTTTGTTGATTAGATGTTGGGTAGGCAGAGAGAGAGGCGTGATGTTATGTATGTAAGTTTCTTACAACGATTTTTTTGTTTTTCTTTTTTTTTGTACGAAACGTAAGGCAAATAATAGATTACTGTGAAACTAATTTAGTTTATAGCCTAAATGTAAGCTTTGCTAAGACTGCACAGCAGAAATACAGAGTATCTTTCTAATATGCTAATTGTGAAAGTTTGGATAGATCGATTTTTCTTTCCTCAATTACGGTAGAACGGCTTAATGGCGCATGGTGATAGTTTACTGTATAGAATAGCTCATGGAATTTTCCTGCGGGATTTAAAAATGCGTGGGTAAAACCGCTCAAAACAGCTGAGTCTAGCTGTTTACAATCTTCCAATCTTATTTTGAACCAGAATCTGAATGCTTGGTTTTATCTCAAACCTAAATATTAAAAAAAAGACGTGTGGCACTCGGGGACTGCCGCGGTAAAGCCATTTCATAGCATTTTTTTATCAACTTATGCAATTATAATTATTTATTTATTTTATTAATGCAGTAATGTTTGATCTAATATGAAGTTCCACAAGTTCCTAGTAGATGGCGCTGATTGTTTATTAAAGCCCGCATGTAAAGTTATGAAATCAAAGTATCACCCACGGCTGGTAATCTCCATAGTGTATATTAGCATCAGTCTATGGATATTGTCCATGGGCTCACATAATGATATTGACACTTGACTGCTTGAATTGGTTGAATAGTTTGATTGAATTGAAAGTTTCAATTCGAATTGAACAATCTTTGTAGAGATTGACACAATAACAATCTTTGTGAATTGATGTGTAAATGAATTTAATTATCAATAAATTATAAAAATATTGTATAAGTTGTGAAATTTGTGTTGTGTGCATAAGGGTTATGTGAATTTCCAAGAAAATATACCAAAGGAAGTACCTAACTATAACTCAACAATACCTGAAATATACTGACAGCGAGGACTGAATTATATACCTATATTGGATTTGTAATTGGATTGTCAGAAAAAAATATTTAATCACACCACATTGTCTAGCCTAAATTAAGTCTCATTAAGAACTTGTGCTATGGATACTACTAGATAACGGATAAATAAACTTAAGAAATATATAAACACATAGATATTTTTTATTTTTTATATAGAAAAACATCCAGACCCATATTTATTTATTTGTAAATTTTATTATTTGGCAAAGGAATCACCTATAGGCATAACATACTAAGAAAGTTCTTTGCCATGTCAGAAAAAAAACTGCTGTAGAATAACATTTAAAAAAAAACAAGCTGTCAAAGTCAATATGTGAGCCTCGTATAGACCGACATCTATGACAAGGGAGTTGTCCGTCTGAACTTGTTCTCCTTATTAGTCTGTGGTATCACCGCTGTGCCGGTCGGAGTGGGGGGTGTTAGGTTTTTTTCGTTACGGAATTTCTAGATTCGGTCCCCACGCTCAAGGCCCGCGATAGAAGCTATGCAATAGCTTAAAAAAATTGTTTGCATATTTTACTAACCTATTATATTTTTGTTTTAAAATCAATAACATACATGGTGAAAATACGAAGCATAGATTTAGTTATAGGACAAAGATAAAACAAATTCTTCTATAAAAATCTCTTATTATTAAATATAAATAAATAAAAATCTAACATTTATACTACATTGAGCGTGAGATTATATTAGAAGGTGAAGATTATAATGCTACTCAAGAAAGTAGGATGACGTTCTTAGTGTTGGCTTATTTTAAATGTTATTAAGCTAGAAGCAGTTTCTATGGACCTATATTTTCATAGTTCGTAGGCTATGTGTTTCTTGAAATATATTCTGATTATTATTGCTGTACTATTTTCATTCGACTCCAGTTATTTGGTTTCTAAATAAACTTCATCCCATAAATACATAAACTATCGACATTGAAAAATAATATCAGAACATTCCTAGATGCAAACTCAAAGAGCGAGCGAGGCCAAGCGGAGCGATATGTCAATGCCTTCTGTTGTACCGTCAGCAGAACAAGACTAAAGGGTTCGAGTGTAGGTAGGCTCGATAGAAAGGAACTGTATTTACTTTTTTTTCATTCCTGGAAATGGATTACAGCAAGGAGGTTAAATACTCTTTGAAAAAGAAAACGAGACGAGAGTTCTATATAATCTATGAAAAGGTAACTTTTGTGTGCCAGTTGGGAAATTAATCCAGAAAAACATGAAAGGATCCTTCATTTACGTGTATACAATCCTACTAATAATATTAAATATAAAGATGAAAGATTAAATGAATGGATGTTTGTTACTCTTTCGCCCAAAAATGGGTTGATGTATCTAGATGAAATAATAAATAAATAATAATAAATAAAATCCCCAGACAATCACACCGACTACATGGCCCCAAAGTAAGCATAGCTTGTGTTATGGGATACCATGTAGCGAACTAGGGATACCTAGAATATAAATACATAAATAGATAAACACCCAGACACAGAACATTTGTTTTTCTTGTTCTGTGCGGGAATCGAACCCGCAATCACTGGCCTCTGAGGCAGACAGTGTTACCCTATCGCCAAAGTGGTCGTGAAAGAACAGTTGCAGCGGGCCATACATGATTTTAGTTGATGTTATTTTGTGGCGTTTAACAAACAAAAACATACTAGTTGACTATTCGAAATTCGCACGAAAAGATATTGCATTTTGCAATTCCATTTTCGCACCGATTTTATTAATTTTAAAAACGCTACACACCTTAAACCAATGTGTTGAAAATAATTTAATTTAATTCTTCCAATAACAATTATTGGAAGAAGAATAAGTTATTAAGGTAAGTGATGATAAGATTTCTAAACGCTCATTATTAAGTTACTAAGGATCCAACTTTGTTCATTGGCATATAGATTAAAGTCTGAAATAAAATATGGAATACTTTTTAACATAATATTTCCGCAGGATTACAGAAATGCGCGGGTAAGACTGCGTGAAACAGCCAGTGTAATATCAACATGATAAAAAAAAACTACGGATTCCATTGAGCTAGTGTTTGATTGTTTATTGATGAAATAACTAAACTTTCATATTTAATTTACAGACTGATTTATAGATCATAATAAAATTTTTCAAAATTAATCAAATTGTCTTTATTACCGAAAAAAAAAACAAAATAAGGTCACAAGGTCGCGTACTTTGTCTAGACGGACTATCTTGACTTAGGCCTCTGGGAGTTCTGCGATACCAATACAAATTGGATTAGATTCGTTTTTATATATATCTCAAAAACAAATAGCTTGTGAGTTGTTTCATGATTAAAGTTTTCAATATACAATAACAAAATATACACCGTGATATTTAAGTGGTCTTACAAACGCATCTAAGTTGATGTATTTGACCTATCGCATTACTTAACAACATTTAAAATAGATTTGAAGTTCTGAGTACCACTTTTGCCACGATTAAAATAAAAATATTTGAAGATATTATGTTACATCTTTAATAGTAATAGTAAAAGGTACGTAAGTATCTCAGTCTAGTTCTATCCATTTGAAAATTTCGCAGGCCATTCCCAAATTAAGGTTGGCTTAAAGCAGCAAATCAATTATTGGGATGTCAATACGAATGCATAACAAAATTCCAAAGTTAATTCAATCCCTGCTACTCGTATTCAATTAATTTAAATCAGCTATTAAAGACACACTACAGGATATTTCAAAAAGTTTCTATATACTTATTAATTTTGTTTACGGCATGGCTGTGCATTATGACATGTGGCACACTGGTGACTGTCCCACTCACTTATTTTCTTGTCAAGACAACAGCAAGAACATCATGCTCAGGCGGCATGGCTAGTGGCAGCGTCGGGTAACGGGTCACCCTCTTCCCTAAAATATGGTTGAGGAGGGTGATGGCTGGTGCTTGCGTTATACTCGTGAACGGGTGCTGCTAGCGGTGCCAGGTCGTTTTGCTGATAATACTACGACTATTTTATTTTGTTTCATTCTTGCTTAAATACTCTGGTCCCAGTTTGTCATGTTCGTGTTGTGCATCCACAGCTCAATGCACCTTCTATGTAAATAATTTGGTTGTGGCATGACATTGGCTCTCACAATTAGCTGTCTTGTGTTTGTTTATTTTCGTGTCATGATCAATTTGTACTGTACCTATTTTTTTTTTTTTTTTTTTTATAAAATATGGATAGGACGTTTGTCTTCCATGACACCTGATGTTAAGTGAACACGAAGACTAAGGTGGTACACGTCCATCCACGAGAAACCTATTCACTCGACACTTAAAAGTACTAGGACTATACTGGCCAGGGAAAATAGACGCAGGCAGTTCATTCCAAACCTTGGCGACCCGTATCAAAAAGGAACTGTCAAAGCGCTTAGTTCGACTTTTCGGAATATCAACCACATACGGATGGAAGTTCTGTCTGCGTCTAGTAGTCCGATGGTAAAAGGGTGAGGGTTCAATTTGCTCAAACAGAGCACTCGCGCACTCACCAAAATGTATCCTGTAGTACACGGTTAAACAAGCAACCTTACGACGATGCTCTAGGTTCTGCAGTTTTTTGGTCGTAAGGTCGACGTTGTTAATTAGATTACGGGCTCTTCGGTCAACGGAATCCAGCGCTTCTAGTTGATATTTGGCTGAACCATCCCAAAGATGACTGCAGTACTCCATGCATGATCGCACTTGAGCTGTATATAAGTTAAGAAGCTGTGCAGGGCTGAAGTACCGCCGTACCTTTGAGATAATTCCCAACTTTTTTGAAGCTACTTGAGCCATGGACACAATTTGTTGACCGAAGTTTAAACTGGATGTTATAGTTACGCCTAAAAGTCCTAGATGGTCAGTGATGGGGACAGATACATTTTGGAAAGTGGGCGTAAATGTGAAGGTGCTCTTTTTTGCGGAGAATAGACACGCCTGAGTTTTGGACGCGTTAAATTTGACCAAATTCGACTCACCCCAATCGGATACTTTCCATAAGGTCAAATCAACGCGCTCAATCATTGACTTTCTTAAACTCTGGATTTCACGGGGGCTCGCTCGCGCATTGGATACGTATCTCTCTACAACAGTGCTGTCATCAGCATAACTAATAATGCCAGGTGTTAAGAGGTCATTAATGTGCAGCAAGAATAATGTTGCAGAGAGAACAGATCCCTGAGGTACCCCGGCATTAATTGCCATTTGGTCGGAGGAGAAGCCATCTAAAACTACTCGAATTGACCGTTCCCTCAGAAAATCAGATATCCAGTCGCAGAGCCCAATCGGTATGCCATAAGCTGGAAGCTTACTTAAGAGACCATCATGCCAGACCCTGTCAAAGGCCTTGGAAATGTCTAAGGATACAGCTATTGCTTCACCATGACCTTCCAAGGCCTCGCTCCATAAGTGAGTGGCATACACGAGAAGATCGCCGGTCGAGCGCCCGTTGCGGAAACCATATTGGCTATCGCTTAGGAGCTCGTTGGTCTCGAGGTATGCCAGGAGTCGATTGTTCAATACACGTTCCATGACTTTGCAAAGTATGGAAGTGATTGATATTGGTCGATAGTTGACAGGATCGGCACGGCTTCCCTTCTTTGGTACTGGTTGTACGTTAGCAAGCTTCCAGGACTTGGGAACCTTACCGGATTCCAATGAAAGTCGATAAAGACGCGTCAAAACGGGAGACAACTCAGCTGCGCAGCGTTTTAAGACCACTGCAGGAATACCGTCTGGACCACTAGCTTTGTTCTCGTCTAGGTGTAGCAAGCATTTAAGAACCTCCTTTTGGCGAATGTGAACGGTACCCATTGTAGGTCCGAACTGAGGTAATTGGGGTGGGATTTTTCCTTGGCAATCTAGACGAGAATTTTCTGCGAAGATACTAGCAAATAAATCTGCTTTCTCCTTAGCAGTGTGGGCCAGAGAACCATCGGGTTTCCTCAGTGGTGGCAGCGACGGGCGACAAAAGTTCGTTTCGGCCGACTTGGCAAGGGACCAGAAAGCTTTACTTCCCGAAGGGTATGCTGCTATTCTGTCTCCGATACGGCCTATGTGGGCAAAACAAGCTCTTTTGATTACCTTTTTGCAGGACTTGGCGGCAGCATTGTATCTTTTCTTAAGTTCATGCGAATCCAGGGCTTTGCTTCTGCGAGCATTTGCCCAGGCTTTGTATGCTTCCCGCTTTCGCTTTTCAGCGGCAAGGCAAGCAGTATTAAACCATGGGCGAGCTTTGGTTTCAAGGGATAGATCAGCGTGGGGAATGAAGTACTCCATTGCTTGAACTATCACACTTGAGACAGCATCAGCGCAGCACGATGGATCGGTTGAAGTAAAACAGGTTTGCCGCCACGGATAAGATGCGAAGAAATGTCGCATTTCATCCCAATCTGCTGACTTGTAACGCCATACTCGCCTGGAGCCTTTAGGGGCGTCAGGTGGCGAATACAGCGATACAGATTTCACCATACAGTGATCGGATGTCCCTAAAGGTGCAGTGACGGACACCGAGTATCTGTCAGGATCGGTTGTCAGCAGAAGGTCCAAGCAATACGCAGTGTGGCCAGCAACGTCGGGGATGCGCGTAGGCTCGTTTACAAGCTGTGAGAGACCATAAGTCAGCGAAAACTTAAAGGCTTCTCTTCCAGCATGGTCAGTGTCCTGATACGGGTATAACCACTGCCCGTGGTGAGCATTAAAATCCCCCAGGAACACCAACTGCGCTGTGGGAAAACGTTGCTGAATCTTATCTGCTGTATTGCCAAGGTATTCCATGAGCCTCGTTGTCTCCCGATCTCCGCTATGTGAACGATAGATACCGGCGTAAACCACTTGGTCTAGGCCGGTATCTATGTGAACCCACATGACTGAAAGGTCCGGCACTTCCAAGTAACGGAGACGCTGACAACAGATCGCGTCACTGGCATACATGCACACCCCGGCGTGCGGGCGGAAAAGTGACTCCAGGATATAGCCTGGGTAACCAAGGTATGCCGAGTCTGATGGATCGCAGATCTGCGTCTCCGTTAGAAAGAGTAGGTGGGGTCTCTCCGTCTCAAGATGGTGGTGGACATCATTCAGATTGGAGTGCACTCCTCGGATGTTACAGAAGTGCACTTTGAGGGAGAGGAAGTGCAACCGCTGTTGAACCTTACTCTTTTTAGGACCTTTCATTGTGAATTGTGGAGTGAATAGGGAGGAGAACAGAAGTTGAGTGAAGCGCTGCAAATGGAACCAAGCAACTCGTAGGGAACAACGCACCATTGGGGAACTCGCCTGGAGACTGCGGGGACGCCCGAACCCCCCCGAGGTCGCCATCGGGTCCTCTCCAACCGGTCGCCAACCGGCACGATGGAGCCTCCCGGGATTTTTCGCGAGGTGGCGGGGCAGCCTTTCGCATGTGGCTGGCATGCTACTTGGGCCCCCTACTACCTGCGGTCGGCCAGCGGTGCACCGTGCTTCGGATCCCGCTACCCTCCAAAACGAGTTACCCGGTGAGTCATAATCCTACGAGTTGAAAACTGTTCTCCGATGCAGCACGATTACTCAGACCTATCCTCCTCAATGGCTACACTAGACATCATGCCGGAACGCAACTAGGTTACTTGGCGGCATGGTTTTGTCTAGTGGGTGGTGACAAGCCACGGCCGAAGCCTACCACCAGATTTTACTGCTCGTTTAGCACCACCCAGGGACCACGTACAAGGCATCGAGGGCTAAACCTTGCGGACGCGAGCAGTTTTCAGTACCCAAAACTGCTCGCGTATTTGTATTACTTCGTAAAATCCTGACTGAAAAAGAGTGCCAAGAGTTTTCTGCCGCCGTGCCGGCTTTTTTTGTCTCTTGGTCTACTGAAATATCTTATTCAATAACTATCAACACCTTGTTAAAGCCGAAGTACAAAATTGTGTCGTCAATAAGCGGCCATTTAATGGTCTTGTGATGAATAAAATTTTTCATTTCATTCTTTCATGTTCAGAAACCACTTAAATATCACGGTGTATATGAAAACAATTAAAACAAGCACCAAATCCATCTTATGGCAAATGTCATCCATGACATCATTAATCTTTATAATAATAATAATAATAATAATAAAAAATATTTATTTCCACAAACACGTAAATTACAATATAAAAAAAGAAACATACATATTTAGCTTGGAAATGGGACAAGACTCAGCATATTGCTGACAAGTGCAAACTAACACTTGACAGCGCTGATTTTCAGTCTTGCCCTAAACAACATACATTATATAATAACCAATTTAGTTTAGGCACAAAACAATACACTTGACTCTTACATTATCTATACATAATAACAAAAAACAAATAAAAAAGGAAAGAAGTCTTGCCCTAAACAACATACATTATATAATAACCAATTAAGTTTAGGCACAAAACAATACACTTGACTCTTACATTATCTATACATAATAACAAAAAACAAATAAAAAAGGAAAGAGTGGTACCAATGTTAACATAGCTATAACTAAGCTAATTAAATACTTTTACTACTTACTACTATATGTATATACTAAGTTTATGTATCTTTGCTTAATATTTGCAAAATTTTTAATTTTTAATATTTCTTACATACATATAAATGCACACACATACAATACAAACATATATAGATAAAATAAATAAATATATATATATAGGATATATATATATATACATATACATATAGGATATATATATATATATATACATACACACACATACAAGCACATATACAATATCTTTATACATACACACAAACATATTAACAGAATACATACTTACATATGCAAAACACCAGAGGAAGCTATCTCTTCACGCAACTGCCTGTCTATGAGAATGGTTTTATATTTTAATTTAAAAGTATGGATAGACATTGGTTGATGCAGTGGTGGTGGGAGGTTGTTCCATATTTTGGACGCAGAGTATTTAAAGCTACCTTTTAGTCTAAAAAGAAACCTGTTTCAGCTCAAGCCTTGGATGCCGACCCAAGTATGTTTTGTTTCCGTAATTTTACTAGTTTTTTCTTCGATAACGCAACATATATAGTTTCAATAGATGTGATTTTTCTTTGAGTATCTACTTTTGGTAAAAAAAATATTTATTTACTTATTTTTGCATCAACATATTGAATTTTTATTTATGCTGAGTACGAAAAATTGCATTGATATTTTATTTTTTATAGTTTGCAGCAACTATCTTATAATGAAAGTAAAGATAGGAATTTTAGGAAAGATATTATGAATAAGGTTCCTTAGGTACATACATATTTTGCACTCACACTCATCTGGCAGAATTTTTCCCATGAGGAATATTTCAAATCCACTGTACTTGTTTTGATTTGGTAAATTTATTTTGCAAATCCCTTAAAAATCTATTATCTAAAGTCTAAAAAATTTAGATATTTCGCAATAGTCAATCCAGAAAATCAAATCAATAGCAAAAATGGCAGACAGGGTCCGACTTAGTGTAACTCACTCACGCAGGTGATAAAAAAGTAGGTACCTAATAGAACTAACCCATGCTAATAGAGCTTTCTTAAGCATTCATTACTGAATCAAATATTCTCTATAAATTCTTCATATAGAAATTTAAAAAGAAATACTTATCTATATAACCAGTTTGAGTAAGTTCAGTAAGTTCTGAAGACTTCCATAATATAGGCCAAAGTCTCACTTAAGCATTAAGTACGACTCATGCAAGTTTCACTTTGAATTCTGAGCTGTCAAAAACTCCATTCATGAGATCTAAGTAAGATTTCATACTGCCTTTTTTCTTAGTTCGTGTTCTTCTTTCTGTTTCTCTAAACTTAAACGGCTTAGAACTTTTGACGACCGGCTGGTGTAGCGGTAACATACATTGCCTTCTATGCCAGAGGTCCTGGGTTCGAATCCCGGCGGCGGCGGATATTTGTGTGATGAACACAGATATTAGCCGTCAAGTCATGGATGTTTATATGTTAATTATTTAAGTTTATTCTAATAAAAAATATTCAATATGTATGTTCATATATTTCTTAAGTATATCAGTTATCTAGTATCCATAACACAAGTTGTTTAAGAAACTTAATTTGGGCTAGATAATGTTGTGTAAGTGTCAGAAATATTTATTTATTTATTTAGAACAGAATCAAAACAAACCTAGCCACTATAGAATTCTGTTTCAACACGACAGTTTTCCAAGTTCGGATTAGAGTAGAATATGCTTGATCTTCCCTAATTTGTTAAGATTAGTTTTTAAGGATGTTTTTATATAGGTGGGTTAGGTGTATAAATTACTGAAAAAAATACTTAATTTAACAATTTCTATAATATTTTTATTTAATTTTCTTTTATCACGGTTATTGTTATTTTGATGAGTGAACGACAACTTTTTGTTTTCGTATTCCTTTTTGACATATTTATTTATCTAAACTGCAATTAATTCGTAGCTTACTTTTTTAATCATATCATTTCACACACAGTCCTTTGCTATACCTTAAACAAAAATCATCTCCAAATGAAAGCAAAAAAGACATTTATCAAATCACAATGACGTCAACAGCGTAACGAATTAACCTAATCCACCTTAAACATCACAGTTGAGATACACAAATAACGTTGACTTATTGGTTATATGAAATTCAATTCTCCCACCACTATATCTCAAACTTACACTCATAAACCCATATATCTTGACTGTTTCCACCCAGGTTCATTCACGAACAATCCAACACTAGCGTGGCGATTTGCATGGTGTACAAGAGCCGCATCTTTTATGCAATTGCAGCTTATATAGCTGAAAAGCGGAGGTTGAACTGTTATTTATTGAAGCTTTAGATAGTAGCACACAGAACGAATATCAATGTGGAGTTTTATTTAGAATTTGAGATTTGAAAATCGAATCTGTTTCATAGGTCTTTCGATCTTTAAATAATACTTGGATTCATTGTGTTGTGAAGCTTGATTTTAAGGAAGCGTGCTGACAATTGTATAGAATTGTTTGTGTTAATTGGGGTTTTTAAAACAATAAGTTGAAATTGTATTTATTATGGTAGGTAAATAAATATATTTAAGACTCATGTTCATCAAAATTATGGTATAATTAGAAACTTTTAAGTAACTTTTTAAAGTAGGATGAGGTGTTATAAAAACTTTCTTCTTGTTCTTTCCGTAAATTAAGCGAATGAAAAGCTATTTATATTAAAAGCTTTTATGTAACTTGCAATGTATGTATATAAATATGTAAGTATGTTCGGGTGAAATCTTGCAACTCAATTTTATAGCCTTAACCGATTGAGCTGAGATTTTGTATAGAAGTTCAGTTTGGAAGACAATGCAAGGTTAATTGTGCTACGTCAATCTAAATCAAACATGGTGCCCTCCCCGGGATGGTGGACCAATTACTTTTAGTGCATTCCTACAATGTGGATATCAAATGAAAGCGCTCGAAACAAAAAGCTAGTATAGAATAATGTTAGTACAATTTAATGATTTGATTGTTGACGGCCTCCGCGGCACAGTGGTCGAGAGATCAGCTTCTGCGTGGGAGGTCCTGTCTTCGGGTCCCAGCTGGGCCAGTTTAGGAAACCAACTTTTCTATGATGCCCGTGTCATGGTTTAAATAATTTATTTTATTAATTATACAAATATTAAAATCAGTACTTTTTTTTCTAAAATGAGTTGACAAGAAAGAATCAACGTACAAGCAGTTTTTATAGATTCACGCGATTTCTATAGAAAATCTTTTGTGATGACTGTACATGTTATCCATATTGATCCAATTTATACGAAACTATTGCTCGACCACATTGTTTCGGTCTAAAACATGTCTCACGGAATAGTGAGTTTCGGAAAACAAATAATTGAACTGTCAGAAGTTAGACAAATTTTACTAGGAATACCTGGAATTGAAAAAAATACCGTTGTTGTATATTTCAAACTCTAAAATTGAAAGTATTTAGATTCAACTCAAACGCTAGTATTAAATTTAAATATTGTACAATTTTCATTGAATGAGTAGACTGTAGTTTGTTCGAAATTGTTAAATAAATACATGTTGCTTCTGTCAGTGGTGTTAATAAAATTAGGGAGACTTAGACTATACAAACAAATACAGTATCTTGTTTCATTTAAAACTATACAGTCATAGGAATAGAAAGGAATTACTGATTTCTTCCAGGCAACCACGTTTATACTTCAGGCAAGTAAAATAGTGTTTGAACAAAACTTTCAGACAGACCATGATGGCCACTTTGGCGATGGTGTAACACTGTCTGCCTCAAACGCCAATTGCGGGTTCGATTCCCGCACGGAACAAAAAAAAAACGCTCCGGGTGTGGGCGTTTATCAACATATGTATTTATATACTAGGATCCCCCCTAGTTCGCTACATGTTATCCTATATCACAAGCTCTGCTTAGTTTGGGGTCATGTAGTTGGTGTGATTATCTGGGGATTTTATTTCATTATTTATTTATTATTTTTTAATATTATGACGGTTTTTTCTAAGCCCGTGTTCTGTCACCACATCTTCTCATCTTTACAGATAACATGGTGACATTGAGTTGAAAACCGAGTTTAGTCACCAATAAAGGACACGGGCCTAGGAAAGAACTGGCTCTTTATAAAATATTGCCGGAGCACATCACCGGTAATATTTTACCAATTAATATTTGGCGCTATTTCGATGTAATTTTCTTATTGCTTTATTCCCATCCCAAAGCAAATGTTTATTAAGTTTAAAGAATACAAAGTGAATCAATTACGTCTACAAATAAATATTTTCTATAGAACTGGGCGTTCCTGAAGTTAAATCAAGAAACAGGCTTATAAGAGCCAATTTAACTCAAGGAACATCAACAGAAGATGGACTTTAGAACACAGATTCAAATATTACAAAATAAATATCTTGCTTATATTATAAATGTGAAAATTTGGAAGGATGAATGTATGGATGTTTGTTCCTCAGTCACGGTAGAACGCCCTAACGGATTTGAATGAAATTTCGTGTACAGCCTGGAATAGCATTAAGGAAACTTTTTATCCCGATTTTCCCACGGGATTCACAATTTCGCGGGTAAATCCACGCAAAACAGCTAGAAAGTTACAAGTTAGAAACTGAAAAAAAGTAAGATAATTACCAAATACAATTTTTGCTAGTTATGAGGCTCAAAAAATATGATTTATCGTAGACGTTTTGTTATTGATCATCATATCTTCGGTTGACCTCATTTTATCTGTATCCAAGTACCGATGAGGTCAAAGATGAAACGCAAGGGTTCAGAAGAGATATGGCCCTTCATTAAATACGCTGAAGTATTCGTAAGTGGTATGTGGGTCATGTCATTATAGTATCGAACTTACGGCAGACTAAACACGACGTACCTATATCATATGTCTATTGTTGACAAGAAAGCGCATTCATAAAAAGTGCTCCAATATAATGAAAATGAAAACACCATAATAGAATAAAAGTATATTGTTGTATATATTGTGCACAGTTTTATGCGCTAGCCTAACAACAAAGATCGAAAAATATCTTCTTTCTCAAAACTTAAAACTCTTCCGTTAGTGACTGAGTGACTGACAGACAACGCACAGCCAAATTTACTGGTCGTAAAAAGCTGTAATTTGGAATATATAATCTTTAGAGGGTTTGGAGGAGCACTAAGGAAGGAATTCCCGGAATTCCAACGTGAACGGGAATTATTGGACTTTTTAGTTTGTATAAATAATCTTATTCCTTGAGTGCCCGGATATGATACTTAGCATAAAGGTTCCTCAACAATGTCTGTATTATAGAAGGAATTCCCGAAATTCCCAAGGGAACGGGAATTATAGGACTTTTGAGATTATGCGTGTACGAAGTCGCTGGCAAACGTTCGTTTTTCAATAAGCTTAGGCACTCTGATTCAAAATAAATCCTCTTTTGTTTTATTTTGTTTCACCTTACTACCATTACGTGATTTGAATATGATTATATAATATCACATGAAAGTAGGTCACAAATTATAATTATATTTGGTACTTACGCTTTTCTTTGAGGTTTTTTTTTCACAGCTTATGTGATGTGTAGGTACTGGCATCTTACGGGCGTGTTCAGATGTCCCGCTTCGTTCACGCACAGGACCCGCCCTCCTACCTTCTTACACCTGCGCTCTACATAGACATAGACATAGACATAAACTTTATTCGATATTTCTGCACATCAATACAAAAAGACACATTTAAACAGATATTGATATATACAAACATTAGTACCTACATAATAGTAATTTAAGAATTAAAAAGGTTAACAAATACACGAAATATGACAATACAACATAAAGTTTACACACAGAAGAAATTTTAAATGCTACATGTAGGCATACAATTTATAAAAATGGGCTTTGTGCCTCATCGTGCAAACGTGCAGAACTAGCGAAAGGGCATTGACTCAGCTGTGATGTTGCCAATAATGCAACACTGATCTTCCGTCAGCTCCCGAGCGTCCTGTGACGTGACGCGCATTGCACATCGACTACGACATTCAATGTGTCAGTTTCTACGTGAAGTTTGTGTGACTTTGAGTGTGTGTGTTTGTTTGTTGCTATGAAAGAATTTCTGTGATGTTAGATTAGTGAATAAATAGATAAGTAAATATTAAAATTGAGTAAATGTAAATATATGATACTATATATAATAAAATAAATATAAAGGTAGAAGATGGGTAAGTTTAATTTATAAGTTTTATTTCTTATTTAAGAATATCGCCACATTTAAAGAAATAACAGTTTTTGCTGCGAAAGTAAATAAGTCCGATATTTATTTTTAAAAGTTATTCTATTTATGAGCAATCTGAACGGTGGTGGAATGTTATTCCAGCACTTAGTGGCGTTATAAGAAAAACTGCCTCGGAATGCTACAGTTTTGTGAGAACAGTAAGTAAGGGGCTTCGTGCAGGGTCGCGTACTATATTTTAGATTCTTATCTTTGCGCCAGTTTAACTTGTTGTAGAGGTACTCAGGGTCCTTGGTGTTGATGATGTCAAAAAGTAAGGTAGCTAAATAGAGATCTTGTCTGAAATTCATACAGAGTAAGTTGGATTTGTTTATGAAGGGGGTTACATGACACCGTGGAGGTACGTTAAAACAAAACCTAGCACAAGCATTTTGTACCCGTTGTAAGAGTTTCTGATCTTTGCTAAATAGTCTAGGGCCAAATATTATGAGTCCGTAGTTTATTTTTGAAAGTACAAGTGCTTCACAGAGCAAAACTCTCAGCCCCACACTTATGTACTCTCTGATCTTATATAGCACCTTGAGTCGATAGAGGGCATCGCGGACGACGGTGGCAACGTGATTTGTGAATCTTAAGGTATCATCTATAAGAAGACCCAGATTACGAGCCTCAGTCACCCGTTCAACAGGAACACCCATGAGGTTGATCTGTGGATCTTTGGACAGAACGCTAGAGATCTGATTTTTCGAACCTAGGACTAGAAATTTCGATTTATTTGGATTAAGGGATAGGCTGTTTTTTGCTGACCAAGATGAGATCGCAGCTAGGTCTTGATTCATTTTTGACACTGCGTCTGCGATATTATTTTTATTTGTGGAGATGTACAATTGCAGGTCGTCAGCATAGAGATGGTAGTTGCAAAATTTTATGTTATTTATTAAGTCGGCTGTGTAAATAATAAAGAGGAGTGGTCCTAGGATCGATCCCTGCGGAACACCTCGTGTTACTTGCAACACTCCTCCTGGTGGTATGGAACTATTTGTGAGAACTACTTTTTGCGATCGACCGCTCAGGTAACTAGAGAACCAAGAAACTGCCTGCGCTTCAAAACCATAGTAGCTCAGTTTTGAAAGAAGAAGGTTTATATTTATGCAGTCAAAAGCGCGGGAGTAGTCTAATAGGGTCAGGATAGTGGCATCACCTTTATCACAACTCAGAAGAGCATTGTCAATAACATCCAACAGCGCAGTGGTAGTGCTGCGTCTTTTGCAGAACCCTGACTGCTTGGTTGGTAAGATTTTATGTGTCTCACAAAAGCTGCTGAGTTGTATGTGAACTATTCTCTCCAACAGTTTTGATAAAAAACATAGTATGCTAATTGGTCTTAGGTCCTTGAATGTTAGGGGGTTGTTGATTTTAGGTATCGGCCGTATGAGAGCAGTTTTCCACATACACGGGAATGTTGCTGTGTTAATTGACTTGTTGATTATAGCAGTAATAAGGTCAAGAGTATAAGGTAAGGTCAAAAGAATCATGTCCAAACTTATTTTGTCAGCACCTTCTGCGTTTGATTTTATAGAAATGATTGCCCTGAGCACTGACGAAGAAGAGACTTCACGAAGCTTAAAGACTCCTTCACCATAACGATTGAATTCATAAAAGGTAAGATCGGAAATTGTCGCGTCAGAGCAAGTAGGTAAGTTAAGAAAGTGTGCATTTATTAAGTCAGGATCAGAAAAGTTAGGGGGTAATTCTACGTTATTGTGATGAGTTAAAGAATGTCGTTTTAGATTAGACCACAAAAGTTTAGGGTTTTTGATATTTTTATTAATATTATTATCAAAGTAAGCATTGCGTTCACATCGCAAACTAGTCTTTAGTTTTTTATACTCATTTAAGTGCTCTACATTTTTAGTTTTTTTGTACCGCCTATAGGATTGGTCACGTAACTGCATAATATATCGCACATTACTAGTGAGCCAAGGAGTGTTCTGTTCCCTCAGATTGACGGTTTTTTCAGGCGCGTGTTTATCAATAAGCTCGAGTATAAAGCGATTGAATTCAATAACCATCTTGTTTACACAGTCAATCTTAAAAATATATGATAAATCATATGAATGTAAATCGGCCGTAAATTCTGCATGATTTATGTCTTTCAGCGGTCGGAATATGATTTTTTAAGCGGCAGGTCTAGGTTTTTTATTTTTAAAATTGCCGTGACAAATGCATGATTACCCAACTCCTTGCTATGATAAACTTGAATATTTTGTACCAGTGCGTTTGTGCAAATCAGGTCCAAACAAGTTTCACTGTGTGAAGTGAAATGGGTGGGATCGGTGACGTGATTCTTTAGTTGTATAAAGTTTAAAAAATTAATAAATTCGAAGTTAGTAGAAGTTGGATGGGCGCAGGTGCGTGCTGCTATACCACTTTTAATGTAAAAACCTACCCCGCCTCCACGAGATCGTATGCCGCTGGGACGCGGTATATGCCTCAATCTGTAACCAGGCAGGGACGGCGCATGCGCATCCTGGCCAGGTCGCAGCCAGGTCTCGTTGATAGCTAGTATGTCAGGAGATATACGTTCTACGACAACTTGAAATTCATCCTGTCTAGTTCCTAAAGACCCTGCATTAAACAAACTAATACTTATGAACATGTCAAAAATAATTACATTTCCATCCATTAAGAACAGTTAATATTAGTCTATTACACACAGAAAAACAAGACTTTAAGGCTGATATGTCGCGATTTGTTTTTTCTACAGCTAAACAATCAATAAAACAAATATTAAAAAAGAAATTAAAACTACTTAGAATATAATTTGCTCTAGTTGAAAGGTTTAACAGTTTCAGCGATATTAAAAACACGATTTAAATCAGTTTCTGAACTTATATGAATAACTTGAGCGGTTTCAGATTTCCTAGCATATATTTTACCGTCCCTAGTCCAAACAAACCTCCATCCTTGACTTCGAGCCAATTCACGTGCTTTGGCTAACACAATACGGTTGATTCTCGTTAGTCGCTCATTGATATGGACCGAGCGAGGGGTGTGAGCAGGAAGCCCGATGTCAGCCGTGTTGGTGTGGCGGCGCACGCGCGCCTCCTTCAGTAGTTGGTCGCGGACGGGGCGCCGAACCAGGCGCATCACGATGGGTCGAGGTCGCGCTGGCTGGCTCTCAGCCGCATCCCCTGATGGTCTCCGAGGTCCAACGCGATGCGCGCTTGCTATATCGTCCGGTTTGATAGTGCAACCTAGTTTAGTGGAGAGTGCGGTGATGATGTGCGGTATAGATTAATTCTCAAACTCGGGGACACCTATTAGCTCAATGTCATTACATAACAGCGCCTGATCCCTATTGTTCAACTCACACTCAAATTTAGATGTTATGTCTGCAATATTCGATAGTGTAGACTTTGTATTCTTTAATTGTTTAATTTCTGCCTTCATATCCAAATTTTCCGATTGAAGTTGAATTAATTCAGAGTTTATTGTACTTATTTGTTTTTTCAGATCAGATAATTCTAAGAACAGTGTGTCAGTCGTGTGGCTAAAATCCTTTTTTAATTCCGCTATAGCAGCGTTAAAATTACAGCAAATTTCTTTTTTGTTTTGATCAAGCATGCTCTGTAACTTTTTGTCTAGCTTTGAATCAAGTAGAATTGAAAATTGATCAATAGAGATCTTGGCTTCTGTGCTATCTCCAGGCAGGGGACTCATAGTGCTGTTCAGTTGAGGTTGAGTGATATCGCTATAGGAGTGATGAGTTGATACATCATATTGTATGTCTTCGCATGACATATCAACATCCTTGGGTGGCGAACGTTGCAACTGTCTGCCGACGGGGGTATCATCTGCCTTACGACGCGATACATTTTCACACGGTGGGCATCTCCATAATCGATTTAAATCAAGTAAGTTCCGTTTGTAAAATGTAGTTGTCATATTCACGCATAAATAATGATACGAACTCTTGCAAAAGATACATGTAAGCTCCTCCTTCTCAGCAACTGATTTGTTGCATGCTTGGCAATTTTTCATCTTGAGCACTTAGGACTTAATTCACGGTAAACAAAGGCGTAACGGTACTTCAACGACACTTAACAGCTGATTGTATAGTTAAAGCAGTTTTAAAGATTTAGCTTTGAAGTATTTACAGAAACGTAAAGTATTCAATGTAATGCTACTTTGTCACACTTTATTTACTTCAAATCACTCAAAACTTAATGAATATAAATAAATTTATACGGACAACAAAGATGTCGCAGCCGATCGTACAAACGACGTCACGAGACTGTACACGTGATGTCATCCGTAATATTTAACAAAATACTTGCCACGAAAGAGACTTCAATTGATCAGTCATTACGACTATAGCTATTAGGCGGGCGCAAGGTGTGTGCGGGGCGATGGCACCGCGAGATCCACGAGACAAGCACATGGTTGGAATAAGGTTGGAAGACGCTTAGCGTATGCGAATGGACTTCGATAATAGTACATTAGTGCAGCGGCCGGCAAGAGAGGCATCGATGGACGAACGTGTGAATATGAGCCGAGTCGAAGCTGAGGCACACATAGGTAAATCCATCAATTCCTAGTTGCGGCCAAGGCTTGTATAGTACTTTTCTCAAATAATGCGCGGAAATCAAACTAACTAGTACAATTTAATTTAGAACTTTTATCTGAAAATACAATGATTAAATGTACAATTCTTAAAATTTAATGTGGATTTTACACGCTATAGTATTTTTTTTAATGCGCAAGCCAGTTCGAAATTTAAAGTAACGCTTTGATAAGTTACCTCTTTTGTTGCCATGTTTCCGAGTAGAAGATCGTTCCATTTTTAAATTACACGATAAATATGATTTTACATAGTAATGAATTTGGCCGCTTAACACGACATATATATGGATTTTCATACAAATATTGTAAAGTCGGTGAGGATGGACTCCGGTAGGTATGACCAGAGTCGGGCGGCCGATCTAGGGCGACCGCTGTGCGACGAACACGCTGCCCGTGCCGAAGTACGTAGTGCTACGCTCCAGACGTCCGCTTCCCCGAAGACAGTTGCGCTAGCTGGATGGATGCTTCCCACCAGTAGACTGCCCACGAACGCGAAGTACCGCAGACAGGGAGAGCAAAGTACATTTCTTGAATGAAACCGCCAAAACATTGTCACTTAAAATTTACCTATACCTGAACGTTCATGCAACATTACATTCTGGAAATTTCTACTATCTCAAACTTCACAAGTATTAAAAAAAACATTCTAGTTTACCTACAACCTATAGATTCATCTAACATAATGTTCTCGCAGTTTCCTTTGCTATTCAATGAGACTGAAATATGTTCTCTCTCGCTCACACGGTGTCAGAGCGCAACTAATAACTACAAACATACAAACATTCTGGAATTCTAATATAAAAGGGAAGAACTTTCTCTCTCGCTCTCCCATCTGCCCTTTTCAGGGCGGACCCGACTGCTGCCGGCCGAAGCATCGCTGGTCAGGTGGATACGTAACCGTGACAACTAAGCCTGATCGTCCGCCGTTCACCGGCAATAGGTCCGTACTAGGTCGCTCTTTTTTTCAGCGCAGTTTGTGCAGCCGTTTCGCCGTTCACCGGCACACATTATGTCTCGTCGCAGTCCGTTCAACGATGTCAGATGCGAAAACGATCGCGGTCGTATTCGTAATCTTCTTCAAGATAAGCATTCTCTAAAATGCCAACTTTCTCGTCAACAAACTCTCGAGCAAGAGATGAAGGCTGACCTTCAGGCTCAGATCGATTCCTTGCAAGAGGAATTATCCGCTCGTCCTTCCTCCTCGCAGGTCGCCTCGCAGATCGCCTCCCAGTTCGATAAGTTTTCCAGGGACAAACAAGAACTGGAAAAAGAACACGCAGCCATTCATGCCCAGCTCAGGTCTAACTTCGAAAGCGAGAAGGGTATCCTTATCGCTCAAATCAAGTCCTTGCGAGAGCAAGTGTCCGCTCGTCCTCAGGTCACCTCCTTTTCTCAGGGGTTCCAAACCGATTCTCCGGCGTCTCCAGACCCCTTTGAGTGCGTCGATCCTTTTTCTAATTGCATGTCGGTAGACTCCACCGCATGCAAACGGAAAACTACCCCGCCGGGTAGTGATTCCGACTCCGCTCCCTTAGTTCCAGAATCTCCTGCTCCGTTCACCGAGGTTCGCAAAAAGTCCAAGTCTAAGAAGAAGAAGCAAGATGCTTCTTCGACTTTATCTCCATCCGTTTCAGCCGCTCCAGCCGCTGTTCCTGCTCTGCAAAATGTCGCACCGGCGTCTGCTCCTGCGCCTTTTGTTTCAGCGATCCCGGCGTCACAGCCTGCGTCACAATCAGATTCGGCTCCGCCGAAAGTCAAGTCTCCGCCCCCCGTCTTTCTACGGGACAAGAGCCGCTGGACCGAGGTCTCACCTCTCTGCGGTAGACACAATCCCAAGATCCAGTATAGTAAGGCATCCAACGTGGGTGACTCTATTAAGGTCGTTGTCAATTCCATTCCCGATTTCAGGAATCTTACTCGGCTTCTTGCTGATCAAAAGCTCGAGTACCACACTTACGCCCTCCCTGAGGAGCGTAAGATTCGTGCCGTCCTCAGGAACGTGCCGTTTGAGCTCTCGAACGTGCAAATCCAAGAGGACTTGTCTTCTCAAGGCTTCCCCGTCGAATCTGTGCACAAAATGCACAGCCGCCGAGGCAAGCAGTTCCCACTTGCGTTAGTAATCCTAGCGAAGAGCCCGCAAGGGCAGTCCATTTTCAGAGGCAAGCTCTCCGTGTGTGGTCTCTCCAGCATCCACGTCGAAGCACCACACAAGCGTGGTTTCCCAGGTCAGTGCCACCGCTGCCAATTGTATGGTCATGCGGCGGCAAACTGTTTTGCTTCCCCTAGGTGCGTCAAGTGCCTAGATCCGCATGGGACTAAGGAGTGCTCTCGCACTCCCGAATCGCCCACCGCTCCGTCCTGCGTCTTGTGCGGCCAGTCAGGCCACACAGCAAACTTTCGCGGCTGCCCCAAGGCACCGCGTGCTGCCAGGGCTACCGTGAAGCCCATCGAGAACTGGAGAGAGCGACCGCAGCCTAGCTCGGACGCCCCTCCAGTCAGTTCAAAGGCCCCTAAGGCCTTTACTTCTATCGTTCCAGGTCAGCGCAGCCGGGTTGCGACTCAATCGCAACCGGCCGCCAAATCGGCTTCCCAGTGCCAGAACGCAAAAGGTTCTCAAGACCGCATGGCGTTCTGGATCCAGCTCGCTCCCATCGACGAGATCCTGGCTTTCGGCGCCGCTCTCGACGCCAGCCCAGAGGGTTTCAACGGTGCTCTTCCGGTCCTAACCAAGTTCGCTCCCCTTATCAGGAAACTCCAGCAAGCTCAACGTTTCTAAACGTAGTCCTTCTTTCCAGCATTCCTATCTCAGAGTGAGTCTGATCACTCTAGATAATATCTTAGTTTCAGCTTTGTCATTTCTGCTAATCTTAGCTTTATTTTTCTTACTTTCAGTTCCTTTTGGTGGCAGCCGTCTGGATGCCGCTCACTGCGCAGCCTCTCTCTCCAATTGGCTGTCGCTCCGATGAAGACTAATGGCCTCAATCAAGGTGAGTCAGTAAAGGGGGATGTTTAGTGGGTATGCTCGGCTTCACTGAGTGAGTCTCCACACTGTCTGGGCATTCTATTTTCCGTTAGCCACTGGGGTTAACAGCTTATAGAATGCCCATTCGTCCGTAATAGGATTCATCCTCCTCCCGCTAAAGCTTGCTTTACTGGTTAAAGCTTGTTTTAGGGGGTGCCCAAAATTTTCTGTGGCGGAAAAACAAAAAAAAAAAAAAAAAAAACTCTCGCTCTCGCACGGCGGCGGTAGAGTAGAACAATATAGGTGTGTTAGAGTTAAAGCGCTAGACGCGCGAATAGGGAAGGGAGCTGGCCGAGGCCGCCAGCGCTGGCCCGCACACATATTCCCTTATCTTTTATAATTTTACTAAAAACATCTTAAACAACCAAAATTTGTGTAAAAGGCTGCAATTAAATTTTATATGGAAATAGTTTTGACTGGTCCAGCAGAGTCAACAGTGCTAATATCTTTGCATCCTAATAATTCCCAGAAATAAAAAAAATCTTTAGTAGGAATTCCTGTTCCCGTGTTTTATTTTCAGTTTTTACTGTATAGGTAGTTATTTTTTGAAGGTCTCTTCCATAATCCCGGGTACAGGCACAGCAATGTTATCTACGAGGATAATAGTTTTTCAAGTAAAACTTTCTGACTGTCTACGTAAATTAAGTATAGATTTAGCGTTAACTTCAAGAAGGACAAAGTAATATTAGTTATCTAATCGCAAATACCGATATTCACGCGGGCGAAGTCGCAGGCAACAGCTAGTTATGTATGTGTAGGTCCAAGCTGCAATAATAGATATGGTACTCATGCTGAAATACGTAATTTAAATAATAAATAAATAAATAATAAATAAAATCCCCAGACAATCACACCAACTACATGGCCCCAAAGTAAGCATAGCTTGTGTTATGGGATACCATATAGCGAACTAGGGGGGAACCTAGAATATAAATACATAAATAGATAAACACCCAGACACGGAACATTTTTTTTTCTAGTTCCGTGCGGGGATCGAACCCGCAACCACTGGCTTCTGAGGCAGATAGGTTTACCCCAACGCCAAAGTGGTCGTCATTTCTGTCTCTAGTGGGTCGCGAGTAAGCAAGTTGCAATAATGAATAATTATTATGATTCCGTCTGAGTAGAAGGACACCTTAAGGATCTGCTCAGCTGCCACACTACAAATTTTAAAGCTTGCCAAAAATTTGTAATTGCCTATTAGAAACAATGTACGCATCAACTAAGTATAGGATTGTTAGGCCAAGCGCTTGCCACACACGTCAACACATACCTCTTACTCGATTTGCAATGTGATGTACCTATCTCCTAAGGTGTTGTTTGAGATCATATATACATACCTAACTTCACGCCTTTAAGGATACCTTTATGGGGTAGGCAGAACACCAGTGGTTATAAGACCATCTGATGTCACGTTTGACAAATGAGGTATTATAATGATGGAGAGAGGCTATTGGAGTGACAGGGGGTCAGCTTATCGCCCACAAAAATGCCAGTAAAACCTCTGTCCCTTAACTGACTTTTACAGTATGCCCGGGAAGAGAAGCGCACATTCTATGTTTTTCTTTCGCTCCTAGTCCAGGGTGGAAGCGGACATTAACCCGTTCCGGTTAACATTTTTTTATTTATTCTCATGCTCTTAACTCTTGAAACAAACTTAAAAAAAAATCTTCCCCTCCACCTTGATTTTCAACCGACTTCACGAAGGAGGAGGTTCTCAATTCGTGAGTATGTTCTTTTTGTGTGTATTTTTTACACGATTTTTGGGACACTTATGAATCGATTTTAAATATTCTTCACAGGTGGTCCTATAAAAATTTCAACAATTTGGTTGACTACTTCATGAAAAAAACTTAATATTAGAAATGTATGACTAGGTGCGGAGAATATTTACATTGACGACCTTCACACAAAGTTTTGGACGTGAAGTCGGTTTTTTTATGCTCTGCGCTAGTTGATTATAGAAAAATAATGTAGCCTAAGTCCTTTCTCAAGACCTCCATTGCCCATGAATCATCAATCATAAAAATCTAACCAGTGGTTAAGGCGTGAAGATGTATTTGGATTTTTCTTCCTTTAGAAAATATCTGTTTAGGCGTCAAAACGTACCAGCCAGACAGAGACATTTTCAGAGTTATATATTAGTAAGTAAGTAAGTATATAGATATGGATTGATGATGCATTACTTTAATTGTAGGTCTAACTGTGGTATTTATGCATCTGTGACATGTTAGATTAACTAGAATTACGGCTCACGTCGCCAGATTTTTTACATAATCGTGAATAAATTATTTTGTATGGACAGGTGTATGTTTTTATTTTGTATCCTAATCTGCATAAAAAACCTAAAATCATTAATTTATGTTTTGATAACATAAGTCGTGATAACGTTTCATTGGTTTTAATTTAATTTCCGGCCGATTTTTTTATTTTGTGATAGCTTGTTAGATATTAGTTTTTTTCATGTAGTGTAAGAAGTAATTTTGAATTAAATGCATAATGTATCTAACGTTTTTACTTGGATAAGCATTAATACTGTATTGTTAAAAATAGTTTCGCAAATAACCCATAGTTTTATTGTAATATGTAAAAGCCAAAAATGGTTATTGTAAGTTATTCTTGGAAGATAGACATATACTATTGCGGACTTTTTTGTAGATCTATTAAAGAGGTACAATTCCACAGGCAGCGTTTTCGAGGAAAGCTCCCGATAGGCTTAATTTGTTCCGACATAATGATTTAATATCATCGTAAAATCGTCAGTTTGCATATAACCTTAACTTATTATACACTAAAACCTTCCTCAGTGATCACCCTACTTGTTGTTGAAAACTGCGTATAATTTCGTCCTGTACTTTTCGAATTTATCGCGAACAGAGCGACAGACAGACAGACAGACGCGGCGGGGACTTTGTTTTATAATATGTAGAGATAGAGATGAAAACAGCAATCCATATTCCGCAGTATAGTGATTAGTGATGTGAAGATAGAAGTCTCGTTTTGGTAGAAGTCTCATTCACTCAGAGTGGGGTCTACTGTAGGCAATATATCCTACCTCTGGCTGTTTAGGGTCAGTTAAAAATAGCCCTACTGCCAATGGTCAATAAATAAATAAATAGTGGTATAAGTGTATATAAGTGTATATAAATAGGCGACTAATCCATGCGAGCCTCGCCTGATAAGACCTCTTCAGGGATTACCAGCCCAATGAATGCTGTAAGGACATCTGAGGCGGAGTCATTAACTCATTCATCATTATCAGCTGTGATTTATTATCTCAATATCTCTATTACTATGTAAGTTCTATATCACTAAATAAAGATTACTGCTACCTTAACAACTTCTGAAAAAAGATATCCTAATCGTAAGCAAAATGAAAGACCCCAAAAAAGGCTTTTAGCAAAGCAATTTGTAAATACACCAGCTAATTCACTAAGGGGCAAGTAAACTAAACAAATAGGAGAAGATTAATCCAAACGAAGGCGGGATTTTTAAAATAACTTGCTTGCTGGCACGGTGAGAAAAATTACATGGCGCTGTAGGATTTATAAAATAAAACCGTATCTACAGAATATTTGATTAAAAAATTTAAGTCAAAACAAAATTGCATTAATATAATTTATACAAGGTGGATTTGTAGTCACCAGCCAAATTTTTTTCACACAATAAGTATCATTTATAGAAACGATTTTTGCAAAAAACAGTATTTTTTTACAAGGAAATTAATTTATCCGCTAAGATATTAACCAAAGCATGGTCACTCTAAATTACCATTAAAATAAAGATGACTTCACGCACCTACACCCATTTTGCTTGCTGGTAGGATCCCTTCTGGGTCCGCCTGGCTAGCGACCACCCTTTATATAAAGTCTGCCGCCAAATTTTACCGCTCCGGCGGTAATGTGTTCCGGCAATATTGTATAAAGAGCTAGTTCCTTCCTAAACCCGTGTGCTTTCATCTTCGACCTCATCGTCACTTACCGTCAGGTGAGATTGAGGTCAAACGCGGGTTTAGTCACTTATAAAAAAAAAAAAAATTTTGTAGTACTACTTCGTAGTATTATCTAGTAAATGCCGCATCGTAGTAGCTGTGTTCATCAACAGCGACTATTTTTTTTATATTTGTGGTTCCATAGATCTACTTCTTTGAACTGAGCGACGCTAGAATAAATATGCAGGTACGTTTATATCGTATCAAAGAAACTAACATTTAATTTTTTCTGGTGATGAAAAATCAACCCTGTATTTATTTTAAAAACCTAGTCAAGTCATAATAATTACTATTATTTATTAAGTGATTATTACTCACGTGCACTGGCATGTCTGACTTGTTTTTTGCTGTTATAGAGTCTCTCTTCACCATTATGATGACGCCAAACTTTTCAACGGAACACGCAATACTACCAATACTTTTCTACCAGCATTTTGATTATATAAACTTAAGAGTTTACGAGCTTGAACAGATGTTTGATATTTTTGGGTTGAAAATTATATAAAAAGTTAGTTCATAGTCTGAAACACTATGAAGAATAATATAGCAGATATCCTTGTATTTAAAGATTCTTGTCTGCATCTTTTGCGTCAAAAATATTTTTTACCAAGTAATCGTAATAATTTATTATGTAGAATACAAACAATATTCTTTGTTTAGTTTGATTTTGATCTCAACGATATTTATGGTTAAACAATATTGGAAAAAAAATTGTTGGCTTATATAGATCAAATGTCTAAAAAAGGACCTGTTAAAATTTATTGGCATTTGGAAGAGCTCAAAAATATCGAAATATCGAGAGCTTTAAGTAAATGGACAAGATAAATATCTTATCACAAAAGTTTAATTTGCCCGGGTAAAAAGTAGAATAAATTTAAAATTCGAATTTCTGTCAAAAGAACTTTATTGAAAACCTTGTCAAAGCTCAAGATAATTTTTACAAAACTTTAAACTTTTTATCGTTGTAAGTGATCTAATTTAGATCTTTCCTTGTTGGATAAATTCGTCAGTTGCCAAAAAGTTCAGATAAAAATGGAACATTTTAAGGAAAGCAATTTTTCTTTTTTACTGCCTTCAAGTTAGGATTTCAAATTACCTGGCCTTTAAAGGGAATTTTATGGTCGTTCTGGCGGTAATTATTATTTTTTGCAATCATTTTGCAGGGCGTAAAGGATGTTTTCAAATTGTGGTTTTCAAATTGCTTGATTGAGATTAGTTTTTCTATATGGGGCAAAGATTGGATCAGTGCTCTGCAATTTCTACGGTAATCTTTATTTTTTTTTCATTCTCACTGTTTTCGCATTATTCAAGACTGGTTACTGGTTATTTCATATGATTGAACGTAACCAATCCCCTAGAAGTTAAAATTTTGGAGATCAGTGTCGAATAAGTGTTGAGTTTGAGTTTCACGGAGACTATAAAAAAAAACTGGTAAAAATCAAGCATTGTTTAAAAGAAATCCTGAAATATTAAATCAAAACCGTATCTTCGCTGCCTGAATGTGATAGCCTCTGTTGATCTGCAGTCGGACTTATAAAAACGCTACTTCAACAGCATAATATGCTCTGCTATGTTGTTAAATTTTAACATTAAATTGACGATACACTTTTCGCAAATTGGACCCCCGCTATAAAAAAATGACGACGTTTGTCCATACAAGTTGTTTTATGAAATCAACAAACAGCGCCTTTGCGTTTATCTTTATTTGAAAACTTACATTTTGACCAGTTAATGCCTTAATAAATAAGTCAGTTTGTGAAAGTTTTATTATTATTTACCCATTCATTGTGTTGCAGTAAAAAACCTACAATATTTGACATATTGTCTTGCCTTTTTAAGTATTCTGTACTTCTTATTTGATGTTCCGTTTCATACTTCTAAATTTGTTTAGTATAATAGCATAAAATAAATACACAAACTTGGGCAGTTAAGATAGCAAGTCTTACGAAATTTCTAGACAGTTCATTTGTCGGCTGTCTTTGCAACCATTGCAACTTGCAGAAACTTTTGCGAATGAGGTTGAAACGGAGAGGTCTGAAATGAAATTATTAAACATACAATTTTATAGTCAACGAATGCAGCGCAGTGTTTTGACTTCACTAACATTGTGTAATCCTTGTTAATACTTTTGAGGAGTAAGGTCATTAACGTACGCGAATACAGGGTTATTGGTAAGAATATAAATAAAATTGATATTGATTTCTTAATCTTTAATATGTTTATATGAACTACTTTTACATTAATGTACTACAAAGACATAATACTCTTATCAACACTACACAGTTATTCAATCTACACATACACATACAAACTTCTTCGCGCCTACTTTTTTATAAACTGTTTATATATTATCTGATATGTTTTCTTTCTTTGAAAAAATTGTTTAAAACTAAAATAAAAATGTAACAATACAGTTGCTATACGCAATAGCTCCGCTACTATGTAATTGATAATGTAACAATTTCTTTGGGTCGAGCAAACTATTCATCCTAAGTTCACAGGGCTTTGCCCTTTATTAGGGAGTAGTGCACTCAGTAAAGATTGTTTAATCTATATTTAAGATAAATAACTAGAATTTAAGTACCTACTTGTTTTAACTGATATCTGATATATTATTTATTTATATTATTTATTGAGGTGATTGGTCTCTTAAAGCGACGTCCTGTAGCTTCTTTTCAGAATCACACTGAAAGAATTTTATTATGATTTATTGTAGAATTGCTAAACATCTATCTTAAGTTAAAAAGAACATTGAAATAGGATCATAAGCTTTTTACAATCGATGTTTGAAGGAGTAAAACTGGATTTTCAGAAAAATAAGGAATAACCCCAAATGTTTAAAAAACTGTTCACTTTGGGATTACATGATTTGGGCTCAAATAGTTGGAAATGACCTCTCCTACGTCACCTAAAAGATTTCGGTCTAATTACCAATAACCTTGATGTATATTTTCCGTGTTCATGTTTATTTTTATAAAAAAAAAATCTCTCAATTGCTCTCGATGCAATTTATACGGGAGCTTCTCTGAAGTATCTTCACTAATCGTCAAAATCGATTCAAAACTGATTAAATTATCGTCTAACAAAGAGACAAAAATTATACTTACGAACCGTCTCCTTTTGAAAGTTGGTTAAAAAATAACAAGTAGCTGACTAGTCATCAATATTCCATTACCTGCAAAAATTATCTTTCATAAAAATTCTGAGGTCTTTTGCATATAGATCCGTCAATAAAAATCGTGATTTTAGTTTAATATTCAAGTTTTCTATAAAAACCATTGAGAAGGCGTGTCAGATATCTCAGAGGTTCCAATTGAAGCTCCTAATCCTGCAATAATTAATTGTTAATAGGTTGTTCATGTTTACTCTTAACATAGAAATAACACGTTTCATTTTAGTATGGACGTCTGGCTAGCACCTGTGCCAAAGAAAATAGTTGTGGAAAACCATAATGAAAACATTTAAAATAACTGTTAATTAAATTGTTAGTTACTTTTCGTGTACATTAAGAAAAACTACTTGAATCGAAAATTACCACAGGTGACTGACGACGCCATATTGAAGTCATATTTTTACTGACATTCCTATATTTTTGATTTCTGCCTGCACGTAAAATATGATTTCAATAAAAAAAAACTAGAAAAGCAAATTTCATTCATAAAATATTGTGTATTTTTTGATGGATATTAGTAGTGGTGAAATGTCACTTCCGTACATTAAGTATGTTGACCTTTCAAGATCATCTCTCAGTAACCGTTTTCTAACTTTTTGTTTTGAAACTCGTATGCTTCGAAGTAATAACATATATTTTAAGTTTTTGTTATTTTTTATACATTCTAAGAACAAAAGACAAATCTCTAAAAGTTTGGAACACATTTTATTGACAGATTGAGTACGTACACACAGTAAGTACTTCCGGCCATTTTGGATAACTGTGAAGATTTATGGCAATACCGTCGTTTTGTTTTTTCGTTTGTACACCTAAATTATTGATTCAACTTTAAATATTGTATTTTTGATTGATTTGTGAATAATTTCCACGATCCTAAAATTTGACACAGGTTGCGGCCAGAAATGCACGGAACCTTTTGTAATGAAAAAATTAATGCTGAAATCGCTCCCTTGATTATTGTGTGTATTAAATGCCAGTACAACCAAAAACTAATTTTTCCTTTTTAAGTTTAATGTGATGGCAAACTGCAGTAACCTGCAATAAAACCTATATTTTTCTTATTAAAGACATTTATTTCTCTTCAATATTGAGCAGCCAAAATTCAATATTACCTAACCAATTGTCTTCCTCAATAACAGTCGTCGTCAATCCCAATACGAAATTGCAAGATGCATTGCCACTTCAGTCCTTCCGGATTTAAAACGTATCAATTGGAAAATCTACCTTCAGGTAACACCATAGAGTTTGCTTTTGAAATATAT
This sequence comes from Stenoptilia bipunctidactyla, assembly GCA_944452665.1. NCBI lineage: Eukaryota > Metazoa > Arthropoda > Insecta > Lepidoptera > Pterophoridae > Stenoptilia > Stenoptilia bipunctidactyla. Next base: position 1,607,724 of record OX101723.1, read on the forward strand.
CGTGTGTGCAGAAGATAAATGAAGTGTCAGACGGATTAAAGTTCGCTGAACAGTTTGTAGGGAAATTAGTGGCTTGTAGATTTCAGTTTATGTAGTTTAAATTATACTAAACATGTTTAGTGTGGAGTTTTAAATGGATTATAATGATTAGGTTGAATATTGTTGCCACTGGGGATTGGATTAGGGACTTAGTTTGCAGCTTAGGAACAATTAAATTCGTTTAAAATGTTTTGATATAAAACTTTCTTCAGTATTTTGAATAATGCTCTTAATTGCCCTTAGTTTTTAAGACATATGGCTACTTCAGCCATATGACGGTACCCAAGTAGCACACATATAACAGAGCATTTTGTTCATTTTCCCATTTGAACCGGAGAGAAGTACTCACTGTTAACTTACTATTTATAGTTAAATTAGTGAAACTAATTATGATATCGTTTTGATTCATAAATAATAAAGCTGTTGAATCAATCCAAATAGTGCTATTGCGAAATTATAATCCATGTAGAATCAATATTTCAACTTTAATTTTGTCGCAACTTTCAGCGCAAATCATTAATATAAAAAGTATAGACGATATACACTAAAGAGCTCAGCATATTTATCGATAAATTCAAATTATTTTACTGTATATATTGATATTAAATAATTTTGGAAAACCAACATACAATCAAAAAAATTTTTTCACCCCAATATCTTTACGAATAATATTGTGTGTTTCACGAAACAAGCTGAACAAAAAACTGATTGACAGCAAGCCTTTCATCTCATCTAACAACGTGTTTTGCTTAGCACCTTTCGTACCTTAGGAGTAGACTATACCTACGATTAGTCGAGTACAGAAAATAGTAAAATAGATAATTGTGTATGAATCAACTATTCTTGTGATGTATTTATTTATACAATTTCGACTCATTAGAGCTCTTCAGCGATAAGGCCGCCTCTGTACAAACACAGGATTGTTTTTTTATCAACGGGCAAATTATTTTTACACCATAAGTATCATTTATAGAAACTATTTTTGCAAAACAAAGCATGTGTTTTAGAATCAAGGAAATTAATATATTTCAGAAACATATTAAATACTAATAATAAATAAATATTTCTGACACTCACACAACATTATCTAGCCCAAATTAGATTTCTTAAAGAACTTGTGTTATGGATACTAGATAACTGATACAATTAAGAAATATGTAAACATACATATTGAACAAATTCATATTTTTACTAGAATAAACTTGAATAATAAACATCCATGACTTGACGACTAACATCTGTGTTCATCACATAAACATCCGCTGCCGCCGGGATTCGAACCCAGGACCTCTGGCATAGAAGGCAATGTATGTTACAACTACACCATCCGTTCATTGTTCACTCTAAATTATGAATAAATACGGTTAAAATAAAGACGACTACGCGCTACCACAAAACATCTCGTAGTACTACGTCTTAGTATTAACAATGGATGCCACGTCGTAGTATTTGTGTTCATCAACAGCGACTACTTTTTTAAAATATGTTTATTTTTTCTATTGATTGTTACTAAAATAAATATGCAGGTATGTTCATATCGTACACGTGATTTTACCCGCGCAATTTAGAATTTCACGGGAATTTCGTGATAAAAAGTAGCCTATTCGCTATTCTAGAATGTACTCTATCACTATGCCAAATTTCATGCAAATCCGTTGAGCCGTTCTCCCATGATTGAGGAACAAACATCGTAAGGATCTACAAAAAAGTCCAGGATAGTATTTGTCTATCTTCCAAGAATAACCTACAATAACCATTTTTGGCTTTAACATATTACAATAAAATTACGTGTTCAAATGTCGATCAAAATTGCTTATACACTATATGAAAAAAATTAATATCTAACGAGTTATCAAAAAATTAAACTGTGGAAGTACTGCTGCAATGACGGCGGCGCGACGACCGCGGCGGCGGCGGAGGGGTCACTACGGTCGGGGAAGCACATATCACAAACTATGTGCCGAACGGGCACACACGTCGTTGATAAGGACGTCGTTGATAAGTGACAACCTAAACTGCTGAGAGAGTAGTCAGGTGTAGCTTCCCATAAGTTGAGGTTGAAAGTCGGTGTTGCTGCTTTATTAATGAGCGTTATAAAATAATATTATTAAGGCTGTAATTATTATGAAAGGAGTATCAGAAGTTTATCCAATTATTTTCAACAAATGTTCAAAAGTTCAAAAGGGTACAGTTTCCTTTACAGGAAGCTTTCACGGTGACAATGAACAAGGCACAAGGACAAATATATAAAGTTGCAGACTCAATTTAATGAAGCAATGTTTTTCACATATGTGATATGGTCAAGCGTATCGAGCTCACAGCATTTATACATTTAAACGAAACACAGGACAACAAGAAACGTTGTTTTTCAAAAATCTATACTGTTATTAGAAATCTGAAGAGTTTGTTTGTTTAGTTGGTTGAACGCGATAATCTTAGGAACTACTGCTTTGTTTTTCTATTTGATAGTCCATTTATTGAGGAAGGCTATAGACTATACCTAATAATATCATGGTGCAAACAATATGACTGAAGTGACCAAAGGAAAATATTGCAAAAACGGGGCAAGTAAAACTCATGTAATGTATTATATTGTAAATCAATTAAGGGTAATAAAATATTTTCGAAAAAATAATGCTCAAATTTCCAAGCATGTTTAAAAAATGCTATTTGAGATCTATAAGTGTGCTAAGTAGGACTTAAATTTTATATTTTTTTAGGGGTAAAGCGCTAGATGCGCGAATAGGGAAGGGAGCTGGCCAAAGCCGCCCGCGCTGGCCCGCACGCGTATTCCCTTAAGTTTTATAATTTTACTAAAAAATGCTACAATCACCAAAATTTGTGTAAAAGGCTGCAATTCAATTTTATATGTAAATAGTTTTGACTGGTCCAGCACAGTCAACAGTGCTAATAGCCTTGCATCCTAATAATTCCTAGATATTGAAAAAAAATAGTAGGAATTCCTGTTTGAACGCTTTTATAATAAAATTCCAAAATATTTAACTTTAACCCTTCGATAGAATTAAGGATAAGTATAAAGTTTTATTATAAGATATCCGGATGGAAGAAGATTGTAAATTGTTATTGTTATTGTGTATTTTTAAAAGATGATTGCTGTTGAGTTTCTTGCCACTTCTTCTCAACAGATCGACTTTCCGAAGTGGTGGTAGATTCAGTTCAATTTGTAAATTGTGACTTATTTCAAATGTATTTAAATACTTATGAAATAAAGATCCTTTTGACTTTTGACTTTGTTCCCGTGTTTTATTTTCAGCTTTTACTGTATAGGTAGTTATTTTTTAAGGTCTCCTCCACAAAACCGGGTACTACGGCACAGCAATGTTATCTAAAAGTATAAAAGTTTTTCAAATAAAATTGTTTCCATAAATTAAGTATAGAGTTAGCTTTAACTTCAAGAAGGACATAGTAATATTATTTATCCTGTTGCAATTACCGATATTCACGTGGGCGAAGTCGCGGGCAACAGCTAGTTTATAATATTAATAAAATAAGATTGGTAAGATTAAAGAATATTACATTTAATTTTGGCTAAAGAATAAAAAACAACCCTGTACGTATATTTTATTTTCATCATTTAATTTTATTTTATTTTTCTTTAAGAATTCATTATTTTTATTTGGCAAATAATCCAATGCGGAACTTATACAAATCCGCTTTAGAAAACTGTTATCCAGTATATGCTACATGCATTAGTAGATATTAATAAACCATCAAGGAATACAAAACCTGTCCACAAACCGGATTTCAGAGGCACATATTGGTGAAATTCCTGCGTATATCGGTCTAGAGCAAACCGCAACAGGAGCTTATCCATCAGAGCTAATTGACGTGTCGAAACCACCTGCATCGCTCACCCGTGTTTGCTAAATGTTACAATAATTATATACAGGCTGTGCGTAACTTATTGACAGCATTATAACGCTGTAATTATCATCTTTTGATCGTTGATTTTACAAGCAATTATAGGATACCAACTGGGATTGATGAAATTTTGTTGCGAGTTCAATTTGTTGAAGCCAATATTAATACACATACAAGTTTTTACAATGATTGACACTAGATATAATATTTGAATTAATACTACAGAACTGTAGCACAGGAAACATAATAATAAACGGTCGAAATGCAAAATAAAACGTGTTAGGTAAAAATACATTTTATTGGTTCGTGAATAAGAACACGCATCGATAGCATAACGTGATCATGGCGTTTGCAACAGGGCTTAAATATTGATACATACATACATAACTTCACGCCTGTATCCCTAATGGGGTAGGCAGAACACCAGAGGCTATAAAAACCATCTGATGTCACGTTTGACAAAGGAGTAATTATTATGATGGAAAGAGACTATAGCAGTGACAGGGGGTCAGCCTGTCGCCCGCAAAATCACCAATAAATCCTCCGTCCCTTAACTGACTTTTACAGTTTGCCCGGGAAGAGAAGCAGCTGGCACATTCTAATGTTTTTCTTTCGCTCCCAGCCCAGCATGGAATATTGATAATATGAAATATAAAACATGGCAAATATACCGTTAATTCTAACACCTGTACTTAATATATTGATATATTGAATTGATTTGTGTAAGATAGGTGACACCGAAACAGAGAACTGAAAGTAGAACCCGTAACAGGAAGTTGCCGTACCTACGTATTATCCAGTAACCAGCAAGGATATTCTTCTAAACAACAAGCTACTGTTATACATGCTATTTAGTATGCTCAATTTGAGGGTGCTTAGGAGCAGTTTACATTTGCTAGTAATAGGCATGCTAGTTTTAAGTATGCTTATGTATTTAAGTGTGAACAACTGGTCGATACTACCATGCTCAATAATAAAACCTGTTTATTAGACGTGCTTAAAGCACGCCCCCTTTCCACACGCGCCACTGGTAGCATGCTCAAAAATCGCAAGCCTGTCGATTCACGAGCGTGCTAATTTTGAGCAACATTCCGATACATGCTCAATTGAGGAATGCTTTCGTGTTTGAAATGAGCATGTGTGCAATAGCGACCAGTGACATAATTGGTATTCATTTATATTGTAAGAACTGTTATTCGTCGAACTGTTCAACAATTTTATTTAGGTTTTGGTATTCTGCTAAATGTAACATTTGTGAGCTCGACGACAAAATCTTTGCCATCTCGCCAACGAGCTAGTCCTCGAGGACAGCGCTGTTATTTACGTTACGCAAATAGCCCTCCAGCAATAGGTCAGCTTTTAAAAGCCTTAAACTCCTCGTCACCTCCTCGTCATTTTTGGTTGCCTGGCAGAGATAAGACTGCCGATTGTGTTTTTATTTTTTTTATTTAGTGTATCAATGAAGAGTAAATAAATAAAGTTGACAGCGTCATCTTTCCCTATATCGTGTAGCTTTGTTTATAAAGTCCTATCAGATCTTATTATTATATTGTTTTCTTAAATGCATATATATCGTCAATGTTGTGATATTATAATCTCACTAGGGAAATTACAATTGCACGGTATATTTTCATCAGTTAAATTATAAACAACTTAGCATAACCTACGTTATATTATAAACTAATTGGTTTAACAATTTCACTAATACCTTTAGACTAATTTAAGTAAACTTTTCTTTCAACACAAATGTTGCAGTTTACGGGGATGAAACGAGAAAGTACTGATTTCTGGGACAGACAGCGATAACACATCGCCACAGCGGTCTAACACTATCCGCAAGCTACCAAGTGGAATTATAACATTCAGTGTGGCAATATTGAGTGAATTTCTTCACTGCATGCTTTCTCACCTGCAATAACTATAAAAAAATCTGAAAATAATAAAAATTATAGAGTTAACAAAGATTTTTTGACTGGGTAATTGCCATCTTTACAGTTTTACTTTTGCCACTTTACAGATACATAAATAAACATACACATAAAAGTCATAAAAAGTGCTATATTTAATACTAGCTGTGACCCGCGACTTCGTCCGCGTGGATACCGGTTGTTGGAGTTGGATAAATACTTTTATTATATCCTCCTTGAAGTTTAAACTTACCTTATTCAAAATTTCGTCAAAATCGATTCAGTAGTTAAGCGTTACTGATAGATAAACAGATAGAGTTACTTCAAAAACTGTTACAACAAAGCTGTGATCCGCAGTTTCACCTAGGTGTTTTGTGAAAAAGTATAGGTAGGTAGGTATATTACATAGATGATACCTGCGACTTCGTCTGTATTGAATTAGTATTTCGAGTAGGTTATTTTCTTCTCCAAGGTCCTAAGTACTATCTTTAATAACAAAAATAAAAATGAAGAATCTTCGCCCAAATAATATGTATAACTCCTAACCACAAACATAGGTAACTATATTAGGTACATTACAAACATAGGTAACTATATTAGGTACATTACAAACATAGGTAACTATATTAGATACATTACAAACATAGGTAACTATATTAGGCACCTTGCGTTATAAACAAATCGGGTGCCAAAGTATCTTAAATTTTAATACATTCGGCAGTTTTTGCGTGAAAGAGTAGCAAAGATCCATCCATCCAGCCATTATCAGTGTATAATGTGTATCTATCTATAGTTATGATTGGCTACTTTTCACGGTAAAATGGCTGAGCCAATTTAATGTAATTTCTTTTGGTAGTTAACACATCTACGTTACTTTTTATTCTACTTCTAAATCTACGGTTTCTAACTTCCAAGAGCTAGAAATGATCACGAAATAAATAAAACCTTGAGTCCCATTATTTTAAGTTTAACTTTCTTACAATATATCTCTATATGTACAGAAGGCAGCACATCAAGCGTTACAAATCGGTATTTTTTTTTACTTGAATCTGAAATCTATGCCCTCGACATTACCTAAGTTAAAATTGTTTGGGGAAATTTGACAGGTAATGTAACGCTTGACCTGCTGCCTTCTGTACCTACCTGTATTAAATCACGCAAGAAGCTTTATTATTGATTTAGCCCTAACAACATCCCAAAATTTTCTACTGCATACCAACTATTTTTCAGATCTATTATTTTTAAGCCCCTAGTACTTTTACCAGGAGAATTTCCTTAAAATTCTTATTCCCATGTTTGTTTTTAGTGTAGTTCAGTTTTTTTTTCTTCTGGCTATCCGAACGCTTAAACATCTATCTAATCTACTAATGCCACGTTACAATATCAAAAACACTGTTCGTTCGTTGCTTCCACGCTGGACTGGGAGCAACAGAAAATCATAGAATGTACCAGTTGCTTCTCTTCCCGGACATAACTTAAAAGTCATTTTATTGATAGAGGTTTTATTGGATAGAGGTTTTATAACGAATAAAGGCGTGAAGTTATATGTATGTATGTTCGTTTATTCTACGAACAGTAGATTTAGCTATCATACACGTTGAATATTGAAGCGTATAAAGCGCTTATAACTACCTACCATTCGTTTGTAGTAGCTTTTACTCATGTAAAATATTGAAACCCAGCATTCATTGATTTTGACGACAATTTAGTTATAATTTACCCCTAGAATAACCCTACCGCCTCTGAATAATTGACTAATCCGAGTGAGCCCCGCTTGGTGGTAAACTGACTGTCTCGGCTGACTGAAATTTGCCGTCAAATATCACTACTGCCAGTGGTGACGCGTCCCGAAAACATTTTATAAAGAGCCAGTTCTAGAGCCGCAAACGGGTTTGTGATAGAACTGGCTTGGCTTCGGTATTCGACTTCATTTATACTTACCATCAGGTGAGAATGAGGTCAAATTCGGACTTTTTCACCGATTTGAAAAAAAACTTAGTATTTTTCATATTTTGGAATAGAAAGAAAGTTATAAAATTAAACTCGTGGGTAGTCTGACTCCCAACCGTTACAAAAATTTGGTGGTTCATTAAGAGAAATCTTATTTCCAAGTGAAATAATAAAAGTTGGGTGAATATGGTCATAGGCACCCAGAGTTTGGTAGGTATCTCGAACAATTAACAGCGTGTGTGGCCGACCATGCCAGCGAATCACTCGCTCGCCCGCCCGCGTCTTATCGAACATACCTACCTACCTATTTTATGACGGAGTTATTTTAAAATTATTACGATATCTCTTTGGATCTTGATTGAAATCAAGTGGTGTCAAAGACAATTTTGTTCACAATTAAATATTTATTGTAGACAAAATAAAAAAAATATAATAAAAAAAAAAATTACGCGAGCAGGATCGAACCCACGACCTTAGACTCATGGTCGGTCTACGCGCAACTGAGCAATGAGTACTTCTGATCTGTATGCCGAACATCTCCACCATATTCTAGTAAAGTAAGTTTTAGGCATAACTTTTAAAAATCTATTACAATTTTTTTAGATCCTAGATTTTTTTGATGTCTGCAGAATCTGCTCATCATCCTGGACAACTTTTGTTAAGGCATCAAATCTTTATTTCTTACGGTTTTGATGATCCCTTAAGGGTTCTGCATCAGGTGTTCCACTAACCGAAATAAAGTATACCCTATATGTTGCCCCGGCTTCACAGCTATACATCAAAAAAAGGTTCATTCAAATCCGTCCAGCGGTTCCAGAGATTAGCGTGTGCAAACAGACAAACTTACAAACAAACAGACAAAATTTTTTTTTCAGATTCTTACTCTTTTTTCATTTCTTTATAACCCTAGATAATTTTTTTTGTAAAAATATTAAATGTACAGACACGTTTTTTTTACTGTTTTATTATATGTATTGATAATTATTCGTGAATTACAATTCATGTAAATTGAGAGGTTAATATTATGAATTTTGTTTGGTTAAAATATATTATGATATCAAAATTTAATTTCTCATGCAAAATGTTTAAGTAACCATTTGAAGAAAATTATGTTTCTCCATCTTAAATGAAATAAGGTATTATTATAATTTTTTTTATTATGCATTCTTTTAAATGTCACAAAACCCCAAAATTACGTCAGCTTCATTTAACACTATGGAAATACTATAACTTATTTTAGTGTCAATAATTCACTTATTTTAATTCTTAGTTTATGTTGGAACCAAAATATTCAGAGCATTTAATTTAAAACATCAAACCTTTATTTTAAACATTATAATTTAAAAACAAAATATCGGCAATTCAAATAAAACATAATGGATTACCCAAACTCAAACTCAAATATTTTATTTCGTAAGTATTTAAATACTTTTGAAATAAGTCAAACAATTTACAAATTGAACTGAATCTACCACCTATTCGGAAAGTCGATCTGTTGAGAAGTGGGAAGAAACTCAACAGCAATAATCTTTAAAAAATAAGCAAAAAAAATACACAGCCAGGGAATCCCATCTTCTTGCATCCGGATATCTTATAGTACACCTTTTCACGTAACACTTATCCTTAAATCTATCCTATGAACGAGTTGGTGATCTTCTGAAGACCTTAATAATAACCCTTTAAAACCATAATCTCTATTTGTCAAACAATTTCAGTTAATGGAAATAGGACCCTATTACTCAATCCAAAAAGTATGTATAGAATTGAAGTTTAAAAGACAATATAAAGTTATAATGATATGCCAACATATCAGTCGAGGGCGAGAAGGGTGGCGATTGACAAACTTTGAGCGCTCGGCATACAAAACAAAACAGTTATCCTTTGAGACAAACAGGTAAAATTCCCTCATTATTTCAGAATAATTGTTGAAGTGATAAATGACAGACAGATGAACGAAATATGAAAGGCTCCTTTGAAAGGCTCCCAATCGATATCACTGCCAAATATGACCAGTACATGCGGACAGGAAAAATATATTTAACAAATAAATGAAAATTGTGATAAATAAAAAAAAAGAAGCAATATAACGTGGTAAAACAAAAATGTGGTAAGTAATTTCGCGGCGTACCGCCACGCCCCGGTAGCTCAGTGGAAGAGCACTCGTCCGGCAAACGACAGGTCCCAGGTTCGAATCCTGGTCGGGTAATTTTTATTTATCACATTTTTCATTTACTTAAGAATAATTGAGCGTTTTAAATGCGAAAATTTTAAAACATTATTAAAACATTCCAATGCTTCACTTTAACTGGGATTCACAATTTCTGTAAAAGAACTTGGTCTCGGGTGGTCTTAGCTGCAAAGCTATACCATAAGATGGAGCTACGTTAGCAATATAACGTAAAAACAAAAATGTGCTAAGTAATTTCGAGGCGTACCGCCAGGCCCCGGTAGCTCAGTGGAAGAGCACTCGTCCGGCAAACGAGAGGTCCCAGGTTCGAATCCTGGTCGGGTAATTTTTATTTATCACATTTTTCATTCATTTAAGAATAATTGAGCGTTTTAAAAGCCAAAATTAAAAAAAAATATTATATTTAACAAATTAAATATAAGGTACACAAATACTCTTAATTTTGCTTTGCAAAACAACTTACCTTTTTATACACACAAAGCTCAGAACCCTACAAGGCATAAAAAATCAAAACAGGAATTTGATGTTTCAGTTTGGGTTTTAATTAATAATTTAACACTTGAAATTTCTAAAATAAGCTTAAATTAATCAAATACCAAAAATAATTTGACATAACATTCCAGAAGTAATCAAATCAAATATATTCAAGGCACAAATTCAGCACCTTTTCACGATATTAAATTAAGAAATCTCCAAGCTCCGACATGTACCACTAAGATTTTCTCCGCACCTTAATGAACATCAAATGAGACGGCGTTAAGACCACGACTTATAATTTCCCAGGGGTCTTGAAAATCTTCCGTGAAAAAATTGAAAACACTGCGCTCTACATTGTATTAGCGACTAAGAAAATGGAAAAATGAAAACTCCTTAGTCATAGCAGAAATTTAGGTAATTGAACTTTGAAACTGTGAGGGAAATAATGGCAGATGATAATGTTGTTGAATACCAGCTGGGAGATTGGCGTTAAAAGTGGAAAGTTGGTATGAAAGCGAAAGCATTTTGTCTTAGTTCTATTTTTAATTTTATCAATTAAATGTGCTGATAAACGTAAGTCGAAAACTAGTTTTGCATGAGAGCAGATTCTGTCGTCAGCAAAGCTATGGTTGAATTGTTGTCAAAGGCTGCTGAACGTTGTACAAGCCCTTGTCATTTACTCAAGTTACCATGTTTGTGACAATACGGTAACTTCATACACGTGTGTTGTGTAATAAATCATGTTGTCATATGTTTTAATCTACATTAATAATAATATTTTTTTACTTTCATTAAAACAAGTTTTACAGGGTTATCATTTGGGGCCCCCTGTTTAGCTCAAAATGAATGTGTTAGAGGGTCCCACATTAATGATTCATTAATGATTCCTCTTTGAGATAAGATTTCAGAGAAAACTAAAAACTATGAAATCAATTTCACAAATCCCAAAACTACCACATAGATACTATCTCAAAACCGTCAATCATAATGCTTATTCAAATTTCAATATTTCACCAGAATTTGGAATCAGCCCATTTTTACGAACCTAAATTATTCATAACTTATGCCCAAAGATCCTTATCACGGTACCGCTATCAATCAGGGCTGTCACATTTCAGAGGTCATAAAACACAGGAACTCAATCAAAGAAGGGTTGTTCCCTCGTTTAAAGTAAGTAAGATGACGGACCCTAATTTCCTCCTCTCTTTAAATTGACTGATTTCAACTCGAAGTTTGCGTTTGAAGTGAGTTTTAGTTACGAATATTATGAATTTACCTGAGTTTGTAATTAAAGATGCTGTTCTTGGTAACTATAACTTTGGTACCATTGACAAATTATTAAATTTAAATGGTTTTTTGGATCGTTTTTTGATTATTCTTGTTTGATTTCAGTCAATAGATAATAGAAAATGTTTGTGATCAGGATAAGAGAATATCTTTTTAGTATAACATAAATAATTGTTGACATTGATATATCATCACTACCGACTCTCTAAAAAGTATATACAAAACATGTATTTACAAAATTAAGTTACAAAACTATAGGTACTTAAACTTACATTATAATTCCATACTATTTTTGTAAAAAAGACTTGCGAAATCGACAAAACCTGATGAGATATAAAATAAAAACCGTAATTTAAGTTAATTTTAGGAAGTGGTTCATCATGAAACAGTGCAAGATCACAATAGACTCAATACAATCTCTTACTGGGTCAGTTCAAGACAAGATTCAAAGAAAATGTGGCCGGCTTTCGCTGTTTGAACAACGTCAGTAACGAACTGGAGACACGGAGACAAAATTTGAGCATCCTGTCCCAGCACCCGCGCCTTGTTTCCTGCACCGATGTGGACGGCAGAAATTCTACCCAAAGTCAAAAGAATCTTTATTTCGTAAGTATTTAAATACATTTGAAATAAGTCACAATTTACGAATTGAACTGAATCTACCACCACTTCGGAAAGTCGATCTGTTGAGAAGAAGTGGCAAGAAACTCAACAGCAATCATCTTTTAAAAATACACAATAACAATAACAATTTAAAATCTTCTTGCATCCGGATATCTTATAATAATGCTTATCCTTAAATCTATCGAAGGGTTAATCTTAAATATTACCAACGTTTTACCTAAAATTAAAACGTAAATTAATTTTTTTTTTTTTTTTTTTTTTTTTTTTTTTTTTTTTTCTTCCAAAGAATGACACCCTACTATGGCGCCCCAAAGGGCGACCACAGATAGGGAGGGGGTGAATACTCCTAGTACGCACTGGGCCCTGCACGGGGATAAATCCCCGCCGACAGTAGCAACCGCTCGCCGACGGAATGCTACCGTATACCCAGCCAGTGTGAGACTTCTACTCACTAAACACCCCCTTCTCCGATCCCTAACTCAAGAGCTATTCATAGATCGTGTAATGAGCTACCACCCCGTGGGATCCAGGGCGGCGCATCAGGCATCCTGACGGATAACCCGTAGTAAGACACTGTAAAGCTCAACGCAAGTGTAGAGAATGACTAGGGCTGGGAGCCCAAAAGGTTGACCAGATCCGCGGTGAACTGGTTTGGGGGGTCTGAGAGAACGTCTCTCGGTCTGCGGCAGGAGTGCGGCGTGACAGGGTTGACAGTATAGGAGACTGTCGCCCTAACAAGGTTGTTAGGGTGGGACTCAGCACGTTGGAAGTGACCTGTTGCCAGGACTTTCAAGTGCTGTTGAATAGAGGGGAGCTCCAGGTCCCTGTGCAGGTCCGTGTTACGCACGTACCAGGGCGCGTTAGCTGCCCTTCTGCAGAAAAGATTTTGGACCACCTGTAATTTGTGAAGGTGTTTGGGATTCGCGTGGGCAAAGACGGGAGCCGCGTAAGTCATGACTGGTCGTATGCAGACTTTATAAAGCGTACGCTTGTTACGGAGGGACATTTTACTATGACGTCCTAGCATGCTGGAGAGTCGGCCGAGATATTTCCTAGCCAGTTTGGACACCCTGGTGATGTGGGGTAAAAAGGAGAGAGTTTTGTCGAGAGTGACGCCTAAGTACTTAACCGTATTAGACCACGGTATGGGGACTCCCCGCATGCGGACCCGTGTGTCAAAGTGACCACGACGCCGTTTGTGAGAGAATTGGATGGCTGAACTTTTATCTGGATTGACCTCAATGCGCCACTTCGTGAACCAGTCACTGAGTTCGTCTACAGCCGATTGCAACTTTGCAACTATTGTGGACATTTGAATGCCAGTGCAATAGAGCGCGGTGTCATCGGCAAAAAGGGCTAGTTCGACCCCTTTAGGTGGTTTGGGGATGTCGTTCGTATAAATCGAGTATAGGGTAGGAGCGAGGACTGAGCCTTGAGGGACGCCAGCCCTGATTGGGTGGGGAGATGAGAGCGCACCATCGAATCTGAATCGGAAAGTGCGGTTCTTTAAGTATGAAGAAATTATACGGACTAGCCTATCAGGGAGTCCTATGCCGTATAATTTGTGGATGAGGCCGGCGTGCCAGACTTTGTCGAAAGCCTTGGCTACGTCAAAGAAGACTGCCGCTGTGGTTCTCCTCCTAGGGTAGAAGCCAGCTAGGGCGTACTCCACTATTCTGTGGACCTGCTGAGGGCAGGAGTGTTGGGGACGGAAGCCGAATTGTTCGGGTATGATGAGGGGATCCCCGTCTGAGGGGAAGAGATGGAATTTCATGCGCGTCAGAATGACGCGCTCGAAGTTTTTACCTAAGGCCTTGAGGAGGCTGATGGGTCTGTGGTTTGCCGGGATGTGGTGAGGTTTCCCAGGCTTGGGGATTCCTATCACGATCGCCTCTTTCCAGGCACTTGGAAAGTGACCTAGATTAAGACAAGCGTTGTATAGGATTGCCAGTATGGCAATGATTTGCTGGGGCAGGTGCTTAAGCGCCTGGTTTGGAATACCATCCGCCCCCGGCGCTTTTCTAGCGTGGAGGCGTTTGATATGAAGGCGAATCTCATCAGCAGAAACTGTGATGGGTTCGCTGGTCGGGGGGAGAGAGTCCTTGAGGAGGACTTCTTCTTCAATCGCCTTAAGGTGGGCGGGATCTACGGGTTGGGTGCTGGGGGAGCATTGTGAAGCAATGCTGTCAGCAAAGGTCTCAGCCTTTTCATCATCCTCGAAGGCTATGGTGCCATCGGGACGGGCGAGGGGAGGAATGTGGGAGATGGCGTCGACTCTGAGTCTGCGCGCCATAGCATAGTAAGCCACGTGAGACGGAGTTATGTTCTCCATGAGCTCAGTGGCTTGAAGATGTCTATGCTCGAATAGGGCTTTCTTTACCCTGCTTTGAAGGGCTTTCGCTGCATCCCTACACTCGATAGTTGGGGCGTATCTGGCTCGACGAAGTGCTGCATTTTTCTGCTTAATTAAAAGAATAATATGACGGGGAAGTTTGGGCCGCGGGATTTTGACCGTTCGAGAATTGGAACTGATGGCATTGAGGATGGCATCAGAGACTGAATCGACTGCACTGTCGATTCTCTCCGGGCTACTAAGGTAGTCAGGGGAGAATCCCAGCGGAGAGTCGGCGGGTCCGGCCAGAGTGGCGAGGGACTTTTGGAAACCTTGCCAGTTGGTAAAGGTTTTAGAAGTGGGGGTAGGAGCTGAAGGCTCGCCTAAAATAAGCCGTACTGGACGGTGATCGGAACCTAGGTCGTCTAGTGGGTCTATAGAGCGGAGGGCTAAAGTTACGTTTTTAGTTAGGGCAAAATCGAGTATGTCGGGAGACTGGCTCGATATGGATGGGTAATAGGTGGGCGCGTTAGGACAAATCAGGTCGATGTCAATAGGAAGGGACTCAAGGATTTCATCGAGTTTGATGCCATTATTATTGGTTGAGTAACACGACCAGTCAGTATGTTTGCAGTTGAAGTCTCCAAACATAATGACTGATTGGCCCAAGCCCATAATGGCCTCAAAGTCGCTGCGGATGGGAGCCTTACCACTCGGGAGGTAGATGGAGGCTATAGTGACAGAAGGGTGGCCCGACATGGCCAGCCTGCACACCGTCGCTTCCAAGTGGATAAGGGGTGGTGTAGGGATGGGACAGCAGTGTAGGCTCCTTTTGTAATAGATGGCAGTACCACCGTGTGGATCGGTGGGTCTGTCAACTCTTACTAGGGAGTATTTGGGGATAGAGAGACCTTTTGTGAGGTGGGGAGCGAGCCAAGTCTCTTGGACTAGGAACAGGTCAAAATCATTTTGCGCGAGAAAGGCTTTGATTTCGAGAAAGTTGGATCGTAGTGAGCGTGCGTTGAATGAACAAAGGGTGAGGCCCTTGGGTTTAGTCTTGCGACCAGTCATGACTGTGGTGTTAATTATTGCGGAGGACGGGTTGTTATTGTCCATTTAAAAGATGTTGAATTTTAGTGATAATGGCCTCGTGCCTTCCCAGGATGTCGAGTACGTCGGTCGGAGTACGAGCTGACTGCAGCTCTCGGTTGATGGCCGTATATTCGCTTATGTTAGCGAAGGCCAGTAGGGAACCTAGGTCTAAGGTTCTCTTAGACTGCTGAGTGGGGCGGGGGGGCGCCTGTCTAGGCGGCAGGGGGGGCTTGACCCAGGTCGAAATTTTCGGCGTGGGGGCAGGGTTAGACCTAGACTTGGGGGCTAGCGGGAAGTCGCTAGTCACCAATTTAGGGGCAGGGGGTGGGGGGGGCGGCCGCTTGTTGTGCGGGGCCGCAGCGTGAGGTTTGGGGCGTGGGGCCCTAGGACAGCCGCGGTAGTTTGCGGTGTGACCAGATTGGCCGCACAGCACGCAAGCTGGAGGGGTAGGGGACTCGCGGGTGCGGGAGCACTCGCGAGTCGCGTGAGGCTCTAGGCACTTCACGCAACGGGGGGGGGCGGAGCAGTTGGCCGCCGCGTGTCCATAAAGTTGGCACCGGTGGCACTGCGCGGGGTAACCTGACTTGTGTGGGGTCTCCACACGGATGTTAGAGAGGCCGCACACTGTGCTGACCTCGAAAACGGCCTTGGCGGCTGGGACGTTCTGGAGTATGACCAGTACAAGATGGAAGCGTTTGCCGCGGCTGTTGTGCATCTTGTGCACAGCCTCCACGGGCAGGTTTTGGGATTTGAGGTCCTGCAGGACCTCCTCATTGGGGAGTTCGTAGGGAACTCCCCGAAGAATAACTCGTTTCTTACGCTCCTCAGGGAGGGCGTACGTGTGGTAGGCAATGTGCCTATTGGTGAGGAGTGAAGTGAGGCTTCTGAAGTCCTCAATCGTAGGGACCTCTATCTTAATAAAGTCGCCCGTATTGGACGCCTTAGTGTATTGGGTGCGCTGTTGCGCGCAGAGGGCGGAGATCTCAGACCACCTATTCTTCTCCTTTAAGAAGATAGGTGGGGGCTTCTTAGCCTTGGGCGGGACGGGGGTGCAGCGGGAGGCTGGCTTGTTTGGGGTCATGGCCCGGGGAGCCGGGGTCAGTTGGGGGGCCTGAGGGGCCGGGAGGGTGGCCTGAGGGGCCGGGAGGGAAGCCTGAGTGGCCGGGGGGGAGGCCTGAGCGGCCGGGGTGGGGGAGGTCTGAGTGACCGTTGCGGGGGAGGCAGCGCCTAGGCTGCGCTGCTTCCTGTTTCGCTTCTTCTTCGGCGAAACAGTGAGAAAGCCATCCTCGTCTAGGGACGCGTCTGGATTTCTCACTGTGGCATTGGAGGAGTCGGTCACACTAGACGCAGTGCGCTTGGTGCCGAGGGACTCGCTGCCGGAAACGTAAAAGTCGGTTTCCATGGCAGACTCAGATTCAGAATCTGAAAATGGGGTGGGCGGGAGTGCCTTATGGGCTCGGGAGAAGCCCGGGGGGGTACGTACGTCTCTAGATTCGTCGGCCTGGGAAGGCAAGGGGCCGTGAATGTTACCCGCGGATGTAGGGGCCAAATATTGATGAATGGCCTGAGGGGCCGGGTGTGATGGAGAGGCCTGAGGGGCCGGGAGGGTCCATGTGCCCTGAGGGGGCTGCTGGGGTGCGAGGGCCTGAGGGGCCAGGAGCTGCGCAGGGAGCCGGGGCATGTTAGCGAACATAGTCTGGAAGTCCAAGAACTGCTGTCGCATTTGGTCCATTTGGGCCTGAAAGGGGACTAACATGGAGGCCATCACGGCCTCCATGGCTTCCCGGGTTTCGATGGTGGACGCCATCGAACCCGGTGCACAACAAAGAGAAATTGAGGTCAGAACTCACGAGCCTGAAAAATAAAAGACCGTGCCGCTGAACGGCACGAACACAAGGAACGAGGGGGGGGGGAAAGGCGCGTGCTCCTAATTCGAGCAGGCGCCGACCGTCTCCCTGGGAAGGCCCAAGTGCAATGGGTTCGGGTCTGCCGGATTACTAGCCCAGGAGGGCTAGCAGCGTTCCGGGTCGACGCTGACAAGCTTCGTTGTCACCGTAAGGTTTCCACTTGTCCAACGCGAAACTAAAAAATTTGCTTAAAGTTCGCTCTGAAAAGAGCGAAAGTTAATCAAACTTTCCAGTTATTGAAATACGAAAGTTCACGAGTGCGTCGCTAGCACGCGAGTGGCGCCACTGTCGAAGACGGGTACTAGAAGCGAGCAATACCGTAGCGAGAGCCGCGGTCAAAATTTGGTAAGCTAACACGGCAATACCGTCCGGAGAGCCGGGACGATAAGCGCGAGAGTCGATAAAAATCTTATCGAGCGAGTCGACAAGACTTTTACCGAACGGTAAGGGAGCACTGAACACACGATTGGCACAACCACTGCGTACGAACGATGAAAGCGAACTGGGTTACGTAAATTAAATCACTTACCTTAATTTGAAGCCTAATAATACTTGAGAGATACCATCGTTCTGTCCTTTTTTCGCACGTTCTTTCCTTCATATACCTACTCTATTGCCTTCTCTTTCTTTACCCCACCACCACACAGGTAGCAGCTATGCTGAATGCGTTAGGATCTTGACTCATTGAAGTCGTTGTGTAACCAGGCAGAATTAAAAAATATTAGGCTTCAAATTAAGGTAAGTGATTTAATTTACGTTTTAATTTTAGGTAAAACGTTGGTATTAAATAACTTGACCGTTAATTTGAAGCCTAATAATACTTGAGAGACGTGTTTGATATCGCCTGGTGTGGTGGTGACGTCCATGTGAATACGAACAAAAGTAATAAGCCTAAAATAAATTGACTTGTGGTATTGTTTTACAATGCCAGGGAGATGTACATAAAAATAACCTATTATAGCATTTTCAGTAACATAATATCAATTACCTTTCAAATACACAGGAATAAGCAACAGTTGCTAACAAAAACTACAATTAAGTAGTTTAAATTAAATAGAAATATAAAATATATTTCATCCACTGCATTAAATTGACTTGTAACTGAATTTTGATTTTTTGACATTCTTACTTATTTACAATAAAATCGTTCAAATGTATTTTCAGAACGCCAGTTATCTCTAGTCAGGATTTCATCCAACGGACCATTTTCCACCCAACTTTTTGACGCCACAGCGGAACGGAAGCTGTCGGCTGAGGCATTGATACCAGTGTGGTGTCCTCACGACGTGACCCATTTTTTTTTTCTTTTATATACATATATACTAATATAACCCGACTAGGTTGCGAGAGGCTAGTATAGGTTTCCCACGTATAGTTTATAAATACATTATCACATTTACTTTTGATTATTATGTCTTTTCCAATTAAAATGAACTTATTTACCCAATAGACTGGGTCCAAAGCATCTATTTTTTTATATTTCAAAAGGATTTTCTGTATTAGGATTTTAGCAGGACAAAAAATAAAAATATAACATTATCAATATTCCAGATCGATGATTTGGTGCATTTTTGTCGCGACCAGTGCAATAGATTATAGGATTCGCTAGACAAGAGGATGTCCTCTCAGCCGTTTAGTTCGTTCCGGGCTTCAAAGCGTGGAGACGACGACGGTTTATTATTAAGAGAGTTTTTAGATTATTTATTATTAAGAGAGTACTGACCGGGCGGCCGGTCAGTACGTCCTAGCTCTGTATGACGTGTCGCAGCCGGTGCTGGTGTCAGTGGACGCCAGCAGCGTGGCTCAGGGCGCGGTGCTGCTGCAAGCCGGCCGCCCGGTCAGTACGTCCTAGCTCTGTATGACGTGTCGCAGCCGGTGCTGGTGTCGGTGGACGCCAGCAGCGTGGCTCAGGGCGCGGTGCTGCCGCAGGCCGGCCGCCCGGTCAGTACGTCTTAGCTCTGTATGACGTGTCGCAGCAGAACACCTTATTTTGTTGCAATAGCTTTACCGCGGCAGTCACCGAGTGTCACACGTCTTTTTTTTTTTTTTTTATATGTAAGCCACCCTGGTATTAGAAGTTCACGCCTTATAGTTAAGTCACGGTATTTTTGCCCACACATGAATATCGACTTTGGTACTAGGTCAAAAACCTGGATACCTTGTCAACGTGTAAAGATACAACGACATACAAAGAGTGAGCCAGCACTATTTACACAACATTCAGTGGAAAGATTCGCACATGTACACATCGATATAATCGGCCCATTGTTGCTTACATTGAGTGATGGCTACAAATACTGTGTTACAATAATAGACTGCTGTACACGATGGTCGGAAGCAACATCTGTGCAAGACATTCGGGTCTATACGACTATCAGGCGAACTGTCGAAAGAAAAAAAAATAATGAAAATTCGCTACGAGTAACGGAATACGATTAGATTAACCAGCTACGCGCCATGAAAGGACTGAAACCAACATTAGCTCCGCACGCAACCAAGCGCAGTATTTTTGTACACTCGGACTTGTCATCGTGCGATCACGTTTTCATAATATGCGACGCAGTGAAGACACCACTCGCACCGGCACATGAAGGCCCGTTTCCTATACAGAAATGAAACAGAAAAGTTCTCCCGATAAAGTTACCGACTCGAGAAACCACTATAGCTATCGATCGATAGACTGAAACCAGCGTATATCATCGCCTCACCACTGCCGCATGACGACGTCCTAGCCCCGACCGCAATACCTCGCAGCATACGACACTACAAACTATTCGAAGTGACGAGGCGTCAAACCACTAATAGGCTTCGCTTGAGGGGGAGCACTGTAGCTACCCTATAATTATAGCAACTAGCAACTAGCTGCTGTTAATTAATTAAGCTGTATCAATTTAATAAATAATTCTCTTTCTAATCTCCAGCCCTGATAGTTTAATTTCAATATCAATTGAGAAGCAGCTAAATACACCATAGCGCGTATTCCGTGCTCTCGAAATTTCTGGGCAACCCAATTGCATACAAGCAAAGTCCCCTAGTGCAAAGCTGAGCCCGAAGGGCAGCCAACTCCTCTGTCCACGGTATCGTATAGTAAACAGCATGTTATTAAACTCTCCACAAAACAATTAGAAAACAGTTCAAAACCGACCTGAAAATTTTAAAACTTGTTGAGTAAATAAAGGGAATCACATCCACTACATCATACACTGCAGCGAATTGCATCACAAATCTGTGGCAGCGGATATCATTTTGCAAGCAAGGGGAACATTGATTATCAATTTCACTTAATATCTTTAAATTCTCATAAGCCAATAATAATTTGAAATGTATTACTTCGTCATAACCTGGATAGAACAACTACTTTAGTACTTATATTAATCTATGAGAACAACCAATCACGGATTGATAATTGATCAACTTAACCACAGACTAAGAAGATTATGTTCATAAATTGCCAGCATTCAAAATAACATCAATCACAAATCATACATTGCAGCCACTGGAGCTGTCAATTATTTTCGTTCATAAATTAATATATACGTAATCTCGGCTCGATTTATTGTCTACTCTGCTGTTGGTTGCAAGAAATTACCCCTTTCTTTCCACCGGTTGTGAAAGTTTTTCATGGAAAATACTCGAAGAGTCAGTATCGTTTGGATTTTTCTCTCCTATCTAGGTGGAATGAGGGAGAGCCTTAACGTCCTTGTGAAGATGCGTTAGATTTACGACCATGTGGTTAGTATCGCCTGGATTTACCTCTCCTATCCTGGTGGGATGAGGGAGAACCTTTATGTAGTTGTGCAGATTCGTTACATTTACGACCGTGTGGTCAGTATCGTCTGGATTTACCTCAACTATCCTGGTGGGATGAGGGAGAACCTTTACGTACTTGTGCAGATTCGTTAGATTTACGACCGTGTGGTCAGTATCATCTGGATTTACCTCTCCTATCCTGGTGGGATGAGGGAGAACCTTTACGTACTTGTGCAGATGCGTTAGATTTACGACCGTTTGGTCAGTATAGTCTGGATTTACCTCTCCTATCCCGGTGGGATGAGGAAGAACCTTTACGTAGTTGTGCAAATTCGTTAGATTTTCGACCATGCGGTCAGTATCGTCTGGATTTTCCTGTCCTATCCCAGTGGGATGAGGGAGAGCCTTTAAGTCCTTGTGAAGATTCGTTAAATTTACGACCGTGTGCCTGCTTACTTCCACGACCTCGAAAGGGCTTTCTAACATTATGATAAGTGATGGCATGAGGGAGGAGTTTTACTTAACATGACCTTATTTAAAGGATCCTTGACAGAAGCTAAAATAACCTAATATTTGTCCAATAAGGATTGTCAAAGCTTTGTATAACTTTAAGAATTTCAGAATAATTATGAGGTGTTTTTGAAACTACAGATGTGGCTGTAGGTTTTGTGAATCCCAGATCGTTCAGATTATGTTCGTCGATTATAGGATCATCATTGTAAGATTTCTAACCGAACAAGATTAAGATAAGATTCTTTAAAAATGCTACATCTTAGATTAACTGTCCTATTATGCCGTAATTATGATTCCGCTTTCGATTCTGACGGTAACGGCGCGAACGCTTTTGACTAGAAGAATTACTCGAGCTTCTGATCCAGAACTACTAGACGAAGAACTACTCAAATTCGTCGTCCTTGAGATAGTTTGTACATATGAAGTACTAGTACTACATTGTTTTGATCACTTATTTTTAAACCACGATGCAAATAATAAATTTCGCTTACCAAAGGAAACTAAAAAGTAGATAAAAACAATTCTAAAACGAACGTTAACAACGTTAAACTTATTTTGGAGCAGGTGTAACATTTTATAAAAATTGAATTATAAATTATAACACGTTGCATTATAAATAACAATAGCCGTGCGAAATTTATCAAAGAAAACACATAGGCAAGTAAAGTAATTAAGATAAAATGAACTCACCAATGTCAGCTTTAATTCGAAACAAGTTTTAGAAATATGTACCTTCAGTAAACACTGTGTCTTCTCTGATATAGACAAGTTGTCAGGACAAGAACAACGACGTCAATGAGTCAAAATCCTTACGCATTCAGCATAGCTGCTACCTGTGTGGTGGTGGGGTAAAGAAAGAGAAGGCAATGGAGTAGGTATATGAAGGAAAGAACGTGCGAAAAAAGGACAGAATGATGGTATCTCTCAAGTATTATTAGGCTTCAAATTAACGGTCAAGTTATTTAATTTGGAATTTTATTATAAAAGCGTACACATTGACCCATGAACTAGTGGGTGATCTTCTGGAGTCTACTATTATATTTATACATTAGGCAATCAAGTACTAGACAGAAACGTAGACATAGATATAGAGGTAAAGATAGAAGTAGATAGATGTAGCGATAGAGGTGAGAGATATTACAGATAATGTGGATGGAGATGAGGATAGTCGTGGACTCCACTTCACTTCGCGGCCGGGTAAGTCGCTTGATTCAGTAGCTACGTCATCCATAGCCGTGTCCATAGCCCAATTTTTCAATGGCCAGGTAAAATACATCTAATGAATAAAGTGTAATTCGACAGGTTCAAGGTTGTTTCAAGTTTTTTGTCATTGTATGTCATTGCCACACAATTATAAAAAAAATCGTAAAAATTTTCATCGTCTTTAAAGTATTATTCCGCTGAGTAACAACTTTATGCGTCAGATAACTTTTATCCTACCATTAAAAATCAGGCCCAAATCAATCATTTATTAAAAAACTTCTACTTTTGTTGTTTTTATCAAACGACCATAGAAATATAAATAGTCACTATCTAAATTGATGACATGTCCAAAATAGTAGAGTATCATTGTGTGATTTACCTAAGATGAGGGTAGGACGGATTTTGCCACGTCAGTATTTGTTAAAGACACGTATAACTAAGGATTTCTTTAATATGACTCATAGAAAGTTCTTAATATTATAAATAACTAGCTGACCCTGCAAACATTGTTTTGCCATATAAATAAATAAAAAAAAATAGATGTTGGCCGATTCTCATAGATACCGGATAAGCACAAAAAATTTCATCAAAATCGGTCAAGCCGTTTCGGAGGAGTATGGCAACGAAAACTGTGACACGAGAATTTTATATATTAGATAAAATTGAAGTGAAGCTCGGTTGATAAGGTTTTATTTTAATACGGTTCTCTCAATATTTAAGATTTATATAAATATCAGCTTGCTTTGGCCTCTTTTTATCTAATTTGTTTTTACCCAGTTGAGAGACTACTATTAAAACTAAGTTATACATACTAATCTGATTTAAAATCTTTTGAAACGAGCAGGACTGAAATAACTTCATTTAGCTGAATTATGTGATCATTTT
Source organism: Stenoptilia bipunctidactyla (assembly GCA_944452665.1). Classification (NCBI taxonomy): domain Eukaryota; kingdom Metazoa; phylum Arthropoda; class Insecta; order Lepidoptera; family Pterophoridae; genus Stenoptilia; species Stenoptilia bipunctidactyla. Next base: position 1,631,760 of record OX101723.1, read on the forward strand.
GTTATCCCTATTAACAATATTTAAATAGGTAGCGATTTAAAAATAAAAATGGCTTGAAATATATCCTATCCTTACAATATAAAAAAAAAAAAAAATTCTTTGAAAATGGTTTATTCCTTCATAAAATATACGTCGGAAAAATTTTGGAATCCACAAAAGCGTTGCAAGTCCATCACAAGATGGAAATTGATGTTTATCGAGAATTCGTAAAATGCACACAATACGTCCAGTTCTGTCAAAATGTTCAACCTCAGGCACGCTGTAGAGTAGAAAAACAGCAGTTCACCAGTAGGTACAACTTCGAATGAAAATGGAGAAACAATGAAAGTCAAACAAAATTTTGTTTCGTTTGGTATGCATTATTTGAATTGTAATTTAACGATAGACTTGTTGATACCTTATTTTATAAAATTTATGAAAAATTTTAATTTTATTGAAACTTTGAAGAAACAGCATGCTGTATTATCTTTAAAAAACTTACCTAAATCTAAATTCAGTTCGTTGAGTTTAAAATATTTTATTCTATCATGGCCAAGCACAGAATGCGCTTGTGTTCGTAAAAGAAATCAAAACCCATGTACACAATTAATATGAGAATCATGTTGCCAATGATGCGATCGTCCGTAATTTTACTTGGAATCGCCTTTTTTCCAGTTTTTTTTTCCTTCCTTTAAAATGAAAAACGTTTAAGCTTACAAAATAAGAGTAAAGATTATTTGCATATTTAAATAAAACGCATGTTAGTTTCTACATCACTTAACACGCTGATTATTCTAAGCTATACAACATCACAGCGAAGTCGATGTCCGTCCTGTACAATACTACGCTGTATGTGTATCAATGTAGTAGAAAATTCATACGTTTTCATATTGTCAGGACGTCTCTCTGCATTTCGTTTGCACGAATCGCTCTGCCTAAATGAAAGTAGCCGTCAAACCTTTTGAACATTTTTAGAAAGTTCGATCTTGCTGTTCGTAGAGTTAAAGGCACTTTTTGAAAAACTAGAGATGAGATTCGGTTTCTAGATCAAATAAGTGACAGTTATTAACACGGTATCCATCATTTAAACGATTGATGGATACCGTTCGACCGACCGTCGGTCGAGGTCGACTGGCCGTATCGACGTCGACTGGCCGTCGTATAGGTGAGGTAATACCCTAATCGTTACGTTCATTTAAATATTTATAAGAAACGAAAAAAACGTTTTTTTCAGTACCATTCCTAAAACTAATTTATAAGGACGCATACCTAAGACTGACGTAAGAAGTAGTCGTGGCGCCGTGGTTACTGTGCATATCATACGATATCGCAGGTTAAGCGACGTTCGGCGCGGTCGGTAACAAGATGGGTGACTGCCGATTATTCGAAGGTGATTCGAAGGGTAGAATAAGTGTGTAAAAATCATATTTCCTAAGTTAATGATCAAAATCTTCAATCCTTATAGCGGAAATGATCGTTTGAAGACGTTAATTTTCCTTTTTAGGGTATTTCTATTTGTAGGCATTGAGGCATCCTCGTGTTTCCGCTTAATTGACACTTACTTAGATTAATTGTTGCCGGACGGTGAAGATAGTAAAGAATAACGATGTAGATGGTAAAGTTATTTATTTTTACAAATACCAACTTTTGTAAGGTAAAGAGAAATATGGAAACATGGATGGATATGGAAATTTTATTTACAGTTGGTATGAGTTTTTACACTTTATTTATTTGTAAACGCTGGATGAGCGTCGCGCGTTACCGGGTGACATCATCATTGTCAGTGTGCAGCTGTCAATGATGACGAACGTCAAAATTGGAATTTGGGACCAATTTTGACCTTATAGGAGGTTAAACCTTGTTTGTTTTTTGTCGGTGATGGTTCTAACTGTGTGGTCTTATTGTTTAACATAGGTAACTCAACGACCGGTCTGCGTCGCGCACCACTTGTAGTGTTAATTCCATTTTGACCTTTACTCCTAGTACCGTGTCTATCCCATCACATGATACTGGCAGTAATAGCTTGTCGCCTCATATCGACGGCTGGTTGCCAAATTGTCAAGAATTGAATTGAATTGACCTTATAGGAAATAAGTGAAATGAAAACACATATATTGAAAGGAACTGATTCTTATAAAAAAATGCTGGTACAGATAACCGCTAAAGCAGTGACATTTGGCAGCTGAATTTGTACGGTGGTTATATTTATCGCTAGTCTGAAGAAATCTTCCTACGAATGCGAGTCGCTCGGCGTAGCCTCCTTTTACAGGACGCTTATCCAAATTTAGTAAAACTAATTTAAAGTCACCACACGATACTAAAATATTATACGAGATAACATAAATTACGTTTTCATCGTAATTTATAGCATGTTATTGTATTTCTTCCATGCTGCACTGGGAGTGAAAGAAAAACATAGCATGTGCCAGCTGCTTCTCTTCCAGTGCATACCTTAAAAGTCGGTTAAGAGACAGAGGTTTTATTGAAAGTTTTGCGGCGATAGGCTGACCTACTGTCACTGAAATAGTCTCTCTCCATTATTATAATACCTCTAAATTTGTCAATCGAGACCTCAGATGGTTTCATAGCCTCCGGTGTTCTGCCTATGCCGCAAGGGATACAGGCGTGAAGTTATCTATGTATGTATGTATGTTTAACTCAATTTCAACCATAAGTACATTCATTATCATTAGACATTATGGTCACGAGGGACTGAGGAATCCGCTTGAAAGTTGCAAACACCTTCATTTGTCTCTCTCCGTCTGTGAGCCTTTCAGGATTAACTTTACTGTAACAAACGTAATATTTTGTTAGGCAATTTTTAATCTTCAATCTTCCCTGACAGATAAAGCTAAAATATCGCACAAAGCTAGAGCGTCATCCGGAATAACAAAGAATATTTTTTGGCCGGACACGACCTCGAATTTAGGTATTTGGACTGTTATACCATATTCATATTTTAGTATTACTCACACACCTACACTTACCTTTCACAAACAAAAAAACACTTTTATTTATATCTTCTCGTTTTTGCGTTTCCTAATATTGTTTATATCATTAAGGTATTTTTTTATGAATTATGGTAATATTCTCTTTTTATTTTAGAAATCTGCAATCCAGTTTATAAAATTATAATGATTTCACTTTCAGAGTGTAAAAAATGCTAATCTGCAAATTTGTCTTAAGTTAAATATTACAAGATATATTTTTTAATGTACAATGTTAAGGTTTGTCGATGTTAAATAAATAAAGTTACAAAAATCTTTCCATAAAGGTATATTAATTAAAAATGAGGAATTTTTTGTGATCTTCAAAGATAATGCTACGGGTTTACCTCTAACTTGTAATATAAGAGACATTATTTTTGGATTTGAGTAACTATGACGATGTAAACAATGCTCTCTCTAATGTAGTACAGTGGTTTAATGTAAATAATCTAGCTTTCAATGATAAAAAAACTAAATGTATAAAATTCTCCGCACCAAATGTAAAACAAGTTGAGTCTGATCTGCGGCTTAATGGGAACAGGTTGAATCTAGTAGATAACACTGTTTTTCTTGGAATTACCTTAGATTCTAAATTGCAATGGGGCGCCCATATCTCACAGCTAGCGAGTAGACTTACTTCTGCAGCGTTCGCGGTAAAGAAAATTCGCTCATTGACTGATGTTAATACGGCGAAGCTGGTTTATTTTAGTTATTTTCATAGTATAATGTCCTACGGCATCCTACTTTGGGGCAATGCCGCAGACATTGACACGATATTTACACTGCAGAAAAGGGCTATTCGTGGAATGTATAAACTTGGAAGTAGAGAATCTCTAAGAGAAAAGTTTAAAGAGATTGGTATCTTGACCTTTGCATCACAATATATATATGAAAACATTATGTATATTAATAATAGTATAATAATAAGAATAGTAGTAAATTTAAAACCATGAAAGATAAGCATGATAAAAATTATTCTGTAACGACCATAAATTAGCGTTTCCCAAATTAAGGCTGGCTAAAAGCACCAAATCATTTATGGGAATGTCAATACGTATTTATAATAAAATACCACAGTCAATTCAATCTCTAACGTTTAATAAATTTAAAAGAACTATCAAAGAAACATTATGCAAAAAAGGCTACTATAAACTCAAAGATTATTTAGATGACAAAAGAGCGTGGGATTGATGTCTCCACAGGTTATTTCCAAATATTAAACATTAATCACTATGTAAGCAGCTTGGCTGCGACATGATATTGGCAAGCACGAATAGCTGTCTTCTGTTTGTTTGTTCATGTCATAGCAGAGCTGTATTTCTGCCAAATTGTACCTATAATAAGCACTTTTTACAAAAGAGTGCCGAGAGTTTTTTTTCCGCCGACTTTTTTCCTCTCGGTCTACCTAGGGTTCTACTTTCATTTCGTTTTTTAAAGCCGAAGAAGTAGTAGTAGTAGACATCACCAATACATTGGTGGATAATGGGCGATCATTATCTTTATAAGCTGAGAGACGCACACTTCTCGACGGAGGCCTTCCCCAGGATTCTTCATGTCGTCCGGACCCGCGCCGCCCTCATCCAGCATTTGACGTTCGTAAAGTGTAAAAAATTACCTACTACGAATAAAAAAGTTTTCATTTTCATTTTCTTAAATGTATCTTTCAATGAAAATCGAGGCAAGGTATATTTCGTTCAAGTAAGGAGTAGAACTAATATAGCAGCTATGAATATATAGCTTTAGCATAATATATAGGTTCCGTCTATAATAATCAACAATATTTTCATAGCAGATGAGAGATGATGAGTGGATGTGAAATACAAAAAAAAAATTTTTTTTTTATAAATTCAAATTTCAGAATTCTTCATTTTGAGTAAACTTTAAGTTTTATCTACATTTTATGACTACATACAATAAGATGGAATCGTTTTTATTACTTGCTGTGTAGTCTAAAACAACAGATTAAACTTAAATTTTGATTAAATATTTAGACGAATTTTGATATTTTAAATGATGAAAATATTTAAAAAAAACTTTCGAAATTTAAACCCACTCATCATTCTTAATCTGCTATTAAAATATTATTGACTATTATAAACGGACCCCATATAATATAGCTGTTATATCATTTAACATTACATATATGGTGGATGTGATGTTGAAACCTGATAGATAGTAAACGAGAAGATGCACGGTGCAAGTGCATCCTTGAAAAACTTATTCACTTGAGAGTAAGAGTATTTTTTGGGTCTAATTTAGCATTGGCATCTCCATGATCAGAACCTTTTTTTGTCACATGCAGAGTAATCAGTATCGTCCTTGAATTACTTGAAGGGTTGAGTCGTAAATCTCCAAGCTGGCCAGTCTAAAGCTCGTTGATGGACGACAAAATTAATTCAGTTTTAAATTTCCCATAGTAAATATGTATTAATTAGGTGACGTGTATATGACGGTAGTGTAAAAAATAATGTTTAATGTAAAAATCATGTGAAATGTATTTGAAACGTAAAGGTACTACTTACCATCTTTCACAAAACTTATACATAAAGTTGCACGGTTTAGATGTTGAAATAGTAAGAGATCTTTAGTGTGTATATTGCTATTTTCTTGTAATTTTTTTCCACATTTCATATAAAAAAAATACTGCCTTAAGTTCGCAAGATTACTTTTATTTAATAAAATGCATTTCCACTGATTTTTCTTTCGTTCAAATATAGGTTACAGTTTAAACTGTAAAAATATTTTAGAGTTTAACGCAACAATTGGGTATCTTCATAGAAACCAGTCATGACCACGGGCCACTTAACCAGTTTATTACCATCATCACAACTCCCACTGCAGGGCTATGAGTCTCTCCTCTGTTTATTACCATATCGAAATAAAATATTTAGGTACGTTACTTTTTTTTATATAATAGCGTACCTATAAGAAAGTAGGCATATCTATACAAGTTGCTGTTGCAATTATTCTTTGACCAAAAGGTCTTCTATGCCCAGTAAATTGAGCTTACTGAAGACACAATAAATCTTAGTTAAATAAGTATTTGTGTGCTACAAACTGATCTTTATTTAGAATTATTGGTTATATTGCAATAATCATAGTTATTATAAGACGTTTCATAGGATTTAAAGCGACTATGTCATAAAATGTTTCCATTACTCAAAGTGATTTTATCGTGTTTAATTTTACCAAGTATTTCTTATTTCATGTTTAAATGCGTTTTCAAATAAATATTTTAAGCAATGTCATTAAAAATCAATTACTTTACATATAGCCGCTTATTTTATATATACCAAGAAGTAAAAATAAATGAAAATTCGCAGACAATCACATGGCCTGAAAATAAGCAAAGCTTGTGTTATGATATACCATGTAGCGAACTAGAGGGGAACCTAGAATATAAATACATTTATAGGATAAACACCCAGAACCAGAACATTTTTTTTCATAACAGTAATAATTTATGATGCAAAAACTACTTATAGATGCAGGTAATATCTATGAGTTTCTATTAGTAATTAAGGCGATACGTTTATCAGAGGGAACTTTTGGATATTCGTAAAGCTAATAAAGTACCAATGGTACAAGCGTTTTGTGAAGCATGTATGTCACCAAAATTACCTCCTTAAAAAAAAGACCATTCTGTCAAAAAAATTAGATTTGGCAACAGTTTTGTCTATAGAATAAGTGAAGTAAATAATAAGTAAATATTAGCAAATGAGATAACTAATAAACTGGAACCAATTTACTTGTAAGTATCTTATAGCACTTAAATTATAATTCAATTTCTAAAAACTAAATGCAAACTCAACTAATAGTTTCTGCTTAAATTTTTGGTGTATGCAACGTGTAACATATTGAAGAGATAATACTTGACGGGATTGTATGTTTGATGATGTAGTTTATGAGTAACAGAAACTCACGGTTTATCCTTACGGTTCGGCTGAAAAACAAGTTCAAAGTTTAGATCAAAAATCTAAGTGTCCACCCTAAAATCAGCTGTTACTTTTTGATGAAATCTATTTGAAAACAGATGGCGTAAAAATAAAGTGATGGGTAACTAAGACAGCTACTAAAAAGTTCAGCCGGTGCGGGAAAGGTCATAAGATCACTGACTGCGGCACAAGTCTTGTTTTAGCTTACTAGGTTGTCTAGGGTTGTCAAAATATTTTGTTGTAAAATAATTAATTAACTTTGTAGGAAAGTCTATACCAGCACTAGTCATATAAATTCTTTTACTGTATATTCTACGTGTGGTATAGAAGCTGACCCTAAAGTTTTATCTCTCCATTTTGTTACACGTTGTATATCTTATATTGTACTTAATATCTTCCTAATGCACATAAATGTTTAAATCATGTCGTGATAAAAACAACAACACAATCATTTTGACAACGTTTTTATCACATACTCTATGACCGATATGAGTTTGCATTCACTACTTTATAAAAAAAACTTTGAGTAAGATGCTATTATTGATGCTAATTTTACGACCACTTTGGCGATGAGGTAAACCTGTCTGCCTCCCTGTCTTACTTTGGGGCCATGTAGTTGATGTGATTGTCTGGGGATTTTATTATAATTTTTTTATTTCATTGCAAAAAATTGTGTATTTATTATTCGCGTTATTTAAAATTATTTGACAAAAACTAAGAAATAATACTATACGTTTAACCTTATCATAATTTTATAACTACTGCTTAAACAAAACTGCAGGAGTGCATTCTTAGAGAGCATCTTTAGTATAAATGTGTCTTATCTACATATTTTCATAGAACAATCTTTGAGCCAATCTACGCAAAGCAGAAAGTTCAGCTTGCCGCAGTAATAATGCAAGACGTGAAAATTCAAATTCGTAATTCCGTTCGGCCAACCAACCGCAGCGCTGTAAACATTCTTTATTTCTGTTCAAACTTCATAACCTGAAGTTTCCCCATTTCCCTAAAAAGATTAACACGTTGCCGAGTGTACGTGATCGGCGCGCTAATTGCGCCGAGGAAATCCATTTCCAGCTCTGATGTTCATTTGTTATTTTTGTTTTTAAATTATGAAGTCTGTAATTTATAAGCGTTTCAACTTGTCATTTCACTGATTAATGATTTTTCATTCGGTTGACGGCACATTTTAAATTATTATGTCACTGTTGGATTTAAATATTTACGATTGTCAATTCAAATTTTGCTACTGAAAATACAATTTGGTTTTTGGATGTCTTGGTAAAAAAGTTGATTTTTACGTATAAACCAAATTGTTTAAATTAATGGCTTACTAAATTTCATTTGGATCCGCCATAACATTCTAAACGTGAAATGTACAATTCAATATTTACTTACGTCGGTAGCTCTCATTTATAAATTATTCAAAACCAGGTCCAATATTCAACTCCACAGTTCTACTGAGGTGCATCGTTGGGTGCATTTAGCGTTAGATATCAATTTGACAACATTTTATTCACTATCCTCTATTAAGGCCGAATAAATACAACTACTCTAAGGCAATATACGGCAATCCCTACGCGTCTAGATTCAACCTGTAATTCCCATAACCTTCACAAACTCAGTTTCTTACAATATAACAAACGTTCCTAGTAGGTCCCACTTATCGCGGTACTTGACCCATTGTAGGCAAAGGTTAATACGGCGTCGAACCAGACAGACGATAATCGATGAGTTCCAAGTCACTTACTCGCCCTTCTGAGAAGCAGCCCTTTACTAATTTATGCTTGTTGGAATCTCAATGACCTGATGTAAGGGCGTGGACCTACGTCTACGATGCGGCGCCGTTTGCCGTGTAACGTTACGGCGGCATGGCCAACGGCAGAATGCGCGGCACGGCACCATGTCACATCACTCATTGTATTGTGAGCAAAGAACTTTGACTTTAATTTTTTAGCTAGGCAAAGGGCGTCGCGCCGTAGTTGTATGTCCAAACCCTTAGACTTAAGACTGGGCTCGTACTTATTGAATAAGTACCCTTAGGCGAATTGATGCAGAAGTATTATTGGTTTCTTGCTTTAGCACTAAGCTCGAGTGAAATTTTTCAAGAATAATTATATTGATATGTATGACCGTTTTGAGTATAGAAAACTCCATGTTTATGGTACAAATTGAAAGAAGTATGAGAATCGTACATACATAATTTCACGCCTGTATCCCTTGCGGGGTAGGTAGAACACCAGAGGCTATGAAACCATCTAAGGTCTCGTTTGAAAAATGTAGAGGTATTATAATGATGGAGAGAGACTATTGCAGTGACCGAAAAAAATGCCTAACGCCCGAAAAAATGGTCAATAAAGCCTCCGTCCCTTAACTGACTATTACAGCATGCCCGGGAAGAGAAGCAGCTGGCACATTCAATGTTTTTCTTTCTCTCCCAGTCCAGCATGGAAGAATTAGAATAGTTAAGCAATGAAATATTTTACTCCAGATATAATTTTCAGAGTCAAAACAAGGATGATATTTGGGTTTGTCAGTTTTTAAATATTTGAAATACTTCATTGACATTTCAATTCAAAATACCAATTTCATTGATTGAATCAGGCGTTACTAACCAGTCCTTAAGTGATATTACTGGCCCCTAAGGTTGCTTCTGGATAAAGCGAAACATGTGTCGGTGGTTGCTTGTGGTGCAAGTTGTAGGGTTGTTATTTTTGTTTAAATGCTTGAAGAAGGAGGTACATAGACATACGAATATCTTGCATCATGGTTTAAAGTCGTAAAATAAAAAGGTAGTTTGATTATAGTACCTTAATTTAATACACAGATGCTATCACTGATATAAGACAAACGTCCTATCTTTACAATATAAAAAAAAGACTTTTTCATTAAATTATCTATTGCCCGCGACTTCGCCCGCGTGAATATCGGTATTTGCGATTGGATAAATAATATTACCATGTGCTTCTTGAAGTTAAAGCTAAGTCTACACTTAATTTATGTAGACAGTCAGAAAGTTTTAGTCCTCGTAGATAACATTGCTGTGCCTGTACCCGGGTTTTTGGAAGAGACCTTCAAAATATAACTACCTATACAGTAAAAACTGAAAATAAAACAAGGGAACAGGAATTCCTACTAAAGATTTTTTTTTATTTCTGGGAATTATTAGGATGCAAGGTTATAAGCACTGTTGACTGTGCAGAACCAGTCCAAACTATTTCCATAGTATTTGTAATTTAGTCAAAAACAGGTCAAAAATAGTTATTGTAAGTTGTTCTTGGAAGATAGTCATATACTATGGCGGACTTTTTTGGTACAATCTCACGATAAATTGTTTTTATGTAACTCAAAAGGTTATGGCAGCGTTTTCGAGGAAAGCTCGCAATCTGCTAAATTTTTGTCCGACATGTTGATTTAATATCGTCGTAAAATCGTCAATTTGCATAAAACCTTAACTAATAATACACTAAAACCTTCCTCAGAGATCACCCTACCTGTTGTTGAAAATTGTGTGTAACTTCGTTCCGTACTTTTCGAGTTTATCGCGAACAGAGCGACAGACAGACGCGGCGGGGGACTTGTTTTATAATATGTAGAGATATTAAACCTGATATTCATAAAATTAGAGAACCCTAATCTCAAGACACTGTTCAATCGTTTTATCTATTTTAGATTGAGAAACATGGAGATGATTGATTGAACTGTCAACCTGTCATTTGTTTAATTTTTATTCCTCAACAATTATCTAATAACGTTATTGAAAAAAATCTTACTGCCGTTTGGATCCTGTTTCTCTAAAACCAACTGAACAAAGTTTTAAGGAATTTGGAATGATTTTAATAACATTAAGTTCTTTTATTTTGAATTCTCGTGCAAACATTACCTATTTATGGTACTCTAATGTTGCTTCAGATAACAAACCATACCATAACTCATCCACTTCAGGTAGATAGAACATCAGAGAAACTATAAACATCTGATATAAACATCTGATACTATAAAATATGGAGGAATTATAATGATGTAAAGAGAGGCTATTGCAGTGCCAGGGGGCCAGGCCTATCACTCCCAAAAACGCCGATCAAACCTTTGTCTCTTAACGGACTTTTACAGTATGCCCGGGCAGAGAAGCAGCTGGCATGTTTTTTTTTTCTCTTCCAGAATAGAAACAACAACAGACTCTGACAACATTATTATTATTTTCAACAAACTTGCTCGTAAAGTGAGCGTTATTCTATTGAGTTTAGAACTATAAACTGGGCTATAAGTCACGCGTGCATAATATATTATACCCTAGTGCATAATATAACGAATCCTACAAAGTTGAATTGTACCTTTGTGCAAATAACATGCGAGAAAACAAAGCATATTTTATTGGTCCGGGTTATACACTAAATATTTTCAGAAACAACAAAGAGGTTTTATACCACTTCAAATCCATATACATTTTTGAATGTTTGCGCCTTATATTAGTAAAATAAATTTGTATGTTAAACAAATTATTCACAATTTACAATCATTTGTCATAAACTATTAAAATATTTGCATTTACCACTCCAAATTAAACATTTTCACTTAAAATAGGCTGTATATGCTATACAGACATTGACACATTTGACGGAAAAAAAAACCTACGCGCATGCGCGAGGTTCGGCGCCATTTTTCAATCACAATTCACAGCTTTGTTATCAAGTGTGTTTGTTATTTTATGACCACGTATGTCTGTCTTTTACTCACAAGTGTGTTGAAAAACGTCGTATGTAACTCGTGAGCGTTGCTAATTACAGTCTCGGCTCATTATTAAGCCGTCGCCTGCGGCTCGGGCTCAAATCACAGCCTCGACTGTAATTAGCAACTTCGCTCACTTGTTACATAATGTACTATTAGATAACACAAAGTTCACATTTCGAGTAAACACTCTAATATCGGAAAATCTAAACTGCGTGAGTAATATTAAATGCAATCAAATATCACTTAGTTCCACGTCCCGATAGTTCCAACTTTTACCTCAATATTGAAAATGGGATTTTAATATTCGACATTATAGTTGCCTTATGCTACACTAGCTGTTTCGCGTGGTGTTACCCGCACCATTTCAAATCGCGCGGGAAGAACGAGATAAAAATTCGCTATTCCAGACTGTAAACTATCACCATGCCAAATTTCATCCAAATCCATTAAGCCGTTTTGCAGTGATAGAGCAATAAACATCCAGACATGCATATATCCATCCATTTTTTTTTAATGGTGGGTTTAGAAATAAGTTGGTAAAATATTCAGCTCTTTATTTCTGTGATTCCAGTTCAAGCTAAAATAAATATGAAGGTACGTGCAACAATAATAGATATTCTTTCTTAGATAACGACATACATCATTATTATTTAAATAACAATCTTAAATGAGGTTTCCACGGGGTTAGACACAAAACTTCTATTTAATTACAGACAGTTCAATATTTCCCAATAGTAATATGAAATTTTTTTTCAGAGGACAAAACTGCTATACTCTTGAAAAACAAAGAAAGCAGCCATTTTCACTAAGCTTATATGTATTTCACTTTTCAGTACTTTAGAGATTTACATTGTTTTGCAAGCAGAAATTAGAATCAGAATTTATTTGGTGATCAATCCAGCTGTTGCCTTTTATCAAACTTCATAAGATATGAGTTATACAAGTAGTTTTCATATTTGTTTTAAATTTAGTTTAACTTCAATAAAGAAACTTTTTTTTTTTATTTATTTATTTAAGGTCGCTTTTTAACATCTAGGGTCGTTAGCGACCACAATACATAAATAACAATATCGGATTAGACTAATTTATAAAGGTTTATACGTTTTAAAAAACTTAGGGTATTATTGTAATTTTTTTGATTTAGACATTCACTCAGGTTAGTTGATAGATAACACTGATTTTTGTCGTTAAAATACTCTTGATATTCTTGTAATAGGTGTGAAACAGTTAGATTAACGCCGCATTTGCATTTTTTTATAGTGTTTTTAGTAATTATATTATGTATATGGGTCATGTTCGTTTGCCCGATGCGTAGTCTGTTTATTACTACTTGGTCTCGTCTTGAATTAAAAGCAGTGGGAGGTTTATCGAGAATAGAATTTCGAACATTATGCAATTTACTAGACATGTTTATTTTCCAATCAGCATCTTATTACTCTCTATCAAACATTACAAATCATTTAAAGCAAAAATTGTTGCTTGTTACACAATGAGAAAATAGGAGAAAATTTAAAAAAATAGCACAATATCTTCACAGTTTATAAACTCAAATCGCATTGTTAAAGTTTCTTGGAAACTTAACACAATTCTCACTTTACTTATAGTTAGGACTTAAAGTCCAAAGTTCGATAACTTTGAAAAGCCTCATTCAGTGCGGTGCAACTAAGTCGATAAGTATCTGAATAACAATGGAAATATTTTACTTTAAACCGAGCTTACTATTCACAGATTTATATATTCTTTTTTTCTTGCTTTTATTATTTTCTAGCAGGCTTAGCCTCGTAACTTTTGGTGTTGTTGGGTTTTCATAAATTCATTTTATATCAGTGGAGAAAATAGTTGAAACTCTTTCTCCGTTCTGACTGCTTACCGATTAGCATTTTCATACAATGAAGCAAACAAACTTTGATAAAGTCGTAACTGGCAGTCAGTTAATGTTAATTAATGGTTAGATGCTAATGATGCTAAAGAAATGTTTTCCTTACTTACCGAAATAGTAGCTATTTGTAATCTTTTCATCAAATTAGCTGTTGATTCTTTTTATGGCAGAGGAATGACAAAGATATTGACATATTGATAATACGTCACATCAAATACTGGTGACATACATCAATGCCGCAGTGATGAGATTTCGCTACAAACTATTGTATTAAATGGATGTTCGCATCACTGTGTTTGGTCAAATTTCGAAACAAGTGAAGTTCACTCCATCATATTTTTTTGCGTATGTTAAAATTAATCATATACACTACATCCAAGGTTCGTGACGGATTTAGTGATCTTAGATAGAACTGGCTTTAGATATAACCTGCTATGGCGAAGCAATGTCAGTTCATATCACCCATAAGGATTTAAAGAGTCGTAACTACGATGAGTCGTCTCTTACAACTCTTCAAATTACTTCTCCATACTCTGCTATTTTCCACCCTGCAGGTAAAAAACTCAGCCTACTTACCTTCATCCCGATTTCCTATAGTTAGGGCTGCAATCTCATCTAGTACAAAACACAGAACAAACTCAGAAGAAACTCAAAACAACAAGAACCACCCACGTCCCTAAGATTCTCATTTAACCCTGAATCTTTTGTTGTTTTTATTTTCCAATGAAATGAAAAGCTTTGTCCGTCCGTACACTTTCATTCTGTAGATTCTTGCTGTATTGTCTGCAAGCGAGTTAATTATTTGAAGAAAGATGTTTTATTAAAGAACTCTCTACACTATCGTTAAAAGTCAATTTGTAGAAAAACCGTAATTCTGCAATTTTTATTTAAACTTAAACTGAAAATTTTATGAAATAAAACACTTTTTAACCGGATTTATTGCGTATCATTTATACTTTACATTTTAACTCGACGTTTCGGTGTCTCTACAGACCCCGTTAAAATTATAAGTTATGTGCTATTATTAAATCCGATTATAAATGTTTTATTTTAGACTAGCTGTGACCCGCGACTTCGTCCGCGTGGATACCGGTTATTGGAATACTATTATTATATCCTCCTAGAAATTTAAACTTACCTTATTCAAAATTTCGTCAAAATCGATTCAGTAGTTAAGCTGTGAAAGCGTTACTGATAGATAAACAGACAGAGTTACTTCAAAAACTGTTACAACAAAGCTGTGATCCGCAGTTTCACCTAGGTGTTTTGTGAAAAAGTATAGGTAGGTAGGTATATTACATAGATGATGCCTGCGACTTCGTCTGTATTGAATTAGTATTTCGAGTAGGTTATTTTCTTCTCCAAGGTCCTAAGTACTCCAAGTCCTAGTATCTTTAATAAAACAAAAATAAAAATGAAGAATCTTCGCCCATATAATATGTATAACTCCTAACCACAAACATAGGTAACTATGTTAGGCACATTGCGTTATAAACAAATCGGGTGCCAAAGTGTCTTAAATTTTACATCATTAATGCAATACCTATCTTCATTAATTATAGCTTATTGTTATTCTTGGTAAAGCTACATTACTGTAAAGAAGAATACATTCGGCAGTTTTTGCGTGAGAGAGCAAAGATCCATCCATCCAGCCATTATCAGTGTATAATGTGTATCTATCTATAGTTATGATTGACTACTTTTCACGGTAAAATGGCCGAGCCAATATTAATGTAATTTCTTTTGGTAGTTAGCACATAACTACGTTACTTTTTATTCTACTTCTAAATCTACGGTTTCTAACTTCCAAGAGCTAGAAATGATCACGAAATAAATAAAACCCTGAGTCCCATTATTTTAAGTTTAACTTTCTTACAATATAATCTCTGTATGTACAGAAGGCAGCACATCAAGTCTTACAAATCTGTAATTTTTTTTTTAATCTATGCCCTCGACGTTACCTAAGTTAAAATTGTTTGGTGAAATTTGACAGGTGATGTAATGCTTGATCTGCTACCTTCTGTACCTACCTGTATTAAATCGCGCAACATAGCAAAATTTTCTACTGCATACCAACTATTTTTCAGATTTATTATTTTTAAGCCCCTAGTACTTTTACCAGGAGTATTTCCTTAGAATTCTTATTCCCATGTTTATTTTTAGTGTAGTTCAGTTTTTTTTCTTCTGGCTATCCGAACGCTTTTACATCTAATCTACTAATGCCACGTTACAATATCAAAAACACTGTTCGTTTGTTGCTTCCACGCTGGACTGGGAGCAACAGAAAATCATAGAATATACCAGTTGTTTCTCTTCCCGGGCATACCTTAAAATTCATTTTAGGGATAGAGATTTTATTGGATAGAGGTTTTATAACGGACAAAGGCGTGAAGTTATATGTATGTATGTTCGTTTAGTCTACGAACAGTAGATTTAGCTATCATAAACGTTGAATATTGAAGCGTACCTGTAAAGCGTTTCAATATTCAAAGTCTTGTCAAAATACTACTTACTATTCTTATAACTACCTACCATTCGTTTGTAGTAGCTTTTACTCATGTAAAATATTGAAACCCAGTATTCATTGATTTTGACGACAATTTAGTTATATTTTACCCCTAGAATAACCCTACCGCCTCTGAATAATTGACTAATCCGAGTGAGCCCCGCTTAGTGGTAAACTGACTGTCTCGGCTGACGAAATTTGCCGTCAAATATCACTACAGCCAGCGGTGACGCGTCCCGAAAACATTTTGTAAACTGGCTTGGCTTCAGTATTCGACCTCATTAAATTCACACCTGATGGTAAGTATAAATTTTATACTTACTATCAGGTGTGAATGAGGTCAAATTCGGGCTTATGCACCGATTTGAAAAAAAACTTAGTATTTTTAATATTTTGGAATAGAAAGTTATAAAATTAAACTCGTAGGTAGTCTGACTCCCAACTGTTACACAAATTTGGTGGTTCATTCAGAGAAATCTTATTTCCAAGTGAAATAATAAAAGTTGGGTGAATATGGTCATAGGCACCCCGAGTTTGGTAGGTATCTTGAACAATTAACAGCGTGAGTGGCCGGCCATGCCAGCGAATCACTCGCTCGCCCGCCCGCGTCTTATCGAACATACCTACCTATTTTATTACGGAGTTATTTTAAAATTATTACGATATTTCTTTGGATCTTGATTGAAATCAAGTGGTGTCAAAGACAATTTTGTTCACAATTAAATATTTATTGTAAACAAAATAAAAATAAAATATAATAAAAAAAAATTACGCGAGCAGGATCGAACCCACGACCTTAGACTCATGGTCGGTCTACGCGCAACTGAGCTATGAGTACTTCTGATCTGTATGCCGAACATCTCCACCATATTCTAGTAAGTTTTAGGCATAACTTTTAAAAATCTATTACAATTTTTTTAGATCCTATTTTTTTATGTCTGCAGAATCTGCTCATCTTCCTGGACAACTTTTGTTAAGGCATCATATCTATATTTCTTACGGTTTTGATGATCCCTTAAGGGTTCTGCATCAGGTGATTCCAGTATCCGAAATAAAATATACCCTATATGTTGCCCCGGCTTCACAGCTATACATCAAAAAAAGGTTCATTCAAATCCGTCCAGCGGTTCCAGAGATTATGTACAAACAGACAAACTTACAAACAAACAAACAGACAATTTTTTTTTCAGATTCTTACTCTTTTTTCATTTCTTTATAACCCTAGATAATTTTTTTTGTAAAAATATTAAATGTACAGACACGTTTTTTTTACTGTTTTATTATATGTATTGATAATGAATTGTAAAAACTGAAGGCAATTTCTGAAAATCTCATATCAGTGCAGTAACAATCATTGTTTAGCAGCTTTCATGTATATATTTTATATTATATTATAGTATAGAGTACATATGTATATGTATTTACGTAGTTGTGTATTATTAATTATGTATATATTATAGTTTTTATTATAATCTGCAAAACTTATTTAACTTCTCAGCTTTTGTGGTGGTTGACTGGTAGAGAATGCTAAATGGCATTAAGGCCACCCATTGTACTTTAATTATTTGTGCAATAAAGTTTTAAATAAACAAAGACATAACTTCACGCCTGTATCCCTGATGGGATAAGCGGAACGCCAGAGGTTACAAGATCATCTGATGTCACGTTTGACTTTGGATATAATGATGGAGAGAGACTATAATAGTTGCTATGATAGGGTCAAACAATCGCTCACTAATACGTCAGTAAAACCTCTGTCCCTTAACTGACTTTTACGTATGCCCGGGAAGAGAAGCAGTTGGCACATTCGATTTTCTTCATTCGCTCCGTGCATTTTACGTTTATATTTAAACAAAAATAAAAACTATAAGGATTAATTAAAACTATATTACACTAGTAAATCTGTTTTTTTTTTTAATATTGTGCAAATGATAAATAAGTATATCATAAATCTTTAGAAAATCCTCACAGAATCATAAATCTAAATTAGAAGTACGGAAGCAATATTTGAGTAAGAGCATTTTCCACGTTCGTCACGTATTTATCTTGATGTTTTGGCGACGTCTTTATTAATGACTTTCTTACTTCGTTGAGCAAATTGAACGTAGATTGTGTTTGCGAGGCTTGACTTCGTAACTAGTGGAGTGAGTATATTAATTAGATCTATAAAATGTTTGGAGGTTAGGATTTTAATGTTTCAGCGTTCAGATTTATTGTACACGAGCGTTTGCCCGCGACTTCGTACACGCATAAAGTCAGAAGTCCGATATTTCCGTTCCCGTGGGAATTTCGGGAATTCCTTCCATAATATAAACAGACACTTATTAAGGAACCTTTATACCAAGTATCACATCCGTGCACTCCAGGAATAAGGTTTTTCATACACACTAAAATGTCCAATTATTCCCGTTCCCGTGGGAATTTCAAAAATTCCTTCTTTAAAGCATCCCTACATCCCCTAAAAATGTATGTTTCAAATTTCAGCTCTCTACGCCCAGTAGTTACGGCTGTACGTTGTCTGTCAGTTACTCGGTCAGTAACGGAACAGTTTTATATATATTGATTATTACTGATTTATTTGCTGCTTTAATTGACTCCCCTAAATAGTTCAAACAACGCCAGAGGTTTCAAAATATCATTCACTTCTATCAGCTTGCTCGATTGCACCAATATTATGAAATTATATTATACATACGACGTGTAAAATTAAAATTAATAAAACCCAGTTGTAAATCAGCGGGCACGGCCGTACCATCAAATGTGCTAGGGGTTTAGATTTTCGTTCACCAAGAGTAATTATTAAATCAAGCTTTGTCACAAAATTACATGACATTTGAACCAATACTTTAGAAGTTATAAGCGACCAAAGTTACACCATTTTGTCACTCAATGACTCACTCACTCACTGACCGTTCATCAAAAATCTAAGATACTTCGAGCAAGCTTAGAACAAAATTTGGCAACAATAAAGGTTTTTAGCTACATATTAGGAGAAAGTTATAAAAACGATAATAAATTATATACTTTAGTAAATAATAGGAAACAAATTTATATTTGCGGTTTCACAAGAACATTGTGTATGAATTTTGACTGCATTGTTAACTTTGTTCTTTGTTTATGTACAAAATGTAATAAATTGGTTTATACCTACTATTATTGTTATACAGTGTGGTATATTATTATGTATTAAATATACATAACAATATACCACATACATATGAATAAAAAGCTAGGTTCAAATGAAATTAATAAATCCAAAATCTTTCATATCAATGCAATGCGATAAATACTCTATACTAGCTCAATAGACGGCGTTGTTCCTGGTTTTAATCAAGTTATGGTTTCGTTACATAGCGTAGTATAAATAGCACTTTAAAAATATATTTATTTGCAAATTTTTAATGATTTGGCACGCCCGCTGAATTCTAATTTTAAATATATGCTATTTGTAATGCATAATTTCGATTTAGCTAAGATATGCTCAAGTGGTCTCTTCAGATAATAGATGACCGATTTATATTATTCTCAAATTAATTAAATTGTGGCTATTTCAGTCGATTTTACTGTCTGTCTTGTTTACACAAGATTTCATAGCCAAATATGGTCTTTATACTTACGGACCAATACTTGACAAGAGTATTGACCAGGTTCGAATCCCGATTATGTATATGAGTTAAGAAAAAAATTTGAATAAGATTAAGTATTATTAAATTTAAAATCGACGCAATTTAAAATAAGAACAGAGTTTGCTATCTCTCATAGTTTCTGACTTGGCCATACTGGCGCATTTGGATTGTACACTCAGAATATTTAGTGATTTACACGTAAGTTAGTTAAGTTGCTTATATAACTTTAAGCTGTGGTAGTATATTTATGGTAGTAATTGTCAACATATTACTTACAATGGAACGGGTAACACTTAAATGATGACATTTTTCCACGCCAAGTCATCTCTATTCCTGGAAATAGTTCGTTTTTATTTTATTCTTTGTCGACTCCCTGTCTTCAGTCTTCCCATGGTATTAAACGTGCTGTTGTCTATTATGTAGTTGAAAATTGAAATGACATGCAGGTCTTTACCTGGGACAACGTCAAGACGTTTATATTAGTAATACTTGATTTTATTATGGCTCAGAAATATTTACCACCCAGACTTGTGTACCTTAGAAATTACGAAACATCAGAGTAAAGGCAAAAGAGTAAGAGATAGAGAATGGACTCTAAGCAACGTAGCAGCTGATGCACTAGAAATAATGCCATCACCTAAAAAGAAAAGAAAGAGACCTACAAAAAATAAATGATATCCCACCAAAGACATAAAATGTAAAAAAGCCAAGTCTCTCTACACAATTCTTCCGTCATAAAAAGTTTTGAGATCGCATAAAAACCAAGTGATGTTCAACTTAATTTGTAATAATTAATCAATATTTCGTGACTGGTTCACTCGAAGAAGACGTGCTGGAGTTTTTTGAACAGCATCCGATAGCCAGCACAAACGATGCGGCTCAGGTTTTCGACGTCTGCAGCTCGTGGGTGCAGCGCTTGCTGCGACGAGAGGGCTCAAGTCTTACCACATTACGAAAGTGCAAGAACTAAAGCAAAGTGACTACCTATGCTCCGCGTGTGCAGTTCTATGGTTAGTTGCTGGAGCACATTCTATAAATTTATTGCCTATGTACCTAGTCATAAATTGTAGATTAAACTTAAAGGGTTCATCTCAGTGTCCACACATTGCCTGGCTTTTATGCCCACCATATAAAATTGATTCTTTTATTATTTTTGGATAGTATAATAAACTGAAAAAGTAATGTCACTATTGATTTCGTGTTAAGAAACACAAGTTGGAATCATCCACCATGTAACAAAAGAGCATCATGTAATCACAAAGCAGTAACAAAGGAATGACAATCTTTCAGCCGGCCGCTGCTATTAATCAGTTGATTTGTCAGTTTGACAGTTGGCATTGACTTGTGTCGTTGATTACAGGAAGAACGCAGTCATTTATGTTAAAAAATGATAGAAAAATATATGTATATCCACTTAAAAATATTTGGATTTACTACTTGTTTATTCTTATGGTTTAATATTTGAACTATTTTTACTTGTTCACAACGTTTTTGTTTATTTTTAATTTCATATCAACATGATGATGGTTTCGAACGCAACTTATTTATTTTGCTCTTTTTTGGTCGCAGTAGATAACTAGATAATCAATACAATATTTTATTTATTTCGATGTACCGATTACACAACAAAACTTACGCAATATTCATTAAACGAATTTACATTTATGTATTTAATCTTTTGATTATTTTTATAGTTTGGGCTTAAAAGCCAAAACTGAAATTATATGGGGTAGGTAGAACAGCAGAGGTTATAAACTCATCTGATGTCACGTTTGAAAAATTTGGAGACATTATAATGATGGAGAGAGACTATTGCAGGGATAGGGGGTCAGCCTGTCACCCAAAAAACCTCCTCTAATAACTCTGTCTCTTAACTGACTTTAACAGTATGCCCAGAAAGAGAAGCAGCTGGTACATTCTATGTTTTTCTTTTGCTCCCAGGCCATCGTGGTAGCAAAACTATTATCTCTCTGGAGCGATTCCTTCCACATGACGTCTAGATTGTGAAAAAGTAGGCAAATATTGCAAAATATAGAATATAATATATTTATAAAAATCTATGGAATGCAGATAAGCATAATTAATTAACATGAAGAAAGCTTTACATACGTTGGAAAATAGTGTAGAACCACTAATCTCAGTGATTAAACCTCGCCTTTCGGGTAGGACACTTTCAAGGTTTGCCAGGTCAGTGACCACCCTTTGTTTAAAAGCTGCCGCTAAATGTATTTACTTATACATTATACATATATTTACCGGAGAATTGTAACACATGTTTAGAACTGAGCTCCTTTAAATTTAATTAAATAAAAAAAAAAAACTTTGATTTAAGTATAAAAACCTTATATTATGTGCTGCTGACAGTGCTTCCTACCAGCTATAACAATATTTCCTCTCATTTGTGCATCTAAATTCACTTTTCACAAATTATTTATCTGGACTACAAAAATAAACACAATGGTATCAATGCAAGAAATTACAGAACTCAAGGATATTTTTGGTGCACGGATTTCTGAATTTGAATTGAAACTGGCAAACACAGACACTAATGTTCAGTCTCCAACATTGGCACAAGAATTTGCTTCCTTTAAAAAGTTTATTCTCAATACACTCAACGCCCTACAGAGTCAAATACAACTTCTGGCCCGTGTGACTGACGGGCTTGACATGGGAAGCCGCATGAAGATATTGTTGATGCATGGTGTTCCGGAGGGGCAGAACGAAGATCCTGTCTCATTGGCCGTCCATCAAATCCAAACAAAGCTTAAACTTGATGCCATTTCTAATAAGCACATTAGCCGCTGCCACCGCTTGGGTAAAGTATCTGAAGGCAAGCCACGGCCATTACTGGTCAAATTTCAAGACATAGATCATAAAAATAATGTCTGGAACAAGAAAACGCTGCTCAAGGGTACGGGTATCACTTTGTCTGAGTTTTTGACAAAACTCCGACGTCAAGCCTTTGTTGCGGCCCGACAACGTTTTGGCGTATCTCGAAGCTGGACTAATGGTGGATATGTTTACGTATTGGGCTATGATGGCATTCGATATAGGGTGATTGTTGAATCGGACTTGCACCGAATCCCCGAACAAGAAGTTGCGCCAACTCGCTCACCAACACAAAATATTAAGCCTGGATCGGAGAAAACTGCGATCGGAACCAGAAGACGTCCAGTTCGTTAATAATCTGGTTAGCCGGTATGATGGTTCCAATTAATTTTTATAAAAGTGTATATTTTCATATAAATTTCATTGTTTGTACATAAGTGGTCCGCCATATTTTTATCTGCCTGTATTATGCATTCCATCCAATCATCGATTGTCATTCCTAAATGACACTGACAATAGGGATTGAGCGTGACGTTGACTTAAGCAGTCTTGTTTTTTGTTTCACAATTTTTGGTTGGCTAAAATTATTTATTTGATACGCTAACGTTTAGTTTTACAAGCTTTTTTTTTAATTTCTTTTCATTGTTATAACAGTCCATTAAGATTTATTTTCTAAAATAATAATTTTAATGCTGGTGGGTTGCTCCCAAAGATTTGGTTCAATTTTATTATTTATATTTATAATTATTTTTAATATCATTATTTTTTAGTTTTATTCGTATTTATATATATTTAATTTTTTATATACTAATTTATCATGAATACTTCTTTTGGTGTGGATACTTTTCCTGATTTTGTCTCGTGCTCATCTACAGATTTAGACAGCTCCGGAAGTTATTACTGTTCATCAATTCCTCTTTCCTCCCAAATTGAATCTCATTTCTCAGGCTTACTGAAAAATTTTAACGTCATTCACTTAAATGCGCAAAGTATCCCAGCACACTATCCTGACTTGCTGGCATCTTTCGACTGTAAGGGAGTTCATGCCATACTAATTTCTGAGTCATGGCTGAAACCCTGTCTCCCGTCAGCATCTTTTTCCCTGCCCGGTTTCCAACTGATACGCAACGATCGCCTTGGACGAACTGGAGGAGGGACTGCAATTTATCTACGTTCTCATATCCCGTACAAGGTGGTCAAGGCATCGTCACACAAGTCAGTTAACTCTGAGGAAGCCGAATATCTCCTTATTGAAATTTCTCTCGGTCTTACAAAGGTACTACTAGGTGTCGTTTACTCCCCTCCATCCACACGTAACTACTTTTCTAGTCTAGAAAATTTATTTGAACAGCTGGTACCCCAATTTGCGCACACAATTATCATGGGAGACTTTAATACCTGCTTATTAAAAAACAATAACCGGGCAGATAAACTACATTCAGTCATAAACTCCTGTAATCTAAATATTTTGCCTTTGAATGCAACACACCATTTTCCTAACTCTATCCCATCTCTCTAGACCTTATCGTAGTCTCTTCCAAGGACCATGTTCATAAATATGGACAACTAGATGCTGATGCCTTTTCTTATCATGATTTACTTTTCCTATCTTACAAGATTCGCCCCCCTAAAGCCAAGCCGAGAATCCTTCTGCAACGAAATTTTGGTGGTATTGATGTAAATAATTTGTTAGAGGATGCTTACAAAATGGACTGGCACGAAGTTGTAAATGCTGAGACTGTAGATACAATGTTCGATGTTTTTAATTCTTTACTGACTCAACTTTATGACCGCCATGCCCCCATAAGACCTGTGAAAATCAAACATCTTCCTGCTCCCTGGCTTTCGGATGAAATCAAATTGCTCATGAAGAAACGAAATCGAGCACGTTTGCGGTATAAAAAGGAACCCAGTCAAACTAACTGTGACAAATATCTAGAACTGCGAAATCGCTGTAATACTATGTGTAGGGATGCACAACGACGCCATATTCACGAATCAGTCACAAATGAAAATCCAGCTAAAGTCTGGAGATTCTTAAAGACTTTGGGTGTAGGAAAGGCTAAAAATAACGAGGTCCCAAAACATATCGATATAAACCTTTTAAATAGTCATTTCTCTTCTGCTGGTCTTATGAACGCCCAGATTAAGTCTTCTACATTAAATCACATTTCATCTTCGCCTACACCCAGTTATATTCCTTTTTCTTTATTATAATTCTCTGAATGTGATGTTAGGAAAGCAATAAACTCCATTAACTCAAATGCAGTAGGCTGCGACGGTATAAGTCGAAAAATTATTGTCCTCCTTCTTGATTTCCTGC
Source organism: Stenoptilia bipunctidactyla (assembly GCA_944452665.1). Lineage (NCBI taxonomy): Eukaryota > Metazoa > Arthropoda > Insecta > Lepidoptera > Pterophoridae > Stenoptilia > Stenoptilia bipunctidactyla. The sequence goes on from OX101723.1 coordinate 1,656,555, forward strand.
TTCCCTTTATTACTGCAATTATCAACAAATCTGTCACCACCAACACTTTCCCAAAATTATGGAAAGACGCTCATGTAATTCCTCTCCCTAAAAAAGCCTCTCCTCAGACTTATAGTGATTTCCGACCTATTTCTAAATTACCATTTCTGTCCAAAGTACTTGAGCGTCTTATCCATCAACAGTTATCATTATTTTTAAATAAAAATGATATTCTTAATCCCCTCCAATCTGGTTTTCGACTTGGTCATAGTACTGTTACAGCCCTAGTTAGAATATCAGAAGACATTCGCAAAGCTAAAGAACTCAAACAAATCACGCTATTAACTTTACTAGACTTTAGTAATGCATTTAATACTGTCGACTTTGATATTTTACTGGTAATTTTGCGCTCTCTTAACATATCTCCATCAGGAATTGAGTGGTTTCATACTTACCTGCATGGACGCCGGCAACGTATTAACATGGACGATGCTTCTTCATCTTGGATCCAACTCGAAACTGGTGTCCCGCAGGGTGGCGTGTTGTCTCCTCTCCTCTTTTCAATTTTTATAAACTCAATATCACAGAATTTAACTTCTTCCTACCACATGTATGCAGACGATTTGCAGATATATACTCACAGTTCTCTCGATGAAATGACTGTTGCTGTACAGCAAATCAATGATGATTTAGCTCGAATTTCACATTGGAGTACCTCTCATGGGCTTACAGTCAACCCAGCAAAATCACAAGCCATCATAATTGGTAGCGCGGGCATGATTAACAAGATAACTAACAGAGCTATTCCACCTATTATATTTGATGGTGTGAAAATTCCGTACAGTGACACCGTGAAAAATTTGGGCATAACATTCGACAAAACCTTGTCCTGGAAACCACAAATTGACACAGTGAGTAGGAAGGTGTTTGCTGTCAATCACTCACTTAAACGCTTGCGCAATCTTTTACCAATACCTACCAAAATATCATTAGCACATACTGTCTTACTTTCCATTCTCGATTACGCCGATGTCAGCTATCTTGACCTTACAGAAGAACTCTTAAATAAACTTGAACGGCTTCAAAATCTATGTATACGTTTCATATTTGGTTTACGTAAATATGATCATATTATCTCCGAATTCCGTGCTAAACTCAAGTGGCTTCCGATTCGTCTTCGCCGGGATACTCATGTTCTTTCTTTACTGTACCGGGTGCTGTTTAATCCTGTAGTTCCGAGCTACCTTGGTGACCACTTCCGATACCGACACGAGAATCACGAGAGACACCTACGCTCTACCGACAACTTGATGCTCTCCACCCCTTCACATTTAACGCATAGTTACAACCAATCTTTTGCGGTTCGAGCAGTATCACTTTGGAATCATCTTCCTATTGCCATTAAATCTGCTTCATCTTTAAATTATTTTAAAATTAAATTAAAAAGTCATTATCTGAGTCAAATACAACCATAAAGAAGTACCTATTGTAATATTTATGTAGTATGTTAATTATATTTATTATGTTTATTACACAGTTTATTAATCTATGTATTATATTTATTATATTAGTATGTATATATTATAATTTTATATATTTAGATTTTATGTTTAATTAGGTATAATGCAATAATTAGCATTTTTTTTTGTTTTACTCGTTATGTTTTTTTTTTGAAATGTTTGTGTGATTTGTAATTTTTTTAAGTATTAAGAATTTGTCAAAACATTATTTTTATGTTGTTTCCACAAGCATGGTTGTCTGTAAGAAATCGCTCGTCAGCGATAAGACCGCCTAGTAGTACTTACACAACACACTGTTTTTTTTTTATCATTTACTATCTGTACTGTATACTGAAGTGTAAAAATAAATACATACAAAGTTAATTTGAATTAACGCATCACCTTTCGCAGGCAGTCTCTCCACATCAATCACAACATTCGTTCTACGAGTCTTAAAATTAATTATTAAAAAATATATATTCCAGGCTGGGAGCGAAAGAAAAACGTAGCATCTGCCAGCTGCTTCTCTTCCCGGGCATACTGTAAAAGTCAGTTAAGGGACAGAGGTTTTAGAGGCGTTTTTGTGGGCGATAGGCTGACCCCCTGTCGCAACAATAGTCTCTTTCCATCTTTATAATACCTCAAAATTTGTCAAACGTGACATCAGATGGTCATGTAACCTCTGGTGTTCTGCTTACCCCATAAGAGATACAGGCGTGACGTTATGTATTGTCTCTAAACTAGCGTTACTTTATGCCACGTTACACCGATGCCACGCACCTTGTGTCATGCCACGTGCAGCCACAAAATACAGAGTAATAAATAACAGAGGGAGCAAACATTTGTTTTTTTTTTCATTTTTTGTGTTATGTGTATATCAAAATTTGTAAAAAGTCGTAGAACAAATGTTGTTGGGATTGATGTGGCGAGACTGCCTGCAAGATGTAATGCGCTAATTGAAATTAACCCTGTATATAACATTGTTCAATCGTCTTCATTTTCAATTAACTTCAGATGAAATTAAAGGTTAGCGCAGATTTAGTCACCGATGAAAAAAAGCAGCTTTAATAAACTTGATTTTAACATCAATAATGATAAAGTTACTAAAATATTTATTTAAAAGTTGCTTTTGTTTTTAGCCTTGTAATTTTGATTTAAAAATCAGTTAAGGATACAGGGTGCTTGGCATATTTCGTACACAACCGAAACAATTAGATTAGATAAATGTTATACTATCGACTGTAACAATTTATTAGAAAAAAGAATAATTTGGTATTAGTATTTTTCCACACTTATTTTTACCACTTTACGTTACGTTACACTCAATTTCATCAACTGTTTCCGAATACAATGTAAATAAGTGCGCGCTTTTAAAACCTCATAAATACACACCTCTTTAAAAATAGAACTAAAAATAGAGCAACGAAACTACGACATTCCACGTTCCACCCTCTTAGAAGATTTCCTTTTCTTTATATCTCTCCTCTGTATTTTATAGCTCTATAAATTCCTACCTCTACGCTGCCACGATGAAAACGCGAAATACTGCGATGTCTAATATTTCACTTATTTTATGACTGAGCAGAAACAAAAGACTGTGTATGGCATAAATGTTTGGAGAATATATGGGCTGCAATGTAATTCAAATTTACAGAGGAAGTGTGTCCTTTATGGTGGTAGAAAGTCCCCTTAAGAGGTTCAGTTAATTTTAAAAGTTGACGTATAAGGAAATTTAAGTACTTATATTTTACTCGGGCGGCATAGTTATTTATTTTTAAAGTAGACGGGCAAGTAAAATAACGACTATTTTGTTTTATAACTTGAGAATTTGCAAATCACAAAACTTATTTTTGCAAATTTATTTAAAAGCGAATAAACGATTAACTTTAAGACAAGACAATCATCACTACTCGTTGTAATGAGCCCACTGCAGGGCTACGAGTCTCTCCCCTGGGTGACGGGGAGGTATAGGCCATAATCCACCAAGCTGGTCCAGTGCTGGGTGGTGGATGTCAGAATTTTCAGGGCGCCAAAGTGGCTTCTGACAAACCCTAACGACTACTGTATACAAGTATACAGCACCCGGGACCGACTGCTCAACGTGCCCTCCGAGGCACGGAAGTCGTCGTGAGAAATGAATGGTCAGGGGTCACCCATCCAAGCACCGACCGCACCAAACGTTGCTTAATCTGTGATATCGTATGATACACACAGTAACCATGGCGCCACGACGGCTTATGCTTATACAATAACTAACAACGACAATAATCAAAATAAATAAACGATTGACTTTAAACTTACAATAAAATCTATATTTAAATCAACTAACAGAAGTTTATAATCGGTTTGCTTGTACGTCTGTCTTTTGTCTCAGAAAAGCGAGGACGTATTTTTTTCGTCTTTTTTACGTGCCTCTTTGACTAGGGAAGGTTGGCAGTCAGCTCTGCATAACCTATCTCGCAGCAGTCCTATCTCGAGCGTAGTGAAATAGTTTAGCAACGCTCGCTACAATTCCCGAATGTTCCTGAGCTAAGACTTCTTTCTCCGCCAATTTCTTCTTTTGCTAACAACTACATATCCAGCAGAAATTTATAAGCAATACACAATCAAAGCTGCAATTACTTGAACTAGAGAAAAAAATTAACTTGTTGTAGCACACAAGAATCCAACTCATACGTAGCCAGTTTTATTTTTAAATTATTGTCTACTTCAAAATATCTTTAAAGTTCAATTTTTTTTAATATTATGTTACTCACGCAATAAATGTAATAAACGTGTTGACGAGTTCACAAGTCAACCCTGTATACTATTCCAAAATTCTATTAAAATGAATTTATACAATGTTGATTGCTAATTTCTTGAAGAGTCTTCAAAACGATAGGGAAAACACTCTACTTTGAAGTTGATTTTCACATTTCAAGTATCAGAGATAATTAATTGTACGCAATCAAGAACATTTTCAGAAACCACTTTGGCGATGGGGTAACACTGTCTACCTCAGACAGTGGTTCCGGGTTCGATTTCCGCACGGAAAAGACACAAAAAATGTTCCGGGTCTGGACGTTTATCTATATGTATATGTATTTATATTCTAGGTTCCCCCTTAGTTTGCTACATGGTATCCCATAACACAAGCTCCGCTTAGTTTGGGGCCATGTAGTTGGTGTGATTGTCTGGGGATTTTATAATTAAAAAAAAGGAATAGCCCACAATTTTATTACATATTATTTGACTGAAACTGCATTTCACTTCAGTCTTACTTGCAGGTAATTGACGATAAGGTTAGCTGAAAGCACGCGGGCTAAGGAGGAACTGGCTTTTGATGGATGATTGAACTTGGCAAACTTTATATAAAAATAAAATAAATAATAAATCCCCAGACAATCATACCAACTACATGGCCCCAAACTAAGCAGAGGTGGAGAGAGACTAGAGTAGACTAGAGCAATGACAGGGGGTCGGCCTTCAAAAAAACCTCCATTAAAATCTCCGTCCCTTAACTGATTTTTACAGTATGTCCTGGAAGGGAAGCGGCTGGCATATGCTATCTTATTCTTTTGCTCCCAGTCTAGCATGGCAAAAGAATAATATAAATGCATATACATATAGATAAACGCCTAGACCCGGAAATTTTTTATTTCTTGTTCTGTGTGTGAAACGAACCCGCGACCACTGGCGTCTGGGGCAGACAGTGTTACCCCATTGCTATTACACTGGAACTAGTAGTTTTAAGACGTATTGTTTTGAACCTCAAACCAATGATTTCAAGCCTAAATGACTAAAGGCATTTATTTTGATTTATTGTAATAAAATTATAAGGTAAAGTTATTGCCAACAACATACCTACATTATTTCAAGAATTGAAGAGTAACAAAAATAAATTAAATAGAGTAGAATTTAATAGAGGAAAGCTGGTACAGTAAATATCTAGCGTTATTTATTATATAACTTTCCGAAACTGCCCCAAATTGAGCCTTGTTTTAGGCGTTTCTGGTTGCACTGTATGGTTTCTATTGCCTACATTTTATAATAGTAAAAGAAGCAATTTTACACGCCACTTGCCAATAATTATTGTAAAAATTGTTTTTGTATACGGAGTAAATGCTTACGTATTTAAATAAAATATAATTCAAATTTAATCATTGAATTGAAGTTTAGGAACTTTAAAGAGCGAGTACCTTTGTGGGACATGGAAAAACTATTCATAGATTCAAGATACAGATTAATTTAACACGTTTATGTGATATTCTCATATTCAAACAAGTCGTCGTGGCGCCGTGGTTACTGTAACAAACGATATCGTAGGTTAAACACGCTCGGTGCGGCCTGTATTAGGATGGATGACCGCCGACCATTCATTTCTCACGACGACTTCCGTGCTTCGGAGGCCACGTTAAGCAGTCAGTCCCGGATGCTGTATACTTGTATACAGTAGTCGTTCAGAAGCCATTTTGGCACCCTGAAGTATCTGACATCCACCAACCAGCACCGGGCTAGGTTGGTGGATTACGGCCTAAACCTCCTCGTCACCCAGAGGAGAGACTCATAGCCCCGCAGTGGGCTCATTACACGGAGTTGTGATGATGATGATGAAAAAACAAAAATAAGCTCTCAATTTAGAGTACCTACGTAGCAGAGTTAAAAAACAACTTTCAACCTCACTTCCCTTTAAATTGGGATTTACTTCTGTAAAGAAAATTCAACCAATTAACGCCTTGTACACAAGTTGGTTTACGCTTTTAATTAATAATCAACGAAAGCAAAGCATTATAAAACCGACTTGACCCATATTTTCAAGTACTTATCAAAACTCTGCCTGTAGGGAACTGCAAACCAAAACGACAAAACGTCTTCGCATTTGTAGATTTTTATACGAAAAACGAAAAAAATCTAATTGGCACTTTTAAGATTTTGATATTTGAAAACATTTTGGCGATGAGGTATACCTACCTGCTTCAGAAGGCCCGGAACAACAAAAAAATATTTTCAGGTCTGGGTACTTATCTTTAGGTATATGTATGTAATTACATTCTAGGTTCCCCCCAGTTCGCTACATGGTATTTCATAACACAATCTTCGCTTACTTTGAGGCCATGTAGTTCGTGTGATTGTCTGGGGATTTTATTTATTTATTTTATTTACATAGAGAATAATCTAAAACCTCCTTTTTCAACTGACGACGTCCAAAAGGACGACTCAATTCGTGTGTATGTTTTTTACGCTGCTTCAGTCGCCAAGGAGGGTAATGTTTTCAGCGCGTATGTATGTATGTCTTTTTCTTTTTTCTGATTTCTACTGAACTGCCAGACGGATTGAAACAAAAGATTCGTTTTAACCGTGCAAGTAAAATTGGATTCATGAAATTTCAATGTGGTGTATTAAAATAAACAGTTGGGGGCTATAAAAACTAATAATTTCTGATTTCAACAATATAGGTATCAAATGGAAGCTAATGTTCAACCTATTCTAAATATAGTTACATTATACTGCTCTAAATTAAACCATATTCACAGAAACACTAAAAAAATTAAAGTATTTTTAACATTAATGGTTTTTATTTTGTTGAAGGAAGGTACTATACGACTGTTAATTTTTATTAGTCATCGGTCTGAAAGGCATTTACAATAAGTTTTATATGACATTTAATTCTCATTATATGTAGTTTTAGTCGATTCGCTTACATTTTGCGCCCTACTTTTGTAGGTATAATTATATTTAACGACTCTTATAAATTTCACATGCCTGAGACTTTTTCACCATACACAGTCTTATTATCAAGTTGGGTTTGACCATTTCTATGGTTGGATTCACCATGACTTCTGGTCACATAAATATAACGGTTTTATATTCCAACACAGCATAGGTACTTCAATATGACATTGTGATAGGGATGAATTTAACTATCTATGTGTAAAAGCATTATCATTATCTTCAAGGAAGGGACAAAAAATATTGAAAGAAAAGTATTTATTTATTTGTAAGTACCTATAAAGACTGCCAATATCTGCAGTGCGAGCACGGTTCTTTTTTCACGATCGTGTTTACGCTTCCGAATTTAAGCGATTATTGTCTATGATCGGTAGCACGGTTCTCCATCACGATCGTGATGTCGTGTATTTAAAGTAAACAAAGGTCCGGTTTCATAAAAACATAATTTCAATGTTGCCATACGGTTTTTCAATTATCAATCATGGTTTTCAATCTAATTCACGAGTATCCTAGCAACAAAAAACTGAATTAGGGACTAAATTAAAAACTTAAATGTCATGTTGCCTCCATTGTTGTTGTTTGTTAATTTGGGAAATATGTAAACGGCTGGTTGGTTGCCAATTAACCAAAAGAAGAAGAAGAAGGGAATTATTTATTAAAAATGAATAATATCAAATAAATAATATGCGTAATATATGTGAAGATCCAATTTATACAGGAAGCGATAAATATACTGCAACTTGCTTTTCTTCCAAATGAGGAAAAGAATATTGACTTCGATCCACTTGTTCAAGAGAAAACATTAAAGCGCATGACACGGTTCTTCCAACACAAGAAATATGTGATTTATAGTACTTCTTCTGCGATACGAATGTAATAGAAAGTTTCGTTTTTGAAGAAGACACCATTCAATAAAAATCCTACTCGGTATCAATAAGACTAGATGCTTATGCTTTAAACTAGATACTATACTTTCGGGGCATAATTACTGGATCGAGCCGATTGAAAAGGACCAATGAATAATATAAATAAAGCAGCTTTATGTCTATAGTTTGAACATTTTATTTAAACTGTATTTTGTTTATATTAATAAAATCTGATACCCACTTTTATGAAGTTTTGTCATTACTGCAAATCCTATTTATTTGTTTTTGAAAAACTTAACTAAAATATGATGTATTGTATGGGTCAAAAGCCACTTCAAGGTTTTCGCAGATATACATACAGTATTATAAACAAAACAAGCATGGTTAAGTTTAGTAACCTTATAGTGTTAAAGCCTTATAAGGAGCAGTGAATATTTATGAAAATTAAATGTATCTGAAATACACTAGGTATGTTTTTCTGAATGGAACGATAAAAGTAATACTGAACTAAGTGATATACATGTACAGTATTACTTTTCTGTAAGTAAGGTCTGGCCACTTTGAGGGGAATTTATTGTGATAAATTAAACGGGTACAAGGTTTTCAATTTTAATAGTTTTTTATTTTAATATTCTACAAGATATCTGAAATATAAAATACACTTATAAAAAAGCTTCTCAATGACTTAACTGCAAAAAACAACTTGAAATCATATAAAAAGGCATTGTCATTCACATTTCAACTTACTTAACATATTAATTTACTTTTAAATCTGTCTGACAATGCTATAAAACTCTATGCTAAAATCAAAACCTTCGACAATACAGACCGTTACATTTCAGTGAGGTAAAATCTTAATAAACAAATAATAACATTTATAAGGCAGGTTTGGTTGTATGGTTGAAAATAAAACATGTTTACTATAACTTTAGACCTGGGTCTCCATGAGTGTATTCTACAAATAAAAACATTTTCGATTATAATCTATAATCTTTATTAATACGAGAGCATTGCATAGTTGTTCAATTATTAAGGTAATTTGAAATATGACACCTATAGTCATTATATACTACTATTAAACTACTATACTATTAAAATTAGTAAACAATACATGATAAAATACACAAGTATACATAAGACAAAATATAGCCTTAAGAGGTCTTAACTGATTGAAAATAAAATGAGATATTGATTTATATAACAGTATTATTATTTAAACATTAATTTATTTGGTTTCATACTGTCCGGAGTACATGATAGATTCTGTATGGTAGTAGTCTAGTTTACGGAGCATTGAATGGTTTTTGAAACCTTAATATTTGTAAAATACTCGAGCTATGCCAATGGGAACAATAAAAGTAAGACTGGACTGAGTGATATACAGTTGGGCACAATCTTTTAGTAAACAAGTTATGACATAGTACGGTCCTTGCACACCATATGAAACAAACCCTCTGAACTCAATATGCGATTGGTATGGGGATTGAGGTATTTTGTGTTTGTTATTCAGAATGGAACAATAAAATAATACTGAACTTAGCGATATACATGTTCAGTATTACTTTTCTGTAAGTAAGGTCTGGCCACTTTGAGGGGAATTTAGTGATAAATTAAATGGGTGCAAGATTTTCAATTTTAATAGTTTTTTTATTTTAATATTTTACAAGATATCTAAAAAATAAAATACCCTTAGCTTCTCAATGACTGAACTGCGAAAAACAACTTGAAATCATATAAAAAGGCATTGTCATTCACATTTCAACTTACTTCACATATTAATTTACTTTTAAATCTGTCTGAAAATGCTATAAAACTCTATGCTAAAATTAAAACCTTCGACAATACAGACCGTTACATTTCAGTGAGGTAAAATCTTAGTAAACAATTTATAGGATTACTTCACACTTAAATAAACCTGGTCACTTTATAATTGAATGGTTAGTATTTGAAATTCCTGATGCAAGTAGGTTCCAAACAAATAATAACATTTATAAGGCAGGTTTGGGTGTATGGTTGAACATAAAACATGTTTACTATAAGTTTAGACCTGGGTCTCCATGAGTGTATTGTACAAATAAAAAACATTTTCGATAATAATCTATAATCTTTATTAATACGAGAGCATTGCATAGTTGTTCAATTATTAAGGTAATTTGAAATATGCTACCTAATAGTAATACAATAAGTTTAGTAAACAATACATGATAAAATACACAAGTATACATAAGACAAAACATAGCCTTAAGAGGTCTTAACTTATTGCTTTATATAACGGTATTATTATTTATACATTAATTTATTTAGTTTCATACTGTCCGGAGTACATGATAGATTCTGTATGGCAGTAGTCTAGTTTACGGAGCATTGAATGGTTTTTGAAACCTTAATATTTGTAAAATACTCTAGCTATGCAAATTGGAACAATAAAAGTAAGACTGGACTGACTGATATACAGTTGGGCACAAACTTTTAGTAAACAAGTTATGACAAAGTACGGTCCTGGCACACAATATGAAACAAACCCTCTCAACTCAATATGTGATTGGTATGGGGATTGCAAATTAAAGCTTGCATATATGTTATATGATGTTTCCAAACCCAGCAAACTCTTTGGTTCACTTAAATTTAAAAGTTTGCTTATTGCGGCATAATGAAAACATGCAATGATCAAAGTATTTATTATTTTTTTCAAAATCGCAACATCACAAGTCCTAATTCACTTTGTATTAGCTTTAAAAGAATTATTGTGTACACTAAAACCACTGTTCACACTTATTTCTCTCACATTTTAAACTTCATTCTTATCCTTGTAAGATATTGTGTTTATTCCATTATGCTAGTTTCTTTATTTTCTTATTTATATTTGTAATAGGCATTTCTCTTAAGTTTTAAAGTTTCTCCTTATATCTGAAACAAAACAACAAAATGATTAGGATTTGTATTATGTGTCATATACTTATTAAAGTGTATTGGTCAATTGTTAACTTTTTACTAAACCTTAATTTTTTTATAGTAGGTAACCTATAGATGATAAAATTTTATATGATTTAGGAATAGCATTGTGGAGTTTAACAGAGATTGTTTAACATAGCCTGCGATATAGCTACAGATATGGGAAATCTTTATAAATCAATCTTTCTGCATGTCCAGTAACTCTTGTTCATTCCTAGCTTTAGCTTCCAATATGTAATTTGAAGGCAGTGTCAATAAACTCAGAGATAAATAGTGGTTTGCAGGGTTCGTAAGGTAGCCTTGCCTAAAATAGTTCTCACACACGATTTTTAAGCAACAAAAAAATTTTCAATGTCCGTCGTTTTTCCCCAAATTAATAAACCACACCTTAGTATTGGTGCTGCAAAACTCTTCAAATGATATTAGTTAAAATACACGTAGGAACTTACCATTATATGAACAGGCAATCCATTAGATCGTCTCCGCTGCAAATCTTGTTGTAAATTTAAAAAAAGGACAGTGGCGATGTCTTCATTAATGCGAAATAGCTTATTATTTGGATTATTGGCGTCCCGTATCAATCTTCTGGATATCATTTGCATAGTAATATATCTCCGCCTCTCTTCCTCGGCAATTAATGCGAATCCAAAGTCCTTACAAAAGACATGGTCGGCAAGCTCAAAGGGATTGTTAGCGTCCCGTATTAATCTTCTGGACATCATTTGTGAATTAATGTATCTCCTCCTCTCTTCCTCGGCAATTAATACGAATCCAAAATCCATTATTTCACTAAAATATGAGCGCGAGTCAAATGGCGGCTTCACGATTTTTACTCTACAAACTTTTTGACAGTCGCCACCAGTCGTCTTCTATGAGTTCCATGCTACTGAATTCGGTTTACTCGGTAATTTCGTGATAGATTCGAGATACATTACCAATCGTGAGGAATCGTGTTGTCTATGCTACAGTTTACAGCTATCACGATAAATAACCGTCGTTTATGTCAAATACACGATCGTGAAAAGATCCGTGCTAGCACTGCTGCTCAGATTTGCAGCGGAGACGATCTAATGGATTGCCTGTTCATATAATGGTAAGTTCCTACGTGTATTTTAACTAATATCATTTGAAGAGTTTTGCAGCACCAATACTAAGGTGTGGTTTATTAATTTGGGGAAAAACGACGGACATTGAAAATTTTTTTGTTGCTTAAAAATCGTGTGTGAGAACTATTTTAGGCAAGGCTACCTTACGAACCCTGCAAACCACTATTTATCTTTGAGTTTATTGACACTGCCTTCAAATTACATATTGGAAGCTAAAGCTAGGAATGAACAAGAGTTACTGGACATGCAGAAAGATTGATTTATAAAGATTTCCCATATCTGTAGCTATATCGCAGGCTATGTTAAACAATCTCTGTTAAACTCCACAATGCTATTCCTAAATCATATAAAATTTTATCATCTATAGGTTACCTACTATAAAAAAATTAAGGTTTAGTAAAAAGTTAACAATTGACCAATACACTTTAATAAGTATATGACACATAATACAAATCCTAATCATTTTGTTATGTTTTGTTTCAGATATAAGGAGAAACTTTAAAACTTAAGAGAAATGCCTATTACAAATATAAATAAGAAAATAAAGAAACTAGCATAATGGAATAAACATAATATCTTACAAGGATAAGAATGAAGTTTAAAATGTGAGAGAAATAAGTGTGAACAGTGATTTTAGTGTACACAATAATTCTTTTAAAGCTAATACAAAGTGAATAAGGACTTGTGATGTTGCGATTTTGAAAAAAATAATAAATACTTTGATCATTGCATGTTTTCATTATGCCGCAATAAGCAAACTTTTAAATTTAAGTGAACCAAAGAGTTTGCTGGGTTTGGAAACATCATATAACATATATGCAAGCTTTAATTTGCAATCCCCATACCAATCACATATTGAGTTGAGAGGGTTTGTTTCATATTGTGTGCCAGGACCGTACTTTGTCATAACTTGTTTACTAAAAGTTTGTGCCCAACTGTATATCACTCAGTCCAGTCTTACTTTTATTGTTCCAATTTGCATAGCTAGAGTATTTTACAAATATTAAGGTTTCAAAAACCATTCAATGCTCCGTAAACTAGACTACTGCCATACAGAATCTATCATGTACTCCGGACAGTATGAAACTAAATAAATTAATGTATAAATAATAATACCGTTATATAAAGCAATAAGTTAAGACCTCTTAAGGCTATGTTTTGTCTTATGTATACTTGTGTATTTTATCATGTATTGTTTACTAAACTTATTGTATTACTATTAGGTAGCATATTTCAAATTACCTTAATAATTGAACAACTATGCAATGCTCTCGTATTAATAAAGATTATAGATTATTATCGAAAATGTTTTTTATTTGTACAATACACTCATGGAGACCCAGGTCTAAACTTATAGTAAACATGTTTTATGTTCAACCATACACCCAAACCTGCCTTATAAATGTTATTATTTGTTTGGAACCTACTTGCATCAGGAATTTCAAATACTAACCATTCAATTATAAAGTGACCAGGTTTATTTAAGTGTGAAGTAATCCTATAAATTGTTTACTAAGATTTTACCTCACTGAAATGTAACGGTCTGTATTGTCGAAGGTTTTAATTTTAGCATAGAGTTTTATAGCATTTTCAGACAGATTTAAAAGTAAATTAATATGTGAAGTAAGTTGAAATGTGAATGACAATGCCTTTTTATATGATTTCAAATTGTTTTTCGCAGTTCAGTCATTGAGAAGTTAAGTGTATTTAATTTTTAGATATCTTGTAAAATATTAAAATAAAAAAACTATTAAAATTGAAAACCTTGTACCCGTTTAATTTATCACAACAAATTCCCCTCAAAGTGGCCAGACCTTACAGAAAAGTAATACTGTACATGTATATCACTTAGTTCAGTATTACTTTTATCGTTCCATTCAGAAAAACACAACATACCTAGTGTATTTCAGATACATTTAATTTTCATAAATATTCACTGCTCCTTATAAGGCTTTAACACTATAAGGTTATTAAACTTAACCATGCTTGTTTTGTTTATAATACTGTATGTATATCTGCGAAAACCTTGAAGTGGCTTTTGACCCATACAATACATCATATTTTAGTTAAGTTTTTCAAAAACAAATAAATAGGATTTGCAGTAATGACAAAACTTCATAAAAGTGGGTATCAGATTTTATTAATATAAACAAAATACAGTTTAAATAAAATGTTCAAACTATAGACATAAAGCTGCTTTATTTATATTATTCATTGGTCCTTTTCAATCGGCTCGATCCAGTAATTATGCCCCGAAAGTATAGTATCTAGTTTAAAGCATAAGCATCTAGTCTTATTGATACCGAGTAGGATTTTTATTGAATGGTGTCTTCTTCAAAAACGAAACTTTCTATTACATTCGTATCGCAGAAGAAGTACTATAAATCACATATTTCTTGTGTTGGAAGAACCGTGTTATGCGCTTTAATGTTTTCTCTTGAACAAGTGGATCGAAGTCAATATTCTTTTCCTCATTTGGAAGAAAAGCAAGTTGCAGTATATTTATCGCTTCCTGTATAAATTGGATCTTCACATATATTACGCATATTATTTATTTGATATTATTCATTTTTAATAAATAATTCCCTTCTTCTTCTTCTTTTGGTTAATTGGCAACCAACCAGCCGTTTACATATTTTATTTCCCAAATTAACAAACAACAACAATGGAGGCAACATGACATTTAAGTTTTTAATTTAGTCCCTAATTCAGTTTTTTGTTGCTAGGATACTCGTGAATTAGATTGAAAACCATCATTGATAATTGAAAAACCGTATGGCAACATTGAAATTATGTTTTTATGAAACCGGACCTTTGTTTACTTAAATACACGACATCACGATCGTGATGGAGAACCGTGCTACCGATCATAGACAATAATCGCTTAAATTCGGAAGCGTAAACACGATCGTGATAGAAGAACCGTGCTCGCACTGCTGATGTTTATCGTATCATATATGCATCAAACTAAAAAGCGCGAAACAAGCACATAAGTCTATAAGAGCTTTTAAATTGTATTTGTATTAAAAAATAGTAGCAGCAGGCGGGGACAAGCTAATTAAGTATTAAAGTACCTATATATTTTGTGAATCTTTGCTAATATAATGCTTACTTAAACTAACATGTCTGTGAGCTTATAGCAGTTTTATATTAGTACTTGAAGCTTGTCCCCGCCTGCTGCTACTATTTTTGATTACAAATACAATCTTATGTGCTTGTTTTACGCTTTTTAGTTTGAACTTAGGTACTGTATTCCGCAGTCGGGTTTTTAGTTTTTGTAATTTTTTATTTCTTTATTTTGTATCTATGTTACATGATTTTTTGGACAATTAGGAATCGATTTTGAATATTCTTCTTTTATATGATAGAAGATACTTCAGGGTGGTCTCATGTGAATTTCATTCAAACCAATTTTGCGATGGCATAAACCTTGCAATGGGGTTGACGACCACTTTGGCTATGGATATATACCTGTCTGCCTCAGACACCAGGTATTTATCTATTTATGTATTTATATTCTAGGTTCCCCCCTGTTCGCTACATGGTATCCCATAACACAAACTATGCTTACTAAGGGGCCATGTAGTTGGTGTGATTGACTGGGGATTTTATTAATATTTTATTATTTATTGAGTACTTTTTACCTCGATGAACTTATACTTCTGCCAAAGTTTTGACAAGGATTATAAAATGGTTACCGAGACGTTCGTGCGTCGCCGGTTTCTACTAAATTTAAAGCATAGCATAAGCTCAAAATTAAGAAATCTTTGTAATTTTATCTTCAAAATAAAGTCTTATGATCCACATGAAACAAAAACCTCACTGAGCTACGGGCCTAAGAAGATCACACTTGGCTTTTTTAAATAATATTAAGAAAGATATAATTAATTGCTACAACATCTAAGTTAATCTTGATACGTTTTATTTTGGAAACCGGCCTGAATTACACATAAAAACAAATTAGTTGTTTATTTTAAAAAGTTTTTTATTACGTTACCTTAACGAGCTTACTTTATACGAGTATTTGCAGAGTGGTCTGGGTTTTTGATTAATTGATAAACGAACTGCAGATATGGAAGTGCTATTGTAAATAAATCAATCAAATATTTTTTTATTGTAAAATAAGTCACATTGTAAAAGTGTTGTGATTCAAAATAAATAAATCTAGAAGGTGTGCCAAGTTAAACAATTTTACTAAAGTCTGTGTCATTTTTTAAAAACTTCATTTTATATTTATATTATATACCTACATAAATAAAACTATTGCAGCAGTCTGTTACGAACTACATGATAATGCTAATTAAATTTAAATAGTACTTTTACCTAGCACTTATAATTAAAGGCCGGTTTTGTAGACTTTTCATAATCATTATCTTTTAAATTTAATTGGTTAATTTAAAATTGAAACAGTTCGATAATAAAATTAAATAATGACTATTGGAAACAATAATAATAACATTCATATTAAAACAAGCATCCATAACTTTGAACAGCCTAATAAAACCAAAATCGTTCGTTTGCTAACGACCCCATTACGAAAATAATTCACGCAATAATTGTTTCAAAAACGCTGTTACTGTATATTTCATAATGAAGTATTTTCATAACAAATAGGCACCAGGTTCAAATAATAGCTCGTAAAAGTTTTAAACAAAGGCCGTTTGGGTTTAGGTAGCATTAAACACGAGAGAACATACTTTACTTTTCCATACGAGAGTGTTATACCAACTTCATCGTCGTGATAAAGTACTGCGGTTTTTCAATTACATGAACAATTACAGTTTGCAACAAAACTTATAAAATTATGTTAAATTAAATAATTAGTATTGTTAGTTCACTTTTTTGAGCTATAATATACCCAGTAATGGTGTACAAGTTGTGTCTGAAAACAAATATTCACAAAAATTAACCACATAAACAACCGCTGTGTAAAGATAGAAAAATGATTAATGAAAATTGTCTCGATAAAAAAAGTCACAAAAATAACACTAATTTACCATTATGAACGGATATTGCTTCGAAATGCCTTAATAGTTTCATGAAAAAGTTAACATACAATGGACTTCTCTTAACCGATGGATAAAGCAAATTTTTTAAATAGTTTTTATTTTTGAAAACAAACTAATTAAACATAATTTTGCTTGTTGCGACGATGGCGAAATGCGCTAGTGATATCTGGGGGGGAGGTATGGAAGTATGCATCGCGCTACATACAAGAGGCCCTCAAGTCTCTGATTAAATGAACATCAAAGGCGGGCTTAGTCTGTAATAAAAATAAGGATTTTTGAATCAATTTTAAATTTTAATCAAAGGTAGTAAAGGATATTTTGGCATTCATCAAGTGCATGCCATAATAAAGAATAGAAATTGTCGAATTTGATTTCGAGTTCACAAATGATGAATACCAAAAACTCTGATATAGATAGTTCAACTCAGTTGTGCGCGCGGCCCTATGTGTGGGTAAACCTTGTACGTATACAGTGACTTTGTGTGACTTGTCATTATTCTATGTGTGCGTACAGTGACGATGACTGCAGCGTCACTGCCACACAAATAGAAGTTGTATATTTACTAGCGCACACACCCATAGGGCCACGCACCCACACATAGCACCGCGCGCACAACTGAGTTGAACTATCTATACCAATCCTTTAGAGAGGAGAACCAAAAATATATTTCAATGAGACAAGTAACAAATATTTACGCAGTATTCAATCTGCAGCCATTTTGTGGAATCACATTTGCGGTGTCAGCAATGTAAATTGACTTTTTATGTATGCAAATTATTTGTTCGAAACTTTTACAACGACAATACGCGGTTTTTCACCGCGGCCTCGCCAGGTTATTATGGTCTGGATAATGCACTCATTAGTTCGTACTGTTGACTTAATTATTGTGATATTTTGAATTAACATTTTAATAATATTTGGGTTTATTTTAGTATGTCCATTTTAAAAAAAATAACAGTGTTCGTTTCTCTCTTTGCTTATATTATTCTGTTAAATAGAGGTATTTCTGTTATTTTAGGCATATTTTGTTTTATAATTAAAGTCGTGTTGGTTTTATTTGATACAGCAAGGCATGTAATCTTAGCATACATCTGTATAAAGATCTCTACGTTTTGGTGTCAAGTGCTGCATGCTTGACGATTTGTTTGTCAGAAGGCATTCAACTTTCATGGTCAATTTGCTTGCTCGTTTTTAAGTAAAGAGACTAAATAAAAAATTGTGATGATTGTCATCCTGAATAACCTTTTCGTAAAAATCAAATCAGGGACTGCATACATAACTTTACGCATATATCCCTAATGGGGTAGGCAGAACACCAGAGGCTATAAAACCATCTGATGTCACTTTTGACAAATTTTGAGGTATTATTATGTTGGAGAGACTATTGCAATGACAGGAGGTCAGCCTATCGCCCGCAAAAACGCCAATAAAACTTCCGTCCGTTAACTGACTTTTACAGTATGCCTGGGAAGAGAAGCAGCTGGCACATTCTATGTTTTTCTTTTGCTCCCAGTCCAGCATGGAAGACTGCATATCGGTATATTTTTTTTAAATAGTACTAGTAAAATTTCAGTACCCTTATTAGTGTACTGCTTCATCAAACACAATAACTGTACAAGTTATTAAAATCTTAATTAATTATATCAGTACCCAAATAATGTATACCGGATTAATTTCTGTAGATGTTTTAAGTACAGAAATATTTTAACTTATTTAATTTCTGTACCGAAATGTATAGGTCAGCATATGTACCTACGCTTCATAAGCTTCAACTAAACTATCGAACATTCTACAGTTATTTAAAAATAAAATTTTAATATCAATATTAATATTAATACAGGAAAATTTCAGTTAACTGAAAAAAAAATCAGTTATGCTACAATAATGAAAAAGGTACAAGAATTATTTCAGTATGAATTCCTGTACTGTTATTTTTAAATACACCTAATTTAAGGGTATGAAGACATACAGAAAAAAACTGTACAGAAATTCATACCGGTATACAGTCCTTAAATCAAATAATCCGGGCCACCATCGCATTGTGGTAGGACCATTTCAAGTTTTGCCAAGATACCATCCTCCTTTCAGGTAATCATATGTTTTTAAGGATGTTAATACTTAATTTGAGTGCAAAACGACTACAAAATCATTTTAAGTCAGCGTAAAACAATAGTTGCACCTTTTGCATACGCTTCAATCTCATGAATGGTAATACTTAAAAAACCCTGTAAATAACATAACACGATGTAAAAAGCTATCCCAGTTAAAGAACTATCTAAATCCTTCCGGACATTATAACAAGGGTACAATGTAAGCCGTGTATTCGACTAATTGGTAGCAAGGGAGTAATAAAGGAAGGCAAATTGTCCGTGCGATATTTAAGTATTAAGGGCTCACAACTGTCATTTGGTACAAATTAAAGCTCTTTGAATTTCGGTTTTTACCTTTTAAAGTACTTCTGGTTTGGTTTAATTTGACATGGGTTAATTTTTTGCTACCCGCCAAGACATTAATTTAATTGAAGTGTTTTAAGACAAAAATAAATATTTACATAGGTACATACGTAACTTCATGGGGTCGGCAGAACACCAGAGGCTATAAAACCATGTGATGTTACGTTTGACAAATTTTGAGGTATTATGATTATGGGGAGAGTATATTGCAGTGACGGGTAGTCAGCCTATCACAAGAAAACCTCAAATAAAACCTCTGTTCCTTAACTGACTTTTAAAGTATGCCCGGGAAGAGAAGCAGCAGGCACATTCTATGTTTTTGTTTCACTCCCAGCCAAGTATGGATGAAAAAAAGTATTTAAAAAACTTTTACTGCATTAGCGTGTAAACCGATATAAATAGACAGTTGTAGCTGCGGCAGATATACAGGGTCTGCATAAAATAGTCAATTATATTTAAATAGCAGATTAGGTATGATGAGTCTGAATTTCGATAAAAAAAAATTTTTTTCAATATTTTTCATAAATTAAAATTTCAAAATTGTTCTCTGTGAGTAAAATTTAAGATTAATCTAGATTTTATGACAATAAACTATTAGTTGGACACGTTTTTATTACTTGTGTAGTCATAAACTACAGATCAAACTTAAATTTTGATCACCTAGAAGAATTTTGAAACTTTAATTTATGAAAAATAAAAAATAAAAAATATTTTTCGTAATTATGACCCACTCGTCAGTTTTAATCTGCCATTAAAATATTATTGACATTATATGGCGACCCTATATGCTTTCTTCTGTAATTGGACTATTCACTAATCAATTAAAGGCGATGGTCAAGGCGTCAAAGGCGTCAACAGGGCGGGATGACGCCTGCAGTGAAGCAAAGAAAGTTGCTGCTGCTCAACCAAAAGATTTAAAATAAATAATATGGATCTATACTGCTTTATTATTTACACAGTGAAACTTGTGAAATGGCCACCAAATAATGAGAGACATACCAAAATTTTTTGTTAATTTGAACTTATGTTTCTTTAAAAAATAACAAGACTCATGATGAGAAGGATTATACCGAAATATTTTACTTGAATTTGATAACCCTAGGCAAAGGTTGATATCCCACGCAATAGTTATTTATGTATATGCGATCATTTAAGTCAATTCCATGCCACTACTAGAAATCCAACTAATGAATAATATTATGATTACGGATGGAACCATATAACATTTAAAACCATTGTTTTTCGTCTGCAGTATTTAAAGGCAACATAAACGATTGCCCTTCACAAAGACCTCCCTTTATTAACAGTCTGAAGGGCGATCTAACTTTATTTGACACATTAATCGAAATTGTAATGTCAGGCTTATGACATTCTTATATAAAATGTTTGGTGTAAGCTTTAGGATGTAAGCGGGTGTGATTGATTTGACAAGATACTGAACATAGCTAAACTGTGCCGTGAGAATGGGGAGTTTTCTGACAGCTCATAAAAATTAGTTCAAAATACCTCTATAGATGGCACTTTTAAAAATCCGAAGGCGTTAAGTCTGTATACTATTATGTAGGTAAGTGGTATCTACCATCTATGGTTATTTATACGTTCAATTTCTGGTACAGACATCAATTTATTTATTTTACTTTAAAAAAACGCAGTGTGGAATAAATTCTTCGCCTTTTGTAAAGCGCCATCTATCGAAGACTTTTGTACCAATTTTGTTCAGTTTTGTTTTTTTAATGAGCTGTCAGAAAACCTCTCATTGATCTCTTCATGGTGTTTTCAATTTCTTCATACTATGATTTAACAGAGCGGTTTTCGAAGCCCTCTAAAATTTAAACATAACATACGTAAAAGTTCCATGAAATAGTCAAAAATTCATGAAGTCATCAATTCTGACATCTGACCATGCCACACACAATTTTTTTATTGGTTTATTTGTAAAAATCCTTTATATCAAATCAGGGTTCTCATATTAAAATACCGTTGTTTAAAGTGATCAATCTTTTTTATGATAAAGATCAAATATTAAATTGCTTGTTCCAAAAAAATATACGGACATTTTCTAAATTTATAACTATAAATTTGCACGCTGACATGTCAGCAGTATGTGACCGGACATTTATTATTTGTAACAACATTTATAACGCATTTACTGGCAAATAAAGATTTTATGATTTTATTATTATTATTTTTTTATCTTTTTAGTTTTGATCCAATATATTTCATCTTAAGCCATCGAAAAACTTTAGCTGGCTCGAGTTTACGAGCAGTTTTTACTTTTATAGCGGCACTCTTACTGAAATTAAATTACTTAAGTGATGTGTGCTGTTCTCAAATATTTTATGTACCACCGACATTAAAGTGTAACGGTCCTATTTAAACGATGACGTCATGAAGATAATAATCTCTTTAATTTCATCATAAAACATGTATTTAGTTAAACTTACCATTATTTGGGTTACGGAAACCGCATAGAGAAACTAAAGGATATTCTAGTATGAGGTTGCATACTATTTATTTCCATACATGATATGTAAAATTATTATATGTTTTTACTATATTTTACATTTTTTCTCATAGTATGAATCTTACTTAGTGAGGAAGTTTGGGTTATTTCATAAATTAATAATTAATGTTCCCTCACAAAAATTTGAAATAAAAAAGAAATAATCAACGAATGCAGAGCATTAAAAAAACCAGCTTCACCTTTACACTTTAGTAATATAGTGTAATCCACGTAAACATTCTCCGAAATCATACTTATTGTTTCAAAAATTTGAAATTTTCAATGAATTACCCAACCGATTTCAATGAAATTTATATGGGACCAACTATGAAGTATCCTCTATCATATGGACTAAGAATTTTTATCGAAATATCGTGTTACAAAGGCACAAAAAAAAACATACAGACGAATTGAGAACCTCCTCCTTTTTTGGAAGTCGTTTGAAAAATCAACAATATACATACAGTTTTTTTCTGTCCAGTAGGGATTAGTTCTGCTACGTTTAAGCGTAGTAGGTTTTCCATGGATGTATGTGTTACTTAGTTTTCATGGTCAGTTACTACCAAGTGCCATGGGAGACCAAGGAGGTCCCATCCTAATATTTATATAATAAATTGACAATAATTTTCCAAAGACATAACTTATTTATTAATTTAAAATTAAACTTATCTCTTTTCTGGGAAAATCTTTATTCATAGTTTTCTCAACTGTTTTTAAAAAGGAAACAGTACAGAAACATACTTCATCATTAGGTGGTGATTGGTTCGCCCTTTTGTTTCAGAAAGAATATAGGCAGATGTAGTACCCATTAAAGTAGGAGATGTAGGAAGTTGAATTTTTGGTATTTTGTACTCAATACTTGACTCCTTATGTTTCATGAATTAATATTTTTTCTACAACTGTTTTAAATAAAGAAAAACGGAAGTTTTATTTTCAATGGAATACTGATAACAAAACGAATAATAACTGACCAGCAATAGCTAAACGCAAAGGGTTACTACATTTTAGGGTTGTGACACAACTGTTTTATGTACTGCAGAAAAATCGATTATCGATTAATCCACTTTTGCCTAGTTACAATGGGGGATTTGCTGCCGTCTTATTCGATTTATTATTACTATTGTAATAAATCTGCTCGACGTCGTTAGTTTTACATCATGCGCTGACACAAATGTCAACGTTAACTTGACACTTGTAATGTCACGTCATGGATCAGAAAAGTCAGTGTCAGTCAGTGTCAACTGTCACTGACATTGGCTGTCAGATGTGTCAAAAATGATACTTGATGTTTTTATCGTAAATTTTTTTACGTTTTGTGCTCTGTATATCCCTTGCTCCATATTAACTTTAAATGCATGTAACTTTTTACTGAACAGTTGTAGACATATAACATGTTTACATTTTTTGTTTGTTAATTCAAGACAAACAAATTGGTAATAGTTTCATTACGCTACATATCATCATAACTTCATATAAGACGGTACCAGCTCAGTACAGACTCCTGCCAATATTCTTTCGCTGAATTAACCTTTGGAATATAGTAAACAGAAAATAATCAAAAATAGTTAACCTAGCCCAATCTAATTTAATTAAAAAAACATCGAACAAAATAAATCAAACAAAACTCACATTTAATAAAAAAAAACTTTTTTTTTCTTTAAGAATATCCCCAATCACACACACTACATGGCCCCAAAGTAAGCTTAGATTGTGTTATGGGATACCATGTAGCGAACTAGGGGGGAACCTAGAATATAGATACATAAATATATAAACACTCAGACACGGAAGATTTTTTTTTCCTTGTTCCGTGCGGGAATCGAATCCGCAACCACTGGCGTCTGCGGCAGATAGGTTAACCCCGTCGCCAAAGTGGTCGTCGATAATTTAAATTTTTTTGTATAATAAAGAGTACAGTACAGATCTTAATGCAGACCACTGTTTGAATCGCAACACCCCAAATAAACCCCTTTTACAAAGAATTTACTGATATTCTTTTTACTATTTTCTTTCAAACGAAAAAACTTTACAATTCAGCTCAATTAACGCATCCGGCCAACCTAAAAAATATTATAGCGCACCCTCCATAAATATAAAAAAGCATGTACATGAATAATAAATAGCGAAATCTTCCAGTTATAGGGTCGATAAAACATGTACCCTTCTGAGATTCGAATAGTTTGACCCTAGCGGACGTGACCAGATTTATTATTTTCGGTAATCAGATTCGCCATATTTTATACCCTTCATGAAAATTGGTGGCCTTGGATTTTAAACTCAATTAGAGATTTACAAAGAGTAGGCATTTTCATTCCGTATTTAAATTTAGCAGGTATAACTAAATTAATACACGTTTTTCTGTTTATTTATTGATATTAACTTATGCGTTAGCTAATGATGATAAATATATTGAAAACAATTAGATTAGTTACTCTTTCTTTTATTTTTGAATAATTCAGCGTTAAGCTGATATAGAGATTATCCACTCAGGCTAAGAAAATAACTGGTTCTTAATGGAATCAATATAATAATAAAATTGACATTCGCAATTAGAAATTTTGTATGGGAAAACTTTAATTAAAAAAATTCGTAGAACAATTAATTTTGTTGGGATTGATGAAGAGAGGCTGCCTGCAAGACGTAATGAGGTAATTAAAATTAACCCTGTGTATTATTTTGCTTTATAATATTGGCTGACTAAATAAATTTTAAAGAAAATGTCCACCACTAACAGGCAACCCGGCAGTGTTGTAAAAGTATAGACACTTTTTATCCTGATTTATCCTGTATAATTAATTGAATAATCAATTAAGTTTTGTTTTCTATGCCTCCTTATTATAGCTATAGCAGATCGCTGGGACTCTCCTATGGTCGCTCGGTGGATGAGACTGCACGCAATAAAATAAAATAATATTTACTAATGTGACATATTTTTTTGAATTATAATTATGTTCATCTTGAATATTTATAATTTTGACATTAATTTTTATAGTGTTGACATTGTTTTTAAATTTGAATTTATGATGACTAAGTAATGATAAAATTGGTTTTAATGACTAACATTAGTATTTAAGTTTGCATTGTTACTAACCTTTAATATGGATACTTTCTGAAATAAATAATAAAATATATTTCTATTTATAAAACAATCTTATGCCACATCCACACGTTTGCCACTTTCTACAAGCTACGCATCTTTTCGAATACGAGAAATAAGCGACCAAAGGTGAGTCAGGTAGTTTGATAGACAAGCATGATGGAAATCGAGCTGTTTAATTTCACTCGCCGTCAGTGCGCAACAACGTATCGAAGGCCGCAAATCAACCTTAACAAACCTGTCAAAAATTTGTTATTGAATCTGAACTCTTTGCCCTGTAAATTAAGTAAAAAATTGAAAATTGACTGGTAACGCTTGATCTGCCACCTTCTGTAAAATCGTATAGAAGGATCACAAGCAATTTCCACAAAGCGGTATGAAACTGAATGCTCAAACAAATCTGTTGCTGGCTTTTGTTTAAGGTCTAACACATACACTTTGACGACCACTTTGGCGATGGGGTAAACCTATCTGCATCAGACGCCAGTGGTTGCGGGTTCAATTCCCGCACGGAACAAGAAAAAAAATGTTTCGGTCTGGTCGTTTTTCTATAAGTATATAATTTCTAGGTTTTATATTCTAGGTTCCGCCCAGTTTGCTACATGGTATCTCATAACACAAGCTCTGCTTACATTAAGGCCATGTAGTTAGTGTGATTTTCTGGGGATTTATTTATTTATTGTCGTCGATATTCATTTTTGATTAACCATATTGATGTGGTTTGCCAAATGTGTAGATGTGTCATGAAGATACTGTATTAAGTAGGTTCATTATCTTAAATAGAACAGTTTTTATTCTGGTTTATCCTGTATATTTTAATTTGACATTTCGGTGTCTTTGCAAACCCTTTCCTTTTGTGGTCACGAGTCTCTCTTAGGTTCTTAAATATGAGTTTTAATTAAGTAAAATTAAAATCCCCAGACAATCACACCAACTACATGGCCTCAAAGTAAGCAAAGCTTGTGTTTTCATGTACCATGTTACCAAGGAGCGAACTATAGAGGAATTCATATTTTAAATAATAGATAACTGCCCCGACCTGGAACACTTTTTTTCTTCTTCCGTTCGGGAATCAACCTGCAATCTCACGATTGGCATTGTACCGTCTAGACCACTGTACAGCGGAGACATTCAAAGAATCATAAAGATTTGTGCTTTTCATGAAGAACTAAGATTCAAGTCACATGTTTCATTTTCAAGGATAATAAATCCTAAGCAGTGCTTAGTAAGCAGCGCGACATACAAATGCTTCTAGAAAAGTCACTTAGCTACTGTGATATGATTGTAAGTTATCACGACTTAGCTGCATGGTTGACTGTATCTTACTGAGATATAACTTAGTGCACCCTTTTTGGAGATCTTTCTCTACTCAAATAAATCTTAACACTTCGTGAGGTTAAATTTTTTTATTACTATAACGAATATACTTTTCATTTATTTATTAATAAATAAATATATCTGACACTCACACAACATTATCTAGCCCAAATTAAGTTTATTAAAGAACTTGTGTTATGGATACTAGATAACTGATATACTTAAGAAATATTATGAACATACATATTGAATAAATACATATTTTTTATTAGAATAAACTTAAATAAACATATAAACATCCATGACTTGACGGCTAATATCTGTGTCATCACACCGATATCCGCCGCCGCTGGGATTCGAACCCAGGATCTCTGGCATAAAAGGCAATGTATGTTACCACTGCACTAGCCGGTTGTCAAATTATTTAGTTTTATATTATGATAGTTGAGTAATTTATAAATAAAAATTCACTACGGTAACGATTTTTGAGTCAGATTTGTTAGTAATTACCTACTTTAAAGGCATTATTAGTGGCTTTGTACAGGTCCTTGCGTGTAAGGTGTTGAGATACGCGCGACAACACAAGAGAACAAAATAATATGTGCCAACGTCTAAGGAAAGATAACACACTGAGATTTGCTGTAAGAACTAAACCCAATTTATTTATAACATTTTACCTTTGCGTAGTACATGCAGGGCTTATGAGTTTATGCAATACATGTGATATTTCCTATTTAATTTGTAGGCACAAAAATTAGCATACTATTCTTGAATAGAATATTTGATATTCAGTTTATGTGTTTATTATTGCAGATACTAGTTTATTAATACAGATACCAGTCTCTCGCATAGATATACCGTAGAATTGCACTTAGATTTAATTTGGAACTGTTTAGCTCTTAGTTAAATTATCAATATAAGTCGCTATTTGTTAAAACATTTTTAATTAATTTTAAGTTTAAATACTTTCTATGTGAGAGAAAATAATAAAACATTTGTTTCATTTTTCATTATTAAAAACTACGAGTGCCTCAGTTAATTACAAACTTAATTATTTAGTTCACAACAAAACCAACCCTTTCGGGAATTCTATCTTAATTAAGTATCAAAATTTTTTGCATTAAATTAAATCTTAGTTTAGGAAAAATTAAAAGTACGAGGGACGTGTTTTAAATCAGTTTTACAGCTAAAACAGTTTCGTATTGCACACAGTAATTAAAAACACTAATCAATATTTTTGCTTTCAGTATACTCAATCTAGCTAATGTTAAAATATTTAAATTTGTCTTGAAGACATTAAACATTTCTATCCATACCACTATCGAAAGTCAAATATCGCACGGAATTGCTTTTAACGTTCGATACGATTGATGTAAACTTTACGCGTGCCAGACCAGCCGAGACACTGCAAAATTCTTCTCATAGATCACTATCAAGTACGTGTGTTGTTGTGTTTGGTTTTAGAATACTTTAAATTTATTTAATTAAAATCTATACTAATACTAGCTGACCCAGCAAACGTTGTTTTGATATATAAATAAAAAAAAAATAGATGTTGGCCGATTCTCATAGATACCGGATAAGCACAAAAAATTTCATCAAAATCGGTCAAGCCGTTTTGGAGGAGTATGGCAACGAAAACTGTAACACGAGAATTTTATATATTAGATATTAATCTGAAGAGTTTGTTTTTTTGTTTGTTTGTTTGTTTGAACGCGCTAATCTCAGAAACTACAAATGGGATTTGAAAAATTATTTCTGAATTTGATAGCCCAACTTTTGAGGAAGGTTATAGGCTATATTTTATCAAAAGTAACGCGGGTAAAACTGCGCGCGGTGGCTAGTAATAAAATAACATTTTAATAATGAAACATATAAAATATAGTTTAAATAAAAAGTCGGCCAAATTAAAATTCTATGTTATTTGATACAATATGAACATACTTAAATATTTATTTAAGTATCGCTCAGTAGAAAAAAAGTACACACAGTCGCTGTTGATGAGCACCCTATGAACAGTGCGATGTTACGACGAGGCATTTCATTTACGAGTATTATTTACGTTTTATAATAAACAAAACATTTTGTAGAACTACGTCGTAGTTCTACAAAATGTTTTGTAGTCGTCTTTATTCTTCATCCACAGTTTAGAGTGACGATGCTTTGCTTAATATATAGCTAATATACATACATAAAGAAAAACTTACTAATAAAAATACATACCTTATTTTAAAAATCGTTTCTATAAATGATACTTATAGTGTAAGAAAAAAAATTGGCCGGTGACTAAAAATAGCTCCGTATAAGCCGACAAGTTAAAATTAAAAAAAAAATTATATGTCCTTTATCAGAAATCGTTTGAATAATTTCTAAAAACACCTTGATTAACAAGTTAAGGTATTCATAAATATTGATGGCATTTTAATATTTTAAATAAAAATATATTTGCGCTCTTACGAAATTATTAAAAAGGTTGTAAAAAGCTTCTGAATGAATCTTTTGTATTACTTGTTAATTACATATTTTATAAGTAAATCTAATCCTATCAACCCTGAAAACGCGTAAACATCATCAAGTTAATTCACTGATTTATATATAATATTCTACTTAAAAAAATGTAAGCACTGCAACAAGTTTCTTATGTTTTAATTAGAAAAATATTTCAATTTAATCAACGTATATCGAGAAATCTTCAAGTATATTAGAAAATGTTATTTATTAATCTTATTACATTAGAGTTGACATATTTGAAGAAGCTAACATTGACTTTATACATTCTAAGAGTTCATTCGAATATCTTCAGTCTACATTTTTGAAAGTTTTGTAATATATCCTTGACGCAAGTTATCGGTTACATGGTTTTTCCATTTGAAGAGCACTGCTTCAGTTTCGTGTAACATATTTGACATATTTAGCATTTGGTTCTTAAATTCCGCCAACAGATTTAGGTGATAAGTTATGTCACATTGGTAAATGTATTATCATCAATATTATAAAACTGTTCCGTTACTGACTGAGTGACTGACAGACAACGTACAGCCGTAACTACTGGGCGTAGAGAGCTGAAATTTGGAACATACATTCTTTAACGGATTTAGGGGTGCATTAAGGAAGGAATTCTCGAAATTCCCACGGGGACGGGAATTATTGGACTTTTTAGTTTGTATGAAAAATCTTATTTCTTGAGTGCACGGATATGAAACTTGGCAAAAAGGATCTTCAAAAAATGACTGGTTATGTTATGAAAGGAATTCCTGAAATCCCCTCGGGAACAGGAAATATGTGATGTTTTAGTTTGTATAAAAAAATCTTATTCCTCGAGTGCACAGATGTGATCCTTAGCATAAAGGTTCCTCAGTGAGTGGCTGTTTGTGTTGTGAAAGAAATTCCCGACATTCCCACGGGAACACGAAATATTAGACTTTTAGTTTGTATGAAAAATCGAATTCCAGATGTGATACTTGTCATAAAGATTCTTCAATAAGTGACTGGTTGGGTTAAATATAAACAATGTTATGCGCGTACAAATTCGCGGGCAAAAGCTAGTTATTTATAAATCATCAAAAAAGAAACCAGCAGTTCCAAAATGTTAATGACTAGCTTTATCGCGCAACTTCGTATGCACTTAACTACCCTTCTCGTGTAAATTTCAGAAACTATACAACCAGACACCCACTGAAAGAACCTTTATACCAGTATCACACCCATGCACTCAAGAAATAAGTTTTTTTCACACAAACTAAAAATCAGATATTTTCCGTGCCCATGGGAATTTTGGGAATTTTTTTCGTAGCACAACCAGTCACTCTTTGAAGAACCTTCATGCCAAGTATCACATCCGTACACTCAAGGAATAAGATTTTTCATACAAACTAAAAAGTTCAACCCCTTCCCGTGGGAATTTCGGGAATTCCTTCCATAATACAGACACTTATTGAGGAACCTTTATATCAAGTATCACATCCGTGCACTCAAGGAATGGGATTTTTTCATACAAACTAAAACATCATATATTTCCCGTTCCCGTGAGAATTTCGGGAATACCTTTCATAACGCAACCAGACACACATTGAAAAACCTTTACACCAAGTTTCACATCGGTGCACTCAAGGAATAAGATTTTTCATACAAACTAAAAAGTCCTGTATTTCCCGTTCCCGTGGGAATTTCGGGAATTCCTTCCTTAGTGCACCTCTACATCCCCTAAAGAATGTATGTTCCAAATTTCAGCTCTCTACGTCCAGTAGTTACGGCTGCACGTTGTCTGTCAGTCACTCAGTACCTCAGTCACTCAGTACCTCAGTCACTCAGTCAGTAACGGAACAGTTTTATATATATTGATTCTGTTCAATGGTTTAAATTAACTGCTAAATATTGCGCTATTAAATGTATACTCAAAAAAAGCTATTGTTAATATGAAGAAACTTTTTTTCAACCATGACAAACGAATTTATATGTAAATAAAGACCTAGAAGGACAGGGCACGTAGCTCGCAGAACGGATGGCCGTTGGGGCAGCAAGGTTCTTGAGTGACTCGTAGACGCAGCGTAGACAATTCAGTCTCTCGGTCGAGGTAAAATGTAATAATACACATAAATTCAGCTAAAAAGTGTTTTCTGTGAGATTAATTAAAATTTATTACGATAAATAAAAGATAAATTTTAGGGTTTAACCACACAAATTGATAGATGGCCGCTCGACGGCGCTGTTAGAATGGATTAGTCGACGCCGATCAATTAGTGTGGTAACGCCCTTAGAAAACTTAAAAATACTTAATATAAGTGATTATATATGAAATGGTCATCTTTAAAATAATACGTATAAAACGAGAGCATCTCAATACCTTCTAAAAACATTTAATCATCAAACTGCAGCTTTTCGGGGTAGTTTCCGCTATTTGGTGCTGGAATAACCTCCCCCCACCACTAAAACGCCCCATATCTAAGCACATTTTAGCAATCATTTTAAATGCTTATTGCTAGAAAACAAATTACTTTTGTAGTCAAATGGTGGAATGGATAAGATTGTAGATATAGATTTCTGTTTTGTATTTTTTCATTAACTTCTTTTTAAATATACTTTTGTCAATTTATATAATTATTTATTATTAACACATACATACATAACGTCACGCACTTATACCAGAACACCAGAGGCAGTGTTTTTTCACTTAGTATTATTTCCCTTTCCTTAGAATTCGCTCTTGTGGTAAAAGTATTGATGCTTTCCGATAGATGGCATTATTCTCAACACGGTAAAGATTATGTTCCATTTTAAACCAATAGATGTCACTTTTGCTCAACGGTTCCTGAAAAAATATATTGTGCTTTAAGTAGTTGATACAAAATTAATATTATTTTATCCGCTATATAAGATGATATATTTACTATTTAAATTGAATCATAAATACAAAAAAATCGTAGATTTTTCTAATTGGGTGCGTTCTACGTAGTTAGAGTAACTAATTGAGTGCGTTCCAAGCATATGAAAATGTCTTTTTATGACTGCAAAAAATACGTACCCAATACATTATTTAATCCACAATGGATAGTGACATGAAATAGATTTTATGCAATGATTTAAAGTTAGAAAAATCTTGAAGTTTTTAGTAATACTACTATATAATACTAGTTGTCAAAACATTGACAGCTCTACTATGTTGATGCACAAAATGTCAAAACGAAAGTGATTGAGAGACTGACATGAGTGAAGAATTAATTTTGTCATTCCGTTTCCTCCCGTGACTCGTGAATGTGCTCTGGATTGTGTTTTATAAATTTTCTACAACTTTGGCAAGCTCCCGGACTCTGAATTCTTCGCATAACACGTTGGACTTACGCACCTTACGAGGACACCGAAAAAGAAAAACTAATAAATCACGCAACTGCTAAATTTTTTTTATTTTATTTCAATACATAGTCTTTGATTGAACTGCTGGATTTATCATACCCAAACCTGATTAACCCGTAATTTTATGAATCTAGCTATTCCAAAGTCTAAGTTTTTTTTTTAAATTACCCTTCTTGAGAATACAAGCTAGAACGGAGCAGCTGGGTTTTGGTTGTCGAGGTACGGTTGTTTTCCGTTAGATGGCGCTAGTACCGAATTTGTTAGTGACGACTCTATACCAGTATATAAGTTACTCTATGACCAGAGGTTACAAGACCATCTGATGTCACGTCTGAAAAATTTGGAGGTATTATAAAGATGGAGAGAGATTATTTATTATTCTTTTATTATGTTATTATTCACTTCACACTTTATATTTTGGTTATGGGTAGTTCATTAAGATTGTTATGATCGATTATTCTAATCATTATGTAAATAAGGTGGCTACTGAAAATCAGCGCGCATGTTACAGATGTTCTGCAACAACGCACATGCTGAGTAGTCACCATTTGTTTCTTTTAAGTTTTTGTATATTTAAAAGTATCAACTATTATTTTTATTAGATTATAAGTTTTAAATTTTAATTTAGAAGATATAAGCAACCTTCTTTAAAAGAAACAATAAATATTTTTTCTTTCTTTCTTTCTTTATTAATCTGTTTCCTACAAAGTCCGTCGTGTTAGGAAGCGATACATCAAACAAAGAATTAGAGCAAATCAGCTCACCATCTATAATAATTAATGACAAATAAATGTACCATTAGGTCGATCCTGTGATAGTTTGATAGCTTTATTTTTAAATTAATGTCCAAATAGTTACGTATGTTACAAGAAAAAAACATCTAAAATCACTTATATTTGAAATCAAATTGTTTTTCTTTTTCTCTTTAGATAGCAGAGTATACAATGTTAAATACAGTACTATATCAGACAGTAATTTATCAACCTTATTACTATTGTGATCTCGAATGACCTACTTATTTGTCATAGCCAATCACTCATCAATTATTCTTTCAGTTCTCGTATCGGAAAAGTATTTCTAGATAGTTCAAAATGTCGTGGCTTATGGATTATTTTCTTTTGGTTTCAAAGCAGTCTATATCTGGTAAAGCGACCTGCTTTTACACACAGGGTGTTGCATAGATCATGTGCATGTGGGACTTTTCCATCGTTTGAGACAATTTGGTACTTTAAATAAACTGTGGTTTTATTGGAGGTACAAATTTAATGCCATTGTATTAAGAATCAAAACTAAAGAATTAAAAAGACCTAAAAATTTAATTCAAATACTAATTAAAACAGTTTCTGTATAAAAAAACAGTACCTTAGTACGTAATTTTTTGACAAGTTCATATTATGTTAATTTTGACAAATATATACAAATATAGTGAAATAGATACATAAATATTGAGCTTTTTTAAATTACCCTTCTAATTGAATTTTTAAATATTAAATATTGAGCAAAAGACCAAATTCTTCATTCAAATAGATAAGAAAATATTAGTGGTATCTAGTTTTTAAAGTTTATTGAAGTTCGAAACTTCTTAAATTTTGCTCCAAAAGAATCGAAACATACTAGAATCGAGATTAAGACTGAGATTTTACAAACTTAAAAAAACAAGAACGACCGAGATATTCCAGAACCTGCGAAAATATTCTAGTTCATTCTCTTCCACATGTCATAAAAATCTTTGAGAACCTTTTTTAACTATTTAAAATTTGCCCATCACAGAGCTTCTATTCAAGTCTTTTTGCATAAGTTTTACTTCAGAAACGCGTTCAAAAATCACTTTCATCTTTTTCCTATGAACCTTTCACACACAATCTAAACTGTCTCTTATTTCCGATTTCCATAATGTTTGAATTAAGTAAAAGTACCCAGTCAACCAAATATATTTTCCTTCTTTCTATATTTGTGTTATTAAAATAATATCGATCTTCTTAACCAGCACGTCTCATGTGGGTTGATAATTCGTTATAATGCGGGAAGGCGGCTTTAGCTAAATTGAAGGATTTCAGAGATTTCCGTTCGGATATAAATAATGGTTAATCTTCACAGCATTTTTCGTATCTCTGTTCTTATTGCTTTTAACTTAGAGACTATATTCATTTGAAATATAAAAATGTTAGGTACGGATGTTTTCGCACTTAGATGTCGATGGTGTCACATGATGGAGGTATTTTCAAAGGAAAAAAATTGAATAAGGATATTAAATATATTCTTTTACATTGAGAGTTTTAAAAAGAAATGTATATGTCACTGTCATTTATATTTTTATTCATACACAAAAAGTTCCGTAATACGCAAAAACTAAAAGATACCTAGTTTATTACTCTTAAAATCAAACAAAATAAACTTTTGGTCAATATCTATGATATCAAAGGTACAAAAGTAAAACCTCGTAATATCATTGGTTCATAACTGTCAATTATTGTATATTAATTTATAAGCCGATCATCCACCGCCAGTTATTTTTTAAACAGTTTTTTTAAATATTTGCGTAATACATAAATAGTTTGCAGTGGACATGTATGTCTTCTTATCTTAGAGTGAGTCTCGTCACTCTAGATAATCTCTTAGTCTCAGCATCGTCATTTTAGCTCTCAGCATCAGCCATGGGGGCAACCCGTCAGGGTGCCGCCCGCTGCGCAGCCTCTATCTACCGATTGGCTGTCGCTCCGATGACGATCGAGGGCCTTTTTCAAGGCGGATCAGTAAAGGAGGGATGTTTAGTAGGTATACTCAGAAAACTGAGGACTCTCGTGGCCGCTCTTGCTGTCCCCACACTGTCAGGGTAAAGCAGTCGCTGCTCTGTTCTATACCTGTTAGCCTTCGGGACTACCTTTAGTCATCATTTAGGGCTAGGCCTTTAGAATACCCTTTTGTCCGTAAAAGGATTCATCCTTCTCCTATTAGAGCTTGCTTTGGTGGGTGCCAAAGCTTTCCTTGGCGGAAAAACAAAAAAAAAACAATTGTATGAAAAATTGGCTCAACTATGCAAGCTAAGCTTAAGCTTAGTTAAGTTGGCGGTGGAAGACCAGTTTTATTTTTTTCTTTAGTATTCAATACAGTTAGATGATACAAAAGTCTGTGACACCTAAATAATGTAGATTTGTGAAAATTAAAAAAATAAAACTGGTATTTTTTGAATTTAAGCAAAACAAAAAGCCTTTAAATCTCCACTGATTTCTCCAGTTTCTGTTTCGATTCCAGTGATAATGATTTTGAAAATGCAGGAAAGTATAGTACTAACCATGCGTAACTTTAACATTAGCTATTCAGCAAATTCACGTATCAAACTAGCTAAAGCCCTTTGTAAAACTTAACAACTTAACGTAAGTTACATATTACATAGGAAACAAATGCATGCACATCAAGTTACACAACGGAGACTTTTAATTGCGCCACATAAGAAGTTAAACCCGAAACTGCGAACAACAAGTCACACTCGACACCGAGCTACATAGCTACAGTAATGCAATGTTCTCAAATTTCATCCACGTAAATTGGCCACGCTGCAGCGCACTCCCTCATTTAGGTACGAGTTTCTTCGGATTTATAACGTACAAGCTGTGCTCTTGGATTGGGTTGTATTAAGTTTAGTTGCTTGAACTAAATTTCACTTGTTACTTGAGTGAACTGAATTGTTCTCTATTTCACCTGATGGTAAGTAAAGCTGAAATTGAACACGAGTTAAGAAAGGAACTGATTCTTCATGAACCTTTTTCGTGAAAATCTCGCCGCAGCAGCCCTCACCACGGCTGACAGATTTTATGCAGGGTGACTGGTGGGTCACTTTTAAAATTCAAGAACGTAATAGTTTGATATCATACATGAAGAGAAAAAATATAATAAAAAGTAAATATTAATTATGTACTGAGTAAACTAGATCGAAAATTAAAGAATTGATTACGCTACGCGTGGTTGCACTAGCGTTGACAGCGATCCGTGTGCCTCAGCGTGTCGCGATTGACTCAGGCGTAAGTATGTAAAGTAAATAGTAACACAATTTTATTTATTTATAGGAAATTCTAGTGAAAACTTAAGTACCTTATTTTTAATAAAACTACATTTTAACCGGATTAATTGCGTATAATTTATTATTTCGAGCGGCTCGTGGCCACGGGGTCTGCAAAGACACCGAAACGTCGTGTTAAAATGTAAAATATAAATTATACGCGACTAATCCGGTTAAAAAGAAGTTTTATTTAAATTATGAATCGTGAAAACTTAAGACAATATTACCTTCTTTTATTACATAATTATGACCACAATCGAGTACAGAGTGCTCTCCTTCAGTATCTAAAATTAGTCACCAGACACCCTGTATAAAGGACGGTCGCTAGTCAGGCAAATCCTGCATGAACCCTATCAAGCAGGGGAACTCGAATTAGTAGAACTTTACGACAGGATTATCTAGGGACAGTAGAAATATTATAAGCCCTATAATTACAGTTGTTGTGATACGTCGTCGTATCTGGAAATACAGCGTTAATGTCGAGTTACAGTTTATCCTATAATAAAATTATGTTATTCACGAATCAAAACTTTAAAACTTATAAATATGGAAAACGCAAATAAGCCGACATCTCCTAGCAGATGATGATGATACAATAAGAATAGATTTCATAATTCATAATTCATAATTCATTTATTTCGCAAAAACTTATATTAATTTACAGGTTGTTGGGGCATCCTTTTAAGTATTAATTACCTGTGTCAGGATACCCCGCTATTCCTTAAAATACAACAAATATAGCTAGCGACAATTTTATTCGTAATACAATAACTATATAAAATTAACTTAATAAGTACGCGACAATTTAATAAAATTTAATAATTAGGTAGAACTTTTACAATACATTTTTTATTTTTTTACAATTATTAGGTACGATTTATTACTTAGCAATTAGTGATTTACTATCATGTTAGGATCTTTATTATGGAATTTATATTCATTAAAATAAAACTTTCCTATCAA
Source organism: Stenoptilia bipunctidactyla (assembly GCA_944452665.1). Taxonomy (NCBI): domain Eukaryota; kingdom Metazoa; phylum Arthropoda; class Insecta; order Lepidoptera; family Pterophoridae; genus Stenoptilia; species Stenoptilia bipunctidactyla. The sequence goes on from OX101723.1 coordinate 1,693,915, forward strand.
TAAGGCCTGAGTGGGTGTATACATACATGAATATATAGGTAAATAAATAAAGTAAGATACATAAATATGCATGCAGAATTATACATAGAAGTAAGTAAATAAATAAATATAATAACTAAATTTAATGCCCATATACCAACTTATTCACACCATGACTTTGAACAGCTCCTCCACTTCTCCGTAATTGAGAGTCAATAACCACTCGGTGACTTTGTTCTTTAGTTCGGATAAAGCCATCGGATAAATGTTAAGAACTTTGTTTACCTTGTTGTATAAGTAAACGGATTGTTTTTTATATTGGTGCAAAGCAAACGTTGTTTTAACAGTACAAGAATCCACGATATCTTTCCTTCTGCTACTTGTGGGATTATAAGACAGTGATTTATGTTTTTGAATCAGTATATTTAGCGTGTACAACTTCCTCACAGAAAGTAATTTTGAAATACAGTACAGGTCTTGTGTAGGAAATCTATAGGGCTTAAAATACATAACCTTCAGTAAGGATCTTTGAGCTCGTTCTATTTCAAGGAATTTAACCTTTGTAGCGCCTCCCCAGATCGAGATACAGTATGTCAGGATTGATTGCCCCAGTGCTAAGTAAATTTTATTTAGTAGATCACGTTCCGCTACGTATCTCAGATTTTTAAAGGTATAGATGAGTTTTCTTATTCTACTAGTTGTTAGTTCAAGATGTTGATGCCAGGCTAACCTTTGATCTATTATTATTCCGAGGTATTTAGTGTAGTCAACTTTTTCAATAGATGGACACATTCAGACATTGTGTGAGTAATTACAGCTATGGATCCTAAGGTCAGACGTTTGGGGCTGTGAGCTGTTATTAATACTAAAGCAAATATATTTAGTCTTTGAGGTGTTTAGTGTCAGTAAGTTTTGTTTAAGCCAAGTATTAATGTTGGATAAGCCAGCCTCAGCTACACTATGCACAGAATCCCAGGTCTGCCCTATAAACACCACTGCCGTGTCATCAGCATACGAGAATATGTGACCTTGTTTTATTTTGTAATTACATAAGTCATTTATGTATATTAGGAACAGTGTAGGACCCAGTACACTCCCCTGCGGAATCCCATAGGTCACATACAGGTCATCACTAATGTAATTATCTATTTTTGTTTTTTGCCGTCTATTGCAAAGGTAGTCTTTCATCAACTCTAGAGGCGTACTTCTAATACCAATTCTTTCCAGTTTTCGTAGGAGAGTAGGGATTGACACTGTGTCGAAAGCCTTTTTTAGGTCTAGAAAGGCAGTAAGGCACTTTTTACCCTGGTCTAGTTGGTCTACAATCAGTGTTGTCAAATCTTTCATTGCCATTTCGGTAGATTTGCCTTGTCTAAAGCTTGTCTAAAGCCATATTTCGTTGTAGTGTGTTCCTGTAGGGATTCATTAAGTTTTTGAACAAGTAGCTCAACAACAGAATTGGGGTCTTCACATAAAAGAAGAGCAGAAATATTTTTATTAGCTAAGCTTTCAAGCGCTTTATCAAAATTTACATAGGTTTTGGTTTTAGGGCATTTGTTAATTTGTTTTGATTTTGATATTCTTGTTAGTACTGTTTTATGATCTGTGATACTAGTATTTAAGATGGCGATGTCGGTTATTTTTTTTTATAATTAAGTTTTAGAATAACGTGATCTAAGCAGTTCCTCAATCTGGTAGGGAGTGAATGCCCGGGTAATAGACCGTAGGTAGATAGCATGTTAAGGTATGAGTGCCGATTATTTCTCTCGAAGGTTGTGTCGTCTATTCTACTTATTATATTAATATTAATATCTCCCGTAATTATAATATTGTTGTGACTTTTAATGTTTTCGAGGTGATTACGGAGCGATTCTATAATTTTTTCTGCATTTTTGTTTGACGGTGATCTATAGATACCTAGTATTGTGTAGTTTAATATTTCTAATTGTAAACAGGATGCATGTACCATTTTTATTTCCTTAAATTTTACTTTAAGATGGTTTTTGACAAAAAATACCACTCCATCGTTTTGGTTCATATTATGTGTAGTGGAAAAAGATGAGTAGTTGTGGATTTGAGGGATAGGTTTTTTGCAGTCTATACGACATTCTGTCAGAATCAGTATATCAGGTTCGAATTTAAGGGACGCTAATGTAGTTTGCAGATCATCAGTATTTTTATAAACACTCGTGATATTTTGAGTAATAATAGTTAGATCATTGTTCTGAATTGTAAAGTATTGGTTTAAGTCTTCAATATCGCAACTAACAGAGTTTGCAATCTCAATCCCGTCTATTTCTTGTAGTGCGGTTAAGTTATTATCCATAATTATTGATATATATAAGAATGAGTTTATTTACTGAAACTAGAAGGTGACACATTTTATCAAAACATAAGTTGTGCGTTATAAACATTAAAACAAACGTCAGGACAGTTGAGTGGGGCTGTGTATGAATAAGAACAAAGTAGTACGTTATTGATATTTTATTGTGATTTAATATAGTAAAATTATGTAAGTATAAGTTAGATATATATAAGATGGTATATTGTATAAAGTACATAGTATTATGAAGGGTGTTTATAAAACTATTTAGTGGCCATGTAAAATTTGGTAATAGTGGATAGGTTTTATATTCGAAATTCAAGTACAAATATTGAGTAGCGTAAGATAGGTATGGATATAGTCATTTTTCACTATTAAATAACTGTTGGATTTGCATTTCGTTTTTAATCAGAATTATGGGGGAATTTTCATCTTTTCTAACATACACCTTACCATACGAGGTCCAGCAGAACTTATAGAATTTAGACTTGACTAGATCTCTTCCAAGAAAGTGTAGGCGGGATGCTTTTGTAGTCAGGTTTTCCGTTATAAAAATAGGGGAGTCTTCAGATGTGCGGATCCCAAGGTGTTTTGCACATAGTTTTGATTTATGCCTAATATTGAATGCCTTACTCATCTTCAGTATTTCATTTTTTATGAGGGTAGAGGATGTCTCAACGATGATAGGTGTATTTGATATTCCATCTCTTTTTCCGTGGACCCTGTATATGTCTTTTATATCCGTTTATACATACATACATAACTTCACGCCTGTATCCCGTATGGGGTAGGCAGAACACCAGAGGTAATAAAGCCATCTGATGTCACGTTTCACAAATTTGGAGGCATTATAATAGTGGAGAGAGACTATTGCAGTGACAGGGGGTCAGCCTATCGCCCACAAAAAAGCCTCCCATAACACCTCGGTCCTTTAACTGACTTTTACAGTATGCCTGGGGAGAGAAGCAGCTGGCACATTCTATGTTTTTCTTTCGCTCCCAGTCCAGCATAGAAGCAGAACAGATTTATCTGTACAGTTTATACTTATCGTTGTTTGTCCTTTCCTTTCATTAACTATAATGTTCTTTTTCAAAATTGACACTTTAATACATACAGACAAGATAGTTTGAACTGTATTACGAGAATCGGGCTATTTCGGTGAACTTTGTTCTCCAAAGTAATCAAACTAGAAATGAACTCAACTCAACCATATACATGACATGAGCTGTCAAATAACATATACAGTACACAACTAAAGTTTCGGTGAAATCCATTAGTCATAATCAAAGACTCGCAAACTCGTAAAACCATGCTTAAAATTATCTTAATATAACTAAGTCCAAAAAAAAAGATTATTCTAATACAATCACGAATAATCATTTGAAATAATTTCGACAAGCATTCTCGAGCTATTTTTAAATACTCCTTTAATAATAGTTAATTTTCTTTAACAGATTAACTATGAGTTTAAATAAAACACTTTTGAACCGGATTTGTCGCGTATATTTACATTTTAAATTTTGACTCGACGTTTCGGTGTCTTTGCAGACCCCGTGGTCACGAGCGACTGACACCGAAACGTCGAGTCAAAATTTAAAATGTAAATATACGCAACGAATCCGGTTAAAAAGTGTTTTATTTAATAGTATGAATCGCGAAAACTTAAGACAATATTAACTATGCGTTTACTCTCAGAACCGCTTTGTAACCATGAAGTGGTTGTCGTCCACTAGTTTCCCGTTTCTTATGGTCCATTGAAGTCTGTAATGATTGTCTTTTGTTTTTACGACTCATAAGATAAGGTTTTAGCTTTAGTTTCTTGTTCGGATATTATCGTCTTTATTATTTTAATTTCAGAGTCTTTTCCTGCAGGTTTACTTAAAGGATATTTAGGCCTTTATTATGAATGCTTAGTAAAGTGATGGTCATATTTAAAGTATAGATTTGCTACCGATTCTCTTCTCCATGTAGTCACCATGGAGTTTGTCTAAAAATATTTATTTTAGTGATGGATTTCTGCAAAGTAAAGCCACATTCAATCATTTATTTATCAAGTTAAAACCAAAGAAAATTTACATAAAATAGCCTTAGATGAATAAATGAAAAATGTGATAAATAACTCCCGGTAGCTGAGTGGGAGAGCACTCGTCCGGCACACGAGAGGTCCCAGATTCGAGTCCTGGTCGGGTAATTTTTATTTATCACATTTTTCATTTTTTTAAGAATAATTGAGCATTTTAAATGCAAAAACTTAAAAACATTATTAAGCCTTATATGAGTTCAGAATTACTCAGAACTCGTGCAACATATTAAAAATAAATTCCCGTTTTTATTTATTTTATTTAGATTTATGTACGCACTAGATGTTGCTCGTGACTTCGTCCACGTGAATATCTAATGCAATTCTATTTAATCCAATACAGTTTATAGTAAGTACACCTTAAATAATTAAGATGATTCTGAATTGAAATCATATTTAAGTTTTGATACACTAACTATTTCACAAAATATCCTTTTCAGGAACAAACATTCAAAATTTCAGATTATTACATTAGTGGAAGCTAGAGTCTAAGCTGGCTTTAAGCAGAAAGTGCTAAGACGCCCGAAATTCACGTATTGTGGTACATTTAAATGTACGTGACGACGCGTTTTGTGGTCTTTGAAATGTGTCGTATTTAGCGTAAGTCGTCGTGTCATCTTAACAGACCTAAATATATGTGTGTTTGTAGTTCTGGACGCAAAGCAAAACGAATGAGAACTTGGGTTATGTAGATTTTGAAAGCAAAGCGTTGTTTTCAGTTTTCAAGTTTTATCACAATAAATAAAATGTGCAATGTAATTAGACAAGCAACGTTCTGTTTTCAAACTTTTAAGCTATTGCATAGCTTCTATCGCGGGCCTTCAGCGTGGGGACCGAATCCAGAAATTCCGTAACGAAAAAAACCTAACTCCGACCGGCACAACGGTGATACTTTGATTTCATAACTTTACATGCGGACTTTAATAAACAATCAGCGCCATCTACTAGGAACTTGTGGAACTTCATATTAGATCAAACATTACTGCATTAATAAAATAAATAAATAATTATAATTGCATAAGTTGATAAAAAATGCTATGCAATAGCTTTACCGCGGCAGTCTCCGAGTGCCACACGTCTTTTTTGTTTATTTTTTTGTTTTTATTACTATATTTATCTTCAATAATTTTTATTCGATAACTTATAATCGATATTTTTTGTCATCAAGTAAACTTTTACATATATTGCCAGTATATTAAACAGCAAATTCATTTCATCACAGAAAATTACTTGTATTTTTTTTTATATTGTACGTTTGTCTTCCATGCCACCTGATGGAAAGTGCGCATGAAGACTATGGTGATACACGTCCATCCACGAGAAACCTATTCACTCGACACTTAAAAGTTCCAGGACTGTAGTGGTCAGGAAAAACAGACGCAGGCAGATTGTTCCACTCCTTGGCAATCCGTACCAAAAAGGAACTATCGAAGCGTTTTGTTCGACTTCTTGGTAAATCCACTATATAGGGATGGAAGTTCTGTCCGCGTCTGGTAGTCCGGTGGTAAAAAGGGGTGGGTTCAATTTGGTCAAAAAGAGCACTCGCACACTCACCAAAATGTAGCCGATAAAATACTGTCAAACAAGCAACCTTACGACGATGCTGCAGCGTCTGCAATTTTTTATTTTAAGGTTGTTGTTATTTATGATTTTACGGGCTCTTCGGTCAACAGAGTCTAGCGCTTCGAGCTGGTATTTGGCAGAACCATCCCAAAGGTGACTACAGTACTCCATGCACGACCTCACTTGGGCTGTGTATAAGTTGAGCAACCGTTCAGGGCTGAAGTACCGCCGGACCTTCGAGATGATACCCAATTTTTTTGAAGCCGTTTTTGCCATAGACTCAATTTGTTGACCGAAGTTTAATTTGGACGTTATAGTGACGCCCAAAAACCCTAGTTGGTCGGTGATGGGAACAGATACATTCTGGAAAGTGGGCGTAAAAGTAAAGGTGCTCTTTTTTGCGGAGAATAGACACGCTTGTGTTTTGGAGGCGTTGAATTTGACCAGGTTAGATTCGCCCCAATCGGACACATTCCGCAAGGTCAAATCAACGCGCTCAATCATAGACTTTCTCAAAACCTGGATTTCATGGACGCTCGTTCGCGCATAATTGCAATCGCGTATAACTGTAACACGAAGGCCAGTCTGCACTAAACTTTGATTCTAAGTTATTCTTAAAGCCTGTAGTCTGAGGTGCAACGAGAATTGATTGACTTTTATTGTAATTTTTTCTGTCTGACGGTTAATTTGACACGATCGAAAAGTAGTGAATGAGAATACTATAAATAAGGTATTACAGGTACTTGTGTGGCTCAGGTTTCGTCAATATATCAACGAGTGAAGGGAAAAGGAATTTTAGTTTTGGAGCCGTCGTCGTAAGTTTTTGCGTTAAGTTACGACAGGGGAAATCGGTGTCATAAGTTTAGGTAAGGCCGTTTGAAAAGTTTTGCCAATACTCTTGTTAAAAATAATTGATGTTTATTTTATTGATATTTCTATCTAGTCTATTTTTTAAATAAAATATGGAACATCATCTCAAATACGAAAATTCCTTTCCCCTTCACTAGTTAGTATATTGACGAAACCTCAGCCACACATGTTCCCACAATACACTAAAAAGCAATAAATTTTCGTTGCCCGTCAGGATACAGGTTTAAGTATCAACTTAGGATCAAAGTTTAGTGCAGAGGGGTAGCAGTATCTTATTAAATATATTATAAACTGGTATCTTAATCTGTTTCCAATAAGCATAAGTGTTACTCGAATCAGTTAATTAGTCAATGTGGGAAATGGCATAACAAAACTGATATTAATGTAACAATTTATAGGAATATTCACAACATGTTTTATACCTTTACACACACAGCAACCCCTACACAATCTCATGAATACAGTGAATGTAGTAAACATATTTAATGTCCATAGAAACATAATTCAATTTTCTTTTGAAAATTTAACCTAGTAACCATATCTTACATAATACTTTAAAGTTATTATAAAGACAAAAGTAAAATAAATATCTTACTTATTGACCTACATGAAAAAAACGATAAAGAAGCTCAAAAAATACCAAACGGCAAAAGCAGCTAAAATAAAAATAAAAAAACTTATTCTAGACACTTTTAAAGTCAACTAAATCAAAACTCTTTTTCAGAAAAAGGCAACAAATTTCACTGAAACATGCTGTGAGTTGGTTTTCGCGGTTCAAAGGGAACTTACTCAACACCCGCACCTAATTTTCAAAGTAGGGACATACTTTTTGTGTTTATAAACTTAAGTTGGTATTCAGGTAAAGGAAGTTTCAGCATAGCACCGCCGAACTTGCTTATCCTGTGGCCTTGCTTTTATTTATTGGCAAAATTTTAAATTGATTCAAGCTGCAGTGAAGTTTTAAGTATTTGGGAATCTCATATAGCTCTTGAAGCGTTGAGGTGTTTATATTTATTTATTTAATTTTAAAGGAAACTTACAGATAGGAGATTTTATACAATAAGTGTTTAGAAACAGAAGGCCAGATAAATTTTCCACATATAGACATTTTAAAGATTAAAAAGAAAGATTTTTTTGCCGCCAAGCGGAAAAAAAGCTTGCATTCCAAACTCCCTATAACATTGATGTGTCCTATCTGTACTTGTACATAATACTTTCTAATCTGTGATTTCAGTGTCTCACAGTGGTCTCACATATTATATGTATAAAGGTTTTTTTAAAACACATGAGCATAGGAAAATAGATAACTAGGAGCTATTAAAATTAAACAAAATCGTTTTAACTGGCCTTTGTTTCATTTACTTAAGATTAAGAAACTAAAACAAATGAAAAAAAAACCTAAATGGAACCGTCGTTATTAAAAAATATACCTATAATGTGATAAATTTCAAAATAAATTTCAAAATAAATAAATTGTACTTGGGATCCCTGTACTTTAGTACTTATATTCATCTATGCTTGTTAACTAGAGATGGCAAGTATGACAGTGATATTACAAGGAGGGTAAAAGCTGGAAAAAGTGTTTATATCACCTTGTACTCGATTATGTATACCGAATAAGGCTCGCCCTTGCCGTACTTGAGGTAGTTTTGATGCCAACACTTACGACTTACTTACTTATGACGGCACGATGTTGAATTTTCTCCATAGTAACTGATTTCATAACTTGAAAGTTAGTGAAGTTATAATTTTTTTTTTGTTTTTCCGCCAAGGAAAGTCTTTGGCAACTACTAAAGTAAGCTCTAGCAGGAGGAGGATGAATCCTGTTACGGACGAATGGGCATTCTATATGCTGTTAACCCCAGTGGCTATAGGATATAGAGTGCCCAGACAGTGTGGGGACCGAAAGTTCGGCCACGAGACTCACTCAGATCCGGCTGAGTATACCCACTAAACATCCTCCTTTACTGACCCGCCTTGACTAAGGCCCCTGATCATCGTCGGAGCCACAGCCAATTGGTGAAAGAGGCTGCGCAGTGAAGTTATAAGGCTGGAATTTGGTATATATAGTAACAGGAAGTTTCTTAACTAATATCTACCTGGGTGAGCTACCTGACCTCTACCACGCTCTCATTCCACAATCTCTTTGACCTCCCCTCGAATGTATGGTAGTGAATCTTGTGTGTGGCAGAAGAGACATGGAAGCAGTATTGATGCTGTGGAGATGAGAGCTTTGAGGAGCATGTGTAGATTGAAATTGAGTGATAGTGTGCGCTATCCTGAAATGAAAAAGAGATGCGGTTTGAAAGAAGATGTTGGCTGAAAAGATGACGTTTAGAAAGGACGAGTGAAAGTAGATTCACTAAAGAAGTGCACAGAGCACGAATGGATAATGATGTTGGAAGGGCGATCCTAGGCGATGTCCTAGGCGATCAAATTGGCGACATACATAAAAAGCACCTAGTTAAAAGTAGGAACCTTAAATAGGAAATATTAATGGAGATGGAAGAAACAAAAGAGGTATGTCTGGATCGTAACAATTGACGTTCCCTAATGTCTGCTTATTCCAAAGGGTAAAATGTGCGAAGCTATGGTATGGTAATATAATTTAAGGTTTTTTATTTAGAACTACTAAAAGTGACAAGTTTTTGTGGTCTCAGAGCACTAACTGACCTACTGGTACTAAACATATAAAAAGAATAAAAATTTAGTTCTTAATCTTATTTATTAGGAATTTATTTCACCCCAGATAAAAAGATACGAAAATTAAAAAAACGTGGGAAAAATATTCATTTAATCAGATTTCGCCATTTTTAGATGACAATTTCAAGCCAAATGTGACAATGACATAACCTAGGTTATTAATTCAAATAACATTTTTAATGTTTAAATGTTTTTAAATAATGGTTTGATGAAAATAATCAATTAATACGACAACTAGTTTTCATTTGTTCGTAAATACTTACTATATGTTTATAAACAACCTACTTTGACACTGAACACCAAAATCTGATGATTGAAACCTTGTCACTTCGTGGTAGATTAAATCAATTTTATAAAGGGCGCTAGCAACGCCATACCGCTTATTTCTACCTGTCATTTGGCTTTGCTGTATTCTGGAAAGAACATAGGCAATGAAATAAATCGTACCCTATAAAACCTTTGAATGTTCCCTGGTTAACTACAGATCATTTCCCCAGTAGTGTTGATATGCGGTGTTGCCTATCACAAGCAAATAAGCTTAAAAGGGAGTGTCAACTACTTTTAAGATGTATAAAGCTAGGTGACTGAAGTGACTAAGTGTGACTAAGTGGTATACAAGGTGACTGGTGGGTCACTTTTGAAGTTCGAGGACGTGATAGTCTGAGATCATACATGAAGAGAAAAGTAAAATAAAAAATAAATATTAATTATTTACTAAGTAACCTTAACTGAAAGTTAAATAGTACATTACGCAATGCATGGTTACACTGGTATAAAGACGGCTTCACGTTCGGTCGTCGACCTAGTAAAACTCTTAATTTATTTATAGGGAATTCTGCTAAAAAAATAAGTATCTACTTTTATTACATAATTATGATCAGAATCGAGTATGTATTTATATGTATTATATGTATATGTCACCCTGTATTTTATATTGATAACGATATGTCACGCAATATACATACTTCTATCACCCCTTTTAACATAACAAAGTCTGAAGATAAAGAAACTTTCTAACAAAGAAGACATAACTATCAATACATATAGCAGACGTGTAAAGATATCTAGTGTTTCAATAGTCACGTAGAAAAAACCTTCGGGCTTTTCTTATCACTAAATGCAACCTTAAAGGCCTTTATTTCCATACATCTTCAATAAAATCAGAATGAACTGCTGGTAACAATAGTGTGGTTTATTAGCACTTTAATCCATTCAAAACCTTTACAAACTATGGATGTTTAAAAGGAAAATTTAAGGATGTGGTATATTTTCTAATAATTGTTTCATATATGTAGTTTGTAAAGTATCGTTATGTTTTTGTCTGATGGTGTTTGGGTAAAGAAAATGAAACACAAATATTAGACTAAGTAAAATTAATATTTAAATTGCTCTTATTCATCAAGTTATTTGATATTTAGTTTTTGGATTGGTTTTAACTTATATCCTTCGTATTTCTTCGTATTATGAAAAGTTAAAGTAATGAAATTCAAATACCTCCATGCTGGACTGAGAACAAAAGAAAAACATAGAATGTGCCAGTTGCTTCTCTTTTCGGGCATTCTGCAAAAGTCAGTTAAGGGACAGAGGTTTTATTGGGAGTAGTTTTGTGGCCGATAGGCTGTCTACAATAGTCTCTTTCCATCATTATGATACCTCCTAATTTGTCAAAAGTGACATCAGATGGTTTTAAAGCCCTTGGTGCTCTGCCTAATACTTTGTTGTGTAGACAATTAAATAAAGAATAAAATAATGTTGTGTTATTTATCAAACGTTATGTACCTATATAATGTTTGATTTGAAGCTTAGTTAAGGTCAAGCATATTTTTTCGGTTGTAGTTAAATACATTGGAGTTGAGAAAAAAGGGCGCGATAGGCATATAATTTTATGTCATTTTTATAAAATATAATAGTTATTTAAACTGTTAAAAATAAAACAACAACTACTTTAATAGTTAAATCTTTATAAAAAACATATTGAATTCTGCGAGCATATAACCCAAAATGGCGACTCGAAACTTCACTTCATTGTTTAAAGGAAATTTGTTTTATAATTTAGTCACTTTACATTTCGCCGATCGATAAATTCGTTGTCTATGGTTTAAAATATTTTTAGGTGGACCTTGCATACTACAAAATAGAGTTCTGAGTCGTTTAATCAAAAATCATATTTGGTAACTATTGTTTCCAAAGTTAGAGAATTTCGATTGGAAACGATCGTTGCCATAAACAATCCAGTGGATAAGTTGTTATAATTATTAAACATAGCTTATTTACACATTTTCGTATATCAGTGCTCCCAGCGCTGTTCTTGAGGTACCTATTCAATAGGCTCACAAAGGAGTATCGCGAACAAAAGTGCTTTACGTGACGTGTACAGGTGATTTACCACGCAATGCCCGAGATTCGGTGCTTTTGCGTAAGATAAATTAAAGTGACATATCATTTTCTTTTAAACAGGCTTTTTAAGGGTTTTTACGCGGTTAATCAGAGGCTTTTTTAGGAGATCGTGCTGAGTATGAAATCAAAAAAGAAATATTAAATTTTTTAAAAGCGTTATTTTCATTTTTGGTTCGGGCTCGGGTGGTAGGGCTGAAAAACCCAATATAAGTAACAAATAATTTTGATCAACAATAAATTTTGTAACAACCAGGTCCGTAGCTCTGTTGGTAGATTGTCCACCCGGAACATGGGAGATTTGGATAAAAACCAAGCCAGCAGGCTAGCATGCTACCGTCGACAACGATAAATCGGGCCTTTTATTGATATTTTCTTAGAATTATGGTATTTAGTGTATGTAATTTATTATTGACATATTATGACATATTTGAGTCTGTGGTCTTAATCGTGGTATCAAATCAAGTAATTCTATATATTATGATGCGCATATTAGCTTACAGAATAGGATAAAATAACAAAATAATATTTATCTTGTCGATTCGACTATTTATCGATGGTTGCATGCTAGCCCTGCAAGCCGATTTTTTTTTTTGGTATTTTTATCTCTTAATATTAAGTTTTTTAGTAGAAAAAAATCCGAGTAATAGTACTTGCGAATTTACACACATATTTTTTGTTACTTGACAATTAGAGATGATGAGGTTAAACGGATATCTTTCGGGTTCCAAAAATAATTGAGAATTCTTAAATCATATCCAAAGTTTAAATAAGTATTTGATGGCAGATATAAGATCATGATTGAGTACTTGTCAGGCAGACATGATTGGGCTTTAGCCAACGGGATCATGTCCCTACCTTCAAGATGGCAAAAGGTTATCGAACAAAATGGTACATACATACTTTAGTTAAATATCAATAAACTATATTAAAAAATGTTTTGAATTTTCTTAAAAAATGCGAAGAAACTTTTTCCCCAACCATAAGACAAAGTCACAGTATTACTAAGAGGCGAATAATCTAAATATAGGGTCTTTCACTAAGGACGGATCGATTTCAAAATGGAATAAAACAGGCTATGTTCAAGAGAGATATTAAAGAAATTATTATTTTATTTGAAAGATCTATTCATGCCATTTTGTAATGATTATGAAATCATTCAATTGCCTGTCACATTTTCGAACAGTGGCACAAATCTGAGAGGTCCAATATTTTTTGTAGAATCAAATCGCCCAACCAACTTACATCTTCTCTGCATGAAATAAACCTACCTTCAAATCGTTCATGCAAAATGTTCATTGTTCTGTACTGAAACGTATGGGATCTTTTAAGTAACTTTTTATATATTTAATTTATATTATAAGAAATCACTTTTACAATTACTTATTACACTTTCATGAAACACACATGGGGCTAACTCTATTAACTATAGGTACATGGGAGGCTGATGCGTTTCGCGTTATAGAATCGAAGATTATTTTCTTCAAACAAAAACAATGAACTTCCCTTTCTGAAGGAAGGGACGAGAATGTTCTAACAAAATAAAAGCATCTATGTCAGAGAGATTATATTCAAATATCAAATAAAACAATGACATACTGTTTGTTCGCACCATAGCCTACTTTATTTATCAATATAAGGCGCGCTCAAGCAGTATGTTACGGTACCGTCTTGCTGGAAACACATGTCATCTACGATCATATCGTTTAATTCAGGCTAAAAAAAGTGATTAAAATAGATCTGCCTGTTGATTGTCGTCTGTCTGCTGAAAATTGGATCTCTCAAATTTGGGCCACTGTTCGAAGACACGGCGGACAGTTGAATGATGTAATAATCAAAACAAAATGACATGAATAGGTCTTTTAAATAGAATAATAATTTCGTTAATATCTCTTACACAGCCATTTTGAAATCGACTTAGTGAAAGACCCTATATTTAGATTATTCGCCTCTTAGTATGTAATACTGTGACTTTATCCTATATTTAAACTTATCCATGCGGAAATAGCTTTTATCACTAAGGATGATGAACATAGTTATTTCATAATTGCATTTCACAACAAAACCATAACTTTAATTTTCCATTTATAAAGAAGTTTGAGTAAATTTAATAAATAACTACAGGAAGATATTTATAACTTAAAATTCAACAGCTCGAAACAGTATATCAAAAATTGCTTTTTAGCATACAAACCACGTAACGAGGAAAATCGCAGCTCGAAACTAAACAATTATGCTCAGTTGTGCTGTTGTTATGAAAACTCAATAAATGAAAAAAAAAACACAAACATACGCATACATAGACAACGCAAATGCATGTACTTCGCGTGTCCGAAAGCGTCAAGGTTGGCCGCCACTAGATTCAGTCCGCGCGTAGTATGTCTGTTAGAAAATTGATTTCACAACATCGATATCGTTCTTAATAATTGATTTTAATCGGCGACATCGGTGTCTTTGAATCAGTTTCTATTTCCCAGCAATAAATATTAGCTGTGACGTCACAAAAGTTGTTAAAAAGTCGGCTCGCTTGGTATCAATACAAATTGTGACACTTGCGTTGTCTATTTAGATGTATGTCTGTGGAAAAAACAAATATTCATGAGTTCATACCAATTACCAAACATTTTATTTCATGGCATGGCCGTCAATCTACAAGTCATTGCACTCGTATGCTGCATGCATGTTATCGAGTATAACCGTCGATTGTCAATTGTTTGTGTTGGTATTGTAATTACTATTTGTGTGGTGATATATTGGTAGTATAGGCTCTCGGTCTATTAGAGATTGTAAATCAAAATAGATATTTGCCAAGCATGCAACGTGGCCAAATTACAATAAATAAACAAATAAATATTTCTGACACTCACACAACATTATCTAGCCCAAATTAAGTTTCTTAAAGAACTTGTCTTATGGATACTAGATAACTGATATACATACTTAAGAAATATACATACATATTGAATAAATACATATTTTTTATTAGAATAAACTTAAATAAACATATACTTATAAACTTCCATGACTTGACGACTAATATCTGTGTTCATCACACAAATATCCGCCGCCGCCGGGATTCGAACCCAGGACCTCTGGCATAGAAGGCAATGTATGTTACCGCTACACCAGCCGGTCGTCGAAATGATTATTATGTTAACTTTACTGTATTGTTCAAGTGATTTTTAACGTTTGTTTGTTTTGACAGTGTAGAACACTTAATTTTTTTTAAGTCCACGATAGCTTTTTCAAGAAAAATCCAATAAAATCGCAAAAAATCAAATCATGTGATGACTCGTATTTCGATGCAATGAATAAAATAAACACGACACGAATTATTGAAATCTAAATTATGTTATATTTTGATCAAAGTTTTATTGCACATATAAGATAAACTTAAAAATTTACACACAGGGAGTGTGTTGAAAATCAATATATATAAAACTGTTCTGTTACTGACTGAGTGACTGAGGTACTGAGTGACTGAGGTACTGAGTGACTGACAGACAACGCACAGCCGTAACTACTGGGCGTATAGAGCTGAAATTTGGAACATACATTCTTTAGAGAATGTAGGGGTGCACTAAGGAAGGAATTCCCGAAATTCCCACGGGAACGGGAAATATAGGACTTTGTAGTTTGTATGAAAAATCTTATTCCTTGAGTGCACCGATGTCAAACTTTGTGTAAAGGTTTTTCAATATGTGTCTGGTTGTGTTATGAAAGGAATTCCCGAAATTCCCACGGGAACGGGAAATATATGATGTTTTAGTTTATATGAAAAAATCCCATCCCTTGAGTGCACGGATGTGAAACTTGATATAAAGGTTCCTCAATAAGTGTCTGTTCGTATTACGGAAGGAATTCCCGAAATTCCCACGGGAAGGGGTTGGACTTTTTAGTTTGTATGAAAAATCTTATTCCTTGTATGAAAAAAGGTTCTTCAAAGAGTGACTGGTTGTGCTACGAAAAAAAATCC
Organism: Stenoptilia bipunctidactyla; assembly: GCA_944452665.1. Taxonomy (NCBI): domain Eukaryota; kingdom Metazoa; phylum Arthropoda; class Insecta; order Lepidoptera; family Pterophoridae; genus Stenoptilia; species Stenoptilia bipunctidactyla. The sequence goes on from OX101723.1 coordinate 1,709,803, forward strand.
CAAAATTCCCACGGGCACGGGAAATATATGATTTTTAGTTTGTACGAAAAAAACTTATTCCTTGAGTGCATGGGTGTGATACTTGGTAGAAAGGTTCTTTCAGTTGGTGTCTGGTTGTGTAGTTTCTGAAATTTTCACGAGAAGGGTAGTTAAGCGCATACGAAGTTGCGGGATAAAGCCACATGAGTAGATAAACGGAACAGAGACAAAGCTTCTTAAGAACGTGCAAAATTGTTACCTATTTTGGTAGGGTTGTCACAATAGGTAAAGACAAACTAAACAAAACATTTGTTAAATAGTTTTATTATTCAGTATATAGAATACTTTACAAATTACTTACTCTAATAATTTTCTTATTATAATTTTGGTTTTTTAATAATTTATTTATTCTTTTGACGGTGTGGTAAATTCTGAATCTAACATATAGTTTTTTCAAGTACTCTAACGGGAAACACTCACATGGCATATCAAATTACAATCTTTAATACGTTTAAGTATTTCATTGCCAATATTGACAATATGTATTTCAAGATCGAAATATTCGCGAAACTTTTGCTCGAGCAATTCAACAAATGCGATAAAGTTATCAGGAGGTATAATTAAAAAACCCAATTGTACATTTCCATCATTAAAATCCTTGTAATGGCTGAATAGAGAATCTTTGCACATATTTATAGGTTGTTCAGATCTCTTAACATACAGTTTTATTTTTTCGCATTTGTTGTGTTGTTCGAGGCATTTTCTGTACAAATAGCCTGATACATAAACTAAACCATTTTTTTCCGGTAAATCAAATCGATAGTCACTTGGATAGTCCTTGGGATAGTTAAAGTATGATATATTTTTATTTTTTCTATTATTATTCATGCACACACTACAATAAACAACCATTTTTAATAATAAAATACCACGATTTTACATTAAAATATTCAAACTTCCAACTAACAAAAAAACAACGTGCGTCGCGCTGACCCTGAGATTGTACACTAGCAGTGACAGCGTAAACCGGTTTTTACCAGTGTCGCCGCGTACGCGACAAGCGGCCAGTGGTCACGCACACATGCCCCGCGTGCTTGTAGTATTACAATCGATTCGTGCGGATGTATGAAGCTTTGTCTCTGTTCCGTTTATCTACTCATGTGATAAAGCTAGTGAATTATAAAATAACCAAAAGCAAAAACGGCAGAGAAAAAAGTTCACAGTATGCTTTCGCCGAAAGTACTAATTAAACAAATAAGTAGATATACAACTCCAGTAGTCTTAAAAAAGAAAAAAACACAAGAATATAAGCATTAATAAAGTTTTGGCGAAAATGTCACTACTTATACATATAATATATGTTTACGCTAAAATTGAAGAAATTTTATGTTTCTCTTGACACTTTCGATGAATGTCAGTTTGCATTGTTATGCAATCATTTCAATCAATTAATAGAATATATTGGAAAGCAGGAACGTTGTTTGATTATAAAGCAAGAACACGCAATAACAATAGTTCCCGCAAAGTGTAGGTATGAGTGATTTTTTCTTTCTATAGCCGTTATATAATATATTGTGTTCATGTTTGTTGACATAATGTCAGTTCATTTCACACAAATACGTGTACCCTGCTATTATTTTAATAAAACCATCGGTCTGTTACAACCTTTTCTACTATATCATATACTATATCATATAGCTACTTTTTTTAAATTTGGATACGCAACAGTATTACAATTAAAAGAAATACGTAAATAAAATATGAGTAACTTTTACAGCGTTATTTTTAAGCAAAATTTAAATGTTATTTTCTTTAATATTGTCTTGAGTTATTAAATAAAACACTTTTTAACCGGATTTATTACGTATATTTACATTTAAAATTTTAACTCAAATATACAGCGTATAAAATGTAAATATACGCGATAAATCCGGTTAAACAGTGTGTTATTTTTTTTGATACTAATAAACGTACCTGCATGTATGTAGTATAAACGTACCATATTTATTTTAGTATAGCTGCTTTATAAAACTTAAGATATGACCCCAAAACATATTAGCAAATAATCGCTGTTGAAGAACACCGCTTCTACGATAGTCGTAGTAGCCGCCTCACGCGGCATTTCATTGATAATACTACGACGTCGTAAGATGTTTTGTAGTAGCGCGTAGTCGTTTTTATTTAAATGGTATTCATTCATAATTTATAGTGACCGTGCTCTGGTTAATATGTCCATGTCTATATTCATTTAGTTCCAAAAAATACTTACCTTTTTGCAGAAATCGATCCTATAAATGATACTTATTGAGTAAAAAACGTTATGATATCAAATCATAGTTAAATTATACACATACAAATTCTTCGAATTTAGTAAGTACCTGAGTTGAATTTCTGGACTATGTCTTTATAGTGGCATCATGTATGATATTTATTCCTGTACTTTACCCAAACATTTAAAGACCATGAATTAACAGGCCATGATATTTTTTTTTTTTTTTAAATTTTTAAATTTTTATTTTTCCAGAAAGAAATATACAAAGATCATTTCGAAGACTCTGACTCCTAAACTAGAATACTCTGTGTCTTAGGAGCCAGCGATCTCCCCCGTAGGGAACTAAAATTATAATATTTACATATCTTTATACATTGAAATATATTGTACAATAATTTAATTTAAAAACTAAAGTTATATCTATATAATAAAATTAATAAAATAAACAAAGCATTTCATTTCATTTTTGAATTTGAGTTTAAATATATAATACAATATTTTAACTTAAAAAAGAAAGAAATATCTATATAATAAAATAAACAAAGCATTTCATTTCATTATTAACACAAGTTATTGATTTTTATATTCTTATGTGTGTGTTGTATGTGTGTGTTGTGTATGTGTATGTGAGTGTTTTGTATGTGTGTGTGTGTGTGAGTGTGTGTGTGTGTGTGTTCGTAATTGTGGTATGTCTGTAGTGAAGTTTTTATCTAATTCGTCTTACTTAATTGTTTTCAGAATATTTTCCGTTTCGTCATAACTCAAAGGAATTAAATGACACTTGAGAGATGCTTTTAGTTGGGTTCTATTCAGTTTAATTATATTTATTTTGTCATTTATATAATATCTGTATAGGAATGGACTCATCTAAAATGATTGATTTCTAGTGAACATAGTTTTAAAGATGGGCACCTGAGTACGGCATCTCCGTTTACTTGAGTGAGCCTGATTGGGATTTATGTGTTTGTGGTGGCGGAGAACCGAGTTGAATATAAAGAGTTGTCGGACGGTGAGCAACTGTGTTTCCTCATACAACTTTTTCGTCGGGTATCGTCTGGGCCTAAAGTTCATAACCTTGATCACAGCTCTCTGTGCTCTCTCTAATACCAAGAGGGAGGTCGCAGTGGCTCCACCCCAGACAGTAATGCAATAGGTCAAGACTGATTGACAGAGAGCAAGGTAAATCTTGGTTATGAGTTCGGGATCTGCAGCGTGTCTAAGGGTCCTGAATATAGGAAGGAGTTTACGAATTCTTTTACCCAAAGCTTCTATTTGCGGTTGCCAATTTAGGTTCTTGTCCACTATTACTCCCAGATATTTGTGGCTGTCAACTTGCTCTAGAACTTTACAATCGCATTTATCTTGTGAACTACATTCCGATACATGAACTTTTACAGTGAAGTTATTAGGTGGATTTGATGCTGCAGAGATTTTAAAGCAGATATATTTTGTTTTTTGAACATTTATGGTGAGTAAATTATGATCTAGCCATTCAACAACTTTTCTGAGCCCTTCATTTGCAGATTTTTCCACCAACGACCACGTTTTGTTTTTAAATATGAGAACGGTGTCGTCCGCAAAGGACAGAACACTTCCGTTTTCAAGTTTCAAGCAACAAAGTTCATTGACATAAGCCAGAAAAAGAGAGGGGCCCAATGTACTTCCTTGGGGAATTCCATATGTTATTGTTGAACTTTTACTGAATGCGTTATTCACTCTAACCACCTGATTACGTTCGGTTAAATAGTCTGTAAGCCATTCCAATGCGGGACCACGTATACCCATTTTTTCCAGCTTAGCCAACAGCAGCGGTGCAGAGACGGTATCAAACGCTTTTTTTAGATCTAAGAAAATTCCAACGCATCTTTCCCCTACATCAAGTGTTTTCGTTACCAGTTCTGACAATTGTGACACAGCATCTTCAGTGTTTTTATTTACTCGAAAACCGTATTGTGTATCAGATATAATATTCCTAGATTCCAAGAATTTTATAAGTCTGTTATTAAATGCCTTTTCAATGATTTTACTAATTGTGCTGAGTAACGATATTGGTCTGTAGTTCGTTACTGACTCCATACCGCCACCCTTGTAGATTGGTATGACAACCGCTTTCTTAAAAACAGTTGGAAAAGTCCCGTTAGTGAAGCTCAAATTGCAAAGGTGGGCAATCAATGTACACAAAACAGCGTGTGAGTTTTTTAAAACTTTTGTCGATATGGAGTCGATACCTGGGGCGCTTTTACTTTTTAGGTTAAGAATAATTTTGTCAATTTCAATATAATCCGTAGGTAGTAAGCACATGGAATCGTAACTATTTGAAGAAACTGGTTTTTGGATTAGGTTTGAGATATTCGACTTCGTTCTATTCAGTATATCTGTTGCTAAATTTTCTCCGATGGTTGTAAAAAAATGATTAACAGTGTCCAGAGACTCTTGTGGTGATGTTGTAAGATTTACTAGGTGCGAGGCGTCTGCCTGTTGGTGTTTTATATTGCACAGCTCCTTAACCGTTTCCCATGTTGCTTTATTGTTTTTATAGTTTCTGTAAAATTTTTCCTTATAGTAGTTATATTTAAGATATTTTGTAGTTTCATTGCATATGTTTCGATATTTGATGTAATGGTTTTTTAGTTCAATATTTTGAGGATTCGTTTTACATTTTTTGTGTAGTTTATCTCGAGTTTTAAAGCATCTTATTATACTTACAGTTATCCAGGGTTTTAGAGGACGTTTTCTTTTACTGAGGGTTCTAATGGAAGTGTTTCGCAATATCAGATCTTGCAGAGTTTCAGTTAACAAGATTGCCGCCTCATTCGTATCCTTTAGTGACAGAAACGGTTCCCAATCGTGAGATTTGATCGCTTCTTCCAATGCTTCATAATCTATTCTAGTTCTAGTAAAAGATTCATTGAACGCTGTTGTTGGTGCAAGGGAACTCGAAAGACTTAAGAAAATAGGGTCATGGTCAGTTAAGTCAGTTTTCAGAACAAAACACTGGGCAGATGAGACTAATTTACACATAAAGTGGTCTAGGCATGTACGACCGTGAGTTGGAGAATCGATAACGTTAAGCAAACCATGAGATCCAATGATTTCTAAATACTCTCGTCTTATTGGGCATTTGTTATCTAACGTGTCTATATTGACGTCCCCAGTAAGTATTATATTTCTCGTTCTAGTGGTTGTCAAAAGAGTATCCAGTGAATCTAGAAATGTGTGTGGATTTTTGAAGGCAGCAGGGCGATATAATCCTATAACTGTCATGTTTTCTATTTTGGCTGCTAGGCAATTAGCTTCACTTAATTCTATCTCTAGGACAGAATGTTTGATGCTACTGTTGATATACATAATGACCCCATCATTTTGATTATAACTTCGTTTGGTAAAAAACATGTTATAGCCGTCTATCAAAGGTGGAGTTGAAGATTCGTCACACCAACATTCTGAAAGAACAATTATGTCTATGTTTGTATTCAAACTTGTAACATATATTAAGAAATTGTCAAAATTTTTATTAATACTTCTGATATTAGCCGAGATAATGTTAAAATTTTGGTTTTTTGATTTCATCGTTTCAAGTTCGGTTGTAACGGACCTTGGATCTGAAATAACTTTACACCGGACCGGACACGTCCCATCGATATCATCACTCAATTGTCGACTATTCATAATTGAAATTAAAATGAGCAGTATGGTTTATTAATTCGATGTTCTTATATGGGTCTCTAATACGTCTGGCGTATGAATATAGTTTTAATATGTAGGAAGACTCTAGAGAAATGTTACTAGCTATTATAAAACACTGGTGAAGGTTAATTTTAGAATTTTTTGACATGATGGTTTTAGTTTTTGATAAGATAAATTTTCTTTCGGTGTCAGTGATAAATACGATTGTGAGTGGGGTGGACATGAATGTGTAAAGTGTGTGTGAGTTTTGTTTTGTGTGATTTGTGTTATTATCTAAATTATATCTTATTTCTAGGTTTGTTTGTGTTATAGTTCTAATGTACATAGGATTGACTATAATAGAAATTTTAACTAGTCACTTATTTTTCAGTTGTTTCAATTGGGCTTCACTTTTCACTAAAATGTATGGGTCACCTTGTTTTTTGCGCAAATATACTAGTCCATTAGACGTCCAGCAGTAGGCATAATCCATTGTTTTACGAAAGTCTCGTGCTAGGTAGTACAATCTTGACGACTGGGCCGTGAGATGCTCTGATAAGTATATTTCTACTTTTGGACCTTCCAAGCCTAGGTGCGATGAGTTCAGTTGCTCGGTTTTATATTTAACTGATATAAAATTGTATGTTTTGGCTGCAGACAGAAAAGTTTCTTTTTGTAATGTTGATGTAAATTCAGCCACGATAACAGAATTTGCCTGATCTGGTTTTGAAGGCATTCGATATATGTCTCGTAAAGATGTTGCCTCAAAATCGGTTGCTACATGGGTGGAGAGCTTTTTAAGCATGTCAAATAATTTTCTTTTGTTTTCTCCCTTTTGTTTTGGAACATTTCTGATCTGAATACTTGCTTTGCGAGCAAGTCTCTCCAACATGTCACATCTATCGCTAATGTTCGTAATCTGCGTTGATATGAGCTTGCGCTCGGATTCTAGATGTGTGATTGACGTTTGCAGTTCATCTAACTTTTCCGAAACAAATGTGATTGACTTTTCGATGTTGATATTTTTTGTGTGAGTAAGTTCATTTTGAGTTTTTATTTCACTTATGTGTTTCTCAATTGAGTCTAAACGCTCCTTTTACTGTATTTGCATCTCTCCTATAATGCCGCGAAGTTCCTCCCGGACAATAGCCCGAAGGTCAGAGCACTCGGTGTCCTTATGTTCCTCAGCAATTCTGCGGCGCTTATTGTCCCTTTGGGTGACGTGTTCAAGCACAGGCTCCTCCAACGTATTGTCAGAGACGGCAGCCCCGATGACGGGCTCTGATGCACTTATGGATTTGTTCAAAGGTGGCGACCTTGCTAATTTTGGCATTTTTGATATATTTTAACAAGTTTATTTCTCGGGAGTAATTTTTTCCTTACAATTAAATGTCAATGTATCAATCGTTCATGGATTGTTCCGGTGTTTACTATGTCTATGGCCTTATGCTTATACTCTGTGTCAGTTAACTAACTGTCAGAAATTTGTTGTTGTTGTTATGTTTCCTGATTGGAGGTTATAATGTAAACAAAGGTTGATGAGATAATGACGAAACAGCAGCGTTCCACTCCAATTGGCCAAGGATTTTTAAAATAGATGGACAAAAGACTGTGCACTAACCGTTCATGTGGTGTTCTTCGGAGTATTTTGCTGTTGATGCTCTTCTTTTAGCAGTGGATTTTTGGGAACACGGTGGCTGAGGTACCTTTTCGGCTTTTGTAGCGGTTATTTGTCCTTTTGAGCACTTATTTACTTGATTAATTAATAACTATACGGGAGCGACTCTAAGTAGATGTTTACCCTTTCGAGGGGAGAGGGGAGATGTATAAACGGCTATATGTAGATATTTATTTAATTTAACAAATTATATCTAAAACAAAAGTGTTATTAATTTATAAAGAGTGTTAGGATAACTTGAAATACGTAACGTAAGTTATGATCATTAACGGTGGGTTTCAATATCGAATCTCAATCTAAAATGCATTTATTTTTCATACAAAAACAAATTTGGATTTTGGTTGTCATGGCAACGCCCATACTTTTAAGTCTTAACAGAGAAGGATTTTGGATAAAGATACAATATTGAAACCCACCAGCAGTTTGCTTATATCGGGTTGGGGAAAAAGTTTCTTTGCATTTTTTAAGAAAATTCAAAACATTTTTTAATATAGTTTATTGACATTTAACTACAGTATGTATGTACCATTTTATTCAATAACCTTTTGCCATCTTGTAGGTAGGGACATGATCAAATTTCTATAAAAATTCTGGGACCTCTCATCAAAATACCGCGACAAGTGGATTTGGCAGCTCTCTCGTGATGTTAACCTAACAATGCCAAAAGAATTCTAAAGAGACCGAAACAGGTGGAAATCTGAATGTGCAAGTTCAGGACTATACGGCGGATGCATTAACATCCCAGCCAAACTCTCTTAATTTTTGCTGGGTGGCTATAGATGTGTGAGGTCTAGCGTTATCATGATGAAACACCAAACCCCTTCTGTTGATCAATTCCGGCCGCTTTCTCTCAACTTCTTGTTTTAATATCATAAGTTGTTCGCAGTAGAGTTCAAAATCGATAGTCCTGCCTGGTGGTAACAGCTCATAATGAATAATGCCCTTCCGATCCCACCACACACACAACATCACCTTATTGCGAGTTAACCCGGGTTTCGCCACAGTCTGTGAAGCTTGACCGGCCTTTGACCACGTTCTTGTCGTACGTGATCCACTTATCATCATCAGCTATCAGTTTCTTCAAAAATGATTCGGTTTCGTTACGTCGTAATAAAGAATCACTAATGAGTACACGGTTCATTAGGTTTCTTTCAGTGAGCTCGTGAGGTACCCAAATATCGAGCTTTTTTGTGTACCCAGCTTTTTTCAAATGCGCCAAAACTGTTTTTAGGTCAATTCCCAGTTCTTCAGCTACGTCGTAACTACTGATATGTCGATCTTGCTCCACTTTTTCAAAAAAAGCATCCATTTTATCCGTAATAGGGCGACCAGAGCGAGGTGCATCTTTGACATCAAAATTTCTGGATTGAAAACGCTTAAACCAAATTTGTGCTACTCTCACAGACACTGCACTAGGTCCATAAACATCGCAATTTTTTTTCGTAGCTTGCGTTGCATTTTTACCTTTTTTTTGTAGTAAAATTTTAAAATGTATCGAATTTCTTCATTAGATTCACTCATCTTGACAGTACGAAAAACAAATGAAAATCACACATTTTCCTAATTTGAATTTGGAATTATGTTCTTTAAAATTTTAACTTTCAATTATACCAGCCAGATACAAATACTATAGCCGAAGAGATTTTATAACAAGTTCATACATACTTTAATGCGAAAAGACTTCTTAATACTTCTTTCACTTCTTCCCAACCTGGGGACTGGAAACTGCTCACGTCCGCAAGGTTTAGCCCTCGATGCCTTGTACTTGGTCCCTGGGTGGTGCTAAACGATCAGTAAAATCTGGTGGTAGGATTCGGCCGTGGCTTGTCACCACCCACTAGACAAAACCATGCCGCCAAGTAACCTAGTTGCGTTCCGGCATGATGTCTAGTGTAGCCATTGAGGAGGATAGGTCTGAGTAATCGTGCTGCATCGGAGAACTGTTTACAACTCGTAGGATAATGACTCACCGGGTAACTCGTTTTGGAGGGTAGCGGGATCCGAAGCACGGTGCACCGCTGGCCGACCGCAGGTAGTAGGGGGCCCAAGTAGCATGCCAGCCACATGCAAAAGGCTGCCCCGCCACCTCGCGAAAAATCCCGGGAGGCTCCATCGTGCCGGTTGGCGACCGGTTTGAGAGGACCCGATGGCGAACTCGGGGGGGTTCGGGCGTCCCCGCAGTCTCCAAGCGAGTTTCCCAATGGTGCGTCACCCCTATCGAGTTTCTTGGTTCCATTTGCAGCGCTTCACTCAACTTCTGTTCTCCTCCCTATTCACTCCACTCCAAAACTAATGAAAGGTCCAAAGAAGAGTAAGGTAACACAGCGGTTGCACTTCCTCTCGTTTAAAGTGCACTTCTGTAACATCCGAGGAGTGCACTCCAATCTCAATGATGTCCACCACCACCTCGAGACGGAGAGACCCCACCTACTCTTCCTAACGGAGACGCAGATCTGTGATCCGTCAGACTCGGCATACCTTTGTTACCCAGGTTACATCCTGGAGTCCAAATTCCACCCGCACGCCGGGGTGTGCATGTATGTCAGTGACAACATCTGTTGTCAGCGTCTCCGTTACTTAGAAGTGCCGGACCTTTCAGTTATGTGGGTTCACATAGATACCGGCCTAGACCAAATGGTATACGCTGGTATTTATCGGTCACACAGCGGAGATCGGGAGACAACGAGGCTTATGGACTATCTCAGCAGTACAGCGGACAAGGTTCAGCAACGTTTTCCCACAGCGCAGTAGGTGTTCCTGGGGGATTTCAACGCACACCACGGACAGTGGTTATACCCGTTTCAGGACACTGACCATGCTGGTAGAGAGGCTTTTAAGTTTTCGCTCACTCATGGCCTCTCTCAGCTTGTTGACGAGCCTACGCGCATCCCAGACGTTGCTGGCCACACTGCTTACTGCCTGGACCTTCTGCTGACAACCGATCCGGACAGATATTCGGTGTCCGTCACTGCACCCTTAGGGACATCCGATCACTGTCTGGTGAAATCTGTATCGCAGTACTCGCCACCTGACACCCGACCAAGTGGTTCTAGGCGAGTATGGCGTTACAAGTCGGCAGATTGGGATGAAATGCGACATTTCTTCGCATCTTATCCGTGGCGGCAAGCTTGTTTTACATCAACCGATCCATCGTGCTGCGCTGATGCAGTCTCAAGTGTGATGGGTCAAGCAATTGAGTTCTTCATTCCCTACGCTGATCTATCCCTTGAAACCAAAGCTCGCCCATGGTTTAGTGCTGAATGCTTTTCCGCTGAAAAGCGTAAGCGAGAAGCGTACAAAGCCTGGGTAACCGCTCGCAGAAGCAAAGCCGTGGATTCGCATGAACACAAAAAGAGGTACAATGCTGCCGCCAAGTCCTGCAAAAAGGTGATCAAGAGAGCTCGTTTCGCCCACATAGGCTGTATCGGAGACAGAATAGCCTCATACCCCTCGGGAAGTAAAGCTTTCTGGTCCCTCGCCAAGTCGGTCGAAACGAACTTATGTCGCCCGTCGCTGCCGCCTCTGCGGAAACCTGACGGTTCTCTGGCCCACACCGCTAAGGAAAAGGCGGCTTTATTTGCCAGTATCTTTGCGGAAAATTCTCGTCTAGATAGCCAAGGTAAAATCCCACCCCAATTACCTCAGTTCGGTCCTACAATGGGTACCGTTCATATTCGCCAAAAGGAGATTCTTAAGTGCTTGCTGCACCTAGACGAGAATAAGGCTAGCGGTCCAGACGGTATTCCTGCAGTGGTGTTGAAACGCTGCGCAGCTGAGTTGTCTCCCGTTTTGACGCGTCTCTATAGACTCTCTTTGGAATCTGGTAAAGTCCCCAAATCCTGGAAGCTGGCTAACGTACAACCAGTACCGAAGAAGGGAAGCCGTGCTGATCCTGTCAACTATCGACCAATTTCAATCACCTCCATACTTTGTAAAGTCATGGAACGTGTATTGAACAATCGACTCCTGGCATACCTTGAGACCAACGAGCTCCTAAGCGATAGCCAATATGGTTTCCGCAGTGGACGCTCGACCGGCGATCTTCTCGTGTATGCCACACACTTATGGAGTGAGGCCTTGGAGGGTCATGGTGAAGCAATAGCTGTATCCTTAGACATCTCCAAGGCCTTTGACAGGGTCTGGCATGATGGTCTCTTAAGCAAGCTTCCAGCATATGGCATACCGACCGGGCTCTGCGACTGGATATCTGATTTTCTGAGGGAACGGTCGATTCGAGTAGTCTTAGACGGCTACTCCTCTGACCTAATGGCAATTAATGCCGGGGTACCTCAGGGATCTGTTCTCTCTGCAACTTTATTCTTGCTGCACATTAATGACCTCCTAACACCAGGCATTATTGGATATGCTGATGACAGCACTGTTGTTGAGAGATATATGTCCAATGCGCGAACGAGCGCCCATGAAATCCAGGTTTTGAGAGAGTCTATGATTGAGCGCGTTGATTCGACCTTGCGGAATGTGTCCGATTGGGGCGAATCTAACCTGGTCAAATTCAACGCCTCCAAAACACAAGCGTGTCTATTCTCCGCAAAAAAGAGCACCTTTACTCTTACGCCCACTTTCCAGAATGTATCTGTTCCCATCACCGATCAACTAGGGCTTTTGGGCGTCACTATAACGTCCAAATTAAACTTCGGACAACAAATTGAGTCTATGGCAAAAACGGCTTCCAAAAAATTGGGTATCATCTCGAAGGTCCGGCGGTACTTCAGCCCTGAACGGCTCCTCAACTTATACACAGCCCAAGTGAGGTCTTGCATGGAGTACTGTAGTCACCTTTGGGATGGTTCAGCCAAATACCAGCTCGAAGTGCTAGACTCTGTTGACCAAAGAGCCCGAAAACTCATAAATAACAACAACCTTACAAATAAAAAATTGCAGACGCTGGAGCATCGTCGTAAGGTTGCTTGTTTGACAGTATTTTATCGGCTACATTTTGGTGAGTGTGCGAGTGCTCTTTTTGACCAAATTGAACCCACTCCTTTTTACCACCGGACTACCAGACGCAGACAGAACTTCCATCCGTATATAGTGGATATACCAAGAAGTCGAACAAAACGCTTCGATAGTTCCTTTTTGGTACGGATTGCCAAGGTGTGGAACAATCTGCCTGCGTCTGTTTTTCCTGACCACTACAGTCCTGGAACTTTTAAGTGTCGAGTGAATAGGTTTCTCGTGGATGGACGTGTAACACCATAGTTTTTATGCGCACTTTCCATCAGGTGGCATGGAAGACAAACGTCCTATCCTTACAATATAAAAAAAAAAAAACCTATCATTTTAACCATCACCAATAAAGCTTAAGTATGAGTTAAAAATATTTTCTATTGAAGCTTCATTCTATTAAAACATAGTTTTTTATTATTTTAAATAAGAAGAAAAAATTACACATATAAACATATTTTACAGTAATAAAAACCAATATAAACAAAGCTCATAAGTTAAAAATAGCCATTAAAGATCCACTTAACAAGCCGATTTGCCCGCCCAAAAAGCCTTTCATCATTCAAGGTGCTTTTAAACCCAACACTTTCATTTCCATTTGACTTATTCGAGACCAACCAATACACAAATACAATTTGAACCCTAATCAAATTTGTAGAAGCATTCATATGTTCATTTCAAATGAAAGGGTGCAAAGCTAAATGGCCCACAAACAAGAGGTCTCCCTGAGGCGCAAATGTCCGCGTATCTAATTTAAATTAAATCTTCGGCATAATTTTACAACCAAATATTTGCAGCGTCTTGGGTTATTTGTACACAAACAATAAGATATTTGCGTATCATACCTATACAGTATGGTACGGTAGATTGAAGGAGGCAAATTAGTATTTCTAAATAATTTTACATTACCTTAAGAGATAAATAATCAAGGAATGCAGAGCATAAAAAACTGACTTCAAGTCAACACTTTGGCTAAAGTATCGTCATACTAAAATGTCATCTATCTACGTAGGGCGTTCAATGTATTCTCGGTATCGGGGTGATTTGTTAATAATGTGGGTAATCTAATTTATCTCATTAATGGCACCATCTGAGGGTTTAAATATAAAATTTCAAGTACTTACATTCATTAGTTATCTAATTATCTGCAGCGAAAGACGATCATAATGTCATCGTTGTGTTCACATTCGGCTAGGTCGTGTCACTCGGTTTTTTCCGTAAAGTCAGTGTTTCTCAAACTTTGAGCACCATACAATTTATTAATTATCACTAACGAAATGAAGTGTGCAGCGTGTGGTGATGATTTCAATGACGGGGCCTTCTGCAATGGGTGCAACAGACACCTGGATTTTGGATGCGCCAATATTGCCGAAGTCGGATATCGCAGGCTCGGTCGTGATAAACAGACTTCTTGGAGATGTCCTCAGTGCAAGATGTCGGGGTCGAAAAGCGGTTCTAATACGCCCGTCCGTCTCTCAGTTAACGTTCCCGATACTTTGTGTGGCTACGCTTCGTGTGATGCTACAGGAAATACTCCAGTGACAAGCCCAAGTGACGTCCCGTTAGGTTCAGTGACACTTGACCTTCTATTTCAAGAACTTCAGGGCATGAAAAAGTACTTAAAGAAATTGCCCGACCTCATAGAAACCGTTGAGTCTATTAAAGGTGAGCTGTCCGAACTGAAGAAAACTTGTGAATTTAACTCCACGCAGATACACGACTTCGAGAATAGACTAAAGAAAGTTGATGTTATGTCTTCTGAACTACAGGGTGTTAAAGATCATCTAAACTCTACCACTCAAGATGTTTTAGCTCTTAAGCGAGATAATACCGCGAGGGAACAGTGGGCGAGGCTCAACAATGTGGAAATTAAGGGCATTCCAGTAAGAAAGGATGAAAACTTATTTTCAATATTAGAGGGACTATCTAAAATTGTCAATTATCAGTTTCCGAAGACTCAAGTTAACTACATTGCGAGGGTTCCCACTCATGACCTAAAGAAAAAACTTATTATTGTTGGATTCCTGAACAGATACATAAAGGAGGAGTTCGTTGCCGCTGCACGAGCTAAAAAAATTATTACGGGCGCTGAACTTGGTTTCGGAGATCCATTAATCAAGATTTTTGTGAATGACCATCTAACAGCTGAGAACAAAAAATTGCTTACAACGGTTAAAACTGTGGCTAAAGAGAAGAATATATCTTATGTTTGGGTTAAACATTCTAAAATTCACGTTCGTAAAAACGACACTTCTCCTGTCTATGTAATTACTAAAGATTCAGATTTAAACAAATTTTCTTAATCTGTTCCTTACAAAGTAATTTTTGGTTAATAACTATTTTTAACTTACTACTAATATTTAAAGAAAATATCGAAAGTTTGACAACCATAGTATTACCCATCTACCGATTCCGGTTGTATTGTTCGCTGCTTTGGCCATTCATGATGAATGAAGCGGCATGTCTGCTTACGCGTGCGTATTGTCGCATCTGTTGTCCTATTCGCACTTGTGAGCTATTTACTTGCTACCTGCTTAATTGTGAATGTTATTGGATTTCTATAAACGCGCTCGATTTCTTTTTTTTAATGTTTATTTGCATTCATGTTTTGAGATCTTTAACAGTGGATTGCGCTTATTTCGTACTTTTTAGTATTTACCTAAAACTTTTTCTGGGAACATTCATTAGTTTCAAATTTAATATTCTACACATTAGTGAAATTAATAAGTTATACATATCATTTTCTAGGATGTGTTCTAGCAATGTCGGTTAACATAAACAACTTATGTATTTACTATCAGAATGCTCGGGGCCTTCGCTCGAAAACAAACTTATTTTATCGCAACGTTAGTGCTAATTCGTTTGACGTAATAGTGATCACTGAGACTTGGCTGTTGGATAGTGTATTGGATGCAGAGTTGTTTGACGGGCGATATGTAGTTTTTCGGCGTGACCGTAATTACGTTACTACAGGATTAACCAGAGGAGGTGGTGTTTTGGTTGCAGTGCGCCGTGACCTTAAAGTGGTACAAAAGTTAAATTATCATTCTACCGCGGAGGACCTATGGATAACTATCAACTTAAGTGAGTACCAAACTAAACAGTCCTTAGAAATTCATTTATGTGCCTTATATTTATGTAAAGAAAGTCTAGGGCTGTCATTTTCACAACAGTTGAGTAACTTTTTAACTTCTTTGAATAATATCGTTATGTCGCATCCGCATAGTCAGTTTATTGTAGTGGGTGACTTCAACTTAAGTAATATAAAGTGGACGCCAAGTTCAATGGCAGATTCGTCTTTTGAGCCGAGCAACTATTGCTCACCAAATGAAATTTTACTTATAGATGAAATTAATATGGTCATGGGGTGTTCTATGGTCATGGGGTGTTCTCTTCAGTAGTCTGTCCGACTGTGAAGTAAAGGCACTCGGGTAAGCGACCCCGGCCTCCCTAGCTACTGCGTACACAACAAACGTCCCCTCCGTGTATGCAGCATCCTCATAATACCTTTTTCCTTCCCGTCATTCATAATTCCTTTCCAAATTACCCAATCCTTTCCTATCCGATGAAGTAGGAGAATCAGATATGATGAGGAGGGGAATAAGAAATACACTACCCCAGGAGGGTACCAGTCGAGCTGGAGAATCCCTCCCTGAGGTCAACTCAGGCTGCCCCATCGTATCTGGGGGGGGCAATATTCCCGACGGCGACGTGCATTGCCACACGTCACGTCTTGTCCCCCCAGCAGGCAAAAAGAGGGCAGGGGAATGCTTATTTGCGACGATGAATGTTTGTGGAGGAATAGATGATAAGATTGACGAAATATGCGAGGTGATGAATGCCAGGAAGATTGACGTGTTAGGTGTGAGTGAGTCGAAAAAGAAAGGTTGTGGAATGTCCACGCATGGCCGACTCTCTGCTTACTGGGCGGGAGTAGAAGAGTCTGAGAGAGGAAGCCAAGGTGTGGGCGTTCTTTTGTCGGAAAGAATGAGTGATTGTGTGAAAGGTTATGAGTATGTGAGTCCCAGGCTCCTGTGGTTGAGACTGAAAGTAGGTTTGACCAGGATTTTTATCCTTTGTCTGTATGCACCAGATATGTCCAAGCCACAGGCAGTCAGGGAAGAGTTTTGGGACAATGTAAGAGATGTGCTTGGAAGGTGTGAAGATAATGAAAGGATTGTTATGTTAGGCGATTTTAATGGCTGGGTGGGAGTAAAGCGTGATGGGTATGAAAGGGTGTTAGGTAATTTTGGTGACGAAAGAATAAATGATAATGGCACAAGTCTGTTAGATGTATGTTTGGAGAGAAAGCTTGTGGTGACTAACACTATGTTTAGTCACAAAATGATTCATATGTATACATGGCAGAGACAGTCTGAGAGAAGTATGATTGACTTTGTAATAGTGGATGAACGATTGAGAACGAAAGTTAAGGATACGAGAGTGTACCGTGGAGTAAATGTCGGAAGCGACCATTTTCTTGTGGTGTCAAGAATAGCAGGTCTGCTCAAAAAATGGCGACATCGCCCACAGGTACGTATGTCTGGAAGGAAAAGAGTGAAAGTCGAAAATTTGCAAGATGAGACTGTCCGTGAGAAATATAAGTTAGAATTGAAAGAAAGGTTGGAACCGCTATTGAATGATGAAGACTGCGAGATAGAAGAATATTGGAGAAGATTTAAGAATGGTATCGTAGAAACGGCCACCCAAATATGTGGGGTAAGTGTGAAGAAGAATGTGAGAAGAGATAAGAACGAGTGGTGGGATGATGAAGTGAAAGGTTGTGTATTAGAAAAGAAGAAAGCGTGGCTAGATCTACTAGCTGTGAGGGGCAGAAATAGAATACGAGATGACTTGAATGATGATGAAAGAGTAGCAAAAGAAAAGTATGATAGATTAAGAAAGACTGTGAAAGATATTGTGAGCAAAAAGAAAGAAGAATGTAAGAACAAGCTTGATAGGAAATTCTCGGAAAACTTTCGAGCCAATTCCAAACTGTTCTGGCACTTAGTCAGAAGAGCCCGAGGGCAGGTTGGAGACTCGAAAGTGGGCGTGTTAAGAGATCAGGATGGGAATATTGTTAGTGAGCATGAAGATATTATGAATCAGTGGAAAGAATATTTCGAGAATTTATTTGAACGAAGTGCGAGTGAGGTTTTGGAAAGTAGGTGGTCCAGTGGTGTGGCCAATCGTGAAAGTGAGATAAGTATGGCAGAAGTTATGAAAGCAATGGCAGATTTGAAATTGGGTAAAGCGGCAGGGTATGATCGAATAGATGCCGAAATGCTCAAGGCGGGTGAAAGTGTCACTGCAAACCTGTTGTACCAGCTTTTTAATAAGTGTTGGCGGTCCGGCCGTGTTCCAGGCGACTGGTGCAAGGCCGTTATTGTGCCACTTTATAAAGGAAAGGGGTCACAGCAGGAATGCAAAAACTTCCGTGGCATTAGCCTTTTGAGTATTGTGGCCAAAATGTATGCAAAGATATTAATCGAAAGAGTGATGGATGAAACAGAAAGCAAGATCTGGGATGTGCAAGCGGGATTTCGAAAGGGGATGGGATGCACGGATCAAGTCTTTGCCTTAAGATCAGTAACCGAGAAGGTTCTGGCTAAACACCGAAAGGTTTTCTGCTGCTTCATTGACTTGGAAAAGGCGTATGACAGTGTGATGAGGAATGAACTTTGGTCAACACTATCCGAGTTTGGGGTGGACAGTGACTTGATACGGGCACTCAAATCCTTATATAAGGACTCGAGTGCTTGTGTCAGGTTGAATGATGACTACACAGAATGGTTTAGCATCGATCGCGGTGTTAGACAGGGCTGTGTAGCGTCTCCATGGCTGTTCAACCTATTCATGGATAGCTGTTTGAAAGATCTGAAAGAGTCTGAATGGGGTTTAAAAATGAATGAGACAGTGATCAAAACTCTGCTTTACGCCGACGACCAGGTTCTACTTGCATCGTCTGCGTCGGAATTGCAACAAATGGTCACTGTGATGCATGAGTCGTTTAAAAGAAAAGGTGTGAAAGTGAATGTTGGAAAGACGAAAGTCATGGTTATGGAGAGGAATGAAGATATGACAGAATGCAATATTATGATAGGGGACGAAAAAGTGGAACAAGTGAAAGAGTTTGTATACTTGGGGTCCTTGTTTACAAGAGATGGGAAGTGTGAAGGTGATATTGAAAGGAGAGTAAAAGCAGGAAATTGTATTAATGGCGCCATATACTCGATAATGGCAAGCAAAACTATACCAAATAAGGCTCGTCTTGCCGTACTTGAGGGAGTCTTGGCGCCAACGCTTATGTATGGTAGTGAATCTTGGGTGTGGCAGAAGAGACATGAAAGCAAGATTAATGCTGTGGAGATGAGAGCGTTGAGAAGCATGTGTGGAGTGAAATTGAGTGATAGGGTGCGCAATAGTGAAATAAGAAAGAGATGCGGATTGAAAGAAGATGTAGTGACTAAGATTGAAAAGGGTATGCTACGGTGGTTTGGACATTTGGAAAGGATGAGTGAAAGTAGATTTACGAAAGAGGTTTACAGAGCAAGAATGGATGGTGCTGTCGGAAGGGGCCGCCCTAGGCGAACGTACGCCGATCAAATTGGTGACGTTCTTAAAAAGGGCCTAGTTAAAAGTACCCGTAACCGGCGATCATGTATGAAAAGATTAATGAACGTGGAGGAAGCGAAAGAGGTATGTCTGGATCGAAGCAATTGGTGTTCCCTTGTCTCTGCCTACCCCAAAGGGAGACAGGCGTGAGGTTATGTATGTATGTATGAAATTAATATGTTAAATTTACGTCAATTTAATGGGAATTATAATTGTTTTGGCCGGATCCTGGACTTAGTATTATCTAATACTACAATCAATGTAACTGACTGTAGTCGAAGCGCATTAGTACCTATAGACAACCATCACGGTGCCCTCGTTCTTAGTATTCCAAACCTTCAATACAAAATTCTTAATTCAGCGCCTAGAAAAAAAATTTTGTTTGGTCGTGGTGACTACACTTCAATAAATAAAGAAATTGGTGACATAAATTGGGATGTTGAGTTTTCAAATCGCGACCTAAAAGAGTCCATTGAGTATTTCTATGAAACTGTATACAAACTTATAGATAAATACATACCATCCAAATTATTAACTGATGCCACTTACCCGGTATGGTATACAGCACCATTAAAAAAGCTTATAAAGGAAAAATATAAATACCTGCGTAAATTCAAAATTTATGGTAATCAAGCTGATCATACCTCATATAAATTATTGCGTGACAGATTTAAGACTCTTGAAAATACCTGTTATAAAAAGTATATTCAGTCTATTGAGAATTCAATCAAAGATAATCCGAAACAGTTTTGGGCTCATATAAAGTCTAAGTCAAAATCAACGCAGATGCCTAGTAGCTTGACATATGGGTCATTAGAATTTGACGACGGAAAATCAATATGTAATGCTTTTTCGGAATTTTTCAAGTCTTCTTTTCTTCACACCCATAATAATTCTCTGCCCGTGTCTCGGAAAGGCCACGTTTCATCATGTATTAACGCCACTGATATTTATTCTATTACAGTGGACGAAACTGAAGTATATAAGTTATTAAAATGCTTAGACCCTTACAAGTCGGCAGGACCTGACAATTTACCATCTCGATTTCTTATCAACTGTTCATCATCGATTGCTAAACCTATAACCCTTCTATTCAAACTTTCTCTTGCTCAATGTAGTCTACCTAACATTTGGAAACGTGCTTTTATCACCCCAATATATAAAAAAGGTCCTAGATATGATGTAACAAACTATAGGCCGATTTCTAAGCTATGTATAGTAGCTAAGGTTTTTGAGAGATTAGTTTTTGACCAGATTTATTCGGCCCTATGTCTCGTTTTTAGCCTATCTCAACATGGTTTTTTAAAGGGGCGTTCCACGGTGTCAAATATGGCTTTGCTTGGCGAATACCTCACGAATGCTATGGACGAGGGATGTCAGGAGGATGTAATCTATACTGATTACAGTAAATGTTTTGATCGAATTCCGCATGGCATCCTTCTCGATAAGCTAGAATTAATCGGTATTCGCGGGGACTTGCTGAGGTGGTTTGCATCGTACGTCGATAATCGCTGTCAAGCTGTAGTTATTAAGAACTATATTTCTAGTTGGGTTACAATCCCTAGCGGCGTGCCGCAAGGCTCATTGCTTGGTCCGCTATTATTTATTATTTTTGTGAATGATATTGACTTATGCTTCCGTTCATCGAAGGTTCTCTGCTTTGCAGATGACATGAAGATCTTTGCAAAGATAGGTAATCATGATGATGCGATTCTTCTGCAGGAGGACCTAAAACGGCTTGAAGCGTACTGTGCTGATAATAAGCTGGACCTCAATCCTGCTAAATGCACGGTTATGACATTTACTCGCAAATTTAATAAAATTGTATACAATTATACTCTCCAACAGCAAAGCCTGCAGCGAGTGCATTTTATGCGGGACCTTGGTGTGACGCATGATTCCAAGTTACTATTTGATGAGCATATCAATACAATAATATCTAAGGCGACTAAAGCTCTAGGATTTTTGATTCGCAACTCCAAAGATTTTACTGATGTTAAAACAATAAAGATACTGTATTGTTCGCTTGTCCGTAGTAACTTGGAATATGCCTCTCAGATATGGAACCCAAGATACGCTATTTATATTGAAAGACTGGAGAATATCCAAAAAAAGTTTTTAAAATATTTATGTTACCGTATCGGTATGCGCTATAACTCAAGAGATTATATTCAGCTCTGTAAAAAGCACCATCTGCTTACGTTGGAAAATCGTCGAAACATAGCCGATATCATTTTCTTAATTAAGATTGCCTCAAATGTTATTGACTGTCCCGAGCTTCTGTCGTTACTAAAATTGAATGTTCCCTCAAGAAATTTGCGTAATTTTAAACCAATCCATCTTCCTATCTCAAAAACTAATTATAGACAAAATTCATTTCTATTACGAGCTGGAAAATATTTTAATGCTTTGTGCGTAAATCTAGACATTGACCTGTTTAATTCTAGTTACGAGTCAGTAAGGCGTGAGCTTACTAAATTGTTTTTTAAAAACTAATTATCTTTCTTTATGTGGCAATTGTTTTCTTATTATAGAGGAATAATGTTATTAGTGTGTGCTCAACTAAATTTGTTCATATTTTTAGATCTACTAGTGTGAATCTGTTATTAGTTATCGGTTTTTATATGTAAATGTTAATTATGTTTGTAAAACTGTTGATTCGCCGTGCAAAATAAAATAAAAATAAATAAATAAATAATGACTGACGTCACAATGATTAAGAAAATCGAGCATCGCGCTGTTATAAAGTTCCTCACCAAGCAGGGAAAAAGTCAGAAAACCATTCATGACGAGATGATTGCTGTTTACGAAGACTCTACTCCGTCGTTGTCTACCATTCAAAAGTGGTCAAGTGAATTCAAAAGAGGCAGACAAAGCATTGAAGACGACCCGCGCTCGGGTGGGCCCGTAAGCGCCCTCACTGAAGAAAATGTGAAAAAAGTGGAGAAATTGGTCTTGAAGATACCAGATCAAAAATTGGGATGTTAGCTGAGATGATCAATCTATCTGTGGGTACCATACATGCAATCGTTCATGACCATCTTAATCTCTCAAAGGTCAGTGCAAAATGCTCACCGCGCCTCAGAAACAAGTGCGAGTCGAGTGCTGTAAGGAGTTTTTAGAGCTCTGTGGAGAAGATCCATCGAATATTTGCGACCGGCTGGTTACTGGAGATGAGACGTGGGTTCATTACTATGACCCTGAGAGTAAACAGGAGTCCATACAGTGGGTTAAAAAGGGTGCACAGCCTCCGAAAAAGTTCAAAGTCACCCCGTCCGCCGGAAAAATAATGGCGACGGTCTTTTGGGATGCAAAAGGTATTTTATTGATAGAATATACCAAAAAAGGCGAAAGCATCACAGCAGCATCATACGCAACCATTTTGCGTAATTTAAGGGAAGCAATTAAAGACAAGAGGCGAGGAAAACTCGCAGCGGGGGTGTTGCTGCTTCACGACAAGGCGCCGGTTCACACGGCCCGCGTGGCGAAGGCTGCTGTGCGGGACTGTGGCTTCGAAGAAATAAATCATCCTCCGTACAGTCCAGACTTGGCCCCCAGTGATTACTTCCTATTCCCAAATTTGAAGAAAGATCTTCGTGGAAAGCGATTTTCCGACGATGATGAACTGAAGGCAGCTATTAATACCCATTTTGAGGAGAAACCGGAAGAATATTTATTACAAGGTTTAGAGAAGCTAATTCCTCGATCTAACAAATGTATTCAGGGTCTAGGGGACTACTTTGAAAAATAGAATTTTTCCAATATTTTCCGATTTTTTTTTCATGCCTATACCGAGAATACATTGAACGCCCCTCGTTTATCTGTATCTATCTTCTATATCTTCTATATCTATATCTATCTATATCTATCTATACTTATAATAAATCTGTACAGAGGTCAATTCTGTACATGAAATATATTTTCAAAATAACTATCAGGGGGTGATTAGTGATCGATACTGATGCCAAAAATGCAATCAGTAAAATTTTTGTCTGTCTGACTGTCTGTCTGTATGTTCCTTATAGAAACAAAAACTACTCGACGGATTTTAACGAAACTTGGTACAATTATTCTTCATACTCCTGGGCAGGTTAAAGTATACATATTATTACGCTACAATCAATATGAGCAGAGCAGTGAAGGGAAATGTTGGGAACAAAAAAAACATACACACGAATTGATAACCTCCTCATTTTAGAAGTCGGTTGAAAACTGGCTAATTGCGGGTCAGAATCTTGCATGAAGGATTCTGTTCAGTTCTTCCATTAAGACAATGTTGCTTATAGGTTAATAGTTCTTCCATTAGTATACAGTATACATTGCTAAATAACACAAAAACAAACAAATATTTGCTCGCTCTGTTATTGATTACTCTGTATTTTGTAAGTCATGCCGCAATCCTGCGCTCCTCTGCAAGTGACGTGACGCAAGCTGCGTGACATAAGTGTAAATAGAATAACGCCAGTTTAGAGATTATAAATATTTTTCATATGGGAAAACTTAAAATTTTAAAAATTATTTATTTGAAAAAGTCGCAGAGCAATCGATTGGCATTGATGTGGCGAAGATGCCTGCAAGAGTGATGCGCTAATTAAAATTAAGTAATATTAACCCTGTATAAGCACTTGAATGCTTAATTATGCAAAAAGAGCTAGTGGCTACGAAAACTGCTATATTTCTGTTGTATGGGAGCCTCCTTAAACACTTATTTTTTACTACTTTTTAGTATTTGCTTATAGTGACAACAGAAATATCTACATCATCTTTGAATAAAAGGCTTTTTTCGCGCTTTAATGATGACGTCAGAGGGGTGCGAGGGTGAAATAAGGGTTACCATTTAGTATATTTTCCCTCTCCTAAGGGAAAAATATGAATGCATAAACTTTTAGTTTTTTCATGTTTGAAAACAGAAATAAACTTTGAGATAAACGTTAGTGGTACAAAAACACAGAGTTGAAGATATAAATAGAAGATTAAGCAAGAAAATATAAGTATTAATAATATAATAACATGAAAACAGTATCATGTTTTTATGATTAATTATATTCTTCGTCATCCTCGTCATCACTACTTTCTTTATTAGGTACATCTACTCGTATCTAGAAATGCTCGTATTGTGAAAGGTTTGTAAAAAATCTGCTTATCTTTCTTCACTTTTCATACAGTCTTTCTAAAGAGATAATTCGCATAAAATCGTATTTTTTATTGAGATTTAAAAAATTAAATAAATCATGTTCTAAATAATATTTTTCAAAGTATGGCAATATGTAAACATTGCAGAGGCAACTTGCTTCTTTACTCTTAATAAGGGATTAATTGAGACGTTAAATTGTTTTTCTTTCTGAAAACGATTTCTTCAATTTTATAACTACATTTCGTAAATTTTCATATCTTAATATTGAATTTAAAAGTATATTAACAAAAATGAGCGGTAAAAGTCATGAAATGACATTTCCCAAGACGGTGGTTAGTTCCAATTTTTGCCCACGCCAAAAGATCCTTGTCGGACTATACAGCCTACAGCGACTATACTTTACATATTTTTATATTTGTAGGTCTACAAAAAGTACCTAAGAGGCTTTAATAACCTTGCAAGCGTTAAAAAAATATGAACCATAAACGGAACAAAGATGGCCGGATTTTATGATGACGTAAATTGAGAAGTTTATTTCCGCATTCCAATAGATTACAGGCTTGAGTATAGGATATAAATTCCTACTAACTACTTACGACCGTTCTTTAAATAGGGTCTATAGGGTAAAATAGGGTCTTTAGAAATACAGGCATATGGAAAACAAATATTCCTAGATTATTATTAGAGACCTTTGGCACTTTTGTATGTTTATAACTTATTTAACTTCATTAAAAACAAAGGTACCGTTTTGCATATGTTTTTACGGAACTCTAAAAAGTAACTGTTATAATAAAACGAGCATTTAAAGCATTGATTTCCGCTAAAGCAAATATTATCGTCACTGTGCTAAGTTTCTTACTTATCGATGTAGTTACAGTCAAACTTTTCCCTGTAATAGCGAATAAATTTTGTCAACTGGCCGGAAAAATTGATGTCAATTTTACGATTCTGTTTACTATAAAGATTTAGCAATAAAACACGAAATAGATAAAAAGTCGATTGGTCAGACAAGCTTAACCTTGAGATTATAGTTTGCTAAAATGTATATATAACTACGTACAACTTATATCTTTAGTAACGTCATTGAATAGTTAAAATAAAAATGTGGGTAAACAGTGTGAAACGTTAAGACAATGTTTAAGTTAGCTGAGTTTTATTTGTTGACATCATTTTTCCTTTTACCACGAGTCTGCTTTGATTGTTATTCTGAAAAGTACAGCAAATTGTGCCATGCTTAGATAAAATAGTTAAAGAAGACAAAAACCACAACTTATTTTTATCAATACGACGAAAAAACCTGTGTGTGATGCCGCGCTCTTACTAAGGTTGTCTTGCGTAAATAAAAACCTTGGATTTTAAAACGATTGGTGGCATATTATGCATTTTAATAAAGAACAAAAAAAATATTCTGAAATTTAAATACACCTTATTACGTTCCTTATTTTCAAAACTCTGCGAAACCTATGCTAAAATATGAAATCAATGTCCTTATTTATGCTACACTTCTGAAACTGAACTATCTGAAATATACAAAGCGTTTAAAAATAATGATTCTATATCAAAATACAGAAAAAATGAACTCATGAAAACTCATACAATAAGGTCAATGGTAATATCATCATAACAGTCAATGTCAACCGGTATTCCTGAAAGGATATCGATTTTATGTGACCCTGTAAACAACATGAGATTAATTGCTAAATTGTGAACCCTTCCTTTTGCATAAATGGTACAGTATACAATTTAATAGATGCCAGACATACATAATCCTGGATTGCGTTTATACAGACAAGTATCGTTTTTGAACTGTATGTCGGAGATAACAATAATTCACCGATATTAGGATGTTCGTTTGGCTTGATGGTAACATAAGTTGTTATAGAATGAGCTGAATTCAGTTTATCCAATTGATACTGCACCTTTGGTATAATGTGATATTGTTTGCCCTATGGACTTTTGTTTGCCCTATTTTTTGGGACACCCTGTATAGTCTGGAAGAATAATGTGGTTGAAGTTTGGAAATCTATTTTGAAGCAGATATCTTTAAACCGTTATAAATGCTTGTCGCAAGATTTACTTGTGTAGATAAATATGTAAATTAAATGATTTGATGTGAATATTATTATCTATTTAGATTCTCAAACTACGTAAATAAAAGTTTATTTTTATATTTAATTGATTTTTATCTGCTACTTGAAGAACCAAATCTACTGTTTTACTAGAGCCTTTTAATACTTGCTTGGTTTAAATAAAATACTTTTTACTCTCGTGCCCACGTGGTCTTCAAAGACTCCGAAATTAAGAGTTTAAATTTAAAAAGTAATTATACTTCATACACCCGTCTAAAAAATATTTTATTAAATAGTATTAATTGCGAAAACTTCGAACAATATTACTTACCTGGTTGCTGGCTAATTTCAAGTTCTATTGAAAAAAATTAAAAGTTTTTTAAATATTTTCTAATCACTGTGTTAATTTAATGCCCCATTTTCATGAAGTTGGGTAGCCTGGTAGGAATCGCTTCCAAGCGACCATCCTTTATACATTATGTTTTTTTTCTATTTGTTTTTTTTTTTGGTTCTGGATTTATAAGACGAGGAATTCGCTTATAGTGTAACTTATGTACAGACAGTGTAGTTGCAATGCAGATAATGACAATAACATATTCAATCTGCTAATGTTGATGTACTGCGGTGATGTGTTTGTCTCTCATATTGTAGATAAAATAGTTTTGAAATTAAACCGACTTCCAAAAAAGGAGAAGGTTCTTAATTCGTATGTGTGTTTTTTTTGTGTCTTTGTCACACGATGTACAATTACGAATCGATTTTAAAATTTTCATATGATAGAGGATACTTCATAGTTGGTCTCATTCTCATTCATATAAATTTCATCGAAATCGGCTGAGTACTTCATTCAAAAATCAAATTTTTGAAACAATATGTATGATTTCGGAGAATGTTTACGTGGATGACATTATAACTCAGCCAAAGTTTTGACGTGAATTCGGTTCTTTTAATGCTCTGCAATCGTTGATTATAAAGTTTATGCAAATGTATGCGTCTTTTACTCACACGTTATTGTCAGAGGTGTCCGATTTGTTTCTTATACAACGGAATTGCTTATCTCAAAGTTAATAGACAAATTTACAAAAAAAAAACCAAAAATACAAGTATTTTTCAACTGACTACCAAAAATAGGAGGTTCTCAATTCTTGTGAATCTTTTTTTATTTGCTGTAAAAGTGCGATTGTTGCTTTCGTCTGCACTGATACAGAGTTCTTTAAGTTTTACTTAGTGACTCGGTATAGTGGTATCGAAAAAAACAAACTAATCACTATTCATAATGAATATAAACCTTTTTATATTTTTCTCTCAGACCAAATCATTTTTTTTACATTGTAGTCGATTATGAATAAAACTGCACCAATGTAGCTGATACATTCTTAGAATGTTGATAAGCGTGAATTCATTATTTAAATAATGTATGAAGATCAATAATTAGGATGATATTTCGGAAGAAATAACCGCAATCTCATAACCAAGATATAATAAGCTTTTCCAATTTTTTGAGGCTCAGAACATCAAAAACCATAACGATTAAAAAAAACATCAAAAACCAACCCTCAGCAACGGGCGCCTAAAGTGATTTAAGAATTAATTCGTCAATATGTTCCGCACGAGTAACGATTCGATGATTTGTTGAGCTATCGAAATTTTATATGAATCAAACGATGCAGAGGTATAATAATGAAACGCGATGATTGTGGTTAAGAGCCCACCGCTCTCTAACGGCTACTTTCAGTATAGTATCTCAAACCAAAATTTGCTTGTCGAGATAGAAAATTCTATCAAAATTTTGATATCGCTGTTTCAAAATGCTACCGTTGGATCATTATATCTATCGTATTTACAAATAAATCTTTAATATACTTTGGAAGGAAAGTAACAGAATCGCATTTTCAATAAAATATCTCGAGTTTGACAAATCTAATATTGAGCATATTGGAAGGCTTGTTTACAAACCTCCAACTTTGACCGATTAATAATTTTACTTGTGTGGATAAAATTATCAGATTGCAGCAGTAGCGATGGTGTACAGAAGAGAGCTGCATCCTAGAAAACGTTTTTGAGGATAAATTTTGGGGCAACTTTTACCGAAGCCAAATTTATTTGAGATTTAGGATCAATAAAACATCACTACAAACAGTTTTAAACGAAATAATAACTTTATCAAAGTGCAATAAATCGGTAAAGAATAATAAATTTTACTTAGAATTTCTTTGTAACCTAAAGTTAGTTTATTTAGGTTTATTTGTAACGTGAAAATAATTTATTTTCAAAGACAATTGTATACAGTTCAATGGCTAACTATGAAGTACTCTTGCTAGAATGGTAGCAGAATCTATAACTTAATATACATATAACGTTTCCTGCATTCTCAGACTCCTCACAAATTCTTCTCTATAGCCTTATTTCCTAGAGGCACAGAATACATAAAAGGTAGAGGTAAAATCGTCAAATAAATAAATAAAATCCCCAGACAATCGCACCAACTACATGGCCCCAGAGTAAGCATAGCTTGTGTTATGGGATACCATGAAGCGAATATAAATATGACTAGGATGCTTAAATTCAGGGTTAAGTTTAGAGTTTATCATCAACTAGGCAAGGAATACAATACAATATAGCTCACATAAATACCAGTCAATCAATTGAGAGAAAAAATAAATAAGTACGGAATTTATATTGTATTTCGTTTACCACTGACTCGAAACGGAAATTATGTTCATGTGATGAATACTTTTGCGAATTATATTTTAATTCCAAGTACTTACTTGAAAAATAGTAAGGAGAGTAAGATATTGTAATAGATGATAAAGTTTACTTGCATATGGATAGCGGTTCAATGATATCCTTATATTTGAAGTAAGCATTTATATTTTAGCATCAAATCATATCAGTTTTTTAAATGAAAAAAAAAAAATTCTAACACTAATGCAACATTATCTAGCCCAAATTAAGTTTCTTAAAGAACTTGTGTTATGGATAATACATTAAATACATACATATTGAATAAATACATATTTTTTATTAGAATAAACTTAAATAAACATATAAACATCTTTTTTTTTTTTTTTTTTTGTTTTTCCGCCACAGAAAATTTTGGGCACCCCCTAAAACAAGCTTTAACCAGTAAAGCAAGCTTTAGCGGGAGGAGGATGAATCCTATTACGGACGAATGGGCATTCTATAAGCTGTTAACCCCAGTGGCTAACGGCAAATAGAATGCCCAGACAGTGTGGAGACTCACTCAGTGAAGCCGAGCATACCCACTAAACATCCCCCTTTACTGACTCACCTTGATTGAGGCCATTAGTCTTCATCGGAGCGACAGCCAATTGGAGAGAGAGGCTGCGCAGTGAGCGGCATCCAGACGGCTGCCACCAAAAGGAACTGAAAGTGAGAAAAAACAAAGCTAAGATTAGCAGAAATGACAAAGCTGAAACTAAGATATTATCTACAGTGATCAGACTCACTCTGAGATAGGAATGCTGGAAAGAAGGACTACGTTTAGAAACGTTGAGCTTGCTGGAGTTTCCTGATAAGGGGAGCGAACTTGGTTAGGACCGGAAGAGCACCGTTGAAACCCTCTGGGCTGGCGTCGAGAGCGGCGCCGAAAGCCAGGATCTCGTCGATGGGAGCGAGCTGGATCCAGAACGCCATGCGGTCTTGAGAACCTTTTGCGTTCTGGCACTGGGAAGCCGATTTGGCGGCCGGTTGCGATTGAGTCGCGACCCGGCTGCGCTGACCTGGAACGATAGAAGTCAAGGCCTTAGGGGCCTTTGAACTGACTGAAGGGGCGTCCGAGCTAGGCTGCGGTCGCTCTCTCCAGTTCTCGATGGGCTTCACGGTAGCCCTGGCAGCACGCGGTGCTTTGGGGCAGCCGCGAAAGTTTGCTGTGTGGCCTGACTGGCCGCACAAGACGCAGGACGGAGCGGTGGGCGATTCGGGAGTGCGAGAGCACTCCTTAGTCCCATGCGGATCTAGGCACTTGACGCACCTAGGGGAAGCATGACAATTTGCCGCCGCATGACCATACAATTGGCAGCGGTGGCACTGACCTGGAAAACCACGCTTGTGTGGTACCTCGACCCGGATGTTGGAGAGACCGCACACGGTGAGCTTGCCTCTGAAAATGGACTGCCCTTGCGGGCTCCTCGCTAGGATTACTAGCGCTAGTGGGAACTGCTTGCCTCGGCGGCTGTGCATTTTGTGCACAGATTCGACGGGGAAGCCTTGAGAAGACAAGTCCTCTTGGATTTGCTCGTTCGAGAGCTCGAACGGCACGTTCCTGAGGACGGCACGAATCTTACGCTCCTCAGGGAGGGCGTAAGTGTGGTACTCGAGCTTTTGATCAGCAAGAAGCCGAGTAAGATTCCTGAAATCGGGAATGGAATTGACAACGACCTTAATAGAGTCACCCACGTTGGATGCCTTACTATACTGGATCTTGGGATTGTGTCTACCGCAGAGAGCTGAGACCTCGGTCCAGCGGCTCTTGTCCCGTAGAAAGACGGGAGGCGGAGACTTGACTTTCGGCGGAGCCGAATCTGATTGCGACGCAGGCTGTGACGCCGGGATCGCTGAAACAAAAGGCGCAGGAGCAGACGCCGGTGCGACATTTTGCGGAGCAGGAGCAGCGGCTGGAGCAGCTGGAACGGACGGAGACGAAGTCGAGGAAGCGGACTGCTTCTTCTTCTTCGATTTCGATTTTTTGCGAACCTCGGTGAACGGAGCAGAAGGTTCTGGAACCAAAGGAACCGAGTCGGAATCACTACCCGGCGGGGTAGTTTTCCGTTTGCATGCGGTGGGGTCTACCAACATGCGATCTGAAAGAGGGTCGACGTGCTCAGATGGATCTGGAGACGCCGGAGAAAAAGAGACGACCTGAGGGCGAGCGGACAATTGCTCTTGCAAGGACTTGATTTGCGCGAGAAGGGCAGACTTCTCGGCAGTCAACTGACTGATAGTAAACTGACTGATAGCAGCTGAGGCACGAGATGCCTGCTCCAGTTCTTGAAGTTTGAGGGCTTTCACATTCTCGAGAGCCTTCCAGTGATCTTTATTCCCTATTTGATATTGAAGTTCATCAAAGACCTGATCGTAATGATCGCAATGAACGCAAGTATCGCAATTATCGCATTGCCCGGGGCACTTAGGGTGATCCATTGTGCTGGGCTGAAGAAAAGTCTATCGAAGACAAACTGCGCTGAAAAGAAGAACGACCTATTACGGACCTATTGCCGGTGAACGGCGGACGATCAGGCTTCGTTGGCACGGTTACGTATCCACCTGACCAGCGATGCTTCGGCCGGCAGCAGTCGGGTCCGCCCTGAAAAGGGCAGATGAATTAGCCCCGACACCACACAGCCTCCACAAGAGAAAACTTTCCGAAAGAGCTTAACTTGGCACCTGACCCGCACGAGTGCGGGGGAGGGAACAAGGGCAGCGCAATACGAACACTCAGGAGCGGCCGCAGACACGACCGTTCGGGAGCGAACGCAAACGGGAAGTGATATAAACATCCATGACTTGACGACTAATATCTGTGTTCATCACACAAATATCCGCCGCCGCCGGGATTCGAACCCAGGACCTCTGGAATAGAAGGCAATGTATGTTACCGCTAAACCAGCTGGTCGTCAAAGTTGTCTAGATGCGGTCGCTTATAAGTGTTAAAGCTAGATTTCGGTATAAATAGAGATTAATTGAAGCTTGACAATAATATTGTATTTTACTCATAATGGATCACAACTTTTTTATGCACACGTAACTGCCGGAAGACCAGTCTTATAACTTTATTTTGTTTACTTCATACCCTGTCTGCTATTACTCCTGTTTAATAAAAAATATGTTTGTTTGTGCAGGACATTTAGGATCTGGAAACGTCGCTTCCCAGTCACAATTTTGACCGAGCGCTTGTATATAACATAAGTATGTACAGGTATTTTTTTTTCGTTGTAACTGCTATTTTCTACGATATATGTTTTGAAGAAAATGCTCCCAAAGAAAATTTGACAGAAGAAATGAAATTACTGCGATCAGATCAGAAGATTTAGAAAATATAGTAAATCATGATATGCCTGGAGAAGAGTTGATCTAGAATTATTTTTATTTATAGTTAAAAAAAACCTTTCTTAATACATTTTGTCTTTTGTTTGTATTTTGTATATGCTTTGTATTACCATCAATTTTAACTTAAAAATATTAAATAACTAGGCATCCAGCTCCGCTTGGGTGCAGTTTGAATTGTTGCTGTCTATTCAAATGGATATTTCCACTGACTTCATTGACAAACCATGTTAACCTGGCCGCGGAATTTTTTTCTTGTTTCATACAAAACGTCTCCTATTTGAGCTTTTTTAGGAAATGATTATCAAGTGCAGCACTTATTTCTGAATTTAGCAATTCCATCACTATTTGAATTATAAAATCGTCAGTTTAGCTAAATTTAGCGAACTTTTTTTTTTGGAATTAATAACTATTTATTGTTTTTAAGCTATTGCATAGCTTCTATCGCGGGCCTTGAGCGTGGGGACCGAATCCAGAAATTCCGTAACGAAAAAAACCTAACACCCCCCACTCCGACCGGCACAGCGGTGATACTTTGATTTCATAACTGTACATGCGGGCTTTAATAAACAATCAGCCCCATCTAGTAGGAACTTGTGGAACTTCATATTAGATCAAACATTACTGCATTAATAAAATAAATAAATAATTATAATTGCATAAGATGATAAAAAATGCTATGCTTTACCGCGGCATTCTCCGAGTGCCACACGTCTTTTTTTATTATTTAATATGGGCTCAAAAGTATGTCTAACTTAGAAAATATTTTACGAATACACGTCCATCCACGAGAAACCTATTCATCATCATCCATCATCATCCACAGCCTGTAGACGTCCACTGCTGGACATAGGCCTCCCCCAAGGTCTTCCACGTCGCTCGGTCCCGCGCCGCCCTCATCCAGCGTTTACCGGCGACTTTGACCAGGTCGTCGGTCCATCGTGCGGAGGGCCTGCCTACGCTGCGTCTCCCAGTACGTGGCCGCCACTCGAGAACTTTTCTGCCCCACCGGCCATCTGTTCTTCGAGCTATGTGCCCTGCCCATTGCCACTTCAGCTCTGCAATCCTTCTGGCTATATCGGTGACTTTGGTTTGCCTGCGAATCTCCTCATTCCTGATTCGATCCCGCAGGGAAACTCCGAGCATAGCCCTTTCCATTGCCCGCTGAGCGACTCGAAGCTTGTTTATAAGGCCCATAGTTAGCGACCACGTCTCAGTGCCGTATGTCATCACTGGCAACACACACTGGTTAAAAACCTTTGTCTTCAGACATTGCGGTATTTGTGACGAGAAGATTTCACGGAGCTTCCCGAACGCTGCCCAGCCGAGTTGGATTCGACGATTGACCTCTTTCTCAAAGTTGGACCTACCTAACTGGATTTTATGTCCTAGATATAGATAATCGTCAACAACTTCGAGCGTGGTGCCTCCAACTACCACAGGAGTAGGTGCAACATGGACGTTCGACATAACCTTCGTCTTATCCATGTTCATTTTAAGGCCCACTCGCTGCGAGGCTCCACTGAGGTCATCGAGCATTTTACTCAGGTCCTGCAGGGTCTCAGCCATGACTACCATGTCATCCGCGAATCGAAGGTGAGTGATGTACTCGCCGTTGATGTTGATGCCGAGCCCATCCCAGTCCAGAAGCTTGAAGACATCTTCCAACGCTGCGGTGAACAGCTTAGGCGATATAACGTCGCCTTGCCTGACGCCCCGCTGCAGTTGGATAGCCTTCAAATTCTGATCCTGAAGACGGACTGACATAGTGGCGTTTTTGTAAAAAAACTTCAACGCTTCGATGTATCGATAGTCAATTTGGCACCGCTGCAAAGACTGCAGTACAGCCCAGGTCTCGATCGAATCGAAGGCTTTCTCATAGTCCACAAACGCCAAGCAAAGTGGCTGGTTATACTCTTCCGTCTTTTCTATAACCTGCCGCAGCGTATGGATGTGGTCTATGGTGCTAAAGCCTTTTCGGAAACCGGCTTGTTCGGGAGGCTGGAAGTCATCAAACCTGCGTGCGAGACGGTTCGTAATGACTCTTGAAAACAGCTTGTATACATGGCTCAACAAAGTAATGGGTCTGAAGTTCTTCAGAAGGGTTTTATCACCTTTTTTGTAGAACAAGACCACTATGCCTTGGAGCCACGCTTTGGGCGTTTTGCCCTCGAGGATGATGGAATTGAACAGCTTCTGAAGGGTCTTAAGCACAGGTTTGCCACCAGCTTTCAGAAGCTCGGCTGTAATTCCATCATCACCCGGCGCCTTGTTGTTTTTAAGCTGTTTAAGGGCCATACTAATCTCGTACAGGCTGACTTCTGGGATATCTTCGGTATAGTGTCGGGTTAATTTGGCTCGTGGGTCTTTTGCCATGTCTTGAACAGGTGCCCGTGTTGTAGTATATAACTGCCCGTAGAACTTCTCAACTTCCCTCAAAAGTTCGGGTTTAGACGAAACAACCCTGCCGTCGTCCGTTTTTAACTTCGTCAGTTGGTTCTGGCCTATAGACAAATCTCTCGCGAAGACCTTAGAGCCCTTGTTTTGTTTCAATACGGTCTGTATTAAACCGGCGTAGGTCGCGTTATAGGGACTTGGAGATTTGTCTATTTAGCCGCCAATACTGAGAAGCATCTTCCGGGGACTGCAGGATCATTGTGCGTCTTTCTTCCATGAGTTTGAGGGTAGAGTCTGAGATTTTTCCAGTTCGTTTTGCACGGCGGGTTTTAAAGAACTTAGACCCAGCCGTGGAGACAGTTTCCACAAACCTGTTATTGAAGTCGTCCATATCGATGCACTCGCCGAGGCATTCAAAGCGGTTCTGCAATTCGAGCTGAAAGCTTTCGGGGTTTTGGATCTGGATGGGTGCAGGACGAAGTACAGACTTCGACAGACAGAGATCGCTCCAGTTTTGGATTCAGACTCAATGTGCCTCTTACTAAGCGGCGATCGCTACCGATTTTCACGGCATTGATCACAGAGACATCATTGAAAATCTGTTTTCTCGTTGACATGATAAAGTCTATTTCGTTTTTGGTGTGACCATCGGGGCTTATCCAAGTCCATTTGCGGTGTTCCGGTTTCTTGAAGAATGAGTTCATCATAAAGAGGCCCTCCTTCTCCAAGAAGTCGGCCAGCATCTGGCCTCGGACGTTCCGGACTCCGACTCCAAATTGCCCCACTTTCTGCTCATCGCCGCTTTGTTTGCCTAATTTTGCGTTAAAATCCCCCATGACCACGTTGAAATGAGTTTTGGAGCTGTGTATGGCTTTGGAGATGTCCTCATACATAGCCTCCACCTCATCATCGGAGTGTGTCGAGGTCGGAACATAGACCTGTATGACCTTCAACGAATACCGTTTGGTAATTCTGAGTATCAGGTACGCTACCCTATTCGACACGCTCTCGATTTTTGTAACATTGGTCACGAGGGTTTTGTGGACGAGAAACCCGACACCACCTTGGGACAGTTGGTCGCCCTCCCGGAAGTAGAGAAGATTGCCGGATTTCAGGATTATCGATTCCTCTCCCTGTCTACGGACTTCAGATAACCCCAGGATATCCCAATGCAATCCACTCAATACTTCCTCCAGCTCAACAATCTTATCGTCTGTCCGCAGTGTCCTAACATTGTATGTCGCCAGGGCCAAGGGTCGTCGTCGGTAGCCTAATCGAACCCGGGGATTCTTAGCACCCCCTGTCCCGCCGTTTCCTCGACCGCTACCTTGATCGAGACTAGCGGGACCGCCGGGGACTAGGGGCCGGGGCCTTTGTTTGTGGTTCATGTTTTGGGGGGGAATGCCGTAATCGCCACGCTTGGCAGGCGGGTTGGCGATCGCAGTGTGGTGTTGCCCGTCCTCTGGTTTGTCCCACAAAAGGACGCTGCTGCCCGTCCTCTGGTTTGTCCCTTAGTCAACTCTTACGATACCCACGGGAAGAGATGGGGTAGCGCTATTCTTAAGGCGACGCCACACGCCCAAAACCTATTCACTCGACACTTAAAAGTTCCAGGACTGTAGTGGTCAGGAAAAACAGACGCATGCAGATTGTTCCACACCTTGGTAATCCGTTCCAAAAAGGAACTATCGAAGCGTTTTGTTCGATTTCTTGGTAGATATCTATATAGGGATGGAAGTTTTGTCTGCGTCTGGTAGTCCGGTGGTAAAAAGGAGTGGGTTCGATGGACAAAAATTATGTTTGGACAGTTCTTGTCCATTTTTCAAACATTTAAACATGCTTACTTGTCCATTAATATTTTTTTCCTCAAAGATTACACTGAATGATAACCCTAGTTTCACCCTCACACTTCTCTGACAACGTCATCAAAACGTCAAAGAGCCTTGTCTGACTTACTGTCATGATTTGTTTGTTGACGGAATGACGTTCCATTCCGCTGCAGCATGACATAATATTTCACATTTATTTTCACGTACTTCTAACTTATATTACTTTAAAGAGTGAGCAATAAGTAATTTTTCAGTCTGCAAGTAGTTTTTTAAATGAAATGCATCAGTTTTAATACAACTATAATTATTGAAAAAAATATTTATACTCATGGTTTATTTAGTACGGTTGCGTGAAATAAAACGTTCGAGATGGCATGACATAATCTTAAATCCCTTTTAGAAATCGGATTTCATGGACAGGATAGACTATCGAAATGTAGGTATGGGATCTATACATAGATCAAAAGAAATCCAGAGTGAATGAAATCGATCTTTTACTATAGAATATTGAAAGCCGGCGTTAGCCAAACTTGTCACTGGGTTCGGGAAAAACATCTTGCTATTTCACTCAGCTTGACCCACAGGTTGACATATTTGGTGAGACACACGATATTTTCTTACAGAAATCGAAAAAGAGTCAGAGTCCGTAAAATCATCATCATCATCATCATCACAACTCTTTGTAATGAGCCCACTGCAGGGCACGAGTCTCTCCCCTGGGTGAAGAGGAGGTATAGGCCATAATCCACCAAGCTGGCCCAGTGCTGGGTGGCGGATGCCAGAATTTTTAGGGCTTCTAGATGGCTTCTGACAAACCCTAACGACTACTGTATACAAGTATACAGCACCCGGGACCGACTGCTTAACGTGCCCTCCGAAGCACGGAAGTCGTCGTGAGATATGAATGGTCGGCGGTCACCCATCCAAGTACCGACCGCGCCAAACGTTGCTTAACCTGTAATATCGTATGATACACACAGTAACCACAGCGCCACGACGACTTGCCGTAAAATATATAACTTTAATATGCTCTTGTATAAATACAAATTATTTTATGCCAAAAGTTGCCTCAAAATTGGGGTTGAAATGTAGATTTTTCAATGATTATAATGTCATAATGTCTTCTTTAAACGTTATGATGACTTGGAACAAACTTAGATATCGGCAAGATTAAACGATATTATACTTATTTTTTGGAGTTTAACAGAAAATTACGACGCTCTGAGGCTCCTATGTTTGTATGGGAAATGTACGAAATGAGAACTCTTAATAGTAGATTATGCACCAAGGGGATAAAGCAGTGTATTATGTCACGGGCATCATATTGAATTCTGAGCGAAATGAAGGATAATGTTAATTATGTTAATTATGGTAAGAATCCTGAATGAAGTGAGGGATTCAAGACTGCCCAATACTAGACACTGTTATCCCCGAGGAGCTTACTCTACTTTATACACCACCTTGTAAGATAATTAGGTAATGAAACGCAGGAATGAAATCAAGTACTTAGGTATTTAATAATTTAGAAATTAAAGGTAATATTAGAAACATTTGACCAGTTATGTAAAGATAAAGTGATATTTCTATTTTTCGGTGTTTCTTGGTAGTCGTTCCAAATGCAAAGGTTCACAAACTTATACAGCAAAATTTAAAGTCCATATAATTTTTAATTAGGCAAAGCAACTAGTCCATGTAGGTATTATTAAATTTCGCTCCAATTGACATTCCAAAATCAAATGACATTATTACCCTTAGGACTAAAGTATTTGTTTATTCTCTGTAAGATACCTTTTTTAATCTTAAGGGATTAATATCTTGTTTTAGGTGGAGTTTATCTCATACACAATGCGAATTTTAAACAAAGGTGGTGTATAAAGAGTTTAATTTCAAACTGACACCTGTGCGCGGTTTTATCAACACGGTTATGTAAGATTGATCCGATGGATCTTGCTTACACTTTTATGCGTGTTTTTGGTGAAAATATAAAATAACAGATTTGACTACACATAATATTTTGATATAATTATAAAGTCAAATTTTACCCAGGCATTTTCACGAGGAACTATATGGTTGTTTTCCCGTTCAGTAAAGCCCGTGTTTTAATTATCTCTTATGGAAAATAGCTTGAAATATTAATGTTACCAAACTTTTTTTCGAAGAAAATATTATTGAACTTAAAAATGTAATATATTCAATACACTGATGACCAAATTGCTTGCGGTATTATAGAAGAAACATAATTGAAAATAATAATCGTTGAGTATTTATTGTTGTAAGTTTTGACTATTTGATCATAATATAACAAAAATATTATGATAGATTCTTTTTTTAAGTTTCGTTATATATTTTGTAAAAAATTTGTTCAATTACCATAAAACATAGAAACGAAAAAAACGACAGGTAAAGCAAAATATGTTATTTATGTGTTTCTTATACAAACATATAAGGCTAAGGTACATTATTACGTAAAGGAACGTCGTCGGCATCCTTTGAATACAATACGGTCGGTAGTAATTTATGAAGGTGACTTGCGATAAAGTTCAACTCGCTTTGTTCGAACGTGCTAACGCTTAGTTCCAATCAACGAGTGTGAGATGTTTAACTGCTACACTAAACTAATCCTTAATGATTATTTTGAGAATAAAGCTACTATTACACATGCATCAAAATAGCATGCCGAAAACGTGCTATTTGGTATGCTCAATATAATATAATAATAATCAACGAATGCAGAGCATTAAAAAACCGACTTCACGTCAAAAGTTTGGCTGAGTTATAATGTCATCAAGGTAAACATTCTCCGAAATCATACATATTCTTTAAAAAATTTGAAATTTTCAATAAAGTACTGAAGAGATTTCAATGAAATTTATATGGAACCAACTATGAAGTATCCTCTATCATGTGAAATAATAATTTTCAAAATCCATTCATAATTGTCCGAAATATCGTGTAACAAAGACACAAAAAAAAACATACAGACGAATTGAGAACCTCCTCCTTTTTTGGAAGTCGGTTGATAAAATTGTTTATTCAGATAACAGAGATCCACATTTGTTAGTAACAATTACTTATTAATTTTGTTAGTAACATATTTGAACAATTTAAATCTTGATAAAATATGTTGCCGCTTTAAGTTAAAATATTAGTCAAAATTTAATTTAAAATTACAATTAACATATAAAATTGTACTCAAATTTAAATTTAAAATCAATATCAAAATTAAAACTATAATTAAGCATATGCCCAGGAGAAGTTTACATTTGCTAGCAATATGCATGCTAGTTTACAGAATGCTTATATACATATATGATATTTAATATACGTATGAACGACTGATCGATACTAGCATGCTAAAAAGCAAACCTGTTTGGACGCGCTTACAGCACACCCCCTTCCACCCGCGCCGCTGATAGCATGCTTTAAAAGCGCACGCCTGTCGATTCACGAGCGTGCTTAAAATGAGCATACAAATTTCGAGCAACAGTCAGACACACATGCTACTACGTAGCAAGAGCTCAATTGAAGCATGCTTTCGAGATTGAAATGAGTAACTTAAGACAAATATAAATTATACGCGATTCCGGTTAAAAAGTAGTTTTATTTAAATGATGAATCGTGAGCATGCTGAACTGGGAGCGAAAGAAAAACATAGATGCTTCCATGCTGGACTGGGAGCGAAAGAAAAACATAGAATGTACCAGCTTCTTTTGTTCCCGGGCATACTGTAAAAGTCAGTTAAGGGACATGGTTTATAGGAGTGTTTTGTGGGTGATAGGCTAATCCCTTTTAACTGCAATAGTCTCTATCCATCATTATAATACCTCCAAAGTCAAACGTGACATCAGATGGTCTTATAACCTCTGGTTCTGCCTACCCCATAAGGGATACTGGCGTGAAGTTATTTACGTATGTATGAATCGTGAAAACTTAAGACAATGTTAGGTTTAAAGATTTGGAAGTGAAATATTTTAGCTGTTGCGCGCGGTTTTTCCCGCACAATTTTGAATCCCGCGGAAATTTCGGAATTAAAAATAGCCTATGTGCTATTCCGGATTGGATTTTATTACTATGTCAAATTTCATCCATATACGTTGGGCCGTTTAGTTGTGATTGAGGAACAAATATCCATATATTCAAACATTCACATTTATAATATTACTGAGATATGATGAAATATAAGTGGAGCATAAGTTTGAAAATGAAAACACTACATTTTGTATATCGAGGCACAAAGCTCCTCTTATTGCCATTTCAATTTTAGGCTTCGTCAGTGATTGGATTCAAAAACTGCAAACGTAATCCTATCTCTAGTCCTTTGTCATCAATAGATAACAGTTTCTACATTGCTTTTACCTATTGTCAAACATGCGATTGCTGTTCAGATCGGTTTTACAAATTGCGCTGAATGCTTTGGGAGTTATGGATTTTCACAGAGGCACTGCCTTAGTAGAATTTATCTGTCGAGGTTGTTGTTCTGAGTTCAATATCTATTACTGTTTTAGAGGATAAATAATTTTGAAACTCTCATCATCATCAGCAGCAGCAGCCTGTAGACGTCCACTGCTGGATATAGACCTCTTCCAAGGACGTAGACCTCCACTACAAAACTTTACAGCTAACTAACTCTACTTCACGTAATAACATTAAAAACTTAATTAAACGGTTGTAGAACGACAATAGAAGTATCAGTTTACTCTTTCTTAGTATCAAGTCCGGATTTATTTTAATACATTCATATACTGAGTTAATTTTAATTAACGCATCGCCTCTTGCGAGTAGCCTCTTCACATCAATCCTAACAACATTTGTTCTACGACTTTTTACAAATCTTGATAAATAACACAAAAAATAAAAACAAAAAAATTTTTGCTCTTTACTCTACATTTTGTAAGAAGTGCCTATTTTTATTATGAAGCGATATTTTACTACGGAAGGTGCGTGGCATACCAACGCTCAGAGTAAATAATAGTTACGCCTCTAATCAGAGGCTATAAGTATTTTTTGTACGGTAAAACTAAAATTTTAAAAAGTTCTAGAACAAATGTTATTGAGGTTGATGTGGAGAGGCTGCTTGCAAGAGGTGATGCGCTAATTAAAATTAACCTTCTATAACTTTACACCTTAATCCCTTATAGGGTAGGCAGAACACCCGAGTTTATAAAACCTAAACCACCTGATGTCACGTTTGACAAAAGAGGTCCTCCTTTGTCAAACAGGGGGTCAACCTTTCATCCACTAAAACGCCAATAAAACCTCTGTCATTTAATATACTTTAATAGTTTGCACTAGAGGAGTAGCAGCTGTTACATTCTATGTCTTTCTTTTGCTCTCAGTCTAGTATGGATTTAAAGAAAACCATTATTTAACGAAATTCTTTTTCTGCATGTACAGATGTTCAGAGCTGTGTACACATACAAACAAACACAATATTATGCTCTATAAATAAACCTATTAATTAATTACAATTAACTCATTCAATTTGTAACGTGAGCATTCATAACAAAACAATGTGTAGCGTAAAGACGACGCCGTGCCACGAGCGATGGATCAAGTTACACCGCGATAACAGGTGGTTATTCACTTGCTGTGGGAAATGCGTAGTGCGCATATTTTGCCCTGACGTTGGAATGGTTATAAAGTCATTGACTGGAAACGGCCTTCTAGACATTGGACCAGGCTGTATTATAAAGAGTGACACGTTCTCTATTACAGGTCACAATAACTATTTGAGCCGCGCCCAGGTTCAAGGTGAGATTCCTATATTGCCAGAGATATCGATATTAAACTCAATATTGAACTCCTCACTTTATACTCCAATCTTTCAACAACCTAATCCAGAAGATCACCAGGAAACATGGCGCCGTATGCAAAACCAGATAAACTACATCAAAGAGCAAGAAGGTGTCACCCTCAGCGTACACGATGTTCATCAATATTCAGTTCTCTATAGCATATTGGGACTGATAATAGTCACTGGAGCCGTTTGCTTAGTCATGCGACGGCGCAAAAGCAAGAGAGCCCTGGAAATGAGAACGCCGAGCTCTACTGAACCTCCGATCCAGATGGCGGTGATCGCGACCAGC
The DNA here is from genome assembly GCA_944452665.1 of Stenoptilia bipunctidactyla. Taxonomy (NCBI): domain Eukaryota; kingdom Metazoa; phylum Arthropoda; class Insecta; order Lepidoptera; family Pterophoridae; genus Stenoptilia; species Stenoptilia bipunctidactyla. The sequence goes on from OX101723.1 coordinate 1,752,559, forward strand.
GACGGACAGGCGACGGCCACTTATGCAGTACCCCGTCCGCGAGCCGTACGATTGGATATCCCGGCTACGAATATAGTTTAAACTTAGAATAGAGATAATGAAATATTTAAGATTTTAGAATAATATGTCGTGTAAAATACATAAGTTTTCAATTTCAATTAAGTTTGTTTAAGTATGTTGATTTCTTGTAAAATTTTATGTTGTGATAATTTAACCTTGTCTTATATCCATTTCTTTTGAGTGGGCAGAATGTACAGGGAAGCAGCTGTACAATAGGTCTCTATGTTACTAGGTTATGATGCCACTTGAAATGTCAAGTAATCGACTTTTAATGTAGGTTATTATAACGCAAACTAATAACTTACAAATTTATGCTTATATTTATAGTTTACCTTTAAGATTAAATAATGAATAAAGTTCAGTGTTAGATCGACTATCTTTGGGTTTGTTTCTTACCATCCCTCATCTCTCACTCATCACATCACTGTAGAAAACCACTACACCCTCTAACAATTACTTTTCAGTTGCATTAACAATTTTAAACCAATTAATACCAAGCTACAATTAACGATTAATTTCAGATGCATAAACCTCTAAATCAGATGTAGGTATGTGTTATATTTCTACGGGATAAGTAAGGAAACACAGCTGTACATTCGAGACGTTTAATCCGAATAAACACAAGTACCTACATATCGATAGTTACAAACATTTCTCGGTCTACAAGCTTCATACACCACATTCCTCCACACTAAATCTTGAATATATCTTACATACTAACTTATATTCTAATTGGTAACCGGTAAACATCTAAAAACTTAAAACTAAACTTTGACACATATTACCAACAAGTGAAGTAGGTATAAGTGTATATTACTTACTAGGTATACATGGAGGTATCTAATTAAGCTACAATAATAAATAATAATAATGAGTTATGTTTGGAACCGCCGCTCATTACGGACAGCAGCTCGCAGTGACCGAGAGGACAGAGTCGGGGGTTCCGAGCATGGGGCAAGTTCACGAGGAAGGAGTGCGCAGGGTGCGGGGGCGGTCTCAGCAGTAGACGATAGTTCGGGCTCGGTGACTGATGGCTCCTGCGCAGTTGGAGGTTCCGAGTGATCATCCTTAAAGAGATTGTTAGGTTTTGCGATCGGCGCTTCCTTAATATCCGATCTTATCTCGGACTTCGTATCCGGGTTGGGTGACACTAAGGAACTTCTGCTTCTTCGTTTTATCTGATCGATATGACGATGCACCTGGTTACCTCCCTCACCTATTACTTTATAATTCGAAGGCCCTAAACAACTTTCTATCGTACTTGGAACCCACTTTTCCCCCTTTAAATATTGACGGTACCACACATCCTCACCAGGGCTAATCGTTCTATCCGCGCTTCCAGTCGCATTCTCAACTTGGCGCTGTTGTACTTGCTTCATGTGAGCCTCGCGATCCGGTCTTAGTATATCTAAGCGAGTCCTAAGACGTCTACCTAACATAAGCATAGCCGGGCTTTCTCCTGTCGAAGCGTGTGCGGTGCTTCTATAATACAATAAAAAAATATTTACTGCCTTTAATATATTAACATTCTCTAAATCCGCCTTTTTAATAACTCTTTTTATTGTTTTAACGGCGTTTTCCGCCGCGCCGTTTGACGACGGATGGTATGGAGGAGAAAACAAGTGTGCTATGCCATTACTAACTAAATGAGATCGGAATTCCTGACTAGAAAAAGGTGGCCCATTATCCGTTACTACCTGCTTGGCTAAACCCCACCTACTCCACAACTCATTTAATTTTTCTATAGTATGTGCCGCGGCTGTACTTGGGACACAGAATACCTCGATCCACTTTGACATTGCATCGACCACTATTAAGTAAGTTTTACCATAGATAGGGCCTAAAAAATCTAAGTGAATGCGGGACCACGGGCGGGACGGCCACGGCCAGGGCGCGTCGGCCAGCGCAGCACACGTGCCGCAGCCCCGGCACAGCGCCTCCACCGCCTCGTCCACGCCCGGCCACCATATATAGCTGCGGGCCAATGCCTTACACCTAACTATACCCATGTGCGACTCATGTATAGTTTTAAGAACACTGTCCCGACACGCTTCCGGAATAACAACCCTATGGCCCCACATAATACAACCTAACTCTTCGTATAACTCCTTACGTCGATTGAAGTAAGGTTTTATATTATCTATATCACATTCGGGCGGCCAACCGTCACGAATATAAAGTAATAATCTACCTAAAATTGGATCTTTTCCCGTATATTTCTTTATATCATTGTAATCTAAAAGCAAAGCTTCTTGAGCGAGGTGCAAGTGAGTTTGCTCGGGAATGGTCAATGAAACCGGTTTCTTATCAGTTACCGGTAGCCTAGACAACCCGTCCGCGCTGTTATCGTTCGTGCGTACGTATTCAATATCGTATGTATATGCTGACAGTATAATAGCCCATCGCTGCATACGACTCGCAGTCATTGTCGGGATTCCATTATTCGGGCCTAATATCGAAACTAATGGTTTATGGTCCGTTCGTAAAGTGAATCTCCTACCATAAATGTATTGATGGAAATTTTTTTACACAGTAAATTATGGCTAACGCTTTTCTATGAATCTGTGAATAATTTTTCTCTGCTGGCGATAAAGTTCGCGACACGAACGCGACCGGGCGCTCGCCGGCCTCGCTCGGTTGCGACAAAACACCGCCCACCCCGACGGCGCTGGCGTCGCATGTTACTATCAGCGGTTTGTTAGGATCGTAGTGAGCTAATACCGCAGAACCTATTAGTGTATCTTTTATACCTACAAACGCAGACTCACATTCCTTCAACCATTTCCATTCTACGCCTTTCTTAAGTAGATTGTATAGCGGTACTAGTTTTTGACTAAGGTTTTTAACAAACTTACCAAAGAAATTTACTAAACCTAAAAACGAACGGAGTTCGGAAACATTCTGAGGTCGCGGAATGTTTTTGATAGCTTCGATTTTAGTCGGATCTGCCTTAATACCCTGCTTCGAAATAACGTAGCCTAAATATGAAACCTCTCAGGCTAGAAAAACACACTTCGATTTCTTTAATCGTAAACCGTTATCGAGAAGCTTTTTAAACACAGTTTGCAGAGCGCTCATATGTTCCGCAATAGTTTTACCACCTATAATGACGTCATCAATGAAAACTGCAACATTAGGTATTCCGTGTAATAAGTTTGACATAATACGTTGAAAAATACCGGGACTTGAAGAGAGGCCGAATACTAGTCTATTATAACGAAATAGCCCTCTGTGAGTGTTAATTACTGTGTACTTTTTAGATTCATCCAGTTTAATTTGATTGTATGATTGAGATAAGTCAATTTTACTAAAGAATTGCGCCCCATTTAAGGTGAATAGTACATCTTCAAACTTAGGTAACGGGTAACGATCGATCAGTAAAACGGGATTCAGAGTTGCCTTATAGTCTACACAAACCCTCAAGGATCCGTCGGCCTTGGTGACCGGCACTAGCGGAGACGCCCAGTCGGAGCAGGGCACGGGCTCGGTGACGCCGGCGCGCAGCATGCCGTCCAGCTCGGCGTCCACGCGCTCGCGCAGCGCGAACGGCAGCGGCCGCGCGCGCTGGAACACCGGCGCGCAGCCCTCGCGTACCCGCAGCCGCGCAACCCCACCCGTGAACTTCCCAAGGCTCCCATCAAACAATTCTTTATACCTATCCAACAAGGTGTTTATATTCAAATTAATAACGTGATGATGGACTTGAATTTTATTACAATTTTGAACAATATCAATGGGTAGTTTTAATTCGGTTAACCACTGACGGCCCAATAAGGAGGTTGTTCCACCCTCAATGATAAATAATTCTAACCGTTTAGTTATTCCTTTGTATTTAACTGGTGGTTTAATAAATCCTAACGGCTTAATGCAAGTACCGTCAAAGAAATTTATGGTCAAAGCATGATCTTGTAACCTTAAATGGCTAAAATACCGATCATATGTTTCTTTACTGATACACGATATTGCAGTACCGGTGTCTATTTCCATCTTAATATACACATTGTTTATCGAAATAGGCACACTCACCGGCTTATAGTCTCTCAAGCACAGTTGATGCAAGTCAATTTGGTCCTCTTCTTGCTCCGCCTCGGTGGCACTTCCATAGTGGAAGGTGCGGGCACGGTCCACGGGTGCCCCTGCCGACGCCGCCGCCGCGCACACTCGGCGCAGGTGACCTCGCCGCCCGCAGCGGCTGCACACGTAGTCGCGGAACCGACAGGCACCGTACTCGTGGCTCGTGGCCCCGCAGCATCTGCAGCTGCCATGCTCCGTAGTCTCCTGGCGCTCGCGGCGCCGCGTCCCCGCTGCCGAGCCTCCGCGCCGCCGTGCCGCGCGACCCGGTGGCCGCGCCTGCATGGCGTGCATGTCCCCGCCGCTCCCGGCTGCGTCCGGCACGCTCCGTGCCTCCACCGCGGCCGCGTCCCGCTCCGCCGCCTCCAGTGAGCTCGCGATCCTCACCGCACTGGCGAAGTTTAGGCTTTCGTCCTCGGCGAATAACCGTTGTCGGGTGACGTCAGCCCTCAACCCGCACACGAACTGGTCCCGTAAATTTTCACTTAAATCACTGAACTTACAGTTGCGTGCTAGTCTTTTCAACTCCGCCACATATTCACAAACTTTTTCGTCCTGTTTTTGCCGCCTTTGTCGAAACCTATATCTCTCTGCGAGCACCGACGGACTGGGCTGTAGGTGATGACGTAATAGGTCCTTTGCTTCGGTGTACAATATTTCCGCTGGTTTCCTCGGGCTAGCTAGGGTTACCAGCAGCTCATATGCCTCGTCTCCCATCGCCGAAATCATGATAGGCACTTTCATATCGTCCTTGACGCCGTTGACCTTGAAATACATTTCAAGTCGGTCCGCGTACGATGACCATACCCCGTTTTTCATATCGAACTCTGATATCTTGCCGATCGACATTTTTCTTTATACAGACGCGTAAATAGGTCCTCAGTAGTTTTACAACACGTTGTAAACCACAATTCGTCGCCACTGTTATATTTCTACGGGATAAGTAAGGAAACACAGCTGTACATTCGAGACGTTTAATCCGAATAAACACAAGTACCTACATATCGATAGTTACAAACATTTCTCGGTCTACCTACAAGCTTCATACACCACAGTATGTAACATGCCACATTCCACTTTCAAGTCATATCTGTGGTGCCACAATCGTATGTTCCTCAGTCATTCATTGTATTTAATGCCCTCTATAATTTTTTTTTAATTGGTTTCTTATTGGTTTAATAAAGACATACTGCTTAAAAAGTTGCAATATTTTTTCCAACACAAATTGTTTTAAATACCTGAAGAGTGATACTAATGGTTCACAGACGCACTTGCATATTGCCGAAATGTTGTTAAATAACAATTTATTAAGTCGAACTAAGCGCTTTGACAGTTCTTTTTTGATACGGGTCGCCAAGGTTTGGAATGAACTGCCTGCGTCTATTTTCCCTGACCAGTATAGTCCTAATACTTTTAAGCGTCGAGTGAATAGGTTTCTCGTGGGTGGACGTATACCACCTTTGTCTTCATGTTCACTTAACATCAGGTGTTATGGAAGACAAACGCCCCAGCAATACTTCATAGAAAAAGTGCTAATATCCCGCAAAATTTGGAAAATTGGAAAAAGTAGCCTATGTGCTTTTCCAGATTGTACACTATCACTATGCTAAATTTCATTTAAATCCGTTGGTCCGCTTTGCCATGATTGAGAAAAAAAACATCCATCCATCTATTCAAACTTTCTATTTATAATGTTTATAAAATACAAGCAAAATCAGAGCTTTAACACGATTTTAGTTTCGTTTTATGAAAGTAGCATCAACACGAAAAAAAAACGGGAAAGGTAGAGTTAAATATAAGTAAGCTTTGATGTCGCGAGCCTAAGTAATATAAATCTTCTAGTAAATCCACCGTGAGTTAATAATTTAAAATTCTTGATTTAAATACAGCTCTTATTTGCAAGATATTCTGGAGTCACCAGCGCGGAAACCATTCACAAGACGTGAAGCATGAATTTCTTTAAGCACATATGCGAAATGTAGGTACTCAATGTTTGTACAGTAACTGGGGTTGAAATTTTAAATAACCAGTTTTGTTTATTCATGAAGCAATATAGCTCTGCTTGCTGCTAGGCTTTTCAAAGCAACTTCTTAATATAAAAAGAAAATAAAAATGTTTTTGAATCCGTAAAATTAATAGATTCTGGTAATGTAACACAACACTATAGAATAACATTTGTTTTATTATCGCATTTCAAAATTTTTCTATTTAAACATAAGTATGGAAGTTATCAGACCAGACTTGGGTAAAAAACCAGCGTCCACTATGCATTTTCTAGAATCGGACTTTCCGTTTCAAAATCAGCTCTCTGGATCGTCAATTCTTCATTAGAAGTGTACGTGAGGCGGTGATAAAAAAGTATGCAAATTTACTATCGGTAGGACGATTTTAAGTTGGCACCACATGAATTCCAGTGATAGGAAAATGTGTGCAACACGTTATGATGCAATATTGTATGTAATATTTTATTTGATATACCTATTTCAACTAATATAATCAAAAGCAACTAGTTTTTTAGAAGTCCCTCTCTAAGAAAATAAAAACACACTTTAGTCTTCTCGTGCTTACGACCGTTGCAATTTACTCAAAAGGTATACGTCTCTGTTTATACTTTTATTCATATGTTTTTTGAAGAACTTCCGAAGTCGCAGCCACGGCAAATCATTTGTCATTAAAGATGATATTACGGCAGTAAGCAAGAACACACCATGTGTGCTATCTGCTAAGTACAACCACCCTTATAGATTAAATTGTTAAGTAGGTATTTTTCTAGCATATTGTGAAATAAATATTCTCCTCATTTACCTAATTTCATCAGAATCTTAAATGAGAACCTTTATTAATTTATTTCTTTATTAAGAATGATTTACTACGATAGAATATTAGTTCCCCTATAACATGCCGGAGTTTATGAACAATAAAGGGTAAAATAAAACGTTTTATGTCAGATAACAAAATGAAACACTGTTTAATCCAAACTTAATGTTATCTTCATAATTATTCCCAAAACATTAGTGAGGTAATCTTTCCTTGCTAGCATATTATGAGGGCAATCAATTTGGCCACGTAATAGACACGCGAAAATGTCATTAGTAATGTAATTAAAGTATACTTAGTAGTATTATTATTAAAGGTCATTTCTCTTTGAGAGTCGTAATAACATTAATTGGATAAGCGACATTTCGTATTCCGAATATATTTGCAGCACATGTTCATTCTTGATGAGCGGTATTCATTAATTTTTCACTTGTTATTTATTGTATAGTGCTATCCAATGTGTTCGTAAATGTATGGAACAGTTCTTTTGACTTTAAGTAAAATAAAGCGAATTTAATGATTACAAACAGAGCAATTAGTCAAAAAATTGCACAGAATAAGAAAAACAAATGATCTAGGTCTGGGTGTTATTTATTTATTATTCATACAACACTTATATTCAATTCGATAAAAAAAAATTCACGATTCAGAATTTAAAATAAAACATTTTTATCCGTATAAATCGAGTAACATTTTTTAATAATAATTTTTAATATTTCTGAGACGCACACAACATTATCAAGCCCAAATTAAGTTTCTTAAATACTTAAGAAATATATAAACATGCATATTGAATAAATACATATTATTTATTAGAATAACCTTAAATAAACATATAAACATTGACAACTAATATCTGTGTTCATCACACAAATATCCGCCGTCGCCGGGATTCAAACCCAGGACCTCTGGCATAGAAGGCAATGTATGTTACCACTTTACCAGCCGGTCGTCAAAATTTATATTTATAATTTATTAATAATCCGGAAAAAAGGTTTTTATTTAAGGTACAAGCTTTTTCCCGTAACTTCGTACGCCCTAAACTATCCGCCTTGGGAAACTTTCAGAAATCCCTTACATAATACAACTAAACACCTATTAAAGAACCTTAACACTTAGTATTCTTATCGTGCACTCAAGGAATAAGATTTTTCAAATGAAATAAAAGGCTTTCGTAATCCCTCTTCCTAAAACTGCCAAACCTCTTACATACTCCCACTATCGTCCCATTTCCATACTTCCAATAATCTCAAAGGTTCTTGAAACTATTGTCCACAAGCAACTTTATGAACACCTCATCTCTAACCAGCTATTATGTCCGTATCAGTCCGGTTTCCGTCCTTCTCACAGTACTGTTAGTGCATTGCTGAATATAACTGAAGACATAAGACACGCCATGGATGAAACTAAACTTACTGTGATATCACTGTTAGATTTCAGCAATGCATTCAACTCGGTTGATTTTGACATTTTGCTAGGAATGCTAAGAACACTCAATATTTCACCCTCTGTCATTAACTGGTTTAAATCATATCTTAACGGTCGTCAGCAGTGTGTTGTAGTTGAGAATACCTTATCTGCATGGTCTCCCCTCACTGCCGGAGTCCCTCAGGGTGGAGTGCTTTCACCATTATTGTTCTCCATATTTATCAATAATATATCCAACGTGATAAACTCCTCGTTTCACTTATATGCTGACGACTTACAAATATATCGCCATTTTTCCCTTCCCGATGTCAACGAAGCTGTACAGTTGATTAATAAAGACCTGGCGGCCATCCAGTTGTGGGCAAAATCTTTTGGTCTTCTTGTGAACCCCATTAAATCGCAAGGCATGATTGTTGGTAGCAGTAGACTTAGAGGCAGATTGGACTATAGTAAAATTCCATCCTTAGTTTATGACAGTGTCGCTTTACCTTACTCACAAAAAGTAAAAAATTTAGGACTTATAATCGATTGCAATATGACGTGGGCCTCACATGTTGCTGATGTAAGCAAAAGTATGCACTTCAAATTCCACTCCTTAAAACGACTTCAATTCTTCTTGCCATTAAAAACAAAAATTATGCTCGCTCAATCTCTGCTGCTTCCGACCTTAGATTATGCTGACATTTGTTTCTTGGACGTATCCGAGGAACTTCTTGACAAGCTTGAAAAACTTGAACGCTTACAAAACTTGGCGATTAGGTTCATTTACGGATTGCGTAAATACGATCACGTTTCGGATTTTCGCTCTAAGTTACAGTGGCTGCCGATCCGTCGTCGCCACGACCTACATATTTTAACAACACTTTACAAAATCCTGAATGAACCTGATTCTCCAAACTATCTCAGTTCGCGGTTCCAAACATTACCACCCTCCACGCAACCGAGAAGGTCATGTCATATTAAGACATTAGTTTGTCCGCATAGCAACACCATCTTCAAACATAAATCGTTTACGGTTCGTGCAACTGCTTTGTGGAATAAGCTGCCTAAAACTATAAGAGATAGTCCATCGATATCAACTTTCAAAAAAAAATTAAAAGCACACCTTCTCTCACAAACATAATTGCTTTTATCACCACTCAACACTTGTGTACATCGCATGTATATGTATATATTTATTTATTATATATTATTTATGATATGTAAGTTATATTTTCATAAAGTATGTATTGTATATTTTTGCATAGGTATTTGTATTTTTTGTATTTTTATTAATTATAATATTATAAATATCTATTTAATTATATTTTACTATGTTTTTTCCGTGCACCTGCTTCCCTACTTCTCACAAAATATCACACAGTCATGGGTTGGCTGGAAGAGATCTCTTTTAGAGATAAGTTCACCTTTGCAAACTATAGTTTATTTAAGTGTATTGGTTTTGTTTTTTTTTTAAAGTGCAATAAAGAATATATAAACAGTCTTATATTCCTGTTCCCTTGGGGATTTTGCAAATTTCTTTCATAATTCAACCAGACACTCATTGAAAAACCTTTATACCAAGAGTCACATCAATGCACTTAAAGAATAAGATTTTTCATACAAACTGAAACGTTAAATTTTTCTCTTTCCCGCGGGAATTTCGGGAATTCCTTCCAAAGTGCTCCCCTGAACCTCCTTTAAAATGTATGTTCCAAATATCAGGTCTTTACGTCTGTAATTTATACCTATACGTTGTCTGTCAGTCACTCAGTAACGGAACAGTTTTATACAAGGTGACTGGGGACAAATTTTAGATATTAAAGGAGAGCGCTCTGTACTCGATTCTGACCAAAAATATGACAATAAAAGTACGTACTTATTTTTTCACTAGAATTCCCTATTAATAAATAAAGTTTTCTTACTGTCTACTTTACATAGGCCTGAGTCAATGGCGGCACGTAACCTGGCATGCGGATCTTGCGTTACGTAACAAATTCTTTAAATTTCGGCTAAGTTTACTCAGTAAATAATTAATATGTGTATTTTTATAATATTTTTCTCTTCATTATAATACTCCCAAATTTGTCAAACGTGACATCAGATGGTTTTATAGCCTCTGTCGTTCTGCCTACCCCATTAGGGATACAGGCGTGACGTTATGTATGTATTTATGTATTTTTCTCTTCATGTGTGATCTCATATTATCGCGTCCTTGAATTACAAAAGTGACCCAACAGTCACCCTGTATATAAAGATTTGTCTCCTATTGAAATTGATAAAATACCGAGAGTCACTTCATGTCAAGTAATCATGACAGCCTGCTACTTTAGAACAGCAAAGAAGTTAACACTGCCCAACTTTAGCTGACCACGTATTAGTTTATTATGGAAGTACTCTAAATGGAAGTAGGTATATTTTTCTATGCCTTGCCGTACTAATTAAAAGTGAGGATTTTCTTATTATACTTCATTGCTTCATTCTCGATATAAAATTTAACCAAGTAGTCCTTTGACTTACTAGGCAACATCCGCACAACTTAGGATACTTTCATAAAATTAAAAAGTATTCGCTTCCGGTTTTTGCATTCACCCTACCTCGTCTACACGGTGCGATCATTCTTTTTCGTGCGCAGGCCACAGTCGCACATGCTCCCGGTTGTTTAAATAACAAAAAGTATTTGAAAGTTTATTTTTCTAAGTGTTATACTGATAAGTATTTAAATATGCCGAAAAGAAGAAGCGTACAAGAAAACCAAGAAAAGAATAAGCGTCGTCGTCGTAAAAGAGTGATTTATTCTGACTCATCCGACATGGACGATGGTGACAAAATTCCAGGTAAAATAAAACTTGGTTTTCTCATTTTTATTAAGTTCAAGAATCCTAGTTTTTGTTTTTAGTGTCGGTTCTGTGGTAGTAGTGCTTGAATATTGGCCGAGTGTCAAAATCATGAAAGAATTTTCTGTCTACCCACATTGTTTCTTTTGAAATTTTAACAAAGTAAAATGATAAAATTCTAGATTGACCGCGTGTTAGTTCTTTGAAAATCAAATTTGCCCACAAAATAAAATCCATTTTGGAATATGCAATTGAATGTTGGCCGAGTGTCAAAATCAAATATGCTTATAAAATAGAATCCTTTTTTGGAATATGCAATTGAATGTTGACCGCGTGTCAAAATCACTTGCCTACAAAATAAAATCGATGATTGAAATATGCATTTGAATGTTGGCCGAGTGTCAAAATCAAATATGCCTATAAAATAGAATCCTTTTTTGGAATATGCAATTGAATGTTGACCGAGTGTCAAAATCACTTGCCTACAAAATAAAATCGATGATTGAAATATGAATTTGAATGTTGGCCGAGTGCCAAAATCAAATTTACCTATTCTATGGAATACATACCCTACTTGAATGTTGGCCGAGTGTCACAATCAAGACATAATATTTTTTTTCGTAATCTTAGTTATGAACCTGAGCATTGTTCTTTTTCAGACACCGCTTTAAATGTCGATAGTTCGTCTGAGGATAATTACGATTATTCGCCAACCCAAGTCACAGGCTTAGATGAAAATGAATCGGTACCACCAGTGATACCAGAACTTGCACCAGAAATCTTGTCAGCTTTGGGGGACCAGATAGATAACGTTCCTGACTATGGCGTAGAAATTCACTCAAATTTAGCCCAAAGATGGCTCCCCATTTTGCGAAAAGGTTTGGACAACGATCAAAAAGAACAACTTTTATCGGAATATAAAGTACCAAGTAATTGTACATTACTAAGGGCTCCTACCATAAACCCCGAAATCGCAATAGCTATTACCGAAAATCTCAAAGCACGAGATAAAAATCTCGAGTTGGCCCAGAATCAACTCGGCCTAGGTATCACAGCAATAAGCAGAGCAATAACACTGCTTCTTACGGGTGAGAACAAGTTACAGGTCATTAAAATGCTATCAGAGTCCTCAAGAATACTATGTGATTTACACCATGCTCGAACTGCGCATCGGATTAAATTATTAACACCAAGCCTAGACAAATCTGTTCTTAATATTATAGAAAATGAAGAACGCGATGAAACTCTTTTTGGAAAAGGTTTATGTGATAAGATCAAAATAGCAAGATCTATTGAAAAACAAGGGTTACTCATTAAGAAAAACGTTCCAGTCAATCCAAAACCAACTTCTTTCCAAAGCAATTCACGCAGTCGAAGTCAGGGAAACTGGTCAGCCCCTTCCCACTTCCCTTCGAACAGGAGGGGGGGCCGGGGAGGGTTTCGATACAATGCAATGACCGTGGCCCAGTTCGCGACTTGCAGGACTCCGGCGCAGATGCCGACGACGTCCAGCTCCAGCTACCGCGGTCAGCCTGCGAGCAGCCGCAGATACCAGCAGCGTGCCCCACGGCGCCGCTAATTGAGGTACATGCTGGTCGTTTACAACATTTTTATCACTGTTGGTCCTATATAACTAATAATACATTAATCTTAAATTGGATAAGGGATGGTGTTACCATACCATTTATTGATACTGTAAAACAAACTTATATTCCCAATCACAATTTACATCCTTCAGAGTCAAGCGATATGCAAAAATCTATTGATAAATTATTAAAATTGGATGCTATTACAATATGTAAACCATCTGAAGATCAATATTTATCAAAAACATTCTTGGTGCCAAAGTCAAACGGAGACCAACGGTTTATTCTTAATTTAAAAGCGTTTAACAAATTCGTACAAAAAACGCACTTTAAAATGGAAGATTTTAGAACTGCATCACGATTAATACCAGAAAATGGCTATTTATCATCAATTGATCTAACAGAGTCTTATCTCCTTGTGCCAATTCATCCTGAATTTAGAAAATACTTACGTTTTCAGTTTACGCCGAATAATGGGTCAACATTAACCTACGAATTCAAAGCAATGCCTTACGGCTTGACTGTGGCACCAAGAATTTTTAGTAAAATCATTAAAGAAGCTATAAAATATTTAAGGATACGTGGATATACATCTGTGAATTACCTCGATGATACGTTGTGTATAGGTTCTAACTATGAGGAGTGTCATAAAAATGTTCAAAATACTGTAAAACTTTTGGAATGCTTAGGATTCGTTATTAATCACAACAAAAGTTCATTAGTTCCAAAACAAGAATGCAAATTCCTTGGTTTTGTATTTAATTCGATAAATATGACTATGTCATTGACATTAGATAAACGTAAGAGTATTTTACAGTTAGTGAAAAAATATAAGAATTTGCCTATTAATTGTACTATCAGAGAAATATCACGTTTCATCGGAATTCTTGAAGCAGCTTGCCCAGCCGTCAAGTACGGCTGGTTATACACTAAAGAACTTGAAAGATTAAAATATCTGAATCTTCAAAAGTTTCATAATAATTATGATAGTAAAATTCAACTCACAGAAAATATCTTGCCCGATTTACTGTGGTGGGAAAAGATAATTCTAAAAACCAATGTTTCTTTGAATGTTCAAAACTTTGAACTTGAGATTTTTACTGACGCATCGCGCACCGGTTGGGGTGCGTTTTGTGAACAAAAGCGAGCTAATGGCGGTTGGAAACAGGAAGAAACAAAATTTCATATAAATTACTTGGAATTAATGGCCATATTTATGGGACTTAAATGTTTTGCCAAAGACCTAACCAATTGTAATATACTGCTCAGGGTCGATAACGTTACAGCTATTAGCTATATTAATCGTATGGGTGGCATACAATTTCCCCATTTGAATAAGCTAGCTAAAAACATTTGGCAATGGTGTGAAGCTCGACAACTCTGGTTGTTTGCATCATATATTAATACGAAGGATAATACTGAGGCTGATTTTGAATCCCGTAAAAGTAACCCAGACACTGAATTTGAATTACCAAAAAATGATTTTAAAATTATAACTAAAACTTTTGGAATACCAACAATAGATTTGTTCGCATCTCGAACCACTGCCAAATGTCAACAGTATGTGTCGTGGAAGCAAGATCCAGATGCAATTGCAGTAGACGCATTTACCATCAATTGGAGCCCACATTTTTTTTACGCTTTTCCTCCTTTTCCATTGATTTTGAAAACACTTCAAAAAATTGAAAACGATAAAGCTAAAGGAATATTTATTTTTCCATACTGGCCGGCCCAACCCTGGTTTCCATTTCTATGTAAGTTATTAAAGTCTAAAATCATTATATTAAACAAACCAATGTTCTCCCATTTCAGAAATCATCCACTCAAACGCCACATGCCCCCAGTTACCCTGGCTGCAGGGATTGTCTCCGGATAGCCTTTTCACGTAGAAATACCCCCGACACAGCACTGCTGTTAATGACTTCTTCATTAGCAGACAATACACTTCGGCAGTATAATGTCACATATAAATTGTGGTGGGATTTTTGTTTTAAAACTAAAATAGATTTCTACAAAATTTGTATAAAATCAGTTTTATCTTTTCTCACTGAACAGTTCAATAAACAAGCTTCTTATGGCTCTCTAAACAATCATCGCGCTGCGCTTTCGCTATTGCTTGGCAAAGAAATAGGAAACAATGATTTAATCTCTCGTCTGCTCAAAGGTGCTTACAGGCTAAGACCTACTAGATCTAGGTATTCATGTACTTGGGACCCCCAACTGGTCCTGAATACAGTTGAGAAATGGTACCCCAATGAAGAACTTTCTTTGGAATTGTTAACCAAAAAGCTTGTAGTTTTATTAGCTTTGTGTACTGCACAAAGAGTGCAGACACTCTCTCTTATTAAGATTCCTAATATAAAAATTTACTCTCAAGAAATAAGAATTAACATTATTGATTTAGTTAAAACCTCTAAAGTTGGTCGAGAACAACCTATTTTATGTCTTCCATATTTTAGACAAAATCTTAATATATGTCCGGCAAAGACTTTAGAGGACTATGTAAAAATTACAGAAAATATTAGATCAAAAAATGTGGACAGCTTATTGTTAACATTCAAGCGCCCTCACAAAGCTCCTACTAGCCAGTCGATTAGTCGGTGGATTAAGTCTGTATTAGAAATGAGCGGCGTGGACGTGTCGGTGTTCAGCGCACATAGCACGCGGCACGCCGCCACGTCCACGGCTTTCGCAGCTGGTATCTCACTCGATGTCATCAGGAAAACCGCTAGCTGGACACCTGAGTCACGAGTGTTTGCTAAATTTTACCAACGACCTCTCGCTGATAGTGGTAGCTTTGCAAGGACAGTTTTGTTACCTTAATCTTATAAATGTAATGTGCAGCTAAATGTAATTAATAATTAATTAAGCTTTTATGTTTATTAATACAAAAGGTCTCAAATCAACAATGATTATTTTGTAATTAATGGTGATAAAGTTTCAGTAGATAGGTTTATTAAAGGAAAATAAAGCCAAACTAATTTCTTATAATGTTTATTTCATTGAATCTTCAAATTCATTTAAAAAATTTCCTCCAAAGTATTGATACTTTGTAGGAAATCATACTACCACTGTTCAGGTTATCCCTTGTATAACTGTCTCTAAACATCTACTTGGTTAAATTTTATATCGAGAATGAAGCAATGAAGTATAATTGATGATCAAACGAACTTCTAGAAGTGAAGTTCGATCGATATTATACGAATTGCTTCATTCGAAGATATAAGAACCCACCCTCCCTTATAACCTGAAATTAAAGACACAATTAGTAGTAATGATATTATTAATTTAAGTAAGTATATAATAATTTACTGGTATAACGTTAAAATATGTCATGGTTGTCTGATACAGCGTTAAGACCGCCAAGTTTTACTGTAACTGTTATTTTTCTTTTACTGTACCTGTATTGTAAAAGTGTAAATAAATATATAAAATAACTAAATATTTGTAATATCTCTAAAGAATGATCGCACCGTGTAGACGAGGTAGGGTGAATGCAAAAACCGGAAGCGAATACTTTTTAATTTTATGAAAGTATCCTAAGTTGTGCGGATGTTGCCTAGTAAGTCAAAGGACTACTTGGTTAAATTTTATATCTTCGAATGAAGCAATTCGTATAATATCGATCGAACTTCACTTCTAGAAGTTCGTTTGATCATCAACAATAACCTACTAAGTTTTTACAAAATTTGTTACTGTAAATATTTTTTATTTATTATACAACTTTTTACCCACTACGAAACGATTTAAAGAAAACTTATAATCGCGTGCGCGCCCGCCCCGCCGCCTCGAAACATTTAAGAAAATTTAGTTTTTTTTTTTAAATACAAAACACAAAATGAATAACAATATTGCAAGCACAGAAATACAATGTTTGTGGTGGTAAGCCTATGGGTTTCCCCTGGGTAGGAGAAAGCTTGAGTAATGAAATCGGTGACAACCCTCGATTGAACTCAAGATTACATTATGTGGGTGACCATAAGGGTAAAATTAAAGAATACAAGCTCCGAAAAAGGAACTGACTCGTTGAAAGGAACTGAGCCTTTCCTAAACACATCACTGCCCAAGAGGTGAAATTTCCAATACATTTAGCGCCTCCTACTATATTTTTACTTCCATTACCACCAAGTCATGTAAATTCCCAATCTCACTAAGTTATCCTGAACTATACCTTGGCAAATAATTCAATGTAGTAAACTGACAGGTCGAAATGTCAAACACAAAAATAATAATACCAGTTAAAATCTTCGTAGTGTAAGGTACTGAATGAGAATGATTTAAATTGAATGGTACTTTTTCATTCGTTTAGGATAAAATTTTAACGCAAAGTATGAATACGTGAAGTATATTCACAGTAAGTTTAATGAAAATAATTAATTACCAAACAGGTTTAGTGCTTAAAAATGGTCTCAGCAGAAGTAAAATTAGTTTTTTCGCAGCTTTTTAAAATCATGAAGATGCGTAAAGCTTCCCCACTCTGCACTATGGGAAAATGAAAGTATAATATATTTTTTTTACTGACCTATTTTATAATGTTTCTCTTTTGTTTTTTTTTGTTTTTTTTTATTGTTAATTGATAAATACTTTTGTATAATTTTTGTAAAGGTTGTCTGGTAGAGATCGCTCTAGAGCGATAAGACCGCCTTTTGTACCTTTTGTTCCATGTTTTGTATTTACCATTTTTGTTACTGTACAATAAAGTGTAAATAAATAAATAAATAAATATTTTTTTTCCTAACATGACGATATTATTTTATAAAAAAAACCATTCGTTCACATAAACCGCATCTCTATTTTTTTCTTCTCTAAAGTGGGCACACTAGAACTGTCAGTTTACTGCATTGAATTATTTGCCAGGGAATACAATATAATAAAAAGCTATTCTTGCATAGAATAGGAAAAAATAATCCAGAATATACGTAAATCACTAATCCCGCGGTTCTTCAAATAGAATTTATGCTTATTTTATTTGTATTTTGTTTGGAATAGTTACTCGATATTCCATAACAGCGTACGTGTAATCCGTCAAAGTCGGAACGGATAGACTAGCGCTTATCCTGAGAAATTGCTGATCGTACCACGACTCGGCAACCCTTTTCCATGAAATTGTGGTTTAAATTACACGCTTGAAGCGATAAAGAATTGAAATTTAAGTAAAAGTGCTTTATCGGCTTTGATATAGGTAACAATATTCAAAATAAAACACTTCTTAACTGGATTCATCGCGTGTAATTATTTTAGTAATATTAAAATTGTGAAAGTTTGGGTGTAGGTGTAGATGGATGTTTGTTCCTTAATCACGGCAGAAAGACTCAATGGATTTGGATGAAATTTGGAATATTGATAGTGTTAAGTATAGTTTTAGTGTAGACCCTTTTTATTTCCGAGGGATTTGAGTATGCCTGCGTAATACCCCGTTAAACAGTATCTAGAGTACGGCCGTTGAGAGAATGCGTTCCTTACAGCTCCTTATGTCCACTGAATAAAGTTTATTTCCGAATCGAAGGGGAAAAAAAGCTATGATTTTGACAGCTGTCAAGAACGCAAACTCCCACCGGTCGCACTATAGTATCTTATATTTTAACTCGATCCGTTTCGTTGTCTTTGCATAGCCCGTGTTCACGAGAGACTGGGGTTTCAGGCGATATGTTGGTGTATTAGTTTGATCGCAATTAAACTGCAGAAGATTTTATTAAACATAAATTCTTTATTTCGTAGGTACATAATGGGCCGTATTCGACATTGCATTTTCTTATTTTGAAGTCACTCCAGTGTCAAATTTTACGACGTGAATCGTGACAGCCTCATAAAAAACTATTTTTTTCTCTTTCTGTGACGGCATTAAGAAACAATTTAAATAAGAGAATTCAAGCCTCTAAGCCTCTGAAATAATTCTAATTATTTTTAAATGGAACTGAATCTACCACCACTTCGGAAAGTCGATCAGTTGAGAAGAAGCGGCAAGAAACATTAAAGTTTCAAAATATAAAATACTGTTTTAACTTTTTACTATTCATAATTTTTACTAGTACAATACGATCAGAAAAAACCGATGGGCGTCGATCGATTGGTCTTATTATTTAGTTCATACCTTTTGTTTATTGAAATCTAAAGTTAAGAAATTAAATTTACGCTACCCAGCAGTGCGAGCACAGAACTTTATCGAATCGTTTGTTAACGAATGTTCGTATAGTATGGAGAACATTTTTAAGAAAAAAATTGAATCTATCCATTGCCGCAAGGCAAGCTTAAATAAATGTGTGCCTTGTTAATTTTGAATGTTTGTAAACATGTTGTACTCATAAATATCTATAAAATAAAAAATTACAATGTTACTCAAAACTTGCAACCGACTCCATGCTATACGAGCATTCGTAAACATTCGTTAATATACGATTCGATAAAGTTCTGTGATCGCACTGCAGTTCATAAAGTCTATTTTCTAATACTTAAGCCGCGTCATAGCTGCGGAAAGATACATAATGGAGTGCTAAGTCTTATCGCGCAAACTTATCAGGCACTATAATTTTTAAACCGGAGTTTGTCTCAAGGCTCTGATAGAAATAAATTGATATAATCCTCACCTGCTGTTTGAAAAATCACTTCTCTGATCTAACTTCCATTCTTATCTGAGAAATGCTCGCATGATAGGTACTCAGTAGCGATCAACATTCTATTATTAATAATGTTTGCAAGATATGTGTAACATTAGATAGAGATTTGATTTGAGACATGTGTTATATGTTAGTGTATATATTAATGTTTACTAAAATGTAAGTACATATTATTAAATTGTAAGGATACCCTCAAAGAACGTGTGATCTCTAAAGCTTATAAAAGATTAATTCGAGGCTTCAATATCGGTGTCTAATTAATCGTTTGTATTAAGATAAAAAAAAAGTATTATTGTTGGTCGGTTTTTTACAACTTTCATGTAAAAATACCAGTAAAAGCATATATTTATTATTACAATTATTATTACAATAAAAACAAAGTTTTAAAAGTTATACATAGTTTAATCTGTAATTAAATAATTGAAATAATTATTCTAATGTTGTTCACAAGACAGCACTCGAGTACCTTAAAATGGCTACCCGTCAGGAAAATCTGTTCACGTTGACTGCTATGACGTTGTTTGTCGGGTAAAACGTCTGTATTTGCAGTATTTTGTGTTTTCCAAAGAGAATATAACAAGGTGTTCTCGCCTACTGTTTAATTTACTCACGCGTATCTCGAACAAGGGCCATTTTATTTCAATTAATTTTAACTTCATTTTAGTCGAATTTTGCAAAGCCAAAAATATTATGTTTGAAATGTTATTTTAACGCGTTTGAGAGTTAACTATTTTTATGTCTTATAAACTAGATTCAAAGCGAATCTTGTTTTTAATTTGTCAGCAAAAAATATTTTTAATGTAAGAAAATATTAGAATGAATACCTACGTTTTTGAAATTTGATAATGAGGAAATGACGACAAAGTAAATAATTTTCTATTGCGGTAATAAATCTTTTTAGTAGGTTCATTCTGTTTCTATTTTGGTAAATAAATAAAAGATAATGGTGTAATCAGATAGAATAGTTCCATTATTATTATCAATGAAAAATTGAAAATTATTTATTTCCTCTTCCTGAATTGTAAAGCAAATATAAAATTTGAAAGAATACTTATTGAATTCAAGAATGGTCAATATATCTTCTCTAACTATATTGAAAAAAAAAATGGGTGACATATAACATCTATACAGGGTATCCCGCTCACCCTATATAAAACCTTCTAGGAGGTATTCTAGTATCCACAAGGATAACAGAAAAAATATAAAAAAAGACAAATTCTAAATTTATTTAAGAAACTGTCGAAATTTATTGCTGTCATACAAAAATTTAAAAATAAATTTCGAATTTTTCTTTTTTTCATATTTTTTCTGTAATCCTTATGGGTAATAGAATACCCCCGAGACGGTATTATATAGGGTAAGTGGGACACCCTGTACAATGATACATTGACATGCCTGCCCAGGCTTGGCAAGCTTCCACAAGCCTCAAGTCTTTACAAAGGCTTGGTTGCTTTGCACGCTTGCGAATGCATTATTGTGTTCCGAACAAGCAAGCATGGCGGACGTGTCATTGTGTCGGTTATTGCTCTTTAGTTCGACATATTTTCAACCGACTTCCAAAAAAGGAGGAGGTACTCAATTCATCTTTATGTTTTTTTTTTGATTTTTTTTGTGTCTTTGTAACACAATATTTGGTACAATTATGAATCGATTTTGAAAATTCTTAATTTATATGATAGAAGATACTTTATAGTTAGTCCCATATAAAGTTCATCGAAATAGGTTGAGTACTTCATTGAAAATTTCAAATTTTTGAAAAATATTTATGATTTCTGAGAATGTTTACGTTGATGACATTATAACTCAGCCAATGTTTTGACTTGAAGTCGATTTTTTTATGCTCTGCATTCGTTGATTATTATTTCAAATATATTCAAAAACAAAGAAAACTTTGTTGTTTATATCCTTCGGATGTATCGATATTTATCGAGGCATATGCAACCAACCAACATGTAAATACGTCACAAGTCCTACTAGGCCAAATGTCGGAAAGCACACGCAAGCCAACGCAAGCCGAGTTAAACCACCCCGTTTACACAAATGTGCTTGTGGAAGTTTGCCAAGGCTTGTCAAGCGTGTACATGGAGTATCACATTGTCTACAATGTACAATGTTACGAAAGTTATTAAGGCAGTTCAGGCTCGCTTTGACTTCGAAACCATTTCATTATACTATACAACCTGTTAAGTATAGTTAGATGAAACTTTGACTTTGGTTTCAAGTTATTATAAAGTAAAACTGGTATAACGATTACTAAGTTTGTGTCAAAGTTTATAATTACTTTTAAACGTACAGTCACGATGTAATATATGTATTTAATTAGAAACTTATTCGGTTGTAATAAGGTTCAAAGTCCAATGATAATGTATACACGTCCTACATAAATTTACTAACCTACACAGGAATCCATACTTATTTTGTACTTAGGATTAAATAATGTATATTTATTTTATTTTTTCTCTTCATGTAGGTATAATCTCAAACTATCAACGTCGATAAACAGCCAAGCGACAGCGTCAATCGATGTCGATAAACGGCCGAACGACAGCGTCGATCGACGTCGATAAACGGCCGAACGACAGCGTCGTTCGACGTCGGTCGACGTCAAGCGGATTTTTTGGCACAGTATCGATCGATTGGTGTGGTTACACCCTAAGTTATGATTAATCAGTAATTAGTTATGATTTCATTATTCAACTTTGTTAGACTATTACAATTGTAGAAATCAAGCATAAGCCAAACTGCGCATCCAAATTTGACCTCTTCATTACTTATCTACTGGTGTATTTGAGTTCAAACTGGGAATTTGATGAATTTAAGAAATGAATAAGTAGGCAGTAAAATATAAGTATAAAATAATAAAATTATTTTTATTTTTTATTTTATATGCACTAAAATAACTATACATTTCTTTTGAATAATTCTGTCAGTTCAGCACACTGCATCTACCGCTTCGTGAAAATATCAACTAGCAGTATTCTGGTAGGCATCTGGACCAGTTTAAAAAGGATTGTTTCATAAACTGGCTCTAAGCCCAGGACCTCTCACGCCATAGCTGACGATTGGACGACGTCACCGTAGAAGTAATTACATGTATTTTTACTTTACCGCGGGAATATCGAAGATAAAATGTGTTATTCTAGACTGTACACTATCACTGTCCTTAATTTCATTCAAATCCGTTGAGCCGTTCTGCTGTAATTGAGGAACAAACATTTACCATACATCCCAACTTTCACATTAATAATATTTACTAGCTGTTGCGTGCGGTTTTACCCACGCAGTTTCGATTCCCGCGGGAATTTCAAAAGAAAAAGTAGCCTATCTGCTATTCCAGATTACTAGCACTATGCCAAATTTCATTAGAATCCGTTGGGTCATTTTGCCGTGATTGAGGAACAAACATCCATACATTCATACATCCAAACATTCACATTTATAATATTAGTAAGATTTATTCACTCTTTCTTGTACAACTAGCTGTTGCACGCGGATTTACCAGCTCAATTTCGAATCCCGCGGGAATTTCGGGATAAAAAGCTTATGTGCTATTCCAGACTGTACACTATCACTATGCCAAATTTTACCTAAATCCATTGAGCCGTTCTCCCGTGATTGAGGAACAAACATCCATACATCCAAACTTTCACATTTATTTTAGTAAGATAAAAAGTCGTCGTGGCGCCGCGTTTACTATGTGTATCATACGATATCACAGATAAAGCAACGTTCGGCGCGGTCGGTACTTGGATGGGTGGCCGCCGACCATTCATTTCTCACGGCGACTTCCGTGCTTCGGAGGGCACGTTAAGCAGTCGGTCCCGGGTACTGTATACTTGTATACAGTAGTCGTCTGGGTTTGTCAGAAGCCAGTTTGGCGTCCTGAAAATTCTGACATCCACCTTTTTTATTGAGCCAGCTTGGTGGATTACGGCCTAAACTTCCTCTTCACACAGAGGAGAGACTCATAGCCCTGCAGTGGGCTCATTATGATTTATATTTTACTCCTGCATGAAGTTGACGTTGACGGGTTATAGTCACAAAATTTCATAAGGAGACTAAATTTTATGTTATTTAATAAGAATAGTATCTATGCAATATTTCGTAATAAAAACAAATAATTTATTTATTAAATTTCAAAATTAAATATTTATCAATCTCGATATAACGCTTAATCATTAAAAAAAAATTAAGAACAAATTATTTGTTTATGGAGCACAATTTTTGTACCAAACATATGAAATGAACTTTATCTGTAAGTAATAATATTTTTTTTTATATAATTTTTCGATATTTTTTTATTTATTTCACATAGAATTACATTTTGTTTCACATCTGTAAAACTTAAAAGTGAAACATTTATCAAGTTTTTATTTTATTTTAAGTTCTCAATAGTTCGACACTGTTATAAGCTAGAGCCAGATGGTATGCACCACAAAGCAGATACATTCATCCGTGGTATGCACTGTACAAGCGAGAATAATTAGAGACATATTTAAATACAGGGTTCATTTGTAGGCACCAGCCAAATTTTTTTCACACAATAAATATCATTTATAGAAATGATTTTTGCAAAAAAAAAAGGATTTATTTTTGTTACAAGAAAATTAATATATCCGCTAACATATTAACCAAGGCATGATCACTCTAAATTTTCATTAAAATAAAGATGACTACGCGCTATTACAAAACATCTTGTAGTACTACGTCATAGTATTATCAAGGAAATGCTGCGTCGTAATAGCTATTAGCTATAGTCGTAATAACATTTAAATTTGGCTGGTGACTGAAAATCAACCCTGTATAATGAAAATTTATATTTGGCATTATGTTCTTAGTACATTTAAGTATATAAAAACGCGAACAATGATGCAATGTATAAAAAAAATTCCTAGCGTCTTTTGCAGAGATCTTTTGTCGTAATAGCAAACATAATACCTACGGACACTGCTTACTTTATATTATGTGTGTTCTTAACTTTTATAGCCGCATTTATCGAAAGGCTAATGTCAGAAGTTCTACTGTAAAAAATGTTACTGCTTGTGAACTGGAACAACTTTGGACAACTCGTCACTATCGTATTTAACAAAGAGGTTTTCATGTTACAATCAAAGTGTTGTTGTCGTTTTGTTCTTAGGAGTTTTTTTTACAAAAATACAGTGTTGTAAATAATATTATTTAAAAATCAACGGTTGCAAGACTATATTTTCTTCTCTTCCCCAAACATTTTGACCAAAATTTCGACACTCACAGAGCATTCGTGTTAGCCAAGTTTAGGCATGATAGGCAGTTAAGTAGGTGTGCCATGGACCGAGTAGGTGCCCCGCAGCCACACGTGGTAATGACTAAATAGCCCCATTTTTTTTAGTGTCCTGACAGCTACCTACTTTTGTGCACTTTTTTCCGGTTAAGGGATATCCAGGTCAGGTAGGGTCGTATCCTGGTGCTAGATATTCAGCAGGTTGGACAAAGTCAGGAGGTTACCCAAGTTCTCCTGATCTCCAGAACTTTAATTGCACCTCTTTAGAGGTCAGATGAGTAGATTTATTTGTTCAGAGAAAGCTCTTTCAGATCTTAAGACGGGCTGCCGGTAAGACATAACCATAAAGTAGGTGTTCTGTATTTGTTTCTTGCTTGGATTTTACTGTTGCGCTAGCCATTTCTCTACAGATTTTAGGTTGAGCTATACCTGATAGAGGTTACAGTTTTGGTTAGGAATTGATTTTAGATAGCCTGTAATATTGCGACAAGTGTCGTTCAGCGCAGCGTCCATTACTCTTGGTCGATTGTTGTGCGGAGGACTGATGGAGCTGCCTCCCAGGTTTTTGACGTTAGTCGACAGAGTAAGTTATTTCTAGAGTTAACCTTTGCTAAACAGGTAGACATTGAGCTGACACAGTGTTAATTATAATAAACTGTAACGTTAATCTATTAAAAAAAAATAATGCATTTATTTTTACATTTTTAATGCATTTTTCACTCATAATTATATTTCTTTTTAATACAGCGTTTTACGATACTCTTACAAATGGTGTTGCAATCAGGTCGTTGACGTCACCGGCTTGTATACACTTGTAATCTGTTAAACGAGGCAAACAAGCGTTCACATCATGTTATGTCATTCTAGATCCGACCAATCAGAAGCGATTTGAATCACTTGCGTGAAAAGTGCATTCATTTATTTTTAAACCAAATTAAAAACACAAAACAATTTCAAACTCTTTGTCGAGGGTACAAACTCATGGAGTTTCATCAGTATCTTCATTAGGAAGATGATGACGATGATTTTAAGACTGTATGTCATTGTGTATGGTCACTAAGGACGTGATAGTTTGAGATTATACATATAGAGAAAAAATATAATAAATATTAATTGATGAGTGAAAGCAGATTTACGAAAGAGGTGCACAGAACAAAAATGGATGGTGTTGTTAGAAGGGGCCGGCCTAGGCGAACGTATTCCGATCAAATTGGCGACATTTTGAAAAAGGGCCTAGTCAAAAGTACCCGTAACCGGCGATCATGCATGAAAAGATTGATGAACGTGGAATAAGCGAAAGAGATATGTCTGAATCGCAGCAATTGGTGTTCCCTTGTCTCTGCCTACCCCAAGGGGAGACAGGCGTGAGGTTATATAAATGTAAAATGTATGTAATTATTTACTGAGTTAACTTAACCGAAAGTTAAAGAATTGATTACGCAACGCATGGCGGCGATGGCCGCGATCCGCGTGCCAGGTCACGTGCCGCGATTGACTCAGTTGTATGTGAAGTAAATAGTAACATAGTAGTATTTATTTTTAAAGAATTCTAGTGAAAAATAAGTACCTATTTTTTAAATAATTATGATCAGAATCGAGAACACAATGCTCTCCTTCAGTATCTAAAATTTGTCACCAGTCACCCTGTATACTATATCGCACAATCAACCAAGCAGGAAGATCGGTTGAAGATATTAAAGCATTACTTAGGTTAGTATCAATTAGGTTTTAGTTACTTTTACGACATGATTATTCTAGATCCTGGATTAGGCCAGACTCCAGACGGATAATCTATTAAGGCTAATGAGAAAAAAAATACTACAAAAACTAGTCTCTACATAAACTCTGTGATAAACATTTTACTGGCTTCGAATAACTAATAACACCAAATTATTAAGGCTTAAAGTAACATAACCTACAAAACTTCAACAATACTAAAAAATACCCTATCCCAAAGGGAGGTTATGTATGCACTAAAAAATCCAGGCCAGTTCTTTATTTATTGAAATGATTTTCATTCTAAGACACTACACTGTGTTTTTGATTAAAATAAATATAATTAGAAAGAAAGAAAACATTTATTTTCCACAAAGACAACACAGACATATAACTTACATTTTTACATTTAAACATATTTAATACTATGTACAGTGGCGAAAAGGGAACAGACTCAGCATGTTGCTGGCATAAGTATGTAGTCGTACTTAATAACTATTTCGGTCTTATAGATATTTAGTTTCAATTAAAGTGTTTAAGCTTGTCAATTTAAGATGATCATTCATACAACAAGATAGTTCTGTGTATCAAATACCTATTCACAGTGATAGACCTTAACTAAATTCAATAAACTCCATCTACTTTTAAAATAGAACGTAACATAGAAAGAGACGAAGAGAAAGACTAGAATTTTCAAAGTAGGTACAGTGAGCTGAAAAAGTGGTATACTTCCCAGTTTTGAGTTCGTTTCCTAGCCATAAAATTCAGAACAAGGTTAAAAATAGATTAAGGTTGAAAGATATGATAATAATGTAAAACTAATTCATTAGCTTTAATACGTCATAGCATAAGTCACTAATACGTGTACGACATTTGAAGCTTTATAATAAATAGATACGGCAAAAATATCAGCAAAGTAAACTTAAAAGTTTTTTAAAAAAAGAAATAAAAACTCTATTGAAAACCACATTCTATTAGAAAAAGATAACTCACAATTGACATTTTGTCACACAAAACTAATTTTTATCCCCTTTGAATCTGCAACAATCAACCTTAGGTGTGGTACCTTTCTTGGCTGACTGTACCTTGGTTTGTTCAGACGGAAACATACAAAAAAGTAGTTGAATGGCAAGTTTAAAACAACTTTAACTGATTTAGAAAGTAATGAATTGGACTAGACTTGAATCTCAAGTAGTCTTGAAAAGAGTTCGTTCCCATCTTAGCCTTGGGAATATAAATGTTAAGATTTTGCTTTATTACTAATAAAACTCTTATTGAAGAAATGTAACCATACAGTGTGTCTCCGCATGTGGTAACATCAATATTGATCCCCTGTAACTTAAACAGAGATTGTTTTACAAATCAAGATGAATTCTACGCAAGTAAAAATAAAAGTTGCTACAGAATTGGCAGGGTTTTAGAATGAATGGGGTATTTTCGTCGATGAAATTGTGCATAGGTACTGCTCCTTAAGTCCTATTACTACATAAGGCGACACACTGTATATTTTATGTTTAAGGACTTTTAGATCTTTTTATTTGCTGATATCCATAAAAAATATAAACATTAATAGCTATAACTTAAACACTGTAATATATTCCCGTGCCTTGTATTCACGGCTGTAAATATCAATATATATAAAACTGTTCCGTTACTGACTGAGTGACTGAGGTACTGAGTGACTGACAGACAACGTACAGCCGTAACTACTGGGCGTAGAGAGCTGAAATTTGCAACATACATTTTTTAGGGGATGTAGGGGTGCACTAAGGAAGGAATTCCCGAAATTTCCACGGGAACGGGAAATATAGGACTTTTTAGTTTGTATGAGAAATCTTATTCCTTGAGTGCACCGATGTGAAACTTGGTGTAAAGGTTTTTCAATGTGTGTCTGGTTGTGTTATGAAAGGAATTCCCGAAATTCCCACGGGAACGGGAAATATATGATGTTTTAGTTTGTATGAAAAAATCCCATCCCTTGAGTGCACGGATGTGATACTTGATATAAAGGTTCCTCAATAAGTGTCTGTTTGTATTATGAAAGGAATTCCCGAAATTCCCACGGGAAGGGGTTGGACTTTTTAGTTTGTATGAAAAATCTTATTCCTTGAGTGTACGGATGTGATACTTGGCATGAAGGTTCTCCAAAGAGTGACTGGTTGTGCTACGAAAAAAATTCCCAAAATTCCCACGGGCACGGGAAATATATGATTTTTAGTTTGTATGAAAAAAACTTATTCCTTAAGTGCATGGGTGTGATACTTGGTATAAAGGTTCTTTCAGTGGGTGTCTGGTTGTATAGTTTCTGAAATTTCCACGAGAAAGGTAGCTAAGTGCATACGAAGTTGCGGGATAAAGCTAGTTTATTTATAAAAGGAAACTAAGTATAGAAGGATATAAGTATAAGGCCAATAAAAATGTAGTGTGTACTTATAAAATTTTGTTTTATTGTTTAAAAGTGTTTCCATATGTTATCAATAACACATGGAGGATATAATTAAGTATTTATATAGGGTTGATTTGTAGTCACCGGGCATTTTTTTTTACGTAATAAGTATCATTTATAGAAACCATTTTCGAAAAAAGAAGGGTTGTATTTCTTACAAGGAAATAAATATATTCGTTTACACACTAAGCAATGCATGGTCATTTAAATCACGAGTGAATATCATTAAAATAAAGACGACTACGCTCTCCCATAACCTTGTAGTACTACGTCGTAGTATTATCAGTAAAATACCACGTCTTAGTAGACTATTATAAAAAAAAGATTTTGATGCAATATCTTAACTTTTTCAAGAAAATAACATTTAAATTTGGCTGGTGACTAAAAAACAATCCTGTATATAGGGTTTTTCACTATACAGAAGAATCCTGAAATAGTACTACCATCAAGTGAGTCTCACTCGATTTAGTCGCCTTTTCCGCCATTTTTAAACACAGGCAGTGGGGATATTCTAAACCTAACCTACAAAGCAAACGTTGCGAAAATGTTACAAGCAAACAAATAATGAATAAGAAAATACTAATGAGTATTGTGTATTTGTACGTTTTATTTAACCTAAAAAGATCTCTTGCAACCCTCGTTTTGTGTTTACGGGTACGATTTTACGAGAGGCCTACTTTTTGTCTGAGATTTTAAGTGTATGGTCCAATTTGAAAAGCTCCAAAAGGAATGCATTATAAGTAGTTAATGAAAAATTTTAAATTTTTGAAAAAATGTGTATGGGTACGGAGAACATTTACTTTGACGACAATATACTTCAGCCATAGTTTTGGACGTGCAGTGGGTTTTTTTAATGCTCTGCATTCGTTGATTATTTTCTCTTCCTTTTCAATATATGTAAGGGACTTATCTATTTTAATTTATTGCTTTAATATTTAACTCTAACAAAGCTACTTTTTCATATCTACTTATTATTGTACCTACAGTAAAAAAAATCTCGCGATGTAGATTTCTAATCTGGTTGCAATAAGTAAAAAAAACTGTTCAAATTGTCAAATGTGGTCACTAACGGAGTATATAATTTATGAAAATTTTTAAGATTTTTAATTATTTATTTATTTAATTATTGTTATTTAATTATGGTATGAATTACATTAAAAAAAAATTATATTGACCAAACTATGTCCATCTACAAACTCAAAGATGTATGATAGCATTGACAAGCTGTATGAAGCAACAATGACCTTAAAATATAGGTTACAACTTTGTTATAAATCACAGTTTGAAACCCAAAGAATAGCCTGGGCTATTGAATGCAAAAGCATTTTTTCAAATTCAACTGATACTGGGATTTATGCAAACAAGCAAACTTTTTTGTACTTCTTAAGTTTTTTGCTTTAAAAACCAATATATCATTACAAATGATTAGATTGCTCATAAGAATTTCTTTAATTTAAACCATTTTCACGTCATCCAAAACCTTGCCTCATAAATAATATAGTACTTGTGTGCGTTAATATCCTTTAAATATTATGCTTGTATCTATTGCGTTACCTTAATTTCGCACTACCACACGTTGTTAACGGCAACATTATAACACAACGTATGGCATACATCTCCATTAGATTTAATATCATGGAACAGTTATACTCATATTCCTAGATATACTATTCCAACCAGTTGCGTACGCTTACATTAAATCGTGCCGAAAATCTACCATTTAAGAATAATGGAATGCTTAGGTGAAGAAGGTCGATGACACTGGATATTCGATTTGAGAATGCAATAAACAGTAAACAAGGTGTTTGGGAGAAGAGACGACATTGCTTTCGGAATTTCTTGGTCGTTCAATTGCGCAAGTAATGGAATAAGATAAAGGATATTGTGCAGTCTAGGGTTGTACTTTATTGTGTTGGAATATTTTCAACCGACTTCCAGGAGGAGGTTCTCAATTCGTGTGTATGTTTTTTTTTGTTTCTTTGTTACACAATATTTTGGACACATATGAATCGATTTTAAAAATTCTTGTTTCATATCATAGAGTACACTTCAGAGTTAGTCCCATATCATCGAAATCGGTTGAGTAATTCTAGGAAAATTTCAAATTTTTGAAAAAATATGTAAGAATTCGGAGAATGTTTAGCTTGATGACATTATAATTCAGCCAATGTTTTGACGTGAAATCGGTTTTTTAATGCACTGCATCGTTGATTATAATAATAATAAGGTTTTATATGAGACCCATGATCCATGATGTTAGTTCTAAACCTATTTACAAAATATAACAAATTTATTTGAAATAACTCTGCAAGTGTATTTTATTCCAATGTTTTATTATTGGGCAATCCACCTTATCATTCATTATTGGTAAGATACTGTTGGGGCTATCGCAGCCCTTTTACGAATTATCGCAAAAAAATTATCGACGTGTGCCTCTGCAAACATGGCTGACGCGCTACCCCAATAGCAATGTTATACTGGACACGCAGGGCACTGTAACATTTCTTTGTGTGGGTGGTCCAAAGGCTGCACGTGTAAAAGGATTGCTATAGTATGCTCTAAATAGAGTCATTTTTATTTGAGGTGTGCATCGTGCAAACCTTCGAGCCAACATGTTACTACGGACAGTTAGAGCCCTACGTGCCCTTTTAATATCATCATCATCTGATAATGTTGATTATAAAGAAAATTGTTCCGGGACTGGGCGTATATTCTAAGTTCCCCCCTAGTTCGCTACTTGGTATCTCATAATTTATGTTATGAGTAACACAAGCTTTGCTTATATTGAGACCATGTAGTTGGTGTGCTTGTCCGGGGATTTTATTTACTTTTCTTACTATTTTGTATGTAGCTCAATACGTAGCCACTCAATATTGCAGCGTTATGAATGCAAACAATAAGCACTGCATAAAATATATCAATAATAAATAATAACCTAATTTATGAACTGACAGTTTTGTCAATTCATCATGTGAAAAACTATACGAAGTAGCTGTTTCACGTAGTTTTACCCGTGCAATTTGTAATTCCGCTGGAATATTGGGATAAAATTGCATTATTCCAGAGTGTAATCTATTACTTAACCAAATTTCATCCAAATCAATTGAGCTGTTCTGGCGTGATTGAGGAACAAACAATCAAACGTTACAATCGCATTGATAATAATATTTAGTCAGATTTTAATATTATTAAGTTAAGACACTTTATATTTTTTTGCAATTATTTAAAAATGATAGTTTTGAAAATTAAATTTTAATATTAAGTGTAACATATGTTAGTTCGATCATGATACTAAAAATAATGGTTTTAATGACCACCTGAAATCACCTGCAAAAGCATAAAAATCTATTTTGTTCAATTATTTTTAATGGAATGAAATAATTTCCCCTGAAACAATCCTATACTATAAAAAAAAACTATTGGATACAAATACCCAACTCCACTTTTTTTCCATAAAAATAAGCCAACAATATTTATTAACATAGATGTTCTTCACTTAAGCCACACAGGATCACACATGATCCACGTAAATCCCAAGAATGGATAAAAATGTGCATTAGCCTGAACAAATAAACACTCTCATCCCTCCACGGTTCACTTAAAACTGTAGCCCTTTAGAATTCGTAAGTTCTGAGAGAAGAGTAATTGAGAGCGTCTAGACAACGTACTCGTGGATATAAAATTACGATTTATGGTTTAAATAACATTTGCATATATTTGTAATGTTTTGTTATATGAGTCCCGTGAGAATTTGTAGTTTTTAAATTTATTTATTAACTAGCCACCACGCGCGGTTTTACCCGCGTAACTTTTGATCCCGTGGGAATTTCGGGATAAAATATAGCCTATAACCTTTCTCAAGAGTTTGGCTATCAAATGCAAGAAGAATTTTTTAAATCCCACTTGTAGTTTCTGAGATTAGCGCGTTCAAACAAACAAAAAAACAAAGTCTTCAACTTTATATATTAGTATAGATTCATTCATTATAATTTTAGGTATGTAAGTACTATCAAATCAATTGTATCATGACCCACAACAAGCTCATTTTGGCAAATTGTCTAAGTTCTATTAGGTCAAATTTTACTTGAAGATAGGTTTCCTTGGTAAAGAACTTGTTTTCATTCAATATCAATCAACACTGATATTTAATGAGTAAAGAATTCGTACTTTCAGCAAAATGGGCTACGATTCAGTTGGTTCGATGGTACTATCGAACTGTCAAACTTGTAAGGTCTATCGCGTATAATGCACTTAGGACATTTTAGGCACTGTACGAATTCTGTACTCAGTAAATGTCAGCGTCGAATGTAATGACAACAAGTTCGTCACCAAGGAAACCTACCTTCAAGTGAATTTCGACCTACTAGCATTTAGACGATTTGCCAAAATGAGCTTGTTGTGGGTCATGATTCAGTTTGTGTGATGGTACCTTTATAAATATTCACACATCCCTTTATAATGAGCCCACTGCAGGGCTAGGAGTCCCTGATAGGGAGAGCTCTTGGGTGACGAGGAATTTTTATTGAGGAGACCATAACTCACCAAGCTGGCCCAGTGCTAGTTGGTAGATGTCAGAAAGTTTACCACCCTAACATCTACTAGCCGCGTCCAGCGTTGCTTCATTTGCAATTGAAATATCGATGGGTAAACACAGGAGCCACTGCGCCACAGTGACTTCTTTATTAATATTACTAGCAATTAATGGACTTAATACTAGCAAAGTTCACTTAGATTCATCATTATTTTACAAGAGTTTTCATCTAGCATGTTCGGTCGTATGCATTTATGGTTGAGAAATTATCACAAAATGACAATTTTTGGACTCATGGGAACCTATTTGGGATCATAAAAATATCAAACACCACAGAAATATTTCTGGCCAAACTTTACCAAACTAGCGTGCTGGAAACGATAACTATGTATCAAGTTCCGTTTTATTGATAAGTTAACCTTTTCAGCCAACCAACACTGAGCCAGCTAGGTGGATTATGGCCTAAACCTCCTTATCACCCAGGGGAGAGACTCATAGCCCTGCAGTAGGCTCATTACCCGGAGTTGTGATGATAAAACCTTTTATTTGCTTATTTTAATTCGCATCTTTGAAACAATCGGATCAGAAAACACATTTTTGTAATAAAAAAAAAAAAACAAAAATTCAATTTAGTTTTTATTTATGATATGGAACGTCAACATAACAGTTTGCCTAACTCTTGAAGAAGGTTAAACTATACTTTATCTAGGTAATCTAATGGGATTAAAAGTTTGGTTGTAAGTTTACACAGGGTTGATTTGTAATCACCCGTCAATTTTTTTACATGGACATTAATATTATTTACTATTATACTAAGGACAGCATGGTCCTTTTAAATATCATTAAAATAAAGACGGCTACGCGCTACTACAAAACATCTTGTAGTACTACGTCGTGGTATTATCAATGAAATGCTACTTCGTAGTAGCTTTGTTCATTAATTAGCAGCAACTATTTGTAAAATAGTTTATAGTGCCGTATTTTTATTTTTTTGTACTGAACAATACTAAAAAAACTATGCGGGTGGTTCATATCGTATCAAAGAAAATAACATTTTAGTTTGGCTGGTGACTAGAAAAACAACCCTGTATTTAAAATACAAGTTTACACGTCACATGTTCAAAACTGTATTTTGCCTGTGAAAAAAATAAGAGATTATTAATATTTAAAAACAGAATAGGCCTTGACATTCAAACGTGTCTTTTGAAAATAAGATTGAAATCACCCTTTTCATCTTACATGCAATTTATAACTCTCGACAAAAGTTATATTTTATTACAAGCATAAAAATATTGATTGCATCCGAGCAATATTTCACACGTGCTGGCAATATAAAAATAACGTTTTCATCTTGTTACGGCTACATTCGTAAAACTCAGATTAAATAACTGTTGTCAAAGCACATTATTATGCAGGATGACAGGTGACTTTAGATATTGAAGGAGAGCACTTTGTACTCGATTCTGATCATAATTATGTAATAAAAATAGGTACGGTACTTAATTTTTACTAGTATTTTCTATACATAAATAAAGTTTTTTTTTCGCGGCACTCACAACTCTGTAAGGGCGTGGGTCAATCTCTACGGCGCCACCATTCCACCATTCCACGGCGTCGTGAACGGCGCACCGTGCCACGACATCGGCGCCGTGCCAGTAGTAAGCCGCGCGCCGATGCAGAAGTGTAATCATGCGTTGCATGGTCAATTCTTTAACTTTCGGTTAAGTTTAGTGAGTAAATGATGAATACATATAATATTGTCTTAAGTTTTCGCGATTCATACTATTAAATAAAAAAACTTTTTAACCGGATTTATCGCGTATATTTACAATTAAATTTTTTAAATTTTGATTCGACGTTTCGATGTCTTTGCAGACCCCGTGGTCACGAGCGACTAATCGTAATAAAATATAATCGCTCGTGACCACGGGGTCTGCAATACTTGTTTTTTTTCCAAAGTTTTTACTTTATTTTGAACACTCCACAAAAGAAAATCTAGTCACATTATTGCAAAATACTTTCTGAAAATTAGCCAAAATCATGCACGGTGATTACTTTTATGTGTTATAATTAATATAATCGACGCCGTCCGATTGCAGGTCAATTGATTGGTATGGTGACACCCTTATATGGTAGGATTTTTATAAAACAGCAAGTTTTCAGTGACAACAAAGATCAATGAAACAAGAGGGTTCCCCAAACAAACCAAAGTGCAAACCCAAGTGCGATCGCAATATAGCCTGATAACCAGAAACTCTCAACAACACGTTCCAGGATAGGATTTCTGAATCGTTTGCTTCGACATAGTGAATCTAGTTTGAAATACTTGAACGCAGCCTGAATTCAACAGCACTATTGTGCTGTACATGGGCAGTTTAATAAGTGTAATACTGTTGGTAAATTATTGGCGCTTTGAGAATCGTTCTCGTCCGCATAAGTACCACCGTTCTGCTTGTTTTCACTAACAGCTTACGAGTATTTCGACATAAAATGCTGCAGAATTATTGGCACCAGAGTTTACAATTTTCCGGTATCGGCAATACTTCTTTTCCATAGCTGGTATAGCATACGTAGGTAACTTCAGGTAATCAATATACTCATTTTTTTTTTCTTTTTTCGAAAGATAAATGCGGAAATGGCTTTCGTATTACTCTGAAAGTGATCCCGATAGATCTTTCTCAAAACCGCAAAACTTTGTCAAAAAACCATTTCAAATAGTTTTATATTTATTATACCATTGTAAAAACGAGCATAATATTCACACCAAAAGAAATAAAATATACACAGGAGAACAAACAATTATTATAACAAGAAAAATGAAATTATCATCATGTAGCAAGACGCTTATATATATTTGAAACTAAATATAATAGAACGGCCGCGTTCAATAGTAGTGAGTTTGAATAAGATGATAAACTTTTACGTTATGTACTATATTTTTCAATTATGTAAGATTATAAATTTTTTCTAAAGCTGAAATTCTTTTTTAAGAAACCTTTAACTCTCTTTGACTTTCCAAAAATCCTTGTACTGTGGTGATTACAGCTTCATAATAGTAAAATTTTTGTGTTCTCAGATATTGTATCTATCGCAAAAATAGATATAAATCACTAAGAGCGAGGTCAAGAGAACATGGTAGATGCATCACTTATTCGACGCCAGCATCGCAGCTATTCGTATCATAGATTGGTGAGCCGGGGCGTTGTCTTGAAGAAACAACACAACTTTAGCGAGTTCATAACCTCATTTTTCGTTGACTTGTTTTTATTTATTCTGCGTACTTAATCCCCTTAATAGTGGCACGAAGAGGTATTCAATAATTTTTAGTCCTTATCTATTTCAAAAAAGAAAACTCATGATACTTTTTTCATGTAAGATATATTCGAAACTCTCAATCGAAATCTTTAGCAATAAAACGAGCCGTTTTATGTTAATCTGCCAAAACATTTGACATTTGCCCAAGTATTTTTATTCATTACATGAAAATAGAAATGGTGGTGAAATAACTTCAATATATGTGACTGTTTAGTAAACCATTTTCAGTAATTTTCGGATGCATATACCTGCATATAATTTGTATTCGCTCTACCTAGCAATGTTCAATGAACTGGTCAGGTGATGTACTGATTCAATTGGTCTGAGATAAGCTGATTACAATGTAACGAGGAGGTGACTATCAAGGGTAGGCGATGTATTATTCAATTCTGATATTGCTCTTTCTATG
This sequence comes from Stenoptilia bipunctidactyla, assembly GCA_944452665.1. NCBI lineage: Eukaryota > Metazoa > Arthropoda > Insecta > Lepidoptera > Pterophoridae > Stenoptilia > Stenoptilia bipunctidactyla. The sequence goes on from OX101723.1 coordinate 1,789,628, forward strand.
AGGTTTTCTTTTAGAACCAAATGAGACATTTTAAATAGAATAAATATTCTTATAGAATTCTCGCAGGAAACTTTGTTGAGTAAAATAGTTGGATCATGTTTTCCCGCAATACAGGCTTGCTTAGTGCGGGGAACAAAGTTATTGTATAATTTAGAAGATCTTTCTGTTTAATAAAGAATTTTTTTTTAAGTATAAATTTTGTATGACTTTTGTATCGAATTCATCGTGTTGAAAAGGCTCCTTTATTAATGTTCATTTTAGAGTCATCTACGTTTGATCTGTTCGGAGGAAGTTTGGAGGGAACGTTAAGAAGTAGATCTTAACTCCGAAATTTAACTCCGACACCCATAAACCAGCGCAATACCTTGTAAATTCAACTTGACGAATGATTCTAAATCTTCTTATAAATCCTCTTGCGACACTTTTTACACTAGCCATTAGTTTCATATGGTAGTGCCAATTATACAGGGTTAATTTTAATTAGCGCATCATCTCTTGCAAGCAGCTTCTCCACATCACTCCCAGCAACATTACATTCGATAGTTTTTAATATTTTTTTCCTTTCAAAAAATAGTTAATGCCTCTGTTTAGAGGCGAAGCTCTATCTACATTGAGCGTAAGTATGCCTTACACCTTGCACAGTAATTCAAATTAATAATAGTACTTCTTACAAAATTTAGAGTAAGGAGCAATTATTTTTTTCCACGGGAACGGGAAATATATTAAGTTATAGTTTGCATGAAATAGTCTTATTCCTTGAGTGCATGGATGTGATACTTGGTATAAAGGTTCTTCAAGTGTCTGTTTGTATTATGGAATGAATTCCCAAAAATCCGACGGGAAGGGGTTAGACTTTTTGGTTTGTATGAAAAATCTTATGTGCACGGATAATATGATACTTGGCATAAAGTCTCTTCAATGAGTGACTGGTCGTGTTGAATATAAACAATGTTTATTCGCGTACGAAGTCGTGTGCAAAAGCTTGTTATACAATCAAATCGTTTACAGTAAATAATGTATGTACGTGTATATTGCAGAGGAATGAAATAATTTATACTGTCGTATAGCCATCATCTATTTATCTGAATAATTGAACTTAATTTAAACCACGGGTATATCTTGTGTATTCATGTATTCATTAATTAATCACCAAATTAGCAAGTTCGAAGAAAGTTCTCAATGCAAAACTTTTATCAAACTTTGGAATAACCATTGGCATGGATAGCGTAAATCCAACATGGGTCCCTCGAGACATAACCTAAGTTGAAACAAATACAATCCAGCAAATCAAACATCCGGCCCGTAGAGCATTGATCTATCAATGTCTTTCAGAAACACTTCAGTGCTGATGCTTGAGTAGCAGGCGGAATTGGACCAAGTGACTTATTTATTATTGTGCGTTCTTTTGGTAACATTTTGTTCCTGTGTTTTAAGACTTTGTATATATTGTAATTGTAAAATAAAGTGAATATGAAAAGGTTCCATTTAATTGTTTCGTCAATTTAGGAGCTACAATGTGATAGACATGTCGCAGTCATCTGGTTGAATTTGCTATTTAATTGAATGACTAGCGCGTTCATTAAATGACGACATTTAATTGAATGACTAAAGGACAACTCGTGAAGTCGTTGAATGTAACGTTTAACGTCTTGACTAAACATTATTTAGCGAAGTCGTTGAATGGGATATAGCCGACTTTGTAATGTTTGGTTAAAAGGGTTGCCTCTTATATCTGTCCGCACTATTTCATGAATAATTTTGGTCTTAAAAGATAGTTATAACTGCCTGAAAACCGGCATGGACCGTTAGGTTAGGAGCTTTGCTTCGCTCCTTGCATTAACCTCCGAGGGATATTTTTTTATAATCGCACAAAACAGAGTCTGAGACAAAATATGATCCCTTGTAAAAAAATTGTAAGGCCCTATTCTTTCTTGTATTATTGTAACATTTTTTTTACTTATCGGATTGAAAAAATTAACTAAATTTCAATCACCTGACTGATTTGACGTCCGCTCTGTTCAAAGGGCTATGTTACAATCCGCTAACTAGTTGGACGTTGAGTGACGCTTGTTCAATCAACGTTCGGCCTAGTGATTCAATTAAATGTCGTCATTCAATGAACGCGCTAGTCATTCAATTAAATAGCAAATTCAACCAGATGACTGCGACAGACATACAGTTCGAAACAAATTCCCGTTGGAGTTTAAAAAATACGTCTTGACTGCAAAATGGTTTTTTTATTCATTATTCATTATAAATTAACAAAAAACAAACACTTTATGAACGTCAAACGGTAGATGAGGCCAGCCTGACGTGGAGAATCTTGGCGGAGGCCTTTGCCTCACGAAGATAGCTACCTACTTTCTTTTCTTCCTTCGGCTTTAAGAAACATTGACTGCAATCAATATTTTTTATATTACCTATAAAGGTCTCAGGTCACAAAACGTAACAAATATGAAAAAAACCGGGCTTAAATCGATTTGTATCTGATATTATAATTTGTAAGTCACAATAAAATAACATTTTAATATTTGACTTGTAAGGAATTATTAATTTTATGAAGGGTTTTGACATCGTCTGGCTTATTTCTTTCGTAAAAAGGTATTCCGAATTGAGAGACAGAATAGGTAATGTAGTTACTGGTGCTGAGACTTATCATATAATTTTCCACAGTTGGCATTTGATATTGTTCCTAGGTGATTCTGATTGTTTTATATCAGTTAATTTTTGCTCTGGCGTTCTAATACAATTCTGCTTAGAAAAATAAATACTGAAAATAAATTTATAAAAAAAGTACGCCAGCTTAGTAAACATGAACTACTTGAAGAGTAAAATTTGACCGAGCATGCCATTGGCATCCCGCAGTTTCGAGCTCTTATTGCATGGTAATAAAGACTAAATTTAATAAAAAAATAAAAGTATTTGATAACTTATGCTTGGTTTATTATTTTAAGTAGAAACATATTGGTCACCTGGACGTTTTTTAAATCGGTGACTGAAGTGGCTTCTGATCTTTTCACAAACTTTCACAAACTTCACAAACTTTTGTTTCGTAAAGAGAAGATGACTCGGAATATTAGCTTTTTACAAAACGCTTATCCAAGGCAGATAGGCCCATTCTATGCTAACCCTTCGAGGCCTCTTTTTTCTAAATATTTCCAACCGACTTCCAAAAAAGGAGGAGGTTCTTAATTCGTCTGTGTGTTTTTTGTTTTTGTCACTTTGTTACACGATATTTCGGACAATTATGAATTGAATTTGAATTTCATATGATAGAGGATACCTCATAGTTGGTCCCATTTAAATTTCATCTAAATCGGTTGAGTATATCATTAAAAATTTCAAACTTTGAAAAAATATGTATGATTTCGGAGAATGTTTACGTCGATGACATTCTCAACTCAGCCAAAGTTTTGTCGTGAAGTCGGTTTTTTTAATGCTCTGCATTCGTTGATTATTAAGTGTTTTATTTTAACACTTAATTAGGTTTTATACCTCTAAATCATTTCCGGTTTTATAAAAAAAAACAACTTTCATCCTCTGCCTGTGTGTTGCCATCTTTGCAACAATCTTCACTTACAATTAAAGACACAATCTTCACTTACACATGGCATTAAAGTCAAACGCAGGTTTACCGATAAAAATAAAAAAAATATCACCAATTCTGAATCATACAAATTACAAATATTTTTCTTTTTTACGGCAATAATGATTATCATACAATTGGAATGTGGCAAGGATTGACGTCGAAAGAAAGTCGTCGTGGCGCCATGGTTAATATGTGTATCATACGATATCACATGTTAAGCGACGTTTGGCGCGGTCGGTACTTGGATGGGTGACCGCCGAACATTCATTTCTCTCGACGACTTCCGTGCTTTGGAGGGCACGCTAAGCAGTTGGTCCCGGGTGCTGTATACTTGTATACAGTAGTCGTTAGGGTTTGTCAGAAGCCATTTCGGCGCCTTGAAAATTCTGGCATCCACTACCCAGCACTGGGCCAGCTTGGTGGATTATGGCATATACCTCCTTGTCACCCAGGGGACAGACTCATGCCCTGCAGTGGGCTCATTACAAAGAGTTGTGATGAAGGATTGCATTAAGGGAGCCACATAAATAATAGAACGACGACCACTTTGGCGATGGGGTAAACCTGTCGACCACAGACGGATGGGGTAAACCTGTCGACCGCACGGAACGAAAAAAAAAAAGAAATGTTCCGTTTCTGGGTGTTTATCTATTTATATTCTAGGTTCCCCCTAGTTCACTACATGATATCCCTTAACACAAGCTTTGGGGCCATGTAGTTGCTGTGACCGTTTGGGGATTTTATTTTATTTATTTATTTATAACTTCCTTAGAAATTTATGTGGCTTCCTTACTTAATACAATCCTTGCTAGATTAAACGTACAATGCGTGGGATGTTAATGATATTATTATCATAGATATTGTTTCCTTATTTATATTAATATAATATCCCGAAGGATAATTAAGGAATAGGTACTGTATATTATATTCCAGGTTATATTAGTCACTTTAATAATAACTCTGAAGTCAGACTAGCGTTAAATGTGAAATTTTATTTCAATCCATTGCGCCCTTTTAGCACATGAGTAGATAAACGGAACAGAGACAAAGCTTCATACATCCGCACGAATCGATTGTAATACTACAAGCACGCGAGGCATGTGTGCGTGACCACTGGCCGCTTGTCGCGTACGCGGCGACACTGGAAAAAACCGGTTTACGCTGTCACAGCTAGTGTACAATCTCAGGGTCAGCGCGACGCACGTTGTTTTTTTTGTTAGTTGGAAGTTTGAATATTTTAATGTAAAAACGTGGTATTTTATTATTAAAAATGGTTGTTTATTGTAGTGTGTGCATGAATAATAATAGAAAAAATAAAAATATATCATACTTTAACTATCCCAAAAAGTTTCGCGAATATTTCGATCATGAAATACATATTGTCAATATTGGCAATGAAATACTTAAACGTATTAAAGATTGTAAATTTGATATGCCATGTGAGTGTTTCCCGTTAGAGTACTTGAAAAAACTATATGTTAGATTCAGAATTTACCACACCGTCAAAAGAAACAATAAATTATTATAAAAAAAAATTATAAAAAGAAAATTATTAGAGTAAGTAATTTGTAAAGTATTCTATATACTGAATAATAAAACTATTTAACAAAAGTTTTGTTTAGTTTGTCTTTACCTATTGTGACAACCCTACCAAAATAGGTAACAATTTTGCACGTTCTTAAGAAGCTTTGTCTCTGTTCCGTTTATCTACTCATGTGCTTTTAGTGAGAAAAAGTCATATCAAAAATTCAACACGCATGCAAAAAGCGGTGTTGCTCGACACTGTTCCAATTTTTAACCTGAATTGTTCCTATTTCTCCTGCCTTGAACCAAGACCGACTGGTTGGATTGTCGGGGAAGACGAGGAGTTTTTATATATACTCATGAATGTCGTAAAAATTTAAACACTCAAAAATTATAAAATTATATATCACATTGCCCTATTGGTTTAAGCCATTTCTTTGATTATTTTTTTTGTTAAATAGAACAATAGTAAAATATACAGCCAAATTTTGAACTAACAAGCTAACAGCAGAACAATAATATACAGGGTGATTGGTGGGTCACTTACAAAATTCGAGGACTTGATGTTTGAGATAAAAAAAATATATATATTTACTGAGAAAACTGAATCGAAAGTTAAAGAATTCATTACGCAACGCATGGTTACATAAGCATAATGCAATAGATATCTACTTAGCGGGTGGTGGTGTGCTGCTGTGTGCTGTTGACTGAGGAAGCTCGTCGGGAAAAGTGTAGTAAGGTCTCTTTATTTATTTATAGGGATTTCTGGAGAAAAATTAAATACCTTATTTTATTATATAACTAGCTGTAGTGTGCAAATTTACCCGCGCAATTTTGAATCCCGCGGGAATTCCTTGATTAATAGTAGCCTATGTGCTAATCCAGACTATACACTATCACTATGACAAATTTCATCCCAATCCGTTGAGCCGTTCTCCCGTGATTGAGGAAGAAACATCCATACATCTAAACTTTCACATTTATAATATTAATAAGATTATGATCAGAATCGAGTACAGAGGCCTCTCCTTCAGTATCCCTGTATAATAACACAAACAAAATAAAATATGACAAAAGTTATACATATTTATTAAACATTGTGAATATTTTAAAGAATATCTTATCAATCCTCGTATAAACGTTATTTGTGAGGACAACACTGATATGGTTCAAAAGTTTATTCAATCCCTTACTATTTTCTTGTCAAACCAACCGTTCGGAACGACCATCGTTTGGATGTGAAGTATTAAAGGAGCCATATAAGATGCAGGAAGTATTGTGTTGTGGAGAAAATCTCATTTCCTTTACATCGACGAAGTGAGCGCGATGCTGTATCTTATTCAAAGGTTATGTGACGGAATCTTAGCGAATGGAGTTTATCTTTTGAGTGGCTACTTAGTTTTATAGTGGCATTCTGATACGGCATGTTTTTAAATTCTAGTATCTGCATGAGAAACTAAGCGTATATTTAAAACGAAATTATGATCCAGAAGGTTATTTCATCATCATCATCACAACTCTTTGTAATGAGCTCACTGCAGGGCATGAGTCTCTCCCCTGGGTGACGAGGAGGTATAGGCCATAATCCACCAAGCTGGCCCAGTGCTGGGTGGTGGATGTCAGATTTTTCGAGGCGCCAAAGTGGCTTCTGACAAACCCTAACGACTACTATATACTATATACAAGTATGCAGCACCCGGGACCGACTGCTTAACGTGCCCTCCGAAGCACGGAAGTCGTCGTGAGAAATGAATGGTCGGCGGTCACCCATCCAAGTACCGCCCGCACCAAACGTTGCTTAATCTGTGATATCGTGTGATACACACAGTAACCACGGCGCCACGACGACTTTCGGTTTTTTAATTTTATTTAATTACTAGCTGCTGCCCGCGACGTCGTCTGCGTGAACGCTATGCAGCACCAAACGCACCTACGATTATAACACTGCTAGCGTGATAATATGTAGCCTATATGTTGACCCGACTTCTTAACTATCTTCATGCCAAATTTGAAGTAAATCCATGCAGTACTTTTTGAGTTTATCCCGGAAAGACAAACAGACAAACAGACAAACAGACAAAAATTCTAAAAACTATATTTTTTGTTTCTGTTTCGATTGTAGATCATACCCCAAGTATTCTTTTAAAAAAAAAATCAATGTACAGTTTTGACTTTCCTACCATTTTATTATATGTATAGATTTTCAATATTATTTTTATAGGTAAATATTTACAGAAAGTTAAAAAGCAGTTTTCATTAATGCGCAATGGTTTCTTATTACGTCCAGAGGTAATTGAAAGATGTCCAAAATAAACTATGAACAATGCGAGAATAAACGGATTTCGATAATGTAGAGAAATAAAATAAGTGTGCACTAAAAAGTAAGTTAAATAAAATAAAATGTAAACAATAAAAAAAACAACCTAATTCACTAAATAAAAACATAGTCAACGAAAGTAGAGCATTGAAAAAAACCGACTTCATGGCAAAACTTTGGTTGAAATATAATGTCGTCAATGTAAAAATTCTCCGAATTCATACATACTTTTTCAAAAAATTAAATTACCCATGAAGAACTCAATCGATTTCAATAAAATTTGTATGGAACCAACAATAAACTATCTTCTATCATATGAAACAAGAATTTTCAAAATCAATTCATATCTGTCCGAAATATTGCGTAACAAAGACACAAAAAAAACATACACACGAATTGAGAACCTCTTCCTTTTTTGGAAGTCGGCTGAAAAATAATAGTAATTAAAAAAAAATATTAATTTATTTACTCCTTATTATACACAATAAAAATACAGAACGAAAAACAAAAGTAACAAATAAAAAGAAAACAATGTATAAAGGGTGGCCTTATGCCATTGCCAACCCCAATTATGTAATATTAAACCTCACCATTAGTTAGTGAAGATGAGGTTGAAGTTGACAGTACATGGGTTGAGAAAGAAACAGATTCTTCATTAACTATTGCCGGAACACATCAAGCGATGATATTTGACAGGATTTTATATGAAGAGTGGTCGCTGGTTATTTCCTCCATACTGGACCGGGAGTGAAATAAAAACATGGAATGTGCCAGCTGCTTCCCTTTCCGGGCATACTGTAAAACTCAATTTAGGGACAGAGGTTTTATTGGCGTTTTTGTGGGCGATAGGCTGACCCCCTATCACTGCAATAGTCTCTCTCCATTACTGTAATACTTAAATTTTTCAAACGCGACATCAGATGGCTTATAGCCTCTGGTGTTCTGCCTACCCCATAAGGGATACAGGCGTGAAGTTATGTATGTATGTATGTACTAAGTGTTCGCTAGCTAAGTGGACGCTGAAGTATTCCTACTACCAACTCTGATTGGTCACCATTTAAGAGACTTATCCCGTTAATTAAACGGTAATTAATAAAGCTATCCTTATTAATTACCGTTCGTAGGAGCAGAGTTTATTTATTTATTTACACTTCAGTTTATACAGGTATAGTACAATAATAATGAACACTTACATTAGACATAAAAACTTGGCGGTCTTATCGCTGAGGAGCGATTTCTACCAAACAACCATGTTTGTGGAATCGACAGAAAAAAGAGTTCAAGAGTTGTAAAAAGCAAAAGATTTTTTTCAAATCCGATATATAGTTTTGGAAGAAAGCGATGAAAAAAACAAACAAACCTGCATCTCTATTAAATTAGTAAAGATAATATTGAGTCTTGAAAGTAATGACTTTAAAAGACGATTTAATTTTCCGAACTCCAGGAAGGTCTAACTTAAGTTAACTGACTCCCTACTTGGAGTTTAGTTTGCTTAGTTTAATATTTTGGGTACGACAGGCGAAATTCGCAGAACTTCAATAATACCTACGAATTGCCTACGGTCACTTAAGTACGGAACTTAGACTGACCAAGTTTATTTCTTAATGAGGGAATCGTTCAAGCTGCTTATGAAGTTACGCTACGCCACTACGAATTTCATCAATGGAAGGCCGCCACTACCTTTCAAGTGTGCCGTTGCTATTGCATGTATTCTTTGTGATTTTGAAACTTAATAGATACAATTTACCGTTATTCCACATGAAGTAGTTCATCTAATAAGTTTTGGGCTATGTTTTTATGTAGATTTGTATTTTTGAAACACAAAAAACATAAAAATCCTTTGTTTGCTTTATGTTCGAAAATGCAATAAAGTTAAGTTCACATCTTTATTTCACATTGATCAAATAAGCTTCGAATTTATTCAACCTTGCAGGTTTCACGGTCGACAAGACTTTTTTCTGGCACTTTTGACAATTTTTATTTGTACCTATGCAGACTAAAGTAAAAACTCAAAGTTACACCCACTCTCTCTATACAGGGGGTCACTTGAAATTCGAGGACGTGATAGTTTGAGATGATACATGAAGAGAAAAAATAAAACAAAAAATAAATATTTATTATTTGCTTAGTAAAGCTAACTGAAGGCAACGCGTAGGTTACATAGGTGTAATACAATAAATACGTAACAGGTGGTGGTGTGCGTGTGGCGGGAACACTACTGTGTGCGCGTTGACTGTGGCAACGCGTCAGGAAAAGTGTAGTTAGATCTCTTTATTTATTTATATGGAATTCTGGTGAAAATTAAGTACCTACCTACTTTTATTACATAATTATGATCAGAATGGAGTACAGAGTGCTTTCCTTTAGTATTTGAATTTGTCACCAGTCACCCTGTATAGGGTGTCATAGAAACGACAGGTTCTCATGACACTGGAGGTAGATGGACCTAAGGCTTATTAGATGACATCAAAACAGGTTAAGTAAAAGATCTCTGGTTTTTAAGATATTGCCACTTTTGTGATTTTTTAAGAAATGTCCACGTTTGGTCCTTAACTGCCTATAGCTGCAATAAATATTCGTTATATTTTCACTAGGTCTATATTTATTAGACACTTGAGATAATCCAGTAATAATTTTGATAAATACTAGAACCCTATGCTTAGAAAACGAGGTTAGTATTCTTAATTTATTATTACATTACGATTCTGTGAAAAGGGATTGAAAGTACACATACTCTTAAAAATATTCTTAATTAATGCCCTATTTAAAATAAAATACCAGTAGCCCTTTTTCTAAACCAAATCTTAGAAAACAAATATTTTTATCATGCAAGGCGTGCTGCCCGGAAATTACAACGGCTGTTCCTGTTTTGGTTAAATAAAGGTTCCAGATATATATTGAGGGTAAATAACTAAAAAAAAAATTACAGATCCATGAAGTTATATATAAGCTAGACAGAGGTTACTCTTTATTATTTTAAAGTAGGTAGGCACCGACGTAGTTACTTGAAATACTTCAGTTAACTGATAAAGGTCTTAGGTTTATTTTATGGCAAAATAACTATTAAATTAAATGAAAATAACCAAAGTTTTGCGACTTTCGTTATTTTATTACAGTTATTTTTCTCTTTTATAATGTAGATCAATAAAGATAGACCTAGTAAAAACAAAAAGTGCGTTAACAAATATGTATAGCAGGTGTAGGCTGTAGGTAAAAGTGGAAATTTCTTGAAAAATTACTAAAGCAGTAATATTTTGAAAACCAGAGAACTTTTACCTAACCCGTTTTGGTGTTATCTGATAGTCCTTGTGTCCATCTACCTCCAGTGTCAAGGAAAAGTGTCGTTTTTGGGATACCCTGTATGCAATCATCAACTATTAGTAAGTTAAAATCTTGTGGAAATCCGTTTTCGCAGTGACTGCATTAAAACAGGCAGACTTTGTAAGTTATGTAGTTGTTTTATTTGTATTAATTAATATAATTTTTCACTTATTAATAGCTCTTTTTCCGTGAAATATAATAATTTTACTGTCATTCTCGATTCTAAGAACATTTTTTTTAATATCAAACGGATCTACGCTATATGATACAAAGACACAAAGACAGTGTAGAACTAAAAATAAAGACATTTTTATTTAAAAATAGCTTAACAAGTTCCTATTATCCCAGAGCCTTTTCACATTTTAACCTACATGACTCGTAAAATACAAACAAAACAAAACAAAAGATGAAAGGCTGTGTGACCTAGCCGCGAGGTCAGCGACCCATTAGCCCGGCCCAGGCTTGATTCGGGTCTTAAGTTCTTACAACGTTATAAACTCGCATTTTCCTTTTTGGAAATAGATAAGCCGAACTTTTTTTACACACATTCATACAGAACTTCACGCCTGTATCCCTTGACAAATTTTGAGACATTATAAAGATGGAGAGAGACTATTGTAGTGAAAAAGGGTCAGCATATCGCTCACAAAAACGTCTTTAAAACCTCTTCCAGTCCAGCATTTTTTTTATTAAGGACAATGCCCGCGGTTGACCTTAATCTTACCTTCTGCTAAGTTAAGATGACGTCGAAGAAGAAAACACACAGGCCTAGGAAAGAACTGGCTCTTCATAAAAAATATCCGAAACACATCTCGTGGTTTGGTTTTTCCGCCAAGGAAAGGTTTGGCACCCACTAAAGCAAGCTCTAGTAGGAGGAGGACGAATCTAAACATCACGTGGTGTTTAGCGTCAGATTTTATATGAAGGGTGGTTGCTAGCCAGTCGGACTCTGACGGGATCCTACCACCAAGCAGCGGTCACTCGAATTAGTTGCCTTTCATGACAAGCTTATCCAAGGGAGGTAAGGTTATTCAAAGCCGGCTCTACACTCAAAAATAAACATAAATATTGAAATTCATTCTAACTGAAAAGTCTACTCAATCTATAAAACTTAATTGTCACTACTTCCATGCTGGACTGGGAGCGAAAGAAAAACACGCTGGACTCCGTTGACCGAAGAGCCCGTAAACTAATTAATGACGTCGACCTTACAACCAAAAAACTACAGACCTTAGAGCATCGTCGTAAGGTTGCGTGGCGGCTCCTTGATTATTACACACAAAGGAATGAAATTTAAAGAACGAAAGGATATTATTAGTCTTTCTGTTGAGCAAACCATTGAAATGGCATGTATAGAACTAGGGAAAGTTATTATAATAAGCGTATACAGGCGGCCAGCTTCATCCTTTGATTTGTTTGAAAAAATCATGGAGGAAGCTTTACTTAAACTTAGTGATACTAAAAAAAATATCATTGTCTGTGGTGATTTTAATATTGATTTATTAATCCAATCATCCCTTAGCCAAAGGTTAACTAATTTGTTTCTTTGTTATGGACTTAAAAATCTCTTTTTAGAGCCTACACGTGTTACAGCCACTTCAGCAACATGTATTGATAACATTTTCACTGATGCATCACCCAACAGTCAATACATATTTAATAAGTTAAAATCGGATCACAGTGGACAATTAGCATCTTTTAACATTAACACAAACAAGGCATTAAGAAGAGAGATTAAGTTTGTACCCATGAACGAGGGTCGGCTGGAGAGATTCAGAAGTAATCTCTTGGATAAGTTGTGGGAACTTAAATGTTATGATGATCCTGTAAAGGAGTATAATTGTATTTTTAATTTAATTAAATGTGAGTATGATACAGTATTTAAATCAAAAACAATTAAAATAGATGATAACTCATTTAAGTTTAGTGACTGGGCAACAGTAGGAATATTCAAAAGCAGAGACAGATTGTATGAATTATATGATGAAAAATCATATAATCATAGCGAAACCTCTAAGGAATATGTTAAAAAATACTCCAAAATGTTCAAAAATGTGTGTAGTATTGCGAAATCAAATTTTATTAATAGTAAAATTCAAAGTAGTGTAAATATACCTAAAACTACTTGGCAAATTATAAACAGCGAAACTGGAAAGTCTAACATTAGAAACGCGGAACATAAACTGAAAATTGGTGATCGACTGTTGACATCAGATACAGAAGTTGCTAAAGCTTTTGAAAAATTCTTTGCAGACATTCCAGTTTCGACTACGAAGACATTAAATTCATCAGTTAAAGCTGCACAGTCTTTTCTTGAAAATAATGTAAATAAGTGTAAAACTAACTTTACTTTCAGGCATGTTACTGAAAGTGAGGTATTGAAAGCTTTTAAAAGTATAACAATTAAGAACACTGCTGATCTGGATGGTATTTCTGTTAAAATCATCCAATCTATCATTGACGGTATTGCACCTTATTTAGCCAGAATATTTAATAATTGTGTTCATAATGGTGTGTTTCCGGACTTAATGAAACTTAGTAAAATTATTCCCGTATTTAAAGCAGGAAGCATAACCGACCCCAGTAACTTTAGACCAATCTCTATATTACCAACACTTAGTAAAATTTTTGAAAAGCTTATTTTAAACCAACTAGTGGTACACTTCTTTAGCAATAATTTAATGAATTCAAATCAATTTGGTTTCACACGGGGTCGCTCAACAACTGATGCCAGTGTTGAGCTTATCAAACATACATTTGATGCCTGGGAGGAGTCACGTGATGCCTTCGGTGTCTTTTGTGATCTGTCCAAGGCTTTTGACTGTGTTCACTACGATACACTCCTCATGAAGCTATACCACTATGGAATCAATGATAGGGCACTTGATTTTATGAAATCCTATTTATGCAATAGAATTCAAAGAGTTGATATTAATGGAAAGAGATTATCGGGATCAGCAGTTCATATGGGAGTGCCCCAGGGCTCGATTCTTGGGCCTTTCTTATTCTTAGTTTATATAAATGATTTGCCATTTTTAGTGAAAGACAAGTGTGAGGTCATATTATTTGCTGATGATACCTCTTTTCTATTTAAAGTGAGTAGGCAATTGAAGCATTGCTTTGAAATAAACTGTTGTATTGAAACTGTGGAGAAATGGTTTTCAGCCAATAACCTACTACTCAATGAAAATAAAACTAAATTTTTAAAATTCTCTTTGCCTAATGTCCGGCATGTAAATACTAACTTAATTGTAAAAGGACAAGAATTGAGCCCTGTAAATTCAACAGTGTTCCTTGGCATAACCCTAGATGCACAACTACAATGGGGACCACATATAGAAAGGTTGGCGAGGAGACTTAGTTCTGCAGCATATGCCGTCAAAAAGATGCGAAATATCTCTAATGAAGCTACTGCGCGGTTGGTTTATTTTGGTTATTTTCATAGCCTAATGACATACGGCATTCTCCTGTGGGGAAATGCTGCCGATATTAAAACCATCTTTGTGCTGCAGAAACGGGATATTCGCTCAATCTACAAACTTAATACCAGGGCGACACTTAGAAATAAGTTTAAAGAAATTAATATTCTTACCTTTGCCTCACAATATATCTTTGAAAATCTTATGTTCGTAAAAAAGAACTTAAACATGTTCCATAGAAATGTGACTTGCATAATGTTAATACTAGAAATAAGTACAAGCTAGCCGGCTATGATAGTAGACTTCATAAAGTCACTAACTCATTTATGGGTCAATGCATACGTTTTTATAATAAGGTTCCCACAAATATTCAAGACTTACCACTTGATAAATTTAAAGAAACTATTAAACAAAAATTGTGTAGTAAAGGCTTTTATACAATTTCTGAATATATGGACGATAAAAGTCCTTGGTTGTAAATTGTTTTTCAAATATTCTCAATCTCCAACTCCATCTCCAACACCATCTCCATTTCCTTCTCATCCAACGCCATCTCCATCTCCTTCTTATCCATACAACAGCAAGAACGTCATGCTCCCTCAGGCGGCATGGCTAGCGGTAGCGTCGGGTGTCGGGTCACCCTCTTCCTTAAAATATGGTTGAGGAGAGTGATGGCTGGTGCTTGCGTTATACTCGTGAACGGGTGCTGCTAGCGGTGCCAGGTCGTTTTGCTGAAGACTTTATGACTATGTTACTTTTTTGAATTTGACTCTGACTTCCCCATCTCCATCCCATTCCCCCATGTTCACGTCCGTGTTAGTGTCCAGTCTCTGTCCACGACTATCCTCATCTCCATCCACATTATATGTAATATCTCTCACCTCTATCGCTACATCTATCTACTTCTATCTTTACCTCTATATCTATGTCTACGTTTCTGTCTATTACTTGATTGCCTAATGTATAAATATAATAGTAGACTCCAGAAGATCACCAACTCGTTCATGGGTCAATGTGTACGCTTTTATAATAAAACTCTAAAATATTTAAGATTAACCCTTCGATAGATTTAAGGATAAGCATAAAGTTTTATTATAAGATATCCGGATGCAAGAAGATTGTAAATTGTTGTTGTTGTTATTGTGTATTTTTAAAAGATGATTCATCATCATCATCATCATCTCAGCCCGCGCTAGTCCACTGCTGGACGTAGGCCTCTCCCAACGCGCGCCACCGAATTCGGTCTCTAGCGCTGCGCATCCAGTCCCTGCCAGCCGTCTTCCGCAAATCGTCTTCCCAACGTGCCGGGGGGCGTCCCACACTACGCTTGCCTTGACGTGGCCTCCATTCGAGAACCTTTGGACCCCAACGATTGTCAGTTCTTCGACATATATGACCAGCCCACTGCCACTTTAGCGTGCTGATCCGGTGAGCTATGTCGGTTATTTTTGTTTTCTGTCGGAGAACCTCGTTTCTGATCCGGTCTCTCAGAGAAACACCTAACATAGCTCTTTCCATAGCGCGCTGTGTGACTTTAAGTCGGTGAACTAGCCCTACTGTTAGGGTCCACGTCTCGGCTCCATACGTGAGCTCAGGCAGGACGCACTGATTGAAGACTTTGGTCTTCAGGTTTTGCGGAATAGGCGACGAGAAGACGTGACGTAACTTCCGAAATGCTGCCCACCCCAACTGTATCCTCCTGTCGATTTCCCTCTCGAAGCTGTTTTTACCCAGATATATAATCTGCCCTAAATAGGTGTATTCGGTAACAACTTCGAGAGGCGTATCTGCGACGGTTATCGGCATTGGGGTAATATGTTTGTTAAACATGATTTTTGTTTTATCTAAGTTCATTCCCAAGCCAATCCGCCGAGAAGACACAGCTAAATCGTGCAGCATTTCTTGGAGATCCTCCAGCGATTCTGCCAAAACGACAATATCATCCGCGAAGCGGAGATGTGAGATGCGTTCGCCGTTGATGTTGATGCCACGTCCGTTCCAGCTGAGCGTCTTAAATGCGTCCTCCAATGCGTTAGTGAACAGCTTCGGTGAAATAATATCACCCTGCCTCACTCCTCTTCGCAATTGGATAGGACACGATCGCTGATTCTGTACTTGGACGGACATTGTGGCGTTCTCGTACAGGCATCTCAAAACATCTATGTATCGCCAGTCAACTTGACATCGCTGTAAGGACTCCAGCACAGCCCAGGTCTCGATCGTGTCAAAAGCCTTCTCATAGTCCACAAATGCTACGCACATAGGCAGATTATACTCGTTGGTTTTTTGGATAATCTGCCTCAGCGTGTGGATGTGGTCCATGTTGCTGTAACCCGACCGAAACCCGGCCTGTTCTGGAGGTTGGAAGTCATCGAGTCTTCTCGCTAGACGATTTGTGATGACTCTCGAGAACAGCTTGTATACGTGGCTTAGGAGCGAAATTGGTCGATAATTCTTCAATAGGGTTTTGTCACCTTTCTTGAAGAATAGGACGACGTCGCTCTGACTCCACGCCATTGGAGTTCTCCCGTTGTGAATGGCGGAATCGAAGAGCTTTTGTAGCTCGATCAGTATCGGTGTATTACCGGCTTTGAGAAGTTCTGCTGTGATTCCGTCATCCCCTGGGGCTTTTCCATTCTTAAGCTGTTTGAGAGCCAAACGCATCTCGTCTAAACTGACGACGGGGAGTTCGTCGGTGTAGTGGCGGGTCAATGTAGCACGGGGGTCTGTGATTGTGGGCACCTGCCGTGATTGCTGGGAAGCATACAGTTTGCCGTAGAACTGCTCTATCTCGGAGAGGACTTCAGGTCTAGAGGTGACGGTCGTGCCTTGTGATGTTTTGAGAGTTGTCAGAGCGCTTTTGCCGAGCTGCTGAGCAAACACTTTCGACCCTCGGTTCTTCTCAATAGTCTCCTCGATGAGAGTCGTATTGAACCTCCGAAGGTCGCGTCGGATCAGTTTCCTGATCTGTTTGTTCAGCACTCGGCGCTCCAACAACGTGGCAGAGTGTGTTTCCCGTCTAACCCTCATGGCCTCCAAGGTCTCATCCGAGAGTTTGCCCTTACGGCCCGTTTGCCGTCCCTGGCAGATTTTCATACCCACTTCCCGTATGGTGTTAACTACATTTTGGTAATCCTCATCGATGTTGCCAGTAGTTTCCAATGCACCGAATCTATTACTTAGTTCCAGTTGGAATCTTTCGGATCCCAAGGAACTTTGGAAAGCAGACGGGCAGAGTATCGGCTTCATTAGTTTGGCACGTTCAAGCTTAAAATCGATATTCAGGGTGCCGCGGACGAGGCGGTGGTCACTTCCGGTATTAAACCTGTTAACCACGGTGACATCCCTGAATATATGCTTTTTGTCCGTAAGAATGAAGTCGATCTCGTTCCGTGTTACACCGTCCGGGCTCTGCCAAGTCCACTTTCTGTGAGGCTTCTTTTTGAAGAAGGAATTCATCAAATACAATCCTTCGCTCTCCAGAAAGTTTACTAGCATCTGCCCCCTCTGGTTTCTGCTTCCATATCCGAAGGATCCCATACTAGATTCGGTGTGACTGTGTACTCCTACTTTGGCATTGAAATCTCCCATGACAACACTGTAGTGAGCCCTTGTGGTGTTGTGCAGTGCCTTAACGATATCTTCGTAGAGCAATTCTACGTCATCATCTGAGGATGTCGAGGTCGGTGCGTATACTTGTACAACCTTAAGGTTGTACCTTTTGGTGAGCTTAAGTACAAGATACGCGACCCTGTTCGACACGCTCGAGATTTCTACGATGTTGTCAGCGAGAGATTTGTTGATGAGGAAACCGACACCGCCTTGGGAGAGTTGGTCGCCCTCTCGAAAGTAGAGAACATGACCCGATGGCAGAGTTATGGTATCCTCGCCCTCTCTTCGGACTTCACATAACCCAAGTATGTGCCACCGAATCTTTTCCAGTTCTACTTCGAGTTCCGTTACACTAGCGTCGAGCCTCAATGTTCGTCCGTTGTACGTCGCCAGGGTCAGTTGTTTTTGGTAGCCTGCCGTAGCCCGGGGATTCTTAGCACCCCCTGTTCCACCGTTACCTAAGCCGCTACCTTGGCTAGGAATAATGGAACTACCGGGAACTGGGGGCCGATCGGGGACGGGACTTTCCATTTTGGGAGGATTTGCCCTTAATCGCCGCGCTGAGCAAATGCGTGTTGGCGATCGCCAGAGCCTCGTTTGCTGTTTGGCAGGGTGCACCGCGGGCAGGTGAGGTTGGCTTGGGCCAAGAAGGTGGTGGTTTGGCCCCTTACACCCCTTAAGATGATTGCTGTTGAGTTTCTTGCCACTTCTTCTCAACAGATCGACTTTCCGAAGTGGTGGTAGATTCAGTTCAATTTGTAAATTGTGACTTATTTCAAATGTATTTAAATACTTACGAAATAAAGATTCTTTTGACTTTGACTTTTGTCTAACCGTGTGCTACAGGATACATTTTGGTGAGTGCGCTAGTGCTCTGTTTGAACAAATTGAACCCTCACCTTTTTACCATCGGACTACTAGACGCAGACAGAACTTCCATCCGTATGTGGTAGATATTCCGAAAAGTCGAACTAAGCGCTTTGACAGTTCCTTTTTGATACGGGTCGCCAAGGTTTGGAAGGAACTGCCTGCGTCTATTTTCCCTGACCTGTATAGTCCTAGTACTTTTAAGCGTCGAGTGAATGGGTTTCTCGTGGATGGACGTGTATCACCTTAGTCTTCATGTTCACTTAACATCAGGTGGCATGGAAGACAAACGTCACATCCATAATTTATAAAAAAAAAAAATTGAATGTACCAGCTGGGTATACTGTAAAACTCAGTTAAGGGACAGAAGTTTTATTGGCGTGTTTTGTGGGCGATAGGCTAACCTGTCACTGCAATAGTCTCTATCCATCATTATAATACCTACAAAGTCAAACGTGAAATCAGATGGTCTTATTACCTCTGGCGTTCTGCCTACCCCATAAAAGATACAGGCGTGATGTTATGTATGTATGTATGTTTCTACATCGATGCTACGAGTCACGACTGCTTTAAGAAAAATAATGTAGAAAACATAACTTACTTTGCACATTAAGTTAAACAAAGTTAGCACATGAAATATCTACCTATGTGTTTCGGTATCAGCATCACTTTACAAAAGCTAAAACTGAAGCTAATAGTAGGTTTGGTCATACCCTAAATAGAGGTACCTGAAAATAAATACCTTTTAGTTAAGTGATTTCCTAGCTTTATAAGATTGTACTTTACAATTGACAAGATTATCGTAGGATTTTAGGACCACGATCTTTCCAAAGAGCTCTTGTGTGAAATTATTTATTGTGGTACAGAAGATTTAGTCTATTTAAAGAAATGCTATAAGGCTTTTTGACTTTTATAAAGCCAGATAGTTAAAATAGTAGAATTGTATCTTTTTACACTAAGCTTTGAAAAGTACATTAAGACTGCATTTATGTTATTTAATAACTAGTAGTTTTACCAGCGTAACTTTTGATCCCGTGGGAATTTCGGGATAAAATATAGCCTATAACCTTTCAAATATATAGCCATTTTCAAATCCCACTTGTAGTTTCTGAGATTAGCGCGTTCAAACAAACAAAAAAAAAACAAAAAAACAAACTCTTCAGGTTTATATATTAAGTATAGATTTATGTACACACAAGGAAACTTAAAAAAACAATCAGTTAAATAAAAAAGTT
This sequence comes from Stenoptilia bipunctidactyla, assembly GCA_944452665.1. Taxonomy (NCBI): domain Eukaryota; kingdom Metazoa; phylum Arthropoda; class Insecta; order Lepidoptera; family Pterophoridae; genus Stenoptilia; species Stenoptilia bipunctidactyla. Next base: position 1,809,512 of record OX101723.1, read on the forward strand.
AAACAAACTCTCCAGTCCTAGGTCTGCTGGAAGAGATCTCATTAGAGATAAGCTGTACCTTTGTACTTATTTTTGATCCATGTATCTTTAAATTGTGTCCAAACTTATGTGTACATAAATTGTTAAATAAATAAATAAACAACAATGTACAAAAGCAAGTGTATTTAAACGTCTCCTACACATCCATATTTTATGATGCATTAAACACTATTGAATTCTGGTCGGTATAATGCAAATTATTAATGGCGCCCGCAAATCACCTACACAACGGTAAAACATGATTTTTTTAGCTAAGCGTTACAAGATCAAAGAAATAATTTGATATTACGAGTATTTACCTGTTTACTTATTATTTAGCATAAGCAATTAGTAATAATATCAAAAATCTTGGTAATAATCCCGTAGGTAAATACATTAAATCATAGTGAAAATAACCGCGATAGTTTAAAACAATTATTATTAATTAGCATTTTGCAATTTTTATAAAGTTACATAAAAGGATATGAATTTTTATATTCATAAATTTTAACAAATCTATACATATAATAAAATGGTAGGAAAGTCAAAACTGTACATTGAATATTTTTTTAAAAGAATACTTGGGGTATGATGTACAATCGAAACAGAAACAAAAAATATAGTTTTTAGAATTTTTGTCTGTTTGTCTTTCCGGGATAAACTCAAAAAGTACTGCATGGATTTACTTCAAATTTGGCATGAAGATAGTTAAGAAGTCGGGTCAACATATAGGCTACATATTATCACGCTAGCAGTGTTATAATCGTAGGTGCGTTTGGTGCTGCATAGCGTTCACGCAGACGACGTCGCGGGCAGCAGCTAGTAGATAAAATAATTACTAACTGTTTGAAACTATTACGGTTATTTTCACTATAATTGAATGAATTCACGGGATTCTTAGCAAGATATCCGATTTCTATTTCGCGCGTCCGATCTCTTCCGAAATCAAAATCGTGGTAATAATAATAATTATTTAATTAATAAATAAAACATTCATAATAATAAGAAAAAAATAACTTAAAGACTATTGTAATAAAGTGTGGGTTCCTAATGTATGTAATTGCTTATGCTTTCATTACCAGGGGCTCTCAAACTAGGCTAAATAGCCTGTCACTTGAGAGACCAGTTGCATATTGTTTTACAAGATTAAATTAAAACCAGTGTGTTAAATAACTGTGACAATTTTGATGACGATGACAATCATAAGGGAAGCAAATCAAAAACAAAACAGAGCATAACAGTTCAATGCAAAAATATACTAATATAAAAGTTAATAATACTAATAGAATATAAACATATTATAATATAAACATAAAATATATAAATATAGACATACCTATGTTCATACATACACATATATAAATACATGTTATATAATTACACTACTACCCATATGGTTATGGAAGAAAAACTTGAGGTTTATCAAACATGTAAGAATCCCATGAGTTCATTAAAATATAATATAATTACTGTTTAATTAGTCTATACTCTAATATTAATTCAATTTTCTTACGAATTTAATTTAATACATTTGAAATTGTAAAATAAATTACCCCTTAAACGTTTACAAAGATCAAGGTAATTTACATTCATATTTACTTTAAAGACCTCTTCTGCATGATCACTGTGAAAGTACCGAAGTATCGAACACTAAAAACATATCAAAAATTGGTGATTTCTAAAATTGAAATGAATATAAATTTATCTAAAGCTATACAGGGTAACTGGTGACAAATTTAAGATATTGAAGGAGAGTACTCTGTACTCGATTTTGATCATAATTATGTAATAAAAGTAGGTACTTAATTTTTCACCGGAATAAATAAAGAGATATTACTACACTGTTCCCGATGCGCCGCCTCAGTCAACACACACACAGTAGTGTTCCCGACACACGCACACCAGCATTCATGTAACCGATGTAACCATGCGTTGCGTTATGATTTCTTTAACTCTCGGTTAAGTTTACTGAGTAAATAATTAATATTTATTTTTTCCCTACATGTATGATCTCAAACTATCACGTCCTTGAATTTCGAAAGTGGCCCACCAGTCACCCTGTGTATGCTATCATATCAAACAAGTTTTCACTACTGTTAGTATATGAACCTGGTACTCTAATAGAAGTCAACGTTTCTACCACTACACTAAGACGGCATTTATTATCAAAGTTATAAATAAAGATTTATCTTTTAACATTTTGGATGACATAAACGAAATAAAAAAAAATACATTTATAATTTAAGTAAAAAGTTCTATCGCCTTTTTTGTTAGAACAATGTTCTGCTTTTAAATAAATAATTGACGACCAAAAATGCTGGAATTGATTTTGAATTAATAGGAATTTCAACGCAATAAGGAAAATCTTATAAATAATATACGATTTCGAATCGGTAACAATAGCCCTCTAATGGACAGTAAATTAAATATATTGTATGAATCGAAATCATCTTTATTGAATAAATTTTGATGTTTAATATTATTCTAAAAAGCTTAAATATAATATGAAAATAAAACTGTTTGTTTTAAATACTTATCGGTGTACGTGCCAAACCTGCACAAACATGTAGATTCATGATTACTGGCACATTTCCTAGTTCGTGCTTATTTACACTTCTTAATTAACTTTATTGATGTACATAATTTAACAATTCAGTCGTCACAAAAAGTTCATAGCCAGTGGGCTCTTAACAAAGAGTCGTGAAGATGATAAACTATTTCTAACCGCAATTGACCTCAACATTACCAGAAAATGAGTGCCTTATGAGGTCATAGGTGATAAAGATTAAGGAAGAAAATGGCTGTACAGAAGGCAGCAGATCAATCATTACCTTTCAAATTTACCCAACCAAATTGAACGTAATGTCGAGGGCATAGAGTTTAGATTCAAGTTTTTTTTTGACAGATTTGCAACTCTTAACGTGCTACCTTCTGTACAGTCATTTTCTTCTTGAATCTCATATTTGATGGGAGACTTTAGTGATGGTTTGATAATAATTTTGCATTTACTAATACTCAATTATTCTGAAATAAATGAAAAAATATACTAAATAAAAAACCAGAACTTTGAGTTATTTCAGTTATTTGACGAAAGCTAGGCAAACCTTAAATACCCCAAAAAAAATTGTTGAATAAAATATGAGTGGATGAACCTTTCCCTTCCAACAGAACAAGAAGCTAATATTTTGTAAGTATAAGATAGGGTAACTTTTATTAAGCTATTGCATAGCTTCTATCGCGGGCCTTGAGCGTGGGGACCGAATCCAGAAATTCCGTAACGATAAAACCTGACACCCCCCACTCTGACCGGCACAGCGGTGATACTTTGATTTCGTAACTTAAATGCGGGCTTTAATAAACAATCAGCGCCATCTACTAGGAACTTGTGGAACTTCATATCAGATCAAACATTACTGCATTAATTAAATAAACAAATAATTATAATTGCATAAGTTGATACAAAATGCTATGCAACAGCTTTACCGCGGCAGTCTCCGAGTGCCACACGTCTTTTTTAAATTTTTTATTTTACATATTTTTACATACTTGTTATGATTACCATATAATGTAAACAAGAATAGGTACAAAGGTACAGCTTATTTCTATACAACATTTCTACCAGCAGATTCTTGAATCCGGATAATCCATAAAGTAACGCCACAAACAACTGCCTTTGTCGTATCAAGCACAAAGGTTTAGTTTATTCGGGCGTTTACTTAAACAATTAAATTCTACCTGTTTTATTAATTAACAAAGTAAAGTTTAACATTCTCTAGCTTTTATTTCTAGTTTATTTCGAAGAACGAAAGTACCTAAATAAAACAGCTAAATCCTGAAATGCGCGCCAAGTAGTTAAAAGCTACGCTTTCATTAACAGTGCTGTAACTTTTATAATTAGTTAACATTGTCGAAACGTTGTACTTTTCTTAGTTATGTATCCACTATATTACAATTTACTTTTTTATGTAAAATCAACAATTTAAGTTGTGTTTCGACGACGACCACTTTGGTGATGGGATGTTGTTGATGATGGGATGAACCTGTTTGCCTCAGACGCCAGTGTTCACGGGTTTGATTCCCGCACGGAACAATAAAAAAAAGTTCCTTGCCTGGGTGTTTATCTATTTATTTATATTCTAGGTTACCCCTTGTTCGCTACTTGGTATCCCATAACACAAGCTGTGCTTACTTTGGGGCCATGTAGTTGATGTGATTGTACATACATACATACATAACGTCACGCCTGTATCCCTTATGGGGTAGGCAGAACACCAGAGGTTACATGACCATCTGATGTCACGTTTGACAAATTTTGAGGCATTATAAAGAAGTGATTGTCTGGTTTTTTTTTTTATTTATGCTGGGCTGGAAGCGAAAGAAAAACATAGAATACTGCTTCTCTTCCCGGGCATATTGTAAAAGTCAGTGAAGGGATAAGTATGATAACCCGTTGTATGGAGTTGTTTCTTATGTAACACTGTAAGAAAATCGTATCTATTTGGCAGAATACTCGGCCATATAAAAATGGTGGAGACTTTTATACTTTATCATAAATTTACCAAGTCCTTTCATTCATTTCGCTGCCATTTTGACAAATTAAGGTATTCTAGTTTAATTTCTACTGAGTTATATTCCTTAAGAATTGTTTTACCTTATTTTTATACAAATTTAGGTGCTTTTAACGTCAAACATTTTCAAAATTGTCGTTTTAAGGAATTTTTTTTTCCAACTTTTTTCATAGTGTCAACTTCGATCATCCTCTGTGCCAAAAAAAGTATGGAACCATAGATGACCATAATCTTAAAAACTTTTCTAGTATGTGAAGATTCTAAAAAAGTATAACAATGTGTGGTTTATAAGCAGCATAAAATTACAGGAGCGAGACCGATAACAGGATTGTTGCAAAACTTGGTCGTAACGGTCGTATTATATCAAGATACATACATAAACACTATTCGGCCGCTAATTAGGATATTCAGAAGAAATCTAGGCTGATTTATGGAATAAAAATAACGTAACTTAATGATAAAAATGTAATGAAAGTAAACGACTTTAAAATTATCGGACTATAATAGTTTCATGCGAAAAATATGTTTCAAAATGTTATAAAAAAATTAAAAAAGGACACGAGGTAAAAAACGGTCAACAACGGAAATACGAGTACACTGCCTACGTTGAAAGGACGATTGCTGGTCACTGTTACGAGGCAGATGCATACTGTTCCGTCCACGTCCACGGTGAACATGTTTTACCTTGTTTTCTTTTGAATATTATTATAAGTGGCGTGATAGTATTAGAATAAAATAATAAAGTGATAGAATAAAATGGTAACGTTTTCACACATTGTGGACGTGAAAGGAAAAGTGTGCGTGTGCCTAGTAACAGTGACCATCAACCGTCCTTGTAACGCAGGGAGTGTGCTCGTATTTCCATTTTTGACTGCTTTTTACCTCGTGATAGGTTTCAATTTTGTTATAGGAAATACGAGTACACTGCCTACGTTGAAAGGACGATTGCTGGTCACTGTTACGAGGCAGATGCATACTGTTCCGTTCACGTCCACGGTGAATATGTTTTACCTTGTTTTCTTTTGAATATTATTATAAGTGGCATGATAGTATTAGAATAAAATAATAAAGTGATAGAATAAAATGGTAACGTTTTCACACATTGTGGACGTGAAAGGAACAGTGTGCGTGTGCCTAGTAACAGTGACCATCAACCGTCCTTGTAACGCAGGGAGTGTGCTTGTATTTCCATTTTTGACTGTTTTTTACCTCGTGATAGGTTTCAATTTTGTTATAACATTTCAGAACATTTTTTTCAAATGAAACTATTAGAGCCTGACAATTTTAAATTCGTCACAGTACTAGAGTAGGAGGAGGTGAGGAATTTCCTAAAACCTCCCCAGTTAGTAAAGATATTGAAGGAAGAAGTTGGTTAATCAATCACAATTAACTCTTGAGTTAGGTGTAGAGGACAGTGATCGGAGCCTAGGCGTAAGTCTAAAGATGCATTCTTGATAAAGGTGAAGTCTGAAATGTCAGGAGATAGATTCGGGCTAGCCGGATAACAGGTGGGAGAGTATGGACGAAAAATATCAGTATCTATGTTCATTGACATTGCAGGATTGCATCGAGTTAAATGCTTTTGCCGTTGGTAGAGTAGCACGTACAGTCGGTATGTTTGAAGTCGAAATATATAATATTATAATTGAAGGATACTCTCTAAGTCACTGCAAAGGAGGCTTGCCACAAGGCAGATAGATGAAATCTATGGTGATGGTCGGGTGACCTGTCAAGGTCAAACTACACAGTCGCTTGGAGTCGAGTCAGGTATCGTATACAAGGAAGAGGTAGACATCGTTTTTTCAAGAAAGTATTAGATGTAGAGAAGCTGGGCGGAATGAACTTGCGTTAAATGAACCGATGATTAAGTCTTTAGGTTTGGTTTTTGTGCAATCAGTCATGACTGCCGTGGATGCACGTGGGATTCTATGGACCACCAATGAGAAACCTTTCTATTTATTTATTTGTGACTCGGATATCGGACCTAGGAGAATGACGTCATATTAAAAAATGTTTGAGTATTCATGTACTATGATAATTTAAGCATAATTTTCTTTGGCCAGGTACTTTGCTTTGTGGTCCAGAAATGTATGAAGCATGTCAGGTTTCCTTTGCACACAAGATTTTCTCTTGTACAAAAGAAACTTTCATTAAATTTCCCTTTTTGACTTTAAAGCTGTCAAGCCCTTGCCAGGTTTATGTTAATAAGCTTTGTTAATAAGTAGTTTTATATGAGGCTACGACTGAAATTTTGTAGAGTAGGTGACATGTCAAAAGGACAAAGGAATTGACAATGCGTTTCTTGAATGAACTTATATTTCTCTTTATTAACTAGTCTTTGTAGCGTAGAGAAGTTATTTTTTTATATACAGGTTGTTCCGCCAACCCTACAACCCCCGCCATACCTTCACGTAGGTATTCTAGTACCCATAAGGATTACAGAAAAGATATAAAAAAAGAAAAATTAGAAATTTATTTTTCAATTTTTGTATGAAAGCAATAAATTCCGGCATTTTCTTTCATACAAAAATTGAAAAATAAATTTAGAATTATTCTTTTTTTTTAATTTCAAAATTTTCTTTTTTATATTTTTTCTATTGTCCTAGAATAACTTCGTGAAGGAATTATATAAGGTAGGCGGGACACCCTGTATTGTTATTTTATTTAATTACAAAATGTTTGTTTTAATGCGATATTCCCTTAAACTAATGTAATTTTTTGAAATATCGTTCTATTTCTAAGTCTCATAAAAAAGTCTTATTAGTTTTTAATCAAATAAACCTAAAGCATAAAAAGTATAAATTTTTAAGGGTCGATAACAATTAAAGGTTGAATTAAATTATAAAAAGTAACTTTGAATTTTAAAGAGGTGATTATTGAAGATTTACTGCAGGATTGTATTTAAGAAGGTACATTGAAGGGCGAACCAATGTCATTAAAATAGCCGGTTACTTTTCTTACAAGGCAATGAGAGAACATTGCTTACAGAACCGACTGCCGTTTAAGGCAGTAAGATTCTTAAACGGCGGTCACGTGTTGAATACAATATTAGGTTGTTAAAGGCGTTCTAAGAAAATAGATGGCATTTAACGAGAATCGTTAAAAAAAATATATAATGTGGTCTGAGCAGAGTATTATAGACCTATTATCCATAGAAATAGCATACAAACATACAAGTCGTTCTTTTTGATATCCCATAACTTTGAGGTTTTGTTCCTTACTAAAAAATAATACTGTTTGCCAAAGAATATGTGGTTCAAAAATGCATACTTTCCAAGATATCATCAATCTTAATATAATGAGTTCATAAAGTATCACCCTTGTAAAATCTCTAATAGACGCATGTCACCGAAGCCATACAATAAACAACAAAAACATTTTCAATGTTGAGAAACGTTGCATACAATGTACAACGCAAAACGTTGCGAACTGTACCTGTGCATAGCGATAGAAAAGGGATAGAAAATGCCACGTTATCATACTTCGCATAAAGGTGTGCATGAAAAAATATTCACATTTTATTTGACTCTATTACAAGGTCCCATCAATACCCTAGAGTTATGGGAAATCAACAGGAACACCTTGTACCTATAAGCATCATCATCATCATCACAACTCTTTGTAATGAGCCCACTGCAGGGTATGAGTCTCTCCCCTGGAGGTTTAGGCCGTAATCCACCAAGCTGGCCCAGTGCTGGGTGGTGGATGTCAGAATTTTTAGGGTGCCAATACGGCTTCTAACAAACCCTAACGACTACTGTATACAAGTATACAGCAACCGGGACCGACTGCTTAACGTGCCCTCCGAAGCACGGAAGTCGCCGTGAGAAATGAATGGTCGGCGGTCACCCATCCAAGTACCGACCGCGCCGAACGTTGCTTAACCTGTGATATCGTATGATGCACAGAGTAACCGCGGCGCCACGACGACTTCACCTATAAGCATATAGAATGAAAAAATAAATATGAGAAATTATCTCAAATATCTTCATTTTGACGATAATTTGTTGAGAGAGTTGATTAATTTGTATGCGTAGGGTTGGCTTTGAATAGCTCTAACAGCGCTAACCCGATTGGCCCCCGCTTGGCGGCAGGACCCCTTAAGGGTTTGTCCAGCTTAAGACAGCCTTTCATATAAAATCTGCCGCCGAATATATCATCACTCCTGCGGTGATGTGTTCAGGTACTTATTTATGAGGAGCCAGGTCATCTTCACTTACCATCAGATGAGATTGAGTTCGAACTGGGAAATAGTACAAATAAATAATCAACGAATGCAGAGCATTAAAAAACCGACTTCACGCCAAAACTTTGGCTGAGTTGAGAATGTAACCGCCATTTTTATAGCTCAAAAAAGACTTCTTCGAATATTAGTAAACATAGAACAAACTTCTAGTTGTAATCCACACTTCCATAAAAATATATAACAAACTCCCAGAAGAAATGAGAAAGATTTCAGAAAATAAACAATTTATAAAACAAGTAAAATCATATCTTCTAAAAAAAGCTTCTACTCCATCCATGAATATTTTACAGATGAATAAAAATAAATTAATAGTGATAAAATTGTATTGTAACTTATAATATCAGTAATATTGAATATACCTATGTTACTTAATAATAATATAAATGATAATAATAATTTTGTCATTCCTCAAATATAACATTAAGAATAGTATTTAAGTACATAATAGATAATGAAACTTGATATCAAAATGTAAATGTAAAATTAGCCCCTCTATCCTCTTTCAAGTTTTTGTGCCCAACAGGGTCCATGATGTATGTACTACTACCTTAAATTGTTACCTGAATTTACCATTGTGGAATGCAGTAAAGAATTGAATTGAATTGTCATCAAAGTAAACATTCTCCGAAATCATACATATTTTTTCAAAAGTTTGAAATTTTCAATGATGTACTAAACCGATTTATATGAAATTTAAACGAGACCAACTATGAGGTATTTTCTATCATATGAAATAACAATTTTCAAAATCAATTCATAATTGTCTGAAATACCGTGTAACGAAGACACAAAAAAAAACATACAGACAAATTGAGAACCTCCTCCATTTTTGGAAGTCGGTTGAAAAAAGTTAGTACCGTAACCTGTATGCTACTATAGACTACTTTAACAAACCTACATTTGATTTAAAGAGCCAGTCCAGAAATAAAAAAAAAATATCATGCTTTGGTTGCGTAGATCCAACAGCAAATCACAGCTAGTAAGAAAAATCACAAGACCTTCCTTTTTCAGTTTTCGCAATCCAAACACAAAACGTTCGAGATTTAAAATACTAAGGCACCGGTTAAAAGCCAACTTTTTAATAAGACGTCTAAAAAAACACCGCAGAGCAATCAAGGAGCTGTATGAAAAACAGTTGAAAGCGGAGTCTCGAAACATCTGCGCTCTTCATTATTTTTGCTGCGAGCGTAGTCTGTATTTACTATTTAGTTTTGTTTTGCTCATTTTCTTTCAGATTCTATTACTTTGATGTTACTATTTATATTTCTTACAGTTTATTTGTATTTGTAAGTTATTGGATTTTGATATAAGATGAACGTGCATGGGGTATGGTTTGCTTCTAAATAACGCTTATTTTTAAATTAGGTTGATTGTTTGCCAATCCCAAAGCATAAATTGAGCAAGATAGAACAAAATAATTTGAATGATAGAAAAGCAGCCTATGAAAATTATTTTTCTATGGTTATCTCACTAAGCTGCAAAGCCTTATTCTAATAATAATGTATTGTCTCCCCATCAAAATCTTTTTTGCCACAGCAGCGCCTAAATGTGATTAATATCGTTATCAAAAATCACTTACATACATACATACATAACGTCACGCCTGTATCCCTTACGGGGTAGGCAGAACACCAGAGGTTACAAGACCATCTGATGTCACGTTTGACAAATTTGGAGGATAAAGATGGAGAGAGACTATTGTAGTGACAGGGGGTCAGCCTATCGCCCACACAAACGCCTTTAAAACCTCTGTCCCTTAACTGACTTTTACAGTATGCCTGGGAAGAGAAGCAGCTGGCACATTCTATGTTTTTCTTTCCCTCCCAATCCAGCATGGAGACAATGATTCAACATATCGTAATTTATTAATTTATCGTGTGAACATTATAGTAAAAAATTAATTCGGAGAGAAACAAAAGTACGTACATAGGAATTTTATGGGTAGGCACTTTTTGAGCACGAAAATCTAAGCATAAGTAAAGGTAGCGTAACCTATACCTTCTAAATAAATGTAGCAACGTTGATTTAGAGAAATGGCTCTCATTCGATCAATCGTGAAAATGAACTGAACTAAGCAAATGTCTAGCTGCTACAATTTATTAGCACCGTTTGCCTTTGTAGCATACTGTGAGATGGTCGTAGATATCAATTTGTGCCTAACTTTATATATATAATATATTCTCGTATTTGGGGATTTTCTTTTAATCACCTGTCTCTATCTATTGCTGACTTCCAGTTTTGCTAATCAACCTTTGTGACTCATAATTCGGTATTTCAATTTTCTGTGGAAAAATTAATTAAGTAATTGGTGAAAAATGAAAGTAAACTGGATAAAGTTTGTAGGTGAAATATAATTTCACTCTGTTTTTTAAAGTTGACTGAAATTGCCCCAAACGGATTTGTATGGAGTGACTTTATATGGAGCGAATGGCAGATGGAGCCAATAAGGAGCCTGAGTCTGGTCTAAATGTGTATTTTACTGTATTTATAAATGAATGCTACTGCAACACAAAACGAAAAAGTAGTTTATTTAAAGATCTTGGCGTAGGCCTCTGTCCAGCAGCAGTGTGGTTCTCTCGGGTCACAATGATATTGACCGTATATCTATATATTCGGCCTTAAGAACAAAACAAAGTTAGAACCTTAGGTAGACCCAGAGGAAAAAAGCCGGCGGAAAAAAAACTATTAGGAAAGGAAACTAAAGGAAATTATAGGTACAATCTGCCAGAAATACAACTTTTCAATGATATGAATAAACGAACAGAAGACAGCTATTCGTGCTTGCTAATATCATGCCACAGCCAAACTGCTTACCTACATGGTTAATAGCATTTTATATTTGGAAATAACCTGTGGAGACGTCAATCCCACACTTTTTTTTCAACTAAATAATCTTTCAATTTATAGTAGCCTTTTTTGCATAATGTTTCTTTAATAATTCATTTTAATTTATTTAACGTAAGGGATTGAGTTGACTTTGGTATTTTATTATTGACTTTTCGATAAATAATTTGCTGCTTTTTTGCCAGCCTTATTTTGGGAAATGCAAATTTATGGTCATCCCTAGTCCTTACAGAATAATTTTTAACTCTCCTAGTTTTAAATTTATCACTAGTTTACTTTTATTTATACTGTCATCAGAAATAGTATATCTTTATATTTTATATAATAATTTGTCGTTATTTCTTTATTTCAAAAAAGTCTTTCTTTTAAGCTCAAATAGATCCTATCTGTACAAAGATTTAGTCTATGACAAAATCGTGCTAACCCAGTGCTTTCATTTAATACGCTCGAAGCATTAAATAACAATGTCCGACTTTAAATAATTGCAGTATCCAAAAGTTGGGCTAAAATCGAAATCATCCACTGAAACATTGCCAAATGTAATTAGAGCCGTGTTTGCTGCTAACAAGGGGCAAGGTTTTGTTTGGGGCTGTTTAGATAGCATGACAACGTATTAGTACTAATGAAATGTCTACAATATACAATATCTATGTTTTTTCAATTTGTTTTAAAATAGACAGGTAAGATTGAGGTCAAATGTGAATGTAGTCAGCACTATTACCTAACTAATTTCAGAAATAGAGCGAAATACTTACACACATAACTTCACGCCTAAATCCCTTAAGTATGGGGTGAGGAGAACACCGAAGGTTTTTCAGGTAAGATATCACGTTTGACACGTTTGAAGGAATACTAAAGATTGAGACAGACTATAATATTGTTGTGACATGGAGTCAGCCACGGGGTCAGCATATCGCCCACAAAAACGTGAATAAAACCTCTGTACCTTAAGTGACTTAAGGACCCCGGAAGAGAAGCATTCTATGTGGTATTCTATGTTTTTCTTTTGCTCTCAGTCCGGCATGGAAGTTAACGAAATACTTTTTTTATAATTATCTTATCTTTTGCCATAAATGATTCGTATTCGTGGATAAGATTTGGCACAACTAAAGTTGCAATTTAAAATAAGGTCTGTTTCTTTATGCATTAAATTTTGCTAATTACGAGAACAGGTATTCTACAACTGCAGAAAGATTTCATGTGTCTTTATTCAAGCCAACAAAAACTTGACAAAAACGACTTGAAGTTTTGCTTGTTCTGTCTCTGCACTTGTGATTTTGTATAAAGTGGTTACGCTAGTGGTTTCATAAGTTTTGCTTTAAGTTCATAAAGATAAAATTTATTCATTATATTTGCAACTGTGTGTGGTTCTTGCGAAGACAAAAATTCAATTATTACATTTTAGCTCGAACTTTAAGTAATAGCTCTGTTATACTTAAATAACTGAAAAAATGTGCTAAATAAAAATCACCAGACCAGCACTCAAACCTGGACCCTCTTGTTTGCCGGACGAGTGCTCTTCCACTGAGCTACCGGGGCCTGGTGGTACGACTTGAAATTACTCAAAACATTTTTGTTATACATTTTGTTTACGTTATATTGCTAGCGACTCCATCTAATGGTATCTTTGCAGCTACCACCAAATACCAATTATTACAATACCAATTTATTTTCAAAAATTTAAATCGGTGTTTAAATCTTGTTTAACTTGTATGTTACAAATTCTATGTTGGATTAGAAATTAAAGCAAGGCAGTGTGAAACATTGCATCATACTTTTTTCATGCTGGACTGGGAGCAAAGGAAAAACATAGAATGTACGAGCTGTTTCTCTTCCCGGGCATACTTTAAAAGTTAGTTTAGGGACAGAGGTTTTTTGGCGATAAGCTGACCCCCTGCAATAGTCTCTCCATCATTATGACCTAATTTGTCAAACGTGATTTCAGATGGTTTTATAGCCACTGGTGTTCTGGATACAGGTGTGAAGTTATGTATGTATGGAGGTATGCATCATACTTCGGCATTTTTGATATTTGACGCGATGGTTATGGTTGAAGTCACTCGGATCAATCCTCTTTTGTTTCATACTTATTCAGGGATGGCAGGGTATGCTGAGCTAAACCTATCAAAGTATTTTCTTAGACATGTTTAGTTTGAAAAGAGTCATTTGAAATTTTCTTCATAAATCACTGTCTTAACACTTTGATAATGATAAATAGCTAATTATAATTTCGTCATGTAGAACTAAGTTCCTTGGAAAAGTATTTATTAGGCTTCTTTTCCATAAATTTCCATGTATTTTTTTAAGATATAATAAACAATAATAAATAATAAATAAATATTTCTGACACTCACACAACATTATCTAGCCCAAATTAAGTTTCTTAAAGAACTTGTGTTGTGGATACTAGATAACTGATACGAGTATACTTAAGAAATATATGAACATACATATTGAATAAACACATATGTTTTATTAGAATAAACTTAAATAAACATATAAACATCCATGATTTGACGACTAATACCTGTGTTCATCACACAAATATCCGCCGTCGCCGGGATTCAAACCCAGGACCTCTGTCATCGAAGGCAATGTATGTTACCGCTACACCAGCCGGTCGTCATGCCTTTACTATGAGCAAAATGCCAGCATGAACTTTCAAGCCGTTTCATCGAGTGTAAAATTATTTATCCATCAATACAGATAGAGCTAAATCAACATTAAAATATCTTTGATTTGCGAGTATATTGATGTGAAAATCACATGTTTGCCGCAATCAAAATTTTAATTCAAGACCAGTTTATAGAAGTCTCAGTTACCTACCAACCTATACACTTAGTAGACAAGCACACATAATTTTCCTTTACGTAAACAAACATTGCAAATATATTTTCTGCAAAATGCTGTGCATTTTACGCACAATTTCGCTCGCGTTAAATATCATAAGTTGTGTAAGTATATCGCAAATAACTTTTAATGGTCCTTCACTTGTTTTGCTTCCATCCAAGTGCAGGCATAATAGGGCAATACAAACTATGTTCAACTCTGTTGCTAAGGATTTAAGAATTGTTTTCATTCATTTATTGTTTCATACAGTCAGTTTACCAGGTATTATTGTCACCTTTGATGTTACTATAGTATATTTTTTAGAATCTTCCATAACAGTGGATTTCTATATCGAATTTTAATTTTGAATCCAGATTTTTTCACTTCTGGAAGCCAAAGAAAAACTTAGAATGTGCCAGTTGCTTCTCTTCCCGGGCATAACTGTAAAAGGCAGTTAAGGGACGGAGGTTTTATTTACGTTTTTTCGAGCAATAGGCCGACCTCTTGTCACTGCAATAGTCTCTCTCCATCATTATTATACCTGCAAATTTGTCAAAAATGACATCAGATGGTTTAGCAGCCTTTGGTGTTCTACCTACTACAGGCGTGAAGTTATGTAATGTAATTTTTTCATACAAAAACAAATCTGGACTTTGGTTGTCATGACCACTCTCATACATTAAAGTGTTTACAAAGAAGGATTTCAGATTTATATTCAATATAGAAATCAAGTGTTAATGACTGTTTATATTAACTTTTAGAAGCTTGCATTTTTCTATCTATCTCAGTTTTAAAAATACAAGGTCCGTTATCCGTCTATTACATTTAGGAGTTCTAAGTAGATGATAGGTTTATTTACTCCATATATAAAATATAATTCATCAAAATATTAAATAATAATATATATATATATTTTTTTTTTTTTTCAAAAAACGGGTTTAATTTTCTTAATATGAGAATGTAACAAACAAATTTAAATGTTAGTTTCTTTGATACTATGTAAACGTAACCTGCATAGTGCATATTTATTTTAGCGTCGCTCAGTACAAAAAAGTAGAAATATGGAACCACAAACTTTAAATAAAATAGTTACTGTTGATAAACATACCTAGTAGGAAGCGGCATTTCATGATAATTAAGGATCAAACGAACTTACCAAGTGAGGTTCGATCACAATTATGTGAACGGCTTAATTCGAAGCGATTTAAAGTTAACATGTTGTAGTAGTACTTCCAAGCATCAGCCTTGCACGGTTTTCAGAGACACGTTTTTTTTTTTTTTTTTTTTTATTTGGCAACCCTGATCCCCGCTCTTGAACTCCTCTCCACTTACTTCCTCTCATCATCCCTCCTCAATAATCATTTTGTTTAGAGCTAAAGTTCCTAGGTAGTACCCATAAAAATAATTCACATTAATTATGGGTGGGTGATATTACTTTAAAGGAATACTGTTTGGGCGGGTTTATATCAATCGCTTCGAATTAAGCCGTTCACATAATTGTGATCGAACTTCACTTGGTAAGTTCGTTTGATCCTTAATTATGTTTCACGGCTTAATTCTTTGCGATTTAAAGTTAACATGTTGTAGGATGTTCAGAGTATTTTAATGTGAATTATTTTTGCAGTATAGGTATAAGTAAAACTGTATTGTTAGAGTATAACCAACAGTAATAAATCACAAATATACATCTATTTATTCTAAGGAGTTACATAAAATACTAGTTGGAAATTGATTGGCATCCGATACAATTTCTTTGTTGTAGAATTTGGCAAATACTGAGGATGTATTACTCCATCCTGCGGTTTTCCGTATGACATCAATATTGACACCGACTCTGCTAGCAGTGGAAGTGGCCGCATGGCGCGTGCTGTGCGCGCTAAACACTGATGTGTCCACGCCACTGCGTTGTAAAGTATATTTGATACAGTGACTCAAAGTTTGAGACAAACTTTTAAGTGAGGTCTTTTGTGGCTAATAAATAAAGTGTCACAACTACGTAAACCACTCGTTTTATTTATATAATCTAAAATGCATCTGGCAGGGCATATTGCAGGATTTGTATGAAAAAATGGTAGCCTTAGAAGGGATTGAAAGGAGTTTGGTTTTGAAGTTTTTACTAAGTCAGGTATTTTAACTAAGATTTCTGTTCTGTTTTGAGTTATATTATTTATTTTAATGAGAGAAAATGTTTGTACTCTTTGCGCTGTCACCAAACCTAGCACACCAGCGTTTCTTAGAGAAATCTTCTAAACTAAGGCTTTCATTTGGCCATTGAGTGGCCAAATAATTTAACACTATGTTTGGGTCCCAAGAAGTATTATATTTTGGATTGGTAGGCCTCAACTTGTAAACACCCTTCATAAAACGTTTGACCCGATCATCATTTCAGCTATTACCTAACAAAAGAGATAAGGCAGAGCGGTAAGAATTGATGGTCCCGTATTTAGCGCCTTTATCAAAAATATCGGTTAAAAAATGTATTACAATTGGAATAGAAGCATTAAAATAATGATAATTATGTAATCTACAGTAAATTATCCAAGATTTTATGCAAACATCGTACTGTTTGTAAGTATTATTTGCAAGCGAAGCTAGCATAATATCTACTGACCTATTCGATAAATATTTCCTTAGTAATGCTTGCCTGATAATTTCGCGGCAACAAGGCGTAGATTCTTGTGTACACAATCTACAATCTACTGAAAGGAGATGTTAGAAGGTCAATATCTGGTCCAATATACAAAAAAATTGAAACAGACAACTTTTTAAACATAGGAAACCAAGGTTGACTTGGCCAATATGGCACCACAACAATACCCTCTGCCTTATGACAAATGATTTTCTGCATTAATTTTACTATAAGCGAGAATGGTGGAAAGGCGCAAAATAACATATTGGTCCATGGCAGTGTAAAGGCATCAACAGCACATGCTTCGGGATCATTTCTCCACGAAACATATTGTTTACACTTAGTATTGCATCTGTTTGCAAACAAATCAATACTGGCATACCAAAGTTGCGAACTATTTCATTTAATGCAATTTGATTTAATTCCCACTCTGTATCCTCGAACTGTTTTCGAGATAATGAATCTGCCTCACAATTATCTTTAGTATTGATGTAAGAAGCGAATAAGATTATTCTACGTTCTTCGAACCATTTCCACATACTTCTAGATATATAATCTAGGTGATCATATTGAATACTGCCCATTCTGTTAATAAGATGTCACAATTAGATAATTCTTTGGTGAAACGTTTCAGAGCTAGAAAGGCTGCTTTTAGTTCCAACTCGTTTATATGACAAGAAGTTTCGTTGTCTTTCCTATATCCACAACATCTAACTGTATCACAATACGCTCCCCATCCCGTAGAGGAGGCATCAGAAAAAAATTTTAAAACAAAGTTGTTCGGTTTGAGTGATGAATGGCCTATATCTATGTTTCCTAACCACCAATATAATTCTTCATGTAGGGTAATTAAGATATCAATTGTCTGATCGTAGTTTGGATTTTTTTTTTTTTTTAATAAACAATTATATTTATATTGTTCAAGCTTTTTTGTATATAACCACGAATAAGTTATTGTTGGACATGCGGAAATTAAATAACTAATGAGTTTAGCGAATTCGCGTAACTTGCATCGTTTTATACAAAGAAATCTATTTATAAAATCTTTCAATTTTATTTTCTTTTCCTCGGGTAGTTTTAAAATCATCTGCTTTGAGTCGAAAGTGAAGCCCAAGAACTTACATTCACGTTTAGGTATTAAACAACTTTTTGAAAAGTTAATCAAAAAACCCAAGCTCTGTAATAGATCTATAGTTGTAGATACATTAGTGACACACTCCGAGTAAGTCTTTCCGATAAAAAAATGTTATCTAAATAAATAACTGAAATCATACCCCGACTACGCAGGTATTCTATAACTGGTTTCATTAATTTAGTAAACACGAGAGGTGCGGTACAAAGGCCGAACGGTAAACAATTGAATTCATATAATATATTGTTGTATTTGAATCGAAGATATTTTTTGTGAGCTTCATTTGTCGCAACAAAGAAGTATGCATGTTTTAAGTCTATTGTCTACAGCAGTTTTCAGTTAATAATTTTGACGCTGTTCTGTAATCTTCCATTTTAAAATGACTAGCAAGTACAAATTTATTTAACTTTTTTAAATTCAATATAAACCTTTTATCACCATTAAGCTTAGGTACAAGAAATATACTGGATAAAAATTGTCCTTCAATATAAGTACATTTCGAGATGGCACCATTGCTTATTTGTTGCTTCTGTGGTATTAATGAAGATGATCCTACGAGTGTTTCGGTAGCTCTTCCCAGAGCTGCTATAGCCACACCAGTTTGTCTTTGCCTAAACATGAGGGAGGAATTCCGTTTAGAGACCGCTTCGATAACTGCCACTTTTGCTTCCGGATTCAGAGCAGGGGCAAGGAGTAGTTGACAATTACTAGGAATAAGATAATCCTCTAGGATTTTATCTCTTGTCTCTTTGGGTAGTCCCTTTAAAAGGATTTCAGACCACCGCACCGGGTTGAAATTTCCTTATGTAAAGGTTTTCCTAGTTCTTCAGCAATTACATATATTAGCCTTATTGTATGATGTTTAAATAGTAAATAGTAATTATTTTGTACTTAGACTGTAAGATTACTCTGTAAAAAACATTCAAGATTTGTGGCATGAATAAAGAAATTTTATTATTATTTATTATTAATCTTAGGAGCATCTCCCAACATCTCTAAGATATCGCTATCCAATTCCATATCCTCAACATCATCTACTGGTGGATGTTTTGAGGTAGATGGCACTGAAAAGACGAAAGTAGTCAGCGTCTCGAATAATAATTCGAAAGAAGTGTTTTTAGCACCTACGAGCATAAAATGCAAAAAGTAGGGTAGTCATTTTAGCGATAATGATCACTAAACAAAGAAATTTTCCATAGTCTCGAATAAAGATTCGAATTAGGTAAAGAGGATTGGCGGCCACGGTATCACTTAATTTTAGAGTTTTCAAGCGTATCAAAACTGGGCTATATGTAGTTAATAGGTCAATATGAGACACGTTTTTTTTTTTTTTCAACATCTATTGTTGTGATAGTTGTTGGGAATATTTAGAAATACAATAAAATCAAATTAAACTTGCCGAAAGCACATTTTTTTAATTTCCCGGCAATAAAAAATAATAGTTGTACAGTCCTACTGTCAAACTTGAATTAAGCCGCCCGCGCCGCCACCCCGTTTCAAACCTCTGGATTGGTTATACCTGCTTATGTAATGT
This sequence comes from Stenoptilia bipunctidactyla, assembly GCA_944452665.1. Taxonomy (NCBI): domain Eukaryota; kingdom Metazoa; phylum Arthropoda; class Insecta; order Lepidoptera; family Pterophoridae; genus Stenoptilia; species Stenoptilia bipunctidactyla. Next base: position 1,829,312 of record OX101723.1, read on the forward strand.
AATGGTTTCAAAATACGACGCCATGTTAGAAAAGACGGACTATAAATTCCTGTAATTTTTAGGTTAGATTATTGTTTTGACTTTTTATTCCCAACTTCTGTATAAATCTAATAATTATATTCTGATTACTCGTTATCTAAGCAATAAAACGCACATATTAAGTTTGAGGTACGTGAATGCTATGTGAAATAAAAGCGGTACTTACAATGTATGGGACCTTGCCATTCTTCTTTTTGAGTTTTAAACTCGGCTCATTGAAATTCAGTGATAAAGATCATTGAACTTTGTTTTCGAATAAGGATTCGAAAAGTCATTTTAGCGATAATGATCACTAAACAATGACATTTACCATCGTCTCGAATAAAGATTCTTACTAGGTAAATTTGTGAGTTTTAAACTCGGCTCATTCAAATTCAGTGATAAAGATCATTGAACTTTGTTTTCGAATAAGGATTCGAAAAGTCATTTTAGCGATAATGATCACTAAACAATGACATTTACCATCGTCTCGAATAAAGATTCTTACTAGGTAAATTTGTGAGTTTTAAACTCGGCTCATTCAAATTCAGTGATAAAGATCATTGAACTTTGTTTTCGAATAAGGATTCGTAACGCAATTATGCGATGTAAAGAGCCATGGATAGTGATAAGGTACAAATTTCACTTGGCATTTGCTTCTTTTGAAGCTTTTTTCCAATTTTCTGATCTTCTTGCGTATGGTCTCGATGTCTTCATATTTCCTTTTCCCCATTTTTACGAACGACAAATAATAAGTTGAGATTTAAATTTTTAAACTATAACACTATCTATCTAACGTTTAATTTAAGTAATAAATTATAGACGCACGTGCGAAGGCTTGAGCACGGAAATACAGAATGATTATTGAGGAGGGATGATGAGAGGAAGTAAGTGGAGAGGAGTTCAAGAGCGGGGATCAGGGTTGCCAAATAAAAAAAAAAAAAAAAAAAAACGTGTCTCTGAAAACCGTGCAAGGCTGATGCTTGGAAGTACTACTACAACATGTTAACTTTAAATCGCAAAGAATTAAGCCGTGAAACATAATACTACGACGTAGTACTACAAGATGTGTTGTAGGAGCGCGTAGTTGCCATTATTTTAATGGTAATTTAGAGTGATCGTGGTTTGCTTAATATGTTAGCGGATATATTTATTTCTTTGTAAAAAAATATTTTTTTTTGCAAGACTTGATTCTATAAATGATACTTATTGTGTAAAAAAATTTGGCTGGTGACTACAAATCAACCCTGTATCTTGTTTTTTTTTTGCTTTTGTTGCAAGTTTGTGTTACGCAATGAGCTGAAACATAAAGTGTGATATCCTTTGACAACGATTTTGTATTATCGTACATGTGATTGTGGAAATGTTGTTCGCAATTGCAAATAATTCAAAGGCATAAATGGAAAAATTAAACTAGTCAAACATGAGTCCGGTTCGCGTATCTAGAGTTAAAAACTAACTTTCTACAACCTGTGCCCACAACCGATAGTCACAACTGGTTGACATACTCAAATGTGAATCCAGGCATGTATAAAATAGACTAGGTATTACACTAGGTAAAACAAGTAGGTATTTTATGTTGTTTTTCTGCAGTATAACTATAATCATCATTATAATTCAGCCAGGAGACGTCTTATGCTGGACATGGGCCTTCCCCGAAGTTCTCCACACAGATTGGTCCTGCGCTGCCCTCATCCAGCGTTCACCGGTGACTGACCAGATCGTATAAGTATACTTAATGTTAAATAAAATACTTTTTGATAAGGTTAATTGATGTTTTTTTTTTATTAAATATGGATGGGACGTTTGTCTTCCATGACACTTGATGTTAAGTGAACATGAAGACTAAGGTGGTATTTTTTTTTTTTTTTTTTGACTTGTTGGTTGTCTTTACGGACCCTGAAAATTTAAAACTTACCTATACTGTAAACTCTCACTTTTTTTAAATTATAGGGTCCTGGGTCAACGGGGTACCCCAAAATTTTTGATTACCTACGAGCATCAAAATAATATGCGGCATAAACGGAACATAAAGGGCCGTAACATTTTATTGCAGTGACTTGGAAGTTACATTTTGTCTCTGCTGCACGTGATTGCTTATTTGAGTATTTCATGCTAGTTTGAGTTTAACACCCAATTGCGTGTCTGAGAAAAAGGGTCATAGATGGGAGATAGGTACACATACTGACGGACAGGTGAAATCTATTTTAAACATTTCAAGTAATCCGATAGGCTGAATACATTAACCACTTAGGCCTCTTAAATATCATTTCAAATACCGCGGGAATATCGTAATAAAAAGCCTATGTGCTGTTCCATGCTGTACACTATCATTATGACAAATTTCGTCCAAATCCATTGAGTCGTTCTGCTGCGCTTGCGGAACAAACATCCATACATCCATACAAACTTTTACATTTATATTATATAATATTATTAAGATTAGCTAGAGGTACAAGTTGTAAGTAGATAGAACATTTTATAAATAAGCCACCATTATTAAAGGTTTTAAGGTAAATTTAGGCACCTTCTCTTTAATGATGTTTACCACCATTATAATGTATTGTGCCAGGGACAGAGTAGACAAAGTAGACTTTAAAAAAAAAGGGTTTTTTAAATTGCTTGGAGGTTGCAATTACTTTTTGTCGTTTTCAATTTCACAATATACCAAATTGTTTTTTTCTTTTGAGTACGATAAAAAAAAAAGTGATTTAAGAGGTCTTCATAACAAATTTTCTTTAAGAAACATACAAAAAGGTTTATTTCACGCTGGACTGGGAGCGAAAGAAAAACATAGAATGTGCCAGCTGCTTCTCTTCCCGGGCATACTGTAAAAGTAAGTTATGATACTAAGGTTTTTTCGTTATTGCGGGCGATAGACTGACCCTTTGTCACTGCAATAGATGTACAGAAAGGTCAGTTTAAAAAGTTTATTTAATCTTAAGTACAAATAAAGAAAGGTTACAGCCAAAAAGATAACAACATTGTAGTAATACTTGATAAAAAACAATAAAATTGTAATATAGCACAATTAAATTAATCTATAAATCTTTATTTTACTCAATTAAGCTAAACCACATTCTAATACAATCTCTGCAACTATAACTTAAGCTACACCATCAGCTACAGATAAGCTTTGCGAAAAGATAACAAGTATATTTATTGAACCATTAAAGCAGCTTTTTGATTAGTTTAAGTTGAATGTTTATGAATGTTCACAGAATTAAACAAAACAATGCAGTTAATGTCTCTTAAAAGTAAATATAGCATTTGTAACATTGATAAAAGTAAAGTATTGCCAACGGTCTGCTTAAAACATGGCTGAAAGTAAATTATTGTTTTGTAGATAAAATTTCAAACGATTTATTTTAATGAAGAATTTCAACTTTATTTACTTAAGTTAGGGATTCGTTAACTTAAGAAACTTTCTTTATTTATTTTTTATGTTTTTTACTGAATCATTTGATAATAGGAAGTTTCTACATCAGTAAAAAAAAATGTTGTTTAGAATATACCATCATACATAGCCTGAATTTTAAGTAAATTTTAATTATATGAACAAAGTATTTTCGTGTTGACCAAGTATGCTTTGGTCATAGTTTCATTGAAAACTGCCTTGTATCCACTTAGTATAAGAACAGAGTCATAGAAGCAGTAGTAATATTTTTTCAGCTCAAAACAAAGTATTGAAATTCATATTGCATCAGTGAAATTATTCAGGGTTATGCAATTGACAAAAATTGTATAACCTTGAAATTAATTGTTTCAAAATAATTGAAACATGACATGTTCTGATAGATGTAACTTAAATAATGCTATTTGCACCATTGTCATAACACCCCTAGTTGAATCGAGACCTTGCAAAAGTATAGTTTCTTCGCCCCTTGGCGATAAAAATATTTGAATGGTAAACCACTTAGCCGAAGGATGCCTGTCAAATATCAGAAATATTAAGGCGCAGAAGTAGCTTTTGACAAACCTTTTGTACAAGTGTACCGAAACTGACGACTTATCGTACCTTTAGAAACATACAAGTTTTTGCTCTATTTATAATGGTCAATTATATTTTAATAGCAGATTAAGAGTGATGAGTAGGTACGAAACTAAATAAAAAAAGTTTTTAAATATTTTTCGTAAATAAAAATTTCAAAATTCTCTTTACTTACTACATATAATTTGATGGAAATATTGTTATTACTTGCTGTGTAGTCATAAACAAAAAAATAAACTTAAATTTTGATCACAAAAAAAAAAAAATTTAATTAAAGAAAAACAATTGTATAATTTTTTTTCTTTCGTAATTTAGACCCACTCGTTATTCTTAATCTGCTATTAAAATATAATTGACTGTTATAAAAGGACCCTATATATTATTGTAAGTGAAAAATCACCAGTAGTCCACTAAATCATTTTAAATTAATTCTATAATTTTTTATTGCATCATTATACTTACTTGTCGATAGATGCCAAAGGTAAAGTACTTTAACTAGTAACCCTCTTCCTGAATCAGATTGAACCTATCAGTAAATTTGTAATCCTAAACTAAATCATCTGAAATAACACAGTTATCTTTATCTTTAACGCTGTAATAACCATAAGCTATCTACGAACGTCACTGACCCGAGCCTGAAATGTCTATTTTATATCTCTATTTACGACACAAACTTTATGGTCGGGTATAAATTTAATATTGAGTATAGCGCAAGCCTGCTAGTTTGAAGACAATCGATAAAAACCTATGCCTATACGACCGCATATAAAATTAAAGCCCCTTAAATTCTATTTAGAACTAAAACTAGAACTAAGCGGCCTAATTATGAAGAAGACTTTTAAAAATAATCCTCAAGAGACCTTTGCATATGGTTCAAATTAGTTAAATGAATTTAGAAAGCTCTGCAAAGGGATTTGCAGCTTGCTCTCTACACTTGGTCTAATTAGTATGCTGTCTCATTTCAGACGTAAAGTTTTAGTACATTGCAAATACTAGATTAGTCTAACGCTGCTGCCTTGAAAAGGTCAAGCGGTGCTCGCTTTTGGCGTTACGCAATATTAATCCTCCTGGCAGATAGATGTCAACATTGTGTAATATTATCCTTAGTATACTCGACTTGTCAATACATATAATAAAACAGTAAAAAAAACGTGTCTGTACATTTAATATTTTTACAAAAAAAATTATCTAGGGTTATAAAGAAATGAAAAAAGAGTAAGAATCTGAAAAAAAAATTTGTCTGTTTGTTTGTAAGTTTGTCTGTTTGCACACGCTAATCTCTGGAACCGCTGGACGGATTTGAATGAACCTTTTTTTGATGTATAGCTGTGAAGCCGGGGCAACATATCAATACATATAATAAAACAGTAAAAAAAACGTGTCTGTACATTTAATATTTTTACAAAAAAAATTATCTAGGGTTATAAAGAAATGAAAAAAGAGTAAGAATCTGAAAAAAAAATTTGTCTGTTTGTTTGTAAGTTTGTCTGTTTGCACACGCTAATCTCTGGAACCGCTGGACGGATTTGAATGAACCTTTTTTTGATGTATAGCTGTGAAGCCGGGGCAACATATAGGGTATATTTTATTTCAGTTACTGGAACACCTGATGCGGAGCCCTTAAGGGATCATCAAAACCGTAAGAAATATAGATATGATGCCTTAACAAAAGTTGTACAGGATGATGAGCAGATTCTGCAGACATAAAAAAAATCTAGGATCTATAAAAATTGTAATAGATTTTTAAAAGTTATGCCTAAAACTTACTTTACTAGAATATGGTGGAGATGTTCGGCATACAGATCAGAAGTACTCATTGCTCAGTTGCGCGTAGACCGACCATGAGTCTAAAGTCGTGGGTTCGATCCTGCTCGCGTAATTTTTTTTTATTTTGTTTACAATAAATATTTAATTGTGAAAAAAATTGTCTTTGACACCACTTGATTTCAATCAAGATCCAAAGAGATATGGTAATAATTTTAAAATAACTCCGTCATAAAATAGGTAGGAAAGTATGTTCGATAAGACGCGGGCGGGCGAGCGAGTGATTCGCTGGCATGACCGGCCACTCACGCTGTTAATTGTTCGAGATACCTACCAAACTCTGGGTGCCTATGACCATATTCACCCAATTTATTATTTCACTTGGAAATAAGATTTCTCTGAATGAACCACCAAATTTTTGTAACGGTTGGGAGTCAGACTACCCACGAGTTTAATTTGATAACTTTCTTTTCCAAAATATTAAAAATACTATTTTTTTTTTAAATCGGTGAATGAGACCGAATTTGACCTCATTCTCACCTGATGGTAAGTATAAATGAGGTCGAATACCGAAGCCAAGCCAGTCCTATCATAAACCCGTTTGCGGCTCTAGAACTGGCTCTTTATAAAATGTTTTCGGGACGCGTCACCGCTGGCAGTAGTGATATTTGACGGCAAATTTCAGTCAGCCGAGACAGTCAGTTTACCACCAAGCGGGGCTCACTCGGATTAGTCAATTATTCAGAGGCGGTAGGGTTATTCTAGGGGTAAATTATAACTAAATTGTCGTCAAAATCAATGAATGCTGGGTTTCAATATTTTACATGAGTAAAAGCTACTACAAACGAATGGTAGGTAGTTATAAGCGCTTTATACGCTTCAATATTCAAAGTGTAAGATAGCTAAATCTACTGTTCGTAGAATAAACGAACATACATACATATAACTTCACGCCTTTATTCGTTATAAAACCTTTATCCAATAAAACCTCTATCCATAAAATGACTTTTAAGGTATGCCCGGGAAGAGAAGCAAGTGGTACATTCTATGATTTTCTGTTGCTCCCAGTCCAGCGTGGAAGCAACGAACGAACAGTGTTTTTGATATTGTAACGTGGCATTAGTAGATTAGATAGATGTTAAAGCGTTCGGATAGCCAGAAGAAAAAAAACTGAACTACACTAAAAATAAACATGGGAATAAGAATTCTAAGGAAATTCTCCTGGTAAAAGTACTAGGGGCTTAAAAATAATAAATCTGAAAAATAGTTGGTATGCAGTAGAAAATTTTGCTATGTTGATAGGGCTAAATCATTAATAAAGCTTCTTGCGCGATAATACAGGTAGGTACAGAAGGCAGCAGGTCAAGGGTTACATTACCTGTCAAATTTCCCCAAACAATTTTAACTTAGGTAATGTCGAGGGCATAGATTTCAGATTCAAGTAAAAAAAAATACCGATTTGTAACGCTTGATGTGCTGCCTTCTGTATATACAGAGATATATTGTAAGAAAGTTAAACTTAAAATAATGGGACTCAAGGTTTTATTTATTTCGTGATCATTTCTAGCTCTTGGAAGTTAGAAACCGTAGATTTAGAAGTAGAATAAAAAGTAACATAGATGTGTTAACTACCAAAAGAAATTACATTAAATTGGCTCAGCCATTTTACCGTGAAAAGTAGCCAATCATAACTATAGATAGATACACATTATACACTGATAATGGCTGGATAGATGGATCTTTGCTACTCTTTCACGCAAAAACTGCCGAATGTATTCTTCTGAAACTTTACAGTAATATAGCTTTACTTAGAATAACAATAAGCTATAATTAATGAAGATAGGTATTGCATGAATTATGTAAAATTTAAGATACTTTGGCACCCGATTTGTTTATAACGCAAGGTGCCTAATATAGTTACCTATGTTTGTAATGTACCTAATATAGTTACCTATGTTTGTGGTTAGGAGTTATACATACTCGTATTATTTGGGCGAAGATTCTTCATTTTTATTTTTGTTATTAAAGATAGTACTTAGGACCTTGGAGAAGAAAATAACCTACTCGAAATACTAATTCAATACAGACGAAGTCGCAGGCATCATCTATGTAATATACCTACCTACCTATACTTTTTCACAAAACACTTAGGTGAAACTGCGGATCACAGCTTTGTTGTAACAGTTTTTGAAGTAACTCTGTCTGTTTATCTATCAGTAACGCTTAACTACTAAATCGATTTTGACGAAATTTTGAATAAGGTAAGTTTAAACTTCAAGGAGGATATAATAATAGTATTTATCCAACTCCAACAACCGGTATCCACGCGGACGAAGTCGCGGGTCACAGCTAGTATTAAATAAAATACTTTTTAACCGCGTGTTTTTGCTTATCTTCATATCAGTTTTTTCCAAGGAACGTGTGCTTTCATGTTCTACCTCCTTTTTAGTTACCATTAGGTGAGATTGATGTTAATTGCGGGCTAAGTTTTTATAAAAAGAAAAACTCCATGTCTCGTAGTTTTTGCAAACAAACAGTGAAAAAAAGTTTAAAGTTTAGGTTAAAAGTTTGAATTTGAAAAAAAAATCTTTGTCGTCAGCGTTTTCATACACAACATTACTAACTTAAGACCGTATCTTTTTAAATTTCTGCGATTTGAATAAATGTTTATGGTATCAACTTGGTCGAAACATCGACGTAAATAAAAATAAGATTTAGATTCGACTTACAGTGTGGATTTGAACTATTTCTAGTTCGCTTATAATATCTTTGATATTGGATATTATCTGTAACAGAACATCATATTTCAATGATGGAATGTTTCCGAGTTTAAAAATAAACAAGTAAAGAGGACATGAAGGGAGTTTGTTTATTAGCAATATTGTAACTATTAATAAAAATGACCTTTAGAACAAACAAAACCCTGTGATAAATCCGAGTAGCTTCCGCTCTGTGGTAGCCCGCCTAGATATCGTGGTTCTATCACCCTTTATATAAGATCTACTGCCAAATACCACACACTATTTTTCTACGCGCAGCCTGCACCAACAACTGGCTGTCGCCCATTTCTTCGGTCGATTGTCTGTAGAAAGACAAAAGATCATTAAGGGGGAGTTTAGTGAGTGGAAGTCTCACACTGTCTGGGACTATCTGGCCGGGGACCTATCCCCTGGCAAGTGCCCTTTTGTATTTCTGACGTATTCTCCTCCTCCTCTCAGTGAGCACCTCGTACGGTCAATAGGCCTGCGGATGTTCTGAGGGGTAGTATTTTGGGGCGAAAAAACAAAAATAAAAAATATCACCACTCCAATGGTGATGTGTTCCGACAATAGGTCCTTTATGAAGACACAGTTCCTTTGACGTCATATTCACTTCCTCAGGTGGGATTATGGTCAAACGTTGCCAAAAGAAAAAAAACATAATAACCTAAAACATTAAATAACTGAAAAAATATGCTAAATTAAATCATCACCCGACCAGGACTTGAACCTGGGACCTCTAGTATGCCAGTGCTATTCCACTGAGCTACCAAAGCCTGGCGACAAGCCAGTTAATTTTTTCAGTTATTTAAGAATAATTGATCTTTATTAATTAATGCAAAAATTAAAAAAATATGATTAACCTGAAACATATTTGTGATTCAAAAATTCAAAAAGTTTTATTCATCTTAGGAATTTCACAAAACACTTGATGAAGTCAGTCATCACATACTTCGGCTTTAACTAGTTGTTGATAGTTGTTAAATAAGATATTACAGTAGACCAAGAGACAAAAAAAGCCGGCGGAAAAAAACTCTTGGCACTCTTTTTCAGTCAGAATTATCAAATTAATACAAATAGGTACAGTACAAATTGACCGTGACATGAAAAAAAAACAAACACAAGACAGCTAATTGTGAGAGCCAATGTCATGCCACAACCAAATTGCTTACATAGCAGATGCAATGAGCTATGGATGCACAATACGAACATGACATACTGGGACCAGAGTATTTGAACAAGAATGGAATAAAATAGTCATAGTATCATTAGCAAAACGACCTGGCACCGCTAGCAGCACCCGTTCACGAGTTAACGCAAGCACCAGCCATCACCCTCCTCAACCATATTTTAGGGAAGAGGGTGACCCGATACCCGACGCTACCACTAGCCATGCCGCCTGAGGGTGACTACTTTAAATGTGATAAAAATAATTGAAGCACCATCAATTCATATATTATACTTTATAAGTTCATGACCAATACAAAGAATCATAAACCTGAAATCTGTGACACGTAAGCTTTTCATTTACAAAATACTTGCACCTACACGTAGTTTTACCTAGATGATTTTAGACCCCACATTATTTTTTTGATAAAAAATAGTTTATAATCATGCTATTAAAGTGCTAGGCTATTAAAAATTCAAACTCAATTGGCTTTTCTTGATGATTGAATTAAAATAAATCCAAATGAGTGCAACATTTCACACTATTTATAGGAAAGCCCATACAGATATTTAGGTAAATCCCGCCACCACCCGAGCCAATTATCTCATGTATATGTATGTAAACTTCTTTGTTTCAGAAAGTACTTGGTACTAATCCCCAATCTCCTTAGAATCACATGAACTGAAACATATTGTCAAAGTGATTTATTAAAACTGCCTCAAACTACCTCGTTGCCACCGCAGTGGACGGGTGAAGCCACGGGAAGTCATAGACCTGCTTTTTTACCATTTTTAAAGGGTGTTACAAACAAGACAAGACAAACCTTTTTTAAAACAATATACAATTAGAAGGGATAGAGGTTATATTGAAGGGTTTTTGTGGGTGATAGGCTGATCATCTCTTCACCATTATAATGCCTACAAATTTGTCAAACGTGCCATTAGATGGTTTTACAATCTCTGGTGTTTTGCCTACCCCTTATGGGATACAGGAATGAAGTTATGTATGTATGTATTTACAAATTGTTCAATCAAATAAAGCACTTCTATACAAGATCCAAGTTCTTTTCAGATTGACTGTGGCTGAAGGCTTTTTTATATTGGTAAAACCCAAAAAAATATATCAACCAAGGAGAAAAAAGTCTGAAGTTTGTGAGCAAGTCTTTGTAGTTTGCCTATGTGAATTTTTTTATCAATAGGGAAACTTTTTATATCTAGGATAATTAGATACGCCATTGACGTTAAAAATACCCTAAATTCAATAAATAATGTAGTTCACCAACTTCGGAACCTGTAATTGAAAATATTAAGTCCAAGTGTCAAGATCAAAAGCATAACCTTCAACTGTCAGATGGTTTTATGTTAATCCTTGATACCTATGCTCCTAAATTTACAAAGAAATATATATTTTCTTTATATTAATAATCATTTGCATATTGTATGCAGACAAAAATTTAATACCTACTTAAATAATAAACTTATGTAATCGCTTTCAATCACTTGCGTTTTAAAAAGCAGTACAAGAACAGTTTTTAAAACACAAGAACATCTAATAAAAATGTATTTAAATATTTTATCAAATGTTAGTTAAAAGGTGTCTTAGTGAAATTCGATAAACTGTTATTCAAAATACCTTATGAATTCTAAGACATCCGCTAGCCGTGCGCCCGTAGACGTGTTAACATCAAAAGCGTTTTACTAATCGCATAGGCACTTTAATTATTCAGGGCCCACATGTTGCTTCGCTTTGTATACCTGCAAAACTTAAACTTAAGTTCCATGAATTAGACATACCAGTTTTGTAGGCCAAGATACGAGATATTGGCGGTTAAGTAAGGTAAAGAAACATCATAGAAATAGTCGCAAGAGGTAATAGCACGACCACTTTGGCGATAGGGTAAACCTATCTGCCTCAGACGCCAGTGGTTGCGAGTTTAGTTCCTGCACGGAACAAGAAAAAAAATGTTCCGGGTCTGGGCGTTTATCTACATATGTACACAGGGTGACTGGTGGGTCACTTTTGAAATTCGGGGACTTGATTGTTTGAAATCATACATGAAGAGAAAAAATATACTAAAAAAATAATTGTTTACTGAGTAAACCTAACCGAAAGTTAAGCAGTTCACTACGCAACGAATGGTTACAGTAGCGTCGGTAGCGATCCGCATGTATAGGGAATTCTAGTGCAAAAAGTACCTACTTTTATTTCATAATTATCATCAGAATCGAGTACATAGTGCTCTCCTTCAGTACCTATAATTTGTCACCAGTCACCCTGTAAGTTTCCCCCTTAGTTCGCTGTATGGTATCGCATAACAAGCTATGCTTACTTTATGGCCATGTAATTGAAGTGATTGTCTGGGGATTATTTATTTTTATTGATTTATAAATTGATTCGCAGCAATTTTTGCTTGCAATGTCTATTGATACCGCCACTGGATCAGCGTGTCGTTAAAGGTTACTAATCAAACCGACCACCACTTCCGATTTTTTCCGCCGGCTTTTTTTATCTCTTGGTCTACTGTAATATCTTTTCAATGACTACCAACAACTAATATTGTCTTAAGTTTTCACGATTCATAATTTAAATAAAATTACTTTTAACCGGATTAATCGCGTATAATTTATGTCCTACATTTAACTCGACGTTTCGGTGTCTTTGCAGACCCCGTGGTCACGAGCGACTGTCTGAAAATATAAATTGTACGCGATTAATCCGGTTAAAAAGTAGTTTTATTTATATCAGCAGAGCATTAAAAAAACGACTTCACGTCAAAACTTCGGCTGAAGTATAAGGTCGTCCAGGTAAACGATCTCTGACTTTTTTCATGAATTACTCAATCAATTTCGATGAAAGTTATATAGGACCAAATGGGAAGTATGTTCTATATATGACAATCATCAAAATCGGTTCAACCAGTCAAAAGTTATGAGGTAACAAACTTAAAAAAAAACATACAGACGAATTGAGTACCCCCTTCTTTTTTGAAGTCAGTTGATAAAAAAAGAACGTAATTCAAATAGTCCCTAATTCTAAACCTACAAGACATAAATTGGTTGATAATTTTATTTTGTAAAAAATGTTGGAATTACTTGGTGTCGTGAATACTGTGTATCATAATAAGCAACATTGGGTGGAATGGATTTATAAAGGTTAATTGTCATTTATTTATCATGTTATTAAAAAGTGAGAGAAATATTACTCTCAAAAATTAATATTAAATGGTCGGTCCCATATGCTGTACTTATTTTTGTCTGAATATTTCGATAACGCCTTACGCCTTAACTATTTTGAATTGGTAGTATACGGCTCAAGTATTTGATTGGCCATGGGAAGAGACGCATGACCCTATTGTGGTCTTATTAAAATAATGATTCAGTTGATGATGATGATAATTAAGTGATTCAGATTAAAATTACAAGATTCACAATATGTTTGTTTTCCGCGCTACTACTGCATTATTCACAAAGAAATACAAAATTATACTCTTTCTAAAAGCGTTCAAACTAGTAACTAAATCTCAGTGAAATTACCTCTTCGGGATAAAACAACCCAACATTACAAGATATTATATTTTACAGTTTATGGCAGTAATTTATAAATAGACAGTCCTTTTGAACCATGTTTCTATTTTCAGTCTCATCGTCTCTTCTGTTTACGTGTCATTCAGAGTAATTTACAATGTTTAAAATAATTTTTATTTTCATTTTGTTTTAACATTAAGAAGAAAATTTAGCTTTTAAAAAGCTGATAATAAAAACGCAAGCTACTGCTTTTTAGAACAATTCCCAAGAAAATTTACATGTTATTACAGTTTAATCCGCGGCTGCAGTGTTTAAAATATGTTGATCGTTGTTGTGAAAAATATAAAGTAATAAGTTGCGGTGGCTTTTCTTGGGTGAGAAAGTATTTCGTTTATATATTTTTGGATGATAGAAGTCTCTTTTACCTTTTTTAATCGCAAAACGGAGTAAAAAGGAAACTGGCGTGCATGCATGCAGCAGCATAACTTCAGGCCGTATACAGAAAGAAAGCTGGAAACTTATAAGCGCTTACCGGCACTCGACAGCGCTGATCCGTTCTACACAAAGGAAGCAGGTTGAGGCAGACCAAGCCAAATGTCGGACTCATCAGACGATGATTTCCCAGCGCTGACCAGCGCGTGTTGAAGCTTGTCGAAACTTGTCGGCACCGTTCAGTGCTTATCGGCGCGCGTTCATATATTTTCCTGCGCGGGTCACCAGCGCTGTCAAGCGCCGGTAAGCGCGTATAAGTTTCCAGCTTTCTTTCTGTATACGGCCTCACGCCTGTATCCCTTACGGGGTAGGCAGAACACGAAAGGATATAAAACCATCTAATGTCACATTTGACAAATTTAGAGGCATTATAATGATAGGGAGAGAATATTGCAGTGACAGGGGGTCAGCCTATCGCCCACAAAAAAAGCCTCCAATAAAACATCTGTCCCTCAACTGACTTTTACAGTAGGCCCGGGAAGAGAAGCTGGCACATTCTATGTTTTTTGTTCGCTCCCAGTCCAGCATGGAAGGAAACTGGCTTAACACAAAATATTTTAAGTATCACCACCGGGGTATGGGGGTCTATTTAGTGACATACTTTATAATAAGTAGTAAGTGACCGTATTGATCCTACGACAAAGCGGGGTTTAACGGTAGTAGAGATATACGTAGCTCATCTGATGCGGTCTGAAAAAGTCACGTTTATTGTTATGAAACGACAACCGGCTGTGTAGTGGTAACATACATTGCCTTCTATGCCGGAGGTCCTGGGTTCGAATCCCGGCGGCGGTGGATATCAGTGTGATGAACACAGATATTAGCCGTCAAGTCATGGATGTTTATATGTTTATTTAAGTTTATTCTAATAAAAATACGCATTTATTCAATATGTATGTTTATATATTTCTTATGTATTCTTAAGTTATCTATTATCCTTAACACAAGTTCTTTAAGAAACTTTATTTGGGCTAGATAATGTTGTGTGAATGTCAGAAATATTTATTTATTATTTATTAATAAACTGATTCGCGTTCTTTGTATTCGTGACGACGGTGTGCAAATACTTGTAGCACGAGATACCCCGGCTTCCATTCTAAGATGAGACAGCTATCGACAAGTTCAGCTTGTGTGGTATCTACGGAACACATTTTTTATTTTGTATTGGTTGCGCTTATGGGTTTTTAGTGGACTGTATTAAAAAATGAGATGGTTCGATGCCAAACCCTTTTTTATTTGATTCCAGGAAAACGTGAAATCACGTCCCTGACCGCCCAAGGGGGAGCGGCGGGGTATATGGGGATGATCCGGCAGAAGGCCGAACCCACCCACTAAAAGCCTCCAGGTGTCCATCCGCCATAAGTGAAGCTCACGGTACCGCCAACCTACAATGCCTTGATCGGCAATACGGATTTGTTTAACAATAAATGTTAGAAACAAATTTTGCTTGCTGTATGAGATTAAAGAAAGGTGTGACTTACTTGGATATGGTGGTGGGATGCGCTGCTGCTTGTAGGTTATACTGCGCATTTTCACAACGCTGTAATAGAACTTGATGACACCAATATTATTAAATTAACAGATTTATTCTTAGACTTATGAATAAATCTATACTTTCTGATCTGTGGTGCTAATCACAGTATTCGTCCATCTTGGTTTTCTTCTCAGCTTAACAGCGCAAAAGGAAGTAGGGAGGGAAGGAACTACCCTCATACAAGCAAACATTTTACTAAATTACAAATGAATGAGTGGTAATTTAAAACTTAACCCAACATATATTATACCAATAATTTCTTGTGCCTCAATCAATATACCTTCAATTTAATACCGTTTATTTAAAATAACAATAATAAAAAAAAAAAAAAATCTTCAGAAAGTTTAATAACACTTCCTTAATAACCATCTCAAAGTTATAACAAGGGTGATTACTAGACATACAAATTCTTCTTTTTATCAGTTACTAAACCTGCATTTGAGTTCCATCTCACCTGATAGTAAGTGAATATGAGGTCGAAGCATACAGGTTTTCAAGGAATTAGATCATTATGAAATATAATTTATTTTCATATATACATTATGAATATGAAACGACGACTGCCTGGTGTAGTGGTAACATACATTGCCTTCTATGCCCGAGGTCCTGGGTTCGAATCCCGGCGGCGGCGGATATTTGTGCGATGAGCACAGATATTAGTCGTCAATTCATGGATGTTTATTTAAGTTTATTATAATAAAAATATGTATTTACTTAAAATGTATGTTTATATATTTCTTAAGTTCATCAGTTATCTAGTATCCATAACGCAAGTTCTTTAAGAAACTTAATTTGGGCTAGATAATGTTGTGTGAGTGTCAGAAATATTTATTTATTTATAACCCGAAAACATTACCGCAAGAGCATTTGTATTTGAAGGTTTCCACATTCCAGTGAGAGTCTTTTCGATGAAACGTATTTTACGATAGGATGTAGAGTCAGAATCAGGGCTATGCTTAGCTTACCCTACAACCAATGTTCATTTTAATTTTAATTTTATACGATTTATAAAGAGTAGCTCAGTAAAATTTGGATATTTTCATATTAAAATATTAGGTAAAAATTATTAAAGTTAATAAAGTTGTCACGGTGCAAGGGTTCCTGTTTTTATCAGTCGATTGCAGGTTAAACAATGTGCAACTTGGTCGGTAGAAAGTTGGGTGACTTCCGATAGTTAATTTCTCACGAAGACTTTCGTGATTCAAAGGGCCGTCAAACCGTCAGTCCCAGATGGTCTGGCTGCTTGACGTGCCTTTGTACACGGTAGACGTTAGGGTTTTTGAGTAGGCATTTCGGCACCCCAAATAGTATGACATCTGCCAACAAGCGCAGTGTCAGCTTGATGGCCTACACTTCTTTTTCCGGGGAAGAACCTCAATGCAATTGTGATGATGATAATGATGAAAATAAATTTAATCTGATCGCGCAGCTTTTTCAAATTGCTCGACGTACTTAATAACAAAATGAAAATGAAAACTTTTTATTCGTAGTAGGTAATTTTATACACTTTACGAACGTCAAACACTGGATGGGGGCGGCGCGGGTCCGGAAGACATGACGAATCCTGGGGGAGGCCTCCGTCAAGAAGTGTGCGTCTCTCGGCTTATGAAGATAATGATCGCCCATTATCCACCAATGTCTTGGTTTTGTCTACTACTACTTCTTCTAACGAAATGAAAGTAGAACCCTAGGTAGACCGAGAGGAAAAAAGCCGGCCGAAAAAAAACTCTCGGCACTCTTTTGTAAAAAGTGCAATTATAGGTACAATTTGGCAGAAATAGAGCTCTGCCATGACATGAACAAACAAACAGAAGATAGCTATTCGTGCTTGCCAATATCATGTCGCAGCCAAGCTGCTAAACATAGTGATTAATGTTTAATTTTGGAAATAACTTATTTTTATTTTATTTTGTATTTTTTTTTTTGTATAAATATAACAAGTCTACTTTGAAACTAAACCTTCACAACAGCACTTATATTAAAAAAGGCTGGATGTAGACAAAATGCAATCTCCTCGGATAATTCAGATCGCTAGATATTGAAAGGTCTTTAAAATGTTTTTGCTGGAACGTTAGCTGATTACATTACTAGTCGAGCGGACCGAACCGCACTTCTTTTATCGGGACCAATAAGCTGCCAATAATTCTTTTATACGATTCAGTAAGGCTTCGAACAGGGGAGCAATTTAATTGAAATTTATTGTAAGGAAAACTATTTTGTTTATCTGGCTTTAAAGAAAACAAAATTTGTGTTAAGAGTACTATAATACTAAGTAAATAAAATAGAATATAGTTTTTTTAAGCTTTAAACAATACAAAATGAAAGAAGTTCTTCTGATGAACGTAATAAATTGAATTTTCCTGAAATTTAAATTTATGAATATTTCCAAAGTAGCATTCATTGAAGAGTAATTTCTATAATAATACAAGCTGACCCGGCAAACGTTGTTTTGCCATATAAATAATTAAAAAATAATAAAAAAATAATTGATGTTGGCCGATTCTCATAGATACCGGATAAGCACAAAAAAATTCATCAAAATCGGTCAAGCCGTTTCGGAGGAGTATGGCAACGAAAACTGTGACACGAGAATTTTATATATTAGATGCATTAAAGTAAACCTTTTTGGATAACAATGCGAGTACATTTTGTATATGGCAGTTTTTTTTTTCGATCAAACAAATCGGGGGCAACTGAGAAGTCCCCCCTTCTGACACCAGGGACAAATGCAACTAACCCCATCAGAGGCCACTTGAGCTGATCAGTCCTATGTCCTGCTTTAGATATGCTTATCTTTTCGCCTTTGATAAGTGTGTCGTAAAAAGAGGACTTATCTGAGTGACCCCCGCATCATGAAAAAACCCCTGCAGAACGTTCTAAAAGAATCTGTTTAGAAATAACCAGAACATAGGTAGACTATGAGTTTATTTTTGTTAACTTCAATTTATAGTTAATCGTAATCGCACACCTTTTTTTTATATTATAAGGATAGGACGTTTGTCTTCCATGCCACCTGATGGAAAGTGCGCATGAAGACTATGGTGTTACACGTCCATCCACGAGAAACCTATTCACTCGACACTTAAAAGTTCCAGGACTGTAGTGGTCAGAAAAAACAGACGCAGGCAATGAGCCAACTTCAGGTCCATAAGTGTCGCATGAGACGCTGGTTGCTGGATTATTAAGCTGTTATGTCTGTATGTGACGAACTTTAAGTAAATCGTTATTTTCAAAAACTGTGTTTAATTTAAAAAAATCATCTGAAGCGAGCCTAAAAATCGCCCCGGCAACCCGGATATTCCATTACAATATATTTACTGTAAAATAGTGCACGGTTGACTTTTTCGGTGCTTAGAATGAGGACTATGTTTTGTTTTCCTGGCTTTTGAAAGCATGAGAGCTGGATTCGTAACGGTTGTTTGAATTTTTGGAAAACTTTTAGTTTTGATACACGTAGCCAGTTCTAGCACAATGGTGAGATCAAAACAAGTGAATTCAGTGAGTTTTTCTGGGTGATTCAATAAAGTTTGTTTTAAAGTTGTTGTTATTCAATTGTTTTGTTTAAGATATGTCTGCTTGGTAAATATTATTGTTTAAATAGTTATAGTTAAAAATATTATGTTTCACAAATCAGCTGTCAAATCTCTATAGAATTTCAAGAGCTTTAACAGTAATTCCAAGGCATTTTAAAGAGCCTGGTATGGTATATTAAGTACTTCTATCATATGATATAACAATTGGGCTGCGCCAATGAAAATAAGATTTTCTCAGGGAACGATTAATTCGATTAGTCGTAGATCGCTGCTACTCTGACCTTATGGTGATTAAAGGGAACCAGGGATCGGTTCCTCTGCAACACTGTATTTGTAAATTTATTGAACATTTATGACGTCTTAACTCAGGCATTATCGGTAACGCTAAAGACAGCACTGTTGTAAGTATCTAATGCATAAGTGGGCCTCCATAAAATTAATGTTTAAAAAAATCCGATTAAAAGCTACATTATAAAATAAATATTACTATTACGTAGATCAAGCGAATCTCCCAAATTGTGTCCGTCCATGCAAGTGGCTTCAAAGAGATGAAAACCTGTCGATGGTTCAGCGATATTACAGCCTCCATTTGTACGCAAGCAAGTTAATCTTGAACTAAAGTGCAAACTTATTACTAATTCTAAAGTACTACAGTCACTTTTAGAACAGTTGCGCCAAGTAACAACTCAAAAACAACTGTGGCCTTAAAACAGGAAATTGCAGTCTTGTAACGTAATATTTGCTGTATGTACTGCAAGTTGCACCTGGACTTCTTATCGGACTAAATGCAGACAGAATTTTCATCCCTATTTGTATAGTGGTTGTTCCAAAAAATGGAACGAAAATCTTCGATAGTTCCTGTTTGGTACGGGTTGACAGGGTTTGGACCTGCGTCAAGTAAATAGATTTCTTCTTTTCACATAGAAATACAATTCATTTAATTTCAATTCACTAAGAAAAGTGGGTAAAAAAAAATTTTTGTACAAGCAAACATACATGATATGTATCCGCTATTTTCAATTGTAAGTTTAGACATGACCCATTTTTAGTAAAATCAGGCAGTGATATCATGAGACTAATAGGTCCTTCACGTTTAAGTTGGATTTTATTGCATTTAATTTAATTGTATTAAAGTGTTTTTATAAAATGCACTTCGACTTTTTTAACTTGTATTTTATTAAATGAATCATGAAATCGTGCTTGGTACCAACAATTTTATCACATACGACCATTTGATAAAAAGATTGAGGTTAGTTTTTATTGTTTTGTTTAAAGATGGTTCTGGATCTTTATTAAATATTACTGCAACATATCAGAACCTTCTTCCATGCTGGACTGCGAGTGAAAGAAAAGCATAGAATGTACAGTCTGCAACAGAATGTATACCACCTAGTCTTCCGCACACATACAAAATGTATGCATATTAGGTGGTATACATAATTCTGTTGCAAACTGTACCAGCTGCTTCTTTTCCTAGGAATACTGTAAAAGTCAGTATCAAGGTGATAGACCTTGTCATTGCCCCTTGTCACTGCAGTAATCTCTCTCCATCATTATACCTTCAAATTTGGTCACACGTGAGAACAGATAGTTTTATAATCACTGGTGTTCTGCCTACCCCATAAGGGATACAGGTGGGAAGTTATGTAGGCATATCATTATTATATTTGGCCGTAGATTTCATGATGATGGATCCACGCTAGCCAGGTGGTAGGCGCTTCTTATGTCATATTATTCCAGGGATGGTAAAGTTATAATAAACTGACCTCACACCGACTAACGTATGTAGTTTTAACGCAGTTCATTAGTATTAAAATTAAGCAGAAGGGTTGTTAATTTATGTACATGATTACATTAATTATGATTATCATTTATCATGTTTTAATGCAAATATTATTCGTTTAAATAGTATCGAAAGTTTAAAGTTCAACTGGAAATATCGTCTTTTTGTTCATATTAATTTATTCCGAATAGAATAAAATAGCATAAAATGCTGGACTGGGAGTGAAATAAAACATAGAATGTGCCAGCTGCTTCTCTTCCCGGGCATACTGTGAAAATTAGTTAAGGGACGGAGGTTTTATTGGCGTTTTTGCGGGCGATAGGCTGACCCCCTGAAACCGCAATAGTCTCACTCCATCATAATAATACCATCAAATTTGTTAAACGTGACATCAGATGGTTTTATAGCCTCTGGTGTTCTACCTACCCCATTGGGGATACAGGCGTCAAGTTATGTATGTGCATTTGTATATAAAATAGAATATAATATAATTTTTTCACAGAATTTATTTGATTGTAAAAGGTTTTAAAAAGTAAAAAAAAAGATTAAATCTTTATCATCGAAAAACGTAAATTATTTTTTTTTATTTACTGTAGGTAAATATAAGCATGGTGATAGTCAAACGCTGGATGCGGGAGGCGCAAGACCGAGTGACGACGACGTGAAGAGCATTGGGAGTGGGGCTCTGTCCAGCAATGTGCGTCTCTTTCCTGACGATAATATTGAGTGACAGAAGAAGTCTCAGTCCTAAAGGAAGCTTTATAAAAAAAAGACACTTAATCCCCAAAAACTTCTACCCAAAATATTGCAGTTCAAGTACAATCTCTTTCAGACCACCTTCTTTATCTAAACTACCTTACTTGTGTTTTGCTTTTTTACTTTATAGCAAGTGGTTATATGATAAAACGTGACATGGTTGAAAAAACTTGAGTCTGTAAATAAGTGCAAAAATACCCGATTGTACGATGTACGGTTTCGAACTAATAGGTAACACAAATAAGTTCTCAAATTTAAACGCAATAAATTTCAACGCAAAGATTTTTTATTTATTTACCATACAAACAACCATCATTATCCTCAACCCTAATGCAATGGTGTTGCCAAAAAAAACTACAGGAAATAATTTACCATTTAACATCTATAAAAATAAAAAAAATTAACACTTAGGTACTAACACTATAATTACATACATAAGATGCGGCCTGATTGAATTCACTCAGCGAACAAAAAAAACATATCTAAGCGGTCAGCCATTGTGTTGAGTGTCCGCAAAGCATGCGTGATTTAAAAACCAAAAAATAACAGGACGTTATTTTAAAATTAGTACCACAAGCTAGATATTCCACTTAAACTCAACTTCACCTTATTAAATGCATAACAAACTAAAGCTCGAGTTTGAGCATAACTTTTTAGAATTCCTACATAAATAAGGTTGCCGCGTCGCGTTCAGACAATGGCCAAGCACATTCCGTGTCCCAAGCAACGATGGTGACTAGCCATTGAAGTCTAAGTTTACTAGTTTAAGCAGGCTCTTCTGAACCGGGTCTGTGTAAACAATGCGTCCTCAAGGGTAAGTGGCGAGCCGAACTTAGTTGGGTTTGTGATAAGCTGAAGCGTTCAGCTGGAGCTATTTTTGAGTTTGAAAACCGTAAGAAATATGCAATGTAGTAATATGATCTCAAATTTTCCTGATTTATAATCAACCATTTGGTATAAAACTGGTCCGTTACTGACAGAGAGCAGGTTTCAATATCATGAAAGCTGTTCGTTTTGCCTACGAACAGTAGAATTTACTACCAAAATGCATTTCTATATTCAAAAT
This sequence comes from Stenoptilia bipunctidactyla, assembly GCA_944452665.1. NCBI lineage: Eukaryota > Metazoa > Arthropoda > Insecta > Lepidoptera > Pterophoridae > Stenoptilia > Stenoptilia bipunctidactyla. The sequence goes on from OX101723.1 coordinate 1,851,700, forward strand.
CTTGATATCTAAACCACTTCTTACGAACTGTTTGACTGTAAATTTCTATGGCTTAAAATAGTTTTCCAATGCCGCTGGTGCCAAGCTTCGACGTTGTTTGAGTGCGTGGGAAACCTCTTTCATTATTTAAATGAACTGACTTAACTTTTTTTTAGGCTGCCACACACAGTGGAGAAGTTAGTCGAAATTTCGGTCAATAGTGTTCGGGTTTTAAATCCTTAGGCATTTTAAGCTTTCAGGCTTATGAACTATCGAGATTTGAAGCTACCGGGCTTTTGTTGTTTCGATGAATTGAAACATTGGGCATGTGTGTTCCGGCTGCTGTTATTCGGGCATTCCTCATTCAGCCAATCGAAGGGAACCCAGCGATCGAACGATCTTGGTATTGGTTATAATAGCAAAACTCAAACATAGTAATTTTTTAGATGTCACAACGAGAAATGAGATTTTATTAAACTAGGTACTGAAGCGCGATAACATAGAGTTTAGATTATTGAATTGTCAAAGCAAACACACACCAGCATTGTTCTCTTTTAGTTTGATGCTAAAAATATTAAAATAAATTACTAAAAGCAAATTAGACAGACTCTGTTTTTATCCGCAACAGATAGTGACTACATAAGTGATTACTGGTATGCTGCCGTCCTCAAGCTAAAATGCCGTTAACCAACATGAGGTCGATTTTAACATTTTTATGCCATCATAATCAGAAAAAAAATCTCTATCGATCTGTATTTCCAGAATTTTCGTAGCTTTTACTGTCTTCAAGATATAAAAATTAAAAATGCCGCTATCTACCCGTAAATGGTTACCTTCCAACGCTTAAAAGTCTTTAAGTACCATTGCTAAACTAAAAAGCGGTTAAAAGTATATAGTGTAAGTTTTTTTATAAAAAAATATACTCATCATCTTAGCTAAATTGTCGTTAAGCGATATCTGTTCTCTACAATGCCGTTAAAGTACCTTAACGTCTATCTAATTAACCTTTTATTCAAACTATTATCTGGTAATATACTAAACTATAAAGCCGTTAAAGATAAATCATAAACAAAACTGCCACTTAACCGCATTTTAGTATTGCATTAATATTTTTTTACAAGACTTAAATACCGCTAAACCACAATACCAAACTAAAATGCAGCTATCTGCTCTAGCGCGGCCAATAATTCGGCGAAATGATCGAAGTGACGGGGAACGCGGGCGGGTGCGCGTGGTCATTGGGGCTCCCGCTCAGTCCCTGTCGGATATAGCTGACAAATATTTTCGAGTCTATTCCGCCACGGTCGTATACATATACAACTACAAACCACCATTCGTTTCATATGCTTTTTTTATTTAAAAACGCTGGATAATTGGTAAATGGTTAATCAAGTAATCATTATAATTGAGTACATTTAAGTCTCTTAATTAGAAAACCTTAAAAATATGTCATAAGTTGGACTTAAGTAAAAATATACTTACGTTAACATATTTCTGTTTGACTATTTTGACTATTTTTTAACAAATAAATTAAAACAATTGAAGAAATTGTTACTATAGAAATAAATATGTGTAATTTCTTTGAAAATAAGTATAAAAATGTCTGTGACTGAGTTGATGATTCCCATCCTACACACTACACACATCAAAAAAGTCTAAGCAACATGTACTTATGTGAATTTTTTAATAATATTTAATGTTACAAAGTTTCTATTTTTTATTTGAATATACTTTTAGGATCTTTTTGAAGTAAAAACAACATCTGTCATTTTTATATTGTTTTTGTAATAACAAAAAATAACAATATAATGTCTTCTGTTTCATACGCAAAACGAGCTCAGGTAATAAAACTTGTTTAAAACTTGTCGGCACCGATTATTCATGGGATCAATGAGTCTGTTAATCCGGTCCTGCGGTAATCGCTCCCAGTGGAATTTAAGCAAATGCAAATCCTTCAGCTGCTGGCCTGTTTTTACCTGGTCCAAGTCCTCTAAAACACTTCTTTGGAGCATATCCCACGCGTGCTCTATGGGGTTGAGGTCCGGAGACTGTGCAGGCCAGGGCAACACCCGGATATTTTCTGTTGCCAAGTACCGACTAGTGCACAAGGCTGTATGTGAACGTGCATTATCGTGCACCGATGTGAAGTCTAGGCCAAGTGTTTGTACAAATAGATGGGGGTTTAAGAACATCCTCAACGTAATTTTCAGCGTTCATGTTTCCATTTACAAAAGCGAAAGTTCAGTTCTTCTATTCTTCATAATCCCCGCCCACACCATAACAATTGATCCGCTGTACGGATGCACTTCTTGAATGCACCTCAGCCTTTCTCTATTTCCGGGATGTCGGTACACTCTCACTCTTCTAGAATCAGGCCTAAATCCGAATCGCGACTAAACAATGGGACAAAATATTTTTATTGTCCCATTGTTCCTGGCTCCATGTCAATTGTTCCCTACACCGTTCGTTCCGACGCACGCGATTGCCGTGACGTAAAGGTGGACACTTAATTGGGCGTCGTGCTCGTAGGCCGTACTCACGGAGTCGATTTCGCACGGTTTGGGAGCTAACATCAACACCACTTGAGTTTCGTAGCCTTAAATCTATCTAGCGGGCAGTCATCATCGGCTGGTGTCTTGAAGTTAGCTGTATGTAGCGGTCTTGCCGAGCGGTGGTACTCTTTACCTGGCCTGGATGTTGTTCAGCAGGATCTCCTGTGTTGGTGTAACGCTTCCAAAGACGACAAATAATGCTCCCGTTGACACCAAAATGCCGCGATACTTGGGATTGATTTCTTACCGCTTGCAACATCCCTACAGCTCTTTGCATTTCATTTGCAGTCAAGTGACGTCGCTCCATGGTGTAAAAAATGGATAAAATCATGTAGAATGTAATTATGCCGATAACTCTATTTAAATTATTATCAAAATTTATAAAATGAAGACTCGACACCGAATTCAATTAAGATGGAAAATGCATTGAAATTCTATTTAAATGCATTCGTTTTTGTTTTGTAAAAAAAAACAATAGTATATCGTTTTTTTTTCTAACCAGCCAGTGAGTAAATTAAAACCAAAAAGTTTGCATACCGATACCTACCGAACTTTTACAAAAAAAAGAGATTAGTTAAGATTTTTTTAATTTTATGAATGTTGCTTAGACTTTTTTGGTGTGTGTATTTAATTTGATAGCCCCTGATTTTTTTAATAAATACTAAGCTAAAATGCAGTTATCGTTATAGGTTTTGTATTTGGCCGCATTTTAGCGTTGTAGTTTAGATAAAATTTCGACAATTAAAATATTTTTTCATAAAATCCAACTCTATATAGCGGTTAAGTACTTTAACTGCATTTTCATTCAATTTTAGATATCATAGTGCTAAGCTAAAACAACTCTAAAGTCTTTTAACGGCTTTCTAGCTTAGAAATAATTAATCTTTTTTTTAGTATCGTAATATTTCATAAAATCAAAGAAAAACTAAACCCTAAATTGCCGTTATTGTTTACGCAACGGCATTTTAGTCGTGAATTCAAGAATTAATATTTAGAGAAACACTTAGAGAAAAAACATTTTTACGATTAATATTATATAAAAGTTCTTATTATACATTAAAATACTTGCTATTTGATAGTGCTCTGTGAGATCTTTCCATCCGTACATTAAAGTCCGAATTATGACTGACAGTTGTAAAGTAGCACGCATTTCAAAAAATTGCCGCGTTTTTTGCTCATAACTCAAAAAAGCGTTTTTGTACTTAACGGCATTTTATCTTGAGGACGGCAGTATGTATTACTTATTCTTTAAATAATCACTTTCATTCAACTCGGAAATTTACACACATAATAGGTCAGAACACAATTGCGATTATAACTGGACAACAACGGCAGTACCTATTGAGAATTGTACAACTTGTATACAAGAGGCGGGGATTCAATTTGCAGTTCAATGATTGATTTCAAATGAAATACACCAGATGACGTGTACAATCGTTGCCATGAAAGCCAAAAAAGATAACTATACGAAGTAAATATCGTCGCAATCTTGGATTAAGGATTAAAACTGCTGCCTTACACTGCCACATAAACAATATAATCATCATCATCATCACAACTCTTAGTAATGAGCCCACTGCAGGGCATGAGTCTCTCCCCTGGGTGACGAGGAGGTATAGGCCATAATCCACCAAGCTGACCCAGTGCTGGGTGGTGGATGCCAGAATTTTCAGGGCGCCAAAATGGCTTCTGACAAACCCTAACGACTACTGTATACAAGTAAGTATACAGCACCCGGGACCGACTGCTTAACGTGCTCTCCGAAGCACGGAAGTCGTCGTGAGAAATGAATGGTCGGCGGTCACCCATCCAAGTACCGGCCGCGCCAAACGTTGCTTAACCTGTGATATCGCATGATACACACAGTAACCACGGCGCCACGACGACTTCATGTAATCTTCAAAGTATAAAAATGTTCTGTTACACTTATTGAGGTACTGAGTGGATGACAGACAACGTACAGCCTTAACTAGCGGGCGTAAAGAGCTGTTTGGAACGTAGAGTGTAGGGGTGCACTAAAGAAGGATTTCCCGTTGTTCCCCTGGGAACGGGAATTATTGAACTTTTTAGTTTATACGCGTTCAAAGTCGCGAGTAAAAGATCGTTCGTATAAAATATAAATATAAAAATGCAAACATGTTTCTTTATTTCATAAAAACATTGGAAATTGGGTTATGAATGATTGACCTAAAAAGGCAGCGAAGCTTAAAAATCACACCATAATACACCATGAAACTTAAATATCAAATTGTTATAATCAACGAATGCAGAGTATAATTTGGCTGAGTTATAATGTCGTCAACGTAAACATTCCCCGAAATCATACATATAACATATCTTTTAAAAAAAAATTGAAATTTTCAATGATGTACTCAACCGATTTTGGCGAAATTTATATGCGACCAATTTATAAAGTATCCTCTATCATATGAAACAAGATTTTTTAAAATAGGTTAATAGTCGTCCAAAATATCATGTAACAAAGACACACAAAAAAACATACAGAAGAATTGAGAACCTCCTCCTTTTTTGAAAGTTGGTTGAAAACTAATATCAATAACCTTTGTTTTTAAAAGCTTAAACATATTTTCAACAATTACAGTTAAACAAGTTGCGCGGCATATAAGGCTTAAAGGCTACAGCTTAGCACAATGTGATAGCTGGATTTATTCCCGTAACATCGCTGGTTATTATCCAGCTTCATGTAGCTAGTGTATTCGTACGTAATTGCAAGGCAGCTGAATTGAATTATGCTGGTGCTTTAAGAGGCATTGTGAAATTCTATTGGGTATTACAGTGAGGATCGTTTTATTAAAGGTTACTCAGATTAGATCTATAATCAAGTATAGATATTTAGACCGTTTTCTTATATATTTCTGTTTAAAAGCGTTTCATTACTGATTTATTAAAACTAAGATACATGGGTTGAGCATATAACTCATCCTATAGCCACAAGACTATAACCCTTTCTTAGGAAGAAGTGGACTTATACGCGGCCCAAGTAAGTATGTATAAATGCTAATTTTAAATTCTACAAACTATATTTTTGTACCTTTTTACTGAAATACACAATATTGTTATTATTTTTGGGCTTAAGAATTCTAAATAAGCTCCAAAATTAGAATAAGTTATAATAATACGATTATTTTCAAACCCCATATTTTAGTTCAGTTACGTTTTGTCTCCAAAATTAGACCACAAAAGTGGAATACTCCTACTTCCCACTAACGATCAGACAGTGGTTTCATTTGCCCAGTCTTTAGACATCAAAAGCCCTCTTAGGAGTCGTTCTTTCAGAATCCAGCTCAGACATTTTTCTCTCATTCCCTACGTTGGTTGTTATTAAAAATAGCAAGCTGAATATTGCAGTAATGGAGTTATGCCTGGAAATAGCATTCATTTTGAAAAATTAAACATACAGTATGGCAGAAAATACAGTTGTTTTGTTGTAATTTTTTTTTTCTTTTTTATAATTGTATAATAATAATAATAAATATTTCTGACACTCACACAACATTATCTAGCCCAAATTAAGTTTCTTAAAGAACTTGTGTTATGGATACTAGTTAACTGATATACTTAAGAAATATATAAACATACATATTGAATAAATATATATTTTTTATTACAAAATAAACTTGTAAACGTCCATGACTTGACGACTAATATCTGTGTTCATCACACAAATATCCGTCGCCGTCGAGATTCGAACCCAGGACCTCTGGCATAGAATTCAATGTACGTTACCCCTACACCAGCCGGTCGTCAAAACTAATATTAATAATTACCCATATTTTTTTTATGTTTTCATATTTTTTTTTGCATAATAAAGATGCGCTATATCGAGGCTCATTCCACTTTATTTTTTACAAAGATTGTGATACATTTTAAAGAAAACAATCTTATTGATAGGAATCTTTTATGAACGTGTAAGCTTGTAAGGCTGAGTTTGAGTTTATCTCTTGTCCACGAAATAATTTGAAAAAAGATTCAGATACCTAATATTCTATTTACTAACAATCGATATTCTGGGTACCATTTAGAAACTTAACCGCCCAGTAAAATGTCTCAATGGAACGATTCCCAACATTCCTGATATATTGTTAACCCATTCTGTAGTTTTAGCGCGGCGCAATTCAGCTTCCAACAACCAAACATCCTCATAAACTCGGCTAACTATTCACATTAATAATATAAGTGAAATTTATGGTACGTATTGCTGAAGCAATCAAAACACTGAAAATAATAGACGTTTGTCCAAAGCAAACCATACTACCATCCACAACAAAAGACCAGCCAATTTCGTATATGAATCGTCAAATTATTCCAGCGCACAATATGTAGCCGCTAGGAAAAATGAATTCCGAACCAATATGTGGAGATGATATTAGACTTCGTCTCAATATGGCTTGAATAAACGAACAATGGCTCTAAGTGGGGAAAAATTGGAAATGTCAGTACCTCCAAGGTTTACAAAAGGAGGCTGGCATATATGTGATATTGCTATCGAAATGATCTATTCTTGGTAGATTTTTTTATTGTATATAGCTTTTAATGGAAGATATTGGTAGTGCAGTAAGTGTGTTAATAATATTTGCGTTTTAATACCAAAAATATATCAGTAATATGAAAGCGGAGTGATAAAATATATGATGGTGCTTTTTTATTGCCTTTAATATTTATTTGCCACTGCCGCGCTAGGCTGGCAGATTAGGTGGGTTCGTAGGGTTAAACCCACAAAAAAAATAACTTAGGTTTAACAGTTATTTAATTACTATCCGCAGCTCGTAGTTGTTAGATTGGGGTAATAATGTTAACGGAGCACTGGCCTGTTGTTCGAAGCTCGGAATCCTCGTGCCGGTGTGTTGCTCCAGGCGCGTCCCTTTTATTTATAGTTCTATCGGCTATGCAGGTTCTTCACGGTAGTAATTCTGCACGTAGGATTGGGCAGGGTTATAACTGCTCCTCAACGTGCTTTTGACTCGGCATGCAGGATTATATTATCCGCTTGAGTTTTACTTGTAGTCTCCTTCTTGAACCCGGTAGACGGGATAAACTATGTAGAAAAATTTAAGTGCGTTCGCTTCTAAGTTGCACTATTATAATGCCACCAAATTTGTCAAACGTGACATCAGATGGTTTTTTTACCTCTGGTGTTCTGCCTACCCCATACGGGATACAGGCGTGAAGTTATGTATGTATGTATGTATGTATTTATTTGTGCTTCTCAGGTACCTACTAATTTAGTTTGTTTATAAATGTTTAAGTACTTCAAAAATAGATGAAGAATAGGGAAATATAATAATACTCTGTGGTGAAATAAAACTATAGGCGCTGAGATGCCAGATGATGCGGACTTTTTTACATTATATTGCATTATTTTTTGCATTATATACTAAGTAAAAAAATGGTGAGGCTAATTATGAAAAAAAAAAATCTTATCAGCAAAATTTCAAATCCCAAATCCTGCGATGTCATTGCCGCTATAAATAACAAAAAAAATATATTTAAAAACTAAAATCCGAGTACTAAAACACGCTCTAAAAAGCAGGAAACAAGTTATAGTCTCCGCTGAACTATTTATGTATTTTTATACATGATACTGATAGAGATATGCTTACAGGATAGCCGTGATCGTATGTCACTTTGATTTTATTTTAGTATGTATTATAGTGAATCTGTTTTAATGTAATAAGTGGCACACACATAAATACATACAAACATACTTTCATGCATACATAAATACAGGTCAAAATCATAACCATCCTTTTTGCTACGTAAAGAAAATATTATTGAAAACGAATGTTTCTCCCAGCTCCATCACACGTATCTTTTAGATGCTTCAACTGACACCTGTGTGCTAAATTTCCATCGAAATGTAAACACGTAATAAGTAACAATATGAAGAACATTTATAATGTCCATCTTAAAATATCAATAAAATTTCTAACACTACATAATTTAACCTAAATTTAGTATGAAACATATAAATACCTACATTATTTAAAACTCCGGCCAGTGCCCTAGTCAAACTTAACATAATTAATTATTTCAATATATACTGATTGCAATCAAGAGCAGCTTCATTAATTAAGTAATTCTGTAAATAAAGTGTTACTCGATGTATTAACACATATCGATCATTCACACCATAATAATCTCATTACTGCGAGCACGTTACATAATTAAGTTACGTACTGTTCGGAAGCATAAATTTTCTGCAGTTCAACTTGTCAAATAATTTAATTTCCATCCGTCATGGGACATAGTAGGCCTGTACTCAATTACTGTTTCAGAGACTATGTTCTGAAATAAATAATGAGAACTTGGATTTCAATCTCAATATACAGGACGCAGAGTTGTAAATCCGTTGAGTTGTACGGAATGTGTAGTGTATGAAGCGATCATTCATCAAAACTTAATTATGGTGTTCAGGACACATGTCTGATGTAAAGAATGGAAAGCACCAATGTGATAAATTGGATTATGGTTGATTCTGGATGTTTGTTGAGATTTGTTGCCGTTTGCAACAGTCTCATTCACTTCATCTGGGATATCGGCATTTTCGAATTCCGTTTACAACCCTTTGACGTTGTTGTATGAAACGGGTTATCTTTGTCTGGTCTCTGTATTACTCATACACGTCAACACGCCATTATAGATTGGCGGCGTATTTTATTGATCAACAAAAAAGCTAAAACTGAATATCAGAATCATACCGGTTTATATCTGTGGTGACGCGGAATGAACGAGTGAATGGAATAAAGATTGAGGCATCATCTAGGCGCCATCTCGTATCTCTGTTATGGCATTGACCGGTTGACAGCGCGTGCGAGTGTACGTGTCGACTCCTCTGACTAAGTACTGATTGTGTTTTATTTCACCCATTACTAGTAGAAATCGGCGGAACGCCACAATATCATATACGGTACACCGAAAATAAAACTATACAATAATACATTAGAAAAATATAATTTTGTTGAAACATTTATATTCACTCGGTTGCTTTTTCTGAAACTTCTTAATAATCACGTCGTGAATCATACTTCATTTTCATTACCTATCTAATTTTGATATAGAAAAAAGCCTCGTGTATGTTTCTTGGTATTTTATTTCAATATTTATGGCATTGATTGATCAAATAATAATGAAGTGTGTGTATCATCTTATTTCTTTAGCCTCGTATGGTTGGCTTAAATAACCCTACTGCGCGACCCTGCATAAACCTGTTGTAAAAGACCTTTTCAACACACTTGCTCGTAAAGTGTGCCTTATTCTATTGAATTTAGAACTATAAACTGGGCTATAAGTCACGTGTGCATAATATATTATACCCTAGTGCATAATATAAAGAAACCTACAAAGTTGAATTGTACCTTAGGGCAAATTAAATGCGAGGAAACAGAGCATATTTTATTGATTCGGGTTATATACATTATATACTATTACACCTGTAATGAAACCACTCATAAGTATGTATATTATAGCATACCACTTTCTTTATTTGAGAACAATTTAACAACCTTAAAACAAGTATACATAATTTTATTTATTTCAGTTTATGCGCGATTTAAAAGACAATCAACGCCATCTGGTGCGTTAAGTGGAACTAACAAAGACAACTATAAAATATTTTCAGAAACAACAAAGAGCAATTGGTGTTCACTTGTCTCTGCCTACCCCAAGGGGAGACAGGTGTGAGGTTATGTATGTATGTATGTATGTACAACAAAGAGATTTTATGACCACGTATGTCTGTCTTTTACTCACAAGTGTGTTGAAAAACGTCGTATGTAACTCGAGAGCGTTGCTAATTACAGTCTCGGTTCATTATTAAGCCTCAACTCTAATTGCAACTTAGCTCACTTGTTACATAATATACTATAACGGTTTACTTCGCGACGAACCTTTATACATCTGCCGTCAAATATCACTCTGATGATGATATGTACTTGCAATATTTTATGTTAGGGCAGTTAATAAAGATGAAGTGAAGAATGATAGCAAGCGGAAGGCTTGCTATCATTCTTCACTTCATCTTTATTACCATCAGGTGATATTGGGATCAAATGGGGTTAAGTCACCGATTAAAAATAACATTGATATTTTTTTATAATTGTGTGGTTTTTCGATTAACAGTATTAGTCTTCCATGCTGGACTGGGAGCAAAAGAAAAACAAAGAATGTGCCAGCTGCTTGCCTTCCCGGGCATACTGTAAAAGTTAGTTCAGGGACGGTTTTGTTGACGTTTTGTGGGTAATAGTCTGCCCTCTATCACTGCAAGTCTCTCTCCATCATTAAAATACCTCCAAATCTGTCAAATGTGACATCAGATGGTTTATATCTTCCTACAAGGTATACATGCGTGACGTTATGTATGTATGTAGTATAAGTTTAATAGTTTTATCTGAAGTATGACTATAAGGATCAGAGACAGAAGAAGAATCATATTGTATTGTCTTAAGTTTTCGCGATTCATACTATTAAATAAAACACCTTTTAACCGGATTAATCGCGCTAAATTTATATTTTACATTTGAACTCGATGTATCGGTGTCTTTGCAGATCCCGTGGTCACGAGCGACTCTTGTTAAAAGTAAAATATGAATTAAATGCTATTAATCCGTTTAAAAAGTGTTTTATTTAAAAATATATATATTGATTAAATAAAATACTTAAATTAAATAAATTGATAAAATAAAATACAGACGCAGACAGAACTTCCATCCGTATATAGTGGATATACCAAGAAGTCGAACAAAACGCTTCGATAGTTCCTTTTTGGTACGGATTGCCAAGGTGTGGAACAATCTGCCTGCGTCTGTTTTTCCTGACCACTACAGTCCTGGAACTTTTAAGTGTCGAGTGAATAGGTTTCTCGTGGATGGACGTGTAACACCATAGTCTTCATGCGCACTTTCCATCAGGTGGCATGGAAGACAAACGTCCTATCCTTACAATATAAAAAAAAAAAAACTGGATTTATCGCGTATATTTACAATTTAATCTTTTTTAAATTTTCAACCCGACGTTTCGGTGTCTTTGCAGACCCCGTGGTCAGTCGCTCGTGACCACGGGGTCTAAAAAGACACCGAAACGTCGAGTTAAAATATATAAATATACGCGATAAATCCGGTTAAAAAGTGTTTTATTTAATAGTATGAATCGCGAAAACTTAAGACAATATTAAATTATATTGACTTTACATTCACGGCAGTAGTGTAAAATTGGGCTATCTGGATCAAAGGAGATCCAGCTAGCCCAATTTTACTTTTCGAAAACTGAATTTTGAGTTCTCAATAACTTGTTCTATTCATTTTGATCTTCTCGAAAACTGATTTCGCGTTTTATTTATAACTTGTTCTTTTCAATTTCAATTTCTCAAGAACTAAATTATGAGTTTTCAATATATTACTTTTGAAAACTAAATTTGATCTATTCAAAATTGAAATCTGAATATACTCAATTGAAAAAGTATTTTTTTACTTTTCGAACCTAAATTAATTTCTAAAAACCTTCTATGCATTTTTTTTTCTCTCAGTACGTACCTCTATAAACTTTAATTCGGTACTATTACTACTTAATAGAAACGCAGGAAAGTAGGTAAGAGATAGCTAAATAATATTTTTCAAAATACGAAATTTGTCTTCGAAATAACTATTCATTTTGGTCTTCTCAAGAACTCAATGGCGCCGTGGGAGAACCGCCGCGCCGGCAGAGACGTGAGAGGTGCGGGTTCGTTCCCCGCTCCATGATAAATATGTATATGTTCTGAAGATATTTATCATGGGTATGAGTGTATTTCTATATGTAATAAAAAATATCTATGCGTATATTTCTTAAATTTATTTATCTGTTATCTAGTATCCGTAACACAAGTTCTTAGTGAAACTTAATTTGAGATAGATAATGTGGTGTGATTTTCAGAAATATTTATTTATTTACTATCTATTTTCAATACTTTAATTTACTTTAAGTACATGTTACTACTCAGGCAAGGGTAAACTTCTGAATTAAGTTTTGAAAAACTTGTTTTAATAATTTTCTACTTCTCTAGAATTAATTTTATATCTGAATAAATTGTTATATTGGTGAATAACTTACAGGATTAAAAATTTAGGATGATTTATACTATTTGAGAATTTAATTTTCTTTATTTAAGGTTTATTCGGATTTAGAGGACCGAAGCATTGAAAATGTGTGTGTTTTAAAAATAAAAAACTCAATATGTTAGCATTTTTTATTTATTCTCGTTAATAATTTACAATGTCGCCTATGGCGAGTAATCAAAATCACTTTGGATTTTTTCTATTAAATCAATGGCTTTTTTATAAATATCGTCAAACATGACGTGTTTTACCACATGTTGCGCGCATATTTCTGCTTGGCATTTACATAGTGTATCTTCTCGATTTATGAAATTTTTAGAATCATGTATTTCAATTCTAATAATTTTAGACCCAGTCGAAGTTTTCTTGATAAATGTATAATTTGAAGTGTTTTCGTCAGAATGTTGCCTTTTCCGAACACCACTAGTAGCACAATCATTAATATTATTCTTTGGTAAACGTGCTGCTGCGTCCATAGGGATAAAGTTAAACAGTTGTTCTTCAGAATCCTGGAAATAAAATTTGTGATTTAAGCTAATCGAACCTGGAACCCTCAGATTATCATGCTCTTATCATTATGCTATAGGAGTCTTTGTCATTGTTTAATTTAAAATATTGCATTATTTTTGTGATTTTTGTAGGTACAGTAAAAATATATTGAAACTTTATTCAGAGTATAATGTAGACGTGACGATTGATTTTATTTAGTGTTTATCGTATTCTATGTTAATATATTTGGACATTAATGAGAAGAAAAAAACTTTTTATAATAATATTATGCCGCTTTTTATGTTTTACAAAGTAAATAAAAAAATTAAAACATTTCTAAATCAATAATTAATTTAAAACGACTTACCGACATAATATAGGTAATTCTCCTATGCAACACAACCAAATGGAAGCAGATTTATTTCAAAACTAATTACCTGAATAATATTTAATTTGATAATTTCGTGTTTTAAGGTTCAAAATAGAACGTTTTTTTTAGAACTTTTTGTTTATTTGTAACAGTATTACAGCTAGTTACATAAAAGGACAGGCTCGCAACAATGTGGCGTCGGATGCAACATGAATCCGTCTATGTTTTGAAGAAACATATACTAACAAATCAATACATTTTGTCCTCAAGTTTATTGATTGTAATGATACTAATAAACTATGTGATTATTCACACAATTTTTATTTAATAAATTTTTAAGCAAAACCCGATGCGAATGATAGTATATTCAATAAAATGTTATTGCAATGTTTGCACTTTGCGCTATTAGTTTTAGGGTACCGTCCTCAAGAAAATCTTTCTTCAATTATTGTCTCATATTTGCGTAAAACAGGAAGTTTGCTAGTTACGTAATAAAAACGCCTAGTTTTACATGTCTAAACGTAAAACAATGTATATGTTTTGCATAATATTAAATGTACGAAGTAAAGTTTGTTCAGTTTACGTATGTAGTCAAACTACTGAACTAATTTTGATGAAATTTTTTATCATTCAAATGTTAATGAGAAAAAATTTTGGATATTGCTTTTGAGAAAACTATGTTGTTTGTTTTATTTTACATTCAGCTATTATTTATCATACCCACCATTTTTAGAACAGAAACATTAAATAGATACGTATTCCAAAATAAAATACCTAAAAATGATTGGTTTAAATGAAAAAAGGTGAAAAGTATTGAGAATTAGTTACAGAACCCTGCATACGTAGACGATCAGTCTCTTGACTATTTACAATTTTGTGTTCAGCAGTTTATTACACATACATTAAAACTTAAAATATATATTCTTTCACACTTATGCATTTAAGATATATTTTAAATGAGCGCAAATTTTATGGTCTATATTTTCTGTTCAGAACACTAATGTGTGAGGTCTTCTACAAGTGCTAGAGAATCCGGGTCAGTCATTACCTAGGCAGTGACTTATTTTATTAGTATCTACCTATAGTATATTGTGAAGTTACTAGAAGTGAGTGTTTCATAGTGATTGCATATCGGATATCTACATCTACTCATCATGTAAGTATTATACAAATCTCATTTTTATTTAATTTTATTTCGATGTTTTTAGTATATGTACAAACTGATTCCATATAGTGTAAAGAATAAAGGTATACCTAAACATGGAATTGATTTAAACTTTTGAGAACTTTACCTGGGTTTCGTACCAATTTATAACATGACCTTTTGAAAATCATGATAGGTACTTATCTACTCTTCTTATTTCAAGCGTCTGTACCTGCTTATTAATTTGTATAAGATTGTTGATGGATGATACAATATTTTTTACCAAAACCTTTATTTACAAAGGTATGAAAACGATTGATTGTCACACCTTATTACTTTGGCACCTCGAGTTCCTATATGAATGAATGTATGAATGAATGAATGAATGAATGAATGAATGAGAAATTTATTGACACACACATAATATTTAATGTTTGTTCATTCAAAGTAATGTTTAAATATTGGACAGAATATTATTAGAAATAATACAATAATATCTACATATCAGTTTAACATTTTTAACACTTGTCTCGGTTTTTATTAAAGCTTAGGAATAAAATGAATGATAGCGTCCTTGGTGTAGAGGTCTCTTACCTTCTACACCAGAGGTCCCGGGTTCGAATCCTGGTAGTGGGTGGATATTTTATTATATTTGCTTTCGAGTCATGGATGTGTATGTATGTTTATTTCCAATATTTATCTATAAAAAAATATCTATGTGTGTTTATATAAGTTTATTCGTCCGCTATATATCCATAGCTTAAGTTCTTGATTGATATTTAATTTGGGTTAGATAATGTGGTGTGATTGTTAGAAATTAATATTATTTATTATTAAATCATTTTAGAATGATTATATATAAGATATTTTGCAAGTCCGTTTTGCATGATTTACGTACTGTTTATATTTTTTTAAAGGGTTAGGCAAATATTCTTACCATCACATTATCCAGATACATTAAAGTTTTGTTAAGAACTATTGTTAAGGATACCTGATTAATAAATAAATATTCGTAATAAACTTAAATAAACCAAACAACCATCGCTCGTGTACAGATACTGACTTTTATCATACCAATGTCTGCCGCTACCAGGGTTCGAACTCGGAAACCTGTTGTAGTCAGCACTATATCGCTCGATCGGGACATACACAAAAAATGTTTTAGTCTTATAAACGCCTGAACGAGCAATGAATTTTATATTATTCTTATAGAATCTCACCATTTACATTTTTTTATCTATATCATATTGATAAAGAAAAACATATTTCTGAAACCTTGTTTATCCGCCCTTTTTGTATTTTGGTCTTAAATTGTCATGAATTTATGTATATTTTTAAATAAAGATTATTTGTTATTATTATTACGATAGGTAGCCTGAGCTTCTTCTTTGACTTATATCTTAATAAGCCATAGTCACAGCTTGTACTAAGTTTTCATATAATAACAACGTTCAATATATTCTTTCACAGGTCGAAACGCACTGATAACATGTTTCTGTCAGAAGAGGAGTCCTCGACTGGTGAATATGAAAAGAAGCCGACCGAAAAGAAAACAAAAAAGCGTGTTAAGAAGTCTCATCCCTCGGAGGCATGTGGAAGCAGGGATCATGCAAGTGGCGCGGGCGGCAGTGGGGATGGCGTTGGCAATAAGCGCTTGAAGTCGGACAAAACCACCGCAAGAGATTTGTTCGGCTCCGATAGTGACAGCAATGACGTCTCAGACATCGGTAAAAAAGAATCTTCATTAGTATCCTACATAACAAAGCGCAATAAAAATGGTTACTCACGACAAATAAATGCACTAAAATCAGGTTCACATTTTATAGAAATGAAGATTTATAAATGCGATGAGATAGAAAATGTGTCCCCGATGAATAGGTGGCGTCATGCTATAGTCGCAATAAAAAATAAAAGTGATTCCAACACCGAAGCTTGGCATCACCTGTCAGCATATTTGGGCGCTATTCGAAAGGAATTTAAAGACTGCCCAGCTGCGACTTACAATTCTTACAATTAATATATTATTTGTTTATTCAATTTCTTATACTTAATTATCCATTTATTATTTACTCGGTGTTAACCCTCCCATTTTGATTATCTATAAAAATAACTAGTTTCGAGAAGACATTATTCTATTTATACTTACCTATTTAATAAATGAAAATATACTTACAAATCTTGTTTTTTTAATTGTTCACAGTTACAGTACCTCATCAGGAATATGAATCAGTTAAAAAGACATTAGATACGAATATTTTGTGCGAAAAATGCAATTTAAGAATCGTGAGAAATAAATATAGAAATCATTTAAGAACTAATTTACATAAGTCAAATTGTTTATTAAGTACTGAGTTTGATAATATTAAAATCATTGCTACTGCATTTAAAAATCGAATTGTAATATACCGACTAAATCCTACGCATGAAGAAGAGTATCTCACGCCGGAGGCTTTCCTGTGCAATTATAAGAATGATGTTAATAGAATTATAGAACTATCTTTAGCAAAACATAAATGTCTTAAAGTTAACTTTGAACTTTTTGCTTTCTTTATCTTACCGAAGTCGGACGAACAAAAACTTAAATCATTCAATTCAAAATTTGAAGTTATATGTGGTAACACTGATTTTAATAGTATATTTCTTAAATCAAGCATTACTCTTAAAGAAAAACTTATTGAATTTGAGCACTGCGAGTCAGGGTGGTCTTTTCATGCAGTAAGTCATTTAGAAATCAATATAAATAAATATTCACCAATGAGAGGTAATGGATATATTGAGCTACCTTCTGTCATAAAAAATACTAAAAGTTGCATAAATGTTAAGAATAATGATGATTTCTGTTTATTATGGAGTATAGTAGCAGCGTTATACCCAGCAAAGAATAATGTATGTAGACCTAAATCTTACCCCCACTGTACAGAAGTTCTCAATACTGATGGGATGTCATTTCCGCCTACTATTAATGATATAAAAAAATTAGAGAAACAAAATAATTTGAGTGTAAATATTTATGGACTTGATAAAAAATTTAATGTGAGTGGTCCTCTATATTTAACGAGTTCAAGAAAAGAAAATCATATTAATTTACTATATATAGAAAAAGGACAAAAGGGTCATTATTGTTTGATTAAAGATCTGCCACGTCTCGTAAAACGTCAAATTACTAAGCACAATGGAAAACTTTCATTTTGTGATTCATGTTTGCAATTTTTTAGTAGTGAATCTAGATATATTTTACATAAATGTTCTGAAACAATAGCAGTATTGCCTGAAAAATATAGTAAATTAAGTTTTGAGCACTATGAAAGAAAATTAAAGATTAACTATGTAATATATGCAGATTTTGAAAGTATGTTGTTAAGCTGTAATACACAATCAGGCGATAATACAGTAAACTTAAAACTGCACCAACCTTCATGTTTTGGATATTATATTTGTTGTTCTCACGACCCCCGTTTAAATAAATACGTTTCATATAGAGGTCCAGATTGCATAGAAATATTCATAAAACGACTAGTTACAGATGTGAAGCGAATCAATAGAGAACTTAGTATTAAAAAACCTATGTTATCATTATCAAACGCACAAAAAGACAATTACCAAACTGCCACTATGTGTCATATTTGTGAACAGCCTTTACTTGGAGATAAAGTTATTGATCATGACCATGTTACTTCTGAGTATCGTGGAGCAGCACACTCTCGATGTAATTTAATATATAAAGTATGCCCCTTTATTCCAGTTGTATTCCATAATTTATCAGGCTATGATAGTCATCTCTTTATAAAAGAATTAGCAAACTATGAAGGAAATATAAAAGTTATACCTAAAAGTAAAGAAAAATACATTTCAATCACTAAAAACATTTGCGATAAAAAAACTAATCGCAATGTCCAAATAAGATTTATAGATTCGTTTCAGTTTTTAAGTTCTAGTTTAGATACATTATCAAAAAATTTGACAGAAAACGAAAATATTTATCTTGCTAATGAATTCAGAAATTACTCTCAGTTCAAATTATTGCGAGAGAAGGGAATATTTCCTTACGACTATATTGATTCGTGGGCTAAATATGATGAAAAAGAGCTTCCCCCAAAATATAGTTTTTATAATAGTTTAAATTTAGAACATATAACAGATGATGAATACAGACGTGCACAAAAAATTTGGAAATATTTCGATATTGATTCTCTTGGGACATATAATGATTTATATTTAAAAAGTGACGTGTTATTACTTTGTGACGTATTTGAAAAATTTAGACAAACATGCTTACAGTATTACAAATTAGACCCAGCATATTATGTATCTTCTCCCAGCTTAAGTTGGGATGCTATGTTTTTATACACAGGAGTCCAGTTAGATTTAATATCTGATTTAGAAATTTATGAATTAATAGAACAGGGAATTCGGGGGGGCTTAGCTCAATGTTCACTTCGATATGCCAAAGCCAATAATAAATACCTTCCAGACTATGATGTCACAGAACCTTCTAGTTTTTTAATATATCTCGATGCTAATAACTTGTATGGACATGCAATGAGAAAAAAGCTACCTATTTCAGATTTTAATTTTTTAAATAAATATGAAATATCCAAATTTGATCCCCTTAGTATAGCCGACGACGCAGACTATGGATATATTTTAGAGGTTGACTTGAGTTATCCTAATCATTTACATGATAGTCATAGCGATTTACCTTTTGCGGCCGAAAAGATGATACCTCCAGGTGGAAAAAGTCGTAAGTTAATAGCAAATCTATATGATAAAGAAAAATATGTTATTCACTACACACACTTAAAACAATGCCTTAAATATGGATTAGTTTTAAAATACATTCATCGTATTTTGGCTTTTCGACAAGAATGTTTTTTAAAAAAATACATAGATTTAAATACTCAGTTGCGTCAAGCGAGTGAATCAAATTTTGAAAAAGATTTTTTCAAATTATTAAATAATGCTATTTTTGGGAAAACAATTGAAAATAGACGTAAACAAGTAGATGTCAGAATAATATCCAAATGGAAATATAGGAATAATAAAACGAATAAATGCATAGGGGCGGAGAAATTAATTTCGAAACCGAATTTAAAAAGCGTATGTATACTTGATGAAAATTTTGTGATAATTCAGTTAAAACATGAAAAAGTAATATTGGATAGACCTATATATATTGGTTTTACTGTTTTGGAGCATTCAAAACAGCACTTATACGAGTTTCATTACGGTTTTATTCAGCAAAAATATAAAAATCAGGCAATGCTCTGTTACACGGACACTGATAGCTTGCTATATTTTATATATACCAATGATTTTTATAAAGATATTATTAAAAATATATCACAGTTTGATACTAGCAATTATCCTGAAGCTAATCCTTATGGAATATCTAGGGTAAATGCAAAAATTCCTGGTTTATTTAAAGATGAGTTAGGTGGGGATGTAATTTCTGAATTCGTTGGTCTTAGAGCTAAGTTATATTGTATAAATAGCGCTAAAACACAAATAAAGAAAGCTAAAGGCATAACTAAACCTATTACAAAAAAAATAACACTAAGTGACTATAAACAAACATTGTCCACTAATAAGAATTATCAATGTAGAATGAAAATTATTAAATCAATTAAACATATATTGTACACACAAGAAATTAATAAAGTTGCCTTGAATAGTAACGATGATAAGCGACAAGTTTTATCAAACAAAATTTATACTCTACCATGGGGGCACCATAGAAATAAGTAACTTAATGTTTCCCTATATTTTAAGTTTAGATTATTATAAATGTTATATTATATGTTATATTATTATATATGTTATAAAACTATGAATTTTTTAGCTATTTATAATGTTTTTAAATATTATTTACTTTACTGTTTGTAGTTTCAACTTCTAATATTTAATAAAATAAATATTTTGTAGTTCTATCGTTGTTTTATTCATAATAAATGCAAATCGCACTCCAGTTAATGCCACAGATGACCATCGAATTTCGAGCTGACAACACCATGAAGTTTGTTAAGCAGTCACACCGACTGCAAGTTGACACTATAAAACTAAACAGTAAATTACAAAAATTAAGACATAGCATCCTCTTACCTAACACAATTCGATGTATCATATGTGGCCCTTCAAACTGTGGCAAAACAAATATTATGCTGAATCTTTTGTTGCATGAAAACGGTTTAAAATTTAAACATATTATTTGTACTCAAAGACTGCTTTTCAACCAAAGTACTGTTTCTTAAAAGAAGTGATGATGAATATTCCAACAGCCCAATACTCTGTTTTTAGTCATGATAAAGATGTTATTCACCCTAATGATGCTTTAGAAAACTCTATAATGATATTTGATGATGTAGCATGTGAAAAACAAGTAAATATTCGCAATTATTTTTCTATGGGGAGACATAGACAGATAGATTGTTTTTATTTATCTCAAACATATTCGAAAATACCTAAACAATTGCTACGTGACAATGTAAACCTTTTGATTATCTTCAAACAAGATAATACTAATTTAAAGCATATTTACAATGAGCATGTAAATACAGACATTGACTGGCTACAATTTAAAAAGCTTTGTTCTTCTATATGGAAAGATGATTTTAGTTTTTTGGTAATAAATAAAGACTGTGCAATTGACAAGGGAAGATACAGACAAGGGTTTGATACATTTATTTACTTCTAAACAACAATCAATATATTCATGCATTTTGCTACAAACCGCTCATTTGAATTTTAGTTTCTGTAAACAGCACTTGTTTGAAAATCAGATCAGATGGAGACTGGTACTAAAGAACAACTAATAAAATCAGTAAATAGTATAAAAAATAAACTCAAGTTGATCCATGATGAAGAAGATGCCACCAACCTTAAGTATAAGAAAGTATTTAAACCTATAATTGATCCATTAGAAACACTAATCAAAGTTAATGAAAAAGATACTTCTACCCCAAAACTTTTTAAAAATAAAAATAACACGATAGATGATTTGAACAGGTCTATAGAATGTGCTGATATTATTAGGTCAGACACAAACACAGACTCCGAATATTATAGTGAAGATGAAAAAAGTCCGTATAAAAATGATAATGATACATTTATGTCACTCAAAAAAGAAGACGTTATCGACATTTATGATAACATAAATATACCCTTTGGAATTCGGAGTGAAAATAAAAAATTGATGATGGGAAATACTAAAGTGAAGATTTCTGTTTCAAAAAGTTTTTTTAATGCAGAAAAAGTTTATATTCTTAGTATCGATGATAAACACTATGAATTGACCGCTGGCTTACAAGAACTTTTGATTCGGAATAAACCTAATTTAACGTTAGTTACAGAAAAAGATAAGATTGTCTATAAAGATATGCTTTGTATTACAAATGCACACAAGCGTGATTTTAATCCTAATGGACAAATAAAAGGTGACAAAGGATTAAAATACCGTCAGATTATCAAACCACTATTCAATGAAAATAGTAATAAGAAATATTTTCCGGGGTCACATCTTATAACAAAAACTGGTGGTTATATACCCAAATATAAAAAATATAAACAAAACACGGATTATGTTTATTGGGATGATCCAAATGAATTAATTGAGAGATTAAAATTATTAGTTGCTTCGCAAAGTGCTGGTAATACTAACCATGATAATGAAATCATATCTATAATTGAGGAATTAAAAGAAGCTAGAATCATAAAAGGATAACAATAATAACATCTATGTCAGTCATCAAAAGAAACACGAACATGAAAGATCATAAACATTACCATATTCCTATAATATCTAGTAAAGCTGATAAAAGTTTAGAAACTACAGAAGAATCTGAATTTCCGAATATTGTTATTAAAGAAGACCTTGAAAAGATTGAAATTTATTTTTCAGATAAAATACAAAATATTAATAACCTTATCACAAATCTAAGTAATCAAATAAAAACAATTCAAAAAGATATTGCTTTGAATGAACTCAGAGGAAAGTTAAAGAAACATTATGAGCAAAGTGGACGTCATAAATGAAATTCATAAAAACGCAAGAGTAAATTTTCCTCGAAGAAATGTTATACTTAAAGATATTGATGACCTTTGGCAGGCTGATTTAATCGATATGCAGGGAATGTCAAAATCAAATGCAGGCTACAAATATATATTAGCAGTTATAGATTGTTTTTCAAAATACGCATGGGCAATTCCAATAAAACAAAAAAACAAAGAGCTTGTTTCTAACGCGTTCAAAAGTATTTTATTAAAAGGACGCATCCCTAAGAATTTGCAAACTGATTTGGGAAAAGAATTTTACAATAACAAATTTAAAAATATTACAAATATATATAGAATTAATCATTATTCTACATATTCTACTAAAAAAGCTTCAATTGTAGAAAGATTTATAAGAACATTGAAAAATAAACTTTATAAAGAGTTTAACTTGAAAGGAAATTATAAATGGATAGATAATACACTAAATAAAATAATATATGAATACAATCATACTTTTCATCGAACTGTAAAACAGCCGCCAGCATCAATCAATAAAAGTAACAAAAACATAATAATGCAAAATTACATAAAAAATTCTAAATCTAGGAAATTCATGAGATACCGTAAATTTCGAATAGGAGATTGTGTTAGAATCAGTAAATATAAAGGATGTTTTGAGAAGGGTTTTACTCCTAATTGGTCTACAGAAATATTTAAAATCACTAAAGTTCAAGACACAAATCCCAAAACTTATTTATTAGAAGATATTCGAAAACAACCTATTTTAGGAGCATTTTATTCTCAAGAACTGCAAAAAACAAAATATCCAGATATTTATCTCGTTGAAAAAATTTTAAAGAGAAAAGGGAATAGAGTATATGTAAAATGGTTAGGTCTTCCGAATAGTGAAAGTAGCTGGATAAACAAAAAAAATGTCTTGTAGATATCTTTTTATTTATGTACATACGTATCTTTTATGATGTCTTGATCAAAACATACAAATGATCCTTTAAATATATAATAAATATAAGCACCTTATATTTTCTCATTCATTATTGTTTAGTTCTTAAAACAGAAAGCACTTTTTACAAACTCTTGAAAACTATATACGAGATTTCTTAAAAATGCGTGGGAAACGATACAGATCTAGAACTAGTAAATTAATTGATCGGAAAAAAGAATCTGAAACTTCAAAAAAACATAAGTCAGGGGCTGGTCTGAAAAATACCTTCAAAAGTATCATTGCTCATACAAAAAGACATCTTAAGAATCTGAAACCTAAATGTAAGAAGGCGGTAGTAGAATTGGCAATTGCAGCTGCTAAAGAATTAACTTCAGATTTACCAGTTCAAGTACCAAGAGTTATACCTGTACCGAAAACTGGTGGCTTTCTTCCCTTAGTGCCTGTTTTCGCAGGGTTATCTGCTACCGGTAGCTTAGCTGGTGGCATTGCTGGAATCACAAAAACGATTAATGATTATAAAGCAGCGCGAAAACGATTGGCAGAATCAGAAAGACACAATAAGCAAATGGAAGCATTTTGTATTGGCAAAGGATTACATTTGAAACCCTATAAAGATGGTTTAGGAATTTATGTGACGAAGAAAAAAAACTGAACATTCAGCTACCCAGAAGAGCTTTAACTAATATTGACATAATAAAGTACTCAAAAAATATTCCATTCTTCCGAGGAGTATTTATGAGAGATGAATTACCAGAACATTCATTACAAAAAGAATGTGGAATCATTAATCTAGATTCTTCTAAAAACTCTGGTACTCATTGGGTAGCTTATGGAAAAATAAATGATTATATTGAATATTTCGATAGTTATGGTAATTTGAAGCCTCCGAAAGAATTCATCAAATATGTAGGCCCAATAATCTGCTATAACTATGACGATTATCAAGGAAAACATTTATATAATTGTGGACATTTATGTTTAAAATTTCTTGAATCATTTTGGATGAGAAATAAAGTTATATGATATAAAAATAATTATTTATAAATAGTATATTCACTCTATTTACTGCACTCATAGTAATAACAACAAGTTGTAAAGGTTTCAATTAACTAACATAAATTATAACTCTGCTGTCAACTAATTATAAACATGATAATTTTCAATAAAAACCTCAACTACAAAAGAAAACTTCATATTTCCCCTTCAATATCGAAACAAGGTGGACGGTTTGGTGCTTCAAAAAAAATTACTAAAAATAATAGGGAGTTTCTACGAGCTCTTGGATTCAAAACATAAAATGCTCCAAATCACGGACTTACCACAGCATGATAATTCCATTGAGAGTTACGAGATACATAGCTATAATCCTTATAATAACAGTTTTAAAGAGAACGATGAAGTAAGAATTCCTATTCATCAACAAGATGTGTACGTGTTGCCCTCGGCTAGTTCTATTTACATCGAAGGATTTGTGAATGTATTTACAAAAGACGTTTCAGGGAAAATTACAAAAAAAGAGGTTAAATTCATAAATAATCCATTCTTATTTTTATTTCAAGATATTAGATATGAATTAAACGGTGTAGAAATAGACCGTATTAAAAATGCTGGAGTTACTACAACCCTAAAATCTTACATTTCTATGAATGAGGGTGACAGTAAAGTTGCAGCAGTATGGGGTTGGAACTTAAATGGCACCAAACAAAAAGATGGATATTTTAATGCCATCATTCCATTAAATAAAATACTAGGGTTCGCAGAAGATTACAATAAAATCATTGTTAATTGTAGACATGAACTTATATTACAAAGAAGCAGATGTACTTCTAACTGTGTTACCATGGATAAAAGTGATATTCTTGAATTAGATATACGTAAACTTCAGTGGCGAGTCCCACATATCAAAGTTTCTGACCGCGATAGACTATCACTACTTAAATTATTGGAAAAAGACCGACCGATTCAATTAGCCTTTAGAAACTGGGATTTATATGAGTATCCAGTACTACCTAAAACAACAAAACATTCATGGTCTATAAAAACTGCTTCCCAATTAGAGAAACCAAGATTTGTTATATTTGGCCTGCAGACTAATCGAAAAAATAACATAACTAACAGTTCTTCTGTGTTCGACCATTGCCAAATTACGAATATAAAATTATTTTTAAATTCTCAATATTTTCCCTATGACTCACTAAATCTGAAATTTGATGAGGGAAGATATAGTATATTATATGAAATGTATGCTAATTTTCGTCAGTCATATTACAACTCGAGCATCGATCCGTTGCTTGATTTATATATATTCAAAGAAAAGGCTCCTCTCTTTGTAATTGATTGCTCTCGACAAAATGATTCATTGAAAACTGGACCAGTTGATGTGCGATTAGAAATCGAGTGCTCTGAGGATATACCAGATAACACAACAGCTTACTGTTTGATCATAAACGACCGTCTTTTTGAGTATAGACCTTTAAGTAACATTGTTCGAAAATTGTCATGAATGTTATCGTAGATATACAAGGTTTCAAAAATGAGGAAAACGATTTTATACCAAAAGAAGTAGCAATCCAATGTGGAAAGAGTATTTTTATAATTCTGATAAAACCACCATGCCCCTTTTATAGTTTAACTAAAAAAGAACGCCTGCAAGTGGCTTGGATAGAAAGAAACAGAGGTATATTATGGAATGAGGGATATGTACCTTATTTAAATTATAAGTGTCTTATTCAAAAAATTTTAAAGAATAAGTGTATTTTTACTAAAGGTTATGAAAAAGTTTTATGGCTGAAAAGTATATCCAAAAATGATAATGTGCATAATTTAGAAGATAAAAATTGCCCTAATTTAACAAAGTTGCATGAAAATTATTCATCCTCTTCTGATATCCTAAGTTGTATATATCATGATAATATATGTGCTCTAAAAAATGTGTTTTATCTAAACAAATGGTGTATAGAAAATAAGATTTTTATGTAATAGTTACTTAATTAAAGTTAAATTTATCTTAAAGCTAATGTTATATAAGTTTACCAATAAATAAATAATAAAACCAAGATAATAAAAACATAAACAGTTTTATTTCACGCACACTTACCTACTTTCCTGTGTTTATATTTAGTAGTAATAGTAAGTAAAGTTTATTGAGAAAAAAATTGCATAGTTAGAAGGTTTTTTTTTCTCAAAAATATTCAGTTTTCAATTTTGAATAGATCAAACTTAGTTTTTAAAAGTAATATATTGAGAACTTATAATTCAGTTCTTGAGAAATAGAAATTGAAAAGAACAAGTTATAAATAAAACGTGAAATCAGTTTTCGAGAAGATCAAAATGAATAGAACAAGTTATAGAGAACACAAAATTCAGTTTTTGAAAAGTAATATTGGGCTATCTGGATCTCCTTTGATCACTAATTAATTTAGGTTCGAAAAGTAAAAAAATACTTTTTCAATTGAGTATATTCAGATTTCAATTTTGAATAGATCAAATTTAGTTTTCAAAAGTAATATATTGAAAACTCATAATTTAGTTCTTGAGAAATTGAAATTGAAAAGAACAAGTTATAAATAAAACGCGAAATCAGTTTTCGAGAAGATCAAAATGAATAGAACAAGTTATTGAGAACACAAAATTCAGTTTTCGAAAAGTAAAATTGGGCTAGCTGGATCTCCTTTGATCCAGATAGCCCAATTTTACACTACTCACGGCTATAAAACACTAGTCATACATGGTTCATAGTTAAATATTATTTTATGTAACCGGTTTAAAATGCTACATTGCGTCAACATCATGGGTTGAAGTTATTTAAACTTACCTACTGAAACATATCTCTCGATATAAATAAATTAATTTTAAGTGTCTGTTTATGATTTCAAATTAAAACGTTACGATAAAATGCAAATGATAATATTTATGGTAATTACATTAAAAAATATCCATTTAAATAATTCTGATCTCTGAAGTAGCTGTAGGATTTCGACATTCTCTTGCAGAGAGTTCATATTATAAGGAGTAACTAACACTTTATTTTGAAAATTCAACCCCTAATGGAATCAAATAGTGGTTTAAAGTCACTACGCACGGTTACGAAGCCAGGAGATTTAGATGGTTGTAAATAGAAATAAATAGATCATTTTTCAAATATAAATAAACTTTCCTTCTTTTGTTCCGCGTCAGATGTGTTAAAAATAGAAAAAGAAACCTTTATCGTGATAATAAATAATAAATAAATAATAAAATCCCCAGACAATCACACCAACTACATGGCCCCAAAGTAAGCATAGCTTGTGTTATGGGATACCATGTAGCGAACTAGGGGGGAACCTAGAATATAAATACATAAATAGATAAACACCCAGACACGGAACTTGTTTTTTTTTCGGACGGGAATCGGACCCGCAACCACTGGCGTCTGAGGCAGATAGGTTTACCCCATCGCCAAAGTGGTCGTGATTGTAAAGGATTTCCTTTGTTAGTTCAGTCAGGCGGATTTTTAATCTGAACACATTAAAGAAGTAGTGCTTTTTTCGGGCACCAAGTCTCTGAGAATTAAAAAAAAGAATGACCATTCGTAAAAAAGTACAAAACTTGATTTTGAGGGCAGATAACGTTTATGAGCTAAGTACCAAAAATCGCGTAGATTCAGTTCAATTTGTAAATTGTGTGACTTATTTCAAATGTATTTAAATACTTACGAAATAAAGATTCTTTTGACTTTGACTTTTTGACTTTGACCTTCACCTTCTACATACATAACTTTGTAAATCAAATTGTGTATGAATATCTAAAAATAGGATAAAACCAATAAGTTCCAATATTCTGAAGTTTTCCTGTACAAGGCTTCTGTTGGCTGCTTTTGCATATGTATTGGTTTTCAAAACCTATGTGCGGTCGCCATTACGTTATGTATATGTTGCAGATTGGTTGACAAGAGGAAATGTTAGTTTGTTTTGAGCTATTTTATCTTTTAACCAAAAAATTTTGCAAATTAGATATCACTTGGCAAAAGTTATAAAAAAGCATAAAAACTGGAGCATGCGGGTCTAGCAAAGAATTGTTTTGCCTTTCTTGGATAAAACGAATAAAAATTTAATTCCACGCAGTATTTATGATAAAAAAAGAAAGATTACTTTTTGACGACCACTTTGGCGATGGGGAAAGCCTATCTGCCTCAGAAGTAAGTGGCTGCGGGTTCGATTCCCACACGGAACAAAATAAATGTTCCAGATCTGGGCGTTTATCTATACAGGGTTAATTTGTAGTCACCGGCCAATTTTTTTTCACACAATAAGTATCATTTATAGAAACGTTTTTTGCAAAAAAAGTGTTTATTTTTTTTAAAAGGAAATTCTTTTTTTTTTCCGCCACAGAAAGTTTTGGCGCCCCCTAAAACAAACTTTAACCAGTAAAGCAAGTTTTAGCGGGAGGAGGATGAATCCTGTTACGGACGAATGGGCATTCTATAAGCTGTTAACCCCAGTGGCTTACGGAAAATAGAATACCCAGACAGTGTGGTGACTCACTCAGTGAAGCCGAGCATACCCACTAAACATCCCCCTTTACGACCTACCTTGATTCAGGTTCTTGATCATTTATCGGAGCGACAGCCAATTGGAGAGAGAGGCTGCGCAGTGAGCGGCACCCGGACGGCTGCCACCGAAAGGAACTGAAAGCGAGAAATTCAGAAGCTAAGACTAGCAGAAATGACAAAGCTGAAACTAAGAGATTATCTAGAGTGATCAGACTCACTCTGAGATAGGAATGCTGGAAAGAAGGACTACGTTTAGAAACGTTGAGCTTGCTGGAGTTTCCTGATGAGGGGAGCGAACTTGGTTAGGACTGGAAGAGCACCGTTGAAACCCTCTGGGCTGGCGTCGAGAGCGGTGCCAAAAGCCAGGATCTCGTCGATGGGAGCGAGCTGGATCCAGAACGCCATGCGGTCTTGAGAACCTTTTGCGTTCTGGCACTGGTAAGCCGATTTGGCGGCCGGTTGCGATTGAGTCGCGACCCGGCTGCGCTGACCTGGAACGATAGAAGTAAAGGCCTCAGGGGCCTTTGAACTGACTAGAGGAGCGTCCGAGCTAGGCTGCGGTCGCTCTCTCCAGTTCTCGATGGGCTTCACGGTAGCCCTGGCAGCACGCGGTGCCTTGGGACAGCCGCGAAAGTTTGCTGTGTGGCCTGACTGGCCGCACAAGACGCAGGACGGAGCGGTGTGCGATTCGGGAGTGCGAGAGCACCCCTTAGTCCCATGCGGATCTAGGCACTTGTTGCACCTAGGGGAAGCAAAACAGTTTGCCGCCGCATGACCATACAATTGGCAGCGGTGGCACTGACCTGGGAAACCACGCTTGTGTGGAGCTTCGACGCGGATGTTGGAGAGACCGCACACGGTGGGCTTGCCTCTGAAAATGGACTGCCCTTGCCTCGGCGGCTGTGCATTTTGTGCACAGATTCGACGGGGAAGCCTTGGGAAGACAAGTACTCTTGGATTTGCTCGTTCGAGAGCTCGAACGGCACGTTCCTGAGGACGGCACGAATCTTACGCTCCTCAGGGAGGGCGTAAGTGTGATACTCGAGCTTTTGATCAGCAAGAAGCCGAGTAAGATTCCTAAAGTCGGAAACGGAACAGACTACGACTTTTATAGAGTCACCCACGTTGGATGCCTTGCTATACGGGATCTTGGGATTATGCCTTCCGCAGAGAGCTGAGACCTCGGTCCAGCGGCTCTTGTCCGAATCTTGAGCCGAATCTGATTGCGACGCAGGCTGGGACGCCGGGATCGCTGAAACAAAAGGCGCAGGAGAAGACGCCGGTGCGACATTTTGCGGAGCAGGAACAGCGGCTGGAGCAGCTGAAACGGATGGAGATAAAGTCGAAGAAGTATCTTGCTTCTTCTTCTTTGATTTTGATTTTTTGCGAACCTCGGTGAACGGAGCAGGAGATTCTGGAATGAAAGGAGCGGAGTCGGAATCACTACCCGGCGGGGTAGTTTTCCGTTTGCATGCGGTGGAGTCTACCGACATGCAATCTGAAAAGGGATCGACGTACTCAGAGGGATCTGGAGACGCCGGAGAATCGGTTTGGAACCCCTGTGAAAAGGAGGCGACCTGAGGACGGGCGGACAATTTCTCTCGCAAGGACTCGATTTGAGCGAGAAGGACATTCTTCTCGGCTTCCAGTGATTGTTTTTTGCTGGACATCTGACTGAATTCTGAGGACGAGGGACGGGCAGATAT
The DNA here is from genome assembly GCA_944452665.1 of Stenoptilia bipunctidactyla. Lineage (NCBI taxonomy): Eukaryota > Metazoa > Arthropoda > Insecta > Lepidoptera > Pterophoridae > Stenoptilia > Stenoptilia bipunctidactyla. Next base: position 1,882,532 of record OX101723.1, read on the forward strand.
TTCCTTCTTCAAGGAGTCGATCTGATCGGTCTTATCATGAAACGTAGCAATCGTTTACATCTTGGAACGATAAACGCTTTGATTCTCCTGTTTAAGGCGTAGGTTAGCCGCCTGGAGATCATGAATACGACGGCGATTGTTTTCGCATTGATGCTCGTTACACTCGGGGTGACGAGGCATAATGCTGGGCTGAAAGAAAGTATATCGGAGACAAACTGCGCTGTAAAGAAACGACCTAGTACGGACCTATTGCCGGTGAACGGCGGACGATCAGGCTTAGTTGTCACGGTTACGTATCCACCTGACCAGCGATGCTTCGGCCGGCAGCAGTCGGGTCCGCCCTGAAAAGGGCAAATGAATTAGCCCCGACACCACACAGCCTCCACAAGAGAAAACTTTCCGAAAGAGCTTAACCTGGGACCTTACCCGCACGAGTGCGGGGGAGGGAACAAGGGCAGCGCAATACGAACACTCGGGAGCGGCCGCAGACACGAAGGAAATTCATTTATCCGCTAACATATTAACCAAGGCATGGCCACTCTAAATTACCATTAAAATATTTTTTTTTTTTGGTACTGAGCGACGCTAAAATAAATATGCAGGTAAGTTTATATCGTATTAAAGAAAGTAACATTTAAATTTGGCTGGTGACGAAAAATCAACCCTGTACAAGTAAATTATATTCTAGATTCCCCCTAATTCGCTACATGGTATCTCATACCACAAGATTTGCTTACTTTGAGGCTGTTGTTGGTGTGATTTTCTGGAGATTTTATTTATTTTTTTACTCTGTCTTTTGTTACTTCCAACAAAGCTGAGTGTGGTTCCTTTGGTCTTATCTGTTGCGATGGTTTTCTAAGACTAAAAACAGTATGCTAGGATTTCAGACAGAATTAAAACTATGATTTCAACATTATAATTTTTTGTTTCAATAGTACTTTACAACATGAGTATATTCACAAAGCCCTTCCCTAAATTACTTTAATAAAAATTAAAATTCCGATAATGGTGTAAAAGGTTTAGCTAAGTATAGTATTTTGTATACTGTTTTACAAAATTGTGTTTAACGAATCCAGTTTCGAAAATTAATGAAAGACCTCGATTTTGTTATAATTAAAAAATAAATATTTGTGCCTAAAAACCAATTCCACTCTAATCTTTACGGGATTCATTCTAAAATCGTACCAAACTTGTACAGCTAATTACAAACGCGTCATTTTCGCGCCACAACTACCACATCTCAGGATCAAGAGCTTAATCGGGTTTGTGCAGCTGGGCTCCACAGCGAAACATTTTCATTGCGATTGCACGGAACCCAGTTGCTTTGATGGCATGTAATTATCATTGTTATCACCTTTTACGCGGGAAAACAGCCATGTTATAAACGATTCTCAATTAAATTGACCATCATGTAGTGGCAGCATCTGTATTTGTAGTCTGAGAAAATGTAAATTAATTCGTTTTTTAAAGTCAGGGTTGTACCTGTGCGTATTTTAATGACCGTAATGTATGCCACAGTAAAGATTGATTGTGTTTTCCATTTTTTTGTATTTGGTATGTTGTGATAGGTTTTGAAGGTATTATTAATTTGAGATATTTAGTTAGAATATGTAGTGTTAACCTAGTGATAGGAAAGTCTATTATAATAATTGTAATTATGTTTTCTGGTGTTTCACAAACTCAATTACTTTTGTACAGTTAGTCAGTAAAACAAAACTCAAGGTAACTAATCTTAGTGTAACCCTACAACCCCTGGATAAGTTAGTGATAAAAATAAATTATTAATGACCCTCTTATGGTAGTAAGATCCCGTCAAGATAACGCTGGTAATCAGGTGAAATTAAGGTAAACAGTAACCACACAGTTTACCGTGCCTACTTGCCTGTGGTGCCTGTAAGCAAGTATAATAAACCATAGAAAACAAAATTTAACTCCCACATAAGTCGTTAAATATTGCTTTACTGTTTTAAGTCTTCTATTAAATTTTAAATTGTAACACCTTCTATTAAAGCAACATTTTAGAGATTCACAATTTGTACTCAATTCTTGCACATGATTCCCGCGCTTGCACCACATAGTTCCACTTCCGTACATTCTCAATCATAACTGAACGCAATAGGCTGATTAGGCCGTGTACGCAATGCACCAGTTTTATCTGTATGACAGTTGTTATTTTTGACCAACCTTTGAAAGACCGGTGTATATTGCCTTCTATTCCAGAAAACCAGGGTTTGAATCCCGGTCATTAATTGTGTAATGAATTCAGTTATTAGCTGTCACGTGATGAATGTTTAATTTATTTTTGTATAAAAATATGTTTTCAATTCAATAATTGTATTACATCCAATGTGCATTGTAATTTGTATTTTAATATGCATATTTCTTAAGTTTATTATCCGTTATCTTGGATCCGTAATACAACTTCATTAAGAAATTATTAAGGGCTTAATAATGCTGTGGGAATGTCAAAATTAATTATTTATTTATAATGTAGCTTTAACTAACATATTTTTATCAGATGTATCCGAACCGTTGTAGACTCGTACGTTCAGCAGGAATGAGTGTAGTTTCTGGTGAAGGACTCCTTAAGAGTTTGAAACTAATGGGATCCTATATTCCGAAGTATCTAAAAGAATATTTTTAAATCACAGAAAAAAAATGAATTTACAAGGGGATAAAGAATGGCTAGCCACACAGTCTAGGAAGGAAAATCAAATTCGTACCTTTCGCGTTTTAGCTGACTATTCCACCACTGCTATAGTTCTACTTAATCTTTAGGTAATTAAGCTTCATTTTTCATAATAACTTTTACCAAAAGTGTACTTCGGCTAACGACATCACTATCTCAGAAACTTTGATTTCATACTTTTCTTGCTCCAAAGTAAGTTATAGTCTAACTCCATTACTTTGTCAATGAGACTGTGATCTATTATAGATAGCTGCTGCAAGTTAAACTTTATAATGAAGAAATCTCAACTGGTTCGACATAATATGATTGATACTGATTGATTTTCTAAAAACTTGTGAAATATTTATGTGTGTGCGTAATGTAATGCCAGAGTTTATATAATAAATTACAAAATAAAATTCTCAGGCAATCACATCAACTACATGGCCCCAAACTAAGCAGAGCTTGTGATATTAGATACCATGTAGCAAACTAGGGGTAACCTAGAATATAAATACATATATAGATAAACGTCCAGACCCGGAACACTTTTTTTTTCTTGTTCCGTGCGGGAATCGAACCCGCGACCACTGGCGTCCGAGGCAGACAGTGTTACCACATCGCCAAAGTGGTCGTTTCAGATCTTTAAATTTGAAGATCTTTAAAGTCATTTTAACGATAGAGAATTGGTTTCATGGAACTTATGTCCATGATTAAACTCATGATTATTTATAATTGATAAGGCTTAGATCAAACGTAAGTGAACATTGCAGTGCCTACACTAGGCCCATAAGGTTACATTGTATAGAAAAGTGTTACATATACTATACTTAAAAAAATAATTATGTAATTTTTATGGAAGCAATAAAATATTAAATTAAATTAAACATATTTCATTGAAACACTTTTAATACAAGAAAGTTATTAACACTTTCTTTTGAATAAGTTTATAATTATTTACAAGAAAGTGTTTTATAAAGCATGTCCATAAGACTCGAATGCCGATTTGCTCTTTATAACATTAAAAATATTGCAAATATTTTATTTTTAAGAGATTGATTTTGCTTGAAGGTTGAATTTTTGGTATTTTTTTTATTTTTTTACCAATCTCAAGATACAACAATACCTGTTATAGTTTTAATGATTATATTGTTTATGAATCTTTGAAGTGCCTTTTTACTACTCATGAAATATAGCTGGAACCAATTCTAACACATAATTACGGAAGAGATTTTATTATTTCATATTTTAATATAAAAAAGTAATAGTTTGTTTAATCTAATGTGTCAGTCACACGGATAATAGACCATAAGACTATATTGCAAATAATCTAGAAATTCATTTTAAATTCAAAAACATTCTTTTTTGTCTCGTCACAAGAAACAAGTATGTACGCTGCAACGTCGTTTTTAACAATGAAACTTCAGCTCTATGCCTCTTGTCTCAAAAGACAAATAGATAATAAACATCTGCATTGTAAAACCAGCCTTATGCAGCAGAATACAGTTTCAGATGTATGTTTGAGCAGGGAACTCGATTATTCGATTTAAAAGGAATTCACAATCAGCGCCCTCCAGGTTGTATAAACGCATCATTGGGTAATGCTTCAAGGCATTATTAACTACGATGTGCATTAGTTACGGTTGGAATATGAATTCCTCAAAATTTCGATCCTGAACTAAGCAAGCATACGGATGCTTTTCATATAAACGTGTTAGAGCTCCGTTTCGTAATTATGAATAGCTAAATTTCCTATACTATTATATTTGGTTTACTACTTGTAGTAAACCAAATATAAGAAATGTAAACTAAGTAACTAGCATGGTTTTAAGTAAATTGTTATTTTGTTGCTTTATTTTAGAAGTAATCTTAGAAGTATTACGCAATTATCAAATCCTGATTAAACTTTTGAAAGTTCTTGCTAAAAAAGATTCTTACGCTTTTATTCAGTATGACAGGTTAAAATTAAACAAAACCTTTTCTTAAAATTTTTGTTCAGATAATTTTTGTACAGATTTTTGTTTTTCTTCTAAACTAAGGAAGATGACTTTAAGGATATAAATGATAGCAGAAAACTAAGGCCAATGTTACTATTTGTAGGAACAAGAACAAGGGCTTGGTGGGTGTTGTGGCCGATGAGTTTCGTTCGCTGCGGACGAAACAGCACTTTTATAATTAATAATACATTTTAAGTAGTGTTTAAGCTTAGCAAAATGGTGGCGCGTCAATTGGGGTGATAAGTTGAGGCGTAGAGTAGGCTCTCTATTCCTTTTGGTATATTTATCTTTCTCTAAGGCACAAACACAATAAAACAAAAGCTATTTTAACGAAGTATTGCTTTCTCTTTCTCACTCGTGATTGGTTAAAACGGCAAAAAGTAACAAAAGAGCTTTTGTTTTAATTTGCAATGCGTATATTACGGAGGATCCTTATCTTCAACCCTTGGGAACATTTACGTCGAGAATATATTGATAATACGAGGGTCATTTGAAAAGTTCCTAGCCTAACGTACTTAATGAAACCACATGATTTTGATTATATTTTTATTTTTCAACATACTCTCCCCCGAGCTCAATACACTTTTTCCATCGACCCGGTAAGGCTTCGATACCCATTTTAAAAAAATCTTCGTCTAACTCCTCAAAATAAGCGTCTACGGCGGCTATGACCTCTTCATTTGTAAAAAAATGTTTACCACCTAAAAATTTTTTCAGCTTTGGGAACAGGTAGAAGTCTGACGGTGCTAAATCCGGTGAATATGGGGGATGAGGTAACAATTCAAAGCCACACCGATGGATTTCTGCCATGGATTGCACAGAAGTGTGAACGCGTGCATTGTCCTGATGAAACAAGACCTTCTTCCTCAATAAACCTGGACGTTTTTCTTTGATTTTTTCTCTCAAAAGCCGCAGCAGGTTGCAGTAGTAATCAGAATTTATTGTTTCACCCTTTTTTAAATAATCCACCAGAATTATACCCTTTGCATCCCAAAAAACTGATGCCATGACTTTGCCAGCCGATAAAACCACTTTTGCCTTCTTTGGGGTGGGTGATCCTGCCCTTTTCCATTGTTTCGACTGTTCTTTTGTCTCAGGTGTATTGTGGTGAACCCAGGTTTCATCCATGGTTATAAATCTTTCAATAAATTCCTGTGGATCAGCTTCATATAACTCTAAACAGTCGCGGGAAGTTGTGAGTCGGTTGCGTTTTTGTTCCACTGAAAGCAGCCGCGGTACCCACCGCGCAGACACCTTAGAGAATCCAAGTTCAGAAGTAATTATATGATGTGTTCACTCAGAAGAGATGCCTACAGTCTTAGCTATTTCCTCGACTGTCAATCTTCGGTCAGATAAAATTAAATCACAGATTTTTTCTTTGTTTTCATCAGTGGAAGCCGTCGAGGGCCGGCCACTACGGGGCTCATCTTGAATGGACTCACGACCACGTTTAAACTCTGCCACCCAATTTTTAACAGTCGCATACGAAGGAGCGGACTCACCTAAAGTGGCAGACATGTCTTCATGTAGCTTTTGGAGTTAAACCTTTCAAATACAAGTATTTTATCACTGCACGATGTTCAATTTTATCCATTTTCAAAAATTGCTCTGACTTGACTTACGGTATCACGTGTAAACGAACAATTAATTATTGCAAATAAACTAAACTGTGCATACTTGTTGCTAAATAATGTAGCTATAAAATGAGGGTAGTTATAAAATATACCGACGAGTCTAACAATGTTAGGCTAAGAACTTTTCAAATGACCCTCGTACTTGGCTGTACGTAATGTTGAAGTGTCCTAATAATACATAGTAATGTGACGATATTCAATGATTATTTTGTTAATACCTGGCTTGTAGAAACATTTTATTTTTATTTTATATTATTTGGGTGGCCAACAGCTTTTACTTAAAAACTAGGTTTAACATATAATGTCGAGTAAGCCATTAACAAGATACATTTGGAGATAGAAAAAAGATGGTTACATACACGAAAAAAAAAAAAGAAAATTATATAAAGAAATAATAACAATAATAACAGCAATATCAAAGCTATGACAATAATCTTCTTATATAAAAATACCTTGTGCCACACGAGACCAAACTTTAATAAACAACTTCTTAACCAAAATATTTTTCAATTTAGTAGGTGTGGTGTTAAAAAGATTGATTTCGGAGTCATGATATTTGTTGAATGTAGCTACTGATCTTATCAGAAATGAGTTTTTGCGATAGTTCGTACGGGCAAATGGAGCATAGAGCAGGTTCCTTATCCGAGAACGCTTATTAGGTACATTAATAAACAATTTATGTAGAATGTATGGACAGTTTATTTTAGATTGGGCCGTTTTCATAAGAAGAGTGACGTCAGAAATATTTCGCCTTAAGTAAAGTGGCACTAGGTGATATTTGAGACAACGCTTGTGGTAATCTAATTTTGGAAGTTTGAACTTGTACGAAAGAAATCTGCTAAACTTTTTCTGGATACGCTCTATCCTTGTGGAGTATTTTTCATAATTGGAGTTCCATACTTGGCTGGCGTATTCCAAGTGACTCCGGACATAGGCACAGTACAGGATCTTTAGGGTTTTCATGTTTTTAAATGAGTTGGCGGTGCGAATTATAACGCCAAGGTACAAACATCTTTGTTTTTCAATAGATGGCCATGCTTTAATTGAAAATATCGAACCATAAACATGGTAGAATCATGGCATGGTACGATGAATAAAAAAGTTCAAAAAATACCGTGAAATGTTGGAATTTTTTTAACTTTATTACGAGAAGGGGCTCATTATTTTGAAATATTAATAATGCGAATGCAAAGAGATGGAGAGCATTACAATATACATAAAAAACCTTGTGAAACAATTGAAATAGATGACCTCATTTCTAGCACCATTTTCGATTTGGTAAATAACAAAATTTAGCTAGAACATTGTGTCGAACTATTAGTATTTTAAATGATTTTTTTTTTCTAAGAAATGATTTTGATAATATTTATATAAATTTCACTATTCATAATCTAAATAATTTCTATATACTCAATCAAAATCACGAGAAGAGAAAAAAGAGATTATTTTTATATTCAGTATCGTAAATAGTCAGTGCTGATTTTTGGAGCTATTGTTGATTACTTTTGGTAATAATATAATAAAATCAAAAAAGTTTATTTCAGTAAATCATTAACAAATCAGTTGCCGAGGCTTTGGTATTTTAGTAAAGTGATAATTTTATTAGGTTATTGATAAAGAAGACTGATTATAATCATAAGTAATTTAAGGTTAATTTAATATTCTGGTACGTGTTGAAATTGATATTATAAGACTGATTTTTGATGTTGATATTTATAGATCTAATCATACATTTTTATTGGTATATTAGCCTGATTGTTGTTAATATTTATAATTGTTATTCTACGTTTTTTTTAATTGATATATTATACTGATTGTTGTAGTAAATATTTATAATTCCTATTCTACGTTTTTTAATTGATAATATATAAGACTGATTTTTGTAGTTAGTATTTATAATTCCTATTCTTCGTTTTTTACTTGATATATTATAAGACTGATTATTTTGATTTATCATATTTAATGTTGATTGTTGTGATTGTATATTAAACTTTATCTTTTCCCAACAATTTCTTTTACTTTAGTAATATACCCATAGCTAAGGTTTTTTATTCTGACTGTACAAAATTTGCTTAAAAAACAACACCATCATACAAAAAGTAACGGTTTCACGAACAAAACCGAAATATAAAGGTTTTACGACAAGTATATGATAACGGTTTGGAAATTTAACCGGTATCCGAGTCTTGCTATGAACTCATTAATGTGACAATGAACGTCAATTAGGTATTTAGAATCTACCTTGAGTTAATCAAAACTGTCTTCAACAGAGTCTTTGAATGTCAGAATATTCCCTGCGGCGAAACATTGTACCTCAACGTGTTGAAGTCTGTTATGGTTGCGATATACAGGGTGACTGGTGATAAATTTTAGATACTGGAGGAAAGCACTCTGTACTCGCTTCTGGTCATAATTATGTAATAAAAGTAGGTAGGTACTTAATTTTTCACTAGAATTCCCTATAACTAAATAAATAAAGTTTTGTTACTATTTGATTTACTTACGCCCTAGTCATAACCATGCGTTGCGTAATCAATTTTTTAACTTTCAGTTAAGTGTACTCAGTAAATAATTAATATTTCTTATATGTTCATGTAACTATGATCTCAAACTATTACGTCCCCGAATTTCAAAAGTGACCCACCAGTCACGCTGTATATTTATGCAGCTTTGTATTTTAAGGTATGCGTTACAAAATCAATTCGTTATTTGATTTAAATTAATAAATGTGTAATTTATATTTTTAAATTATATTTTAATAATTTAAATATATTAAATTTTTATTTTATAAAAAAAATTAAATAAGCTGAAACAATTTTTTTGGTAAACAACAATATCTTTTTATGTCTGGACTATTCGGCATTTGCTACAAAAAATTGCTTCGGCATTTACTCAAACCTAGAGTTAACTGCCATTATATTAATCTGTAAATGAACTCGGTAATATATTGTCAAATACTTTATGTTTATACTACAATTTATGTATCTCAAATTTGTGACCAGTCACCGACCAGTAGTCGGGATTTCCCGATTACGAAAATGTAGTCAAAGCCAGCCTTTGCACCAAAAAAATATCATTTAGTCTTCAATCTTTAGTTCGTTTATAGATTCATAATTCTATGTTATTTACCTAATATTTTTTTCAAATTGACGCATATCATGGACAATATTCATCTCCGAAGGTGAGGAATGGTTTAGTGAGCGTCCCCGTACCGCCTTTAGAAAAACCCATTTTGCGATGTGAATTTCAAATGCCCAGCGACTTAACCTCAAACTTTAATTATGAATATCATGGAATGTATAGTTATAGTCATCTCCTTAGGTAAGAAATAGTAAGTGGGCATCCCTGTTGCCAGCCCTACGCCTTTCAATAAAAAATCATCCCGATTTCGACATGCGAATTTGTAATGCCAACCCAAATAGTTTATTGCCACGACCACCATTTTTAAATTTCGTTATTTTTTCAGGACCCCAATTCATGTTTCAAGGCCGTGCTGCAATTAGGACGTAAATGTATTTCTACACTTAGCTATGTAGATAAGTTAGAAATTAAACATTACAAATTATACGTACCTTTTTGGACATCGTCGTATTATAATAATGTTGAATAATATTAAAGTGCCTACACTTCTTTTAGTTTCTTTTAGTTAAAATTACCCGGGAGGACGAATTTGGGTGAAATGGAGTAAACACTGGTCATTTTTTTAAAGCTTTTATTTAATTTGCAATGTATGTATAAGAAGTCGTCGAGGCGCCGTGGTTACTGTGCAAATCAAACGATATCGCAGGTTAAGCGCGCTCGGTGCGGCCGGTATTAGGATGGGTTATTTTTATTTATTTATTTTGGCACCCTGAAATATCTGACATCCATCAACCAGCACCGGGCCAGCTTGATGGATTACGGCCTAAACCTCTTCGTCACCCAGAGGAGAGACTCAAAGCCCTGCAGTGGGCTCATTACACGGAGTTGTGATGATGATGTATGTATGTACGTATGTTCGGGTCAAATCTTGCAACTCAATTTTGAAGCAGATATCTTCAACCGATTGAGCTAACATTTTGTACACAAGTTCAGTTTGGAAGACAATGCATGGTTAGTTATGTGACGCCATTCTAAATCTAACATGGTGCCATCCCCAAGATGGGGGACCAATTATTTTATGTGCATTCCTACAATATGGGTATCAAATGTAAGGGCTTGCTGAGAGTAACTCGAAAAAATATGTCGTCACTCTAAATTCAATGTGACGCCACTCTTGATTCAATACGGCAGAGTAGTTTTATGCATTCCTACAATATGGGTATCAAATGAAATGGCTTGTTGGGAATAACACGGAAGCATGTATCGACTTGTATCGTATCGTGGAGTAGTTTTATGCATTCGTACAATATGGGTAACATATGAAAGGGCTTGCTGAGAAAAACACGAATACATGTGTCTTCACTCTTAATTAAATGTGACTCGCTTTTGATTTGAATTTTGTGCTGTGCCATTTTGGGTATAATGATCTTAAGAACAAGAACCAACTAAACTAGTTAAGAATCTGCAACAATGTAAACAATTCTGATACATCTAATTAGAGACCAAATACTGAGATGCAGTTCAAATCAACCTGTAATTTACATTTGTGTACTGTTTACTTGATAGACGAGGCCGGTGGGGGTAATAGGCATAAAGTTCAGTTACAAAACTTTATGGACAACTTAACGCAACTTATTTTAACGAACCCTCTTGACAAATTTATTGTTATGGGTGACTTCAACCTACAAGACCATATTAAATGGATAAAAATAAATGACAATCGCGATTTAAAGCCCGAGATAAATATGAATGCGGATTATCTGAATAATTTTGTCGATAACTTGCATACTTGTAATCTAAGTCAGTACAATAATGAGAGGAATAGTAATGAGAGGATTTTAGACCTAGTTCTTTCCAACGATGATGTCACTGTCTGTGCATGTAACGTTCCACTTATTAAGGAGGATTCACACCACAAAGCTCTATGTGTAAGTAGTGAGTTCGTCGAACTACATGAACTACCTGAAGAACCGAGAGTAAAGTACTTGTATGGCCAGGGTGACTACATGGCCATTTCGTCGGAGCTAATGAACACTGACTGGAATAATCTTCTATCACAGGGCACAGTAGAGAAGGCTGTCACCCTTTTCTACAATATCTTGTACTCATTGCAGGATAAGTATATTCCAAAGAAAAAGATAGCATCTAAATCCTACCCCCCATGGTTCAACGCTGCCCTGATCAAAGTCTTAAAAGAAAAACATAAATACCACTCGAAATATCGCACTTATGGAAATCTTTCAGATTATCAGTGCTTTTCACTTCTTCGTCGACGAGCTGTTTCAATGGAAAAAGATTGCTTTGCAGCCTACATAGCAAAAATCGAGCAGTCCATCACTATAGATCCAAGGAACTTTTGGACCTACATGAAAAGTAAAAGTAAGTCCAACTCATACCCCAGGATAATGGCCTATAATGATATAATGGCTGACACTGGACAAGGCATCAGTGACTTGTTTGGAAAATATTTTGCATCAACTTTTGGAGAGTCAACTGCGGCAGTAAAAGATAACATTCATGTAGCTAGCAATTCTTGTGCAAGTATTGCGTCAATCACAGTGGATCCTAATAAAGTACTCAAACTGCTAAAATCCCTCGACCTGCGTAAATCTGGCGGAGCAGACAATATTTCGCCAATATTGATAACTAAGTGCGCCGAAAGTCTGCTGACACCGATTTGTTTGATCTTTAACCCTACGATGGTAACATAATTTAAATGAACACGCATAGTAACAGGGGTGCCTCGTCACCCCATGATAATTAAATGAATAAAAATCTTTTGTTTAATGAAAAATAAAACTTTTTACTATTGAAACAAACTAAAAAAACACTCTTCTTGAGATCAATCAGTTACTAAACGAAATAAGATTTGAAAAAAAAAAAAACTGGCAACTTAAACACAATTGAGACAAATTTCTACACGATGTTCAGGACACGCAGGTTTTTGCATTTTGAACAAAAAATCTTCACTTTTTTGTCATTCTTTCGAGGGCACAATGCACATCGAGCTTGTTTTTGCAATTTAGTGGGAGGTTCACTAGCTGGAACTTCTTCGGGGACATTTAGAATAGCCCTTATATTTCCCGATAGTTGTCGAGGTAAATTTGACTCCAGGCGTCGTCGTCTCATGTGTGGCTCGGCTAGCTGCAATGCTAGTGTTTTTAGAAAATAACTTCTCAATTTATTAGCTGGCGTGTTCGGATGCTTAGCTTCTAGGTAAAGAATCATAGAGTTGATCCCTGCTTTATCTAACATACCAAAGAAAAACCTAAGAGGCCAGCGTCGAGTACCCCTCGCAGTCGTGTAATTGTGCATCATTTTGTCAAAGGTATCGACACCTCCCTTTGTCGCATTGTAATCATCTATTATAACTGGCTTATGCGATACGGGATTGATCTCTTCCTTATTGTGCATAGTAGATAGCAATATCACCGATTTGTTTACCTTTGGAGTAAAGGAGACTAACGTTTTCTCTTGATCAAATGCAAACTGAGAGGACAAAGCAGACTTTGATTTATTCGGTCGGAAAGCTGGTGGTATCTCACGTTTATTTTTACGTAAAGTTCCAATACAAGTCAGTCGATATTCCTTCAGTAACTGGTCTGCTAGAGGCACCGAGGTGAACCAATTATCAAAGGCACATCATCTTCGTCTGAACCGGAAACAATGGCGTCTTGTTCGGAATGCACGGAGACGTTATCTTCATTTTCAAAAGCCTCCTCCGCCTCTAATGGCTCTATTTCACTCTCATCATCCTCAGCAATATTATTTAAGTACCGCTCAAGCTCTTCATCATTACAAAAAGCCATAATGAAATAAAAATAGCGTATAAAAAAATACAGTAACAAAAGAAAACACCTACGTAAATAGTAACAGGGGTGACTCAACACCCCACACATACCTGCAGACCGAAATTGACGTGTTGCCGCTCTCACCGCGCAACGGCTACTAATGAATCGCGGTAAGAGAAAAGAATACACAAAATGTTAGAGCGATAGAGCTAATATTTTTCAACTAATCGGCGCGTGATTGCTTGCTTGGGGTGTTGGGGCACCCCTGTTACCATCCTAGGGTTAAGCGCTCTCTATCCGAAGGTGTTGTGCCATCTATATGGAAGTCGGCATTCATAACTCCCATTCTGAAAAAAGGTGATCGAGCAAACATAGAAAACTACAGACCTATTTCAAAACTTTGTCTCTTTAGTAAAGTCTTGGAAAGAGTTATTTACGAACAAGTCTATAGATCATTAAGCTCTTCTTTTAGTGAAGACCAGCATGGTTTTCTTAAAGGCCGTTCAACGGTGTCAAACCTGGCATTAGCCAATGATTTTATAACGGCTGGAATGGAGCAGGGTGCGCAGGTTGATGTAATATATACTGACTACTGCAAGTGCTTTGACCGCATTGACCATGTTGTGTTGCTGGAGAAGCTAACTGCAGCTGGGATTCATGGTGATTTGCACAGATGGTTCTCTTCCTATATCAATAACCGCTGCCAAGCTGTAGTACTTAATGGGTTTGTATCAGCTTGGGCACCTGTTCCTTCCGGTGTACCTCAAGGTTCACTATTGGGACCGCTGCTATTTACATTGTTCATTCTTGACATAGGACAGTGTTTCAGGGGCTCGAAGGTGATACTTTTTGCTGATGACATGAAGGTATTAAAGAAAGTTAACAATGATGATGATGTTAAAGTCCTACAGGCTGATCTTCTTAGATTTGAAACTTATTGCCTGCATAACAAACTTGACCTTAATGTGTCCAAGTGTTTTTTTATGTCATTTTCACGCCGTCGGAAAACTGTGAACTCGGTGTATAAATTGAAAAACAAAAACTTAGAAAGAGTCCACGTTTGGGGGTAATTCATGACTCTAAACTCTTATTCGAGAAACATGTGGACTCCATTGTAAAGAAAGCTTCGAAGGCGCTGGGTTTTATACTGCGTAGATCGTCCCAGTTCCGGAGTTTAAAAACAATTAAGATTTTGTACTGCACTTACGTCCGGAGCCACCTTGAATACGCTTCTCAGATTTGGAACCCACAGTATCAAACTTATATTTCGCGTATTGAACGTATTCAGGGCAGGTTTCTCCGATATCTAGATTTTAAGACCCAACAGCACTCGACGGATTACCACCACAGATGCAGGAAGTATCACTTTTTACCCCTTGACTTAAGAAGAAATATAAGCGACGTATGCTACATTTTGAAGATTGCCCAAAACGAAATTGACTGTCCTGAACTACTGTCTTGTGTAAACATTCGAACCAACACTCTTCGTTTAAGGCAGCGTCCCATCTTAAGCATTCCCCACGTGAGGACAAAGTATAGGGCTAACACATTTGTTTTGCGCGCTCTTAACTCCTTTAATAGCTTACCACATGAAGTAGACTTGTTCTGCTCTACCACAGGATCCATCAGAACCTTGCTGTCCAATAATTTCTTTACGCCTAATGAAAACACGTCACATCACAAAATAGTTGCAGTATCTAATAATCTCTAAAAATATATTTACCACAATAATACATATGCGAATAATTTAATTTAATTTTAGTGTGAATTTTATGTAATGTGAATAAAAACTTTTATGTGGTGAAAGTTATAGTTATAGTTGATTAATGATTAATTTTTATGGAATGTTATTGTTATTCATTTTTTTTTTGTTTTGTTCTCCATGTTGAGTTATTAAATTATTAATGATTTATTCTTTTTTAGAAATTCATGTATTCAGTATTCTATATTTTTGCAATGTTAAATTATCAAGTATTAAGAGATATTTTAATTTTTCTCTACATTCTATAGAATAAATATATATATATTTTTTTGTGTTTCTGGAGATTATAATTGTACCAAATATAAGTTAAATAATATGTACCCTTAATATTCAAATCGTTATTCAAAGGTGGAGATTTTTAAATGGCTATGGAATACTCATATATTTGTATAATATTATTATGTGTCTGTAAATCTTCCGAAAAATAAATAAATAAATAAATAAATAAATAAACTGTACAAACATTGCACTAGCTGCATCGAAGTATTAGATAACATATCTCGATCAAGCTATTTCAGAAGATAAATACTCATTAAAAGTTACAAATCTGCGCGTATAACGAAATACCAACATTCTAGTTTTGACCCATATACAACATAACAGTTGGAGAACAATTAAAAAGCTTAACCACTCAGAGGAAGTTAGCAACTCAGTAGCTACATATTGTGGCCATTTAAGTTATGGACATGGTAATAATAGGAAAGAGGTTTTGAAATCAAAATTTTATTAATTTGGTAAATAAGTGTATTGTTAGCAGTTGATACTGCTAAGTCACCGACATAGCCAGAAGGATTGCAAAGCTGAAGTGGCAATGGGCAGGGCACGTAGCTTGCAGAACAGATGGCCGTTGGGGCAGAAAAATTCTCAAGTCGTCCTCAAGACGGACCGACACGATGTGATCAAAGTCGCCGCTAAACGCTGGATGAGGGCAGCGCGGGACCGAGCGTCGTGGAAAACTTTGAGGGAGGCCCATGTCCAGTTGTGGACGTCTATTTGCTGTGGAGAATACTGCTATGATATATTTCCTTTCGTTTACATTTTTTTCCGTAGTCTAGTAGCTCCTGGGCTCATCATAATGATTAAGAATTAAGCGAAATTTGAAATAAAAATGAGTCATATGAACAGGTAATGAAAATTCCAATGCTTCGAAAAGCATAAAGCTATTAGGGTTAAAAAAATCTTGGTTATTGTATTGTAAGAATTTTTCAGAAGCCATTGTGGGCACCCTTAAAACTCTTACCTTTAACAACCAATACTTGGCTTGTCCGTAATAGACCTAATCACCATCGTCATCCTGGGTAACCCACGTTGCAGTGGGTGACATTAAAAACACCAGCAATTGTTTCTTCCATGCCGAACTGGGAGCGAAAGAAAAACATATAATGTGCCAGCTGCTTCTCTTTCCGGGCACACTATAAAGTCAGTTAAGGAACAGAGGATTTATCGTCAAATGTGACATCAGATGGTTTTATAGCCTCTGGTGTTCTGCCTAACCCATTAAGGATACAGGCGTGAAGTTATGTATGTATGTATGTACGCTCATTAAAAAGTATTGTGGTCATGATAATTGAAAAATGTGCCGATTAAAATTAAAAGTGACAGTTAAGTTTATTATTTTAATATTCTCGCCTCTGTGGCCTCGAATCCTTGGATAATTAGTGAAGCGGTTCTAACTATTAATGGAATGACGCACATAATAAAACGAGCAATTAATAACTAGTTCATGATAAGAGCATTAAACACACCTTTAAAGTAATTTTAAAGCTCGCATAAGATTTGATAAAATCTCGATGTTTTCAATTGCAAAATAGTTCCTAAATACACATTTGGTACAGAAAGCAGCAGATTTTGTTACAAATCTGTCAAAAAAATGTAATTGAATCTGATCTCTACGCGAAGAAGTCGTCGTGGCGCCGTGGTTAATGTGTGTACCATACATAAAATATCACAGATTAAGCAACGTTCGGCGCGGTCGGTACTTTGTGGGAGCATCGATCATTCCGTGCTTCGGAGGGCACGTTAAGCAGTCGGTCATAGGTGCTGCATACTTGTATAAATCGGTCGTTAGGGTTTGTCTAAAGCCATTTTCGGCGTCCTGAAAATTCTGACATTCACCACCCAGCACTGAGCCAGCTTGGTGGATTATACTATACCTCTTCGTCACCCAGGGGAGAGACTCATGCCCTGCAATGGGCTCATTACAAAGAGTTGTGTGATTGTGATCTATTCTCTTGACATTAAGTTATAAATTGGTTGGAGAAATTTGACAAATTTGTAACGCTTGATATTTCTTTTGTACCTACATATTTTTGAAGGTTGACGGCCTTCGTCGTTTGATGGTCGAGTATTCGGCTATAGCGTGAGAGGTCCTGGGTTCTAGTCCCAGCCGGACCAATTTAGGAAATAGAGTTTTTCTACACTGGCTCGTGTCTGGGTGTTAACTAGGCTATGCCCTTTATTGTATCTGCTGTTTGGTCTCCATAAAACAAGCTAATAGCAAATCTTATTTTGAGGTCACATATTTCATGTGCCAGTTCAAAAAGTTTATGAGTCTATGTGTAGTGATATCGTGTTCATATGTTTTTGCAAGCGAGTTTATATTATAAATTACATCTCCAGAATTGTATAGAAAAGGATTCAAAAATCCAAGAAATCGAGTTACCATCAAAGAAGTATTCTTTTTGCTGTTATTTCACGAAAGATGTTTCATACATTTTTAATAAATTAAATCAGTTCAAAGTTTAAATTTTAGAGTTTTAAAACTTCATTCTTGATTTGCCATTAACACGTAATTTTTAAATACGTCACTACTATTCTGAAGGTGCGAATTTTAATGGGAAATCGCCAAACAAATTACTACAAATCGTCTCTATTATGTTTGTTTATTTACAGTTCCTTACAACTTCCATTTCAAAATATCTGAATAAACGGGTTATGTAAAAAGTAACAAATTTATAAAATGATTGAGATTAAACCACCAGAGATATTTTCAGACTCAATTTTTATTTTATTATAGAACATGAGCTCACGATCTGCGATCTGATCACGATCTGCCTTACCGTCTGCTGCAGCCACTGCAGAAGTATTGAAACAGGAGCTGCAATATGTTTGACTATCATATATCTGCACAAAAAAATGTTTTATGCCTTCAATATGCCATAGTTTTAGAAAGATTAGGAAATAAAACTTTAACTTTAAAGTCATAGACTCGAAAAGAAAAATAGAATACGTTTTACTGACCCCATATTCAAGTTTTTTAGATTAAAACCCGAACAATCTTAACACTGGATTTATTGCCATGATAAATTTGACGACCACTCCGGCGATGGGGAAAACTTGTCTGCCTCAGACGCCAGTTGTTTGCAGGTTCGATTCCCGCACGGAAATATAAATAATAAATTTTCCGTGTCTGGGTGTTTATCTATTTATATTCTAGGTTCCCCCCTAGTTCTTTTTTTTATATTGTAAGGATAGGACGTTTGTCTTCCATGTCACCTGATGGAAAGTGCGCATGAAGACTATGGTGTTACACGTCCATCCACGAGAAACCTATTCACTCGACACTTTAAAGTTCCAGGACTGTAGTGGTCAGGAAAAACAGACGCAGGCAGATTGTTCCACACCTTGGCAATCCGTACCAAAAAGGAACTATCGAAGCGTTTTGTTCGACTTCTTGGTAAATCCACTATATAGGGATGGAAGTTCTTCTGCGTCTGGTAGTCCGGTGGTAAAAACGGGTGAGTTCAATTTGGTCAAAAAGAGCACTCGCACACTCACCAAAATGTAGCCGATAAAATACTGTCAAACAAGCAACCTTACGACGATGCTCCAGCGCCTGCAATTTTTTATTTGTAAGGTTGTTGTTATTTATGATTTTACGGGCTCTTCGGTCAACAGAGCGCTTCGAGCTGGTATTTGACAGAACCATCCCAAAGGTGACTACAGTACTCCATGCACGACCTCACTTGGGCTGTGTATAAGTTGAGCAGCCGTTCAGGGCTGAAGTACCGCCGGACCTTCGAGATGATACCCAATTTTTTGTTACATGCTATCCTATACCACTAGCTATACTTATTTTGTGGCCATTTAGTTGGTGTTATTGTCTAGGGTTTTTTTTAATATATAAATCAAAGTTGTATTTACTTGTCAGATAAGCAGATTTAAAACCGACTACGGCAAATTGGTAGGGCAGACAGATGAGTCTTCGAGCTTTTAACGTCTTTCTTAATACCAAAACGCGGCGCTTATAACCTTAAAACCAACCTAATAATGCTAAAGCAACAATAACTAAATAGTTCACTAACGTATCAACTTTGAACGAACTTTTGCAACTTTTAAATATTTGGTCCCTAATTCATCCTCGCACCCAAGAACTTTTTAATATAAATTAATATGGAGTGCCGAAAAGGGACAAGGGACTTTTAATGTTTGCAGGCTCGTTACGTTGGGTATCTCTTGTTCTGGATTCAATCGCGAAGTTTTTGCTACCTGCACATATTGAAGGCAATTAGAATCCCACGGGATATCAGAAGTTTCCTTTTATTTAAAAGTTTATCAAAAGACCCTTGTAGAAATAACTAAAAGTAAAAGATGAATGAAATATTTGGAGCAGAATAAAATCGTTTAAAAAGGCGGCCTTTCAGGGAAGCATTTTTTACGAAGTAAAAGTTAATTCTCGGCGAGCTTTGATTATTTCAATTTTGTAATATTTAAAAGGTAAAAGATTCAAGTGCGAAAATTCTTTATTACATTTTTGGTTAATTTAATTTCATATAAAAAGTAAAAGTAACTGTAAATTGCGTTCAATTACTTATTATTATTTTTATCGCAAGGGATATTTTAAGACACCGAAATGTCGATACGCGATTATTAAAGTTAAAATGTGTTTTTTTTTTTAAATAATGATCATTATTTATAGACCTATTTTATCATTTTTTACATTTATATCAAAGATTTCATTTCATAGTTTTCAGTTAACCCGCTTTGCGCGTAGGGTAAGAATACTTTTATAGCTTTATTACAGCCCGTTCAGACATGGTCTCCGTTTTACCAGATACGTTGTTGTACCGTAAATACGTATACTGAATACTGTGACGGCTGTGAAGTCGCTCAGACAACTCCATGCGCCATCGATGAAAAAAAACGTATCTAGTGGGACTAGCTATGATCGTATATCATCGACAAAGATAAATTGGGCCTTTTATCGATATTTTCTTAGTATTTGGCACTTAGAGTACCTATGTATTTTTTTTAAGAATATGACCTTTTTGGTTATCTGGGTTTAATCGTGGTAGCAAAACGAATGATTCCATATATTAGGGTACGCATGTTAGCTAACAGCATAGGATAAGATAACAAAATAATATTTATCTTTTCGATTCGAGTCTTTATCGATGGCCGCATGCAGGCCTGCAGTAAAACGGAACAGTAAAACGGAGACCATGTTTTGAATGGGCTGTTACTGTTATTGATAATAACTTGACGACTAAACGTCAGTCATTTTTAATCACGGGGTATGTATGCGTCGAATTAAAATGACAAAATTAAATAAAACGCGATTTATCCGGTGAAAAACATATTAATTAATCGTAAAAATGTGCATATTTCGTTAAGACAATAATATAATATAATTACGTTAATTTACATTTTCGCTGCATTTAACTCTATTATCTTGAGTAGACTTTCTTAGGTTCCGTATAATCTTTTTGGCACAACCTGTTTATTAATCAGTCGAGCGATAAATAAATAAACGATGCGACCATCGATAAATACTCGAATATTACCCATTAAATATAATATTACCCATTGATTTTATCCTATCATATTAGCTGATATGCGCACCTTAATAGATGATTTAGTTTAATGATTAGCAGAATAGATGATTAGATTAACCATGATTTAGCCCACAGAACCGAATCTGTCATATTTATTTAAAAAACTCATATTTCAGTTGCTTTATTCTAAGAAATAAATAAAAGGCACGATTTATCGTTGTCGATAGTCGCATGCTAGCCCCGCAGATTAGATAGTAGTTTATATATGTCACCGGAAAATAATAAATTCGGAAATTTATAAATTTACGCGATAATTTACAAACTTCCGTAGGATTCTAACCGGGATACAAACTGTATTATTTTACGTTCATATTTTCGAAAATTGATAAAATTACCGAACTCACTCGTAAAATAATACGTAAGCTCTGATTGGTTGAATAAGTCACGTGTTCTAATTTCAAAATACAAATGCACTGGATGGCCTTGTTGGAACGGTTAGGTGCGACGACGAGCGCAGCAAGGAGGAGCACTTAGTTTGCATATAGTAATATTAGTTAAGTTAGTAATATACGTCAGTTGCAGTTAGTAATATACGTGCGCAAGTATTAATAAAAATCCGTATTTAAAAAAAAGTATTGTATTGTAAAATAATACAATTTATATCTCGTTTATAATCTTACGAAAGTTTATAAATTTCCGCATAAATTTATAACCTTGGTTCCTATTATTTTCCGGCAACATATACACAACCAAAGCATTACTTAAGTTAGTGGAAATTGATATGAAATCCATCTTCTCATAAACTTCTGAGTACGGTTTACTTGGAGATATTCATAGTTAGTTTGTCCTAATCATGATTAGTTTTTATTGTACCTCCATAGACGTCAGTATCTGTGTTTAATAATATTGGATTACTTCGTATATGTGCCATTTTATACCATCTGTGCTAAAATAATAAAACTGAAAGTCCCATGCTGTGTGCCAGCTGCCCCTCTTCCCGGGCATACTATAAAAGTCAGTTAAAGGACAGAGGTTTTATCGGATATTTTTTTTTATGGGCGATAGGCAATAGTCTCTGTCCGTCATTATTATTCCTCCAAATTTGTCAAACGTGACATCAAATGGTTTTATAACCACTGGTGTTGTACCTACCCCAATAGCGATACAGGCGTGAAGTTATGTTATGTTATGAACCGGTGTAGGTGCTACTTTCTGAAGCTACTTGTTGGGTTTGAAAAAACTTTCTTTACTGTAACATCCCAAGTTTTAGAGAAGGTTATTCGGGGGTAATTATTTAATAGTATATTATGTAACAAGTGAGCGAAGTTGCTAATTACAGTCGAGGCTGTGATTTGAGCCCGAGCCGCAGGCGAGGGCTTAATAATGAGCCGAGACTGTAATTAGCAACGCTCACGAGTTACATACGACGTTTTTCAACACACTTGTGAGTAAAAGACAGACATACGAGGTCATAAAATAACAAATACATTTGATAACAAAGCTGTGAATTGTGATTGAAAAATGGCGCCGAACCTCGCGCATGCGCGTAGGTTTTTTTTTCTGCCAAATGTGTCAATGTCTGTGTAGCATATACAGCCTATTTTAAGTGAAAATGTTTAATTTGGAGTGGTAAATGCAAATATTTTAATATTTTATAACAAATTATTGTAAATTGTGAATAATTTGTTTGATATACAAATTTGTTTTACTAATATAAGGCGCAAACATCTAAAAATGTATATGGATTTTGAAGTGGTATAAAAGCTCTTTGTTGTTTCTGAAAATATTTAATGTATAACCCGGACCAATAAAATATGCTCTGTTTATTCGCATGTAATTTGCACCAAGGTACAATTCAACTTTGTAGGATTCATTATATTATGCACTAGGGTATAATATATTATTGCACGCGTGACTTATAGCCCAGTTTATAGTTCTAAATTCAATAGAATAACGCTCACTTTACGAGCAAGTGTTTTGAAAAAGTTGTTACGTGATGAAAGTGATGCATTATAATTAATCACTATAAAGATTACTTTAAATTTTAATTATCAATGTATTAATAATAGGAAGATTGAATATGCATTGAGAGTGTAAAAAGTGTTTATTTCTCTTATAAAAATAAAATTAAATATTAATGCCGCATACAAAGGGTATGCTGATAGCTAAGAATTTGATAACAACTATGAATTGTCCAATGTGAAATAATACTTTAGCAAGTCGTCTTTATCAAATGAAATGTATATACCATTTTGGTTGGTGGTTCTAGGTTCAAAATATGAAAATAATATAAAGAACATGGTATTACTTCTGTTTGGGCACTTTTTTTTATGTCTCAGCGTAAAAAATTAAATTCAGAAAAAGAGATTATTTTGCGTGTTTGAACTACTTTTAGTCTATTTTGAGTAAACCCTTTGAAAAAAAAATTATTTTATTATATTTTCTAGTCTAAGTAAAGTGAAGGAGTATTTTAATTTTTACATTTATTGGTAGATCACTAGATTTTAGTGGTGGCTTACTCATAAAATAATAATTAATATTTTCATACAATCTTCTTTTTTAACGTTAAAGAACACTTGCCTTGCTTCGAGTGTAGTTCACATCATGTGAAATTATTTATTTTTTACACATTGCAATATTAAGTAATTTGCTGTTATTTAATGTAAACGAGGTTTCTTCGCGGTCTCTTTTGTTTTTTTTTTTTTTATAAGTGACTAAACCCGCGTTTGACCTCAATCTCACCTGATGGTAAGTGACGATGAGGTCGAAGATGAAAGCACGCGGGTTTAGAAAGGAACTGGCTCTTTATACAATATTGCCGGAACACATTACCGCCGGAGCGGCAACATTTAGCGGCAGACTTTATATAAAGGGTGGTCGCTAGCCAGGCGGACCCAGAAGGGATCCTACCACCAACATAAATTTGTTGTATATTGTAATTCATTTAAAATATGTTGCTGGCTATTCTTAATTGATTTGAACATATATTCACACCTATCCGGAAGCGTATTTACAAAAGCTATACTATTAGATTGAAAGTGCAAACTAAACTGGCTTAGTTTTTGTATGACATTAACTTGCCGAAATCCTAATCTATTTTAGTACAGAAATTGACTAAAGTCGCATAGACTTTGTGAGATGAATTCAATTTAACATTGCAGCAACAAATGCTTTTCCATTTGATATCGATATTTACCGATCGTTATCTTTAATAATAGGCTGATACTTAAATGGCAATTGTTCTGATTTTTGAAGATAGAAGTAGAATATGCATGCATTATGACCATCGTTATTTCGATGACTTAACGTTTGACTTTTGATCATGTCGGGATTGTCCAGGGTTGACTATAAAAGCTGTCGTTGTCACCTAACTGTACCGACTCCACCTTCTGGTGAGCCCTTCTTGTAGCTTAATCTCATTCATCGCAATGTATATCAATCAATCAATCGATTAGGTTTTGTTAATACTTAATGAGTGAAAATATCTCCACAAAAGCTTATCTATTTGATTGAATGTGTATTTTTTTTTTTTTAAGTGACTAAACCCGCGTTTGACCTCAATCTCACCTGATGGTAAGTGACGATGAGGTCGAAGATGAAAGCACACGGGTTTAGGAAGGAACTGGCTCTTTATACAATATTGCCGGAACCCATTACCGCCGGAGCGGTAACATTTGGCGGCAGACTTTATATAAAGGGTGGTCGCTAGCCAGGCGGACCCAGAAGGGATCCTACCACCAAGCTAAAATACAGAACAAGGTTTTGTCCTTGCATTTCATTGAAAATATCAAGACAAAAAGCTTATCTATTTGAGTAAATTTTTTACCACGATAGATTAGGTATTGTTTAGTAATATGCATAAACAAAAGCTCTTCTATAAGAGTCTGACTCGTGACTCTAATAGTATAGCCTTTGTAAATACGCTATCCGGAAAGCCGCTAGGCGATTTGTTTTTATCTCCCTACCTTGTTACTTAGTTACTTAGTGTCAGTTTCATTAGATTTTATTTTCCTTTTTACTTAAATTGAAATTGTAGTACAAATTATTGTTAAGGAAAATGTTACGATTATGCTTCGTCAAATTTACTTGAATAACTTGGACAATGTACAATTGTCCAGCCACCCGTGCATTTTGCTTATAAAAGCACAAGACCCTAACATCCATCATAATCGCTTGGACCCGGTTACTCTTCTTTTCATGTTTAGTACAAAAGCAAGTTTTCTGCGAATAAAATAGTTTTGTTGACTGGACGTAAGCTCCACATAGTATGTGAATTTGCAAACTTAGTATCATTTTTAGTTTAATAGCTTTTAGGTACCAAAATAACAGCCCGTTCACACGTGGTCTCCGTTTTACTGTACCGTTTCATCGGATACATTTTGTATCGTAAATACTTATACTTAATACTGTGCTATATGTGAAGTCGCTCATACAACCCCATGCGCCATCGATGAAAAAAATGTATGTGTGAACGGGCTGTGAGACAATCTGTTTCTTTTTTTATAACGTAAGCACGGGACATATGTTTTCTATGACACCAGATGATAAGTGTAGTAATCATGAAGACTAGGGTATGACAGGTCCATCCAAGAGAAACAATAGATTTCTAGTGAATGGACGTGTACTCGACGCTTAAAGGTACTAAGACTGTACCCGAATCAAAAATGAACCGTTAAAGCGAATAGTTCGACTTCTTGGAATATCCACCACATGCGGATGGAAGTTCTAATTGGTTCAATTTGTTCAAAAAGAGCACTTACACACTCTCCAGAATGTGTCCTGTAGTACACGGTTAAACAAGCAACCTTACGACGATGCTCTATACTCTGCAGTTTTGCTTCATCGCTTGTTACTAAAAAACGTCAATGACCCATGATCTATTTTAAAGCTGTAGCACAAACATCATCGAAAGCTGTTTGAAAGCCCTTTCTGTTCTACAAAAGGGTACACCCGTTGTAAGGTATACTTAAAGCATACCTACGCAAAGCATACCTTCTCCCTTGTGTACTGAATACCTACCGTTGTATCCGTAATCCTTATCATAGATGAATATAAGTACTAAAGTATAGATGACCGTCTCGCGGTTTTTGGACTTAAGCGCCATACAGTATCCACTCTAGGAACCTTTTCGACCAAAGCAACCCTAGAATGCAGCCCGGCCGTACCGCGCCACTTTATTTTTTTCAGAAATCCGTAGTACAAGTTATTACTATTGCGCAATTATAATTTGATTCGAGTAACGAGTCAAATTTAAACTACGCAATACTAATAAGTTGAAATAAACTGCACAAAGCATGATGCTATGGGAATTGGGAGTAATAAAAAATATGCATCTCAGAAAATTATTTATTTCTTCTTAATTTTTATTTTTTTATTTTTATATTTGTGTTTGATATAATAATTGTAGGCCATAGATTTGTTCGGTTCGTCTTCGTCAAACTCAATGCTTCTGCCACACCAATTGTTCACCTCCTTGCACCAGTCATTAAAAAATCAATGCAATTCCTTTTCTTATCTCACTATCTCACTAGAAAGTCAGTATCCTATATTAAAATATCACTTCACAAAAGTAAAATCTTCAATTAGAGATCGTAAGAACGCAAGGAGTGAACACTCTACTCAACGTGCTTTGTAGAAAACACTAACAAAAGAATTAAGCGCGAAAAACACACAGAAAAATAAGCAAATTCAACGAGCGCAAACACTTGATTGGTTGAATACCATACTATAGATACGCTCCTTGGTACTATAGATATATCGATATCGAACGCAGCAAAAAATACAAAAAGTTCCAGTAGTGCCCGGCGCGTAGCGCTAGTAGTGATAGAATTTTGGTATTAGTAGGGAAGACAAACTAGCATGATCCTTATTCATACCGATGAGCCTCAAGATAAAGGGCAATTGCAAATCCTTCGCTTACACAATTATTACATACATACATACATAACGTCACGCCTGTTTTCCTTATGGGGTAGGCAGAACACCAGACCATCTGATGTCACGTTTGACAAATTTGGAGGTATTATAAAGATGGAGAGAGACTATTGTAGTCAGCCTATCGCCCACAAAAACGCCTTTAAAACCTCTGTCCCTTAACTGACTTTTACAGTATGCCAATTAATGTGGTCTGATATTTGTATTAGATGTTCAATTATAATTATTATTTTAATTAACTTGAGTTTGTGGTTTAAGAAGTTTATTTCCCAAAATAAAAGAATACAATTCACTTGTCTTCGAGAAATACAATTTGAAATTCAGTAGTGTACAGAGTGGACTTAGTATTAAAATATTTCATATTTATCTACAAAACAAAGTTCAAAAAGCTCTTAATAGGTATAATTTCAATAACAATTGTACTAAATAAATAAATAAATAAATAAATCTTTATTTCAGACCAGAGTCCATATTGTGTTAGTAAAGCACTTCTTAACCTATTATTAGTTTTATACAAATTCACTTTGATTAATAAATTTAAATTAAAACACATTACATTAAATAAACAATTTCCATATTGGGTTAGTAACAATAAAAAACTTATTAATAAGGTTAGTAAATGACACAAATAAAATAAAATAGTCTTATAAACATAGCCTATTTCGCGCAGTGCAAGCGCTGCCAGTGCGCGAGAATCGGGCTGTCCCACCTGTCAGTAATCATCTTTAGGATGCTGTTGGAGCTGCCGCGTAAGCGATGGAGCATGGAGGAGCAACGTTTTCTTATGACCGCGGGAAAACCATCGGTTCGCGCCTCAGCAAACATGCCGGACGCACTACATCGCCACGGAAGTCCCATCAGCACCCTAAAGCCATTGTTGTATTGAACTCTCAGTGCACTGTATGCCCGCTGCGTATAGCTGACCCACAGACTGCACGTATACAAAGTCTGGCAATAGGCTTTAAACAGCGTGAGCTTTACTTCCCGCGTACAACGTGCAAATCTGCGAGCCAACATATTACATCGAACTGACAATGCCCTGCGTTCCCTCTCCAGGTCTAAGTTGTCGCTCAGGTTATCGGAGACCCAATGGCCCAGATATTTAAAGGCCGTGACCTTTCTGAGTGGAGCTCCGGCTAAGTTGACCGGCGGCAGATCAGCGTAGGTTTTGTTGCCAGCTTTGAAAATTAGAAGCTCACTCTTCTTCACATTATATCTGAGCCCGTGCGCCTCCGCGTAAGCTTCACATATGTGCACCAGCTTTCTCATAGCCTTGACGGAGGGGCTCAGCAGTACCATGTCATCAGCGTAGCTTATGTTGTTCAGACACATGCCCTCTATGTGACACCCAACATTGGCTCTGCTAAGCTCCTCGATCAAGCCGTTCATGTACTAATTGAAAAGCCGAGGGGAGGTTAGGCCTCCTTGCCTTACTCCGCATTCCAACCCATACGCATCCGATAGGGAACCTGCCCATCTTATATGGTTACTCTGGTTATTGTACCAGTATGCCAGTACAGAAACAACTTCGTCAGCCACCCGGGTATTATTTTTTAATTTTTGCCATAGGAGATCATACGAAACCAAATCGAAGGCTTTGGATAGGTCCAGGAAGCAAGCGACCACGGGTGTACTCCTCTCTGTATAGTACTGAACAGTGTGCTTTAATGCTAGTATAGCGCTTTCAGTAGACAGACCCGGTCTGAAGCCAAACTGTGCGTCATGCAATTCTATCCGTCCGGCCATATGCATATCCAGGACACCGTCCAGCACCTTCGCTATGATAGTAGCTAACGAAATTGGCCTATAGTTACCAAAGTCAGAGGCAACACCGGTTTTATTTTTAAGTATAGGTATAACAATGGTTTTGAGAAGATCGTCCGGTAGATAACAATGGCCCAGACAAAGTGTAAGAAACATACTCAAAACTCTGGGCAGATGAACGCCCGCATGCTGCAGGTGCTCGATGCTGAGTCCATCATGGCCTGGAGATTTACCTCTTACCATCTTTTTTATTACATACTCAATATCCTTGTAGGAGAACCTCACGTTAAGATCTTCGCCTGTGACCTCAGCATCCAGCATCTGTGACGCCTGACCTAATGGGGACGAGTTTTTAAAATGTTCCCTGAATTTGTTGGCAATATCAGTCGGATCATTTTCACCCTCGATGCTCACAGGCAGACCCGGCTTGGGATGCATTTTATTTGTGTTTTTCCAAAACCTACCAAAGTCTTTAGATTCATGAAGCTTAGCTATGATGTCCATTTTTATTTGTGTATGATTATCTTGACACCATTTAAGCTTACTTTTAAATATTTTTCGTGTCTCACACATTTTTTCATAATAACGGCCTAACCTAGGTCTTCCGGTTAGCGTCCAGATTTCAAACGCAAGCCGAGACTCCCTATGAGCATCTTTCACGTGCTTGTTCCATCCAGTCACATATTTTCTAGCATTTTTTAAAACTTTACTACAACATTCCGCAGCTTCTGTCATAATACACACAATTTGTTTATACATATTCCGCAAAATTATTTTATGACTGTTATTGTTACATAATTTATTGCTACATTCACTAAATTCACTAGGAAAATCAATCTCTCTAAGCTTTGCGTTACATAATTCATGATATTTATTTATTTGACAACTGTCCCTTTCCCCCCATATTACTTTACTCTTGGTTCTATTGTCTATTTTCGATAACATAATTTTAGGTTTTAACAAGAATAAATTACACTCGAGTTGCAAGGGCATGTGGTCCGACCAGTACGTGTCGTACAAATTTGTTAATTAATAAGTAAATTTGTTAATTGAAATGTACTACCTATTCATTTCAATTAACAAATTTCGACAATTTTTTTTTATTTTTAATGAGAGGGTAAAACTATATTTTAAACAAGGAAGTTTCTAGTGCAGACAGTCGCTATTACGTATCTTAAGTCATTACGAATATTCATCGTACACATCGGCTTTCAATGGCAATCACTTTAGATTTATTTAATGTAGTATGGGGTGTGTTTTAGACAAAGATGTCAATTTATCTATATTGCGTTGCTAATCCAAATTCTTTCATCCATCCAAATTTTTGAAAAAATGCTACTCCTAGGGAGGAAATAAAAATAAATGCCAACAATAAATTCTAGAAATAAGTTACTATGCCATAATATCCGTTGATTTCGACTTCTTTTTAATAATAAGAGCTTCAGATTTTTTTGGAAATATGCTTGTATCTCTTTTGTTTTTTTTTTCTTTTCAAACAAACTTATTTTCAAACCTAGTAACTTAACCAAAAACGTAAATTGGTGTGTGAAGATGTACTGTAAAGAATGAAATTTTCAATCACTACTTCCAAAACATAACACAGAAAAAACTTACAACATTTTCGTACAAATTGAGGGAAGAAAAATGTTTGTGCTACTAATGGTAGGCTCCAGGCCGGAAATTATTGTGCGAAGGGGTCGCGATAACTATCGATGTATTGTGGTCTAATTTATAAATCGCTATACTTTTGTTATAGAATATAGTTCTTTTTTGTTACCAAAGCACGATTTTTATCGCATTTAAACATTTTTACGGCATTTTGGAGTATTTTCACCTTACGGACATTGTTGCTACATTACGATTAGCATGAGAAACAGTTTAAATAACTTGTTGAAAAGTTTACATAAATTAAAAACTTTAACGTAAACAAAAAACGAGCACTGAAGCCGCTGCTGTTATCAATAATGTCACCATATTGATTTTTGTACATAATCTTTTTTATCACTTACTTAATCGAGTTTGCAAACAAAAATCTCTGTAGTCATAAAATATTTGAATTCCACAACCTAATACCAATATTCGCGAAGATAATCCCCAAAACGGCAAACACTTTTTTACTTGGGCCCCTGCGAAAATCATTTTCGGAACGGTGGTGTCAATTTCTCAGGCTGATTGATTATGTCTCCGCCGGTACCCTCTCCGCATACCATTCCACGGATGACGTTCAAGATAATATTGCTATTCAATAGCTTTTCTTCGCCATCTTAATTTATCGGATCATTTTTTAATTCTTAACTTTACGTTATAGTCTTGTTGATTAATTATTATTTATTTAGGGACGGAAATGAAGCTATCTATAAAGATTGGGTTTCGTGCTGTTTTTAAAAGGTTGTTGTTTATAATTTGAATATTTGGTAATAAATTTTTATCGGAATTTTCTCTTGAATTCGTTTATTACACCTTGGTTTTCAGGTAAAATTTTCAGAGTTCATCCGTAATACTTACATTAATGGTGGATTGCATTTTAAATGTTTAGGAGGTTTTTTTAAGATTACTAATATTTATCATCTTGTATATTTTTTTTATTGATTACGAGCCCGAGGTTTTTAAAATTGACGATGTGTTAAGAAAATATTACCGGCATATGTCGTCGTGCCAGAGGGGTAGATTTTATATTGGAAAATTGAAATATAATAGGGGTATAGTCAGGCGGTCCCAAAATGTACAGTACAAATGTACAATCTGTACAATCTGTCAATAAATTTTACTTGAATCTGAACACCCTTTACATTAAGTTAAAATTGGTTGGGGATATTTAAAAGGTAATGTAACGCTTGATCTGCTGCCTTCTGTACCTTACCAAAGCAATATTGATTGCAATTATCATTACCAATGATCACTGTGAATGCAAAGATACCGATTGTTATTTTTAGTATTATAAATAATGAAAATTTTATCTTCTAGAGTTTGTAAGAGCGTTTTAATTATTCCTTTATGAACTCGTCGTCAAGACTTTCATAGAATTTGCAGCCATTTCTTATTAGGTACTTCAATCCAATCCATAAGCAAAGTTATTTTTATACGCAGTAACAAAGCATACAGAACAGATAAAAATAAATTTCCACTATTAAACATTGAATTAAAAATATTTTCTCTCATAAAAGAATCTCGAAAATTTAAATCGTATTTTTAATGAAAAACTTCTAAGAAAATAAAAGCCCTCGTCTGCATATCTTGCGCCAAAAGTCTATTTCTTTATTTTGTTAGGGAATGAGCGTAGCGTGGCGCAGTGGCCTAGGACGACCCGAGCAAGGCCCGGGGGCCTAATATTTTTGTATTCACCTCATTTACATGTGCTGTGGTCGTATCAAGAGATACTCAGCGGAACAAAGTTCGTAATAAGTAGGGTGACTGTGATTTGAGATTATTTAAAAATATATTTTTCTTTGAAGATGCAAACTTTTCTCCTTTAATTGAAATTTTAGGTCGTCTCTATTTCATTTAAAAACTCAGTTAGGTTTTTTAATTAAACATAATTAAATTACGATTAAAGAAAATACACTACAATGTAAAAAAATTAACCTATACAGGGTGACTGGTGGGTCACTTCCAAAATTCGAGGACATGATAGTTTTAGGTCATTCATGAAGAGAAAAATAAAATAATAAATAAATATTAATTATTTACTGAGTAATCTTAATCTAAAGTATAAGATTTCGTGACGCAACGCATCGTTACACTAGCGGCTTACTACTTTTGATGCAGTGGCTTACAGAGTTGTGAGTGCCGCGAAAATACACTTAATAGGAAATTTGGTGGACGCTAGTGAATAAAAACAATTTTGAACTGGCTGCAATTCTAGTTTAACAGCAAACTGATTTAAATTAAAAGTACACTGGAGATCATATTCATTTATTTACAACTAATCGGATACAAAGAATAAACAAGTTATATTTAATACAATGATATACACCTTTATAACCAAAATATAATGCTTTTAAGTCGTTCTGTGTATTTATTTTTTTCGGTTAAAATATATAGAAGTTAAATTTTTGTCCCAACAAATACTCCCAAAATATAGTCACCCCAATAATAACATAACTTTTGCATAAAATTAACGCGTGGCCATAATTGAAACCGCTGACGAGGACAGTTACTCGCTTTTACAAGCACGCTGTATAAATCATACACAGGGGGAATCAAAATACTTTGCTTGGGAGTGGTAATTTATCTTCCAGCTAAGTCTGGACACTAATATAACTTTGGTTTAGTGAAAGCTAGTTAAATTTTTGTTTAAATTGCTCTCAAGTGGTCAAAAATTTTTACTTTTTTAAATTTTGAATTTGGGATTATAATTGAAAGCAGATTCTTTGAAGGATATTGCTTTATGTTTTCACGATTTTAAAATAAAATAAAACTTGATGTTACTGATTCAATTATAGCTAGGAAAAGATATCAAAGCGTCCGAATTCAAAGAAAACAATGACAACTATAACTAAAAGTCTTTAACGACTTTCTTGGAAACTATTTTATCAACCGACTTCCAGAAAAGGAGGAGGTTCTCAATTCGTATGTACCTATGTTTTTTTTTTTTGTTTTGATTGATTTAAAAAAAATCTTATTTCATATGAAAGAGGATACTTTTTAGTGGTCCCATATAAATTTCATAGAAATGGGTTGAGCACTTCATTGAAAATTTTAAATTTTTGAAAAAATATGCATGATTTCGGAGAATGGTTGGACGTGGATGACAATATAACTCAGCCATAGTTTTGACGTGAAGTCGGTTTTTTTAATACTCTGCATTCGTTGATTATAACTTTTCGTAGCCGAATGCAGCTTTATTAAATAATTTGAATATTGTACTTATGTTATTCCGTCATCTGTACTTACCGATAATGCAATCTAATACGTCTTTCTAGTAAAGTTTACAATTTACTGTATAATGCTTTGCCTTAATTGCACCAGTGAACCAGTTCCGTAACCTGTCAGCAGTTTCATATTTTTTTTTTCAAACAAAGTGACTTTACATTTTATTAAAAGGAACGCGTGTGTTTCGTGCAAGTTCGTGTAAGTTCGGGTAATCTAATTTTAATCTCGTGATCTTCGAAACTACTGAATGGATTTTGATTTGCAATAAATTAAAAGTGGTTCTTTGGGCCCACTCTAAGGTATTATACATAATGACTCTTCTTTTTTTTATAAAATATGGATGGGACGTTTGTCTTCCATGACACCTGATGTTAAGTGAACATGAAGACTAAGGTGGTACACGTTCATCCACGAGAAACCTATTCACTCGACGCTATAAAGTACTAGGACTATACTGCAGGCCTATTACGGTTCTTTCATGACATGACATAATAAACAAGATTTCTATGATACAATGTTCAACAATTGTGACATAAAGAATAAACGAATTCCCTTTACATTTGCATGCAAGAGGCGTTGCATTACCTTTTAAAATTCAATCATCAATCAAGTTTCAATCATCGTCTATGACTTAAAAACGTCAATTGAAAAAGGTGAGATCGCACCCACCTCTATGATATGTTGGTTTCTTGATTTCATTTGTGTTCTTCCATTTCGTTTGCTTTCATAAATAAATACTTAATTATTATATATGGGGGTTATTGTATTCAATTTACATGGTATACCAAATAATGATCGTATGATAAGTTTTAAGGCCGCTCCACATTCTCGCGAGAATCTCGCGAGTCGTTAATATAATTATCTTCATACATAGAATATAAAGCCTTGAGATGAATATGTTTTTATCACAATTTATCTTTATTTGTTAGTAAATAAAACATATTAAATATTAATTTTTATCTTCCTGGACCATTTTCAATACTAACAATATAAAAAAATTAACAAAAACTCTTAAAATCTATTATGAGTTACTTCAAAACTCTCTCTCTAAAGGCAGTTATGCGGGTAAAACAGCGGACACAAGCTGCCTGTCAATGCATTCAGTCATTCAACTAACCATTCGAATGCTTTCTTTCAAGGTCAGTCGGCCATATTGAGGTTAACCATCGTTAGTAATTACGAATATAAGAAGTATCATTCGACTCAGGACGTTTGTATATTACTATCGTTCAAGTCGAATATTTAAGTCAGTATTAGTAGTTTATTCGACTGATATGATAATTCGCAGACGCGCATCGCTGAGATATACTCTGCGATGTAACCGTTTAAATCGGCGGCTCGCTTGTTACTGAGAAACATGCGATCGTGACTCCTACACAAAACTCCAAACTGCCCACAAACCCCAAAACCCACAAAAAGTATAGAAAAATGATAGAAATTGAGTAGAATACGAGTATGGCTTTCTCGGGAGATTCTCGCGAGAATGTTGAGCGGCCTTAACGTCAAAACTATTTCATATCATCGCATGGTTTTGAGATCCATAATAGGCCTGCTGGTCAGGGAAAATAGACGCAGGCAGTTCATTCCAAACCTTGGCGACCCGTATCAAAAGGAACTGTCAAAGCGCTTAGTTCGACTTTTCGGAATATCAACAACATACGGATGGAAGTTCTATCTGCGTTTAGTAGTCCGATGGTAAAAGTATGAGGGTTCAATTTGCTCAAACAGAGCGCACTCACCAAAATTTATCCTGTAGTACACGGTTAAACAAGCAACCTTACGAGGATGCTCTAGGTCTGCAGCTTTTTGGTCGTATTAATTATTCTTAACTAACTGAAAAATGTGATAAATAAAAATTACCCGACCAGGACTCGAACCTCTCGTTTGCCGGACGAGTGCTCTTCCACTGATCTCGCTAATGGTATAGCTTTGCAGCTAAGATCACCCGAGAGCCACGTTAGCAATATAACGTAAAATCAAAAAAGTGGTAAGTAATTTCTAGGTGTACCGCCAGGACCCGGTAGCTCAGTGGAAGAGCACTCGTCCGGCAATCGAGAGGTCCCAGGTTCGAGTCCTGGTCGGGTAGTATTTTTAGTTATCACATGTATTAGTTATTTTTTTTCTTTTATTAAAGACTAAGTCCGTGTTTGACTTCAAACTCACCTGAAGACAAGTGATGATGTGGTCGAAGATGAAAGCACACGGCCTTAGGACTGAACTGGCTCTCTGGATTACCGTAGGAGCGGTATTATTTTGCGGCAAATTTCATATGAAGGGTGGTCGCTAGCCAGTTGGACCCTAACGGGATCCTACCACCATGCAGAGTCATGCATATTAGCCGACTTTTACGATATGCTTACCCAGTCTAGATAGGGCTTATCTGGGCCGACCCTTCGCCGAAATTTCAGTATTGAAAGACGAACAAAAAACCAGTTTTTTTTTATAATTGAAACATTGACAAAATATATTGAATACATACATACATAACGTCACGCCTGTATCCCTTATGGGGTAGGCAGAACACCAGAGGTTACAAGACCATCTGATGTCACGTTTGACAAATTTGGAGGTATTATAAAGATGGAGAGAGACTATTGTAGTGACAGGGGGTCGGTCTATCGCCCACAAAAACGCCTTTAAAACCTCTGTCCCTTAACTGACTTTTAAAATATGCCTGGGAAGAGAAGCATCTGGCACATTCTACGTTTTTCTTTCGCTCCCAGTTCAGCATGGAAGTAAGGAAGCAATATATTGAAAACTTACAAAATACCACCGACTAGTCTCACTTTAATCTCAAATCTCTATAACTTTTAGGTAACCTCAGTATTATTCAACTAGCTCACTCACAAAATAGTTTTGTTACATTATTACACCAAGTTACACAAAAACATACTTGTTGGGCGCTTTGCCAACCTCAAAATGAGCTTGTAGGAAAACTCCTTTGTAACTGAAGCTTACTAAGAAACTCCCCAGTTGAGTATATTTAAAAATGTAACGTTTTATTGACTTAAACATGCAGATGCTAAGAAATGTTTAGGTTTATTATCTTTTAAGACTTGTTTGTTAAGATCTGTACAGCTTTTTTTAGAACGTTTATCTATCTATTTACTTTAGTATCGTGCTCTGGGACTAACTTAATATTTTCTTCAGTATTTATTACATAAAACATTTTATAATCGGATCTATCGCGAAAAATTCTCATTTTTTTAACTCGTAGTTTCTCGTGACTTCGGGGTCTGCCAAGACACCGCACCGTTTTATTTAATGGAATTCACTTGTGTTACTAGACAATAGCTATAGGTATGTAAACCTATTGTTATTTTGTTCATACATATCATACACTAGCTGTTGCGCGTGGTTTTACCCACGCATTTTAGGTTCCCGCGGCAATTTCGGGATAATTGTATTCTATTACTATGCAAAATTTCATTAAAATCCGTTGAGCCGTTTTGCCGTGATTGAGGAACAAACATCCATACATCCATCTATCTAAACATTCACATTTATATTAGTAAGATGATACATTCAAACCAATGCAAATAAACGTTTCAAACACTCAAATATTTGCATGGTGCGGGGCTCGAACCCGCGACTCTGGAGTTTTGAGACAAATTGTTACATTATCGCCACAGCGGTCATCAAATATTAATTTAAAATACTGCGACTGCCAAGAAAGAATCAACTTAAGTTAGATAGTGAAGGATGGATGGGTTTTTGCCACTCTGGGCTTACGCTTAAACGGCTAGGTTGATTGTTTTAACAGAACCATATCACATTATCATCTAGGTATCATGAAATGCACATAAATTGAGAAATAAAATAAATTCCCAGACAATTGCACCAACCGATATAAATCACCTAAAATATAAATAGATAAACCTAGATAAACACCCAAACCCGCAACGTCGTTTTTAACTTCATGACTTAACTTCATTTTTGCTTGGTGGTAGGATCCCTTCTGGGTCCGCCTGGCTAGCGACCACCCTTTATATAAAGTCTGCCGCCAAATGTAACCGCTCCGGCGGTAATGTGTTCCGGCAATATTGTATAAAGAGCCAGTTCCTTCCTAAACCCGTGTGCTTATCTTCGACCTCATCGTCACTTACCATCAGGTGAGATTGAGGTCAAACGCGGGTTTAGTCACTTATAAAAAAAAAAAAAATGAAAGTCGTCTTAAAACTAGAAGTGTCATTGTGTTTTTCATGCGCATAAATAAATACAAACGCATATAGCTATGTAGAACAAGTACAAGCGAGAATAGCTAGCACTTCATTGAATAGGATAATTGCTATAACATAACGTCAGTTGTTGATTGCATGGTCGCGCATGATAAAAATACTCATGTCAGAATCAAGGACAGAACGTTAATATTCTTGAATAGACACTTCAAAAAATCCCTCAACCTTCATTACGTTTATCCTCACGTACCATTAGTAAATAATAACTATTATAAACTTATGAGTACTTTGTTGGAAAAAAAAGCGATGTGCTATTTACGAATCTCAATTAGCATTTAAAGTAGATTAATTAACATATTACCACTTATTAAAAGTGATAAGCTCATTAAAATTACTTAGGCGGTAACTTATACCGTAGCACTTAGAAATTAAGACTAGTATATTTACTAATTTGCTAAGTGAAACCATTAATTAAGGTAACAAAGTCTATTGACGTCAAAACACATAAAGTGTTGTAATTTTAATCATCTGTTTCATTTGATAAATGCATATACCCACATAATTGTGTTCACTGAATACAAACCGATATATCAGTACCGTATAGTCGTTCAACGGAAGTACATTGTTTATCGTGCGGCAGACATGTTTTTTATATTAATAATCGTATTGTTTATTTTGCTTTACTTTTATCTAAACCAAAATAGTGATTATTGGAAGAAACGAAATATTGTGTACGAAAAAGGAGTTTTAACAGATTTTATTAAAGGTGATCGTTCTTTAGCAGAGATCTATAAGGATATTTACGATAAATATCCAAATGAGCCGTATGTGGGAATATTTATCGGATCAAAACCAGCTCTTATTATTCGTGATTTAGATAATATTCAAGCGGTTCTCGCGGGCGATTTTCAAAGTTTTAACAGCCGCGGGATTGTTACTAATCCTAATGATGTATTAGCGGATAATGTGCTATTTATGGACCACTTTCCACGATGGAGATTGATGAGACAAAAAGTGTCGCCAGTTTTCACGAAGCTCAAATTAAAAGGTATGTTTTACATCATGGAAAGATGTGCGCGTGATTTTATTGAAATGATGGAGGATAATAGAAAAATGAGAGAAAAGCCTTTCAGTGCACTTTACACTTACAGCACAGCATCCATAGCATCTTCAGTTTTTGGTATCGATGCAAATATCACTAACACAATGGAATCTCCGTTTTTGGACATGGCTTGGAACGCAATTACTCCAACCTTTGCAAGAAATATAAAATTCTTTATTGCGAATAATTTTCCTACTTTATTTAAGTTTCTTAACCTAAAGACTTTTGGAGAGCATGAAGATTTTTTTATTGGTGCTATGAAAAATGTTCTTGAAGAGAGACGAACTGAGAAACAAAAAAGAAACGATTTTATAGACTTATGCTTGGAGCTTCAATTCTGCGGCATCATGCAAGATATGACTACTGGATATGAAATTATACCAACTGATGAAATTTTAGCTGCACAAGCGTTTTTCTTTTTCATTGCTGGAGCAGATACTTCCGCTAATACAATGCACTTCACACTCTTAGAATTGTCTAATAATCCAGAGATATTGAAGAGAGTTCATGATGAAATCGATCAAATTTTTGAGGAATGCCAAGAGACATTGACGACTGATGTTATAGAAAAGTTACATTATTTGGATCAAGTTGTAAATGAGGCAATGCGGAAATATCCTCCTATAGGTTTAATGCAGCGAAAGTGCACAAAAGAAACTGTACTACCAGTAGGTAATATCAAAGTTGAAAAGGATGTTTTAGTTGTGTTGCCAGTTTTTGCCCTCCACAGAGACGAAGAACATTTTCCTAACCCAAATGTGTTTGATCCGGAAAGATTCTCTCCTAGTAATGTTGAAAATATAAAGAAGTATAGCTATTTAGCTTTTGGAGAAGGGAACCGTGTTTGTATTGGTAAGTGCTATTTATTTTAGTCCGTGTTAGAAGTTTTTTAAAAGGAAAGTTGTATGGCAGACTTATAACAGCACCTTAAAGCCGTTTATGACATAAAACGTAAAATATGGCAAGTATCAAAAAAGGTAATTATATTTTGAGAATTAGAACTAATAATAAAACACTTATATTTTATTCTTAGAAATACAAAATTGTATGAAATCATAATAGAAAAAAGTAATAATGAAACGAATGATATTTTCATATACTGTTTCTTTCATATGGTAATAAATAAATTAGGTAATTAATTTACTTAGTCAGTTCTTATATAAAACTAGTTATAAATTTTCCATCCCAACTTTTCTATTATATTACCTAATGATAAAATTCAAAATTATCCCAAAACAAAGTTCTCATAAAAGCCTGCCTTTGGAGTCTTAAAATAAACTGATCAAAATATAAACAGAACTAACCAGATGGAGTTTTAATCGGAGATCAATATTATAATTTATTCAAGTAAGTGTGATATATTACACAGAAACCAACGTCTTAACTTTATTAACAGACATTTTAGATCAGAGTTATATAAGAGCTGTGCCATAATGATATATCATTAGAAATATAGGTCTAATAGCAACTCTTCGTTACTGAATAGAAATTGCTTTTTTTTATTATACTATGCTATTAAAATATTTTTTCTATAAAACCTATATTTTTTTAACTAATATAAAACAAACATATCTCTTTTTGTTTTATATTAGTATCATGCCGGACTAAAAAAAAAACAAAGAAAAAACATAGAATGTGCCAGATGATTCTCTTCCTGGGCAAACTGTAAAAGTCAGTTAATAGACAGAGGTTTTATTAGATATTTTTTTTGTGGGCGATAGGCTGACCTCCTGTCACTGCAATAGTATTATGATATTATGATACCTCCAAATTTGTTGAACGTGACGTCAGATGGTTTTGTAGCCTCTAGTGTTCTGCCTATCCCATAAGGGCAGCGACCACACAGATAAGGGATACAGGCGTGAAGTTATGTATGTACATATCTCTTTCGCTTATTCCACGTGCATTAATCTTTTCAAACATAGAAAAACTTCAACTTTATTATATTAGTATGGAACCAAAAACAACTACATTCAGTATTAGTTTCCCAGCTTATTTTAAGCAAAAATTTGAGTTACTTCAATGATCATTCTAAAATTGTATGACTGAATTCTTTTCCAGGTGCTAGATACGCGCGTCTACAAGTAAAAGCCGGACTGGCGTGGTTGCTTCGAAGATTCACGTTACAACCACAGGACTACACTCCAACAAAATTTGAAAAGAGTTTCTTTAGCTTACGAGTTCCAGACGCTCACTACGTCCTTGAACCTAGAGATATTATATAGGGAAAAGTGAAGTATAGAAAAGTTAATAATACTCACTAGCTTACCAGGGTTAATTTTTATTAACGCCTTTTGCGGGCAGCCTCTCCATATCAATCCCACCAACATTTATTCTACGACTTTTTACAAATCTTGATAAATAACACAAAAAATTAAAAACAAAAAAAAATTTGCTTTCCTTACACTACATTTTGTAAGAATTGCCTATTATTATTATGAAGCAATATTTTACTGCGCAAGGTGCGTGGCATACCAACGCTCAGAGTTAATAGAGTTACGCCTCTAAACATAGGCTAAAATATTTTTTTGTACGGGAAAATTTTAAAAACCATTAATTTTAAGAAGTTGCAGAACAAATGTTATTAGGATTGATGTGGAGAGGCTGCCTGCAAGAGGTGATGCCCTAATTAAGTCTAATTAAGTATAAAACTTAAGATTGTATTAAAATAAACTTTTGTATATTAATAGACTGAATAAGTGAAAATACCTCGATTAAGCAATCAATTAGTTATGTGATTAAGTTTTTGTAAAGTGTGTTGTGCATTTGTAATAAATAAAATTCTCTTGAAAAGTACAAGTTCATGTTGCTCAAAATGTTTACTTCAGCAATAACCAATAAAGAATTCTCATTATTTCATACGATTTTCATATTTATAATATTACTAATCTTACTAGTATTATAAATGTATACATAATAATGTCTATACATTATAATAATGTGTATACATTTATAATCTTACTACTATTAAAAAAGTTTATATTTATGGATGGATGTTTGTTCTTCAATCAAGGCAGAATGGCTCTACAGATTTGCACTGTGATAGTGGACACTACTTTTTATCCCAATACCTCATGGGATTCGAAAATACGTGGATAAAATCGCGAGAAACAGCTAGTATTGAATGAAATATGATTTATACCGTGACTCCTCATGGCAATGTTTCTTATATTTTGAAGTATTCTGCTTCTTGACTGTATATTCTCTTGTTT
The DNA here is from genome assembly GCA_944452665.1 of Stenoptilia bipunctidactyla. Taxonomy (NCBI): domain Eukaryota; kingdom Metazoa; phylum Arthropoda; class Insecta; order Lepidoptera; family Pterophoridae; genus Stenoptilia; species Stenoptilia bipunctidactyla. Next base: position 1,924,301 of record OX101723.1, read on the forward strand.
TTTACGATTTATTAGTTTTAAAAAAATCATTTTTGTTATTTGTCAAACTACCTATCTCATTAGAATAAACAATTACAAAAATTACTGTAAAAATTTTAAACGCGTTTTTACCGTGGTCAATACACTCGTAAATATTTCAGAGTCAACAGAGTATCTTTATCATTGTTGATTTTTGAAAAGCGGCTGACTTTTGACTTAGGTAATATTCAGATTGTTTTTGATGCATGTTTAACATCTATTCACCTGGTGATAAGTGAACTCAAATTTACTCGTATTTAATCAATTACTTAAAATACGCATTTAGCCATCTCAATTTTATTCATTATTTTGTAAGACACTTATTCATTTTCATGAATGAGTAGTGTAAAGGTTTTTCCTCTTTATCGTTACGGTTAGTCTATCTGTTCCCATTATAACGACTGCTTGTTGTTTTTTATCGTTGAGTGACTATTTCGTCTACCTATTTCTATAGGAAGGATGACGACAACATAATTTTCTGTCATAGTTTACGGTGGGTTTCCATATCGTATCGCAGTCTAAAATTCAATTTTTTTTTTCATACAAAACCACATCTAGATTTTGGTTGTCATGGCAACGTTCATACTTTTAAGTGTTTACAAAGAAGGATTTCGGATAAAGATACAATATTGAAACCGACAGTTAATCGTGACGATTTTTATCCTTTTACCATTGTCGTGCTATTCATACTCACTGTAATGACAATCCGTCGTCACTGCAAAAAAAGTCATAACCGACAGTCAATCTTCCCGTTCTATATACAAACACTGATACAAAGACCTCTATATAATTATGTAAGCCATAAAGCCACGAAACTTGAAACGAAACGATTATCTATCCTCACGACAAAGTGGAAACTATTCATTATCGTTACAAATTAGAAAAGCTTGTTTACAAAAGTAGCATAGGCATATTTTTATTTTTGCACCATTAACAGGATCAATCGTTTAAACTATACTCAAACTCAAATATTCTTTATTTCGTAAGTATTTAAATTCATTTGAAATAAGTCAAACAATTTACTAATTGAACTGAATCTACCACCACTTCGGAAAGTCGATCTGTTGAGAAGAAGTGGCAAGAACAGCAATCATCTTTTAAAAATAAGAAAAAAAAATACAGGATAACAATTTACAGCCAGGGAATCCCATCTTCTTGCATCCGGATATCTTATAGTATAGTAAACCTTTTCATATAACACTTATCCTTAAATCTATCGAAAGAAAATATTTGGGAATTTTATTATAAAATAAAGCGTACACATTGACCCATGAACGAGTTGGTGATCTTCTGGAGTCTACTATTATATTTATACATTAGTACATTTCGTTTGTAAACAGAAATGTGAATTTATTTATTTACCCGTCGAGAAAAGGATATCAAATTATATTTCGCAGCTTAATTCTTTGCGATTTATTAGGTTTACTTATTGTAGTATCGGTCCCATGAGTCATCCTTACACGGTTATTTTAGAGTCTATTTTTTTTTTGTATTGGCAACACTGCTTCACCTCCGGCTCCTAATTAACCGGCCCTTTTGGAATCATTGTTCGTTCCCGTGCTCAAGCCTTCGCACGTGTTCCTGGCAACGCTCAAGACTTCATTGTAACGGTCATCTAGTGTTACACAAAGCTCTCAAGATGGGGAAGAAGCGCAAGAACGAAGATAAGAATGAAATAATACGAAAAAAAAATAATAATAAGGAGACTCGAAAATAAGCTGAGGAAAAGAATTCGCGTTATTTCATCTGACGAAGAATCCATCGAATTTAAGTAAATTATGTAACAATGTCATTTAACATTGTTTAAAAACTTGTATTCTGCGCGTCTGTCTGCAGATATACTTACTTTATAACCCAATTTGTACTTATTTAAAGTACTCACTTGTCAAATGACACAAATTTGTACCACGCCTGAGGGTAGGTACTCACTAAAAAATATAATATAAAATAATGCTTTACTTAAGCACAACATACTTACTTTATAACCCAATTTCTACTTATTTAAAGTACTCACTTGTCAAATGACACAAATTTGTACCACGCTTGAGGGTAGGTACTCACTAAAAAATATAATATAAAATAATGCTTTACTTAAGCACAACATACATTATTTGTGCCCGGTAGCATTTATGAAATAAAACGTATTCATGATAATATCAAAAATTATACTACAGAACTAAACCTATTTTAAAAATACCCACAAAAAAAATACGAACATGGTGAAGTTCTAATCATAGCTTCACCGAACAACCGTGAATCTATCGTGGAAGTCATTCCCGAAAGTTCACCACATCACGAAAAATCGCTTGAAGAGGAGGCATGTATGAACGAGGCAGTTCCTCATACGTCGTCGTCGGCACAGAATCCAGTACCTTCGACGTCGGATCTCACAAAGGAGGTACGAGGAGACAGTGGTATTGATGTCGAAATACTGTCATTATTAGGGGAAGTTCCCCAGTCGCAAGATATTTTGGGAGATTAAATTAATAAAAACATATCCGATAGATGGCAGCTCATACTTACCAAGGGTCTCATCAAAGAAACAAAACAGTCCTTGTTACAAGAATATCGGGTACCCAAAAACTGTGAAATGCTATTAACGCCTATCCTCAACCCTGAAGTTAAAGCGGGTATTTCAGAACTGACAAGCAAAAACGACTTTTCCTTAATGCTTAGTCAAAAACAAATCAGCATTGCTTTGGCTGCATTAGCGCAAACGACAGAGAAAGTCATTACAAAGAAATATTCATCGCAGGATATTCTAAAACCCTTAAGGGATGCAAGCAAATTGTTGTGCGATTCCTTCTACTACCTAACGAAGGCCCGAAGAAATTTAGTTATTAATACTATCAATGCAGAACTAAAAGATACCCTTCGTCAGACCACCAGAGATACATTTTTATTTGGGACCGATTTACCAGAAAAGTTAAGGTCCGCAAAAACTATACAAAAAAACCGGAGAATCCCTTAAGCCTTCACAACCATTTATTTCAAACAGAAACAACCAAAATTATAGGATTACTTCTCAAAATTGTTTAAACTGGAAGCCCCCGCAACGGAAGCCTGCTGCGCGGCCCGAAGCGGGGAGACCTCGCCCGGTGCAGCGCTCGGGACCGCCGCCGCCGCCTCCGCCGCCGCCGCGACACACCCCGAACTACACACGCTCACGCTCGCCGCCCAAGAAATACAACAGGAGATATTAACATCTGAGGTCAGTTATTCTGGCCATCTAAAGCTATTTTACAAAAATTGGTTAAAAATAACTAATGATCCTATAATTTTGTCCTGGATTAAGGGATATAAAATACTGTTTATTAAAAAGCCCTTCGGAAATAGTAATCCTGACTCAAGATATAAGCCAGATAAAAATTTTAACGATTTTAAAATTTGCATAGATTACTTGATTCGAATAAAAGCCATACTTAAGTGTACATACGATAGTGAACAGTTTGTATCCGATATATTTTAGTACCTAAACCAAACGGAGACAAAAGGTTCATATTGAATTTGAAAAAATTAAACAAGTTTGTTGAAACCGTCCATTTTAAAATGGAAGGCTATAAAACTGCATCTAAATTCGTTACTGAGCGATGTTTTGTGTCAACTATTGATTTAAAAGACTTATATTTTTTTCTACCAGTTCATAACTCGCACAAAAAGTACTTAAGATTCAAATTCAATAACAAACTATATGAATTTAATTGTCTACCTTTACAAAACTTTTAAAACCTGTTATGGAATTTTTGCGATCACATCAAAGAAATATGATATCAGTTATTGATCTCGACGATATTTTTTGCGTTGGTAAAACAAAGGCAGATTGCTATAATAACGTACTTTTTACAAAGACACTTTTAGAAAGTTTAGGCTTCTAGAGTAATTGTGATAAGAGTTCTTTACAACCCTTAAACACATTAAAATTTCTAGGCTTTGTATTTGATTCCCAAAACATGGTTTTAAAATTACCTCAAACAAAGAGGGTAAAAATAAAACAATCTCTTTTAAAAATCTTCGAAGCAAAAACAATTAAGTTACGTAATTATGCACAATTGATTGGACTTCTCATATCGGCTTGCCCTGCTATTCAATATTCGTGGCTTTATTCTAAACGTCTTGAAAGTATTTAAGTTTATGTGAAAATTCATCATATGAACGACAGATTAGTTTATCATTAAATATCCGGGAAGATGTTTATTGGTGGCTAGACAAAATTGATAATGGTTATGCTAGCTTAAGATCTGATGACTATAAAATTGAAACTAATTCTGATGCATCATTCAAGCTGGGGTGCCTCGAGTAATAACAAGGAATGTTTTGGTTATTGGAAGGAGTCTGAAATGACACTTCATATTAATTAATTTGAATTAAAAGCGGCATATTTAGGTTTAAAAACGTTTGTTAAAGAATTATCTGACTGTCAAATTTTGTTACGCATTGATAACGTAACCGCGATATCTTGCATTAATAGAATGGGCAGCATAAAGTACCCAAATTTAAATGATATGTCCAAAAAAAATTAAAAAAAAAATATGGCAGTGGTGCGAAACACGTAAAATTAAAGTATTAGCTTCTTATATTAATACGAAGGACAATTTTTTACCCTCGACATTGTCTCGCAAAAAGTTTCTAGATACTGAATGGGAATTAAGTGAACATGCTTATTGTGGTATTAAACGGGTATTTGGTGAAATAGACCAGAAATAGATTTGTTTGCCAGTAGGTGTAATACAAATTGCCCATTGTACATTACGTGGAAAAATGAACCCGAAGCATTTGCTGTTGATGCGTTCACCATCAGCTGGACTAACTATTATTTTACGCATTTCCACCATTTGCCCTCATTTTAAAGACACTTAGAGAAATAATAGATGATAAGGCCGAGGGTATATTCGTAGTACTAAATTGGCCCACACAGCCATGGTTCCCATTATTGAAAAAGATATCTATTTCTAAATCAATTTATTTTGAACCCAATATTAGCCTTCTTCAATCTCCTTTCAGATTGACACACAGCTTACACAAGATACTCGGTTTGATTGCCGTGAAGTTATCAGGCAGGTTTTATTAAATAAATCGTTATCTGTTGATTCTACAGAAATAATGTTATCTTCTTTATCTAGTAATACTTACAAGCAATATAACAGCTGTATCAAGTCTTGTTTAGTTATTGTTCCGAAATGCAGCACAATTACTTGACCTGTTCAGTTCATGTCGTAATTAATTTTTTAACCGATGTTTTTAACAAAGGTGCAAAATACGGAACTATTAATACATATTCTGCCTTTTTTTTTTTTATAAGTGACTAAACCCGCGTTTGACCTCAATCGCACTTGATGGTAAGTGACGATGAGGTCGAAGATGGCAGCACACGGGTTTAGGAAGGAACTGGCTCTTTATACAATATTGCCGGAACACATTACCGCCGGAGCGGTAACATTTGGCGGCAGACTTTATATAAAGGGTGGTCGCTAGCCAGGCGGACCCAGAAGGGATCCTACCACCAAGCAAAAATCTCTATTATTTCCGTTAGATAATATATTGATAAAGCGCTTCATGCAAGGAGTCTACAAGCTAAGGCCTACAAATCCTAAATATGAGGTCACATGGGACACAAACATAGTCCTTAATTTTTTGGCTCAAAAAAAAAAAAAAAAGCAGACATTATCTTTAATGCACCTCGATAATATAAGTAAATGTAGTGTTGAAATGTTTATTAAAATTCCAGACATAATTAAAACCTCCAAACTACATTCACCCCAACCATTATTAAGGCTCCCTTTTTATAATGAACGTCCAGAGATTTGTCCTGTCCGGTGTATAGAATCATATATTAACAAAACAAGAGAACTTCGTAAAAACTGTAAATATTTATTTATAAGTTATAAAAAGCCACATTCAAAACTATCTTCACAAAGATTAAGTAATTGGATAAAACAGACTCTGTATGAAAGTGGAATCGACACTTCGCTGTTCAGTGCTCACAGCACTCGGCATGCTGCAACATCTAAGGCCAACAAGCTTAGAGTTAATTTAGATACAATTAGAAAAGCCGCTGGCTGGAGTAACTCTTCCAATGTATTCGCTAAATATAACAAAGAAATTATTGAAAATTCTAGCAATTTCGCAACAACTATTTTGAGTGATTTTACGCCTACATAATAATTAATGTAGGTACCTAATTATGTTGTTATATTTTGTATGAAAATTGATTTAATTGCTATATTATAACTAAAAATGGATAATAATTGTTGATCATGTAAGCTATTTTACTTATTTTCTCTCTGAACATGCTACAATAAGTAAACCTAATAAATCGCAAAGAATTAAGCTGCGAAATATAATTGAAGATCAAACGAACTTCTAAGTGAAGTTCGATCGAAATTATATGAGCAGCTTAATTCGAAGCGATTTATAATCACCCTCCCAGTTTAAAACGAAACATATATTACTTATTTATTTACTGAAAATAAATATCCCAACCCTTATATCTTAATATAAGTAAAATACTTACCTGTGCTTATCGTTTTTTTTTTACCTTACCATGCAATGGTTTATCCTATAAATAGAATAATCCATTACATTTTTATATAATTCGGCTTTAAACCAAATGATTCCAAAAGGGCCGGTTAATTAGGAGCCGGAGGTAAAGCAGTGTTGCCAATACAAAAAAAAAAAAAAGACTCTAAAATAACCGTGTAAGGCTGACACATGGGACCGATACTACAATAAGTAAACCTAATAAATCGCTTCGAATTAAGCTGCTCATATAATTTCGATCGAACTTCACTTAGAAGTTCGTTTGATCTTCAAGTTTACTGTGTTACACTACAACACTTTTAGATAAGTTAATCGAGAATGTAGGTATATCAGACTTATGATGTACTCGTATGTATGCACTGTCAATTTATAAATCAAAAAAATGTCGTTTACTATCTTCTAGACTTTTAATTTGAACCTTCGTTAATTTGTGTTGTCTTCTGTGGTGATAAAATAGGGATGAGTCACTGGTTAAAGTCACATCTATCTAATATATAAAATTCTCGTGTCACAGTTTTCGTTGCCATACTCCTCCGAAACGGCTTGACCGATTTTTGTGCTTATTTTGTGCTTTTTGTGCTTATCCGGTATCTATGAGAATCGTCCAACATCTATTTTTTTTTTATTATTTATATGGCAAAACAACGTTTGCCGGGTCAGCTAGTTAGAAATAAAATTGAGTTCTACTCGAATTCGAGAATGTCAAACGAACCGTTCAGTTTATAAGAAAAGCTTCGCAACAGATCGAGTTTCCGAAGTGGTGGTAGATTCAGTTCAATTTGTAAATTGTTTGACTTATTTCAAATGTATTTAAATACTTACGAAATAAAGAATATTTGAGTATGAGGTTGATTAAGGCTACTTGATTACAAATGGCGTATAACAACAATATTAAACTGAACATTATTTACTGTATTACATTTTAAAGAATAAACTTAAATATTTAATTTTGCCATAAAACACAATATACAAGCTACAGAATCGAGTTATTAAATCGCTCTTTTAAATATGCGCTAAGATATCTGTAAATGGTGCGTAAGTAAGGATAAAGATAAATGTACAAATCTAGAAAAGCTTTTTTATAAAGGTAGCATTTTTTTTATTTCATTAACAAGTGCAATTGTTTATAAACAGAAATCTGATTGCATTCATTTACTTGTCGACAAAAAAGATAACATAATTTACTCTATTACAAAATTGTTAGATAAGTAAATCGAGAATGTAGATAAAATTATCAGACGGTTGATGTATGTATGCATATTTATCATTGTAAAAATAAAACTTTGTTCATATAATTATTTACATGACTAGTCATGTTTTGTACCTACATTAATGTGTGTTGTATTTAATGATTGTTCGAAGCATGGAACAAAGGTTAATTTATAATGTAGATCATTCAGCAATTTGCCCAAATTAAATTGCAGTTTTTAGCTAGCGCGATGACGCCGTTGCATTGGCCGCTCCATCGTGATAACTCACTCTCAGCAGCGCCCGTGTGCTCTCGTTTCCCTCATCATCATCCATATCTCATTATTACAATTCATTGTGCTAATTAAACAATGCTAAATCTTATCCCGTTGTTCATTCAGCGATTTTCCCAAATTGCAGTTTTTAGCTAGCGCGATGACGCCGTTGCATCGGCCGCTCCATCGTGGCAGCTCACTCTCAGCAGCTCCCATGTGCTTTCGTTTCCCTCATCATCATCCATAACTCATTATTTTTAAATTTTTAATATTTCTGATACTCAAACAACGTTATCTTGCCCAAATTAAATTTCTTAAAGAACTTGTGTTATGGATACTAGATAACTGATATACTTAAGAAATATATACACATACATATTAAATAAATACTTATTTTTTATTATATTAGAATAAACTTAAATAAATATAGAAACATCCATGACTTGACGACTAATATCTGTTTTCATCACACAAATATCCGCCGCCGCCGGGATTAAAACCCAGAACCTCTGGCATAGAAGGCAATGTATGTTACCGCTACACAAGCCGGTCGTCGTTCGGTCAGCACGGTCGCTTTTAAAGTGAATTGTGCTAATAAAACAGTGTTAAATCTTATCCCGTTGTTCCTTTGCGCGTCCTAATACAGTCCACTAAATCTATATGATACCTACGTAAATCGTACAATGATTATAGATAAGTCTTATAGTGGTTTTCTAAATTAATTGTAAATTTTAATCCAAGACTTAATAATCAATAAAAGAAAAAAACAGACTTCACATCAAAACTTTGACTGAGTTATAATGTCATCCACGTAAGCAATAAGCATTCTCCGAAATCATACATATTTTTTTAAATATTTGAAATTTTCAATGAAGTACTCAACCGATTTCGATGAAATTTATATGGGACCAACTATGAAGTATCTTCTATCATATGATTTTTTTTTTGTTTTATATGAAGACGGTTGAAAACTAATTAACATTTTGTTTGTCATGGCCATACGCGTTAATTAAGTGTTTACAAATTAGGTTTTCGGGCTGAGATTGAATAAAGAAATCCACCATTAATCACTTATATGAATCACAGAATACGTTCTTTTATTTTTATTTTTCTTTGGTATTATTATAAAATAGCTAAGATTTATTCGGTGTGGTCCAATTTAACTTATCATTAAGTCTGACTGACAGCAAATGCAAGTTAAATTCACAACAAAAACAACATTATAAGTAACTTTTTAAACTTAAAATATTACTTAGCATTCAAACAGAATGAAGAAATGAAAGATTTCCTAACAGATTAAATACACCACTTTTAAAATTATGATTTGTCAAATTAAGTTCGTATAATTCGGATATTATAGTAATAGTCGCTCACATACTTTACTAAAAACGCAAAACCAATTAAGGTATTAATTGAAAGCAAGAATTAAGAAACGTCGCTATGATACTTAATCATATTTGGAGAATCAAAAGCAAATCAAAATTTTATACTTATTTTTAATTAGGTGAATTACTAATGTACGACAGTTTTCATTGATGATTATGAATTGAGGTTTTTCAATCCGTATTAATTGGTTACTAGCTGTTTCGTTTCTAGCAATTTCTAATCCGCGGGAATATCGATACAAGAAGTAGCCTATGTGCTATTGTTTAAAGAATTTAGGAGATTCTTACCACGATTTAGACGACCACTTTGGCGATGGGGTAACACTGTCTGCCTCAAACGGTTGCGGGTTTGATTCCAGCACGGAACAAGAAAAAAATGTTCCTGGTCTGGATGTTTATCTATGTATAATGTATGTGTATTTATATTTAAAGTTACCCCCTAGTTTGTTACATGGTTTTTTATTTGATAAGTGACTAAACCCGTGTTTGACCTCAATCTCACCTGATGGTAAGTGACGATGAGGTCGAAGATGAAAGCACACGGGTTTAGGAAGGAACTGGCTCTTTATACAATATTGCCGGAACACATTACCGCAGGAGCGGTAACATTTGGCGGCAGACTTTATATAAAGGGTGGTCGCTAGCCAGGCGGACCCAGAGGGGATCCTACCACCAAGAATCCCATATCCACAAGCTCTGCTTAGTTTAGGGCCACGTAGTTGGTGTGATTGTCTGGGTATTTTATTTACGATTTTTATTTCGCGGTAAAAATCCCGTAAACTCTTTAGATCATAATAAAAATAACCACTATAATTTAGAACAATTATTATCCTATATGCTATTCCAGACCGTACACTATTACTATGCCAAAATATCCGTTGCATTCCTGGCCGCAACCTGTGCCAAATTTTCGGATCGTGGAAATTATTCACAAATCACACAAAAATACAACATTTAAAGTTGAATCAGTAATTTAGGTGTACAAACGAAAAAACAAAACGACGGTATTGCCATAAATCTCCACAGTTATCCAAAATGGCCGGAAGTACTTATTGTATGTACGTGTTCAATCTATCAATAAAATGTGTTCCAAAGTTATAGAGATTTGTCTTTTGTTCAAAAACTTAAAAAATATATTATTACTTCGAAGCATACGAGTTTTAAAACAAAAAAGAAAACGGTTAATGAGAGATGATCTTGAAAGGTCAACATACTAATGTACGGAAGTGTCAGTAAAAATATGACTTCAATATGGCGTCGTCAGTCAGCCGTGGTCATTTTCGATTCAAGTAGTTTTTCTTAATGTAGGTACACGAAAAGTAACTAACAATAATGTAATAAACAGTTATTTTAAGTGTTTTGATAATGATATTCCATAACTATTTCCTTTGGCACAGGTGCTGGCCAGACGTCCATACTAAAATGAAACGTCTTATTTAATCCAAATCCATTAAGTCGTAATTGAGGAACAAACATCCATAAATCGGTCCATCCAAACTTTCACATTTATAATATTAGTAAGATAAGATTAAAAATCCCTGCCTACATAGAAAGAAAGAAAATAATTTATTGGTGCAATGTATCAAATTCGATGTAAATATTAAAAAAAAAACATATGAAAGAGTAAACTATATAGTATACTAGCGACCCGCCCCGGCTTCGCACGGGTGCAATGCTTATACACGCTCTTCCAAACGCTACGTCCCGCAATTTTTAAATCTGTAATATCTTCAAAAACATTCACTTAAATCATACGGTATATATATATATATAGGGCCATATAGATCTATATTAAATTAACAATGTATTCAAGGTATTTTATTGGTTAAGGATCAATGCTGTATTGGTTAAAATCGCTTCGAAAATTAGCCATTAGTTGTCGGAAAAAGTAAATGACAAAAAAAAGTTATTGTGGGTTATCCATAAGAGATAGACATATACCATCACGGACTTTTCTGTAGACCTTTTCAATTTGTACAATACTTAGTACATTATTTTGATAAAACTCGTAGGGTTCAGCCTGCGTTTGCACTGTAAGCGGAAAAAATGTAATTATTTACGACATCACATTAGAAACCTCAAAAATAACAGTACTTTTCCACTATTTAATGGATGACATTATACACATAAACCTTCCTCTTGAATCACTCTATCTATTAAAAAAAACCGCATCAAAATCCGTTGCGTAGTTTCAAAGATTTAAGCATACAAAGGGACATAGGGACAGAGACAGCGACTTTGTTTTATACTATGTAGTGATGTATGTACTGAAACAAAAAAAATGTGTACCTAATAATCTGTCTGCCACATATGCTACCTACCAAATGTTTGCCACTGAGGTTTGTTGCCATAGCATCACAAGTATGCTACGGCGCTGGTTTTCAGTGGAACCAGTGGGTATATAAGTGAGGCAAATACGTTACAACTGTTGCAATAAAGGCGGCAAAGTTAATTTTTTTTTCACGAAGACTCATCACTTCTGCAACCATAGTATTTGGAATCAGACTTTATATAAATCATCATCACAACTCTTTGTAATGAACCCACAGCAGGGCATGAGTCTCTCCCCTGGGTGACGAGGAGGTTAGTCCATAATCCACCAAGCTGGCCCAGTGCTGGGTGGTAGATGTCAGAATTTTCAGGGCGCCAAAGTGGCTTCTGACAAACCCTATCGACTACTGTATACAAGTATACAGCACCCGGAACCGACTGCTTAACGTGCCCTCCGAAGCACGGAAGTCGTCGTGAGAAATGAGTGGTCGGCGGTCACTCATCCAAGCACCGACCGCACCAAACGTTGCTTAATCTGTGATATCGTATGAAACACACAGTAACCACGACGACTTCATATAAATAAATATATTAAATAAAGACATATTTCTGACACAGTTCAGAGTTCTCTCCTTCAGTATCTAAAATTTGTCTCCAGTCATCCTGTATAGCTTTGTCCTTACGTCATACTTATAACTAAAAATGTAATATAATCTTAATTTGTAACGTTACACATTATAAACCATTTGATATGTTTTGTTATCATTTGTGGTGTAATTGATCGAGTTGTTGAAGGTGTAGATTCCCTGCTCAAACTTGAGACCATTGCTGTGTTATAATTAAAAAGATAAAAATATGTTGACTTTATTTTAATGATTTTAAAGTACTTTTTTGCATGTCTCGAAAGATAACGCCAATCAAAGTTAATAGACTAGAAAAAATTAACTTGTGTATTCTTAATATTGTCTTAAGTTTTCGCAATTCATACCTACTATTAAATAAAATGTGGTCACGAGAGACTCATTACCAAGGGGTCTACAAAGACACTAAACCTTCCAGGATGTTTTTTTTTTATAAAAAGTAAAAGTTTTTTGTCTGAACTTTCACAGATTTTAGCAAGGGGTTTCACAGACGTACCAAGGGGTTTTTACAAAAACCAGTGTAGATTAGTTTTTGAATAAAAACCACAGCAAAAACTTGAAATCAACCTAATGAGTAAGTTGTTTTGTAAATTGATCATACAATAAAACTACGATGCATCTATGAAATGAACATGAAAAGAACGAGCGATGAATAAATAAAAAGCTACAAAGTTAAGTGTTTTTAATTTAGGGAAAGCGTTGGACTTTATTTTGTTCAAGAAATTAAAATAGTTCGGGTTTAATAAAATCTTGATTTTTCTTATTCTTCTCTTCAATGTTCTCATTCTATTATTTTCAGAAAATAAAAAAAAAACTATTTAAAATAAATTCAAACCGGACCGTACAGCCACGCAGCGAGTTGTATCTTTAAATACATTGACATGTTGACAAATAAAACCAATTTATTTATCAAGTTCTTATATTTTTCTAATATTTAAGTTTTAGAGAAATGAAATCCTCCATAAGTCGTAGGAACAAAGTTTCAAAAGAAAAAGCTCACTAAAAAGAAATCTAATGTAGTTGTGGAGAATTCACTAAAACAGATTGGAATGTAAAAAATACATAATAACTATTAAATATGCGTGTTAAATCACCACTGATATAACAGTCCAAATAGAAAATCTCTGTGATCTTTATCAGAATCTTTCGTATGTCTTGTAAATTGTAACCTGGCAAAAGAATTAATGCTACGAAACACATAAACGGCAAAATGTTAAAATTATCTGCAACAATTTGACCCTCAACATGAAAGTGATCTAAGCCTTTAAATAACGAATCCTAAAATTCTGACGCAATATTGAATTAAATTCATTTCTGAGCTTCACATTATTTCGAAGGCTGCTTAATTCTACCATAAACCGTTAATTGCCCAAGTTTTTGAGGCTTTCGGGCAAAATGGCAATCACATGACTTTAATAGTAGGGCGAGTTCCTTTAATGAAAGCTTCTGCAGTCATGACTTGGATATAACAGTTACTGAGTCAAAGCTACAATAGCTTACAACTGATAAGGAAATTTGGAGAGACCGTTAAGGAGCTTTGCGTGGCTCAATTCATGAACGGATACAGGTTTATATGTATAGAAGTCTTCAATAAATCAAAGTTATTTTGAATCTAAATAAATATTGTGTTAGGGAAATAAGTTCAGAAAAGATGTAGTTGCTTAGTAGTACGTACAATGTAGTACCTCTTCAGGCATTGTCTGTCGAGCGACCACAGTTCGTACACTACTGACATATATCTCCGCTTTGGCGTATAGCTTGTACTTACCATCGGGTCAAAGTCAAAAAATTATTTCGACACTTGAAATAAGTCAAATTATTTACAATCTGAATCTACCACCACTTTGGAAAGTTGATCTGTTTAGAAAAAGTGGCAAGAAACTCAACACAATCATCTTTTAAAAATACACAATAACAATTTACAACTAGGGAATGCCATCTTCTTGCATCCCAATATCTTATAGTAAATCTTTTCACATAGCACTTATCCTTATATGTATCGAAGGGTAAATCTAAAATATTTTTGGAATTTTATTATAAAAGCGTAAAGCGTACATTTTTGATGGGTAATATTAAAGTCAAATGTAGAGTTGGAAACTATAAAAAATGTTTAACAATTTACACGCCAAGCCAGTCATTACAACTCATTTCACGCTCCGAATGGTTATTTAAACATACTTCTTATTGTCAAACTTTGAAACAAGTTATAGGTGCACCTGATTCTTAATTTAATGCCTGACTTTCGATAAAATCAATCATATAGTAGTACTGTAGTGTTCTGATAAAAAAAAAATAAGTTACCTAAAAAAATTTTTGAATAATCCGTGTCAATTTGGAAACGCATTATATTTACTTTTTACTTCCCTCATCACGTGAACTATGAGATAACCGAGATAAAAATAACTTTAGAATATCTTTTCTATAATAAAATTAAAATTAAAACCTATGTAAATATTCTAGGCTCCCCCTACTTCGCTACATGATATCCCATAACACAAGCTATGCTTACTTTGGGGCCATGTAGTTGGTGTAATTGTCTATGGATTTTTTTTATGGAAAAATAAATATCATACTTGTGCCAGCAGATTCACTAATCCGCTTGTCGCTCCAATACTACATCTTTACAAAGATCTTAAGGATCAGACATAAGACGAACTCAAATTTCTGCGAAGTCACATCTCAAATGACAGTTAGCTTTTGAGCAACCAGATACCGAAATCTTAATTTCTCCCCTAATTTTATTACAAGATCAATTCAAACTCCGCCCGCAAAAGTTTGGATTGGGAAATTTTTGAGCCAAATTTTATTACAATTTGTACGTCGCCTAATTTTGATGATGATGCATAGACTGACTTTACGTCGAATCTTCGTCATTACGCCGAAGACAGATTAATAAGAGAATATTTTTCCGCGAAAAAGTTTTGCTGGTTTTTCTGAGAATTTTTTTTTGAACTGAATATTTTTATGTTATGTTTATAATGGAATATTTTTTCTTCAAGTTTAGGTAACATGATAATATTTATTATAAAACAATTGATTTCTTTGAATTTATTATATTCTTAATAATCATTGAAAGATAAAAATTTTAAAATACGTTTAGAAGTTAGATGCTTTTTATAGAGGTATATGATACTCTCTGCTTCATCTGCTCTGCAAAAAAAACTAAACGTATGAAAATATGCTCAGATACTTATTGTTTCTGCGTTTGTAAATTTGAATAATTTATTCATGCTGGATAAAATAGGTACCTGAAAATTTATGCAAAAGCTTGAATACTTTTAGAAATACATCTACAAGTTTATTCTTATAGTAAAAATTCTATAATTTTGATGATATATTATTAAAAAACTTTAGATTTGTTCTACAATTCATACGTTCTTTTGACATTGAATGGTAATTACTTGGCACTGCTTGTTTTGCTGTTTAGTTATTTTAACATACATACATACATAACTTCACGCCTGTATCCCTTACGGGGTAGGCAGAACACCAGAGGTCATAAGACCATCTGATGTCACGTTTGACAAATGAGGTATTATAATGATGGAGAGAGGCTATTGCAGTGACAGGGGGTCAGCCTATCGCCCACAAAAATGCCAATAAAACCTATGTCCCTTAACTGACTTTTACAGTATGCCCGGGAAGAGAAGCAGCTGGTACATTCTATGTTTTTCGTTCGCTCCCAGTCCAGCATGGAAGCATAGTTATTTTAACTTTAAACATAAATGCTGCTATCCATATTTGCTATCAATGCACTTGGTGTGAGGATTTTTCCGTCTCTGTTTTCAGTTTATTCAATAAGTTTAATTAATTTTGGTATTTACGATAGGGCTGATATGTACATCAAGCACGTCAAGCGTTACGAATCTGTGTTTCTCCAACTTATTTTTAACTTAATGTCGAGGGCATAGAGTTCAGATTCAACTCAAATTTTTTGACAGTTTTGTAACGCTTGATCTGCTGCCTTCTGTACATTCTACAAGATTCCAGACGCCAAAAGTTACCATTATTATCTCATTTCTAAATTACAATGATTTCTTTTTCCAATTTTAAGAAGTCAAAATACGTCCCAAAACAAAGTTACGCTTGCAAAATTATTGAACATTTCGAAATTTTTTCATCACTTATCTCAGTAACATAATTTCATAGGAATTTTCAACATATTACCTGAAAATATTACCTTAAAATCGTGAGCGTGAAAGGTTGGTGAAACATGTAACAAAGTTATGTGTTTTTCGAAAAACATATTTGATATACGCACTTCCGTTTAGATAAATACACTTTGTCATTCAATCACGACTAATGGGATCGTTTTTCCAATAAGTGAAAACCTTTGACATTATTAAATAGAGGGAAAACTTTCAACAAAATATCTTTATTTTTTGTAGTATAAGTGACTAAGGGTGTGTTAGCACAGCAATCAATCGACACCGTGGGTGTTACTTGGTGTGGGTGTTACTTGGTGTTAGAGTGCTATTTGGTGTGTTAACACCCTAAAGATGCGTTGGACCTCAATTTCACTTGATGGCAAAATAAGATGAAGTCGAATGATAATTGGCACATTGGGTTTAGAAAAGAAAAGAAAACATTAGCCGCTGGAGACGTAGAATTAGCGGCAGGCTATATACTCGTATAAAGGATTGGTTACTAGCACCTTTAACTTTAACCAACTAGCACCTTTAACCTTTAGGCTGCAAACTGGACAGCGACAGCGGCGCGGGCAGCGCGCGGGGAATCTAGGCCGTTCTCGACGCCAGCAGGTGTGAGAGCTATTTGTCGCGGTTGCGTACTCAATACTTTCTATCGTGTCGTGGAAATCGCTGCCCGTGCCGCTGCTCGCGTTGCTATCGCTGTCGCTGCCATCCAGTTTACAGCCTCAGGGTTCGTGTAGATCTTCAAGTTT
Organism: Stenoptilia bipunctidactyla; assembly: GCA_944452665.1. Classification (NCBI taxonomy): domain Eukaryota; kingdom Metazoa; phylum Arthropoda; class Insecta; order Lepidoptera; family Pterophoridae; genus Stenoptilia; species Stenoptilia bipunctidactyla. Next base: position 1,941,519 of record OX101723.1, read on the forward strand.
AATCAATATATTTAAAACTGTTCCATTACTGACTGAGTGACTGGGTACTGAGTGACTGAGGTACTGAGTGACTGACAGACAACGTACAGCCGTAACTACTGGGCGTAGAGAGCTGAAATTTGGAACATACATTCTTTAGGGGATGTAGGGGTGCATTAAGGAAGGAAATCCCGAAATTCCCATGGGAACGGGAAATATAGGACTTTTTAGTTTGTATGAAAAATCTTATTCCTTGAGTGCACCGATGTGAAACTTGGTGTAAAGGTTTTTCAATGTGTGTCTGGTTGTTTTATGAAAGGAATTCCCTAAATTCTTACGGGAACGGGAAATATATGATGTTTTAGTTTGTATGAAAAAATCCCATCCCTTGAGTGCACGGATGTGATACTTGATATAAAGGTTCCTCGATAAGTGTCTGTTTGTATTATGGAAGGAATTTCCCAAATTCCCACGGGAAGGGGTTGGACTTTTTAGTTTGTATGAAAAATCTTATTCCTTGAGTGTACGGATGTGATACTTGGCATGAAGGTTCTTCAAAGAGTGACTGGTTGTGCTACGAAAAAAAATCCCAAAATTCCCACGGGCACGGGAAATATATGATTTTTAGTTTGTATGAAAAAACTTATTCCTTGAGTGCATGGGTGTGATACTTGGTATAAAGGTTCTTTCAGTGGGTGTCTGGTTGTATAGTTTCTGAAATTTCCACGAGAAGGGTAGTTAAGCGCATACGAAGTTGCGAGATAAAGCTAGTATTAAATATGAATATACATATAAGTACTTAAATTTCTGATGTTTTTTAATGATAACAAAATAGGGACGAGCACTTTGGCGGTGGGGTAAACCTTTCTAACTCAGACGCCAGTGGTTGGGGGTTCGATTCCCGCCCGGAAAAAGAAAAAAGAAGCCATGTAGTTGGTGTGAGTGTCTATGGATTTTATTTTATTTTCAAGAGATTTAATAAATTTTGAGTAGCTAGGTATGAATATAAATAACTACACATCATCATTGGTGTTGTGATATTTGGCGACAAATTTTATACGAAGGATGGTCGATAGCCAAGTAAACACTGAAAGCGTCCTTCCACCAAGCGAGGGACACTCGGACTAGTTGCTTTTTTGATTCTTTAGAGATGGTAAGCCTTTTCAAAAGCGGATCTTAAGAGGCTAGAATTTGTATTATAAATATATCAGAACATTTATTATCATCATCACTAACTTAAGGCTAGCACCTCAGTAAACTTCCAGACTAAACTAAGTTTAGGACATCTTGAATTGGGAAGCACCATAGGAACTACATGACGACCGGCTGGTGTAGCGGTAACATACATTGCCTTGTATGACAGAGGTCCTGGGTTTCTAATCCCGGCGGCGGCGGATATTTGTGTGATGAACACAGATATTAGTCGTCAAGTCATGGATGTTACAATTAATTTTAATAACAATAACAATAACATTTAATTTTAAGTATCTAGGACACTACGTCAATAGTGATCTCAATGATGATAATGACATGGAAAGGTAGCGTAAGGCGTTGTCGGTCAGAAGTAATATGCTGGCCCGCAGATTCGCTAGGTGTAGTAAAGAAGTAAAAATATTTCTTTTTAAAACTTACTGCCAGGTCTTCTACACCTGCGGTCTGTGGACCAATCATTCACGGAAGGCTGGAAGCGCCCTAATCGACCAATATATCAACGCGTTCAGGGTGATGCTGGGACTGCGATGGCGGTGCAGCGCCTCGGGGATGTTCGCTGAGGCACGAGTCCGCGACTACTTCGCCGTCATGCGTCAGCGAGCAGCCTCGCTGCTGCACCGCGTGCGTCGCTGTCCCGGCAGCATCCTGAGCACGGTGGTGGACATAGCTGACAACCCTTTCATTAAGCACTGGGTAGAATTGTCAATTTTGCCCAACCAAATTTTGCCCAACCAAATTTTATCTGGCTATTAATCACTAACATAGTTTAAGCTTTTATTAACAACATTGGATGTTTTTTATTCTGAAAATAAACATACATATCTAATCAAAAACTCTTAAATACTTCGCTTGTAATAAGGTTAAAAGTCCAATGGAAATTTATACATTTTATTAGACGTGACAATACAAAGTCACTTTAAAGCGGCTACACACGACCCTAAAATCACTGGCAATATCGGGACAGTGGTGGGGAGGACCCTAGATCGTATCATAAATCGTCTCGTGTGTAGGCAAATCCTACCCAATTTTTATCGTCCCTAAATCGTTCCGAGCGAGCTCACGATTTAGGGACAATTATCGTCTAGGGAGCGTTGTCAGTACGTGTGTAGCGAAATCAGGATTGATTTCTACGCAGTCTGCGCTTGAGTGCCGCGAAGATACGACGACGTGCTTGCGGCTATAATTGTTTATTTCGCGCGAAAACATGGCGAAGGAGAAAGATCGAGAAGCGTGGATCAAAGCTATCGATCTATTCAACGATTTACCATATTTGTGGGATAAAAAACATAGAAATTGAGGAAGGTCGAACGGCAGAAAATGGAAGAAGTATTAGTACTGGAAGTAAATGAAGTTCGAGAAGGTGATACTGGAGAGTTTATGAAGTTTGAGAAGATGTTATTCGAGGAAGTAATTATTGTCATGGAATTAATGTATTTGAAGAAGTTTTTGATAATGGAGCGGCGTAATAATTCAAGAAGAAAGCACATTACTACAGAAAAGAAAAAAGGAGCTCTTCAAAACACACAAAATCCATTCTTAAAAAGTTTCTAAAATCATCTACTTCTAAATATCTCATCACGTTCATGTGGCTAAGTTCATGACGTTTCATCAACCAGTTTTTAACCCAGGTCTTCCTTTTTCGTCTCTGGTTAGGTGGCACCGTAGTAAGTGCCAAAACAATGCCTATTTTCTGCTGTTTTGTGAGTGTCGGCGGCATCTCGGAACAACGAGCTGTCTGTTGCACGGTCGGTTTCGTACTGACTGGCAGAGACGTGTGTAGAGTAGTAGCCGATTTCATCCCCACTACCGCTGTCCCGATATCGCCAGTGATTTTAGGGTCGTGTGTAGCCGCTTTAAGACTGTACAAAAACTATGAATGCCAATTCCAATGACGTTTACTGGTGAAACTATGACGTAGAGTGATGTTCCAATTTACAACAGTAATCTATCTATACTTCGGCCGTTCAGAGAATGCGTTCCTGACACATCGCGATTGAACTGACGACGTAACTTTGTAATGGCGTTGCAGTTACGATAAAAAATATATTTGCTGGTTGTTTACCGTTTTAAAAATTGATGAGCATTAAAACAACATTATTATATCAATAATTAATGAATTTTATAATTTTGTGCCAAACTGAGTGTCCAATAACTTGGTAAACAATATTTTTCAAAATCTATACTACTCTATTACAAGGTTATGTCAAAGCTTTATATTTGTAGTGCTGTGCTAATAATAACAGTATCGTAATCTGTTCTTAAACAGGTATACTTTATGAAATAATACGTTTCGTTTTTCTTTTTAAGAATTTGAAAATAATGGACTTTATTAAATTAAAAAATAAAACTAAAACCAAACTGAATGCGCGAAAAAAAGTTGGTTACAAGCAAAAGGCATATATGCAGATGCTAAAAGCAGAGCTAATTAAATTAGTTAAAGAAAATAAAGCGGCAAATGTGCGATACGAAATCGATGAACTGGCTCTGGAGTACGGTCATCGCGTTCTAAGAACTCCATCGTATCATTGCCAATATAACGCGATTGAGCTAATCTAGGCTCAAATAAAAGGTTACGCCGCCCGCCACTATACTTCCCCGCCATTCAGCGCGAAAAAGATGATGACCCTATTAAAAGAAGCCTGCGGGGAAGTCACTAGAGATGACTGGACAAAGGTTGTTGAAAGAATAAAAACCTGATTATGGAATATTTTGACCGAGATATTAGGATTGAAACTGTTATTGATAATAAAATAATTATACATGTAGGCGAAGATGATGATGAAGAAACTACCTCCTCAAGGCGAATCGGAGTCTGATTAATATTCTGTACGCACATTCAATTCAATATACTTTATTGCATAGAAATACAGATTGTAACTTTGTAACAAAAAATAAATAAAACAATTTTATTATATTAATATTACCTTTTCTTGGTTTGCACTTAAATTACTAAAATACAAATTTTAAATGATTCCGCCAATTTAAAACGAAAATAATCTTAAAAATAACCCGGCGTTTCATTTTGGAGTAACGGTAACGAACTCAGTGTTATGTTGTGCCCATCACTAGTCATGACCAACTGATAGGTGTCAGGAACGCATTCTCTGAGCGGCCGCACTATAATATAGGGTTGATGAGGATTCCTCATCCTCTTCCACATAATGCGGAAATTCCTCATGATTTTAAATTCCTCTTCCGCTTCCGCATCCTCAAAAAAAAATCCTCATATTCCTCATCCTATATGAGGAATTTAAAGAGGAATAAATATTTAATAAACTTACTTTATTTCGCCTTACAGCGTGTTATCTCGTTTGTGCAGAACCATATGAAAGAGAGAAATGTTTCAAATTTTTAAGCATTTTGTAGGTACTAGGTACGTTTCCGTAATGAAATTGTCAAAACTTGTTTATCATGCGATCTGGATCACTGCGTTATTTGTTTATAATTTATTGTTAGTTGTCCCTGTTTAGTTTTCCCTGGAGTGAGTGCGCTTTGTATAATTTAGGTTATTTTTCGAAATTAATTAATTTTTGAGCATGAGGCCAAAAGTAAGTGAATTGTGGTTTTATTTCAGTGAAGTAGATGACACAGTTAAGTGTAAATTATGCAGTCAAACATGTTCGAGAAAAGGGCGAGGCACTTCTGGTCTAAGAAGTCATTTAAAGTCGCACCATCCTGATAAATATAGCGACTTTGAGGAGAAAGATAAGCTTATTAAGCTTGAAAAAATTTAAAAACGTAAAAACTCTGAGACACCGCTTCAACAAGCTAAAAGACAGGTAACCTTACAAGAGTCCTTGTCTAAGCGGCAATGTTGGGATTCATCACATGAAAAAAGTCAAGAGCTTGATAAATTAATTTGTGAAATGTTGGCTATACAAGATTTACCATTCAATTTTGTTGAAGGCCTTGGGTTCCGAAGGTTTGTTCATGCTGCACAACCTAGGTAACAATTAAGGGGACGTCAATTTCATGAATAGGTATAGATTTCTACTAACTAGAGTAGATAGATTATACGTTTCTAATATAAAACATGTGATTATCATTTTTTGTTTTATTCATAAAAGAACCAATTTATACTAACAATACCAACCTACTTTAAGATATAGCGGCCTCCGTAGCCAACTGGTTTAAGGCGTCGTCACTGCGGATCGAAAGGTCGCGGTTACCATCCCCACACAACAATAAAAAGGTAGGTATATCAGGACCCAACCTCCCTAGTTCGCTGCATGGTATTCTATAATACAAGCCTAAGCTCATTTTCACTTGGTTGGTATGATTGTCTTGATAATTTTCTAAATATATCTTTTTAATAAATTTCAGATATACAATTTTATGTAAAAATTATAAAACTAAACACAATCACACCACCTACATAGTAATATATTAAGCAAGGCTTAGATACTTTATTAGAGTGAAACCCAGATTATGTCAATAAATAAAAATTCTGACCTAAAAGCATTTTTTAATTTATATTCCACACGGGAATCGAACCTGTGACATCTGCATTATAGAGGGCTAGCAGACTGACGCCTTAGCCACTACCTTACATCCTCTTCCTCTTCCTCAAGAAAAAATCCTCATCCTCTTCCGCATCCTCTTCATTCATTCTGGAAAATTCCGTTTCCTCATCCTCTTCCTCAAAATCTCTTCCCCATCAACCCTACTATTATATAATATATAAATTTCTCGTGTCACAGTTTTCGTTGCCATACTCCTCCGAAACGGCTTGACCGATTTTGATGAAATTTTTTGTGCTTATCCGGTATCTATGAGAATCGGCCAACATTTTTTTTTATTTATATGGCAAAACAACGTTTGCCGGGTCATATATAAATTGTAAAATAGTCGTCTTAATTATTTTTCACTGATTTTTTTTCGTCAGCGTTCATTTCATTGCCCATTGTGAATTCTTCGGAATATAATATTAAGTCGGAACTTCATTTTAAATACCCGACTACGGCGAAGCAAAAAGGAAGGCTATGATTTTGACCTGTATGTATGTATGTGGGTATGGATGTTCATCCGTTCCCTCACAACTTCTAAACTAGATACCATAATTTAACAAATGAGGTGTCGTAAGAAGCCTCCTAATTTTCCGATGGTTATAGGTAGGCTACATGACGTTAAAATAAATTGACTACAGCGCCTTCAAGTGGACTAAAATACATGTTTCTCTTTACAGTATTGTGTGGGATATCAAATGAAAGAACTTTGTTAGCACATTTCAAATATGTAAACACTATTACTCCAAAATAAATGAAAAAAAGTTTAAAACCAAAACCCCGACTATTCAAAGCACGCTCTAAAAAGTACCAAACTAGAAAATACTCTCCGCTGAAATATTTATGTATTTTTATACGTCATAGGGATAGAGATATGTTTAAAGGATAGCCGTGGTCGTATGCCACTTTGATTTTATTTTATTATTGTAATGAATCTGTATTGCAACAGTAAATGGCACACGACCACAGCTATCCTTTTAATACATATCTATATCAGTGTGACGTATCAAAATACATACATATTTCAGCGGAGAGTACTTTCTTGTTTCGTGTTTTTTGGAGCGTGCTTTGAGTAGTCGGGATTTAGTTTTTAAAATTTTCTTTACCTATATATTTAATAAGCACGTTCCATTTATTACACAAGTTCCATTTATTTCCATTTATTACCATGAATTAAAAATTAAAATGGAAACTAATCGGCCACTTTTTTAATGATGTGACTGTTAACTATCAGATATAGTTACGTTCCAATCGTACAAAACACTATAATACAACGTTATAAAAAATATACGAACATTTTAAAAACGGGGAATAATCTTCTACCTTATACTATAAACTATTATACTTGCTACCATTCCGAAGTTCTGCAATTACTGTTCTGACATTTACGTCTTTAGATTATAAACACAAATATTTATAAAACTTACAACAAATACTTAGAAAGACGGCTTTTGATGCAAAGAAAAGGGGAAGTCACTTCTACGAACCTCAGCTTTATAAATCGAAAGCTACTTAGGCTGCAAACTGGACGGCAGCGACAGCGACAGCGGCGCGATTTCCGCGACACGATAGAAAGTATTGAAATTTTGTATGAAACCGCGACAAATCGCTCGAGCACCCGCTGGCGTCGAGGACGGCCCAGATTCCCCGTCCAGTTGGCAGCCTTATAAACACTGAGGCATTCCGGTGAAACCCACGGGCGGTTCGCGTTAGTTGTCATGTCAAATCTTGTCCAATAAGGTGATTGGGTTAGCCACCCAGTACCGAGAAGTTATAACTTGGATGTTAGATTTGTAAAACTTTTGAAGAATGAATAAAAACTTTTAAACTTTATGTCGTCAGTGTCTCCAGAGACGGCCCGTCGTCCGCGGTCTTGAACTGACTAAGGGTGTTGTCAGACCAATTGATCGACGTCAATTGTGTTTTTCTGGACGGATTCTTCTAGAAAAACTATCGATTGACGTCGTCTAATCCATTCTACCATCAATCGACAATCGATCGATTAGTTTTGTAATACACTAAGAGATATTTTACCTTTTATAACATTATTTAAACACCACTTTGACATCTGCAAACTGTGGATCCGCTGAATTTTTGTTACCAACTTTTACAATGTAACCCGCCTTACAATAGTCAATAATATTTTAATAGCAGATTTAGAATGATGGTGTGTCATAATAACGAAAAAAAAATTTTTTTTTAAACATTTTTCATAAATTAAAATTTCAATTTTTTTCTATTCGATCAAAATTTAAGTTTGATCTGTAGTTTATGACTACACAGCAGGTACTAAAAACGTTTCCATCTAATTGTATGTAGTTAGTCATAAAGTGTAGATTTATCTTAAATTTTACTCACAGAGATGAATTTTGAAATTTTACTTTATGAAAAATATTTAAAGAAAAATAAATTTAAATTCAAACCCACTCATTATTCCTATATGAGTGGGTTTGAATTATCTGCTATTAAAATATAATTGACTATTATAAGCGGACCCTGTATAAAAAATTGTACTGTTTTAAATGCTGTATAGTTTAAACTGTTTTCGGCCATTTAATGCTAGCTTCAACGTGCAGAGTCGAGATTGGGTCGCTACGCGAATAATGGTTCATAAGATCATAACGGTTATTTGACTTTGACGCGAAATGACCGGGTTCTGCAGCTAGCAATACATTTACCGGATTCAAAATGGCGTTTAAACGATTGTCAATATAGCTAACGATAACAACAAAGTCGTTAAAGGTATCGAATTGTGTTTTTGGTGTTGTTTGAAAACCAAAGATTGATTACGAAAACGAAGTTGACTGATTTTTATGTTACTGCGTTGTGTACCAATGTCATAAGAGTTAGGCATGAAGGTACCTATTTGTTATTTTGAAATTACTCGTGAGAACTAAAACAAATTGAAATTGGTAGAGCAGCCTACAAATAAATAAAGGGCATTTTGTACATTATTATCTTGTATTTTTTAAATTTTATTTACGTACCAAACCAATTTCAATTTACGAAGCTAATGCTTTAAAAATCTATACTAGTACTAGCTGACCCGGCAAAAAAAATAGATTTTGGCCGATTCTCATAGATACCGGATAAGCACAAAAAATTTCATCAAAATCGGTCAAGCCGTTTCGGAGGAGTATAGCAACAAAAACTGTGACACGAGAATTTTATATATTAGACTAGCTGACCCGGCAAACGTTGTTTTGCCATATAAATAAAAAAAAATAGATGTTGGCGGATTCTCATAGATACCGGATAAGCACAAAAAATTTCATCAAAATCGGTCAAGCCGTTTCGGAGGAGTATGATAAAATCTATAGAAATGACGAGCGCATTCCCGCGACTTTATACGAGCATCAACTAAAAAGTCCTATACTTTCCGTTCCCGTGTAAATTTGGAAAATTCCTTCCTTAGTGTACCTCTACACCGCCTAAGGAATGTTTATTTAAACTTCAGCTCTCTACGCCCAGTAGTGATGGCTGTACGTTGTCACTCAGTCAGTAGCGGAACAGTTTTATACAGGGTGACAGGTGGGTCACTTTTGAAATTCAAGGACGTGATAGTTTGAGATCACACATGAAGAGTAAAAATATAATTTAAAATAATTATTAATTATTTACTGTGTAAACTTAACCGAAAGTTAAAGAATTGATTACGCAACGCATGGTTACGCTAGCGTAGGCAGCGATCCGCGTACCAGGTCTCGTGCCGCGGTCGACTCAGTTGCATGTAAAGTAAATAGTAACATAGTAGTATTTATTTATAGGGAATTCTAGTGAAAAATTAAGTACCAACATTTATTACATAATTATGATCAGAATCTAGTACGGAGTGCTCTCCTTCAGTATCTAAAATTTGTCACCAGTCACCATGGATATATTAAAAGACAAGCTTTTGCCTGCAACTTCGTACGCGCATAAACATAAAAGTCTTATTTTTCCCGACCCCGTGGAAATTTCGAGAATTCCTTTCATAGTAAATTCAGACACCTATTAAAGAACCTTTATACCAAGTATCACATCCGTGCACTAAAGGAAAAATATTTTTTAATACAGTTGCTCAAAAAGTGGCGTATTGCAGGGACGTTTAGCGGTCGGGATGTGGGCTATTACACACTTGTGCTTTTTCTTTACCTTTTCCGCACTCGTGCGTTCTCTTTCCCAAATGTCAAAATAATGTCTATTAAAAAGAAAAAATCAACCACGAAGTTTTTACTAAAAAAAAGTTCATAGAAGTTTTTACGATTCATGCAAATATTTCTGAATAGAAGCTACTAATTTGTTTCAATATCAAATATAATGATTTGATGCAATGAGTTAGGTTAGGTTTCATTTCATTTTATCTCATTAAATTCATTTTCATTTCATGTCAATACAAAAAATCGACTTGGCTGTATGGGCATAGTTCCCTTTGCCTACCCAGAATGGGTAAACAAAAAAAAACTCTGTTTATAATCTTTCACGGCTGGCGCCATTTTGTATATTTTATAAAATTGCTTATTTTTTTCGCAACTGTATTAAAAATAGTCGTTCAGTACACGTGCGGAACCGTCATTGCAACTCGTTCCGACTGTCAACCCTCGCCTTCGGCTGCGCCTCGGCTCGTGTAGACATTTGTCGGAACTCATTGCAATGACAGGCTTTCCGCACTCGTAATGAAATATACTATTTTTTATACGAACTAAAATCATATTTTTCCCATTCCCGTGGCAATTTTAGGCATTCCTTAAACAAAACAACCAGTCAGTCTTAGAGGAACCGTTATGCTAAGCATCATATCCGTGCATTCAAGGAATAAGATTGTTTATACAAAAATATAATAGGATTTTACCTCTTTAATAGATCTACAAAAATGTCCGCAATAGAATATGTCCATCTTACAAGAATAGCTTACAATAGCTATTTTTGGCTTTTACATATTACAATAAAATTATGGGTTATTTGCGAACCTATTTTAAACAATACAGTATTAATTCTTATCCAAGTAAATACGTTTGATAGATAATGCATTTAATGTAGATAAACATTGCTTTTTACACTATATGAAAAAAAATATATATATCTAACGAGTTATCACAAAATAAAAAAATCGGCCGAGAAATTAAATGAAAACCAATGAAGCGTTACCACGACTTATGTTATCAAAATGTAAATCAATGATTTAGGGTTCTTGATGTATATTTTGATAAAAAATAAAAAAACCAGTATATGCAAAATAATTTATTCATAGCACTTTGATTATGTAGAAAAATCTGGCGGCGTGAGCCGTAATTCGAGGTAATCTTAACATGTCACAGATGCACAAATACCACAGTAAGACCTACAAATAAAGTAATGCAACATAAATCCATATCCATATACTTACTTACTTACTAATATATAAGTCTGAAAATGTCACTGTCTGTCTGTTACGTTTTCACGCCAAAACGCTATACCGATTTTTATGATTTTTGATATACGGATAAAAATGATCTCGAGTAAGAACATTGAGTGATGTGGTGAAATAGGGAAATATTTTTTTTTAACAAAAATTTATTTGATTGACTTGAAACTCTGTATAAAATAAAAATATAAATGAACACGTATTTAAGAATTTTTGGATATTCGACCCATTTATAGGGTTAAGTACAGATATTTTCATAAGGGAGAAAAATCCAAATACATCTTCACGCCTTGACCACTGGTTAGATTTTTATGTTTGTGGATTCATGGGTGGTCTTGAGAAAGGACTTAGGCTACATCATTCTATTATCAACGAATGCAGGGTATAAGAAAACCGACTTCACGTCCAAAACTTTGGCTGAAGATATTTTTATTTAAATACTCTCCGCACCAACTCATACATTTCAAATATTTAAAAAAATTCATGAAGTACGCAACCAACTTTGATTAAATTTATATAGGACCACCTCTGAAGAATCGATTCATAATTGTCCAAAATTTGTGTTAAAAATACACACAAAAAGAACATACTCACGAATTGAGAAACTCCTTCTTCTGGAAGTCGGTTGAAAATCAAAGTGAAGAAGAAGATTAATTTTTGTTTGTTTTTTTTTTTAAGTTAGTTTCAAGAGATTTAAAGTCAGTGCTGCTATTCTATTAATGGACATTATTTTTTCTGTTATTGAGGCAGTAATTATTAGGAAAGGAGTATCAGAAGGTTATCCCAATAATTTCAACCCATGTTCCTTTTCAGTGCAAAAGGATATTGTTTTCTTTACAGTAAGCTTTCATGGTGACAATAAACAAGGCACAAGGACAAATATTGAAAGTTGCAGACTCAATTTAATAAAGCAATGTTTCACAGAGGCAACTATATGTGATATGGTCAAGCGTATCGAGCTCACGACATTTGTACATTTTAGTGAAATACAGGACAAAGAGGAACGTTGTTTTTCAAAAATCTATACTGTTATTATAAAGCTGAAGAAGAAATGTTGTTACGATTGATGTCGAGAAGCTGCCTGCAAGAGGTGATGCGCTAAATAAAAATAACCCTGTATATAAAAATTAAAAAAGCATAAATTTCTTAAAAGCCGATTACAATTAATTATCATTTTTAGGGTTCCGTAGCCAAATGGTGGAAAACGGAACCCTTATTGATTTGTAATATCTATATGTCCCTCCGTACGTCACAGCCACATTTTCCTTACACAGCTTCCCCTTAGAAATGAAATTCAATTTTTTTTTGTTTGATCAAACCCATAAATGTAAAAATGTATAAGTGCATATCTATATCTTCAAAAATTATAGATGAAATAATTATGTAAATAATAATAAAAAATAAACGAGATCTAGTAAATAGTTTTTTCATACGTTATAAATTGTTAAAACATTTATCAAAGTTACATCGAAGTATAAATACTTTAGTTATATGTTACTTGCTGCTACGGATCCCTTCATGGGTGATATCAACTCGCACTTGGCCGCTATTTTACAATCGGTTGTTGGTTTCTTTTCTTTTTTTAAGCGAATATACATACATACATACATATCTTCACGCCTTTATCCCTCATGGGGTAGGCAGAGCAACAGAGACTTTAAAACCACATGATGTCACATTTGACAAATTTGGAGGTATTATAGTGATGGAGAGAGACTATTGTAGTGACAGGGAGTCAGCCCATCGCCCACAAAAATGCTCATAAAACCTAAGCGAATATCTACAAATAAAGTGGAATATTTAGGTCTGATGTGTTCCATCAGAATAATGAAAATATTCGTCAATTCTGTTTAAGCGTTAGTCATCCTTTCCGATGTTATAACTTACTATGTCTACATGAGCCCGGATACTAGTTGTTTACTGGCTTTGATGTTTTGATAACTGAAATAGGGCTGAAAGATACACAGTGAAATTACAGGAACAATAGGATTTTCCAGCCTATGCTTTGGTTGGCAGCTTATTATTAATCCTTTAATATACGTACCTAATTGGGTTTCTGGTACATTCAGGCTGACTTTATCCACCTGTTTGTAACAGAAAATAGTTTATTAACAAAAACCTAATAAACGAATGCAGAGCATTAAAAACCGACTTCACGTCAAAACTTTGGCTGAAGTATAAGGTCGACAAGGTAAACGATCTCCGAATTCATACATATTTAAAAAAAAACATGAAGTAGGTACTCAATAGATTTTGATGATATTGATATGGGACCAACTGTGAAATATCTTCTTTCAAATAAAACGAGAATAATCAAAATCAGTTCACCAAGTCAAAAGTTATGAGGTAACAAACATCAAAAATAGACTATATCGTGTAGGGTTTCTTTATTCGTGCTCGTTTCTGCCTCTTGGAACTTTAGTTTTTTTCCCTTGCTTCTTTGTAAATGTGTAAACACAGGACTTTATGAACTACCATACCAAATTACATTAAATTTGACTGAGCGAATCGACCGTGAAAACAGCCAAACATATAGGAACATACACATTATACACTGAAAATGGCTGGATTTTTACAGTAATATAGCTTTACCTAGAATAACATATTATTGTTATTCACTCATATTGTAATTAATGAAGATTACCTATATGGGCGAAGATTCTTCATTTTCATTTTTTTTCAGTTAATATAGATAGGAACTTGGGGAAGAAAATAACCTACCCAAAACACTTATTCAATGCAAGTTGCGGGAACGATCTATGTAATATATGTACCTACCTACCTGTAAGCCTACCATACCCCCATTACTTTTAACCAGTGTGCCTTTCGTAGGTATTCTTGTTTGATATTTACTTTTTGTAGGTATTTTTCTCAAGTCCTAGGTAAACTGCGGATCATAGCTTTGTTGTAACAGTTTTTGAAGTAACTCTGTTTATCGACAAGTAACGCTTTCACAGCTAAACTACTAAATCGATTTTAACGAAATTTAGAATTGGGTAAGTTTGAACTTCAAGGAGGATATTATATTATTATTGATCCAACTCCTGTAATCAGTATTCACGCGAACACGAGCAACAGCTAGCAATAAATAAATTCTGCTTCCAAATACGAGTATAACGACTCCTGCGTCGGTGATTTGTTATGGAAATGTTTTAGGCCACTTCTACGATTCGAACTTCTGGAAAAAAAAGCAGGTTATTTTCTTTTCTAAATACACAACGCATACTCTAATTTAAGGGGGACTTCAAAATGAGCAGTAGTTTATTTAAACTGATGTTATATATTTAATATTAGACTGATTTAAATATTGTGACTGATAGGTGTATAATGTCGACTACGAACCAATAAATCATATGATTCATTAAAAATATTTTAAATGGGTTAACGATGAAGGTTTAAGAAAGTAAACATAAGTTTATCTTAATAATTATTTAATCTAAATGCTCGTTGGAAAATAAATACTTGTTTTACAAATTGACAAAAACGTTTTGGAAATAACAATGGAATAGTTTACATTAAATTTATTAAAAGCATTAATTGTAGTTTGAGTCACGTTTAACTTCAACTCTTTTTACTGTTTCTGCACTAGTTTCTGTATTATTTGAACTACCAGAGTTTGAATGTTCAAGTTCACCTTTAGACTTAAAACTACTTTTTTTACCACTTTTTTTACTTTTTTTGGGTAAAATTGATGTTTTTTTTGTCTTTTTCTGACTTATTTTAATAGCTTTTTCACGAGGTTTGTTTATATTATCGCTTCTGTTCTGTAATTTGTTTGCTCTTAAATTACTTTTGATTTGAGCTGTTTGTTCTAAGTCACTTATATTATGGAATTGTAAGTCAGAAATGCACACATAGTTTTCGTTGATTGGTAAAGTAGTATTATTATTTATTTTAACAGGTACAATTTCTAGTTTCCTTTCAAATATTGTTTCAGGACCTTTCGTATCTAACATGTTTTCTATTTCGCAGGGAGATTCAACTCCTCCTACTAACTCCTGTATAAGTTTATCTTCGGAAAAATCATCATCAACTTCTTCAAGCTCTTCATCTGAATAAAATGAGGAAGTTCTTGAATCTGTTAAAAGAGTATGAAAATCATCAGGTAATGTAACTCTTGGTATAACTATTGGTATCTCAACAGAAATACCTTTACAACTTTTATTTTCATCACAATCTGCTGAAGTAGGCGGAATAATTATTTTTGGAAAATCTCTCAGTTTTACGGAACTGGTTGTTGAATTATCAGTTAATATACTTGAATCAAAAGATCGACTAGTAGAAGCACTTGTTAAAGGTGGTGACAAATTGTCAATATTTTCATAATTCTGTGCTGAATCACTTTCATTAATTTTTTTGAAGTTTGAAGTATCAAACGAAGACAATAGCTTAGTATTCTTGAATGCCATTCGTCTGTCTAAAGTAGATGTCCTCGGTGGAGGCACTGGAGGCACCTTAAATCTCTCAAAAGTGCTGTCAAAACTGTTGCTTGTACTAAATGTCTGTAAATTCGTTGGTTGTAAAGACAGGCGCTTCTGAGATTTAGGAAGGTCAGGTAATACCTTAGGGCAGTTCCTTCTTCTTATAACTTTTAAATTTTCTTCTGTTGTCAATGGTTTAACTTGTATATTTTCATCTTTGGATGTGACGTTGATGTCATTTCTGAATGTTATTGGGGGAGGTATGTCAGGTAAAATGTCACAGTCAAATTTGTTTTTCATCATTTTATCGTAGTTTGAATCAGTTACCGGGTCTGAAGTGGAATGTTTATGAGATATTTTAAGCGTTGCTTTATTTTCAATGTTGACTACTACTTGGTTGGTAAACATTTTAGTGTCCTTGGAATTTTCTGTTATTGTAGGCTTATTGTTTCCAGAGGAAAGTTTTTCATCTGTAAAGGATTTTGTATATTCTATTGGTTCTTGGCTAAGGATTGAATTTGTTCTCGCAGATGGTGTAGCATCTATTGCAATAGACACTTTGGTAGATTTAATGCTTTCAACACCCTTACTTTTGATAGATTCATTGGATTTATTGTTGTTCTTTAATTTCACTTTACTGTTTGTATTTTTATTACTCTCGATAGATGTATGAGACCCTAATGCTGACGTAGAAGTAGTTTTTTCTGATGTTATTGTTTTTGTGGTACTTTTAGTATTTGCTTTTGATTTAAGACTTTCATTTACTTTAATATTATCATGTTTAGGTCTTTTAGAATCTGTAAGCAATTCCTCTGATCTAGTGAAAGGTTTGAGTGCACTGCCTTTTTCTTGTTCTATTGCAGAGTTAGAGTCTCTTAAAATAGCTGGTGAACATCTATGCATCATTTCGTTCGTTATCCAATCTTTAACTTTGGTATGCGCATCTAATGTACTAGTTGACAGATGTCTACGTAATTGAAACCTTTCTCGAAACCCACCGGAATCATCCGATTTAGGAGTTTTACATGGTTCCGTTTGTTTTAATTCTTTTTTATTGCCTTTTGGTTTTTTTGTCAAATTAATTGATTTTATCACAGTATAACCATTTTTTAATGTTTTTAAAGCATTGCTATCATCTTTTGAACTTTTTCTTCCAATGACATCCACTTCTCCATTTTCCGCTTTAGCATTTCGATTATTTAAAGATCTTTCGCGGTTCAGTCTTCTTTTTTTAGCATATAAAATCGTGCATACCGCTATATTGATTATAACAAATATGACAAGGAGTGTAATGATTAAAGTTATCGTTGCACTTGATGTTTTTATCGGCATGCTTGGTGGTAACGGCGCATTGTAATTTTCTATTTTTGGTTTGACAGTATTTGTGTCTGAAATCGTATAAGGTTTTCTAAATGTATTTGGAACAGGTCTTACTGGTACTTTAATAGACTGGATTTCTTTGTAAATCATATCTGTGTCCTTTCTTGAACTTGGTGCAAATGGACTCAAACGTCCAAAAGACGCAGTGCTGCTACTGCTTTTATGTGGCTTACTATTTTGTATATTCCAAAGTTTTTTTATTGGATCTGCAAACAAGAAAATATAATTATTCGCATTAGTATTTTACAATATACTCATTAGTACTTTGAAATAAATCGTTGCTTAAATAGTTTGTGTACATTTTTAAATTAATAACACAAAGAGTGCTAAAATATTATTAAATAACTTGGTACAGTTATGTTTAAATACTTAATATTTTTCATGTAAATACGCAACTTTCCATTTCTATGTAAAATCAACTTCTTTTGCAACAACCTTTATTTAATGCTAAAAATCATGCCTAAAACTTAAATCAAATGCATGTTTATCTTCTAAAATCCTATTTATTTTGGAAGGTGCTTACGAAAAGCTTTACCTAAAAAAGCCCTTGAAACATTCGAGAATAATGTATGAAAACAAAATCAAATTTATTCATACTGCAAAGAGGTTTTTTATTCCCTTAAGCACATATTGATGTATGATTTGAATATAACCTTAATCTAAACGATTATAATGCCCAAGGGATTAAATAACATATCCGTTGTTTGATTTTACCTGTGTTCCGGTGTATTGGTTTAGGACGTTGCGTGGGAGCCGGCGTGTACCCGAACAGAGGGTCGACGATGTATTTCTCCATTTCGCTAGGTAGATACTCGTTCCAAAAACTTGTGAAGTTTGAGCGGTATAGACTGCTGATATGGGGGGGCGCATCTGCGAATGATAATGTTCTTTAAACTTTTTAGGATATTGATATTGTAAGTCGAGACGGGACTTCCTTGCGTCGAATGAGAGAACTTATTTACCAGGAATTTTTTATTAAATATATATTTTATAATCAAATTTCTATTTCAAGTTTCGGTCATGGCCACGGAAATACTCGTGAATAAGGCCCAATTTATACCTTCCACCTTCCCTATCAAATTCTTTTTGAAAGGATTTTATGTTAAAATATAAGAACAGAGATTTAAAATTCTCGTTTTTTGGGAAATGTATAAGGAATGTCTTTTAGGGTCACAACGACATACATACATCTTCAGACATATATCACACAAGTGTCACTATTTGTATTGAAACCAAGCGTGCTGACTTTTTATCTCCTACTGCGACGTCACAGCTGATATTTTGTGATATAATACAAACGGATTCAAAGGCATTTATGCCGCTGATGAAATCTATTAATAAGAATGATATCTATGGAAAATTCGCTGTTTCATACCAGGGGGGTTTTTCTCTCATATAACGTAGTTTTTTGGTATTCATTTAAAGCAATAAATGGTCTTAAAATATATACTGTTCTTTTGATCATTTGTTATCATAAAGGATTGAGATTAATGAGCAACCTAGATTATTACGAGATAGAAGAATCGATAGATTTAAATACAAATAAAAGCGTTTTCTACCCGACAATCAAAGAAATCGTGTTTTCTTTCTTAATTTTTGATAGTGGTATGAATCGTCCCATTCCAAAACGCTATTTGACGATTCATACCACTGGTATAAAACTCCCCTGGTATGAAACAGTGAACTCCCACTATATTATGATATCGATTTTCTAACAGACATACATACGCGCGACTGAATCTAGCGGCGACCAACCTTGACGCTTAGTCGGGGTTCGAACCCGCGTAGTACATGCATTAGCGTTTTCTATGTAGATGTATGTCTGTGGTCACAGCCCATTTATTAAGCCCTCAGCAAGGTCATTAGGCCTCCTTCGGCTAACGAGGAGTTTTAGGCTAGAAACCACTTGACTGCTTATTGCAGTTTTATTTTGTCTTTAAAATAATTTTCACTCTGAATAGTAAATATTGAGTTATAATTATTTTGAAACTAAAAAAATATTAAGATATTATTAATTACGCTTTTTAAAAAACACAAAAGATACGTCTTTGTATAAAATATAATGTCCGTAAGGATTGAGGAGCCACGTCTGATTTTTAAATTCTGATTACACCATTATTTAGCAGCAAAATAGCTGATTTTGCAGCATCAATTTTGGATTTAGCAGGTAAGAGAAATATTTAACTATATTATTTTTTAATGTTTATTAATTTTCTCACCCAAAATGTGGTCAACCTTTGCAGCCAATTTATAAGGAAATAGTAAACTGTTGTTTTTTTATTGAATTGAATAGAAACATTTAAAAGAAATTTCTGATAAATGTTAGTGTCTTTGGCTTTTCATTCCATTAAGATCTCAGGTTGGTACAGGCAATCATATAAAAGTAGAAGTTCGGGATTGAGGAGCCACAGAGAATGCGTTCATGTACAAAATTGACGCTATTTTACTACTTTATTCCTTTACTGCAAAATCAAACACAACACCTGCTAAGTGATGATTATTTCGAATATATAAATTGATCGCTCACATACAAAAGATCATCATGTCTTGAGTATAAATTGAGGAGTCATACTAAAAGTTTTCTTTAATTTCAATGCTATAGAAGCCAAATTTTGAGCAGGTTCTATATACAATTGCTGCTAAATGCTGCTAAATTTTCAAAAGAATTAATTTATTACTTACCAAGTTCCAGGTGGCTCCTCAATTCAGATTTTTAGATTGAGGAGCCACTCATATAACTAGTGATATATTTTGCTGCTAAATCCAGAATTTGTGATGCAAAATCAATTATTCTGATGCTAAATAATGGTGAAATCAGAATTTAAAAACCAGATGTGACTCCTCATTCCTTACGGATATTCAAATGTATGGTATAAATTATATTTATAGTATGCAACGTAGAGAACCTATGACCAACTTTAAATGTCGCCGGGCTGATTATGATGATGATAGTATTCATGATTCCAAGCCTTATTTATGATTAAAAATAATAATCACAATTCAGAAAAAAATGTAAAGCAAGTTCCTCATGGGTGGACGTGTACCATAGTTGTCCTCATGCGCACTTTCCATCAGGTGGCGTGGGAGAAAAACGTCCCTTACAAATATATTTTTCCTTTTATTTCACAAGCCTTTTTTGTTTCATATGAATAACAACTAATCTCATTCCTAGTTATAATATAATAAGCAATCATTAATAATAATAAATAATAAATAAATAAATAATTCTGACACTCACAAAGCATTATCTAGCCCAAATTAAGTTTCTTAAAGAACTTGTGTTATGGATACTAGATAATTGATATACTTAAGAAACATATAAACATACGTATTGAATAAATACATATTTTTTATTAGAATAAACTTAAATAAACATATAAACATCCATGACTTGACGGCTAATATCTGTGTTCATCACACCGATATCCGCTGCCGCCGGGATTCGAACCCAGGACCTCTGGTATAGAAGGCAATGTAACATACCACTACACCAGCCGGTCGTCAAAAAAGTATAAAAAAAATACAAAGTATTAAAAGTATTTAAAAAATACATTAACTTTTTAAACATTCTTTAAAAAGTGACTTACCAAGTTTCAAATAAGATTGATGCTCGACATTGTACTCGGGCCATTCGATGTTAAAAGGACCCCAGTATTTTTTGTCTAATGTCAAGTATTCATTTTTTCTTTGGGTGTTTGGAGTTCTGAAATTCAGATTGATATTAACTATATAAATTATCTTCGATTAATTTGTGAAAAAATCTATAACTAGTTCACTTTAAAATGTAACTTTTAAAACACTGGTTGCAATATTGTAATTTTTTCAGCTTAATGCAAAAGCAAAAGCGACAAAAATGTGTTGATTTAAGGTATGTAGCAAAAATTAAACTACCAGGTCACGTCAGAGAGATTTAGAGGCAAGTAACTTCAACACACTGCAAATTTAACGATGATAGGATTCTAATTCTCACTCACCAATAATCGATTAAAAAGTATTTTATTAATTTCTTCCATCATGCATGATTAAATTTAACTCCTGTATGTGTTGATCTCTTTTATTTCGATTTGCTCTCTTTTTTATACCAATGCTTGATGGTAACATAAAAAACACACTTACTCACCCTATCTTAACGAAATTGGTCCACAACCTCATGACAACCTCACTCAGCAATTTCTCCTTGAGCGTGTATTCAGTATGGAAGTGAGAGTTCGCTCCTCCAAGGGGAATTCCCAGAATATATGGCATTTCTTCTCCATACACGCTTTTATTTAGCTGTAAATGTAATACTTTCAGTTAAAAATCATGTCCCTAAAAGTAACTGCGGTTTGAGTATTTTTCTGTTATTATTGGCTATCTTTGTTTTAATATCTGCATGTTGTACGATTTTGAGGGGGACGTATACATTTACTATAACTTTTTCGAGTCTAAAGTTTCAAAGGAAACAGCAACCTCCTAGACTTCGTGGACAGATATGCGCTTTTGAGTGCGACCTCAAGAAGGTTTTGGACAAGCGACTGGATATAAAGCTTTTTAAATTTTATTGTACTTGTTTGTGGCAAAGGCGCTAAGCCAGAATTAATATTTTCTCAAATAAATGCGGTCTGTAACTTGGTTGCTACGATATTGGGAACTCAAAATTGAAAAACATCGTAAATGTCCTTTACAAAGTGATTTTCATATTTGATGTTTATCCAAATATAAGTTTAATATTTTGAGCAACAACGTTTGAGCCCAGACCTTTTTTCGTTGAAGTGCGGTTAAATGGAGTGTTCACAAAAAGATGGATAAAACCCACCGGACCGAGCGCTGTTCAGGCATTGCCAACTCTTTTAAAATTCTCGACTCGGTTCATTCTTTCCGACACTTGTTGGAATATCGTTTATATGGACAAGGGTTTTTAAAATTTTAACTGTCATATATAAAATATAATGAAATGTTTTGTATTTGCTTATTTTAGAGATCTACAGGTTATGCTAGGTTTTAGGTTGAACTTAATAGAAGATCATATTATTTTTCATAAAATCACTTATACAAAACAATTGAATTAATTTGAAGTGAGAAAGAAAACTGATGAATTTTTATGAACAGTTTTAGGCACTTTTTCTTCGTATCGAATTGTTCTGATGACGTCCTTGGCTGAAATATTTTAGTCATGGCAAAAGTGCGGGAGGTTTATTTATTTCATCCAGGTATTGTAACACTTTGTCACAGTATTGTGACACTTTTATAAATATCATTATTGAAAAAGTTTTATTGGTCAAGAAAGAGGAACTGAAAAATATTTATGGAATATTTATGAGAAATATTTTTTTTATAATGATAAAAGTGTAAAATACATACCGAGGCATACTCCGTGCTGACAGAGTTGTGTCCAAACACGTAGAAATATGATTGACTGTTTGCTTCTGAATGATAATTAGCGAACTTAATCATAGGGGCCAGGCCACGAGCGTCACTAAATACATCCAATATAACGTTACGATTCAGTTCCACGGACCAACGCTGGGGGTCTAACTTGGCAGGGCCATACCTGAAATAGTAAAAAATATATGTATCAGGTAATAAAAAACATTGCAACAATCATATTATAATTATTTTGATATGAAAAGAAACATACAGTATATTTTTATACATTATTGATTGTATGTTTATTTTTTTTTTCTCGTTGAATAAGCGTTATTCTCTTTTGCAATATAAAAGATGAGTGAGGAGCAATGTAGAAATTCTCAGATTGCATACTTAAGTTAACTACGGTCTATGCTTATTTTTTATGTAATTTACTGCTTCATCTTTAATTTTATATATTATTTGGATCAGATCAAATTTGGTACGTTAATTTTTTATTCGACCTCCATATCCAGGTTTCTTTATAAGCGCGCAAAATACTGTTTATCAAAGTGTATTAATAGTTTTTTTACGACCGAAATTCATATTACATTACTAACTATTCACATCATTTAAGCTTTTATAATTACTTTCAAAAGCTCATAGCTACTTATTATTTTGGTAGCAACCTAACTGAGCTAGCCAAATACAGTTACGAAGACTTTGATACTGCAATGCACAGCAACGAATGCCGGCGATTTGCATACGAACGATGTAGCTACAGAATATCTCAAACGGACGTGCGGCGTAACTTCATCTGAATAGTTTGCAGCGTCATGTTATGTCGTCATGTTGTATGACATTTTGCTTTTAGGATGAATCAAGTCGAATTGTTAAGGCACGATACAGTACGCTTTGCTTACTTCACGGCTTTAAGATTCTTTTATTCGATTCTTTTATCACGTCAGGGTCACCCACCACTTTAGTATTTTATGGGTATATTTATGAATACTAGTCTATTCTAGTGGCGGTATAAATGAAACATGAAACTCAATATTAAACTGTTTCACTTTATTTGACGTAACTGTACAACGGCGCGCGAGTGACTACTCGCTGCCCTCAATAATCTAACACAATATAAAAAATAGCAACCTAAGCAACTCCCACACTTTCAATGAAATTGATTTATAGGTTTGGTTTTACTTTTCCTGTAATATCTGATAGAATCTGAAGGCCCAAACCTCCTCCTCATACAGGGGATAACCCATAGCCCTGCACTGGGCTCATAACAGTGAGTTTTTGCTATGATAATGATTTAATTTCAAACAGTTTCGATAAGTAAGGACCTTTTAAATTGGTGCGAATACGATGTTACTCCCGTTTGCTTTTGACAGAATGATTATAAAAAGCATAAAGAAGGCTGAAAAAAGGAACAGTATTTTCTTAAAATATAGATAACACATACAGGATCCGCACATAATAGTCAATTAAATTTTAAATGCAGATTAAGAATGACGAGTGGGCGTGAATTCCGTAAAAAAAATATTTTTCATAAATTAAAATTTCAAAATTCTAAGTGAGTAAAATTTAAGTTGAATCTTCATTTTATGACTACATACAAAAAGATGGAAACGTTTTTATTACTTGCTGTGAAGGTACTTCATGAGATACAGATTTTTTTCACTTAAAAAAAAGAATTTCAGAATTTTGAAATTTTAATTTATGAAATTAGAAAAATAAAGAATATTTTTTTTCGAAATTCAGAACCCCTCATCGTTCTTAATTTGCTATTAAAATATTATTGACTATTATGTGAAGACCCTATATAATAGCCTATCTGTAACAAAATGCATTAAAACACTTTTATTGATCATATTCGATACAAGAGGTCCTTGTTTCAAGTTTCAGCCGTACAACTTTGAAAACTTTTTGAACTTCTTAAAAGTACACACTTATGTATACACGAGTTAGGAATTCTTTGCTCTGCAGTTTGATCTTTATAATTTAATTTATATGTTAGTTCAGGATCTTATATTCGTTTTTTTTTTAGAATTTGTTACTTTTTACAATTCCATACACAAGGTTACGAGGCCGTTCGTTCCTCGGCGACTTTTAGTAAACACGTTTGTTAGGCCCGTTGTGTTTCTTTTCAAAACTAATGTTTTGAAAAAGAAGCGATTTTTAGTAAACAAGCAAGTAAGGCCCGTTACGTTGCTTCTCAAACAACCAGGATTGGTTGTTTCATCTGTCACCAGGCTACATTATATGAAACGTGATAGTTTGATACTAAAATATTGTCACGGATGATGTATTTTTGTTGCCGCTAAAACATCAAATGCTTTAAAAATAAATATTGAAGGCGACTCCACTACAAACAGACAAAAGTACTTGTGGGCAGTTTCCTATCGCACCAACTAGATAAGGAGGAGGTTTACAATTCGTCTGTATGATTTATTTGTTTCTATTTTTTATTTTCTGTCTTTGTTACATGATATTTCAATCAAATATAAATCGATTTTAAAAGTTCTTGTTTCATATAATAGAGGATATTTTATAGTTAGTCCCATATCAATTTCATCGAAATCGTTTGATTACTTCATTAAAAGTTTCAAAGTTTTGAAAATATATGTATGATTTCGGAGAATAATTACGTTGATGACATTATAACTCAGCCAAAAGTTTTGACGTGAAGTCAGTTTTTTTAATGCTCTACATTTGTTGATTATTAAGTATTGCTTTTCAATTATTTTGTGAGTTTTGATAATAAAATAAATAATAATAGCCAGTTTATTACTTACTGTTTCAAAATTTCCTTAAGCGCCTGTTTCTCAGCGCCTTCATACACAAGTTTAGTGTACTTATTGATGAATTCATCTCGTTGATTGTCAAGAATACCATGTTTTAGTTCTATTGCGCCGAATTCGTGGTATTGCTCCAGTTCTGACACTCCACTAAGCAGTTGGTACCTAAGCAAAACAATAATAAAAATTTAAATTCAAGTGTCAATAAATAACATATCTTACATTAACACACTATTGTTAAGCTTTAATTAAGTAGCTTAGAAGTTAGATAAGTATTAAATGAAGAATATATATTCTGCAGTCTAGATAAAACTTAAATAAATTGGAGGATGATTAATATAATCATCATCATTATCATTCAGCCAGGAGACGACCACTGCTGAATATAAGCCTCACCAAAAGTTATCCATTCGTATACAGGGTGACTGGTGACAAATTTTAGATACTGAAGGAGAGCACTCTGAAATCGATTCTGATCATAATTATGTAATAAAAGTAGGTTTAAAATTTTTCACCATAAATCCCTATGAAAAAATAAAGAGACCTTACTACACTTTTCCCGACGCGCTGCCTTATTCAACACGCACTAGCAACGTTCCCGCCACATGCACACCACCACCCGCTAAGTGTCTATTGCATTACGCTTATGTTACCATGCATTGCGTAATAAATTCTTTAACTTTCGATTAAGTTTACTCAGCAATATTTACACTTATATTACTTATATTAGCAATACTAATACAAGGAATATTTATTTTTTATTATATTTGTCCTCGAATTTCGAAAGTGACCCAGCAGAAACCCTGTACATTTATTAAGTAATTGCTAACAAAAATACGCAGAACACGACGGACAAAAAACTTGACTGACCGCTAATATCTATCTGTGTTTATCAGATACAAACAAATCTCATCACCTTATGAGATTCAAACCAAGGACTTCTGGCAAACAATGTACGTTTTTTACCGCTTCACCGAAAGCTTTTAATTAATACGCATTAGTTTTGCAAACGTATATATTGGACGATAGACATGGAAATTAATTATTATAATAAGGAAATCCAAGTTATGTCCGTTCGGAAGAAGGATGGATAATTGTCAAAATCAGTTTTTCCGACGGCACGTTTAGCCATCATCGTTCCCAATGCATTTTGGCACCCTGAAAATTCTTAGGCTGGAAAGTGGATGGCAGCGACAGCGAGAGCAACAGCGGCGCGGGCAGCGACGACACGACGTGGGGAACTGGGCCGTTCTTGACGCCAGCGGGTGCTCGAGCGAATTGTTGCGGTTTCATACAAACTCAACACTTTCTATCGTGTTGCGGAAATCGCAGCCCGTGCCGCTGCCCGTGCTGCTTACGTTTACGTGCATCTCTTTTAGTGAGATTAAGTTTGAACTTTATTGACAATTTAAATGACTAGAAAACCAAATCAAAACTGGTTCGCCACTCCCTTACCTACTTACAATGGTATAAGTAATTCCCATTCGGTCATAAAAATATAACAGTTATTACTGCCTTCACGTATCTTCTAGCCAAGTGTGAAGATAAAAGCAAACTTATATCGTAAAATAAATCATATCTAACCTCGTTTTACTATAACAATGCGATGTTTAAATAAAAAAAGAAATAAGATATTTTTTTCCTTTCCATACAAAGTAAACAGCCATGTGGGTGATTGGATGTTGTCACCACTATCTACTCGTATGTCTCAGTCTCAACTAGTGAGACTGCCGAAAGAAGTCTAATCTTTTAATGTGATTTCATCGCATTTAAAATGATTTTCTTCTATATTTTTTAATCAATTTATTTGTTTAAACTGTACCTTACCTAACCTAAAGATTCTCCGTACAATAAAAAACAAAAAAAACAAGACACACAAAAACATTTCAAGGCAGAGTACTTTAAATAGGCTCAATTTCCGTTAAGAATAAATGATATAATCAACGAATGCAGAGCATTAAAAATTCGACAAGAAATGATTTTTTTTATCAAAGAAAGCCCGCGTTTGACTAAATGTCACCTGATGGTAAGTATAAATGAGGTCGAAGATGGAAGCACACGGGGCTAGGAAAGAACTTGCGGTCGAAGCAATCATTTTTGAGATTTTATAATTTTATATGAAGGGTGCTCACTCGGATTAGTCGTATTTTACGACACAGGGCTGTTCAGAGCCGACCCTACACGGACAATTACAAATAAAACAGATCTGTATAGCTAAGAATAAGCAAAGAAGAAGAAGCTTTCTACTTATAGGTGAGAGTTTCTATTGGACTTGCTTATTGCTTGACTTCAAAATATGACTGGTCACAATTAAAAATTATTTGTATGACGAAGTTGGCGCCTATAATGTGGGACGGGATTTTTCACACAAAGTAGACAATTCAAATGTGTGAAATAAATTTGCTAATAAGTTTACTCAACTTAAACAATTACTTATCAAGTTAGGCATTATACAATTCACAATATTAAGTGGGCGTAATTTTTGTGTGATTATCCATTCTTATTTACCTACTTAAAAAGTATAGTGTAAACAGTGCGATCTAGATATAGGTATTTCAGGTTCTAAAGTAACATTTGGTTCCCGCAATTAATTAAATACCTACTTTTAAAAATTTATGTTTAACAACTTCTAATAAAAGCCCTTATTTCATTTCATTATAGTCGCTTTATGATTGTTTCCATATAATGGCTTTCCATTATAACTTTATATCACAACGCTAATTTGAAACCGCCAAAGTTGTGCAATGGGAGCAGATTACAAATAAATTATTTACCTACATCAAAATATACTCGAAGCTACAATATCAACCTGATATGCCAAAAGAGAAACGGTTTTTATTCCTGGCATTCTCAATATTCCAAGTGATCTGCCATCCAAGTTCAAAGGAGTGCATTTCCCTGTTGACGTCCACATTGTCATGACCATCAATATATCACAGGGTCAAACTTTAAAATCACCGGAGTAGATTTAAGAGAAGGGGGCGGTTTTTCTCTGGTTTCTCAGCTTTATATGGCTTGGTCGCGAGGTAGTGCACGAAATAGCTTGGTCATTCCAGCACAAGCTTCAAAACTTCAAAATAATGTACCTAGTACAAAGCAAAGTATAAGTAAACTGATACTTATTACGGCTGATACCATTTACGGCAGTACTTCATCTTCATCGTCACTCATCATCAGGTGAAATGGGAGATAAAAGCTCAAACCAAACCAATTTTAAATTTAAAGAAAAAGTCTAAAAAACATACTTATAATATGAATGCGAAATTGTGTTTGTTAATATGTTTGTTTTTCTGTCTTTCACGTCACAACAGAGTGTTTAGTTTGGGGCCTAGAAAGGGACAGGCTACTTTTTATCACCGTCAGCGAAGCCACAGGCAAAAGCTAGTTAAAAAATTTGAAATTTTCATTGAAGTACTCAACCAATTTCGATGAAATTTAAATGGGATCAACTATGTGGTATCCTCTATCATATGAAACATTTTCAAAATCAATACATAATAGTCCAGAATATCGTGTAACAAAGACACAAAAAAACATACTGATGATTTGAAAACCTCCTCCTTTTTTGGAAGTCGGTTGAAAACAATGTAACAAATAGAAAGCTTATTGTTCATAAATATTGCATAAAAATATATTAAAACCATCACGTAGTGAATTCATTAACGATAACATTTTCACTATTTATATTTCCTATCTTTCATATTCACAATAGAGTTTTGCAAGATTGTCGTTGAATGTCTGTACTTTACAGTATAAAAGTTACGTCTTTTATAGTTAAGATCCAAAGGCTACCTTTGATGCACTATCGTTTAAGCAAGTCAAATTCCTTGCGAACAAAGTGATACACAAAGTATTATGTAGGAACTGTAAAGTCCGACCTCTGTCTGTGCGTCGCATATGACGTATAGCTATTGAAATATAATAGATGATTAAACGAACTTCTAAGTGAAGTTCTATCGCTATTATATGAGTCGCTTCATTCGAAGATATTATATAACAGGTAGTCCTTTTTAGGTACTAGGTAACTTCGCACAATTTAAAGTATCATAAAAAAAACACTGTGGTGGGGCGCCGCGTGGCATGATCCACCCGGTTCGCGCCAAGCCCTCATTCTTTAGAGACCCTAAACGAAACTTTTAAATGGGTTCTGGGGTGGGTGGGTACGTCATATCTTCGAATGAAGCGACTCATATAATAGCGATAGAACTTCACTTAGAAGTTCGTTTAATCATCTATTATATTTCGTCGCTTCATTCTTCAGATATTATATAACAGGTAGATTTTCAGAGATAGAAAGTTTTGTTTAGGTATATACTTGGAATTGAAATAAGTAAAGATATAAATATGTAATTACATATTTTATTATTATAGTACTTAATAATTAGTATTATTACATAATGAGCTTTAAATAATCTTACTTTATTTGAGTCGCTAGAGATTATAATCAGCTTAAATTAATGAAACTTAGTGATAGTCTATTTATAGACACATAATTTTTTATGTAGTAATTTACTTAATATCAAAATACGTAATATTCAATAACTATTTTTAATATTAGGTTAAGTATTGTTCATGTCTCGATTAAGTATCGACAAAGCAAAGTTATTTTGTTTATCATCTAAAGGCCGATGGTAAAACTTTGCAAACACCTGTGAGTTTTGTGTCCACCCGGCCGTTTTTCGAATGACATCGACACTGATACCGGCCGCGCGCGCGGCTGAGGTCGACGCGTGTCATGTGCTGTGCGCACTAAAACGCTCATGTCAATGCCACTCGTGGCGAGCGTTTGCTTAATCCATCGACTTAGCGTCTGACTTGATGCAGTTCTGTGGGGAGCTTTGAATGTTACGAAGAGATTCCCGGAGTTTGAATCTCAGATATTTTTTGTAATAAAAATATATTCTTTTAAAGTTGATACTGGGCATATGTTGATATTGCTTTGAAAGTTTGGGAGAGATAATAAGGGCTGTTCACGATTTGGAGCGGAAGTCTTGATTATATCTGTTATAATAATATTTACTTTATCAGATTGAAAAACAATATTTTCTAATTTAATTAAAGACAATGTCTGTACTCTTTGACCGGTACATAAAGCTAATAATGTAACGAGTTTTTTTTTTGTAATATTTTCTAATGATAAATTAATATTTGGATACCAAGAAGACAGTTGATTTAGTACTAAATTTGGATCCCAAGTAAATGAATATTTAGGCTTAATATGTTTAGTTTTATAGGCTCCTTTTAAGAGGCGTTTAACACAACTATTATCACTTATCTCTTCTCCTAATAAAAGAGATAATGCAGATCGATGTGTATTTAATGAACCGTAAGAACATCCCTTATTAAATTGCTCGTTTAAGAATCAAAGAAATAATGGAATGGATTTTTCGAAACTATTAATTCATAACCACACTTCTTGAAACCATAACTTCAATGAGACGTTGTACTGGCGAACAGTAGTGTCTGCGAGCGAGGTGAGCATCAACGTGAGAGCCTC
Organism: Stenoptilia bipunctidactyla; assembly: GCA_944452665.1. Taxonomy (NCBI): domain Eukaryota; kingdom Metazoa; phylum Arthropoda; class Insecta; order Lepidoptera; family Pterophoridae; genus Stenoptilia; species Stenoptilia bipunctidactyla. The sequence goes on from OX101723.1 coordinate 1,972,022, forward strand.
TGGTGGGCAGCTGCGCCGGCTGAACGACGCCCGGAGAGCCTCGCGGCACCTAGGGTAAGGCTGGAATGCAGTGGGTGCTGACTCCATGGCTGGGAAGGCCAGAAGGGGAATACAAGTACCCCTTCGGCTTTATCATCAATGATTTTTCGTATACATTTTAATACAAGAGAAAAGGGAGGAAATGCATAAAAATCCAAGTCAGCCCAGTTTATTGTAAATGCATCAACTGCGACTGCATCAGGTTCAGGCTTCCAGGTGACAAATAATTAACATTTGGCATTGGCTCGACTTGAGAACAAGTCGATCTTAATGGGCCCGAAACTATTTACAATAAGTTGGAAAGCGCTATCCGAGAGGGCCCATTTCTGGACTCGAAATCTGCTCGATTTTCTTTGGTGTTAACATAAGATGCAAATATCCATAAATTTCGTTTTTCACACCATTGCCAAATTTCTCTACTTAAAATATTCAAATGTGGGAACTGAATACCTCCCATCCTATTAATGTAGCTAACGGCGGTAGTATTGTCAATACGTAATAATATTGCACAATCTTTTCCTTCACTAGCTATACTTTTGAGACCTAACAAAACCGCGAGTAATTCTAAAAAGTTCATGTGATTTTCTTTTTCACTGTTCGTCCATGAACCACTATATTTATTATTTTTGCATACTGCTCCCCAACCTGTCCTAGATGCGTCGGTGTAAATTTCTGACTTATAATTTTGAGTAATGATTGGACAAGAAATAATATTAATATTATTTTTCCACTACCATAAATCTTTTAGTAATATCTTATTAAGATTCATTTTCACCTCATAGTTTCCTCCAAACTTATTTAAGGCTAGAAACTTTTGTCTCTCTAATATTTTTGTATATAAGAATCTATATTTTGTGGCTGGACAGGCTGCGATCAATACACCCATAAGTTTAGCGAAATTTCGTATTGAACAAGTTTTAAGATTAATGTACCTATTTATTAACTGTGCAATGTTATGCCGCTTATCGCCAGGTAACGTAATAGACATCTGTTCTGTGTTGAACATAAAACCTAAGAATTTGATTGACTTTTTTGGTACAATGTGACTTTTATCGAAATTTACAATAAAACCTAGACAATGTAATAACTGCAAAGTTTCTCTTACATTAATCATGCATTCTTCACATGTATCTCCGAAATAGGTAGTAGACTTAAAAACCTTGTTTTCTCAAATGACTCATTACTTCACGCATAATTTTTGTAAATACCCACGGAGCTACCGATAATCCATACGACATTGCTGTGAACTCGTAAGTGATCGGCTCAGACGAATCATTTTCTCTGAATTCGAATCGTAGGTACTTTCTGTCACTAACAAAAATCGGTATAAGTAGATATGATTCTTTCATATCTATATTGGCTAAGTATCCATTACGAGGAATTAATTTCGAGGCTGTTTTATAAGATTCCAATTTAAAATGTACTTTTCTTACGAACTTGTTTAAAGATTTTAAATTTAGTATAAACCTTTTTTCTCCGTTAGGTTTCGGAGCTAAAAATATATTTGAAATAAATTGATCATTTGAAGGAGAACAAGGTTTTATAGCCCCTAAGTCTAATAATTTATTTATAGCTATTTTCATGTCTCGTTTTTCACATGATGACAAATTATTTTTAGGAATAGAATACTGACAAATTTGAGTATCGAATGGTATTCTAAATCCATAATTTATCCACTTCAATATAACTTCGTTTTTAGTTACTTTTGTCCAACAATCATAAAATAAATTACTTCGACCTGCATGTACCTTGATTAATGTTGGGTCGGAGCACGCGTCCTGGACGAAGTCTGCGGCTGGAACTTGGCGTTGAACGCAGAGTTCGATTGAGGGCGCCGCTGTGTTTGAGCTGCTATCGGTTTCCTCTGACCTCCCCGCCCCCCCCTGAACGACGGGTAACGAGGAGGTCCTGTCCAGTTTCCCTGCTGAGACGACCGGTTGACCGTTGATATTTGAGAGGAGACTGTTTTGGCTGGGCCTTTTTTAATTAGGGCTCCCTACTTTTCAATGGCTTTACTTGCCTTTATTTTTTCCGGCAACGAACTTCCGAATAAAGTTTCGTCTCTTTCGGAGTCTTGTATAACATGTTTAAAGTTTGTATCCAAATTAGGTAAAATCAGTTTTACCCTATCTTTGGTGAACATAAAGTGGAGGTCTGATAATAGGCAGCATCCATCACTTACGTGACGGAAGGCCTTCATTTTGTTTTCTTCCTTCTCAGGGAGGACGTCCATCTCTCGATTTATGGTGGTTATACCGTACCCCAGCTGTTGCTGAAAGTTTTGGATTTTTTTTTGTCACGTGCTCGTGCTATGTCAGTTATGGCTGCTGAGATTTCAGCATTTATTTCAGCTGTAATCGTATTGAAAACAAAAAGTGATCGATGAGATCAAATAAAATTTATTAAATTTTACATCATTACGATATTGAGCGGATAACGTGATATATCTATTATAGATTACACGCATTTTCTGCTCTGATTTTTTAAATAACCTTGGAGGCGACATGTTTATGTCTAATTCATATTAATATAACGCCCATAACGTATTACAGACGACGAGATAAATCTCCTTGAGATTACCCGCATTTTCTGTAATCGTATTGAAAACAAAAGGTGATCGATAAGATCAAATAAAATTTATTAAATTTTACATCATTACGATATTGAGCGGATAACGTGATATATCTATTATAGATTACACGCATTTTCTGCTCTGATTTTTTAAATAACCTTGGAGGCGACATGTTTATGTCTAATTCATATTAATATAACGCCCATAACGTGTTACAGACAACGAGATAAATCTCCTTGAGATTACCCGCATTTTCTGTAATCTTATTGAAAACAAAAGGTGATCGATAAGATCAGATAAAATTTATTAAAGTTTACATCATTACGATATTGAGCGGATAACGTGATATATCTATTATAGATTACACGCATTTTCTGCTTTGATTTTTTAAATAACATTTTTAAACCGAATAAGTAGGTCTTACCTTGTAAGATTTCTTCTTCATCGGAAGAAATAATTCGCTGTTTCCGTTTTTTATTTATTTTTTGATCCAACTTTTTTATCTTTATATTATGATGTTGAAGCTGTTCTTCTGCTGTACGTTTAGGCATTTTGTAAAAACTTAAGTAAATGATTAAACTAAATGACGTATGCTTGTTACCACGCACGAAAAAAGAATGAGGGCTTGGCGCGAACCGGGTGGATCATGCCACGCGGCGCCCCACCACAGTGTTTTTTTTATGATACTTTAAATTGTGCGAAGTTACCTAGTACCTAAAAAGGACTACCTGTTATATAATATCTGAAGAATGAAGCGACGAAATATAATGCGTTTCTATTCTAGATTTAAAGCGAGGATGCAGCGGTTTTACACTTTTTTGAACGACTTTAAACCCAGGAATATGTATATGTTTTGTTGTGCCTGAAAAATATATCCACGAAAATTGAATACATAACTGACCAATGTGTAAAAAAAGAAACATGATTTGTGAAAATTGGCACCAAAAAAAATCACAAACATAGCACTGATTTATAATTTGCAATGGATATTGCTACGAAATGCCATAATAAAACAGTTACATAGTTACATAAAAACATAAAGCGTACTTAAATAACCGAAAAATGTGATAAAATAAAAAAATAAAAAACATTAATAAAGCGTATTTATCTCAACCGATGGTGAAAAAAAAACTTCTAAATAGTCATAATTATTGATAACTAAACCAATAAAACGTTTGCTCAAGACGATAGCGATGCGGGTAGTATGGTGCGTTTGAATACCTACACACCGCGCTACAAGAGAGCCTTAAACGTTTTAATTACAGACCTGTGAGCATGATTGTAAAAGATAGCATCTTGTAAATGGACAAGGATTATAAAGCAAAACATTACCGAAAATTTGAGTGAAATAATCTTAACTCCTATCTGTTCACAATTTTTCCTCAAAGTACTAAAATACTAACATAAAATATTGTTTTTATTAATCTATTTAAGTATTTCAGTTCTTTTTTAATGGGGTTTCTTGAACGTGGCTAGAGACCAACTGACTAGTGAGAATCTTACGAGATTAAACCCCACTTATATTTTCAATCACGAAGTCATTTAAAAAAAAGTTTATACATCAACACTATTTATTTATTCGTATCAGTGGCACGAATAAAATTACCCTTTTTTATTTTAATTATAATTCTCAAAACTTGTATTCAAAATTAGTCAAAAATACTCATACTCAAAATTGTTTGAGGCACAATTTAGGTAATATATGTAAAACGCCACATCTTATTAATTTACGAATTGTTCCAGTAATATCTTTATACAATTTACATAATATTATATACTTCACGTGTAATACTATGCTTAGTAAAGCAAAAGTTCGTTAACACGATTTTAAGTTATTATGTTAACACGTCACCGTGTCGGGAATCGGTAAGACAATTTGGATTCATCCAACTTGATAATTTACCATAACTCCGGGAAGACAAGCGTAGTACTGCAGAACAAAGTTTTAAATGATTTCATGTCACTTTGAAATCTCGTTTTGTTCTCTGTCAACTTGGATTGACGTTAGGTTTTTGCATAATCCTTTTAGAATGTTGTATAGCGCATTATGTCAGTGCTTACATGTGAATATATTCAATATATTTGAATGAATATTTTTGAGATAATATCTTGATAAGTCCAATTAGGTATAGCTGAAAATCAGCATTTTGCCTACGGTAGCACAGCATGTCAGTTTAAAATAAAAATGTTTGTATTTATACATTATATTTTTAAAATTTTAAATGTAGGCCAGTAAACTTGTATGGTTGGTGGTCAAAATGAAAATGTTTGATTATTATTATTAATATTTTGTTTGTTAATATTGTTTTAAAATAGTTTTACTTGCAATTTCTTTTCCTTTTCGGTCAATTATTTCAATAGTTCAGTTTTATTTTTTGGTTTACTCTTTTATTTTTTATTATTTTCAAATTGTATGTGTTACTGTTTTTAGGAAATAAAAGTTTTATCTTTTTATTTATCTTATCAATTATTCTACTCCGTTTTTTCTTCGCTCTTTAGACACATTACAAATAGGTAAGTCAATTTTGATTAATAAAAGACGTTAATGTTATAAATTTTGTTATTTTAACGTTTTTAAATATTTTATACGACTGTAATATGTATAAATATGTTCATTTACTGTACCCGGTATCAAAGAGCGTGCAGAATCAGCTTGTGAAGTAATAAAACGCTTGAGATTCACTCACTAGTTTCAATTTTATTATAGATGAATCTTGGAGATGACAGCTTTTATTTCCGCCTAACATAGCTACGATCCATAGGAACGATCTTGACAGACAAGAATTTTGATTAAAAAGAACCGCACTCATATTGGATTATACGTCAGAGATAGAGCAGACAAACCAAAGACACATTAGATATCCTGTAAAATTAATTATATTTCTTGCCGGAATATATCGACGTCTTTACGGTCTTACGAGCGATTGAGGTGACAAACTCAATAAAATTAAAATATTAAATAGACGTTGAATTACGCGATAAAAGTGTTTTATTTGACCTGAAACACTTTTAACAATTACGTAATATAATATTTATAAAGTCAAACCAAAAACTAAATTTTTAAGAAAAAAATGCGTACTACCAGCATTCTTTCCCAACCTAATTTCTTACCAGATAACCGATTAGGAAATTAAAAGCTAATATTGACAGACCCTCATCTAAGGCTTGTCAAAGTGCGCCTTCCAAATAATACGAGTCCTACTAAAATAATCTTGTTGTAGTAGACCCATTTCAAGCTGGGACTGTCAATATGTAGATGGCTTTGAATCGGTCCTTTCGCCGCTTTTCTCTAAGCCTTCATTCATCAAAGTAAATCTTTGGATAATCCGCGTCTAAAATAAATCTGGGATGCTTCATATTACTTAGCTGTGTCTTGGAGGCTGGTTTATTTCGATAGATTATTTTGAAATAAATATAAAGATATCGAAAACAAATTCGCTCTCTGAGGAATAAGTTTGATATGATATTTATGTAATGTTTGTCACGAGACCGAAATGCATAGTAAGCATATGAAAAAGGTCGTTTCATTTTTATTTGAACTGGAGAAAAATTAAGCTTACTAAAGCAAAAAAGCTGTCTAATAAAACCGACGTTATTTAAATGTTTGGTTCAAAGCAAACATTTCTTAAATATTGCAAATATTAACATGGATCAACACAAAAGCAAGTTATTATCATATTACGCATTCACGCCACTTAAAAAATGCTTGTGGCTTCAATTTAATGAATATAAAGTCTTTAAATAGCTGAAAAAATAAGCTAAATAAAAATCACCCGACCATGACTCAAACCCACCTCTCGTTTGCCGGACGAGTGCTCTTCCATTGAGTTACCGGGGCCTGGCGGTATGCCTAGAATTCACTTAGCACATTTTCGTTTCTACGTTATTCCTAAAGTAGATCCTTATTTAGCACATTTTTTCAGTTATTAAAGAATAATCGAGCATTTTAAATGAAACTTCATTTCTAAGTCTGACCGCGCGAGAAACTGAAACTAGATCTAATCGACAATAGGAAAAAAGAGGACATGACATTACTAAGAAAAATCGTGCCTGTTTAGTCAGAAACAAAGATGGCGGCTTGCCGTAGTGCTCATAGTTTTTCGTGGGGCAGCCTAAAACACTGCAGTGGGTAATGGAAGTATTATGCAAAGTTTTGCACTATAAACAATAACGATTTCACATAAGAACACTTAAATTTTCTTCAAAATTTGCAAAAGGAAGTCCTCATGACAACTGACGTACTTGTTGTTGACATGGCGACTGGCCGCATTGTTGGCATTTAAGGTAATGATAAAACTACTGTTGTCCTTTTTACGTACGATTACACTTTTGAGTTAAAAAGAGACTCCTATATTATATTTAAAAGTAACGACTTTAATGTCGAGTTCTTTGTTTCTTTAGTCATTGTTAGATCTCTATTAGTACCGTAAAAGAACTAATTGTGCGACAGGTTGCTTGTTTGACAGTATTTTATCGGCTACATTTTGGTGAGTGTGCGAGTGCTCTTTTTGACTGAATTGAACCCACTCCTTTTTACCACCAGACTACCAAGAAGTCGAACAAAACGCTTGGATAGTTCCTTTTTGGTACGGTTTGTCAAGGTGTGGAACAATCTGCCTGGGTCTAAACAGCTCTTTACATCAGGTGGCATGGAAGACAAACGTCCTATCCTTATAATATAAAAAAAGAAAAAAAAAGAAGGCCAATACCTTTTTCTCTTTCATTGGATAAATAATATGATACAGAAGACACAGAAGAACTAAAGCTTGGCCAACGAAAATAGACAATGGGGGTTTGTGAAAACTTTTTATATGGCAATTTATTCTGTTGTCACTGTTGTCAATCAAACGGTTGCATTTGCGGTGGTTTTGGTAATTGAGATTTTGGAATTTTCATATTTGAAAATGAATAATATAATTTAAAACTTGATAGTGGTAGGATCTTTGCTTGGTGGTAGGATCCCTTCTGGGTCCGCCTGGCTAGCGACCACCCTTTATATAAAGTCTGCCGCCAAATGTTACCGCTCCGGCGGTAATGTGTTCCGGCAATATTGTATAAAGAGCCAGTTCCTTCCTAAACCCGTGTGCTTTCATCTTCGACCTCATCGTCACTTACCATCAGGTGAGATTGAGGTCAAACGCGGGTTTAGTCACTTATAAAAAAAAAAAAAAAAAAATAGTTTCATAATCAATGTAGGAAACAGCGATACCAGTGACTCTGACGATTCATTCCATGTAGAATTGCTGGATTCAGATTTTGATTACAATAAATAAAAATAATGTATTTTATTGTTTTATTTTTAAGCCTGATGAATAGTAGTTGCCTTTTATTTTAATTATATGTATACTTCTCATCAAAAAAATATTATAAAAACCATATGTGTCGTATTATAGTCAGGGCTACCATGATGAGATTTTTTTTAAATCGCCAGATTTTTTCAGTCTGTACTTTCATTAGCCAAACTATAATTATTAATTGAAGTTTTAGATTTAGTTCAAAAACTAGGCAATTCTCAATTTGGATGTATGTTCTCTTACTTGATCATATTGGCATTTGGTCACTGTAAATCGATTTTGATGATTCTTGTTTTTTCTACTTAACAAACTTTAGTTATGATACTTGAATTTCAGCTATATTTTTTATTTTATTTAATTCTTATATTTTTCTTCCATGCTGGACTGGGAGCGTAGAATGCGCCAGCTGCTTCTCTTCCCGGGCATACTGTAAAAGTCCGTTAAGGGACAGAGGTTTTAAAGGCGTTTTTGTGGGCGATAGGCTGACCCCCTGTCACTACAATAGTCTCTCTCCATCTTTATAATACCTCCAAATTTGTCAAACGTGACATCAGATGGTCTTGTAACCTCTGGTTTTCTGCCTACCCCATAAGGGATACAGGCGTGACGTTATATATGTATGTATGTATGTATGTCTTATATTTGTTAGCTTTACAACCTGAAATAATAAATTTTAAAAAGGTATCTTAAACACCATGTGCGCTTCATAGCGTAAGTAAACTATACAAAATAATTGCGGTTGAAGTTGGTTTCAAATGCTTTGCACTCATTAAATAGAGAATAATTATTGCATAAAGCTTTTGTTTTATACATGATACTAATGACGCTCATAATGAATTTTACGTTTCAGTCTCGGAATCCAACGTTTGTAGAAAGTATGTTAAAGGTTTTGAGATTATCATCATAACTCTTTCTTTTAAGCCTAAGCCGGTCCATACCTTAAGACTTAAGGGTGTATTTTTATACTTCCCGCTATGGTAATTCTGCCGACGTGAGCAAGCGAAATTACGTTTAACTGGATTATTTTCAAAAATTATAACTATTTAAAAAAAATTCTTTATCCATCAGTTAAGAGTAGTCCGTTTTATGTTTTCATGTAACTTCTAAATGAATCCTTTATGGCATTCCGTAGCAATATCCGTTTGAAATGGTAAACAAGTGTTATATTTTTGACTTTTTTTTCAAGTTCAAGTTTGTTTCAAGTTCAAGTGCGAGTCAATTTTCATTATATAGGGTTGTTTTTTGGTCACCAGCCAAATTTAAATGTTAGTTTCTTTGATTCAGTATAAACGTACCTGCATATATCTCAGTACAAAAAAGTTGAAATATGGAACCACAAACTTTAAAAAAAATAGTCACTGTTGATGAACGTAGCTACTACGACGCGGTATTTCCTTGATAATACTACGACGTAGTACTACAAAATGTGTGTAGTAGCGCGTAGTCTTCTTTATTTTGATAGTAATTTAGAGTGACCATGCCTTGGTTAATATGTTAGCGGATTAGTTAATTACCTTATAAAAAAAAATACTTTTGTTTTGCAAAAGTCGTTTCTATAAATGATCATCATCATCAAAAATTTAGCCGGTGACTACAAATCAACCCTGTATATCGTAAATTTTTGTAAATATTTTTTTCAGACACAACATGTAGGTACACATAACTGGGTATAATATCGTTCAAAATAGTGTAATTGATAATTGATAATATATTTATTTCCAAAAAAAACTTACAAAATAGTTACATATTTTTACTTCTGCCAAACTGCAATGCAGTTTGTTGGCAGATGTAGCTCCTTTTTAACTTAAAACACAATCCAAATTAATTCTATAAACAATTTTATATACATTAAAAAAAAAAGAAAAACTATAAAAAATAATTATTTTTTAACTTTTTATATAAAGGTACAAATATTTTTTAAATACATTAATGGTTTTATAAAATCTTGAAAACAAATGGTAGATATATATAAGGATATTTAACGATGATTCCTATAAATATTTATTTTATTATTAAAGGTTTCTATTTTTAACATTTTTAATTTACGAGAAAATGATCTTTTAGTGTGATATTCGTCTTTGAGCCTAGGCGGTATTTCATTGAAAATCTTAGGAACTAAATATTTTCTAGTCCGCTGCCCATAATAATTATTATAGTTGGGTATTTCCAAGACTTTAGTATAATTTTGATTTCTGAGTCTCAATGGTTTATAATTTTTAAACTCATCACTCCAAAGCTGTTCCACCGCTATCAACAGTTCCACCCTCTCATGAACCGGCAGCAATTTACATTCTACAAAAAGTTTTTCATACTCACTACTCTTACATCGAGTTCTTGTTTTTTTATCAACTAACAGTTTTAGGAATCTCTTTTGAAGTGATTTTACTTTATCTAAGTACGTTTTAAATGTACGCCCGTAGCTTGCCAGTCCATAAGAAAGCAAAGCGTCGACTAACGCATAGTAAACTACAAACATGGTAGCCCTGTCTAAAATATAACTTAAGTGATTTAGTTTTACAAGCACAAGTCTAAGTTTCTCACATAAGTTGGTAATATGTATTTTCCAAGAAAAGATATTGTCAATGACTAAGCCGAGGTACTTGTACTCCTCCACCACCTCAATAGTAGCACATTGGCATTGGAAGTTGTTACTATGCAGGCACTCATAACTGTGCCCTACTATCTTAGGTATCGTTTCTTTATTTTTTGAGTAAGGAGACTGAATGTGCATACACTTTGTCTTCTTTAAGTTAATAATTATACCGTTATCATGGGCCCATTTTATTATATTTGTAAAGTCTTTCTGAATCTTTTGTTCTATTACATTTAAATTTTTATCTGCGTATAGTAAACACGTGTCGTCTGCGTACATATACACACTACAGCTCTGAACTACATTGCACATACTATTGACATGCATGGTGTGTAAAAACGCTGCATCCTCGCCTTAAGCACTTAAGCAATCAATCTCGCCCAGTACAGGTAGATGAGTATCTTAATTTTATATAAATAAACCATATCAAACAAAATGAGTACCTAAACAATACTCGTAACTCACAGCATAACATGTAATAAGTAATGTTCCGATCTGTCAGAACATTCTGGATAACACGTTTCTACGAGAGCTTCATTTATAGGTTATTTCGAAAAAAAAAACTTATGCATGATGGTTTTTAATTGTGAGGACAAGGTTTTGTTTGGTTTTTTTCTTTGAATTAACATTATCATCAATCAATCACCAAAAAAATCATGGACGCTTCCAAAAATATGACAATATTAAAATTTGTCTTTCATAATAATTATATCCGTCCTTTTTCTTTTGATACTAGTAGCTTTTAAGTAAATTTATTTTGCGTCCGGAAATGTAAATAACTCTTCCAGGAATTTTAATTACTATAGTTGGCATACTTGAAATTATTTTGATTAAATCCATAAACGACCGGTTCTTCAACTTTAAACTTCAAAAGTTATTGAAAATATAATATCCTCTTTGCCGCGCTAAGCCGTTTTGTTAAAAGGAAATTATTTTTTCCGGCATGGCGTCATCAGTGCGAAACCATCAAGGGATTTTTTTTTTTTTTATGAAATAATGTAAGCTTAAAATATTTCATTTTATAATAATAATTATAATTTCTTTATTTGCCAGTATAAGCGTTATCAGAGTGGTTTACAATAATTTTAGTTCGTTATAAATAAAATATATGAATTTATATATTAAAAGATTTTCATTTTTAACCAACCTTCTATTAAAAAAAGTCTATCACATATTATCACATAAAAATAAGTAATATGTAATAATTGTTTTAAACTATCGCGGTTATTTTCACTATGATCGTGATTCGTGACGTAAATATCGGACGTGCGAAAATAAAATCAAAACCCCTGGTAAGAATCCCGTAAATTCACGAAATCATAAACAATATGTCATAGGATAAAAGAATAAGTAGTAACACAAAAATAATCAATTCAAGAAAATAAGATATGTCATTAAATCATTACAATAATAATCAACGAATGCAGAACATTAAAAAAACCGACTTCACGTCAACACTTTGGCCGACTAATAGTGTCATCCACGTAAACATTCTCCGAAATCATACATATTGTTTCAAAAATTTGAAATTTTCAACGAAGTACCAAACCGATTTCGATGAAATTTATATGGGACCAATTATGAAGCATCCTCTATCATATGAATTAAGAATTTTAAAATTCGATTCATAATTGTCTGAAATATCGTGTAACAAAGACAAAAAAAAACATACAGACGAACTGAGAACGTCCTCCTTTTTTGGAAGTCGGCTTTGAATAGCCCAACTGCTTTTTTAAAATAGTGTCGCAAAAGGCGACCAAACCGAGCGATCCCGCTTGACCACAAGATGCCTTCTTTAATGTCTCAGCTAGTGAACAACCTTCATTAAGATCTGCTGCCAAATATAACCACAGAAGTGGTGATGTTTTCCGGCAGTATTTTGTGAAAAGCTACCTCTTGCCTAAACCGAGTGAAATCTTGTTCATTTTCAATAAACATCAGCTGAGACTAATGCATAACGCGGGTTTAGTCCAAAATAAAAAAGGAAAAAAACATCCTATGAAGTCAACAAGGAACAATAAAAAATCATTAAAATATTAAATGAAACTACTTTTTAACCGGATAAATCGCGTAAAATTTACATTTTACATTTTAACTCGACGTTTCGGTGTCTTTGCAGACCCCGTGGTCGACCAGTCAGTCGCTCGTAACCACGGGGTCTGCAAAGACACCGAAACGTCGAGTTAAAGTGTAAAATATAAATTATACGCGATTAATCCGGTTAAAAAGCAGTTTTATTTAAATTATGAATCGTGAAAACGTAAGACAATCATCAAAATATAACTTATAAACTTAATTTAAAATAAAAAAAAACTTACTTGCTCAATAAATTAGGAAACGACTCCATAGTAACCGCCGGCTCGCTAGGAATAAAGGAGCCAGCGACAGTTGGTCCCAGCGGAGTCTCCCAGTCACGAGCCAATATCTGAACTTTTTTTATTTCCGATAAACTGGAAGTGAAATAAATGGATTTATTTAAAATCAAGTTCGAAGAGCCGTATTTTGAAAACCAATTCCTTGGTATCCACTCTAATGAAAGATAAATAAAGGAAAGCATGATTTTCTCTTTGATTTTCTAAAAAGTTTGTTGTAAAAGTAAGTAAAATAGGTTAACGATTTAACTTTTAACGAAAATCAGTTTAATTTGAGCAACCTGCAATCAGATATGCTGTTTCTGATTGGTGATTTTATTTTTTTCTACGTAAATCGCGTTAGATAGCATTGATGTTGTTAACTTTTTACTCACTGATTTTTTTACCGTAACTTGCATTTTACCTTAATTTTTCTTGAAAATTTAGTCTAGAACTCAAGGATTTGAGAACTTTAAATTATTATTAACGAGCACAGATATTCGGCAGAAGGCTTTGCATGGAATTAAAGTCAACAACGGGGTAGTTACTGGAGGGATTCTACCACAAAGTGAAAGTCACTTGAAAAAGTCGCCGCTGACGGCACGCTTATTCAGATTTAGCAAATTTGACATCTTCACAATCTTTCATAAGATGGCTGCTGCAGAGCCAATGTTTGGGTTATACTGGCCCAGTGCTGGTAGCCGGATGTCAGAATTTTCATAGTGCCAAAATTACTTCTGACAAATTCTAACAACTATTGTTTACCCGGGACCGACTGCTTCGTCCTGAAGTCGTCCTGATAAATTAATGATTGCCAGTCACCCATTCTTGTATCAACATTTTCATAAATTGGTTAGCATTGTTATGGTCAGATTTAAAATGTTTTTTTTTTTTTATGGTAAAAGGAATTTAATATACCTAACTTATTTGCTTGATGTACCAAAATGATATACAAGCTGCTTCTCTTCCCTGGCATACTGTAAAAGTTAGTTAAGGGACAGAGATTTTAGGGGAGATTTTTTGTGGGCTATAGGCTGACCCCCTGTCTCTTCAATAGTCTCTCTCCACCATTATAATGCCTCCAAATTTGTCAATCGTGACATAAGATGGTTTCATAACCTCTAATGTTCTGCCTATCCCAAAACATAAGGGATACAGGCCTGAAGTTATGTATTTATCACATCATTTTTAAGATATGTATATATTATTATAAAGCTAAATATACATTGATTAACTTGACTTTAGTAAAATCTTCAACATTAAAAAAGTTGACAAAAAATTTCACTTAAAGTTATAACAAAATAGGAATGTAAAGAAAAAATATTTCAGCGGTTCAAGTAGATGTCAATGTTCCATTTAATTAAACCCGAATGAAGCGAACAGTTTCAGTGGTTAGGCACAAATGCCTGAGTGTCCTGTTCTCAAAAAGCTTTTTCCAATTAAAAAAAGAATATTACAATTTTTTGGAGTAAAACTTTGGTCTGTTCGGACAAACTAAAACAAAATCGAATTCATCGTATACAGGGTCTGCTTATAATAGTCGATTTTATTTGAATAGCAGATTGGGAATGATGAGTGGGTCTGAATTTCTAAGAAAAATTTAAGTAAAGTATTTTTCAAACATTAAAATTTCAAAATTCTTCTCTGTTAGTAAAATTTAAGATTGATCTACACTTTATGACTACATAGATTAGATTAGAAACGTTTTTATTACTTACTGTGTAGTCATAAACTATAGATCAAACTTAAATTTTGATCACTTAGAAGAATTTTGAAACTTTAATTTATGAAAAATGTTTTGAAAAAAAATTTTTTTTTTTGTAATTACGACCCACTCATCATTCTTAATCTGCTTAATCTATTATTGACTATTATAAGTCGACCCTATATAAACTAAAGGACTTTTTATGTGAATGTAAATGATATGTTTTGTTAGAATAGCCATATGGTAAGCGTGTTGTAAAAGGCGACTAATCCGAGTGAAACCCGCTTGGTGGTAGGATTCCGACCACCCCTCGTATAAAATTTGCCGCTAGTGGTTTTGTGTTTCGGCAATATTGTATGAAGAGCCAGTTCTTTCCTAGTCTCGTCGTGTTCGTCTTTCATTTTCAAACTCATATTCACTTACCATCAAGTAAGATTAAGGTCAAACGCGGGCTTAAAAAATTCTAAATTCAAAAAGTTTTATTCATCTTAGGAATTTCACAAAACACTTGATGAAGTCAGTCATCACATACTTCGGCTTTAACTATTTGTTAATAGTTGTTAAATAAGATATTACAGTAGACCAAGAGACAAATAAAGCCGGCGGAAAAAAACTCTTGGCACTCTTTTTCAGTCAGAATTATCAAATTAATACAAATAGGTACAGTACAAATTGACCGTGCCATGAAAAAAAAAAACAAACACAAGACAGCTAAGTCAGCTAATTGTGAGAGCTTATGTCATGCCACAACCAAAGTGCTTACATAGGAGGTGCAATGAGCTATGGATGCACAATACGAACATGACAAACTGGGACCAAAGTATTTGAACAAGAATGGAATAAAATAGTCATAGTATCATTAGCAAAACGAGCTGGCACCGCTAGTAGCACCCGTTCACGAGTACTTCTTATAAGTCTTTCAATTCACCTTTAGTAAAAGAAAACTTCAAAGTTAGAAATACATACATAACATCACGCCTGTATCCCTTATGGGGTAGGCAGAACACCAGAGGTTATAAGACCATCTGATGTCACGTTTGACCAATTTGGAGGTATTATAAAGATGGAGAGAGACTATTGTAGTGACAGGGGGTCAGCCTATCGCCCACAAAAACGCATTTAAAACCTCTGTCCCTTAACTAACTTTTACAGTATGCGCGGGAAGAGAAGCAGCTGGCACATTCTATGTTTTTCTTTCGCTCCTGGTCAAAGGAATTATGATTATTTTAAAAAGAAAATATGATTTTATCTAACTAAACATCACAAATCAAGGCGCTAGATATGAATTAAGGTTATATTGGACTAGACTTTTACCGCGATGAATTTATGTAAGAGTTGTTTAAAAAAAATAAGTTAATATAATATTTAATACGTTAATACTTTAATATAATTATTAATTAATTAAATAAGTCTATTTGAATAGCCGACATAAAGTGAAAAAAATCATTATACATGTTTGACGACCACTTTGGCGTTGGGGTAAACCTATCTGCCTCAGAAGCCAGTGGTTGCGGGTTCGATCCCCGCACGAAACCAGAAAAAAAAAATGTTCCGTGTCTGGGTGTTTATCTATTTATGTATTTATATTCTAGGTTCCCCCCTAGTTCGCTATATGGTATCCCATAACACAAGCTATGCTTACTTTGGGGCCATGTAGTTGGTGTGATTGTCTGGGGATTTTATTATTTTTATTTATTATTTATGTACTGAATTTGCCAATGAATAAAATATGTGAATAAAAGGTTATATTTTTGTAATAATGATTGAATAAAAATGATAATGGTGCGACCGGTGCGTCTTATCCTACATCTAGTAAAAAGTCTTTTTCTTTAAAAAACTTTAGTTCACCTTAAGCAGCTTGTTTCTTTTTTTACATTTTAAATTATAAGGTAACAAAGTTTAACGTCTAATTTGAATGGCTGAGAGTCGGCCTTTTTTATTCACATAGGATTCAAAGTGACTCTGCATAGGTTTGCATTACTGAATAAACGTGTCGTAAAAGGAGATTGATCCTCCTGCTAATAACAACTATTTATGAAAAACTGTGCCCCAAATACAATCGTAACATTGATAATAATATGTTCCAGCAAAATTTAATGATTAGCCAATCTTCTCCAATTCCGTGTATTTTTTAAACCAAGCAAGACTGAGATCGATTATAATCGCAGGTAAAAAATCATCAATAAATAAAAAAAAAACTTACGGTTTACTCTGCAGACACGTCATTAGATCTCTTGACATAGGGTTGCACCCTAAATTCTGCGCCACTTGTAAAGTGTACTGAGTCGGGTCTTTTGTCATCGCCCAATCCGCCAGAGCCGATCCAGACATTAAAATAGCTCTGTGGAACAGCCCTGAAATGGAGACGCATTGTTTAACGAAAAAATATTGTCAATTAGGTCAAATTTATGAACGAATTCCCTCTGATATTGACTCGCATAATGATTCGTGGAATTTTGAAGCTGTATTGAAACGGCAAGGAGGACAGGGAATTAATAATTATGTCGGTAATTTCGGGAGGTTTATATTTCATTTCATTTCGTTTGACATTGATGTGTTGTGGCCATGATTTTGATTGCCTTTGATGAATCTTTGTTAGGAAATAATGTTAGATATAGTTATTATTTATAATCTAAAAGTAAAATTCAGATATCTCTCATTTAGGATGGTCATACGATCATATACAGAGTCCGCTTATAACAATAAATTATATTTTAATAACAGATTAGGAATTATGAGTGGGTACGAATTTGGAAAAAAAAAAGGATTTTTTTAAACTATTTTTCATAAATAAAAATTTCAAAAGTCTTCTCTGTCAGTAAAATTTAAGATTAATCTACATTTTATGACTACAAACAATGATATGGAAACGTTTTTATTACTTGCTTAAACTACAGCTCAAACTTAAATTTTGATCACTTAAAAGAATTTTGAAATTTTAATTTATGAAAAATATATATATTTTTTTTTTCGTAATTATGACCCGCTCATCAGTCTTGATCTGCTATTAAAATATTATTGACTATTATAAGGCGACCCTATATACATGTACATGGGGCAAAGTAGGCACACAAAGATAGTTTCTCAAAAGCTTGTTTTTAACAAAAAGACATAATTCCAAAACAGTTTTGGCACTATTTGTTAAATAAAGTAATAATACATATAATACATATATTATAAACATAAATTTGAATAGAAGGTAAATTTATTCAGAAAAGCTCTGAATAAATTATGTGTTACAGACCCATTATTGAAGCTGGAGAAGCTAATAAGCTAATAAGTTTCTGTATTTTTATGCTAATAAAAATTAAAACTGAATATATATCTGCTAATGAAATTCCTTTTACATATTTGGAACTATATATTTTTATATATTAAAAAAAAAAAAAAAAAAAAATATTTTTTTTTTTATATATTGAAGTCGTCGTGGCGCCGTGGTTACTGTGCATATCAAACGATATCGCAAGTTAAGGGCGCTCGGTGCGGCCGGTATTAGGATGGGTGACCGCCGACCATTAATTTCACACGGCGACTTCCGTGCTTCGGAGGGCACGTTAAGCAGTCGGTCCCGGGTGCTGTATACTTGTATACAGTAGTCGTTAGGGTTTGTCAGAAGCCATTTCGGCACCCTGAAATATCTGACATCCACCAACCAGCACCGGGCCAGCTTGGTGGATTATGGCCTAAACCTCCTCGTCACCCAGAGGAGAGACTCATAGCCCTGCAGTGGGCTCATTACACGGAGTTGTGATGATGATGATGATGATTTTTATATATTAACTCTTATTATGGCAGTAAATTAGGAAGACCAGCAGATACATCCCAGGCACGTCTGAACGGAACCTGACTACTTTCTTTTCCTAAGCTATCATATATTTAGGGCTGAATCAATCAGGGCTTTATTCAGTGCAACGACTAAGTGCTTCAAGGATTTTAAGGATTTGATATTTTTTGTGAGAGGCAACCAGAGAGTCTGAGTAAAACTTACGTTTTTACATATTATACTTCTAACGCTCATACAAAATATATTTACCACTACGTACTTCGAACTGTTAATCTTTAGGTAAGTTTAAGGAAACTAAACTAGAATATTTTTTAACAAAACAGTTTCATAAGATTTTTGTTTAATACGAAATTAAATGTCACGGTACTTTTAAACTGACAAGAAAGTAATGCTTGAATATCTCTTGGAATTTTATCAAAAAAATCTATTTTATTTACGAGAAAACTCAATAAATACGCAAAACGGCAAGTAATGTTTCTATGTATATCAAATTTCCAGCCTAATGGGGTATTTTATCTTGAGTTACTGGGAGGAAAATTGAATATTGTGCCATCAAAAGACAACAGAAGGAAAACACGCCTTGATACCATCTGCCAGGCAATCAGTGTAATACCTCGTAAACAAGCCATTTCACAAGAGCTGTTTAGAGAAGCTTGTGTCGTGAGAATTTGGAACGGACTCTTCACACTAACACACTTCGACTACGGTATACATACAATACACTATTAAAGGCATTCGTATATGAGGCAGCGCAAATTTTAAATACCCTGTGAAGCCTTTATTACCAATTTGTTGTCGCTCCTTTTAGGATCTAAATGACAAAGATCAGCATATACATACATACATACATAACTTCACGCCTGTATTTCTTATGGGGTAGGCAGAACAACAGAGCTTAGAAGACCATTTGATGTCACGTTTGACAAATGATGAATAATAATGATGGAGAGAGGCTATTGCAGTGACAGGGGGTCAGCCTATCGCCCACAAAAATGCCAATAAAACCTCTGTCCCTTAACTGACTTTTACAGTATGCCCGGAAAGAGAAGCAGCTGGTACATTCTATGTTTTTCTTTCGCTCCCAGGCCAGCATGGAAGCAAAAGATCAGCATATTATATGTTTATTGGGTATGCAATAGTTCAGCTGAGTGAGTCCCACAATATCAGCATCCACATACGTCCAAGGTTGAGTTTACACTATTGGGTGCCAAATATTTCTGTATGACTATTGAAAATATTCACTTTTGATAGATGTCGAAAATTTTGTGTGAAAAATGAAAATCCTACTGCTATACCCAGGGACCGAATAGGATTTTTACGACTTACTACCTGACCTCCGATAGGAGATGGCACCTAAAGAAAAAGAATCATATTCGACTTTCAAGCAAGTCTAACAGTAACAGAACATCGGAAACCCAAAATACAACTTAAGCCGTTGTTTATAAGGTCTTTTTACAGTCGTTCAATATCCCCATCTGTATATTTGGACAATGACGAAGCACTGAAATAAATTATTTAGCAAAATAGAAGTTTTTCTATGAACTTGTGTCATGGATACTTTAGAAACGGATATGTATAATAATACGTAATAAATATTTTAAACATATAATATACTCGAAATAAACTTAAATGAACAGACATACAAACATACCTTGACTTCTACTATCTGTTTTCATCACATAAATATCCATCTCAATCAGGTTAAACCCAGAACAAGGCATAGATAGCCAAGTTTGTTTATTTTGACCACTTTGGCGATGGGATAAACCTGTCTGCCTCAAACGCCAGGTTGCGGGATCGATTCCCGCAAGGAACAAAAAAAATGTTCCATGTCTGGGTTTTTATGTATTTATATTCTAGGTTCCCCCCTAGTTCGCTACATGGTATTCCATAACACAAGCTATGCTTACTTTGAGGCCATGTAGTTGGTGTGATTGTCTGGGGATTTTCATTTATTTATTATTATTATTATGCCTAAGCGGCCGTCAAAATGAAATTTTCTTTAAAATTATACAAGACTAGCTTTATCCCGCAACTTCGTATGCGCTTAACTACCCTTCTCGTGAAAATTTCAGAAACTATATAACCAGACACCCACTGCAAAGAACCTTTATACCAAGTATCACACCCATGCACTCAAGGAATAATTTTTTTTCATACCATCTAAAAATCATATATTTCCCGTGCCCGTGAGAATTTCGGGAATTTTTTTCTTAACACAACCAGTCACTCTTTAAAGAACCTCATGCCAAGTATCACATCCGTACACTCAAGGAATAAGATTTTTCATACAAACTAAAAAGTCCAACCCCTTCCCGTGGGAATTTCGGGAATTCCTTCCATAATACAAACAGACACTTATTGAGGAACCTTTATATCAAGTATCACATGCGTGCACTCAAGGGATGGGATTTTTTCATACAAACTAAAACATCATATATTTCCCGTTCCCGTGGGAATTTCGGGAATTCCTTTCATATCACAACCAGACACATGTTGAAAAACCTTTACACCAAGTTTTACATCGGTGCACTCAAGGAATAAGATTTTTCATACAAACTAAAAAGTCCTATATTTCCCGTTCCCGTGGGAATTTCGAGAATTCCTTCCTTAGTGCACCCCTACATCCCCTGAAGAATGTATGTTCCAAATTTTAGCTCTCTACGCCCAGTAGTTACGGCTGTACGTTGTCTGTCAGTCACTCAGTCACTCATTACCTCAGTCACTCAGTCAGTAACGGAACAGTTTTATATATATTGATGTGCTATGTTTTCTGATTAATAGTGCATAACTGTTTTAATCACAAAATGTCACGCCGTCATCGACCATGGTGCTTGTGTCAGCATCGAAATATCGGACGCGTGACAAAAATCGGAAATCTTGATAAGAATCCCGTAAATTCATTAAATTAATCCTTACACATTAGATTTTGTATGAAATAAAAAATTGGATTTAAATAAAGATCCACTATAATTCCACTATATCTACTATAGATCCACTATAAGTCAATTTTGTATTCAGTATTGTACAGATGCAGCAATGGCTTTACATACGGTCATTAATTACTTGTGATTATGATTAATATGTTTTCAAGTTTATTGCAATAGTAAACTACATTTGAGCTCTGAATAGATCATTAATTAACTAGACCTGTAGGTAAATATGTTATAGTATATTATCTCTTAATATATAAAACTCTACCGTTACTGACTGAGTGACTGACAGACAATGCACAGCCAAAACTGATAGCCGTAAAAAGCTGAAATTTGAAACATATAATCCTTAGAGATTGTGGAGGAGCACTAAGGAAGGAATTCCCGAAATTCTTACGTGAACGGGAATTATTGGACTTTTTAGTTCGTATGAAAAGTCTTATTCGTTGAGTGCACGGATATGATACTTGGCATAAAGGTTTTTCAAAAAGTGACAGTTGTGTTATGAAAGAAATTCCCTAAATTCCCATGGGAACGGGAAATAAATAATGTTTTAGTTTGTATGAAAAAATCTTATTCCTTGAGTGCACGGAAATGTGACTTAGTACAAAGGTTCCTCAATAAGTGTCTGTTTGTATTTTGGAAGAAATTCCCGACATTCCCACGGGACACGAAGTATTGGACTTTTTAGTTTTTATGAAAAACCTTATTCCTTGATTGCACGGATGTGATACTTGGTATAAAGGTTTTTCAATAAGTGACTGGTTGTGTTAAATATAAACAATGTTTATGCGCGTACGAAGTTGCAGGTAAACAAGTTAAGGAATAAGTCATTAATATATTTTGCTAAATTATCTGTATTATTTTAGCTTTTATCAACGTCTGATTCCGCGTATGACCTCAATCTCACCTGATGATAACTCAAAACTCAAACTCAAATATTCTTTATTTCGTAAGTATTTAAATACATTTGAAATAAGTCAAACAATTTACAAATTGAACTGAATCCACCACCACTTCGGAAAGTCGATCTGTTGAGAAAGTAAAGGTAATTGAACATGAGGTCGAAGATGTCAGGAAAATATCGTCGGGATATTTGGCGGCAGAATTTAAATGAAGAATGAACAGGCCAACCCTGAAGAGGTGTCACCAAGTGGAGGCCTCTCGGATGAGTCGCCTTTTGCAAGACGCTTCTGCAAGAGCAGCGGGGCTAGCATGAAACTATCGACCATAGATGAATATAAGTACTAAAGTATAGATGACCGTCTCGCGGTTTTTGCCCTTTAGCGCCACACAGTATCCACTCTAGGAACCTTTTTGACCAAAACAACCCAAGAATGGTCGTACCGCCACTTTCAAATTTTCAGAAATTCGTAGTACCAGTTATTACTATTGTGCAAACTGCGCAATACTAATAAGTTGAAATAAACTGCACAAAGCATGATGCTATGCGAGTTGGGGGTAATAAAACAAAATGCATCTCAGACAATTATTTATTTTTCCATAATTATTTGTGTTTGATATAATAATTATAGGCCATAGATTTGTTCGGGTCGTTTTCGTCAAACTCAATGCTTTTGCCACACAAATTGTTCACCTCCTTGCACCAGTCATTCAAAATCAATGCAATTCCTTTTCTTAACTCACTATCTCACTAGAAAGTCAGCATCCTATGTAAAAATATCACTTCACAAAAGTAAAATCTTTGATTTGTGATCGTAAAAACGCGAGGAGTGAACACTCTACTCAACGTACTTTGTAGAAAACACTAACAAAAGAATTCATCGACAAAAAACACACAGAAAAATAAGCAAATGCAACGAGTGCAAAAATTTGATTGGTTGAATACTATACTATAAATACGCTGCCTGGTACTATAGATGTATCTATATCGAACGCAGAAAAAAAATACAAAAAGTTCCAGTAGTGCCCGGCGCGTAGCGCTAGTAGTAATAGAATTTTGGTATTTGTATGGAAGACAAACTAGCATGCTATCGACAACGATAAATTGAGCCTTTATATCGACATTTTCTAAGAATATGGCAATTAGAGGATCAATGTGTTTTTTTTAACAGGGATTACGTAGCGATTCTTTAAATGTACAAATATCTATTTGAATTGTAAATATTTACTTTGAGGATATGCTGAAAACCAGCGCAGTTACCTTGATGCAACGGCATAAGCTGAGCAATCGACCTATTGCCCAGACAATACATGAAGTAGTTTTAAGTAATTAAATAGTATAAGGTTATCTTTTTTTAATTTTTAAATATAAATATTTTGATTTTATGTTTATGTTTTGTATTTGTTTTCTTCTTTGTTGTTTGGTAATAATAATTTTTCTTTCTTTCTTTCTTTGTAGAATATGGCATATTTTTTTGTGGGCTTTATTTCGGTATCGAATCAAGTAATTATGGTGCGTATGTTAGCTAATATGATAGGATAAAATAATAAAATTATATTTAACTTGTCGATTGGAGTCTTAATCGATGGTCACATCTCAGTCCACAGGAGGGTTGTTTTGTTATTTTATTCTAAGCGAATCCTATGCAGGTACTTAAGATTGTAAGAAATAATTAATAGTATAAGCAATCTGAAAAGTGTTTAAATGCTGTGTAGAATTATTTCTAAAAGTAAGTAACACGGAAAAATGTTTTTACAGTAAAGGCCATATTTTACGCTAGCTGCTTATATTAAATAAACTACTTTATTTCCAGAAGTTTTATAATATTTAACGTTATAACTCGATGTTCGGTGCCTTTCTTCCTTAATAGCAATAACCGCCAATAATAAACAGTAAAATCTTAATTTTTATAATCTTTAAATCTGCGTGAAAGTTAGCAATATTTTATTTATCAATATAATATTATAAATATTTTATTTATCATACTCAAGTAATTTATTGAAAACAATGACTACATTTATTATTAATTTATTGCTTCGCTATGTTTCAAGTTTCAAAATAATTAAAAACATTTTATGAAAAAAGTTTACTCTCTTTAAAAGGTTTCTTAAATGCTGAAGTTTTTAATTTAACGAACTCTGCCAATGTTTTATAGCAAAAGCTTATCAATCAAGAAAGTTTAATAATAAACCTATTTAAGTGTTTCCAAGGCATTCTATTTTAGGTGTTAGCGCGCACTGATTAATTAATTTATTTGCCTGAGTTTTATGATAAAACTTAAATGAAAATCTTTGAATGAACTATTTGAATCTGCTTTTATGTTGCATTTTTGAAGAAAACTTGTTTGGACTCTGTAGCGCGATAAAAAATAATAGATTTATAAAATATGCGAGATCGATTCCCGCTGGAAAGCACATGTACGTCAATTCTGCAGGTGACTACTGCGGTTATGATATATTTAATGAATTAAAAAGAAAAAACAGTTTTGAAGATTAAAAAATGTGTGAGAATCGTTTATGTTGAGCACTTGATTATACCTATGTCATTTATACTATTTTCCAATGAGGAGTTTTCTGACGGCTCATAAAGATTAGTCCAAAAAACCTCTATAGATGGCACTTTTAAAAAGCCGAAGGCGTTAAGTCTGTATACTATAATGTAGGTAAGTGGTATCTACCATCTCTGGTTATTTATAAGTTCAATTTCTGATACAGACGCAAATTCATTTATTTTACTTTTAAAAACGCAGTGTGGAATAAATGGCTATGACAGACAAGACTTCGCCTTTTGTTAAGCGCCATCTATCGAAGCCTTTTGTACCATTTTGTACAGTTTTGTTTTTTTAATGAGCTGTCAGAAAACCTGTCATCACAGATCTCCGGAAATAAAAAAATATCCGCTAGAAGAGCAGTTCTTTTGTACGTTATTTACTTTTTTACATCTCCTCTGTCGTCCTTAGTGTGTCCCTGCATAAACTTAGTGATATATTTATAAAACTACCGTTAGATATTGGAGACAGCATCAGAAAGCTGACGCACGCAGCACCAGCGCCGTGGCCCATGATGGTCACGGAGTCAGGGTCTCCATTCAGGTCTTGGATGTTGTCCTTGATCCACTGCAGCGCTGCGAGTTGGTCGAGGAGGCCATTGTTTCCATACACGTGCTCCGTGAGACTTGGCTTCATGAACCCTGGAAGAAATTATGTGAGGTTAGGAAGACTGATGGGTAATGCCACTAGTGATACCGTAAACTCCATTTGCAGTGGACGAGGTACGCCATGAAATTTTAAACTGGTTCGACATAACCCGGCCGCTCCCTATCGGGCTAACGGGTTTCCATAAGAGTTTTCCCCGGAATAAATTAAATAAAAAAGTTTATAAGAAGGAATTTTAAGGTAGCTTACGGATAGTCAGCGTTTGCTTCTATAATTCAAACTAAATGTGCCTAATCAATATACATATATAAAACTGTTCCGTTACTGACTGAGTGACTGAGTGACTGACAGACAACGTACAGCCGTAACTACTGGGCGTAGTAAGCTGAAATTTGGAACATACATTTTATAGGGAATGTAGGGATGCACTAAGGAAAGAATTCCCGAAATTCCCATGGGAACGGGAAATATAGGACTTTTTAGTATGAAAAATCTTATTCTTTGAGTGCACCGATGTGAAACTTGGTGTAAAGGTTTTTCAATGAGTGTCTGGTTGTGTTATGAAAGGAATTCCCGAAATTCCCACGGGAACACAAAATATAGGACTTTTGAGTTTATGCGTGTACGAAGTCGCGGGCAAACGCTCGTGTACCTATATGTTTGTATTATCAAATCATATATTATTGCTTTTCGACTAAACTCAGACTTACACGTACCTAGCTTTCGAAGCAAGCTGTAATCACATAGCTTGATTCTAATGACAAATATTTTAAGGCCATTTGGCTAGTTATTGACCATCATGCAAAATCTGTTTTTCTTTATCAGCTTGATCTATCTTCTAAATAACAAAAGTACGTCCTTTTTGTCTTCCAGTTCACTTCATAGAGAGTTACTATTGCGAAAAAGCGCTCAAACAGGTAGCATTTGTTATTCATATATGAAATTCTACCTGTTTGGACTTAAACGTACATACATCAACTTCACGCCTGTATCCCTTATGGGGTAGGCAGAACACCAGAGGCCATCAAGCCATCTGATGTCACGTTTGACGAATTTCGAGGTTTCATAATGATGAAGAGCGACTATTGCAGTCACAGGGAGTCAGCCTATCGCCCGCAAAAAACGCCAATAAAACCTCTGTCCCTTAACTAACTTTTACAGTATGCCCGGAACGAGAAGCATCTGGCACATTCTATGTTTTTCTTTCGCTCCCAGTCCAGCATGGACTTAAACCATGTTTCAAAATCTACGAACATTTACTAATGAACGTATCAAGTAATAGAATGACTCAGGCTTTGCTTTACTACACATTCACAACTACTATGACTAAGTTATCTCGCTAAATAGGTATTATGTATAGTATTATATCAAACATGTATTCTCGTCATAAAATTAAGCTTTTTTTATCATTAAAGTAAAAAAAAAAGTAAAGTAGGGTCAGCTAAAAATATCCCTAGGTACCGCCACACTACAGATATCTACAGTAATTCAACTTCAAAGAAGCGGACGAAACGCGAGCTATACATACGCGGCATAATCTCGGCATGCGCTCGGCATGCGGCCAGTCGCGAGTGACTGCATATCGAAAAAATTGTTGATTGAGCTTTACGTTAATATGTGGATTCCATATACTTTAAAACTTAATAATACTCAATCGAGGTGCAAGTATTTTTCGGTCGCTAATTTATAAGACCGATTTTTTATTCAAACGTAAACATACTTTTTTGACACAAAACGCATTTTTAACACTTCCTATTCAATTTATAAAGTATTTTATTTATTTATTTATTTAATATGGCAAACACACAGATTACAATCAAATAAAAGAAAGAAGAAAACAAATTAACAGTTTTGAGCTGCTTGTTTTTGCAATCCTTGACGTGCTTACACAGCAGCACAAGCAGTTATGGAACAAAGATGTTATTGATACGAGGGTGGATTGAAAAGTTCGTGGCCTAGTCAAGAAAACAGAATAAAGTACATACAAAAATATTTTTATTTTTCGACGTAATCTCCATTTAGCTCTATGCACTTCTTCCATCTGCTTTCCAGAGCTTCCATACCTGTTTTAAAAAAAGATTCCTCAAGGTCTTCAAAATACAGGTTAACAGCGGCTTCGACCTCTTCATTCGTTAAAAATTTCTGCCCACCGAGGTGTTTTTTCAGGTTTGGAAACAGATGAAAGTCCGAAGGTGCCAAATCAGGAGAATAAGCTGGATGTGGCAACAATTCAAAACCACAATCACGAAGTTGAGCCATAGACTCGACAGACGTGTGGACTCGGGCGTTGTCCTGGTGAAACAACACTTTCTTTCTCAGTAACCCTGGGCGTTTCTGTTTAATTTCTTCACGTAAACGGCGCAGAAGGGTGCTATAGTACGCAGAGTTTACTGTTTCGCCTTTTGGAAGGTAGTCCACCATAATGACACCCTTAGCATCCCAAAAAACCGATGCCATCACCTTGCCAGCCGACAGAATTGCCTTTGCTTTTTTCAGAGTTGGTTCACCTGATTTTTTCCATTGTTTGGATTGTTGTTTTGATTCTGGGGTATAGTGGTGAACCCAGGTTTCATACATTGTCACAAATCTGTCAAGAAAATCTTGTGGATCAGCCTCAAACATCTCCAAACAGTCGCGAGAAATCGTGAGTCGAATTCGCTTTTGCTTTACTGAAAGCAATCTGGGGACCCACCTAGCCGAAACCTTAGAAAAGCCGAGTTCATGGACAATAATGTTTTGCGTTCGTTCATATGAGATGCCTATAGTGTCTGCAATTTCTCTGATAGTCAATCTACGGTCTTTCAATATGAGATCACACACTTTATTGATGTTTTCTTCGGTCGTAGACGTCATTGGCCTGCCGGAGCGAGGGTCATCTTCGATGTTCTCTCGTCCACGTTTAAATTCTGCAACCCATTTTT
Source organism: Stenoptilia bipunctidactyla (assembly GCA_944452665.1). Lineage (NCBI taxonomy): Eukaryota > Metazoa > Arthropoda > Insecta > Lepidoptera > Pterophoridae > Stenoptilia > Stenoptilia bipunctidactyla. The sequence continues at coordinate 2,000,272 of OX101723.1, forward strand.
TCACAGTAGTATAAGACGGGGCAGATTCCCCTAATGTTGTTTGCATGTCATCATGGATCTCCTTTGGTGTTAATCTTTTTTTAAACAAATATTTAATCACAGCACGTTGCTCAAATTTCTCCATTAGTGAAAATTTGTTCTACACACGTATTTATATTGTTCGTAAAATTTTATTTAAACAAGATATCAAATTGAAAATTCGCGGGCTGACAATTGAATAATGACAGTTCAAAATGACGGCAGAAAAAATAACAAAAGTTTTTTTTTTAATGGCCAGGCCGCGAACTTTTCAACCAATGTAGTAGTCGTGACCACAGTTTGACGGACACTTTGGCGAAGGGGTAAACCTATCTGCTTCAGACGTCAGTGGTTGCGGGTTCGATTCCCGCACGGAACGAAAAACAATGTTCTGGGTCTTGGTGTTTATCTATATATATGTATTTATATTCTAGGTTCCCCCTAGTTCGCTACATGATATATCATAATACAAGCTTCGCTTACTTTGCGGTCATGTGGTTGGTGTGATTGTCTGGGGATTTTATTATTAATATCATACCATAAAGTTTGTAAAGGCACTGAAACTTCGAGTTAAAACGTGTAAAAAACACGATAATATTACACTACTGCAGCAGCCGGCAAGAGGGGCATTGATGGAGGAACGTGTGAATGGGCGTTATGGGCTAGGCATTTATGGACATACGTAAGTCCATAAATGTAAATATATGTATGGAGCAAGTTAGATAAATCTCGAAGAAGGTTAATACTGTCTTAAGTTTTCGCGATTCATACTTTTAAATAAAACACTTTTTAACCGGATTTATCGCGTATATTTACATTTTAAATTTCAACTCGAGGTTTCGGTGTCTTTGCAGACCCCGTGGTCACGAGCGACTGAGGTTTCAAGCGTCGGATTTTAATTAAGATTACATGAAATAAGACATTTGGTACAAGTAAAACAATTAGAGTAGTAGGAAAAATATTTGTAAAATAAATAAATCAAAACAGGAAGGTTATATGTACATATAATATTATAAAAGAGACCATTTAAATTTAAAATTGAACTAATTTACATGAATTTACGTTGATGCAGGACATGTGTCCATCGTATTTATATAAGAAAGTAAATTTTCAGTCACAAAACTAAATGCAAGTAAACACAAAGTAGGCATAAATGTAATTTAAATACTGAAGGCGGGCAGTGAGCGAACCACGGCGCTGTAGGCATTTATTTCAAAGATGCGTCCAAGTTGAATTACTGTAGATATCTTTACTGCGGTACCGTCCTTCGGTAAACGAACCGTAAAGGCGACTAATCCAGGAAGCCCTTTTGAGTGACCTTGGTGAGACCTTTTTACAATCCACCTGGCAAGCGGTCACGCATTGTTATTTTCCACCAAAATTAAAATGTTAGCCTCATCATAACTTATCATCAGGTGATAAGTCTTAAAGTCAACCACAAAAAGTCACCAATAAAAATCTTTTAACTCCACGTTCTCAATATTAGATCTAATCCAGTATCCATAAAGTGGTCATATTATGCATCTTTTCTTTTTATTGGAATCCTAAGAGAAATTGAATACTATTTATTCACACAATAAAATAAGATCTTGTTATGCAGACGATACCGGGGAACTACGAGATATCCTATTATAAACCCAGCGTATCTAGTTTTGAAGACTTTGACTTGAGTCCATAGTTAAAACATTCAATTGTCAAGTTATTTACTTATAATGAAACTTAGTAAATAACTAGGCATAACTTAAAAAACCGAAATTCAAAAAGTTTTCTACGTCATACTGCAACTTAACTTATCAGTTTGTGCACATACATACAATACATATACATAACTTCACGCCTGTATCCCTTATGGGGTAGGCAGAACACCAGAGGTTATAAGACCATCTGATGTCACGTTTGACAAAGGAGGTATTATAATGATGGAGAGAGGTTATTGCTGTGACAAGGGGTCAGCCTATCGCCCACAAAAACGCCAATAAAACCTCTGTCCCTTAACTGACTTTTACAGTATGCCCAGGGTGAGAAGCAGCTGGTACATTCTAAGTTTTTCTTTCGCTCCCAGTCCAGCAAGGAAGAGTTTTTGTGTTTTTAATAAAATACTAAGTGTACACAAAATTTTAATTTATAACAACACAAAACAATATCTTACCTAGTATTCCAAGGCGGTAATTAAGTGTTATCACCATGATATTCCCATACGCAGCTAAAATCTTTCCGTCATAAGGGTTCCCAGAACTCCATTCAAAGGAGTCCCCATGAATGAAGACCAGAACTGGAAACCGCTTCGACTTCAGCTCTGTAACAAGCGATTAAAAATAAATCCTTTAGTCCAGTTAATAAAATCTAAAACACTCAAACTTTGAAATGAGAATGTTTAATTCGAAATATTAAAACTTTTCTTTTAACGTCGAAACAGCCTTTAAATTTACACTTTAAACTCGTATGAGTTTGGTGTACCTTTTTAGAAATATTTATTGCTTTTATTTGTGTTCTGTTGAAGTAAATGTTCGTGTAAAACATTTTTAAGTATCCGCTTTTTAACTTGGACTTTGTACAGTACATGAAAGTTTCATTCATATTATTGTTTCAATATTTGATGTTAAGTCACAACAGTAAACGGACTCCCAAAAACACCAGGCACACAACCTGTGCGTTTTCCATTTTGAGGCAATATAGGCTTTCATGGGCTTTCATTGGCTTTCAGTAATTATCTTTACTGCCTATTATGCGGAACACAGCAGAACTGTTTAACAGTGGATGTAAGTAGGACCAAAATATGTAATTTAAATAACGTAATCTTATTAATATTATAAATGTGAAAGTTTGGATGTATGGATGTTTGTTCCTCAACCACGGGAGAACGTCTCAACGGATTTAGATGAAATTTGGCATAGTGATAGTGTACAGTCTGGAATAGCACATAGGCTACTTTTTATCCTGAAATTCTTGCTGGTACTTATAAAGGACAAAAAATAATTTATTAAGTCACTAACGATTCTAAAAGTTAAAAATTTAATCAAAGATTTCAAAGAGGTTTAGAATTGGCAAATGTAGAAAATCAACTACGTTGTGGTGTCTATAATACATACAAGGATTTATTTTTTATGCGTCAAATTATAAACTAAGTTTTGACATTAACGTAGGCTATCTCTTCCACGATCTCTTCAGTGATAATTTAAGCGAGCGTTTTGAAAACGGTTTTAAATACTTGAAATCTGTTATCTGTAATAATTTACCACTGCCTCTCGATAAAGCCATTCACGTCCAAACTTTTGAGTTATATGTAAAATTTTTCTGTAAGGTTAGTCAGTATGATAAATCCATCTGTTTTTATGAAGTGTTTTTTTTTAGTCCTAGTCCTTTTAAGCGTCAATAGGTTTTTAGTGGACGGACGTGTACCACCGTAGTCTTCATGTTCACTTAACATCAGGTGTCATGGAAGACAAACGTCCCATCCATATTTTACAAAAAAGAAAAAAAAAATAACTTGCAATTGTTTGCTTTAATATCCTGGTTGTTGGATGTTCGAATTCTTAGATCACCAAAAATACTTTTGACAAACCCTATGTAACTACCTGTTTACCCTAAGGTAATCCAGTATTGACTGCTGAACGTGCTCTCCAAAGCATTTTTTAAGATTTTAGATTATGGTCGAAATTAATGATCGGCTGGCACCCATCCTTATACCAATCTGACCGTAGGTTTTTTTTTTATTAAACACTATATTTATTTGACCTCAGTCTCACCTGATGGTAAGAGAAGATGAGATCGAGGAGGAAAGCACACGTGCCTAGGAAAGATTGCTTTAACTAGAACATAAAATTATATAATACTAGCTTTATCCCGCAACTTCGTATGCGCTTCACTACCCTTCTCGTGGAAATTTCAGAAACTATACAACCAGACACCCACTGAAAGAACCTTTATACCAAGTATCACACCCATGCACTCAAGGAATAAGTTTTTTTCATACAAACTAAAAATCATATATTTCCCGTGCCCGTGGAATTTTGGGATTTTTTTTCGTATAGCACAACCACTCTTTGAAGAACCTTCATGCCAAGTATCACATCCGTACACCCAAGGAATAAGATTTTTCATACAAACTGAAAAGTCCAACCACTTCCCGTGGAAATTTCAGAAATTCCTTTCATAACACAACCATACACACATTGAAAAACCTTTACGCCAATTTTCACATCGGTGCACTCAAGGAATAAGATTTTTATACAAACTAAAAAGTCCTATATTTCCCGTTCGCTTGAGTATGTATGTTCCCTTAAATAATGTATGTTCCAAATTTCAGCTCTCTACGCCTAGTAAATACGGCTGTACGTTGTCTGTCAGTCACTCAGTACCTCAGTCACTCAGTCAGTAACGGAACAGTTTTATACCTATATATTGATTTTAAAGTTTTTGCACTTAAAATGCTCAATTACTCAAAAATAAATGAAAAAATCTTTATTAATTTAAGAGCCCACGCGGCACTCATGCCGCAGACCGAGAGACGCACTCTCAGATCCCTCTAACCAGTTCACCGCGGACCAGGTCAACCTTTTGTCATTCTCTACACTTGCCATTGAGCTTTACGTGTCTTACTACGGGTCATTCATCGCTAAAATGCCCGATTTATCGTTGTCGACGGTAGTATGCTAGCCCCGCTGGATATTCAGTGGCATTCCGTCTGCGAGTGGTTGTCTTTGTCGGCGGGGATTTATTCCCGTGCAGGGTCCAATTCGTACTAGGTCGCCTTTTGGGGCGTCACAGTAGGGTGTCATTCTTTGGCAGGAAAAAATAATATAAGAGTAATAAATTTTTTTCATTTATGAAATTATATACTTCACTAAATGCCAACCCTGCGTCATACGTTCGAACGCGCATTTCATTCAAAACTACAACGTCCGTGCCATACGCGCGTTTGATACGGACGCTCGGAATGCGCCAAGCGCCACGTATGATACGCGCTTACGGTACGAAAATGTTATGAAAGTTTGTATGTTTGAATCTCTCTTAGTAGGTGTTATATAAATCTATGGGTAGGTGTGCCTATTTAAAGATACAGACGTACGGTACGCGCGTTCGATCTCGTAACGCAGCGTTGACACTCAAAATGCTTCAACAACGTACCACATAGTAATTAATACCTTTTCAAAGTAGCTAACAAAGTTTTTACCTGAAAACAGCTTTAATAAGACTATCATATAACAGCATGACAGTATTTACTTATACAAGCCAGAGAATAAAGTTTCTTCCTGAAATGTCGCGGTTTAAAATACCAGCAAAACAAAATTTTCAAACGGTTTTAAACAAGTTAAGCGAGTTATCAAATATCTTTCTACTGAGTTACAGGTAATTTGCAGTTTGACCGTAATTAAATCAGACGTTTGAAGACAATCTTCCCAGTAGCGATAGCTTAACCTGTTATTTTATACCCAATGAAATCCAACTCCAGACCGCAAATCGAAAATTGTTTTCCAAAATATTTACGCAAAACGCCGAGAATTCAAACAATGGGTAATTATTTTATTTGACAACTTGTGCACTGTGCTGCTTTGCTGGCATTTTTGTTCGTAATTAATTCATGATTAATGATTTCAATTAAATAATTCTATTTTTGCTTGAGTTTGCTGTTTTTTTATAGTTTGTAAAACATTTTTCCATGCTGGACTGGGAGCGAAAGAAAAACATAGAATGTGCCAGCTGCTTCTCTTCCCGGGTAAACTGTAAAACTCAGTTAAGGGACGGAGGTTTGACCCCCTGTCAATGCAATAGTTTCTCTCCACTGTAATAATACCTCCGAATTTGTGAAAAGTGACATCAGATGGTTTTATAATCTCTGGTATTCTGCCGAGTCCATCAGGGATACAGGCGTGAAGTTGTGTACGTATGTATGTAAAACACTACTTCTCTTTCGTGAGCTTATTGCGCATAGAGAGCATGAGTTATGTCTTTATGATAATAGACAAGGAATGCGGAACGATAAAATTTATGAATTACGGTCTTAAGTCCATTGGTAAAGATAGTTTCACGATTCTACTCACATAGAGAGATTTTTGTGAGCAGAATCTATGAGATTTTTATGCGTCATCATTACTATTCATCCCATTTCATACATACAAGTAAGTTTTATATGTCCAACAAGCATATGCGATACTATAACTCTGTGAAAGACTGTTTTTAATTTGAAAACTCGGGTATATGGTAGGGCGGGGCTGAAAAGTCCAATTTGACTATTTCGTGATGTGAATACTGCGAAAACCCGGCCTAGTGTATCAAAATGCATAGCATTAATCAAACAAAAATTTATCTGTCTGAGTTGCTTTGAGTTTTTGGATTAATTGGTGTTTGTACAAATTTTCAAGACATTCTGGTTTGGTTCTTTGAGTCCCAAGAAAGAATAGCCAGAAGGCAGAAAGGTGCTGTAAAATTTATTTTAAAAGGGTTTTTGATATAACGCAGGTACATACTTGATACAATTGACATTAAAAAAATGTAAGAAAATCTGCCGTCAAACATTACGCTCCCATGGTGATGTGTTTTAGTGATGTTTTATGAAGAGTCTTACCGGCGCTCGAAGTTTTCCACCCTGTACGTCTACTAAGAAACCATTACTGATAAGACAATTGTAATCGGAACTAAATCATTTATCAGTCAAACGTGACACGTAAAGACACGATAAGGTTAACAATGATGGAAGGATGCAATTTATGAAAAAAAAAATTTTTTGTTTGGTAAATTGATATTTTTTAATTCTCATAAGCTAACAACATTTTAGTTCAATCTGTTATTTACGGTTAAATAGCAAGAAATAAAAGCGTTTTTCCAACTACTTCTATTGAGAAATACGTTAAGCCCCGATTTTTCAAGAGTCAGAAAAATTTGATCACTTAAAAGATTTGTATAATTTCAATAAAAAAAATATACAATTTTTTTTTCGTCCTAAGTTGAATCCACACGTCATTCTTAACGTTCTCGACACCGAAACATAAACACTTACGTAAACATAGGTTATTTTAAATACAAATAGCACCATCTTTGTACTGCAGCAGCAAACAAATAGATACTGTGTGTGCCTTTATGGGAGGTCTCCGAAATATTTACTTTTTCTTTTTATTCATCCGCCAACTTCAACTGGCTGACTATCACCAGTTCATGATATACAGCCTGGTGACAGATGGACAGACGGACACCGAACTCTTGGTAATATGGTTCCGTTTACCTTTTATGTACGGGAGGCTAAAGACTACATTGGTTCAATACATAGGACATCAGGTATAGTTGCTCTTTGATAGCCTTGCGTACGTTAGTGATTGCTTTTCTAATTTCTCCTCATAATTGACGGAATGGGTGGTATTTCATGAAATTGTGGGGATTCAGAACAATCACCCCGATCTGGTGCCATTGTCTCTTGTGAACGGTTTTAGATTAGTATTTCATTGTTTAGCCATATTAAACCAAAATCTATGCAATGGATTATTAAACTGTGTCTTTATGTATTTAATGTATACATAAATGACTATAATTATAATTTGTATGTACTCGTATAATTGGATTAGACTCGATTGTTAATTTATTTTGGAGGCCGAAAAAAATCAACAACTTGATTGGTAAAAAACTGTATAAACTAAAATTTGGTGTAAGTAAATTGTAAAATTCTTAGAATTTTCACTGAGAAAGTTAAACGAATTTTAATTATTTATAAAAAATAAGGTGTCAAGCAAAAAAATAACAAAATAAAAGCCTAAAAATCAATAACGAACTTTACAAAATAATAACTTGCTTGGTAAACTTTATTCGTATTTATTAGACAGATTTAATGTCATATAATATGAAAATAAGAATTAATAGAAGGGAATTTCAGCTAATTTATTTCTCATCAAAATAGATAGATAGATAGATTCATTTATTGATTGCCACAAACACACATATTACAAAAGATAATTTAGACAAAATAATAATAATAATGAGGTGTGTGTTGTAGCAGTGCAAAAAGCCGTAGCTCAGCGTCTTTATTGCTCAGAGAGCAAAGCACTGGTATTCTGCTACAGCTTAGGAGTACAGGAGCGTTATTGAATGTTATATAAAAATTATATAAAACCTAATAAAAATCAATATAATGAAATAATTCATAAAATAAATTCAAATGTTTAAAATATTAAATAAATAATAATTCATTAAATTGTGTAAAAAACATTGATTTAATTTATAAAAGAAATAAAATTAAAATAAAATGAAATTAAAAATGTGAAAAGATATTGGAATAAAATGATAATAAAATTTATTTCTGATTTAATAATCAAAATCAAGAAAAATATGTTAGTAATGTCAAAAATATTAAAGTCAAAGGTAATAATGTACAATAATGTCATTGATATTGTATCAGTTACGTGCGGGCAAAGTGGTTGGGAATATTTTGTTTTTGGATGTCTTATAGCAATGCCTTAAATTTGGTTTTGAAATTAAATTTATATGTATATAAATGACAATGGGGATATTATTGCGAACTCTTAAACGTCAAAATGGTATTCACGTATAGTCCGACAAGGATCTTTTGGCCCGTGGCAGAAATTGGAACTAACCACCGTCTTGGGAAATATCGCTTCATGACTAACCGCTCCTAGTTGTTAATGTACTTTTCAGTTCAATATTAAGATATGAAATACGCAAAACTTTACAAAATGTGGGCTTACTTATTTTAGTTAGAAAATTGAAGAAATGGTTTTCAGAAATTTATTTCATTCTTTAAATCCCAATAAAAATTACCATTTCAGGAGAATTGTCTCTTTAGGAAGACTGTATGAAAATTGAAGAAAGATAAGCAGATTTTTACAAACCTTTCAAAATACAAGCATTTCTAGATACAAGTAGGTACCTAATAAAGAAAGTAGTGGTGACGAGGATGACGAGGAAAACAATTTATCATAAAAACATGCTATTATTTTCATGTCACTTTATTTTTTCAACTTACATTTTCTTGTTTAATCTTCTATTTATATCTTCAACCCCGTGTTTTTGTACCACTAACGTTTTTCTCAAAGTTTACGCGACTTGCCTTTTTGTAGTACATAAAATTAAATAATTTCTGTTTTAAACCATGAAAAAACTAAATGTTTATGCATTCATATTTTTCCATGAGAAGAGGAAAATTATACTGAATGGTAATACTTTTTTCACTCACGCCTCTATGACTTCTGATGTCACCATCCAAGCGCCTAAAAAAGCCTTGTCGGACTGTCACACGTTTTTAAAAGTTTTACAAGTAAAATTCTCGTAGATATCAATTGCTGTGCCGTAGAACCCGGGTTTGTGGAAGAGAACTTCAAAAAATAACTACTTATACTGTAAAAACTGAAAATAAAACACGGGAACAGGAATTCCTACTATAAGATTTTTTTATTTCTGAGAATTTTTGGATGCAAGGTTATTAGCACTGTTGACTGTGCTGGAACAGTCAAAACTATTTCAATGTAGAATTTGATTGAAGCCTTTTACACAAATTGTGGTGGTTGAAGCTTTGTTTAGTAAAATTATAAGACTTACGGAAATATGCGTGCGGGCCAGCGCGGGCGTCCTCGGCCAGCTCCCTTGCCTATTCGCGCGCCTAGCGCTAATATGTTGCGCAGTAATTTTAAAATCCTCATAATCTCCTAAGCTGTTGTTTGAGATCAAATGATATGAAACACATTTTTTTTTGCCTTTGTATACGTATGATTAATACCGTTATTTAGATAAGGATTAATACTATGTTGATAAAACTCCTTCGAAAATAAGACACTAATTTCGAAAACATTTTATTACCCTAAAAATGGTGAGTCATTTCGCTATTCCAGATTTTTCTTTTAGAACTTTTAAAGACAATTCCGCCATTTCCGCAATACATGATTTTTACTTAACTAAAATTGTTTACGCATGGTAATCAACGCAAGCTCTCAAAATTTAAGAATTTTCCCCGTTTTCGCAATATTTTCTTTGGTCACTTTAGTCTTATTGGTTGCAGCATGATATTATTAGGTATAGTCTTTAGCCTTCCTTAATAAATGAACTATCCGATAGAAAAACAAATTTAACCTGTAGTTCCTTAGATAAGAGCGTTCAACCAACTAAAAAAACAAATACTTCAGCTTTATAATAACAGTCCTGTATTTCGCTAAAATGTACCTACAAATGTTGTGAGCTCGATACGCCTGACTATATCACATATAGTTGCCTCTGTGAAAAAACATTGCTTTATTAAATTCACGTCGCCAGATTTTTGTACATAATCAAAGGGTTGTGAATAAATTATTTTGTATGGACTGGTGTATGTTTTTATTATTTATCTTAATCTACATTTTAAAAAAACCCTAAATCATCGATTCACATCTTGATAACATATGTCTTGATAACGCTTCATTGGTTTCAATTTAATATAATTTTATTGTAATATGTAAAAGCCAAAAATGGTAATTGTTATTCTTGGAAGAAAGACATATACTATCGCTGACTTTTTTGTAGATCTTGCTTGTTTGATTGCTTGTTTGCTTGTATGACAGTATTTTATCGGCTACATTTTGGTGAGTGTGCAAGTGCTCTTTTTGACCAAATTGAACCCACCCCTTTTTACCACCGGACTACCAGACGCAGACAGAACTTCCATCCCTATATAGTGGATTTACCAAGAAGTCGAACAAAACGCTTCAATAGTTCCTTTTTGGTACGGATTGCCAAGGTGTGGAACATTCTGCCTGCGTCTGTTTTTCCTGACCACTACAGTCCTGAAACTTTTAAGTGTCGAGTGAATAGGTTTCTCGTGGATGGACGTGTAACACCATAGTCTTCATGCGCACTTTCTATCAGGTGGCATGGAAGACAAACGTCCTATCCTTACAATATAAAAAAAAAGATCTATTAAAGAGGTACAATCCCACAGTACATTATTTTTGTGTAAGTTCATGGCAGCGTTTTCGAGGAAAGCTCCCAATCAGCTTATTTTTTTCCGACATGTTGATTTAAAATCGTCGTTAAACATCAGTTTGCATAAAACCTAGACTTATTTTACACTAAAACCTTCCTCAGGGATCACCCTACCTGTTATTGAAAACTGCGTGTAATTTCGTCCCATACGTTTTGAGTTTATTGCGAACAGAGCGACAGACAGACAGACAGACGCGGCGGAAGACTTTTTTTTATAATTATGTAGAGATTTTTCTTAAAATTTTGATTAGAATTACGTCAGCAGCAATTCTCTTTATTCTCTGCTGAGATGCTATGAGAAAATCTTTAGTAAGAAAAAAAAAATAATAAAGCATTTTTTACAGGAACGGAAGCTACAGTAAAATGAAAGTTCCTTATACTTACTAACTAATTTAGTTTCCCATTGAAAATCTTAAGGGTTATTTTTATAGTTAAATTCCTTTCGTTACCTGATTTAAACTCTGATTTGATAAAACAATTGAGATTTGATTTCGCTTTTTTTAAAACTTTTTTAAAGATTTTAAAACCAGTGAAAGAGTTTCTGAGTAAAAATTATTTCCCAAAACTTTATTTTACGCAAAACTTGTAATTTTTTCCAACAGCACAATTTTTCAAAAAAACTCTATGTCTTTATTTTATTGAATTTAAATGGAACTATTCACAGGTTATCCCATATCAATTTTACTATCTTCTACCTAATAAAACACGAATCATAGAAATCGATTCATAATTAATGTATTGATCGTGTAACAAACATACAAACAAATCGATCATGAAGTCAGTTGAAAATATAAAGCAACAAAACTATAATAGCTTTTTGTTTGAAATATTGCAGAAAATTTTTAATTTAAAAATTACCGGTGATATCATTAATGTAGTAGGGATAATTTATTATTAGAAAATATTCATTAAATTGTAAAATAGTTATTATAATTAAGGAGAACAGTTTTTTTTAAATGTAGTGAATCAAAAAGTAAAATAATGAATACGAATACTTCGCTACTACATGCGCCATCTATGAGTTTTACCCAGCATTAAGTGAGCTCAGCTTACTCAAACTAACAAAAAGTACCGGTCTAACCCAAACCAGTTTTTGCCAGCAACTAGTTACCAGGATAATTTTATAGATGGCACTGTTATAAATTTCTCATTGAAATATTTTACAAATTATTTTCATGTAATGATACATTTCCGAAATAGAAGCTACACAACTATTTCGGAAATGTATCATTTTGAGTCTAACTTTGTAGAGAAAAATGTGAACTAATGCAAGTGCTTTTTATCTGAATTTAAATTAAGCAGGACAATTAATTAATTTTTGTATATCAAATATGTCAAGCAATACGTTTACAGGCTGCGGATGATGATGATGAAATATTAAAAAAAATATAGATTATGAATTGATAGTAATTAAAAATTGGATACTAGCTAATGGTCTTTACTATCTAGGAACAAAAAGACTAAACTTTTCAATTTAAATTGTATATTATATACCTATGTAGAATTTTATTTTTACAATGAACTTTAGTTTTATACTATTTTAAAGTTTTTTTCATTTAAAATGCTTAATTACTCTTAAATAAATGAAAAAATGTGTTAAGTAATTTCGAGGCGAATTGGCAGGCCCCGGTAGCTCAGTGGGGGAACACTCGTCCGGCAAACGAGAGGTCCCAGGTTCTCTAATATAAAAAATCTAGGAGTAAAGAATTCAAGTACTAATTCACAGAACGTCTTGTCACAGTACAGACATCAACAGTAATTCAACTCGGCCGCATCTTTTAAATAAATGCTTACAGCAGCGCCGCGGTCCGTTCACATGTGATAGGTCTGCCCGCTTTCAGAGTTTAAATAACATATGCCTTCTTTATGTTTACTTCTAATTAGTTTTGTGACTGCAAATATGTTTTTTATATAAACAGATAAAATACTTTGCAAATTGAATAAGAAGTGTTAAAAAAAAATACGGTTTGTGTCAAAAACCATGTTTACGTTTGAATAATAAATCGGCCTTATAAAGTAGCGACCGAAAAATACATGCACCGCGACTGAGACACACGAATTATTAAATTTTAAGTATAAAAAATCCGTATATTTACGTACAGCTCAAACAACAATTGTTTCGGTATGTAGACACTTGCGACTGTCGGCATGCCGAGATCGAGCCGCGTAGGTATAGCTCGCGTTTCGGCCGTTTGTATGAAGTTGATTTACTGTAGATATCTGTACTGTGGTCTTGTATAATCTGGTACAGATTAATTTAACTCCAAAAACTTTGAGAATTAACTAAACTGTATATAGCCACGGGCGGTGTCGAGCGCAGCTGAGTACGCCGGGGCTCAAAATGCGTCAGGATTAGCTTTAAAACGCTCCTAGTTCATTAATTTGTAGCTCTGTTGCTGTTTTGTAATATCTTGTGTTACTTTGGTTCATGCAAATAAATATTTATCAGTTCATATGGCGTATTGGCTCCAGTGCATATAATTCAATATAAGTTCATAAATTTAAAATCTCGTTTTTTTTGGAATTGACCATCATTATGGAAGAATCTAGAAACTTTAGTATTATAAAATCAACGAATGCAGAGCATTCAATAAACCGACTTCACGTCAAAACGTCAGCCACGTAAACATTCTCCGAATTCATGCATACTGTTTCAAAAAAATTTAAAATTTCTACTGCTTTTGATGAATTTATATGGAATCAACTATAAAGTATCTTCTATCGTATGAAATAAGATTTATCGAAATCGATTCATAAATGTCCGAAATATCGTGTAACAAAGACACAAAAAAAAACATACAGACGAATTGAGAACCTCCTCCGTTTTTGAAAGTCGGTTGAAAAGGTAGCACTATTCAGCTGTTTGTCAATTTGACTGCGAATTTATGTAGGTATTAGGTATGAGTCTTTGAAATACCATATTAATTAAAAACACTACTTTTTTAATTAATTTATTAGTAATTTGAAGAATTCATCATTATAGGCCATGCTGGGTTGGCTGGATTATTCTCAAGACCCTGAGCAAGAGGCAAATAATCTAATCAAACCTGATATAAAAGACTAGCCACCGCGCGCGGTATTACCCGCGTAACTTTTGATCCCATGGGAATTTCGGGATAAAATATAGCCTATAACTTTCCTCAAGAGTTGGGCTATCAAATGCAAAGAATTTTTCAAATCCCACTTGTAGTTTCTGAGATTAGCGCGTTCAAACAAACAAACTCTTTAGCTTTATATATTAGTATAGATATATTATGCTTGTCTAACTAGGGACCAAATTTATAAATGACCTTCATAAATACTGCCAAGTATCAAAGAAACTTTTCAACTTTCTTTTTTTTTTTCAACAACTTTTTTTGCTTGGTGGTAGGATCCCTTCTGGGTCCGACTGGCTAGCGACCACCCTTTATATAAAGTCTGCCGCCAAATGTTACCGCTCCGGCGGTAATGTGTTCCGGCAATATTGTATAAAGAGCCAGTTCCTTCCTAAACCCGTGTGCTTTCATCTTCGACCTCATCGTCACTTACCATCAGGTGAGATTGAGGTCAAACGCGGGTTTAGTCACTAATAAAAAAAAAAAACTGTACCTACGAGATTTTCGGCCTCACTTTTCATATTTCACAAATAAAAAAACCCGCTTAGATCAGTAATACACAACACCGCTTACTTAACGAAAGAAGTAATTATGTATGAAGTATCTACAAAGCTCCCAAAATAATATTCTCAAACGCCACAATAGAAGACGTTAAAAAGGAATAATAAAAAAGCCAATGAATAAAGCAACAGGAAATAACTGAATGAGCTGAGCGGGTTTCCGGTTAAAATCCACGTCAGCCATTTTCTTTTGAGATCTTTGTAGCTATTACGTATCTTAAGACGGTGTTTCTTAAAGTCTGAGTTTTTAAATAAAGTACTTTTTCTCAAACATACTTGGAAATTTGAGCATTATTTTGACAACCTTCTTCGAGTAAATAAAACACTTTTTAACCGGATTTATCGCGTATATCTTAATCTTACATCCAGCACGACCACGACCTAAAACTCAAGATAGTGTCAGCTCGTTTTGTGTCAATCCAGAACGCTACTCTCGAAGACTGAGAAACAGATGGAGATGATGATGTATAACTTTTTGCATCTATCAATCCGACGCTTGAATCCTCAGTCGCTCGTGACCACGGGGTCTGCAAAGACACCGAAACGTCGAGTTGAAATTTAAAATGTAAATATACGCGATAAATCCGGTTAAAAAGTGTTTTATTTAATAGTATGAATCGCGAAAACTTAAGACAGTATTAACCTTCTTCGAGATTAATCTAACTTGCTCCATACATATATTTACATTTATGGACTTACGTATGTCCATAAATGCCTAGCCCATAACGCCCATTCACACGTTCCTCCATCAATGCCCCTCTTGCCGGCTGCTGCAGTAGTGTAATATTATCGTGTTTTTTACACGTTTTAACTCGAAGTTTCAGTGCCTTTACAAACTTTATGGTATGATATTAATAATAAAATCCCCAGACAATCACACCAACCACATGACCACAAAGTAAGCGAAGCTTGTATTATGAGATATCATGTAGCGAACTAGGGGGAACCTAGAATATAAATACATATATAGATAAACACCAAGACCCAGAACATTGTTTTTTGTTCCGTGCGGGAATCGAACCCGCAACCACTGACGTCTGAAGCAGATAGGTTTACCCCTTCGCCAAAGTGTCCGTCAAACTGTGGTCACGACTAGCTTCAGGCTAACATATTGTAAAGTTATCAATGATTCAATAGTTTTTCTGAATGTATTACTTTACGGCCTAAACCTCCTCGCTACCTGGATGAGTCTCACCACCCTACAGAAGGTTGATTAAAAACGGATTGTTATGATAAAAACACTTTTTGACTCCATTTATCGATCCACCATCGATGTTTTCAGACACCGGGGTCACGGTTGAATTAAGAGTATTTTTTTTTAAAGCCATTTTTTTTTAAATACATATTTCTGACACACACACAACATTATCAAGTCCAAATTAAGTTTCTCAAAGAACTTGTGTTATGGATACTAGATAACTGATATACTTAAAAAATATATAAACATACATATTGAATAAATATATATTTTTTATTAGAATAAACTTAAATAAACATATAAGCATCCATGACTTGACGACTAATATCTGTGTTCATCACACAAATATCCGCCGCCGCCGGGATTCGAACCCAGGACCTCTGGCATAGAAGGCAATGTATGTTACCGCTACACCAGCCGGTCGTCAAAAACATTCCTACATACATAACTTCTCAACTGAATCTCTTATGGGGTAGGCAGAACACAAACCATCTGATGTCACGTTTGACTTTAGAGGTATTATAACGATGGATAGAGACACAATATACAGTATGCCCGGGAAGAGAAGTAGCTGGAACATTCTATGTTTTTCTTTCGCTCCCAGTCCAGCATGGAAGTTTTAAGACTATAAGTTTTTAAGACTATATCAAATTAACGGAGTTTTGATACAAAATACCTTGTATTTAATTTTGAAATGTTACTCTACGGTAAGTCGTCTTTCCCAAAGCGGTGGACGATCATATTAAACAGATGAGTGATTTTCTTTAAAATAATGAATGGTGGAAACTCAAGATATCGTATAAAGCTTGCTAATTTCAAAGTTTTGAATTTCAGATTTCATCAAGTAAGAACATTACTATGTTTTGTTGTTGGCGATTAAATTAACTAAAACTTAGTCGTGTTTAAATGTGTAGGTAAATTTTAATTATTAATATCAGGCATTTGGGTTGAAGTTGCTCCGAGTATTTATCAAATTACTAAAATTATGTTTACTCTATAAAAAATATTTCACTGATGTGACTGACTTCATAAACAGAAGAATCTATATTCGTATGTATGAATGTATGTCGACGATATACACAAATCTTATACATACATACATACATAACTTCACGCCTGTATCCCGTATGGGGTAGGCAGAACACCAGAGGTCATAAAACCAACTGATGTCACGTTTGACAATTTTTTTTAAATCTGTTTATAAGATTTGTTTGTTTCTTTTTTTTGAAATTTACAAACAAATCTTATAACCCAATTAAAAAGAAATTTATTTTAAAATTTTCGTTAAATCGATTACGATTGCTTGAAAATGTACGTAATACTGCCATTGTACCATAGACAACTAGGACAGTGATTATGATACTGTAGCATTGTTTTTATTTACGTTCAATCTTTTATGACTGTATACTTTTCAGCGGAGTATAGAATTATGCTTCAGGTTTCTTTAAAAGCTAAACTTTTAGGTTTATTTTTAAGAAAATATGAACTTGCTAAATCTGGCGTTTTCTTGGCTTTGCATGAGCTAAACAAAATGTAAATATATTAGATGTATGATAAATTATATTTGAATTAAAAATATTTGAACTCATGGACGATAAAAATCCTAAAATGCGACAATTTGCTTGAATTTAGTAACTTCTTGTATCATTTGCATTTTCAAGCTTCATATTCTAAATTAAACAGTTATAAGGTAAATGGATTTATGTCGCTTGTCATTTATTATTTTGGTGTCTTTTAGTAAGTTTACACGCTAGATTGAATCATCATCATCATCACAACTCTTTGTTATGAGCCCACTGCAGGGTATGAGTCTCTCCCCTGGGTGAGGAGGAGGTATAGG
The DNA here is from genome assembly GCA_944452665.1 of Stenoptilia bipunctidactyla. Lineage (NCBI taxonomy): Eukaryota > Metazoa > Arthropoda > Insecta > Lepidoptera > Pterophoridae > Stenoptilia > Stenoptilia bipunctidactyla. The sequence continues at coordinate 2,017,936 of OX101723.1, forward strand.
CCATAATCCACCAAGCTGGCCCAGTGCTGGGTGGTGGATGCCAGAAATTTCAGGGCGCCCAAATGGCTTCTGACAAACCCTAACGACTACTTTATACAAGTATACAGCACCCGGGACCGACTGCTTAACGTGCCCTCCGAAGCACGGAAGTCGTCGTGAGAAATGAATGGTCGGCGGTCACCTATCCAAGTACCGACCCCGCCGAACGTTGCTTAACCTGTGATATCGTATGATACACACAGTAACCACGGCGCCACGACGACTTAAGAATGTTTTCTTAATGTTTTCTTTAAGTCGTCTAGATTAAATGTTTGATTAAAAAAAAATCATCACCTTCATTTGTTTACAAGACTGATTTAGAGCGTAGCCAGGATTCAGGATTCACAAAAGGCGAGAAGTGTCTTGCATGATAGATTTAATATTTTAAAGATATGAATACTAATGTGTGTGTGTTACCAGTGACGACATATGGCACTGAGACGTGGTCGCTAACTATGGGCCTTATAAACAAGCTTAAAGTCGCTCAGCGGGCAATGGAAAGGGCTATGCTCGGAGTTTTCCTGCGGGATCGAATCAGAAATAAGGAGATTCGCAGGCGAGCCAAAGTCACCGACATAGCCAGAAGGATTGCAAAGCTAAAGTGGCAATGGGCAGGGCACATGGCTCGCAGAACAGATGGCCGTTGGTGCAGAAAAGTTCTCGAGTGGGGGGTCACGTACTGGGAGACGCAGCGTAGATAGCCCCCCCGCAAGATGGACCGACGATCAATTTAAGGTCGCCGGTAAACGCTGAAGGGGCCGAGCAATGTGGTGAACCTTGGAGGATCCCATTTTTTCCTTTCCATTTTTTGAAGGCCTATGTCCAGCAGTGGATGTCACCAGGAATGTCAGACAAAGACGACGAATACTAATAAGAATATAAGATACATACGTACATACATAACTTCACGCCTGCATCCCCAATGGGGTAGGCAACACAAGAGGCTATAAAACCATCTGATTTCATGTTTGACAAATTTGGAGGTATTATTACGCCCAAAAAAACTCTAATAAAATCTCCGTCCCTTAACTGACTTTTACAGTTTGCCCGGGAAAAGAACCATGTCACATTCTATGTTTTTCTTTCGCTCCCAGACCAGCATGAAAGAATTATAAAGTGTCTTTCTATCCAAAGTCGATGTGACACTTACTCATAGTGAACTTTAAGTGTTTCTTTATTATTATTTATAAATTAAAATTTTAAGTGATATTTATCAATTGGATTCTCTCCAGCACCCTCTTACAACTGCGAGCGACGGCTCCCTGAAGGGGTCCGCTGGAGACAACCAGACACCGACATCCAGAACCGGGAATTTATCTGCAAATATCGTGTACGATGGATCAAACTTGCATTATCTTGCGGATGGGCCGGTTATTCGACCGCTGTGCCATAATGGCCGTTATTCAGTTTCAGCTTAAAATATAGTGATCATGTTTTATGATATGTATTTAATATGAACGGCTTTTGAAAACTATCTACATGCACACGAAACGATTCATCTTCAAAAGATGATGACAAATATATGGCCATATTTCGATTAACCAGCTTACAATAAAACTATAGTATTTGGCACAAGGACAATAAAAGCATGCAATAAAAGTGAGATATAGATCAAAATCACCACTGAATCATAAAACTGAAACATGTGGCGATTTCCAATTTCAAAATATCAAAATGTTGCTTTTAGAATTTTGTACAGAAGGCAGCACATCAAGTGTTCCAAAATTGTCAAAAAATAATTGAATTTTTACTCTATACCCTTGATATTAAGTAAAAAATTGGTTGGGGAAATTTGACAGGTATGTATCTGCCTTCTCTACCCAAACGGTGTGAAATAAAGCCCTCTGGTAGAATAAATCTGTCAGACCAAACCATCTTGTTTCAACTATGCATGCTTTTTACAAAATCGTAAGTTATATTAGTCGTATTGATTCCCTTAGTCTATGAATTACGAGATCAGGTGCAGGTAGTGACCGAAACACCCATGTCCTGTCAATACTTTTACAAGGCGGAAGGTCAGAGTCCCCCACCTTCACTGCACCTACTCATGACTATGAATTATTTAGGAATTTATTTATTTATTTATTGTTAGTTACACGGACATTGCTAACACAGTTAGTTATGTAATATTATGGAATATTCTCTTTCAGTGTTTATAATTTATAATAGGTTTAACTTTGGTCATTTAAGAAATTTACTTATATTAAGTGGCGGCCTGTAAATACGTTGACAGATAGTACAGATAGCAAAATAAATTTCAATAACAACTTAATGGCAAAAAAACGCTTGAGGCGGGCGCTAGTTTTATAAAACTTCTTCTCAAACATATCAATAGCAAAATATAACCCTAAACCAAATAAAAATTAAATAAGCTGCTTATAGTTTGTTTTCTGAACAAAATGTAACGAAACGCCGCGCCGCCGTCTTCAATCTCTTATATTGTAAATTTAAATAAAACTTCAGTTATTTAAACACGATGTCCTTATTAAAATAATAAAAGTTTTACAAAACTCTTACTAAGCAAATTATTTTGATCTTTTTCATTTACCAAGACAGTCAGTTTTTACCACTCGAAGTCTCTTTAATTTTACTTGTCTCTTAGGACTATTTATTCTACTAACTAAGATTCGAATGTAAACTTTTTGAAAATATCAAACTGACTTTAGTCTTTTTGGATATCTGGTTTTTAAAGGTCTCCGAGTAGGAGGTAGACCCTACCGGCGGGGCAACCATTGACAATGATATCGGGCCCTTATATCAATATTTTATTAGAATATGACACTAGTATGTATTTTTGTAGAATATAGCATCTTTCGTTCTGTGGGCATAATCATGGTATCGAATCGAATGATTCCATATATTATGATGCGTATGTCACCTTGCTTCCATTCACGATATTCTGGTTTTCGGTGCCGCTCTCGACGCCAGCCCTGAGAGTTTCAACGGCGCTCTTCCGGTCTTAACCAAGATCGCTCCCCTTATTAGGAAACTAAAATAAATAATAAAAAGTAAGTCTCGTTACTCTAGATAATATCTTAGTTTCAGCTTTATCATTTTAGCTTTCATTTCATCCATGGGGGCAACCCGTCAGGTTGCCGCTCGCTGTGCAGCCTTTATCTACCGATTGGATGTCGCTCCGATGATGATCAATGGCCTTCAATGGATACTCCTTGATATAAATTCTGTCCCTAAATTATCTGTTCAAGATTTGGGAAAAATTTTGATTTCAGTCAACGGCCAAATTTTTTTTACACAATACGTATCATTTATTTAAAAGATTTTAGGAAAATAGAGGTATACATTTTTTACAAGGATATTAATACACTCGCTAACATATTAATTAAAGCATGGTCACTCTAAATTATTAATGAATATCATTAAAATAAAGACGACTACGCGTTACAACAAAACATCTTGTAGTACTACGTCATAGTATAATCAATGAAATGTAGCGTCGTAGTAGCTCTGTTCATTAACAGCAACTATTTGTAAAAAAAAATGTGGTGCATTATCCTTTTTTTTGTACTGAGCGATACTAAAGTAAATACTCAGGTAGGTACTTTAATATCGTATCACGAAAATAACATTTAATTTGTCTACTAAAATTCAATTCTGTGTAAAACAATCCTTTTTACCGCATTTTATGCCTTCAAATATATTTTACATTTTAATGTTGAAAAATTATAAGTAGTACCTATACTTACCGGTAAAAAAATTTACCGGCTTATTATGATTGAGGAACTCAATAATAGAACAACTGGCAATATATACTGTTCAGCCTGTTTACTGACCAATATGATATATTGAAAAATATTAGTTATTAATATGATTAAATTCTACAAGACAAGCATGGGATAAAAAAATGGATCCTGGACTAATTGCCGCAAAATTCAATAAATACGTTTCAGTGATATTTTAAGCATAAACAGTTTCATATTTTAATTTGAATTTGTATATTTTTGAAATCTTTACCATTTACCGAAGCTGAAGTGGTCTTTACCTCTCTATGAAAAAGTAATTATAATAAATACAATGAAACAAACTAAAAAAAATATACTCTGAAATAATATTAAAGCTTTCAAATAACTAAATGTATTTTTTTTTTGACAAAGGTAAAACTACATAAAACGAGTGTATCCCATCTGGCCCGGTGGCTTGGCCCGGCACCGGGCCACATGGGAGAAACAAGTCTTAACTGGCCCGGTGATATGTTTAACGGGCCAGATGAGACAAATCAAGTGCCATCGTCCCTGGTAAGGAAAAATGGAGGATACATCTCATAATTTTTAAAGTACTCACTACGTGCATATGAAAGTGATTGAACTTATAAATTAAACGATGATAGTGGATACTTCATAGTTCGTCACATATTTTCATCGAAATCGGTTGAGCACTTCATTGAAATTTTTTAAGTTTTGAAAAAATATGTATGAGTTCGGAGTATGTTAATGTGGATGACATCATTACACAGCCAAAGTTTTGACGTGAAGTCGGTTTTTTTAATGCTCTGCATTTGTTGATTATTGTAATGTCATTGTAATTGTAATGTCTGCTTTCGTATTCAAAAATATATATAAATACTTTAAAAGCATCTTAATTAACCCAAACCTGTCATCATATCATAGATCAACTTGATGGCTTGTAAGAACTATTTATTTAGCCCCAAAAGCAGAATTTCATTATAACAAGCATCTTGAAACAATCTAGATCAAAGGATGACATTATCCTTTGATAGTGATTGTAATGGAGATATTTAATTTCCAGGCACGTGACATGTTTTGTAATAACAATATTGATCTTTAATATGTAAGGCCGGCGTCAGACTTAGCTTCAAATGTTTGAATGCTATGTGTGGCGCTGGACTTTGGATATGTATTCAACGTTTGCACAAAGATTTGCACTTTGCCATCCGGAGTCTGTCTTTTTCGAAACATCAAAGCATTCAAAGTTGAATGTGTTCAAATGTTTGCGTGGCTTGCCACACTTGTTCAGTGTCCAGTTGCTCGAGCGTTGTTGAGCGGGACGGTTGTGTGCATGTTACACTGCATGCGGCCATATAATGGACTGGGGCAGCGAGGCGGTTCTGGAATTTGTAGAGTTGTTACAGGGGCAACTATCTACATGGAACCCGAAAAATAACTAATAAAAAAAATATAATTACATGCACACAAATAATACAGGCTAACTGAGTCTACAAAATCGTTGTCCATCTTGTTTGTTGTCTACTAGCATACTGTGGAGAAAAGTGTTTGCGAAGCAAGTCTGGCAGGTCACGTCAATATGTGTTCAAATCCTTTGCAAAGTCGTCAAAGATTTGTGCAAATCTTTGAAGCTAAGTCTGGCGCCCGGGTAAAGTTGGCCGTTGGGGACGTGGACAACCTTGGGAGAGGCCTATGTCCAGCAATGGACATCTACTTTCTGTTGATGATGATGATAAAAAGTTGATTGATAATATAATTCAATCAACTTATTCATTTGTTTATTTAATTTGACGTTTTGATCGAGTTGTAACGATCGTGCAGTGCGAGCACAGAACTTTCTCGACTCGTATGTTTACGAATGCTCATTCTGTAGGAGACGGTTACTAAGAATAATTGAAATCTATGATGCCTTATTAATTTTGAATGTCTATACAGGGTTACTGGTGGGTCACTATTGAAATTCGAGGACGTGATAGTTTGAGATCATACATGAATAAAAAAAATTGAATAAAAAATAAATTTTGATTATTTACTGAGTAAACTTAACCGAAAGTTAAAGAATTGATTACACAACGCATGGTTACAGTAGCGTTGGCAGCGATCCGCGCGCCAAATGTTGTGTCGCGATTGACTCAGTCGTATGTAAAGTAAATAGTTACAAAACTTTATTTATTTGTAGGGAATTCTATTGAAAAATTTAGTAACTACTTTTATTACATAATTTTTTTTTTTAATTATGGATGGCACGTTTGTCTTCCATGCCACCTGATGTTAAGTGAACATGAAGACTAAGGTGGTACACGTCCATCCACGAGAAACCTATTCACTCGACGCTTAAAAGTACCTACTAGGACTATACTGGCCAGGGAAAATAGACGCAGGCAGTTCATTCCAAACCTTGGCAACCCGTATCAAAAAGGAACTGTCAAAGCGCTTAGTTCGACTTTTCGGAATATCTACCACATACGGATGGAAGTTCTGTCTGCGTCTAGTAGTCCGATGGTAAAAGGGTGAGGGTTCAATTTGTTGAAACAGAGCACTGGCGCACTCACCAAAATGTATCCTGTAGTACACGGTTTACGATTACGGTTACGATTATGACCAGAATCGTGTACACAGTGCTCTCCTTCAATATCTAATATTTGTCACCAGTCACCCTGTCTACATGTAATACTCTTAAATAACTGTAAAATAAAAAATCTAAAAACTTGCAACCGACTCCATACTGTACGAACACTCGTAAACATGCGAATCGATAAAGTTCTACGCTCGCACCGGTGGTCTCTGTCATCTTAGATATTCTGCTGTATTGGAATTTTATTTAGTAATTTATTTCTCTATATTCAACCGATTTCCAAAAGGAGGAGGTTCTCAATTTATGTGTATATTTTTTTGTCTTTGTTTCACATTTTTTTTGAACAATTATGAATCAACTAGCAGTTTCGCGCGGTTTTACCCGCTCCATTTCAAATTCCGCGCGAATATCGAGATAAAAATTAGCCTATTCGATATTCCAGACTGTAAACTATCACTGTGCCAAATTTCATCCAAATCCATTAAGCCGTTTTACCGTGATAGAGGAACAAACATCCAGACATACATACATCTATCCATCCAAACTTTCACATTTATAATATAGAAAATTTTAGTTTGCTTTTTTTTATAGATGTCGCTGTACGTCGAATAAATCGCGCAAGAAGAGTTATAAATGACTTAGCCATATTTACTTAGTAGACTTCTTTTATTCATCCTCACTTTCACAATAAATTATAATATAAGTAGGATTATACTATTAGTAGGATTTTGAAATTCATGTTTCATATGATAGAAGATCCTTCAGAGTGGTTTCCATATAAATTTAATTGAAGTCGATTGAGTACTTCTTGAAAATTAAATTTTGGAAAAAAATAAGCATGATTACGGAGAATATTTACATTAACAACCGTATACCTAAGCCAAAGTTTTGACTTGAAATCGGTTTTTTTAAGTTTTTCAATATGATTTGATGTTTCCCTTTCGTTTTCAATAGATCATTCCTAAACCCGTGTAATGTCATATCCTAGCTTGCCTTCTCTTACCAGATGAGTTCCAGATGAGTTCTTAGTTCCTCATACTTCTATAAGGTGTTCTTTTTGATATCCCATTACTTTGAGGTTCTGTTCCTTACTAAAAAATAATACTTTTTGCCAAAGAAAATGTGGTTCAAAAATGCATACTTTCCAAGATATCATCAATCTTAATATAATGAGTTTAAAAATCATCACCCTTGTAGAATCTCTTTAACATACATTCAATAGACGCGTGTCACTGAAGCAACAAAAACATTTTAAACGTTGAGGAACGTTGCAAAACGTTGCGAACTGTACCTGTGCATAGCGATAAAAGATAGAAAATGCCTTGTTGTCATACTTTGCATAAAAGTGTTTTACATAAGATGTTTGGACTTAGTTGAATTATTTTGTATGTATAATTTTGTAATATATAATTGAATAATCAACGAATTCAGAGCAATAAAAAAACCGACTTCACGTCAAAACTTTGGCTGAGTTGAGAATAACATCAATGTAAACATTCTCCGAAATCATACATATTTTTTCAAAAGTTTGAAATTTTCAATGAAGTACCCAACCGATTTCAATGAATTTTAAATGGGACCAATTATAAAGTATCCTCTATCATATAAAACAACAATTTTCATAAACAATTCATAATTGCCCGAAATATCGTGTAACAAAGTCACAAAAAAAAACATACAGACGAATTGAGAACCTCCTCCTTTTTTGGAAGTCGGTTGAAAATTATGTACATGTTTTTTCATTCTATTACATGGTCCCATTAAAACCCTAGAGTTATGGGAAATAAAAATGAACAAATTGTATAAAAAAGACAAAGCCCCTAAATATAACAACTTCATGACAATTTTCTGTCCCTTTGTTATAAATAGCTGTTTCACGCGGTATTACCCGCCCATTTTATCACGCGGGAATAGTGTGATAAAAATCCTATGGGCACGTTTAAGGACAGGTGGCGCGTCGCGCGGGTTTTCGCGCGTTATAATATAATAATAATAATAATATTTCTGACACTCGCACTACATTATCTAGCCCAAATTAAGTTTCTTAAAGAACTTGTGTTATGGATACTAGATAACTGATATACTTAATAAATATACATATTGAATAAATACATATTTTTTATTAGAATAAACTTAAATAAACATATAAACCATGAAATAAATCCATGACTTGACGACTAATATCTGTGTTCATCACACAAATATCCGCCGCCGCCGGGATTCGAACCCAGGACATGGCACAGAAGGCAATGTATGTTACCGCTACACCAGCCGGTCGTCTATACATCGTTTTTTTTACAGCGTTTTCGATACATCGCCGGCTTTACTCTAAGTCAGCGGATAGCTCTATAGTTCTAATGTATAAATATAATAGTAGACTCCAGAAGATCACCAACTCGCTCATGGGTCAATGTGTACGCTTTATTTTATAATAAAATTCCAAATAATTTAAGATTAACCCTTCGATAGATTTAAGGATAAGTACATACATACATACATAACGTCACGCCTGTATCCCTTATGGGCTAGGCAGAACACCAGAGGTTACAAGACCATCTGATGTCACGTTTGACAAATTTGGAGGTATTATAAAGATGGAGAGAGACTATTGTAGTGACAGGGGGTCAGCTTATCGCCCACAAAAATGCTTTTAAAACCTCTGTCCCTTAACTGACTTTTACAGTATGCCTGGGAAGAGAAGCAGCTGGCACATTCTACGTTTTTCTGTCGCTCCCAGTCCAGCATGGAAGCAAGCAGATTTAAGGATAAGTGCATAAGATATCCGGATGCAAGAAGATGGGATTTCCTAGCTGTAAATTGTTATTTCAACACACTTGCTCGTAAAGTGAGCGTTATTCTATTGAGTTTAGAACTATAAACTGGGCTATAAGTCACGCGTGCATTAATATATTATACCCTAGTGCATAATATAATGAATCCTACAAAGTTGAATTGTAACTTTGTGCAAATAACATGCGAGAAAACAGAGCATATTTTATTGGTCCGGGTTATACACTAAATATTTTCAGAAACAACAAAGAGGTTTTATACCACTTCAAATCCATATACATTTTTAAATATTTGCGCCTTATATTAGTAAAATAAATTTGTATATTAAACAAATTATTCACAATTTACAATCATTTGTGATAAAATATTAAAATATTTGCATTTACCACTCCAAATTAAACATTTTCACTTAAAATAGGCTGTATATGCTATACAGACATTGACACATTTGACGGAAAAAAAAACCTACGCGCATGCGCGAAGTTCGGCGCCATTTTTCAATCACAATTCACAGCTTTGTTATCAAGTGTGTTTGTTATTTTATGATCACGTATGTCTGTCTTTTACTCACAAGTGTGTTGAAAAACGTCGTATGTAACTCGTGAGCGTTGCTAATTACAGTCTCGGCTCATTATTAAGCCCTCGCCTGCGGTTCGGGCTCAAATCACAGCCTCGACTGTAATTAGCAACTTCGCTCACTTGTTACATAATATACTATTGTGTATTTTTTTTCTTATTTTTAAAAGATGATTGCTGTTGAGTTTCTTGCCACTTCTTCTCAACAGATCGACTTTCCGAAGTGGTGGTAGATTCAGTTCAATTTGTAAATTGTTTGACTTATTTCAAATTTATTGAAATACCTACGAAATAAAGAATATTTGAGTTGAGTTTGAGTTAGTAAAGCCGGCGCTGTATTAAAAACGCACGACGACGCCCACCTGTCCTTAAACGTGCCCTGTGTACTATTCCAGACTGTACACTATCAATGTGATAAATTTCATCCAAATCCGTTGAACCATTCCTCCGTGACTGAGGAACAATCATCGATGCATCCATTCAAAATTTCACACTTTTAATATTTTAAATTAAATGGAAAGCCAACTTTCCACATTTATTTTTATCTATCTATCTATATTAATTATTAAGAGGCTTATCTTGTAAGTTTATATGTAAGAGCTAACTTTCAAAACTACTTGATCGATATATGTAAGTAGGTTGTATAAATACATACATACATAACCTCACGCCTGTCTCCCTTTGGAGTAGGCAGAGACAAGGGAACACCAATTGCTTCGATCCAGACATACCTCTTTAGCTTCCTCCACGTTCATTAATCTTTTCATACATGATCGCCGGTTACGGGTACTTTTAACTAGGCCCTTTTTAAGAACGTCGCCAATTTGATCGGCGTAAGTTCGCCTAGGCCGGCCCCTTCCGACAGCACCATCCATTCTTGCTCTGTACACCTCTTTCGTAAATCTACTTTCACTCATCCTTTCCAAATGTCCATCCACCGTAGCATACCCTTTTCAATCTTAGTCACTACATCTTCTTTCAATCCGCATCTCCTTCTTATTTCTCATTTGTGTAAATATTTTCATCAATATAAAGAATGGAATTTATAATGGACATTAACCTAAAATTATTCCATTAACTTTGGTGACTAAAATCAAAAAGAATGTTAACAAAAGCAACATGCTTTTTGATTTAAAATATTCGCAAAGATCTATAACAAATTACTTGTGAAACGTCACAAAAATCTCATATCGCAGAAAAACGTTTGATATCACACACCCACTTACTAACAGCTCGCATAATAAAATACGTGCCGGTGGCGCCATCTGAGCGAACTATTTTAAGAACCACTTCCGTAGATTTCGTGTTACAAATTCTTATTACGAAAATAGCATTTCTAACATTGTTCCTTGGTTCGTATGAAGTTTAATGAATCAAGTTCGAAGAATATTAGTAATGAGTGTGTCGTTAAATGTGTACGGTTCAATTCTGTTTACAGTTAATTTAGAGTGTTTGGATTTGGAATTTTATTAGTTTTAAAATATCTACGAGTATAAACTTATTAAATCAAAATATTTTTATATAAAAATTCATTTTTTTTTTAATAGCATAATAGACCACATTTTAAAACTGATTAAGGCTCGTATAGTGAAAGTTCATTCAAGCTACTCAAGTGTAGATTTTTTACCAGTTCCCTATAGGGCATCGAAAGTAGGTGATGTGTGCTTGAGTTACGATCAAAGTTAGCTGTAATAAAATTTAAACTCCACACGTTTTTGACCACAGTCTGTAATGACAATGAAACGTCGAGTAAAAATACAAAATATAATCATAACTATAAGTATTACTTAAAATATCTAATATATAAAATTCTCGTGTCACTGTTTTCGTTGCCATACTCCTCCGAAACGGCTTGACCGATTTTGATGAAATTTTTTGCTTATCCGGTATCTATGAGAATCGGCCAACATCTATTTTTTTTTTATTTATATAGAAAAACAACGTTTGCCGGGTCAGATAGTTGGTCTATAATTCAGTAATAACGAAAACACAATTGAAAACATTTCAGAAGTGAAACAGAAAATTGCGGTCATACAAACATGTCTGAATATACCCTCCTATTTTATAAGTCGTTAAAATATTTTGGCAGCCTAATTTGATTCTATCAGGAAACCGATTAATAAATTTGAACAGAAAAGTCTTCGATCGATAGGTGCGGTACATAAATTGTCCTCAAACTTTACGACTCTTTTAAATACATCATTTCGGCACAGGCACGTTCCTCTTGTGGCTAGCAGAATAAAACTTTATTTCCTTTTATATTAAACTAGCTTTTAATAATTGTTTTAAACTATCGCGGTTATTTTCACTATGATTTAATGTATTTACGGGATTCTTACCACGATTTTCGATTTCATTTTCGCACGTCCGATATTTCGATGCTGTTACAAGCACCATGATCGCGGACTGGCAGATGTAGGTAGGTGGCGATGACTAAACCAAAAAACAGCGAAAGTGGTGTGTCCGGTCAAAAACCCAGTGATACTGTGAGCGTGTTTTGCAAAAGTGACATTCATGTGAGTTCCAGTAGTAGCAGATCAAAACGAATAAGAAAGGGGGTAGATCGATATATCTGCCTCTAACTGTCATCGCCACCTACCTACATCTGCCAGTCCGCGATCATGGTGCTTGTAACAGCATCGAAATATCGGACGTGCGAAAATGAAATCGAAAATCGTGGTAAGAATCCCGTAAATACATCAAACTAGCTTTTTCCCGCAACTTCGTATGTGCTTAACTACCCTTCTCGTGGAAATGTCAGAAACTATACAACCAGACACCCACTGAAAGAACCTTCATACCAAGTATCACACCCATGCATTCAAGGAATAAGTTTTTTTCATAAAAACTAAAAATTATATATTTCCCGTGCCCGTGGGAATTTGGGAATTTTTTTCGTAGCACAACCAGTCACTCTTTGAAGAACCTTCATGCCAAGTATCACATCCGTACACTCAAGGAATAAGATTTTTCATACAAACTAAAAAGTCCAACCCCTTCCTGTAGGAATTTCGGGAATTCCTTCCATAATACAAACAGACACTTATTGAGGAACCTTTATATCAAGTATCACATCCGTGCACTTTAGGGATGGGATTTTTTCATACAAACTAAAACATCATATATTTCTCGTTCTCGTGGGAATTTCGGGAATTCCTTTCACAAAACAACCAGACACACATTGAAACACCTTCACACCAAGTTTCACATTAGTGCACTCAAGGAATAAGATTTTTCATACAAACTAAAAAGTCCTATATTTCCCGTTCCCGTGGGAATTTCGGGAATTCCCGAAATTCAGTAACGGAACAGTTTTATATATATTGATTTAGAAAATTCACAATAAAATGTTAATTCCTTTAATGAAATAAATCGAGAAATCTTAAGACAATCTTTATCATAAATTTTAGTAGATAATATTTCACAAGTTTTCAATGAAGATATTAAACTTTACCTCATGACAAATGTAATTTTTTAAAAGATAAAAATCTTGTTCCAAATCTATGTTGATCTGCAGTGCTGTTTGGTGTCAACGTGATAATGTTTTTGAGAGAGTTGTATTTACATTCCACAGTGTTAGGAACAGATATAATTTCAAACTCACTTGATGATTCGACAAAGTTTAAATACATATTAACTAGCTGACCCGGCAAACGTTGTTTTGTCATATATAAAAAAACAAAAATAGATGTTGGCCGATTCTCATAGATACTGGATAAGCACTAAAAATTTCATCAAAATCGGTCAAGCCGTTTCGGAGGAGTATGGCAACGAAAACTGTGACACGAGAATTTTATATATTAGATTAGCATTGTCTAAATTTTACACAAAATTGTTAACCTATGACCGATAATATCGCGTATAATGAAATCATATATGGATGTTTCTGTTTTGTTATAATTTCCATAATTACGACTCACTCGATAACTAAATGATCACAATCAACTTAACAATAACATAGAAAGGCTTCTTTTTCTCTACAAATCAAATCACTAAGAAGAAAAAAAAAATTCTTTAGGTATTTTACGTCTTAATTTACAGTTGGTTGTATTATAAAATTAATTATTTTAAAAGTCACTAAATGAACGAAATTTTTTGAGCAATTACATTTTCTCTCCGTCCAATAAATTATTATATTCTGAAAGACCTTACTTAAATTTTCCTACTAATATTCTGCTAGACAAACACGAGGCGGGCTAAACATTTTGTTAATTAAAGCTAGCAACACTGTTTGTTGCCAGCTTTCATTAACAAATTGTTTAATTTCAATTATCTACAAAATATCGAAGCAAGGCATTTATATTAAAAAGTTTTATCATTAAGAATATTATTTCAATATGCCAGGCTGGAGTAATATAAAAAAATAACACTCATAATCTTAGCACCCTTACGGATTAGCGGTTGTCTGCCTAGGCGGTTCGTGAGCGGGTTTCGACGCGGTTTCGACGCGGTTGCCTCTAATTTCAACCGCCGCGGTTGCCACAAGCCGTTGCATATTTAACTGGAAAAGCAACTACAAGTGCGTATCGCTGCTTAGTGTGTATAAAATAAAATGGAAAAATGTGCAGTCGATACAATGTTTTGTACAGATAGATGATGCCCGCTCTATTTCGTTCGCGAGTTTAATTATGATCAGAAGGATTTGCTGCAAACTTTATTCCCCGAATGGAATCATTGCAAGCGCGATTGAAAAAAATGAACTGCGCAATCTTGTGTAAAGATGCGAAATCTAAATCTTACTTAAAAAAATAAATTTCATTCATAACAGCCGTGATTTTGCATTTATAAAATTAGTAAAGTAAGATAAGGTAATGCAGGTAAAAATAAAAAACAAAGCATAACTAGAATACCTAGATCAAAAAGATTTTTTTAATTATAAATATAAAAATTGTGTGTTTTACATTTGTTATTTTTTTTGAACGCCCTTATCTCTAAAACTACCAGCATATAAATAAAAAACTTACGTGGTCAATACACAGTAACATGAAGTTTCTACTTATATTACATGAAAAGCATTTTAACCAAATTCGTCTTTCCAATATACCTGGTCCTTCAAAACAATCAACACAATGGGTTCAAATCAGTTAACACCAACTGAAACGTTTCATATTAAACTGTGAGCCCATTATAAACTTGGATTGCCTATTTAGCCACTGGAATGAGACGGCTCACGAGATTCTCTCCTTAATCGTGTTAGGTAGTTAAAAGTACCCTAAATTATAATTTGAGTTTCACTGACGTTGCTTTTCCTCATATTAACAGAATCAAAATGCTTTTGGGTTCAAATTAAGATCTGCGCGATAAGGTTATAGCTTGGTTACAGTTTTAGTCGGCACTTAATAGCGTTCTTTGAATCCCCTTCTAACTACTCGTATGAGTAAGTATTGTAACTATTGTTGTTTTATATAAGAAATGTGAGATGTTTGTCCTATACACCGCCCGGTATAAAGTAAATATGAGAACTAACATAGTACATACACGTCGACACTTAAAAGTCACACAACTCGACACTTAAAAGTCTTCCATGCTGGACTGGGAGCGAAAGAAAAACATAGAATGTGCCAACTGTTTCTCTTCCCGGGCATAATGTAAAAGTCAGTTAAGGGACAGAGGTTTTAAAGGCGTTTTTGTGGGCGATAGGCTGACCCCCTGTCACTGTAATAGTCTCTATCCATCATTATAATACCTCAAAATTCGTCAAACGTGACATCAGATGATAGCCTCTGGTGTTCTGCCTACCTCATTAGAGATACAGGCGTGAAGTTATGTATGTGAAAAGTACCAGAAATGTAGTGATTTTATCAATAATTGCAGTTATCAATAAACTTTAGAATCAAGAGATTTACCATTTTTATTTAGTTGGCAGTGTGTCGAACTTGCAACTTTGGTAAAATATAGAGAACGTAAAATAAAAGAAATAACTGGTGTCCCGTTCCCAAATTTAATTCAATGTCACTTCATTAATGGCACTATCAATCAAAATTATTACAGAGTAACATAAGAATCGTCTTATTTGACACAATAATTACTTAGCAAACCTCCTTCTTTCTAGTAAAGTCGGTTGAAAAGTACATTGAAATTATTATTTTTGAATTAAATGTATTAACATGTATAATATGTAAAAACTGATTTACCGTTGTTATCACGGCAAAATATTTTGCTTAGTAATTAGTGGACTGAGGGAACAAACATAAAAAAAGACGTGTGGCACTCGGAGACTGCCGCGGTAAAGCTATTGCATAGCATTTTTTTATCAACTTATGGAATTATAATTATTTATTTATTTTATTAATGCAGTAATGTTTGATCTAATATGAAGTTCCACAAGTTCCTAGTAGATGGCGCTGATTGTTTATTAAAGCCCGCATGTAAAGTTATGAAATCAAAGTATTACCGCTGTGCCGGTCGGAGTGGGGGGTGTTAGGTTTTTTCGGAATTTCTGGACTCTGACCCCACGCTCAAGGCCCGCGATAGAAGCTATGCAATAGCTTAAAAACATACAGACAAATTGAGTGCCTCCTTCTTTTTTTGAAGTCGGTTGAAAATCCAAGATATGATGGATACGATTTAAATAAGTATGAAATATGAATTATACGTTATGTTTGAATGAGAGCTCATTTCATCAAATGTTAATACAAAACAGATAGTAAAAAATATTAACAACCAATTATCTCTGTTAACTTTAATGTTAATGACATTTTATTTTAATATTGAAAGCATTTTCATTAGTTGAAATCGAATAAAATTTATTGAATTAAATGTCCCAAACTACCAGGAGCTCATAAACTACGATGTAGTTTCATCAGTGAACTATTTATAAGTACTCCAAACATTCAGTTCAGTAGATCACTCCGGCCCGTTGATTGACGTGTATTTACTGTTCCGAATGGGGTTTTGCCGCCAAAAATATTTCAGTTCCATTCGAAAAATATTGTTTTAATGATCAGGAACGAATTGATGTGGAAATAATGTTTTAAAAATTCGCTTGGGGATATTTGTTTTATTTTTCGTGATGAATTTAATGGTCTGTGCTTTTAAAAGGGTGTTTTATTTTCATTATTGAAAACGACAATGCACGACCGGTGTAAAGATTTAGCTTTTGTTTTAGTGAGTTTATTTATGGCAAACCATCAGTGAGCATAATTTCAGTGTTTGGATGTTCATAGCTAGTAGGAATTGCGAAACGCTATTTTGTTACCTACCATTCGTAGGTCATAGCTTTTACTCATGACAGTCCGTTGAATATTGGAACTCGGCTGGACAATATCGTACTTTATTGATAGTTACAAATAAACTACCATAAAATGTCGCCACGGCAGATGTTCCGCATATTACAGATCGTAGTTGGATAGGTCTTTGCAATGAGGAGATCCAGTCATTATAAGTAGTTCACCTCGGAATTCGAGATACCCAGTTGTATGTCTGTAAATACTTATATATTGATATCCTAAAAGTTGTCTCAAAACCTTTATAATATGGGTAATATGGCTATTAAATTACAAGATCATCAAAGGTAACAAAAATCGTTTTTTTGTGCTTTTTGTGTAAATATATCATTGCTATGAAGTCCATGCAGGACTGGGAGTGAAAGAAAAACGTAGAATGTGCCAGCTGCTTCTCTTCCCGGGCATACTGCAAAAGTCAGTTAAGGGACAGAGGTTTTAAAGGCGTTTTTGTGGGTGATAGGCTGACCCCCTGTCACTACAATAGACTCTCTCCATCTTTATAATATCTCCAAATTTGTCAAACGTGACATCAGATGGTCTTGTAACCTCTGGTGTTCTGCCTGCCCCATGACGTGACGAGGCGTGACGTTATGTAAATATGTATATATTTATCTCATTTCCTATGGGTTCTTTTGTTATGTGCATGTATTTTAAATACGGATATATAATGATTATAAGGACACAAAACTTTCTACAACTTTTGTGTATAAATTTGTTAATACGGTGAACCGTTTTCGAGATAGAGGGCGGAGACATAGCATCACTTCAGGTCAACTGGGTGCCTCCGGTCGAAAACGCGCCATATACAGTGAAGTTAAAGTATGTAACTAAAGACTATTTCATCGACGAAAATACCCCATATGTGAAGTCAATTCTAAAAACCTGCCTATCTGCAGCTATTTTTTATTTCAAATTTAGCAAAAATCACCTCATCTTGTAAAACATCGGCGGCTTAAATTATAAGATGCCGTGGTCATTAAGAACAGTTTGTTTGCATTTTATTTTATACACGTGGTAACGCATTCTTGTATTATGAAAAAAAATCTCTGCTTGAGCTTTGTTTAGATTCTTTACCATGAAAAGCATTTAAAAAAGGAAATCTATAATGTGCAAACTCGTTTTATTAATATTATATGAAATGACTTCCTGGTCCATGAACGCCATTTATTTAAAGATGGAAGCATTATTAATGCTTCGACTATCCTAGATTTATTTGGCAAAGCATTGGCACGGGCGTGCACGTACATTTATCACAGCAAGTTTACTTTTTAAGATAATGAGAGAGATTTGGTTTGATAGAGAGTTCTTTATTATAAATCAATTATCTAACGTATTTTCTGACTATCATTTATATCAAATATTTTACGAATAGCTCTTGTTTCAACCAACATAAACATATTAAAATATCTTTTGGTCTTGAACATAGTTTATTTATTTTATTTTATTTTATTCTATTATTGCTATATTACATATTTTTTTAATAGTATGGTAGAATTACATAAGGCATCTTACAAGTTTCCACGAATGATTACTGCATTAAATGATAAAAGTGCGTTAGAAGACACGCGTAAAAACAATTACCTACATAGTAATAAAAAAAAGATAACAACAAAAAAGGTATGAAAAAGTGAATCCTGTCTTAATGAACTGAATTTAACAATTAAAGTAAAAATGAAATGAAAATTTAACCTAATATTATTTTAAAATAGAGAATAAAACAAGTAATCTAAACTTAAGATAAAAAAAAGATTGAGTGAGTTTCGCTCGAACGCTTGGTACACTGGTATGGAAAATATCTAGATCTAAGTGGCTAAGGTGGTTGAAGAGGTTGCTTGCACGCAATAGGAAGGAGTGTTGCCTGTAACTGCTGTTAACAAGTGGCACATGTAGAAGTTACGCTCCTTGTTTGTTATTATAAATGCATTTTCAAAATAAACCTTTTATTGTACTCTGTAGAGTTGATTTGAACTTTTTGTATAATGTTTATTATTATATATATTTTTTTCCTAAAGATTTTTTTTATAATTCATTTAGTAGACCGGTATCATACTCAAGTGTATTTGCAAACTCTAGGGAAATAAATGTAACACATCGTTGCTAAGAAGACTGACTCAGTAAAATATCGTAAAACGAGTTTGGTGTATGATTTATTACTGAACTTACTTCGTACGCTAATAGGATCTTCTCAGATCGAAAGTATATTAATAATCCAAGATTAAAGGTACATTTAACGATTATTATTTTCGTAAGCAACCTAAATTCATGATAGGAACACTTTTTAACCGGATCTATGGTGTATAAACTATATTTTATGTGTATATACATATACAAATGAAGGAGTTAGCGACTTTGTGACGGTTAAATGCTGGACTGAGAACGAAAGAAAAACATAGAATGTGCCAGCTGCTTCTCTTCCCGGGCATACTGTAAAAGTCAGTTAAGGGACAGAGGTTTTAAAAGCGTTTTTGTGGGCGATAGGCTGACCCCCTGTCACAACAATAGTCTCTCTCCATCTTTATAATACCTCCAAATTTGTCAAACGTGACATTAAATGGTCTTGTAACCTCTGTTGTTCTGCCTACCCCATAAGGAATACAGGCGTGACGTTATGTATGTATGTATGTAAGACGGTTAAATTTATTGTTAGTACTTATGGAGTAAGTAACTAGTTAGTAACTAAGTATTAAACTTATAAAAACCTTCGTGCCGCAGTGGCTCCTGCGTACAGTTACGTGCAATAATATGTATACACTTCGCAACTTATTCACTCGTGATAAGGTTCAAATTCCAGTGAAAAGGTATACATATTAGTAGACGTGAGTGTACATCTTATGATATTTATAGTAGATTAAGCATCGTTCAGTCGTTCACTAAAACATATGGGTGACTAAGAATTACGTGCTCAGTAGGCAATCCAATAAAGTTGTATGTATACAGCATATGCAATAGTTTGTCAGAAGTTATAACGGCTGAATATGTAAAAGTTACCAAACCTTGTTTTAACACCGGTATGGTGACATTGCCAACGTAGATAGACGAAAATATCTGAAGTTAAATAATTATGATGATTTGATTAGCCACTTTACGCATAAATATAGCTTAACATAAAAATATACATTCCTCGTATGTAACAGTATTTATCAAGTTAATTGTAAAAGTTCGGGAGCACTGATTTAAAGGTACGAAATTTGCGTGTTAAAATAAATAACAACTGTGGGTCCAGTATTGCCAAAAAGAAATTAGTGCTGCCAGTGTTATATCAACCTTTCTACTAATTAAGGTAGAATTTCTAAAAAACATATCTGCGTCCATGGTATAAGGGATTCTGTAGAAATTGTTTTCGTTCGCAAAGTCAACGTCCGTTGGCAAAGTTGCTAGATTTCACGGTACTGCATCAGGTTGCAGGTATGTGACCTAAAACTTCCATGTTACCTAGAGGAGATATTTAGGTACTTCGTTGGGTTGGGCTAATCAAGAAGGGTTTTGATGGTAATGTTTTGAAATTAACTTTAGGTTTTCAGCTATATCTAAAAAGTAAGTAGGTAGGTACTATGCCTACAAAAGTTGTATATCTTACCTCTATAAGGAACATATATGTTCAAGTATAAGCAGTCTTCTGCCTCTCGGTGTAAGAAGGTTTTCAGTCTGTTCATGTAACCCTGTCTACCTAGAGAAGGGGGGTTACCCTTCCTCATCAAAGGAAGACTTTGAGGGCAGACAGGCGCGAAGTGTACAGCTGATTTTACACCGGACCAAGGGGGAGCACTCACTAGAAAAAAGAAAACAATCCTGTAAATTGGTGATTGTAAGTATCCTCTCATACAGAGATGAGAAATGTATTGCTTTAGTCAGGTCAACGCGGTATCTTACCCATAATTGGATAAAGCTAATAATGCGTAAAATTATTTTAGGTGTTTGTATCTTTCGCTATGTCACCAAGGAACCGAAGGCCATAAAAAGACAATCATTTTAACAAGAATTTGTTCATGACACTACTTATACAAAGTAAAAAAATAAAGTAACATAGGCAATCAATTTAAGTCACTGAAAGAAAGGTTTTTAAACAGCAATTTAACGGCTCAATCAGAAAAACATCGCTTTTCGAATGGCCATCATTTGCCAGGTCGCTGTTCGTACTCGTAAAAATAACCTGTATTTATGTTGATGCCCACACATTGTAGCTAACAAATTTTTGATCTTAAAATTCTACTGTGTAGTATACCTAATTATGATCAGATAATACGTCAGTAGGTATTACGAAAAGTATGTTTTAGGTGAGTATGCATAGATACATATCAGTATGTAAGTACTTTGTGATACATGCCATTAGTGTAGTGCTCGTACTGCATGCCACTTAGATCTTTTCGGTTAAAGAAACAGGACAGGCAGTGTTATATCCATTTATTATAATTTATTTAGTAAATATATACTAATATAAAGTTCACTAAGGTAAAACGTCCCCGTCTGGGTTGCAACCACCGCACCGTGCTGAATATTTACACCACTAAACAGTATCGAAAGTATTTGTTCCGTATAGAAAGAGCAGCGTTTTTCCACCTAATGTAAGGGGTCAGCAGCATACTGCTAAATTTCATAGACAGTGCTGATTGATTAACAGCAGGTAACCTCGAAATTTAAAATATTTGCGATAAAGTTTACTTTGAAATTGACCAGGACATCAATTATTTCATGCCAGCAAACAAAAACAAAACTATTAAGGGTTTTTTCATCATCATCATGCTTATGTGGAAATGAATACATTTTAAGCAATGAACAAAAGTTCGTTTTAAGTTCCAGATAATTTTTTATTACAGGTCTGTTGAGAATTCCAAAAATGCTCTTAATAAGTTTTACGTTTTCCTTCCTAAACCCGTGTGCTTTCATCTTCGACCTCATCGTCACTTACCACCAGGTGAGATTGAGGTCAAACGCGGGTTTAGTCACTTATAAAAAAAAAAAAAAAAAACGACCCTTATTTACTAAAAATCTTTGTTAAGTTTTGCTAAACGACAAAATAATCTGATTTCGCGTCCTACGTAAGGCTTTTTTCATCTTTTTTTCACAAGTCAAACCACCCTTAGTTATCAGCATCGGCGTAACGATATACAATATTATGTAAAATAGTGGTTGATAAATTGTCAAGAAACACAGTTTAACAATTCCAACGCTCGAGGAACTCGTTTATTTGAGCTTAGTTTCATCTTTTTATGTTAATGCATTCCTTTTTACTCTGCTCTCCTGGTAAATTGCTTTTACGTTGGAGCTAACATTTTCAGTCAAAATAGCTGTTCGATTATTTTTTTTATAAAAATCTGTTAGATTTCCATTAATAGTATAGACGTGTAAATTAGAGCTGGTAGACATTTTTTTTAATTATCATGGTCCTTCACATTTTAATTAACTTCGGGAGATAGGTAACCATGTTTTTTTATTTATTTTGAATATTTGAAATTCCGATGTTATGATTATTATACGTAATCAAAATGATAAATATCCCGTTTGTTTTTCAAAATTTCACGCAGATATTTCTTAAGAGATTTTAATGTAATTAGGTTTTCTGATAGACGACCGTATTCTGGTATAAGCACATAAGATTCATTCTATGACGTTTATAAGAAAAGCCAATTTGAAGGCGCCCTGGACTTGGAATTCGGCATATCAGGTGGTAGTTAGGTGTATTTCTAATTATTAACGTTAAAAGGTAAGGGCAAGTTTTCTTACGACGATTTCCAATTTTTACTACGCTCGTCCGATATTTCGATGCTGTTACAAGTACCACAATCGTGGTACGAATCCCTTAAATAATTTAATCATCATCATCATCACAACTCTTTGTAATGAGCCCACTGCAGGGCATGAGTCTCTCCCCTGGGTGACGAGGAGGTATAGGCCATAATCCACCAAGCTGGCCCAGTGCTGGGTGGTGGATGTCAGAATTTTCAGGGCGTTGAAATGGCTTCTGACAAACCCTAACGACTACTGTATACAAGTATACAGCACCCGAGACCGACTGCTTAATGTGCCCTCCGAAGCACGGAAGTCGTCGTGAGAAATGAATGGTCGGCGGTCACCCATCCAAGCACCGACCGCACCAAACGTTGCTTAATCTGTGATAATCGTATGATATACACAGTAACCAAGGCGCCACGACGACTTCTTAAAATAATTTAATTCATAGTGAAAATAACCGCGATAGTTTAAAATAATTAGTACGTTTTTTTTAAGGAAAGACCGAGTCTTCGTTTAACCTCAATCTCACCTGATGGTAAGTGAAGTTGAGGTTGAAGACAGCACACGGTCCTTGAAGAGAACTGGCTCTTCATAAAATATTGTCTGTATTAGTCGCCTTTCACGACACGGCTTATCCAGGGGTGGTAGTACTATTCTAAGTTGACCTAATATAATTATATTTTATATTTAAGCTGTGAGTGACATGCTGCGTACGCGAGCACACGCATCACGAGGGCACATCTGAAAACCAGCGCTGCGGCTTCTGCTGCAGCATTATGCTGAGATGTGTCCTTTTTAACATACTCACTGCAGTACAGGGCAACATTTTATTGTTTCTTATTGTGTTTTTAATATTCTAATTTTTCTTTTGTTTACTGATTGTTGTACTTGATTTTGTTGATTTTTATGTGTTGTCTTGTTTGTATGTTGAATAAATGTTTGAATTGGAATATTTGAATTTTACCTTACACGGACAACTCCGGTTTTTACTAAAAACCTACTAGGATCGATCTTATAGGTCAAGTAAGAGGTCCCATTAAATGACTAACGAAGCGTGACCTGCATGGTACATTGGTCGAGTATTCTCTTGCAGTGTTGGAGGTCCTGGCTTCAACTCTCTAAGAAAGTGTAGGAAACGATTCCTTTCTCTGTAAGCGCAATTTTGATTTTGGAACATGGTAAGTATACGATTTATTGACACTACCAACCCTTCAATTATTTATTTTATCATTATATCTCCGTATGCCTTTATCCTGATATAAAATTAATACCTATGTATTTTTTTAAGCTAATACGTTTTGGAGACCCCGCAGTAGAACTTGGGGGTATCTTAGAAAACACCCAGACCTGCGCGAATTTAAAACAGTTCCTATAAACTTACTTTTAGCTGTTATTCGAACCCAGGACCTCTCATACAAAGACGAATACTCAATCACCACATCACGAAGGTCGTGCTTTATGTTTATTCATCAAACTTTGTTGACGACCACTTTGGCGATGGGGTAACTGTCTCTCTCACCTGTCTGCTTGGTCGCAGGATCTAACAAAGCCGCACGGAACAAAGAAAAAGAAATGTTCCTGGTCTGGGCGTTTATCTATACAAGGTGTAACTTGAGGGGTGGATCAAAAGCTTCTTATGGATGGAGGACCTCAATACCTACCAAAATAACCTCCTTGTATGTTCAGCAATATTTAGTGGTTATGGAGATATTTGCGATTTTGTGATTTTAAAAAATAATCAGTTTCTCGTAGAAAATGTAAAAATACAGCCTACTTGGTCTACGGTCGTGATTTTTTGACTGTAGGCCTTTTGTGTAACTTTTTTTTTCTACCGCCCCTCAAAGCTAACGTTCTATCTAGATTTTCTAAAAAAATCGGTTTGTTACCACATTATTTCCATCCGTAAAAGGCCATAATTAACAATATTTAGGTGATATTTAGGCTTACAATTATTAAGCTAAGCTAGGACCAAAAGTCACGACCGTAGACCAAGTAGGCTGTATTTTTACATTTTCTACGAGAAACTGATTATTTTTTAAAATCACAAAATCGCACAATATCTCCAGAACCACTAAATATTGAGCATAAATGGGTGTTATTTTAGTAGGTATTGAGATCCTCCGTCCATGGGAAGCTTTTGATCCACCCCTCAAGTTACACCCTGTATATATTTATATTCTAGGTTCCCCCTTAGCTCGCTACATGGTATCCCATATCACAAGCTCTACTTACTTTGGGACCATGTAGTTGGTGTGATTGTCTGGGGATTTTTATTATTATTTTATTTTATAATCTATGCAGAAAGGTGCTCTGTTTACCCTTATCTTGTAAGTTACTCCAAAATCACTGATAAGATCATTGAAAAGCGATTGAGGATTGTTATTTCAAAAACTCTACTGATGGAATAATTAATATAAGAGGTTTTACACGGAGAGCAAAATAAAATATTGGATTTTAAACTTTAAAAATAAATCTCCCCCTTGGTTCCCCCTTAGCTCGCTACATGGTATCCCATATCACAAGCTCTACTTACTTTGGGACCATGTAGTTGGTGTGAATGGGGTTTTTAAAAAAATATTAACGTATAATATTGTTTTGTGTTTACCTGGTGGCATAAATCGAAAGTTTCCCACAGGCGGCGCTGCATATGGTATCCCCAAAAATACTTCAACTTCTTGCAAATCATATTTACTAGGCTTCACAATGGCTCCTCTTAATGCGCCTTGTCTTAAATGGTACTCTCTTGTCATTCGCAACCGGCTGTCATCGCTGCCATGTCCTCGGAAGTCGTCGAGCTCATCGGCTGCACTCGGCAGCAAGAGAGAGATGGCAATATAAATATACAGTCCATGATTTACGCGTGTCGCGTGCCGGAGAGTAACCATCTTGGTTTGATGTTCAAATGCTTATTTTGCACTGAACGCACTTAAAATAGATTTAGTTTTAACTGTTTGTTTACACTTTTGTGTTTGTGAATCAGATTTGCACTGTTTTTGTTTTATTTGGATGTTTTATTTATTTACAAAAATGAAGCTTAATTAAACAATAATACACCTACACTGAAAACACATTAAATTTTGTCACTAAACTAAACAAAACTTTTTAGTTTGGTACTTTTTACCGCAGCTTAACACTTTTTTTAAAAACAATTTCCAACCTTATTTTATTGATTTATTACGAAGTTTTTTAAATTTTGGCGCGTTAATCCCTGGGTGCGTAAAAGCGGTGCGCACGCGTTGTGTGATTGCCAGGGCACTGGATCGGTTCCAAGATTTCACCCGCTCGACTCCAATACAGAAATACGACGTAGGTATTCAGAGGGGATAGTATTTCTGAGATAAATTCTAAATTCCTCGACAAGAATTTAGTAGAAGTAATTTTTGTTTGTTGTCGAGTTTTTCCTGAAATGCATTTGTACATACTACTTTTATAATATTCTTAGAAATTAACTTCAATTTATTTTTAAATAAAAGCTTATTTAATTAAGTTATGCTTTCATGTGCTTAGTGTTAAATTTAATTAGCTTTTACAGCTTGTTACCACTCTATTTTGCATAAAGTTACAATTAGCTTTTAAAAAAATGTTATTAATTTAAAAATGCAGCCCTTTAAATATTTTTAAGTAGACTTAAAAGACCTGTCCGAAAATATAGTTTATCCTTTAGGTTTTTTTGGATATTACAGGCGTTTGAAGCTTAGATCACTTCACTGCTTAGATTTCTGTGTTACTATTTTAAAACGTCTTGATAATAGAAAATAAAAATACAGATAAAACATCACTCAAGCCTTTATTTCAAATCCTAACATGCTTATTATACCCGCGACCACCCACGTGCAAAACAAAATTTGTTTCATGACGGCAATGCACACTTCACTTGTTTTGAGTTTTGACAAAACAGCGAAGCGGTTATGGCAACGTTCACTCAGCCGTTCAATTTTTCAGACCATTTGTAACAATCGCAATGAAAAGCTTTACTAAACATTGCACATGAAATCGAGAGGTTTTATATTAAACAATACTGACTTTATAAGACATTTAGTTCTGTTCTGTCTAACGCTAGTAAAATTACTTTTAATAAAGCTATAAAACAATAAGAATCACAGTCGCGACTATTCGTGGATACATTTTCTTACTTAACTTTTTACAAATTACTATAATACTGTTTTGGGTTGTACACTTCTAATCATTTATTCAACTATACGCTAAGACGGACATAAATTAACTAATGAATATGTGATGTTACTGCAGTGAAGTTAATTTGCAGCAGGAAAAATCAAATCAAGATACATAGTTTTTAGAAATATAGTCATTCCAATACCGTATGTTTGAAGCAACGATTTGTCACCATTTTTATGAGTAGATTTAGTAACCAGATAGGTTAAATATGAATTAGTCACTCAGATTAAATCACGATCAACGATAATCATTGCTCCGTACGGTAATGATTTCTAGACTAATCTTTCCTACTAATTTTGTAATTTTAAACGCTATATGTAGGCTACTAAGGTAGAACATACTCTAGAGCAACAAACAGTATACTTTTCAACCGACTTCAAAAAAAGAAGGATTTTTATTTCATATGAGAGAGGATACTTTTTATTTGGTCCCATATAAATTTCATCGAAATCGATTTAGTACTTGATATTACTAGTACTTGGTTTTTAAATATGTATGCATTCGGAGATCGTTCCAGCCAAAGTTTTGGCGTGAAGTCGGTTTTTTTAATGCTCTGCATTCGTTGATTATTAACTTGATTTTCCAGAAGGATCTTTCTTTACAAAGAAAAAACTGTATTGAACGGCTACTAATGTATTTTTATCACAGCAGCTTCAAATACCGCCAAATACATTCTCCAAACACTTAATATAACAGAAACTTACGCCAAATCCCGAGCTAAACGCGAAGCTCTTAACGACACTATCAAGGATGGGCCGCGGGGTATTTTGGTCCCGGTAGTGGACACGTGCGGGAGATAAACATCCGCACTCAGGGCACGGTAATATTATGTACAGTATTTCAACTTGGCCGCATCTTTGAAATAAATGCCTACATCGCCGCGGTCAGTTCACAAGGGGTAGGGTTGCCCGCCTTCAGCATTTAAATTACATTTGCCTAGTTTGTGTTAACTTCCATTTAGTTTTGTGATAGTAAATACACTTTTTTATGCAAACTTACGATATAAAGTGGCTACGTCGCTCGCGTGTATTTTGTCGTTTTGCAGTGAATGACTATCAGATAACTATGTCTATAGCACGTTTATATTAATATTCCTTTATCTATAGTACTTTAGATGAGGTGATGTATCGTATTTGAATTAAACTAAAAAAAAAACTAAAAAACGATCCTGTGACTAAACTATTGCTTCAATTGATCTGATTTTTGTTGTGTAGCCGGATAATGATACACATAATATGTGGTTTCATTTAACTCGCTTGTATCAACGTTGCATAAACCAATAACATAATTAGTAAATTGAAAAGGACGTGTTTAACAAAAATGCATTTTGTGTCAAAAAATCATGTTAACGTTTGAATTACAAGTACTTGTCGACTGAGACGTACGAAGTGATTTATTATTAAATTTCCAAGTATAAAAATCCTCATTTTAATGTAAAGCTGAATCAAAAATTGTTTTGGCCTGCAGACAGTCGCGAGGCCGCATGCCAAGCGCATGCCGAGAGCCGTGTAGGTATAGCTCGCGTTTCGTCCGTTTGAAGTTGAAGTTGAAATACTGTATAGATAGTATAACCATGCTCAGGGGTTCGGAAGTGTGACTCAGAAAGAGTGATCCGCGGATTCAATGACCTTATGTTATGATGTTTCGTTTATGGGTTAAAAAGGGTTAGTAAGTAACGGATTTCAGGATTAAATTTTAAATTTTTACATCATTGTGGTTCATTGTTACATTCATTCATAAGGAATGTCTAAATATAATTAAATAAGTTAAAAAAAAAATATTTTATATGTTTGTTCTGATTTTTAATTTCAAATTAGGTTTGTTCTGACCATATTAATTATTCTTATATTCATAGTATTTTATTTAAGTAAATTTGATGTGCTTAATGTGATTAAATAAATATATTATTGATTTCCGGTTTGGACTTAAAAATACGTTTTATAATAACGTTTAAAAATTTAAAAGTTACTTAAAGTGTTAAGATCGCATAATTATTTCCCCTACTCTACGTGATTATTTTTAAAAGCACAACCTATGAATTTTTGATCTCATTTCAAGATAAATCTCACGAGCTTAGTACGGCACTTTCCTTTCATAATATTACGAATTTTTCACTATGAAAAACACCACTGGCTAGACGAAATCTATGGGTATTTTTCTAATAAGGAAGCCACTTAGAATAATCACTTTTTAGTAACCAATATTTAAACCTAATAAACACTTTACACAAAATATCAACACTACACACAAAACAACACCAAATAAAAACAAACAGGTGTGGATTGCACTCGCGAAATAAGTAAACTGTAAATTGTATGAATGTATGAATATAAATGATGCTATCTGATGACATCAAAGATGATTCATAATATTGAAAGATTGATACAAAATGTTTAAATGGATTTTCTTAAAATTCAATAGTTATTGATGTTTCTTTGAGAGTCGAAAAGCGGACTATGATTATGTCATATAAATACAACAATAGTATAATGGATAAAGTATTTGAAGAATTTTGCGGATTTTTTGATAAAGTTTAGAATGTAGTAAAACTGGATGTTTGAAAATTTGCAAAAAATTTAAGGAATTAAAATTTTTCGACCTTCGATAGTGGTGATTCATATAATTAACAAAAAAAAATCAACCATTGTGATTACTTAAGTGTGCTACATATTAAGTTAATAAATCTTAAATCGATAATAGCATGTACAAATTGAAGAAAGTTTAGCATTGTAAATGACGATTTTTTTCTTTAATATTTGTTACAAATCTTTCTTCTTTTTTTCACTTACTTTTAATTTAAGTTAAAAAGTCCATAAACTATATGGTTTGCATGACAGATAATTAAAATTAAATGCTGTGTTCATTCGTTTAAGGCGTGCACCTATTTGAAGTTAGCATAATATTTTTTATGTTCATGTTGTTTGTCAACATAAATTCCAAAAAAAACACCTCAATTACGGTGTCTCTTCTATATTAAAGCTACTGTTACACATGCTCATTTCATGCGTGAAAGCATGCTTCAATTGAGCACGACCGGCTGGTGTAGTGGTAACATATATTGCCTTCTATGCCAGAGGTCCTGTGTTCGAATCCTGGCAGCGGCGGATATCGGTGTGATGAACACAGATATTAGCCGTCAAGTCATTAATGTTTATATGTTTATTTAAGTTTTTTGTTATGAAAAATATGTATTTATTCAATATGTATTTTTATATCTTTCTTAAGTATATCAGTTATCTATTATTCATAACACAAGTTCTTTAGGAAACTTAATTTGGGCTAGATAATGTTGTGTGAGTGTCAGAAATATTTATTTATTATTTATTCTGCCTTTCACCGTATAAATTATTCCGCTATTCCATCGCGTTGTCTCTGTTCGTTAGTTCTCGCGGCGCAGGATCGGGCAACGTGGCTCCCCGGTGTCCCCTGTAGTTGTTGACATCTACATGTAAAATTGGAAGCGTGCTTTCCACCTGGAATCCATCATCTACAAGAGATACGTTGACGATACTTACACTATTTTACCTCAACACAAAGTAACTGCAATTCTTATTCACTTTAATTCCTTTAACAATAAAATACAATTTACTATGGAATTAGAACAGGATAATAAGCTGGCCTTCCTTGATGTTTTAATTGCACGGAATCCAAATGGTACACTAGGTCATACTGTTTATAGGAAACCCACTCATACTAACCAATATTTAAAAGAGAACTCCAACCGCCACCTGAGCCAATTCAGAGAGCACATGGAATTGATGATGAACTGAAATATGTTGTCAAAGTGCTTCGTCAAAACAACTTCAAACCTCGTCGCCAATGTTACCAATAAATTTTAAAAATTTTTTAGCCGCGCTTCCATCAAAACAATATTTGAACCAAACTCAAAAATTAGTCAACATCTTCGTCCAGTTAAATGCAACATCCCTTTAAAAGATCCAGGTGTATACAAGATTGACTGCGGCTGTGGGCTCTCCTATATTGGTCAAACTAAAATAAGTGTATCAATCCGCGTTAAAGAACACATAGCTGACATTAAAAACCGAAGAGTAACCAAGTCTGCAGTTTGTGAGCATTCCATAGAAAAGCCCAACCACTATTTAAGGTTCAACTCTGTGAAAATTCTATCTATGAAGAAACATTACATACTTCGGATAATCAGAGAAGCCATTGGAATAACAAAACACCTGAATTTCAACAGAGAAGATGGTTGAAAACTTACGCCAGCATTGGACCCCATTCTTAAACATATTAAATTAAACATCCAACAAACAGCACGACCTGAAACTCAAGATGAACTCAGCTCATTTTGTGTTAACCCTGAACGCCACCCTGACCCTGAACGCCGAGAAACAGATGGAGATGATGTATAATTTTTTCCACCTATCAATCTGACGCCTGACATCCCAGTCGCACGTGACCACGGGGTCTGCAAAGACATCGAAACGTCGAGTTAAAGTGTAAAATATAAATTATACGCGATTAATTTGGTAAAAAAATAGTTTTATTTAAACGTGGAGAACCTTGGGATAGGTATTTTTCCAGCATCTTCCAGCTGATGATGGTTATGGACAACTTTGTGTAAGCGCATTTTTGTTCTGCATATGGGGAAGAATTAGTCAGTGACGGAAATATAAGGCAACGGGTTATTAAACGTATTTTTTTCAGTGGACTGTCTATTAAATTTATTATCACGTAGATGTTATGTGCATTTTTTGTGTGAGTGTCAGAAATATGTATTATGTATGTATTACACTTCAAATTCAATTATTCTTAAATTGCTTTAAAATTTTATTCAAAACGAATGATAAAGACTCGTACATTTTCAATCATTCTCATTCAGTACTCAGTGCACGACCTGACCTATACTACGTAGTTTTTAACTGGTATCATTATTTCTATTTGACATTTCGAACTGTCAGTTAACTGCATTGAATTATTTGCCAGAGTATAGTATAGAAATCCACTGAATTTTATTTTTTCAAGCATGCGAGAAATACCTATGTTCGTTCAGAATTAAAAATTCTTAAAAGTATGTTACAAAAAAATCCTCTTAGAATAAAGCTCGGTCAAACCAGCAGTATCGATATAAACTTAAAACAAAAAACTGTCTCCCAGAACTGACACTAATATTTGGCAGTTGACATCCTGTCAACGCGTCACATCTCCCCAAACTATTATACTGCTATCCCGAAACTTGAACTCTAGGCCTTTCCGCATTAGATCTACTTTGCTGTACTACAAAATAACTAATTAACGAGTGAAAACTTGGAAACATGTGCCATTGACAGTATAACCAAATTAGTAGTGTGAGGTATAAAGCTCACCGTGTTTACCTGGCTAACTGAAAATAACGGTTTTAAATTTAGAATTGGTGACGTCTCGCTTTGACGGTGTTTCTTAGTAAATTAAATAGGCAAATGAAATGTTTCGTTGAAATTACGAGTATATAAGTAATAAAGCTTAAAAGAGGCGTAGTTAACGAAATTAGTAGAATGATTTGATTGACAAATTTACGAGAAATGGTCCAGATTTTTCTTGATATTTACAAAAGTAATGTAGAGTTGTAATCACACTACTATATTAGACAAAATCATACATATAGGCACATATAGGTTGGATTTGGTCATTATCAAGATTTCCAAACGCTAATTAGCTGTACTTATAGTTGTAAAACAACCCATTAGCTACCAAATTGATGGTCAGCTACCGATAAAATGCAGTTATTAACGGTTAAATATTTGACAGCCACAACGAAAAAGGATAAAGTTTTTCTATCCTTTCTTCTAAACCGACTTCAAAAAAGGAGATTATCAATTCCACCCGTATGTATGTAATATTTCCAGAATTTCCCAGTTTTCGTATATGTTAGTCTATATCAACGTCTGAACAAATGTGCCAAATTTTAATAGAGTTTGTATGTTCTTATGTTTCTATTCACAATCTCCGGAACTATACGTCCGATTTAAGTAATTATTTTTTTATTGTACTAGGAATTGTTCAACTTTGGGTATACTATAATCTCATCAAAATCGGTTCAGTAGTTTTTGAGATAGGGAATTTCAACCAACTTTTTTTGCCATTCGAAGCTGGCGTCATCGCGCAACTTACTAATAACAAAAAATGCTTATTTAACCGCGTGGTTAAAATCGTTAAGAACCAGCTTCGTATCTATAGCTGTGCTACAGACTTGTTAAGCGGTCTCCTTGGCGCAGCGGTTTTGAACGCCAATCGTGAGTTGACGGGTTCGTTTCCCGCACGGAACAAGTAAAAAAAGGTTCCGGGTGTGGGCGTTTATCTAAATATGTACTACTAGCTATTTCGCGCGTTTTTACCCGCGCCATTTCAAATCTCGCAGAAATAGCGAGATAAAAAGTAGCCTATTTGCTATTTCAGACTGTAAACTATCACTATGCCAAATTTCATCGGAATTCATTAAGCCGTTTTGCTGTGATAGAGTCACAAACATCTAGACATGCTTACATCCATCCATCTAAACTTTCACATTTATAATATACAAAATTTTAGTTTGCTTTTATTCGATAGATGTCGCTGTACGTCGATTAAATCGCGCAAGAAGAGTTATAAATGACTTAGCCATATTTACTTAGTAGACTACTATTATTCATCCTTGCTTTCACAAATTATAATATTAGTAGGATATACTATAGGCTACCTCCTAGTTTGCTACATGTCTTATATACAAGTTTGCCATGTAGTTGGTGTGATTGCCCGGGGTTTTTATTTTATATCGTTTTCGGGAACACAGGAAGATTTTATATTTCCAGTTAACCTATAGGTATTTTTTGTTTCCATGTCCATAAATCTGTAAGTTTCTCTTTGAACTTAAATAAATAAAATGTATATTTATATAAAGGTGTGTTTATGCAACCAATTGCTCAGTTTCCGATTTCTCTGTCATATTCTCAAATGCCGTCTGAAAAACCTTTTATTCCGTTTTTTTTATCGGAGACTTAATCCGTCAACAGTCTCACCTGGTGGTAACTGAAGATCAGGTTGAAGATGGCAGCACGTGTTTAGGAAAAAAATCTCTGTGGTAAATGCAAATATTTTAATATTTTATAACAAATTATTGTAAATTGTGAATAATTTGTTTGATATACAAATTTGTTTTACTAATATAAGGCGCAAACATTTAAAAATGTATATGGATTTGAAGTGGTATAAAATCTCTTTGTTGTTTCTGAAAATATTTAATGTATAACCCGGAACAATAAAATATGCTCTGTTTACTCGCATGTAATTTGCACAAAGGTACAATTCAACTTTGTAGGATTCATTATATTATGCACTAGGGTATAATATATTATGCACGCGTGACTTATAGCCCAGTTTATAGTTCTAAATTCAATAGAATAACGCTCACTTTACGAGCAAGTGTGTTGAAAAAGTAGGTTTGAATTTTTATCAGAAATCCCTATGAATAACTAAAGAGACATTAATACGCTTTTTAAAACTTACCTTATTTTAAGAATAAATGTAGGTATTTATCATCAATTAATATCCATCTTTACAACGAATAAAGGATAATATCTGTATTATTGTATGTTTTGGTTAGACTTCGTATCTTCTTAAACCGACTTTCATCTCGTTTACACCAATTTTGTTGTATTTTTTGCGTTTCACTATTGATTACTTAATATCAAGATGCATTGTGTACGATGCCAGTGGTCACGCTTTTGTCAAGAAAGTCGCTGCAAAAATCGATTCCAAAATATTTTAACTGCAAAGACAGCATCAATTCAAATTCAAATAGTGCCTAAACGGACTCTAGTACTTCAGTTATAAAATATATTGACAATATTAATAAATAAATAATATTTCTGACACTTACACAACATTATCTAGCCCAAATTAAGTTTCTTAAAGAACTTGTGTTATGGATACTAGATAACTGATATACTTAAGAAATAATATAAACATACATATTGAATAAATATATATTTTTTATTAGAATAAACTTAAATAAATATATAAACATCCATGACTTGACGACTAATATCTGTGTTCATCACACAAATATCCGCCGCCGCCGGGATTCGAACCCAGGACCTCTGGCATAGAAGGCAATGTATTATACCGCTACACCAACCGGTCGTCTACGTAATATTATAGACAGCAAGTCAACTATCCATACTATACGAGCTTATCATACTCCATACATGACTCAACAGCATACCCTGACTCAAAATAACCTAACTCCAAAAACGTACAAAAAAAGGGCGAAGAATCCTTGGACGCAGCTGTTGTGTTCCAGAGATATCGATTACAAAAAGTGCAGACAAACAGTCAGGATAAACTTAGGGTGTGTACATATGGTCCGATTACTGTTGGCAGCTTCGGATGGACTTCTTGGCACGAATTTCGGAAATTTGGTGTTGGTTTATTGTTGTGCTAGGATGGGGTTTGAGAAATTTGTAACAAAATTGTTATTTTTTTTCTTCCAGAGTTGTTTTTAGATGTTAGACGTTCATGTTTTGTTATTAGCAGTGGAATTAATATTAAATGTAAATAATTGATCTTAGGTTAAACATATTATTTATCACTTACAAAAATTGACATAACAACCAAAATCCACATTGCCTTTTTGTATGAAAGAGTCTTCTTTTGTATTGAAAATTTTGATTCAATATAATACATACTCAAAATATTGTCTTAAGTTTTCACGATTCATAATTTAAATAAAACAACTTTTTAACCGGATTAATCGCGTATAATTTGTATTTTACATTTTAACTCGACGTTTCGGTGTCTTTGCAGACCCCGTGGTCACGAGCGACTGAGGTTTTATTTATTTATTTTAATGATGAATATTTTTTTATTTTTGTAATTCTTGGTAATTTATAGTTTTGGTTAAAATGCAGTCATTCTAGTGCGGTTACGCAGCTTAGCATGACAGGATTAAAATTAAAACGACAAATATCAAACAAACTATTTTTAACAGAAGAGCTAAAAATCAAAAAATAAAAATAGAAAAGACAAAACCTCAAACTATTTTCTATTTTACAGTCACCCCGTTATAATGATGTTATTCACTTTACATACAGCAGAATCTATTCGCCTTACTAAAGGAAAGGTCTGCCTGTGTGTGTCTTCGGATCGAGTCAATACCGACCAGCATATATTTTTAATAAATAAATATTTCTGACACTCACACAACATTATCTAGCTCAAATTAAGTTTCTTAAAGAACTTGATTCTAGATAACTGATATACTTAAGAAATACATACCTAAACATACATATTGAATAAATACATATTTTTTTAGAATAAACTTAAATAAACATATAAACATCCATGACTTGACGGCTAATAACTGTGTTCATCACACCGATATCCGCCGCCGCTGGGATTCGAACCCAGGACCTCTAGCATAGAAGGCAATGTATGTTACCACTACACCAGCCGGTCGTCTATTATTTTTCAATAAGATTCTGATATGGTATTCATAATACCAAAATCAAAACTCAAAAACACCTAGCACCATGTCTAATGCCCTAAGCACGCAAAACCTCGTAACTACAATATATATTTGCTCTCAGATTATAGCAGATGCGTCTTGGGCGGTTTTATCCCTACTTTGATATTATACGACAAAAAGAAGACGCGAGCGAACTGTGTACGGATTACTGGGAATCCTGACGTGATTGAAACGAGTCGGGATATATATAGATAGGCGTAGCTGAAGTTATACGGAAATTTAAGCTTGATGTTATTAGCTTATACCGAGATATTTTAATATAGAAGTTTTGTACTTGAAGAATGCTTAAACAATTTGAATTTATAAAGGGCTATTTTGTGTGAATAACAACTCTGAACCAAACCGAAAAAGCTAGTTCAGAAAGCTCACACACTAATCTATTATAGCCATAAGTGAATTCTATGAGATGTGCAAATTTTAATTTTCAAATGAGCTATCCAGAATCTTTTTTGGTTTTCATATAACAATGCAAAGCATTGTCATGTGTAATTAGCATATATTCTCTTGATACGCTAAACACAGAATGTGACTTCTTAAAAAAAAAAAATTTTCTTCCATGTCATCATGTTATCTGGTGATATTTATTATTATTTTTTATTGTGAAATGAAATGAAATATTTGGATTGTACATATAATATTTATAGATTAAGTTTATAACAATACAATAGAGTACCATTGGCGGCCTTATCATCAAAAGATAAGGAAGGATCAAAAGAGGATCAAAAGAAAGGCAACCTTTTCACAAGATAAGCACAATATTGATATCACTTAGTGATAACAAAAAAAGTTAACTTAGAACTACATTGACATTGAATAAAAGGTGATAATTGACCGTGAAGAGCAAGATGATACAGGTTCATTCACGATGAACTTGTTCACTTGAAGTTTAAAAGTACCAGGACTTGCTGTATTGCCTAATGTATTGTTAAAGTAGTCTAAATTAATGTTTGCGTTCAAATAAAACCAATTTTAATAAATGAAAAGATGTGTTAAATAAAAATCACCAGACCAGGACTCGGACCTGGGACCTCTCGTTTGCCGGATGAGTGCTCGCCCACTGAGCTACCGGGATCTGGCGGTACTCCTTGAAATTACTCAACACATTTTTTCTTTATTTAAGAGTAATTAAGCTTTTTAAATGCAAAAACTTTAAAATATTATAAAACCAATTTGAGTGGGATACATTGGTACGGTGATTTCACGCCGTTAATAGATATGGATAAAACATTGTTTTTTTGTATTTTAAGATGACGGGTTTTGAAAGTGTAACTAACACTTACTTACTTACTTACTATGTTCACATTCAACATTTCAGCAATTGTACTCTTCGTATATTGTACTCTTATATGTATGAAGGCCACTGTTGTTTTAAATATTTCACCGAGTGTACTTACTAGCTTTTTACCGAGACTTTTATCGTACATTTTAAACAAAATAAATAATATTTTGTTTTCTCTATAACTTTATTAACTACCACTCGTTACCCAAAAAATGTGTTGAGACACGTTATCAACAACAGAGTGCAATATGATAATACTTTCAAAACCTTTACATTTATAAACTCCTGGTAACTTTATTCAATTAAATTCTAAATTTCAGTAACATAAATCAAGTCACTAATTAGTCACGCCGTTAGTAGTCAATATGAGTCTACTCTATCAATTATTTGCCTAAGGTTATTCGTCGTCTCAGAGTGTTTCTCGGAACATTTGATGACCCTTGGAGTACCCATTTTGATGATTTATCTGAGCCTTTGATCAAAGTGCTTTGAGAGGCTGAGTTTAACACGTTCGCTACACACGTATTAGTATTCTTAGATATACTCGGAGATAGATAGATAAAAGTCGATCGGAAACGGATTTACTGCGTATAATGATTCTTTGATACACAAGCAGATTCAAGTGGTTTTATTCGCGTTACTATTCTTAACTTACGAATTTATACAAAGACATACATACATAAATAACTTCACGACTGTATCCCTTAAGGGGAAGGCAGAACACCAGAGGTTATAATCCCATCTGAAGTCACGCTTGACAACTTTGAGGTATTCTAATGATAGAGTGAGACTATTGAAGTGACAGAGGTTCCTAAATGCCTATTAGCATTAGTTGAATGCCTATTAGCCACAAAAACGTAAATAAAACCTCCGTCCCTTCACTGACTCTTACAGTATGCCCGGGAAGAGGAGCAGCTGGTACATTTTGTTTTTCTTAGCTCCCAATTCAGCATTGGTTACAACGAAATTACTAATAATATATTGATATACCGCCAGAGACAGAGGATTTATCGGCGTTTTTGTGGGCGATAGGCTGACCCCGTGTCACTGCAATAACCTATCTCCATCATTATAATACCTTCTTTGTGAAACGTGACATCAGATGGTCTTATAAACTCTGGTGTTCTGCCTACCCCGTAAAGGATACAGGCGTAAAATTATGTATGTATGTATGTATGACTGCTTGGTCGAAGGACCCCTTTAGGGTCCGTCTGGCTAGCGAATATATCGCTGCTCTAGCAGTGATATGTGCCGGCAATATTTTACGAAAAACTTGGTCCTTCTTAATACCGTTTTCTGTCATGATGGACCTCATCTTTACCTACATCATCAGGTTAGTTTGAGGTTGAATCTGGGCTTTGTTGCCGAAAAACCTATAACCTTTGTAGTGTGTATACGCTGCCTCACATGTAACTTAGCATTTAATGAATAATAATCAATAATACAGTCAATAAACGTCACTTGACCAATACAGTTGTTTCTTTCCGCAACTCCTGGTCGTCCACCCTTGCATGGCGATCCTGCAGTACGGGAAAAGCTAATAAATAATTAATAATATTATTTAAAATATGTTTACACAGGGTTGATTTTGTAGTCACCGGCCAATTATTTTTACAGAATAAATATCATTTATAGAAACAATTTGTGCAAAAAAATAGTTTTCTTTTTAAAAAGAAATAAATATATTTTCTAACATATTAACAAAAACCATGGTCACTCCAAATTACCATTAAAATAAAGACAACTACGTGCTACTACAAAACATCTTGTAGTACTACGTCGTAGTATTATCAAAGAAATGCCGCGTCGTAGTAGCTATGTTTATCAACAGCGACTATTTGCATAAAAGTTTGTGGTACCATATCTTTATTGTTTAGTATTGAGCTATACTAAAATAAGTATGCAGGTACGTTTATATCGTATCAAAGAAACGAAAATTTAAATTTGTCTGGTGACTACAAATCAACCCTGTATAACAGTGAAACAAAAATGGACCGAATAATGCCAGTGAAAGTTCATTTTTTATTTAAAATTATGGTTTGCGATGTCGTCCCGATGACATAGCATGGCGCTGCATATTTGTCCACGGAAGCTCTGAAACCCTGAAGTAAGGTGTCCCAAATTTTCCCCTGGGCGTTTGAAGTTTGCGCAGAAGGAGTATCCCAATTTATAATCAGACAGTTAATAAAAATCACTTGAACACTACAGTTGTTACCTTCCGCAACCCCTGGTCGTCCATTCTTGCACCTTTCTTAAGAATCAGGCTAAAAATTGCATAAACACA
This sequence comes from Stenoptilia bipunctidactyla, assembly GCA_944452665.1. Classification (NCBI taxonomy): domain Eukaryota; kingdom Metazoa; phylum Arthropoda; class Insecta; order Lepidoptera; family Pterophoridae; genus Stenoptilia; species Stenoptilia bipunctidactyla. The sequence continues at coordinate 2,057,814 of OX101723.1, forward strand.
CAGCTCATACATACAGCTCCTTTCAAAATCTTCAGACAATTAATATTATGAAAAAGTTTTTTTGAAGCTTCGGGCGCACACATCATAAGCTTGATATTTATAAAATCAGGCAATGAAAACGAAATATGAATACCTACTAAAAGACGGATTTTAAACGTGCCGATATATCCTTATTAATTACATTACTTATTATTAAAAAATTCAAAAAGTACGGTCCTCTTCATACTTGTTATTAAACATCATATCCAATAAAAATAAGGAAAACTTCACAAAAAGCTTGATCAAAGCTGTTAACAACACTGGAATATTATTTTCTTAGAATAAAATAAAGAAAAAAATAAAAAAAAATTAATGTAATTTGAGTCCCTTTATTATTCATACTTTTTAAATATTCCATTGAAATTTTCAGGGTGTCCTTCGTCCTTCATCAAAAATTAAAATACAAAAAACACATTGTCTTAATAATGTTTTTAAGTCCGGCAAACGAGAGGTCCCAGGTTCAAATCCTGGTCGGGTAATTTTATTTATCACAATTTTTATTTATTCACGTTGTCTTAGTTTAAATACAATTTATACGGGATAAATATAGTTAACATGTATTTAAAAAAAAACACTTTAATGGTTCGAAGTAACCGTATTTAAGAGTAACCTTTATTTCATCATCACAACTCTTTATAATGAGCCCACTGCAGGGCTATGAGTCTGTCCCCTGGGTGACGAAGACATTTAGACCACATACCACCATGCTGTCCCAGCACTGGTAGGTAAGTGGTTTACTTAAATATGTATTAATGTGGATTACTTACTATATTTAGTACGTATGTTGTATGTACCTGGAACTGCTGAGGTGCAGTTTCGCTTAAAATTATTGCTGTCTTACGGCCGGTCTCAATACCTTACCAAGAAATTGGAGCAAAAGTAAAGATGGAAATTCAAATACTATCTTCAGCTCAAGTCACAAATTTGTGACAAATTTGATACAAGATAGTAGGAATTTCTAACTTAACTTTTACCCTAACTTTTTGGTAAGTTACTGAGATCGGCCGTTAGCAGCTGAAGTCTTTTCAAATCAATATTCGACTCGTTAATGTTTAATAGGCAGATAAAATTTGTTAACAGCTTCCATGCTGGACTGAGAGTGAAAGAAAAACATAGAATGTTCCAGCTGCTTCTGTCAGTTAAGGGACAGAGGTTCAAGAGGCGTTTTTGTGGGAAACAGGCCGATCCCTTGTTCTGCAATATAATAGAATTCTGTCTTTCTCCCTCCATCATCATAATATCTCCAAACGTGTCAAACCTGACGAAACGTGTTCTGCCTACCCCATAAGGGATACAGGCGTGAAGATATGTATGTATGTATGTTGTTTCAAAGATTACTCCGAACATACAAATATTCAGATTTTTGAACTCCGAGTATGAATTTGTTTTGTTACAGAGTTACATAACTTATTTATAAAAATTCTTTACACATCTAACAGGTATTACATTCTTTGAGACGTTCAAAGTAATAAAATATTAAACGTAAAAGAATTGCTCAACAAAATTTAAAATTTCGTGCCATCTGGCCCTAATGCTTAACTAACTTAATGGGCTATTACACTTTTTATAAGCAGTAATTAAAAAAGAACCGGCAAAAGTTTTTTGAGTCAAAGTTTACTTAAAGATACGAAAGAGACGGTCATTTCTGATATTAAAACTGTTTTACGGTTCAAACAGTAATGGAAATCTTTAAAATGTTGATTTAATTTTTGAGTATTGTTAAAAGTAAAGCTGTGGGTAATTAATAAAGTTTTAATTTTAAGGAAAAAGTACTTACTAGAGTTATTGAAGTAGTTATGCCGTATTTACGTCATACGTTAAGAAACATTCAGTAAATTTGCAACAAGGTAACCGTTGAACATGAGTTTATGACAGCGATTTCCGTATATTGGAGGCTACCACCTCGTATGGTCTCGGTCGCTGTTTCTTTCTAAGATTTATCCCACCAAAAACATAAAAGTATAAAAGGAGAGCCGAGATTAATACAAAAATTATCCTTAGTAGTGGGTTTTCCGCAAAAAGAATGAAGATCTAAATGAGTGCCAAGTTCTATGCAAAATCGAAATATGTATTTATAGGAACAATATAACATTATAGACAAGTATTAAACTCTATTTCTTTGTTTTATTGAATATCTATCTATACATATAATAAAATGGTAGGAAAGTCAAAACTGTACATTGAATATTTTTTTAAAAGAATACTTGGGGTATGATCTACAATCGAAACAGAAACAAAAAATATAGTTTTTAGAATTTTTGTCTGTTTGTCTGTTTGTCTTTCCGGGATAAACTCAAAAAGTACTGCATGGATTTACTTCAAATTTGGCATGAAGATAGCTAAGAAGTCGGGTCAACATATAGGCTACATATTATCACGCTAGCAGTGTTATAAATGTAGGTGCGTTTGGTGCTGCATAGCGTTCACGCAGACGACGTCGCGGGCAGCAGCTAGTTATCTAATAAGATTCTAACAAAAATGTATGAATATCTACTAAGATTCAACTGTTATAGATATTCTTATCAGAATGAAAAGAATTAAAATTTCGAATAACTTCATAAAATAACTGATTTTTGTATTAAACTTGGCTCCTCTTTTTTACATTTATGTTTTTGGTGGGATATCATTACTTCTTGTAAAGAAAACTAGGCAGATACTGAGATTTTATATATTGCTTCCATGCTGGTCTGGGAGCGAAAGAAAAACATAGAATGTACCAGCTGCTTCTCCTCCCGAGCATACTGTAAAAGGCAGTTACTGGACAGAGGTTTTATTGGCGTGTTTTGTGGCTGATAGGCTGACCCCCTGTCACTGCAATAGTCTCTGTGAATCACTTTAATACCTCCAAAGTCAAAAGTGACATCAGATGATCATTCCTCTGGTGTTCTTCCTACGCCATAAGGGATACAGGCGTTAAGTTATGTATGTATGTAGAAATAAAAGAGGTCAAAAACGTATTTCACTGAGTATCAAATGAAATTAAAACAAACATTTTCAACGAAAACATGTCCTTATCTAGGACCCTTTCTCTGTATCGGAATTTATTTACGTGTTTATGTGTTATCGCGACCACATTTCAATAATGATATCGTTTCTGTGGCGATTGAAAGTTTCAACATAAAAAGTTGCCCGGCAATTCCTGGGAGTTTTGTTAAAGGGCAGATTACTTGGCAAATGGCTGAGATAAGGTCTTTAAGGATTGCCCAAGTTTCTGTGTTATCTTTTGATGGTTTTTAGGTTTCCTCGTAGACCTGTGGAATTGATCGTTTCGGTAGTGGATACAAGCGTAGATATTGACAGTTTAACTTTATTTATTTATTGTTTTGTTTCACTTTTGGAGTCAAAGATTATAAAGTAATCTGTAAAAAGTATTATTAAAATACCTATTGGACGCTTTTTAGCATGAAAATCATTTAAATATAAAAGATAAAGTAGAAAAATTAAAATAAATTTACTATAAAATAATTTTCTTTAATGTTTTCCCCCTTTCAATGAACGTAGTACTAAAAAAAAGTTGCTAATTAAACAGACTTCCTTTAAATAGCATTATTCCCCTCTAAAAATCTAAGTTGCCTTCTAAATTACTATGTCAGCCACAATCCATGCCATAAATCACGTCGGGATTATTAAAAATAGGTCTAGGGTTTATGGAACCTAACGTATATTACTATATGCATAATTACATATACAAAATTGTGACGTCATTAAGCGGCCATTCGATGGTCTTATGATGAATAAAAAAGTTTCATTTCATGTCATTTTTCATTTTCATTTCATTTGCAACCTAACAGCTCCTCCTCGCTGCGCTCGTCGTCACACCTAACCGTACCGACTACGTCTTCCGGAACGGGAGCCCTTTTTGTCGCATAATATTTTTCATCGCAATGTTAATGAATATACTAGATGATTAAACGAACTTCTTAATGAACCGTAAGAACATCCCTTATTAAATTGCTCGTTTAAGAATCAAAGAAATAATGGAATGGATTTTTCGAAACTATTAATTCATAACCACACTTCTTGAAACCATAACTTCAATGAGACGTTGTACTGGCGAACAGTAGTGTCTGCGAGCGAGGCGAGCATCAACGTGAGAGCCTCTGGTGGGCAGCTGCGCCGGCTGAACGACGCCCGGAGAGCCTCGCGGCACCCAGGGTAAGGCTGGAGTGCAGTGGGTGCTGACTCCATGGCTGGGAAGGCCAGAAGGGGAATACAAGTACCCCTTCGGCTTTATCATCAATGATTTTTTTTGTATACATTTTAATACAAGAGAAAAGGGAGGAAATGCATAAAAATCCAAGTCAGCCCAGCTTATTGTAAATGCATCAACTGCGACTGCATCAGGTTCAGGCTTCCAGGTGACAAATAATTAACATTTGGCATTGGCTCGACTTGAGAACAAGTCGATCTTAATGGGCCCGAAACTATTTACAATAAGTTGGAAAGCGCTATCCGAGAGGAGATCTCGATTTTCTTTGGTGTTAACATAAGAAGCAAATATCCATAAATTGCGTTTTTCACACCATTGCCAAATTTCTCTACTTAAAATATTCAAATGTGGGAACTGAATACCTCCCATCCTATTAATGTAGCTAATGGCGGTAGTATTGTCAATACGTAATAATATTGCGCAATCTTTTCCTTCACTAGCTATACTTTTGAGACCTAACAAAACCGCGAGTAATTCTAAAAAGTTCATGTGATTTTCTTTGTCACTGTTCGTCCATGAAACACTATATTTATTATTTTTGCATACTGCTCCCCAGCCTGTCCTAGATGCGTCGGTGTAAATTTCTGACTTATAATTTTGAGTAATGATTGGACAAGAAATAATATTAATATTATTTTTCCACTACCATAAATCTTTTAGTAATATCTTATTAAGATTCATTTTCACCTCATAGTTTCCTCCGAACTTATTTAAGGCTAAAAACTTTTGTCTCTCTAATATTTTTGTATATAAGAATCTATATTTTGTGGCTGGACAGGCTGCGATCAATACACCTATAAGTTTAGCGAAATTTCGTAATGAACAAGTTTTGAGATTAATGTACCTATTTATTAACTGTGCAATGTTATGCCGCTTATCGCCAGGTAACGTAATAGACATCTGTTCTGTGTTGAACATAAAACCTAAGAATTTGATTGACTTTTTTGGTACAATGTGACTTTTATCGAAATTTACAATAAAACCTAGACAATGTAATAACTTCAAAGTTTCTCTTACATTAATCATGCATTCTTCATATGTATCTCCAATAAGAAGATCGTCTTAATAGGTAGTAGACTTAAAACCTTGTTTTCTCAAATGACTCATTACTTCACGCATAATTTTTGTAAATACCCACGGAGCTACCGATAATCCATACGGCATTGCTGTGAACTCGTAAGTGATCGGCTCAGACGAATCATTTTCTTGGAATTCGAATCGTAGGTACTTTCTGTCACTAACAAAAAACGGCATAAGTAGATATGATTCTTTCATATCTATGTTGGCTAAGTATCCATTACGAGGAATTAATTTCGAGGCTGTTTTATAAGATTCCATTTTAAAATGTACTTTTGTTACGAACTTGTTTAAAGATTTTAAATTTAGTATAAACCTTTTTTCTCCGTTAGGTTTCGGAGCTAAAAATATATTTGAAATAAATTGATCATTTGAAGGAGAACAAGGCTTTATAGCCCCTAAGTCTAATAATTTATTTATAGCTATTTTCATTTCTCTTTTTTCACATGATGACAAATTATTTTTAGGAATAGAATACTGACAAATTTGAGTATCAAATGGTATTCTAAATCCATAATTTATCCACTTCAATATAACTTCGGTTTTAGTTACTTTTGTCCAACAATCATAAAATAAATTACTTCGACCTGCATGTACCTTGATTAATGTTGGGTCGGAGCACGCGTCCTGGACTAAGTCTGCGGCTGGAACTTGGCGTTGAACGCAGAGTTCGATTGAGGGCGCTGCTGTGTTTGAGCTGCTATCGGTTTCCTCTGACCTCCCCGCCCCCCCCTGAACGACGGGTAACGAGGAGGTCCTGTCCAGTTTCCCTGCTGAGACGACCGGTTGACCGTTGATATTTGAGAGGAGACTGTTTTGGCTGGGCCTTTTTTAATTAGGGCTCCCTACTTTTCAATGGCTTTACTTGCCTTTATTTTTTCCGGCAACGAACTTCCGAATAAAGTTTCGTCTCTTTCGGAGTCGAAACTTTATTCGGAACATGTTTAAAGTTTGTATCCAAATTAGGTAAAATCAGTTTTACCCTATCTTTGGTGAACACAAAGTGGAGGTCTGATAATAGGCAGCATCCATCACTTACGTGACGGAAGGCCTTCATTTTGTTTTCTTCCTTCTCAGGGAGGACGTCCATCTCTCGATTTATGGTGGTAATACCGTACCCCAGCTGTTGCTGAAAGTTTTGGATTTTTTTTTTTTTGTCACGTGCTCGTGCTATGTCAGTTATGGCTGCTGAGATTTCAGCATTTATTTTAGCTGTAATCGTATTGAAAACAAAAGGTGATCGATAAGATCAAATAAAATTTATTAAATTTTACATCATTACGATATTGAGCGGTTAACGTGATATATCTATTATAGATTACACGCATTTTCTGCTCTGATTTTTTAAATAACCTTGGAGGAGACATGTTTATGTCTAATTCATATTAATATAACGCCCATAACGTATTACAGACAACGAGATAAATCTCCTTGAGATTACCCGCATTTTCTGTAATCGTATTGAAAACAAAAGGTGATCGATAAGATCAAATAAAATTTATTAAATTTTACATCATTACGATATTGAGCGGATAACGTGATATATCTATTATAGATTACACGCATTTTCTGCTCTGATTTTTTTAAATAACCTTGGAGGCGACATGTTTATGTCTAATTCATATTTATATAACGCCCATAACGTATTACAGACAACGAGATAAATCTCCTTGAGATTACCCGCATTTTCTGTAATCGTATTGAAAACAAAAGGTGATCGATAAGATCAGATAAAATTTATTAAAGTTTACATCATTACGATATTGAGCGGATAACGTGATATATCTATTATAGATTACACGCATTTTCTGCTCTGATGTTTTAAATAACATTTTTAAACCGAATAAGTAGGTCTTACCTTGTAAGATTTCTTCTTCATCGGAAGAAATAATTCACTGTTTCCGTTTTTTATTTAATTTTTGTTCCAACTTTTTTATCTTTATATTATAATGTTGAAGCTGTTCTTCTGCTGTACGTTGAGGCATTTTGTAAAAACTTAAGTAAATGATTAAAGTAAATGACGTATGCTTGTTACCACGCACGAAAAAAGAATGGGGGCTTGGCGCGAACCGGGTGGATCATGCTACGCGGCGCCCCACCACAGTGTTTTTTTTATGATACTTTAAATTATGCGAAGTTACCTAGTACCTCAAAAGGACTACCTGTTATATAATATCTGAAGAATGAAGCGACGAAATATAATTAGTATAAATTATGATGGTATGATTATAGTATAAATTGCTTCAAAATACATTTTTCGCAAAAGTTATTGTCTCATGGCTAAGTTATGAAATTGGAAGCTTGATCACGTGGCTGAACAAAAAAAATTTTCTTTGGCTGGACTTATTATTTCTCTTAAAAAATTGACTATACCGATAAAAAAATTACAACACTGTTGTATGAATTGGTTCCTTATATTTATTCAGATATGCCTAATATTTTGCAATAGCTATCTTTAAGAACATTTTTGAATCAAATAGTAAGAAATTTAAAGCAACGTTGGGATCGAGTATATAGAGTTCTTATTTATACTGAATTTGAAAACATTATATTTACTATTCAGATTGACCAACTCAATGTTATTATGAAAGTAAATACAAAAAAGACTGTACAGTTAGACGTACACAAGATCGTATTCAAATTCAAAGTTAAAATAAAATTTGTTACATAGGTGAAATAAGTCACATTCAACGTCTCAAACGAACATCAAGAAATGAAATTATTAAATTTTTGTTTGACATTGAAATTCATGTTTATATTGTTGGAATTTGTTTTTGACGTTACTACAGATAAGTTTCTTGTAGAACTACTTAACAATTCCAGTGCAGCTACAACAATTGAGTTTTCAGAAGTTTATTGAAAGAAAGTTTACCACTTGAACAAGTTTACAGTTATTGTTTGAGTTGATGCTAATTCGTTTCTGAAATGGAATAATATTAGCTTAATGTTGATAGTAATTTGGAATATCAATTTATATGAGTCGATTGACCTGTAAACCTGTCTGCCTCAGACGCCAGTGGTTGCGGGTTCGAATACCGCACGGATCAAGAAAAAAAAAGTTTCGTGTCTGGGCGTTTATTTACATATATACCTATGTATTTTCTATTCTAGGTTCCCCCCTAGTTCGCTACATGGTATCTCATAACACAAGTTTTGCTTACTTTGAGGCCATGTAGTTGGTGTGATTGTCTGGGGATTATATTTATTTATATTTTCTTGAAGGTAGGTGAAATCTAATTTTAAAGATAAATAAAAAGCCAACAAATAAAAAATACAATAAAAGTAAATAGTTAAAGCTCTTAACACTAGTTATACTAGTTATAAGCCATGAAATAACACTTACTGCCTTAGCTGCTCTCACTCATCTGATTGCTCTAAGAACATATTGCTTATCTTACCAAACATGCCAAATCAGCTCAGTTTTCCGAGTAAAATATTACATTTTTTCCTCACCCAAAGACAACTTTGGAATAGCGGCATGACCACACTTAAGCGAGTAAAAGAATGAGAAAATTTCACCATCATTCAGACAGGAGACGTCCACTGCTGTACAAAAGTGAAAATATTTTTAGTGCTGTCGAACCGTCTGAATCATGACCCACCATAACCTCATTTTGGCAAACCGTCTAAATGCTAGTAGGTCGAAATCCACTTGGAAGTATATTTCTTTGGTGACGAACTTGTTATCATTTCATACGACCCTGACATTGACTTTGTGCAGAATTCGTACAGTATCTCAAATGTTCTAAGTGCATTATATGCGATAGACCTTACAAGTTTGACAGTTTCAAAAAAACTATCAGCAAAATGAGTCACAATTCAGTTGGTTTGATTACATACCTAATAAAAATAAAGGTTTTATAATATCTGTTATTTAGTATGTAACAAAACCAGTGTAATTATTTTAGAGCTTGGTGGTGTGTAATCAAGTAACGTCCTCCCACACATTTCTGTACACCCACCCATTCTTATCGCAACGCCAAAAATAAAAAAAACTCGGAGACTTTAAATTCCCAGACGTTCATCTTGTAATACTTTCGTTGAAATAAAAAGCAATTTATAAATCTCTCATAAATTAATTTCTTCTTAGATAAATCCCTCTATTTTCATTACTTTAAAAGCGAGTAAATTACAAACGAACCAAAACTTTACTTAGAAATGTGTAGATCAATGAACTACTTACTTGAGAAAAATGCTTTTATCTTGCTTTTGATTCATAAAAATAATGACCTTGTCATCTAATTAGAAAACAAAATTCTTTATCAAATTTTAATGCAGTGTTTGTTAATTGTGGGGAAAAGTGCTACAAATATTACATTCCAAAAGATAATATTTATAGCAAATGGCCGCTTAGAGTGTTACCAGACGGATGACATCGATCTTTTTTTTCTGATCGGATTGTCGGATTTATCTAGTAAAAACTATTGATGGACGTCGATTAATCCATTCTACCATCGATCGACGGTGTCGATCGGCGATCAATCGATTGATATGGTAATACCCTTAAGCACTTGGTATACTGAAAAATAAGTCGAAGTCGTCTAGACAGGTTATTCCGTACTGAACTCCTACATCGGATCCCCGGAGATATTTACTGTGTTTGGCGTTACATTCTGAGGATCAGTCCAAAACAACCCGTTCAATCTTTAGCAATAGGACTTTAACAAATAGCAGCTGCAGGTTGAAGTTGTACCCGTGTGACTTTTGATACCAATATGAGAAATTTCAGATTGAAAAAACCCTTTTTAACTGGATTTTTCGCGTACCTATAATTAAATTTTAAATTTTAACGTTTCGGCGTCTTTACAGATCCCATGGTCAAGAGAGACTTTTCAGTGAAAGGCTATCAACTGCTAACTTTCGCAATCAGTATGGTAGTTTCATAGATAGACCTACGAGTAAGCAAATTAAAAGAAAAAACATTACATTAGTATTTCAGTTGTAGAAGATATAGTTGGCAAAATCTAACAGCTATCGACAAAATTTTAAACTCTGTTAGCTTTGCAAAGCCTGTGTGTTCCATTGATTTTAGGCCACAGGTCTTCGACAGATACATGTATCTGTGGTGCAGCAGAACAAACTTGTTAATAGTACTGAAGCAGTCCTATTCTCAACCTTATAATCTTCGTCGTAAAAAGGAAATTTATAAATAGTTTTATGGACTAACAAAACAAATTTAAACAAAATTAATGTCTTTTAATAAATATAATATTAATATTTAGCATATACATGGGAAAGCAACCAAACCCAAAAAAACTTGACAATTTACAAACTTGTATAATAGAGCAGAAATACTACCAGAAACCTTTTTTGTATAGAGTATCACCTGACTACAATTAATATTAACAAAGGCGCCAAAAAGTGTCAAAGTCCTAGCTCCGAAACTAAACAACATGTTTTCCCATCAATTCATGTAATAGCACAGTGACTGATCCTTGTAACATTTACTGACCACGAACCTCGCAGCAGTGACAATTTCATTTCCAGATAGGAAGCAGGTCGCATCTATATAAATCAGTTAGTTGGCGTTATTTCATTTGTGTTTCAATCAGCAACAGTATTTTGTGACGGGGAATAAATTGCGTTGTTTGGATATGCAGCACCGAGCCGCTTGTATAGTTTTCATTTTGAGTTATTGAAATACAAAACTCGGCAGCATCGTAAGGTTTTGTTTTCAGTGTGTGCGTTAAAATGTCTTGTTTGTGTACTATTTATTGCACGATGATAATGATGATGAATGATGAATAACAGACAAAACAGAAAAATACACTGTACGGATAGGTGGCCTTAGCGCTAGTGAGCAATTTCTACCAGGTAAACAAATAACATGAATTTGTAAAATGCCGATCAAATTGGCGACGTTCTTAAAAAGGTCCTAGTTAAAAGTACCCGTAACCGGCGATCATGTATGAAAAGATTAATGAACGTGGAGGAAGCGAAAGAGGTATGTATGGATCGAAGCAATTGGTGTTCCCTTGTCTCTGCCTACCCCAAAGGGAGACAGGCGTGAGGTTATGTATGTATGTATCTAAATTTTACAAAGCTATTAAATGCAACACTTTTTAACCGGATTTATCGCGTATATTTACATTTTAAATTTTAACTCGACGTTTCGGTGTCTTTGCAGACCCCGTGGTCACAAGCGACTCTCGAAAATTTTAAAATTTAAAAAACGCGATATATCCGGTTAAAAAGTGTTTTATTTAATAGTATGAATCGTGAAAACTTAAGACAATTTTACAAAGCTAACTTAGCAAAATAATAACAACAAAACACAAACTTTCGACATTTTGATTTTAAAGACACACTGTAAGACCTTTTTATTAAACTCATATTAATTGTACAAGAATACTTATAGTGTGAAAGTTTTTGATAATTATGTTTTTATTCTTAAAATATTTCTTGTAAATTTTGTTATTAGGTTTCATTTTTTTCGATTTCAAGTATACAAGTTGCTATTTAGTACAAACTCCTATCATCATTACAACTATTTGTAATGAGCCCACTGCTGGGCATGTGCCTCTCCCTTGGGTGACGACGAGATATAGGCCATAATCCACCAAGCTGGCCCAGTGCTGGGTGGTGGATGCCAGAATTTTCAGGGCGCCAAGATGGCTTCTGACAAACCCTGACGACTACTGTATACAATTATACAGCACCCGGGACCAACTGCTTAACGTGCCCCCCGAAGCACGGAAGTCGTCGTGAGAAATAAATGGTCGGCGGTCACCCATCCAGGTACCGACCCCGCCGAACGTTGCTTAACCTGTGATATTGTCTGATACACACAGTAACCACGGCACCACGACGACTTGCACAAATTTGCACAAACTATTAAACCCTTTATAGTAAATAATTAAACCCTTGATACGCAAATAAACTCTCTAAATTTACGTATTTAAAAAGTGAGAAATAATGTTTTGAAATTAAAAGATTCAATTCAATACACATTACTGTATTCAAACATGAATATAATTCCAACCTTTCATATTAGAGAGTATTAAATACACAACAGAATATCCTGATCTATGTGAAGGACTTCATAATAATGTAACTTTGATACCAATCTATTGAATAACGGGAAAAAGGGATTGTCCCTTCCCTTTGAGGCAGTCAAGGAACAGAGGGACTTTGAGTATCTTGTAAACGAGACACAAGGCTCTTAACATGATCTGATATCAATCCACTTTTGTTCTACGCGGAAAACTGATATTTAATCATACCTTCTCCAAGCTACATACATAGGTATATGTACACAGGTATAATTATTTTTGAACATCACAGAAGTCAAAGGTAAAATATTCTTTATTTACTTGAAATTTATTTATTTATTTATTAAAGAAACAAACAGCTAAACAATATTACTTATAAACAGAATTAACAATAAATATTTCATTAGCCAAAATAGTTTCCAACATTAATTTAAACGTCGTAATGAGATAATATTAGTAGTACTTAATCTGATACAATTTCAATTTAGCTCTGAATAAAGGAGGAATTTTAAATTACTTTAAAGAATAAATCGTGTCGCATTACTTAGGTGAGAGTTACATTTTTTTTGCAGATTTAATGAAGCCGTTTAAATTAGTATTAAATATATCTATAATTTGGTAACGCTTATTATGTGTGCTGCAAGCTCTTACTAAAAATCAATTTTTTGAATAATTTGTTTTGCAAAAGGGAGTTGAAAACACTGCATTGGAGTGGATACTTGCTTTAGGACATCTTAACGAAATACGACTCAAGAGGAAAGGCGAATCAACATGATTTTTAAGCATTTTATACAAATATATCTAAATATCTATCTATCTATCTTCTTTTATATCTATATCTTCTTCTATATCTATATCTTCTTCTATATACTTATAATAAATCTGTAGAGAGGTCAATTCTGTACATGAAATATTTTTTTAAAATAACTATCAGGGGGTGATTAGTGATCGATACTGATGCCAAAAATGCAATCAGTAAATTTTTTGTCTGTCTGTCTGTCTGTATGTTCCTTATAGAAACAAAAACTACTCGACGGATTTTAACGAAACTTGGTGAAATTATTCTTCATACTCCTGGGCAGGTTATAGTATACTTATTATCACGCTACGATCAATAAGAGCAGAGCAGTGAAGGGAAGTGTTGGAAAAACGGGAGAAGTTACTTCATTTTTTAAGCTTCCGTCGCGTGAGCAGCCTTAATGGTTAAAGCTACATAGAAATCATGTATGACGGAAATATTCTTCATAAAATTATATAAAAAATATCCCACAAGTGTATATATCTATATTTTATGGTTGACTCACAATAACGCGTGTAAATACCGATAGCTTAGCAGTTCGGAGCTTTCTGATTATATTTGTTTACTCTTACGTTTACAATACTCTCACTCATAGAATAGAATAGAATAGAATAGAATATTTATTTATTATCACACACACACATATACAAGAGTAATCTAATAACAATAACAAATACATAAAACTAAAAACACTAAATATTAAGCACTATTATTACAGAGAAAAAAAATGTGATAAACAGTAAAAGGCTCAGCTTGTGCTGCTAAGATTTTAAGTCTCAGCAGCGCTGATTTTCAGCCTTCACTTTTCTCTCAGACAAAGAAATACATAAAAACATGTGGAATTCGACAACATAAGTATTTAAATGAAAAAATGTAATAGATAAATAAATTACGAATTAATAAAAATAAAACACATACTTAGAAGTTTAACACAATGCAGGATATAAAAAACATTGAAAACTATTTCATTTTAAAATTTAATTTACTAACACAACTAATTATCTAAATAAATTTATAGTATTGAACATAACAAAAGTAGTTAAATGATTAGATTATTAAAAAGGATTATCACTATGCAAGGTATAGGCATTACACAAATTTAGTAGGTTATCCGTAACTGATTCTCTTTATTATCAAAGTATTTATCTAAATATTTACGGCTAATTTCTGAGACTTTAAATGGTGAACCTTACAGCTAGCTTTAAACAGATTACAAGACATGATATTTCGAATTGGTGGTGGAAGATCATTCCATATTTTAGAAGCTGCAAATTTAAACCCACCTCTACATCCTACTGAGCTATGCTTTGGCAATATACATTTGTTGTGCACTTTAGACCTTGTATTAAATGCGTGTTCTTCTGTGTAAAAATTAAATTTGCTAAAAAGATAAACTGGACGTTTCTTCGTGATGACTTTGTGTACAAAGCAGGCCAAGTGTAACTCTCTACGACTGTTCATTGTTAAAATATTTTTGTCATTAATATACGGAGTGATATGAGACCTCCTTGGAATATTAAAACAATAACGCATGCACGCATTTTGTACCCGTTGGATCGATTTAGCAGTTTTCCCTATAAGTCTTGGGCCATATACTGTATCACAGTAATTGAATTGAGAAAGTACTAGAGACTCAACCAACATCAATCTAACATCTTCCGATAGGTAAGGGCGAAACTCGTATAGAACTTTTAATCTAAAGAATGCATTTTTTATTTTGGAATTAACGTGTTCCTCATACCTCAGTTCTTCATCAATAATTAGTACCAGGTTTTTGGCGGAACCAACTCTCTCGATTATTGTCGAGTTCACTTTAATCTGAATACTTTTATTAGTGACGTTGTTACATTGTGTTTTAGTACCTAAGACAAGATATTTTGTTTTTATTGGGTTTAAAACTAAGGAAGTTTCGTTAGACCATTGAAATATCCTATCAAGATCTTCATTTATTTTACAGGATGTCTCTTCCGAGTATTTGGGATCAAATGAGTAGTAGACTTGTGTGTCGTCTGCGTAAAGATGAGCTTGGCAGTGTTTTAATTGTAAACATAAGTCTGACGTAAATAGAATAAAAATTAAGGGGCTTAGAATTGACCCCTGCGGGGAGCCTCGACTTATATCTTTTAAGTTTGACTGTATACTAACTCCGCACCTGCTGTCCAAATCTACATACTGCTTGCGTCCTTTCAAAAAAGATAAAAACCATTTACATGTTTTATCGGTGAATCCGTAATATGACATTTTTGTTAACATAAGCTCAATATTCAGACAGTCAAATGCTCTACTGAAATCAAGAAGAACTAGGATGGTTGATAAGCCTGCATCTGATGCCGATATTACTGTGTCTGTAACATGCGCTAGAGCTGTAGCAGTGCTGTGGTTTCTTCGGAACCCCGACTGTATATTAGGTACTATCCCCTCAGACTCAAGGTATTTAGTGAGTTGAATAGATACAACTCTTTCAGTTATTTTAGATAAGGCGGGTAAAATACTAATGGGTCGTATGTCATTGAAAGATTCTATTTTATTTGATTTAGGAATAGGTTTAACTTTCGCAACTTTCCATTGGTCCGGAAATGTTGATGTCTCAATAGATTTATTGACAATAAAAGTTATAACTGGTAAAGTTATATGTAAAGTTAATTTAAGCATTTGTATAGAGATACCATCGTGACCGGCAGCATTAGTTTTTAAATGACCAATAGCTTTTCTAATATCGTCCTGTGTGCATTGATTTAAAGAAAACTCCATAGAGCCAAACTTTTTTGACTGATAGCGTTTTATTACCGATTTATTAACATAAGGATTTCCAGGCACGTTCAAAAAACTATCATTAATTTCATTTGGCTTATTCAGATGATCAGGTATGCTTATTTCCTCATCCCTAATTAAAAAAAATTAACATTACCTATTCAATAAAAAAATAATCATAGAAATCGGTATAGAAACACCAAACTTATACATGAAATACGCTAATAACCCATCGCGCGTGAATACTGAATGATATAGGGATTATTTTTGCGTAACGGTTGCCGCGCTCGACGCGGCTCGCGGCGGTAGGGTATAAAAAGGCGGGAGGCGAGCGCAAGCTTTTGCACACTTCCCGTTTGCGTTCGCTCCCGAACGGTCGTGTCTGTGGCCGCTCCCGAGTGTTCGTATTGCGCTGCCCTTGTTCCCTCCCCCGCACTCGTGCGGGTCAGGTGCCAAGTTAAGCTCTTTCGGAAAGTTTTCTCTTGTGGAGGCTGTGTGGTGTCGGGGCTAATTCATCTGCCCTTTTCAGGGCGGACCCGACTGCTGCCGGCCGAAGCATCGCTGGTCAGGTGGATACGTAACCGTGACAACTAAGCCTGATCGTCCGCCGTTCACCGGCAATAGGTCCGTACTAGGTCGTTTTCTTTTCCAGCGCAGTTTTGTCTTCGCTAGACTTTCTTTCAGCTCAGCATTATGCCTCGTCACCCTGAGTGTACCGAGCATCAATGCGAAGCTAATCGCCGTCGTATTCATGAACTTAACCGAGAGGTTCAACTCTATTATCGTGCGTCTATGGATGCTACTTCAAAGTACCACGATGTGACCGACCGGACCGAATACCTGAAAAAGGAATTGGCCGCCCGTCCCTCGTCCACAGAATTCAAAAAGCTGTCTTCAGATTTCAGCCAGTTGTCCAGCGAAAAACAATCACTGGAAGCCCAATATGCAGCCGAGAAGGAAGCTCTTCTCGCTCAAATCGAGTCCATGCGAGAGCAATTGTCAGCTCATTCCCAGGTCGCCTCTATTTCTCAGGGGTTCCAAACCGATTCTCCGGCGTCTCCAGACCCATCTGAGTTCGTCGATCCTTTTTCAGATCGCATGTCGGTAGATTCCACCGCATGCAAACGGAAAACTACCCCGCCAGGTAGTGATTCCGACTCCGCTCCGTTAGTTTCAGAATCTCCTGCTCCGTTCACAGAGGTTCGCAAAAAGTCAAAGTCAAAGAAGAAGAAGCAAGATGCTTCTTCGACTTTATCCCCATCCGTTTCAGCTGCTCCAGCCGCTGTTCCTGCTCCGCAAAATGTCGCACCGGCGTCTGCTCCTGCGCCTTTTGTTTCAGCGATCCCGGCGTCACAGCCTGCGTCGCAATCAGATTCGGCTCCGACGAAAGTCAAGTCTCCGCCCCCCGTCTTTCTACGGGACAAGAGCCGCTGGACCGAGGTCTCAGCTCTCTGCGGTAGACACAATCCCAAGATCCAGTATAGTAAGGCATCCAACGTGGGTGACTCTATTAAGGTCGTTGTCAATTCCATTCCCGATTTCAGGAATCTTACTCGACTTCTTGCTGATCACAAGCTCGAGTACCACACTTACGCCCTCCCTGAGGAGCGTAAGATTCGTGCCGTCCTCAGGAACGTGCCGTTCGAGCTCTCGAACGAGCAAATCCAAGAGGACTTGTCTTCTCAAGGCTTCCCCGTCGAATCTGTGCACAAAATGCACAGCCGCCGGGGCAAGCAGTTCCCACTTGCGCTAGTAATCCTAGCGAAGAGCCCGCAAGGGCAGTCCATTTTCAGAGGCAAGCCCACCGTGTGCGGTCTCTCCAACATCCGCGTCGAGGTACCACACAAGCGTGGTTTTCCAGGTCAGTGCCACCGCTGCCAATTGTATGGTCATGCGGCGGCGAATTGTCATGCTTCCCCTAGGTGCGTCAAGTGCCTAGATCCGCATGGGACTAAGGAGTGCTCTCGCACTCCCGAATCGCCCACCGCTCCGTCCTGCGTCTTGTGCGGCCAGTCAGGCCACACAGCAAACTTTCGTGGCTGCCCCAAGGCACCGCGTGCTGCCAGGGCTACCGTGAAGCCCATCGAGAACTGGAGAGAGCGACCGCAGCCTAGCTCGGACGCCCCTCCAGTCAGTTCAAAGGCCCCTAAGGCCTCGATTTCTATCGTTCCAGGTCAGCGCAGCCGGGTCGCGACTCAATCGCAACCGGCTGCCAAATCGGCTTCCCAGTGCCAGAACGCAAATGGTTCTCAAGACCGCATGGCGTTCTGGATCCAGCTCGCTCCCATCGACGAGATCCTGGCTTTCGGCGCCGCTCTCGACGCCAGCCCAGAGGGTTTCAACGGTGCTCTTCCGGTCCTAACCAAGTTCGCTCCCCTTATTAGGAAACTCCAGCAAGCTCAACGTTTCTAAACGTAGTCCTTCTTTCCAGCATTCCTATCTCAGAGTGAGTCTGATCACTCTAGATAATCTCTTAGTTTCAGCTTTGTCATTTCTGCTAATCTTAGCTTTGTTTTTCTCACTTTCAGTTCCTTTTGGTGGCAGCCGTCTGGATGCCGCTCACTGCGCAGCCTCTCTCTCCAATTGGCTGTCGCTCCGATAAATGATCAAGAACCTGGATTAAGGTAGGTCGTAAAGGGGGATGTTTAGTGGGTATGCTCGGCTTCACTGAGTGAGTCTCCACACTGTCTGGGCATTCTATTTGCCGTTAGCCACTGGGGTTAACAGCTTATAGAATGCCCATTCGTCCGTAATAGGATTCATCCTCCTCCCGCTAAAGCTTGCTTTACTGGTTAAAGCTTGTTTTAGGGGGTGCCCAAAATTTTCTGTGGCGGAAAAACAAAAAAAAAAAAAGCAAGCTTTTGCGCGATTTAATATAGGTAGGTACAGAAGGAACAAGCGTTACATTACCTGTCAAATTTCCCCAACCAATTTTAACTTATTATCGAGGGCATAGAGTTCAAATTCAAGTAAAAACTTTTGACAGATTTGTAACGCTTGATGTACTGCCTTCTGTACATACAGAGATAAAATGGAAATCAAGGTTTTGTTTATTTCATGATCGTTTCTGCCTCTTGGAAGTCAGAAACCGTAGATTTCTTCGGAATAAAAAGTAACGTATGTGTTAACTAGTATACCAAATTACATTAATATTGGCTTAGCCGTTTGGCAGTGAAAAGCAGCCATACATAACTATAGGTAGTATTGTATGTACACTGATAATGGCTGGATGGATGGATTTTTGCTATTCTTTCACGCAAAAACTACTTAGCTTTACCTAGAATAACAATAAGCTAAGTATAATTAATGAAGATATTGCATGAATTAAGTAAAATTGAAGGCATTAAATAAAACACTTTTTAACCGGATTAATGGCGTATAATTTAACTCGACGTTTCGGTGTCTGCAGACCCCGTGGTCACGAGCGACTGTTAAAATTTAAAATGTAAATATACGCGATAAATCCGGTTAAAAAGTGTTTCATTTAATAGTCATACATAATAGTTATCGCGAAAACTTAAGACAATATTAAAATTTAACACTTTGGCACCCGATTTGTTTATAACGCTATGTGCCTTTGTAATGTACCTAATAGATAGTTACCTACCTATGTTTGTGGTAAGGATTTATACATATTATATGGGTGAAGATTCTTCATTTTTATGTTTGTTATTAAAGATAGTTAGGACCTTGGAGAAGAAAATAACCTACTCGAAATACTAATTCAATACAGACGAAGTCGCGGGCATCATCTATGTAATATACCTACCTACCTATACTTTTTCACAAAACCTAGGTAAAACTGCGGATCACTGCTTTGTTGTAACAGTTTTTGAAGTATTACTGTCTGTTTATCTATCAGTAACGCTTTCACAGCTAAAATACTGAGTCGATTTTGACGAAATTTAGAATAAGGTAAGTTTTAACTTCAAGGAGGATATAATAATAGTATTTATCCAACTCTAATAAACGGTATCCACGCGGACGAAGTCGCGGGTCACAGCTAGTATGAAATAAGTAAAATAGGCATGTTCATATTGACCTATTCGCTTCAACTTAACATAACATGCCAATTAGGCTGCAAACTGGACGGCAGAGATAGCGACAACGAGAGTGACAGCGGTGCGGACAGCGGTGCGGACAGCGGTGCGGGCAGCGACGCGGGCAGTGATTTTCGCGACATGATAGAAATTATTGAGTTTGTATGAAACCGCGACAAATCGCTCGAGCGCCCGCTGGCGTCGAGAATGGCCCAGATTCCCCGCATTGCTGCCGTCCAGTTTACCTTAGTTTGCCTTAGGGCAATATTGTAACTATGCGTTGCCCTATACCAAAGTAAATGCTATGCGTTGTTGATTGAAAACTATATTGAAATTTATATTAGCAAACTCTTTATATTATACAGCACGGGACTCTCAAAAATAATTTTGACTGGATTTTATCGAGTTTATAAATGTGATGTGGCTGCTGGTGCCTTTACAGCCACCCGTTGCACCGTTGTTGCGTCTTAGCGCTGTTGTCAATTCGCAAAAAGTTATGATAACATTATTGCGTTTACACCCCACTAGAGCATTATGTTATAAAATCAAAAGTATTAAGTACCTATATAAAATATATTTTTATGAACTTTGACAACAATCGCTAAAATGCTCCTGAAAATTTAAAAAATCCAACATACATATAGAGCGCCGCATACATGGTCCTTTTTGTAGCATGCTAAAATAGAAGGGAATTGTCTTTAACTCTAACCGTCTCATTATTTAAATAGCGAACTGTGTGCGAATGTGTATAAGCAAACAAAAACGAAAACAAATTAAAAATAACCTAATAGAGGCGTTACGTTTTTCACTCAAGCAGCACCATTTTTCTTCGCAAAGCAATAAATCACAAAGACTGGGGTAAACCTTACAAAAGCTGTACGTTTCCAATCCACGACACTGATTGCCAGGAACAAGTTTTGGCACTTCGAGACTCTGCATTTGATTCGAAATGTTGACGTCATTTGAAAACAAATAGCCTAATTTTGATGCTTTATGAAGAATTTGAGAGAGGAATATGTAAATGTTTTCCTTGTGTAAAGAATACATTTTCTTAAGTTGTCTTATTTGTGTTTTGGGGAAAGGATGATCTGTTTCTGACAACAAAGGGAATAGTAGGTCAAAGCTCTTACTATTGCTTTCCCAAAAACTATTCACATTATCACGTTATATAGACTTTGCTATCATAATTTCGAAAAATCGGTCTACTTAATTGTTATTTGCAAAATGTCACAATCAAATTTAGAAATGAAGATGCAGTGCAATCATGAAATTTGCAACAGTTCTAAGTAAACTGTAAATTAAATTTAAAAAAAGATACAATGCAAATTTTATATTTAAGAAATATTTATATGAAAAAATTAACTACAAGTTTCGAAACGCAAACTTACCGAGTGCATTTACTATTTCGAAAATACGTTTTTGGTTCCATAGTGACAACGAAGCCTAAAATGATACACGACGTGATCGTAGAAACAAAGTATTTTACTTGCCATCACTAATGGACACTGGCTTTGTTATTTAGCTACGTACATCTCAATTAAACGAGAACATCATAAGGTATTTTACCAAGAGGTTTTAACCAGATACTCAAATAATAAGGGTTTCCTACAAAGTCTAAAAGTGCCACTTCCTATTTAGTAGACTAGTTTCAGAGATTACTTGAGACTAATGCTTTGATTTCACAATTAATCAACTATTGGAGCAACCTAAGCCTCAAACTGAAACTCAAATATTCTTTATTTCATAAGTATTTAAATACTTTTGAAATAAGTCAAACAATTTACAAATTGAACTGAATCTTCCACCACTTCGGAGAGTCGATCTGTTAAGAAGAAGTGGCAAGAAACTCAACAGCAATCATCTTCTAAAAACAGAAAAAAAATACACAATAACAATTTACAGCCAGAGATTCCCATCTTCTTGTATCCGGATATCTTATAGTAAACCTTTTCACATAACACTTATGCTTAAATCTATCGAAGGTTAACCCTAAATATTTTGGAATTTTATTATAAAATAAAGCGTACACATTGACCCATGAACGTGTTGGTGATCTTCTGGAGTCTATGATTATAATAAAATACAAAAGTCAATATCTTATTTGATAAGTTCTGGTGATAAATCCTGAAATAAGAAAAAGTTTGAACGAATAAAATCATGGTAATGATTAAAATAAAACAAAAGTAAAAGGTCGTCTCCAATTCTGTACCCTTGCAAAAGTTTAGCAATTCGTAACATTCAATTTACTATTCCCTTATACATTCGCCTGCAGGCAATAAAATGATTAAAGAAAACAGAACTTTTTTCGAGAGAAATGGTGAAACAAAATATTCAAAGAATTTTAGAAACGCTCGCAAATTATTGGAAAGGTTATTTGAATATTATATGAAAAACGGACGTTGCTTTTCTTCTTGTTTTTGTTTGGCTCATTTTTTCTCATTCCAAAAGCAATCACTAACTGCACAGCTAATGACGAGTTTTGGATAAAACTTTATTTGTTAACATTTTTTTTGCTTGTCTTAAATTATGCACACATCGAATAAGATCAAATCATATGTACCTATTATCTTACTAATATTATGAATGTGAATGTTTGGGTGTATGGATGTTTGTTCCTTAATCAAGGCAAAACGACTCAACGGATTTTAATGAAATTTGACAAAGTAATAGAGTATAATCTGAAATAGCACATAGGCTACTTTTAATCCCGAAATTCCCGCGGGAATCGAAATTACTAGGGTAAAACCGCGCGCAACAGCTAGTTTATCATAAGTTAGTTTCGGGGCTAAGCAAAAGCGGGTCAGTTTTTTTATTTTGTAAATTACTTTGCTCAGATATTAGCTGACGATTCTTCTGGTGTAGGTTTAGGATATGTTTTTGTGTAAACTATGTTATTTGAAGCAGGCATCAGGGTAACTTCAGAAGAGCTGATGATACTACGACTATTTTATTTTATTTCATTCTTGTTTAAATACTCTGGTTCCAGTTTGTCATGTGTTCGTGTTGTGCATTCATAGCTCAATGCACCTACTATGTAAGCAATTTGGTTGTGGTATGACATTGGCTCTCACAATTAGCTGTCTTTGTGTTTGTTTTTTTTTTTTCATGTCATGATCAATTTGTACTGTACCTATTTGTATTAATTCGTATAATCCTGACTGAAAGGAGTGCCAAGGGTATTTTTCCGCCGGCTTTTTTTCTCTCTTGGTCTACTATAATATCTTATTCAATAACTATCAACACCTTGTTAAATCCGAAGTACAAAATTGTAACGTCATTAAGCGGCCTTATGATGGTCTTATGATGAATAAAAATTTTTATTTTTTATTTTCGGAGCTTAGTATATGCATAGATTGCATAATTGGTTAAATGAATAATTCAAAACGAAAAACTTAGCCCATTATTCAAATCGTATTAGATATAAAGTAATTTTTATCAACAATTTAAACTGAACTTTTCCAAATCGTGAGATTCTGCCCTCAATTGAGGGTTTTCTTATCTCACCAAACTGAACTTGTTTAAGACAGACTTGCTGCTATCTCGAGTAAGTTTCTATAACTTTCTGACAGTCCGGAGTTGACAGTAGATGGAGTTCGTCGTGATAAACGTGCTGGAAATTAGAAATGGTAGAATCGTGCGGTAAACTTTGAGAATCCGATTCATGAAGTCGACTTATAGGGTGAACGTGATGATGTTAGCGGTAAAAAAATGTTGTATAAAAATATCGATACTAATGTAATGATTAAAAAGTCCAAAATATTTACTTACAATATCTGGGAGATTCAGGGCATGTTTGTTACTTACTTGAAAAACTGAAAAATGGCTACTTTTCCGTATAATATAATCACCACCTAAGTTGTAAGATGTCCACCTCTTTATCAGTTTATTAATATTTATGTAAACACATTACTATAATTTCATGTTTCAGTATTATATTATTTATCTGTCTTATATATTATATATTTGATATGGACATAAAATTCTACAAAAGTAAAACTATTACAGCACGCAAAAACATGAAACATCGTTAATTTTTAATACAGCAAAAAAGTCAACCGTCAATTTTTAAGTTTTTGAAATTGGAAAATACTCTTAAGTTATTATTAACGACCACTTTGGCGATGGGGTAAACCTGTCTGCCTCAGACGCCAGTGGTTCCGAGTTCGATTACCGCACGGAACAAGAAATTAAAATGTTCCGTGTCTAGGAGTTTATTTATTTATGTATTTATATTCTAGGTTTCCCCTAGTTCGCTATCTGGTTCCCCATATCACAAGCTCTGCTTAATTTGGGGCCATGTAGTTGGTGTGATTGTCTGGGGAATTAATTATTTATTATTATACCTAACGAGGTACGTTCATAAATTTGTAAAGCAGATAGATCTTAAAAATATTTTAAAAAATAATGGAATGGAAATGAGGGCGAGGCAGCTTTAAGAGCCAAGATTTTTACTTTACAGTTAAAATTCTATAGTTTTTATAACCTCTTTGAGACGTTTAGAAAGGTTGGAATTCGAAACTGTTGAAAAAATTAAAAACAAATCCTTGTCGTGCTATTATGTTTTCATATACCTAAAAAATAAATAAATAAAATCCCCAGACAATCACACTCACTACATGGCCCCAAGCTAAGCAGAGCTTGTGATATGGGATATCACATAGCGAACTAGGGGGATCCTCGAATATAAGTACACGTATAAATAAGAGTCCAGACCCGGAACATATTTTTTTTTCTTTTTCCCTGCGGATATCAAACCCGCGACCACTGGCGTCTGAAGCGGACAATGTTACCCCATCGCAAAAGTGGTCGTCCGATATGGTATATATTTCCCCTCCGTGAAGAGTACTTGTCTGTAAAGGTACTACCGCCAATAATTCTTATTTCCTTGTTATTATCAATATCAATAAACTTTCTAATACCTTAAATATGTTTTTGAATCCCTAGTTCGAAAAGTTATTAGTAATCATCGTTTTGGCTATAATCCTCCAAAAATTATTAAAGCCTCAATATTTTCTGAGTGATTGGTTTTGGAAGTCCCAAGTTCTATCTGTAGAGGCTGTTTGTAATATAAGCCTTCCATTACCAGATTAAGACTTGCTTTTCAGCTAAAGCTGTCCTGTTCAAATTTGTGAGCGCCAAGCTACACATTGGGACCGGCTCATAAATGGGCAGGTTATTAATTCAATTTCGAAGAGTTATCAAGTTATAAAAAATTGAGTACGATGCATCAATAGTTAAATTAGTAAATTAATTCTGTAGAGAGTTACTATAACTAGCTGTTATAATAAAGTAGTTTATTTAAAACCATCAAATAAATCTGGAAATGAGATTTGTATTTTATATATTTGTATTTTACTTCCATGCTGGACTGAGAGCAAAGGAAAAACATAGAATGTGCCAGCCGCTTCTCTTCCCGGGCAAACTGTAAAAGTCAGTTAAGGGACAGAGGTTTTACTAGAGATTTTTTTGTGGGCGATAGGCTGACCTCCTGTCACTGCAATAGTCTCTATACACCATTATAGTACCTCCAAATTTGTCGAACGTGACGTCAGATGGTTTTGTAGCCTCTGGTGTTCTGCCTACCTCATAAGGGATACAGGCGTGACGTTATATATGTATCTATGTATATAATAAAATGTATTCGTATTCTTAATTGAGGTATAACACGATAAAATTTAAGAAACATCCAAATTTTATTTTCAGTCAATGGTGTTGCAGTGTCTCTCTAAGCTTTTGTGCCCAATGTAACAATTTGAATGATTACATATTAACTCTACTAGAATGTCACTAAAGGTAATCTGGAAACTGCAATTTTTAAAACGACTGTTTATTGTTTTTGTGGCTAAGGATGAAGTGGCATAGTTTATTTATTTAATTAAGGCAAACCAACTATACGCTACACAAAACATTTTATACTAACATACATTAGGTATAATTTCTGGGGAGCATATTAATGACAGGATTGCACAGCATTATTCTATTACTAGGCCCTTATGTAAAGATGAAATAATTGATCTTCTAACAATACAAAATACCTAAAAAAAATCTAAACAAATAAAAAAAAAATACAATCAACTTAGAAGTGAATTAATTATACACAAAAAATATATAAAAATTATAAAACAAAAAAGAAGTGAAAGAACATTATAAAAAATTAATAAATAGGGATTAAGTAGATATATTAATTAAAAAATATATATATTAATTGGCACCCCGATAGCGCCCAATAAAAAGTCGCCTAAATTTTCGCCTAAATTTTGGGAGGCTATCGCAGAAAATGTCCAAGTCGCTGATATCTAACTTATTATATGACCGGCAAAGTCTGATAAGCGGCGCATTAGCCCCTACATTATTGTTGGTACGTGGTATGTAGAAAAATGCATGGCGTTTTCTTCTGGTATTAGGCAGAGGAACGCAGTAGGAAATGCTATTTGTTAGATCTTGAGATTCTTGACCATCAATCATGTTATTAATTACTTTGTATAGAAAACTCAAGTCCAACATCAAGCGGCGGTCTTCTAGTCTGTTTAATTTAAAGAATGACAAGCGATCCTCATACGATGCTCTGTGACTGATGCCAGCTGAACAGAAGGCCAAGTGTCTCGTAAAACTACGCATCAGACGTTCCAACCTGTGAGAATGTATTGCATAATTTGGATTCCAAATCACACTAGCATACTCCAAAACACTCATGACCAAGGAATTGAACAGAATTATTTTAGATTTAATGTGCTTAAAATCTTTAGATGATCTTTTAATGAAACCTAGCATCTTGGCAGATTTCTCAACAATACAATCGTAGTGCTCGGTGTAGGTTAATTTGGAATCCAATTGCACTCCAAGGTCCCTCACACTGCCCACTCTCTGAATACGCTGTTTGTCAACTATATAGTCCACTATTATGGGTCTTTTTTTCGTGGTGAATGATATTGAGTGACATTTTGATACATTGAGAAGCATTTTATTCTTTAAACACCATGCACCCACCCGATCAATGTCCTCTTGAAGAAGCCTCGTATCCTCATGACATTTTATTTCTTTATATATCTTCATATCGTCCGCAAACAGTGAACAATTGCTATTTTTGACACAATTAACTATATCGTTGACAAACAATGTAAACAGTATAGGGCCAAGATGGGAACCCTGAGGCACTCCAGACGTCGCAAGGTATTGTGTGGATTGAAAACCACTGACCACTACTTTTTGTGTGCGATTTCTAAGATACGACTCGAACCAGTCACGTATTGAGCCTTTTACACCATATTGATATTCAAGCTTGGTTATAAGTAAATTATGATCTACCTTGTCGAACGCGCTACTAA
This sequence comes from Stenoptilia bipunctidactyla, assembly GCA_944452665.1. Taxonomy (NCBI): domain Eukaryota; kingdom Metazoa; phylum Arthropoda; class Insecta; order Lepidoptera; family Pterophoridae; genus Stenoptilia; species Stenoptilia bipunctidactyla. Next base: position 2,085,047 of record OX101723.1, read on the forward strand.
AGTCCGTGTAGATGGCGTCTATTTGTCCTCTGCTATTTATCGCGTTAGACAAGGCAGAGACATATGTAACGAGATTGGTGACAGTTGATTTTTTTTCTCGAAATCCATGTTGTTGACTGTGCACGAGATGTCTTGTGTGGGAAAAAAGGTAGGGACATATTAGAGACTCAAACAATTTAGAAAAGGCGGAGAGTATAGAAATGGGTCGATAATTTTTTACTAAGTGCTTTTCTCCTTTTTTATAAATTGGTACGATTCGAGCTTTTTTCCATTCATTTGGAAAGACGCCACAATGAAGAGAACTGTTAAAGATTATTGTAAGTGGAGTAGCTAAAGCTGTTGCACATCTCTTGATAAATAATGGTGGTATGCCATCCGGGCCGCAGCCTTTATTGGGGTCTATTTTAAGAATTTTGCCCAAGACTTGCCTGTGGGTTAGATTTATAGTGTGGAGAGGTAGCGAGTTACATGCTTCAAAGCTATTTACATCACAAGAGTGACCATGGGATGTTGCATTAAAAACAGAACGGAACTGTTTCGAAAACAGCTCAGATATCGTTTCCCCGCTATCTGCTGTTTCACAATCGCTATGCATAGTCGATGGGAGTGCGTGAGATGAAGATCGCTTGTTCTTTATAAATCTCCAAAAAGTTTTAGTGTCTCCTTTACAAAGACTAGATTCGGTAGCGGAAATATATTCTTTGTAGCTATTACGCACCAATACGTCACAGCGTTCTCGAAGCAGATCAAACTCATATTTATCCCGAGGATTACCGTATTTGCGGTACCGGAGCCTGATTTTATGTTTTTCTGCCAGAAGTCTTTGGATTTTTGTGTTAATCCAAGGTGGATATTTTGCTCTGGTTGATTTTCGTCTTGGTATATTTGCTGCGATAGACTCCCATAGTTTTTCATAAAAAATAGTCACAATATTATCAATATTGTCACTTTGAGACAGAACATTAGGCCAGTCAATCCCTTTAAGATGATTATTGATTTTGCTATAGTCTCCTCTGTAAAAATTAAAGTCAGATCTAGGTTTACTAGTTAAGGAATTATAAGTTTGGGCATCGAAAATAATGTCCAAGGGCGGATGGTATTTGTCAATTTTACTTAAGGGAGTGGCTGACCCTGCAACATTTACAGAATTCATGTTTGATAACACTAAGTCTAAGGTCTTATTGTCACAGTTGGAAACACTATTATATTGATATACGTTATTAAAAGACATAAAATCTATCAATCTGAACCCGAATTTGTTCCGCAAGTTATTTGCTTTAAGTCCATCACTATCATCTTCCTTAGACCATGTAATGAATCCCATGTTAAAATCACCCAAGATAACATAGTGATCCAGGTCTTCAACAATGTCACTAAAACGATCAAAAATTTTATTGACGACCTCTTCTTTTAATGGTGGAGGAATGTACACAACACATAATCCGAGACGTTTTCTTATCTGACCCTCGCAAACATCAATTACGATCCACATATCTTCATATTCAGTCTCAAAGCTCCTGACCCTTTGTGATCTAATTCTTTTATTCACCGCTATCAAGACCCCACCTCCATCTGTTTTGGAATCATTAGATAAAAATGACCGATCCTTGCGATAGATGGTATACCTGTCATCCATAATTTCAGCATCATAGACGTTACTATTTAGCCACGTTTCTGTTAATACTATCACATCAAACTTACTTTGGACTATTTTCATTTGCAAATTACCTAATTTAGTCCTTATCCCTCTGGTATTTTGGTAGTATATATTGAATTTTGTTATCAAGTCTACAATACATGTTTAGAGTTTAAGAAATGGAAAATGGGTTATATAATTTTTTTCAAACATTCCATGTTAGTGATCGCAATAGCTTGGCTTGCTTCATCTTTACGTACTAGTACCCGCCCATTCCGAATCCAAACAAATTTGTATTTATTTTCTTTGGCTTTTACTCTTGTGGCAGCATGTAGAGCCTTATTTTCTGGAGATAAGTGTTCCGATACGAAAATTGGTGTCTTTTCACCGCCGATGCCAATCGCTGAGGAATTAATTTTGTCATTTGAATGATGCTTATTATATATAGCTATTGCTCCAAGTAGATCATCCCGACAGCGGTTGCTGCGCATCTTTACAACTACAGTCCGTGGTCTTTTACTATCAGGATTTAACTTAGCTACACGGAAGCATGAAAGTATGTCACTATCAGTAACTTTTGATGATACTACTTTTGCCATTTGTACGATGGTTGCGGGAAGATTTTCGTTTTTAAATTCCGGTAGTCCGTGTATCTCAACGTTACTGTCTCTTGCATGTTGTTCAATGGATGTCAGCCTTCCAGAAATAAGTTTCATTTTACTTTCGAGTGAGGTTATTGTTGATTGCATAGTCTTAATTTCTGTCTCTCTTTGCTCAAATTTAACTTTTATCTCTTCATACTTTTCATTTGTGAAGGTGAGGGCTGTGGCAAGAGCATTAATTTCATCCTTAAATGGTTTCAACTCGATGGCTAGAGTTTGCTGTAAGATTGAAGGAAGCTCAGATTTAAGAGCGGAGCGTATGTGATCGCTAATTAAGTTTTTCAATTCTTCGCTTAGTATGTTGGTAGATGGCGGCGACAGTAACGATGGCAATCCGCTTTGGTGTCGGCGGACTGGAGTATCATCAGCATTGTCACCACTTTTTCTTTGTTTTTGTTTGCAGACAGGACACTTCCAGGACGCTTTAGACTCCTTGGAAAGCTTTTTATAGTTTTCCTTAGTGAAGGTAACACAAGAATAATGATAAGTACTAGTGCATATTGAGCACGTCATCAGTTCATGAGCAGAAATATGTTTATGACAACCTTGACAAGAGCTCATCTTGTCAACGCAATTAACCCACAAAAATGAATTTAATGAAAAAAAAATGTGTAATTGTCTATCAATATCTTTAAAAAGTTGATAAAAATCCAACTAAATAAAAAAAAACGATACTGAAGAAAAAAAAAAAAAGTCAAAAATTTGTGTTGTCTTGGGGATTTGATTCCACAGTCACTAAGCCTAATTTCACTGTGTCTCAACCACAGACTAATAAGGAGAACAAGTTCAGACGGACAACTCCCTTGTCATAGATGTCGGTCTATACGAGGCTCACATATAGATTTTGACAGCTTGTTTTTTTTTAAATGTTATTCTACACAATGAGGTGTAGCAATTTTTTTTCTACGGACATGGCAAAGAACTTTCTTAGTATGTTAGGCCTATAGGTAATTCCACTGCCAAATAATAAAATTCCATAGCACAAGGTCTTAATGAGACTTAATTTAGGCTAGACAATGTGGTGTGATTAAATAAATTTTTCTGACAATCCAATTACAAATCCAATATAGGTATTTAATTTCAGTCCTCGCTGTCAGTATATTTCAGGTATTGTTGAGTTATAGTTAGGTACTTCCTTTGGTATATTTTCTTGGAAATTCACATAAGGGTAACACAATTTTCACAACTTATACAATATTTTTATAATTAAATTCATTTACACATCAATTCACAAAGATTGTTATTGTGTCAATCTCTACAAAGATTGTTCAATTCGAATTGAAACTTTCGATTCAATCAAACTATTCAACCAATTCAAGCAGTCAAGTGTCAATATCATTATGTGAGCCCATGGACAATATCCATAGACTGATGCTAATATACACTATGGAGATTACCAGCCGTGGTCTCAACCTTAACGCGGCCACCACTAGACCACACACGCTGATGATTTGGAGTGTGAAATAAGTTATCGTATTTATCAATATTTGTCCGTTTATTAATAACGTATCTAAGTGAGGGTATGAGGTCTTTAATTAATTTCACTTTGTTTGCGTTGATAACGATACACTTGTTTTTTACACACATTCACGGTCACTTTTGTTTATATTAACACATTGGTATTATAGATTTTTGTTCACGAAGTGATAAATATGAAAGATATGGATAATTTTCACAGTCTTTATTGTTTAGTTTGTCACTTTAATTATCACAATCCGCATTGAGTTTTTTCACTACTTTGGAGTGAAACTGAGGCTTGCATTCATTTACACATGCGAATCAAGAGATTATTAACACATAAAAAACGGAGCACTTTGTGTAGCTTTTAAGATCAATTTTTATTTCAACAATAAACACGGAGCCAATGTTGTTATGGCAAGTGGCGCCATCTAGTCATGATATATGAGTAATTTCAGCATAATTTTCTGAAGACGCTATGTTTGGTAATCGGTCACAATTGACCTGATAGTAACTGAGAAGGACCTCGAAAATGATAGAACACGGGCTAAAGAAGAAATTGACTCTTCAATTAATGAAACATTTATTACCCTCGTCAGTGCAATAATATTTGCTGGCGGTTTTATTTATTTAAATGAAGTTCGCCAACTTGACGGACCCTGAAGGGGTCGAACTAACAGAGACACTTGGAGTAGTTGCTTAATTTTATCACCCTATTATCTTGAAAAATGTTACAGCAAAAAATAAATTAAAAACATTTTTCATGTAAAAGTTAATTGAGGCGAAATAAAATAAACAGGAAACATAAAACTGCGAAAATGAACCATACGAGCGCATCAGCACTCGGAGTTATTTCTCAAGGGAACAATAGAAAATGTTTTATAGAGGTCTAAAACTACGTTTGTGCAGCGGAATTGTATCAGTTTTGCTTCGGAAGAGATGAACCAATTGAACGAATCAAAAAGTTATTTTGTAACGTTAAAGAGTTTGTGTCTCGATTTGAACACGCGAACTTCGGAATCTTCTAAACTGATTTGAATTATTTTTTGTCGATTTCACTTATAAGATTATTTAAAGATTAATTTGTCTTTTTGACCGACTTCCAAAAAATCTCAATTCGTATGTATGTTTTTTTTTTGTTTTTTGTGTCTTTGTTACACGATTTATGAAATCGATTATGAATCGATTCTTCTTGTTTCATATGATAGAGGGTACTTCATAGTTGGTCCTATATAAATTTCACCGAAATCGGTTGAGTACTTCATTGAAAATTTCAAATTTTGAAAGAATGTGTATGATTTTGGAGAATGTTTACGTTGATGACATTATAACTCAGCCAAAGTTTAGACGTGAAGTCGGTTTTTTTAATGCTCTGTATTCGTTGATTATATATTTTTTTCCTTTCTATAATATGTTGATACTACCTGCCACTTTATACACAGTCGGGAGACACCCACTGCTGGACAAACCTCTCAAAAATTCTTTGCTTTGCTCGGTTATGCGCTCCTAATAACGATGTTAACAAAAGTTGTATGTACGAGATCGCTTTTTGTTATTTTTTATTGAAACCGATGATTCTTTGAATCGCATAGTAAAAAGTATTTAAATGACGTTTAGCTAAATAAGGCCATGTGAAATGACCAAAATATTTTCACCACGGAATTCAAGCATGGACTTTAAGCTTCACAATGTCAAAATAAATACCTATCTTATTTTCATAGAGACCGCCTAGACGTACTAGACTTAGCATATGTGTAATAAATTATTCTCATATCTGAACAGCTATGACAACTTTTTAGTGAAAACTATTTCTTTTTGGGCTACAGTTTTCGCATAATTTTACTTTCAAAATGTTTGCAATTCCATATCCAGGGCAATTTGTAACAACATGTCGTAATGACAAATGTGGTTTTCTTTAAAATAAAGTGGTTTTTGTTGAATTATAAAATTATTTGGTTTCAAATGAATGGAAAAGTAACTAATTTTTTAATCATAATTATGCTTTTTTGGATGAAATATTAATCGATTACAGTTGGTATGAATTTTACAATTATATTGAAGTTTACAATTTGGGACTTGAATATACCAATTCATTAAGTTTTGGTTCTAAACAGGTCATGAAAATTTGAAATAATGGTAACTTTAATAAATACTGAATAATTTAATATATTCTAAAAAGAATGATGAGTTTTTCTTCTTTAAACACATTTTGAATGAATCGATACAGAAAAAAAAAACTAGGGACAGATGAGGTTTATACATCTATGGGGTTGAAAACGGCCTTTAAATGTTACCAGTTTTTAATGTTAAATGAGATAATAATGCTTAATTATTAAATTATTTTAATAAGTATAATAAGTGTTGCATCATAGAGTAGTCAGAAGTTTTATCGAAAATAGATAGTATAGTGTTTTTAACATATAATGTATGTCTTTACAAAAGATGTGGGTCTGCGGGAACGATGGTTATTGCGTGTTCTTGCTTTATACTCAAACTAGCTTTATCCCGCAACTTCGTATGCGCTTAACTACCTTTCTCGTGGAAATTTTAGAAACTATACAACCAGACACCTACTGAAAGAACCTTTATACAAAGGTTCTCAAGGAATAAATTTTTTTCAAACAAACTAAAAACACAACGTAGCACAACCAGTCACTCTTTGAAGAACCTTCATGCCAAGTATCACATCCGTACACTCAAGGAATAAGATTTATCATACAAACTAAAAAGTCCAACTCCTTCCCGTGGGAATTTCGGGAATTCCTTCCATAATACAAACAGACACTTATTGAAAAAAAAAATTCAAAAAGTTTTATTCATCTTAGGAATTTCACAAAACACTTGATGAAGTCAGTCATCACATACTTCGGCTTTAACTAGTTGTTGATAGTTGTTAAAGAAGATATTACAGTAGACCAAGAGACAAAAAAAGCCGGCGGAAAAAAACTCTTGGCACTCTTTTTCAGTCAGAATTATCAAATTAATACAAATAGGTACAGTACAAATTGACCGTGACATGAAAAAAAACAAACACAAGACAGCTAATTGTGAGAGCCAATGTCATGCCACAACCAAATTGCCTACATAGCAGATGCAATTAGCTATGGATGCACAATACGAACATGACAAACTGGGACCAGAGTATTTGAAAAAGAATGGAATAAAATAGTCATAGTATCATCAGCAAAACGACCTGGCACCGCTAGCAGCACCCGTTCACGAGTTAACGCAAGCACCAGCCATCACCCTCCTCAACCATATTTTAGGGAAGAGGGTGACCCGATACCCGACGCTACCACTAGCCATGCCGCCTGAGGGAGCATGACGTTCTTGCTGATGTCTTGACAAGAAAATAAGTGAGTGGGACAGTCACCAGCATGTCACACATATACTGCACAGCCAAGCCATAAACAAAATTATTAAGTAATTAGAAACTTTTAGAAATATCCTGTTGTGCTTAATCCCATGCCTTTTTATCATCTAAGTAATCTTTAGTTTTATAATAAGCTTTTCGAGATAGAGTGTTTTTAATGATTGATTTAAATTTATTCAATGGCAGGGATTGAATTGACTTCGGAATTTTGTTATATATACGTATTGACATTCCAATAAATGATTTGCTGCTTTTAGCCAGCCTTAATTTAGGAAACGCTAACTTATGGTCGTTCCTAGTCCTTACAGAGTAATTTGTATCATGATTATCTTTCCTAGTTTTGAATTTATTACTATTCTTATAAATATACATAATGTTTTCATAAATATATTGTGATGCAAGGGTCAAGATACCAATCTCTTTAAACTTTTCTCGAAGAGATTCTCTGTTTCCAAGTTTATACATTCCACGAATAGCCCTTTTCTGCAGTGTAAATATCGTGTCAATATCTGCGGCATTGCCCCAAAGTAGGATGCCATAGGACATTATACTATGAAAATAACTAAAATATACCAGCTTCGCTGTATTTACATCAGTCAATGAGCGAATTTTCTTTACCGCGAACGCTGCAGAACTAAGTCTACTCGCTAGTTGTGAGATATGGGCGCCCCATTGCAATTTAGAATCTAAGGTAATTCCAAGAAAAACAGAGTTATCTACTAGATTCAATCTGTTCCCATTAAGCCGTAGATCAGACTCAACTTGTTTTACATTTGGTGCAGAGAATTTTATACATTTAGTTTTTTTATCATTGAACGCTAGATTATTTATATTGAACCACTGAACAACATTTGCGAGAGCATTGTTTACATCGTCGTAGTTTATTTTCTGTCATATCATTTTAAAAATTAATGATGTGTCGTCAGCAAACAATAGAATCTCATGATTATTGCCTACCATATAGGGTAGATCATTTATATAGACTAGAAACAGAAATGGGCCCAGAATTGATCCTTGAGGCACTCCCATTCTCACAACCGACCCAGCCGACCTTTTCCGGTTAACCTCAACCTTCTGAATTCTATCACTTAGATATGAATTCAAAAGTTTGAGGTCAGTGCCTTTGATGCCGTAGTGGTGGAGTTTCCTGATGAGAGTGTCATGCTGAACACAGTCAAATGCCTTAGATAGGTCACAAAATACACCTAGGGCATCCTTCGACCTCTCCCAGGCACCAGTGATTATTTCAAATAGTTCAACACCAGCATCAGTTGTTGAACGGCCCTTTGTAAATCCAAATTGTTTATTATGAAGTAAATTGTTATCGGTGAAATGGGCCAAGAGTTGATTAAGAATAATTTTTTCAAAAATTTTACTACAAGTAGGTAGAATTGAAATTGGTCTAAGAGGATTAAAAATTGGATTGGTCTATTGGTCTTGAGGAACCTTTATATCAAGTACCACATCCCTGCACTCAAGGGATGGGATTTTTTCATACAAACTAAAACATCATATATTTCCCGATCCCGTCGGAATTTCGGGAATTCCTTTCATAACACAATTAGACACATATTGAAAAACCTTTACACCAAGTTTCACACCTGTGCACTCAAGGAATAAGATTTTTCATACAAACTAAAAAGTTTTATATTTCCCGTTCCCGTGGGAATTTCGGGAATTCCTTCCTCAGTGCACCCCTGCATCCCCTTCCTTAGTGCAAGAATGTATGTTGCAAATTTCAGCTCTCTACACCCAGTAGTTACGGCTGTACGTTGTCTGTCAGTGTAAAATTTACTCATGAAAATTACTCAGTCACTCAGTACCTCAGTCACTCAGTCAGTAACGGAACAGTTTTATATATATTGATTAAGTTCCTGCTTTCCAATATGTTGTATTAATTCAACAAAATTGTCGCATAACAAAGGAAACGAAGGAAAAAAAATTACATTCATCGAAAGTTTACAGAGAAACATAATAATATCTCTTCTATTCGAGAGTAAATTATATAACAAATAGTTACATAGAGTATTTAATATAAGTATAGACATTTTCGCCACAGGTCCACTTGATTACATTAGGTGGTATGTACCACATTTTTACAAAATAGATAGATTTTAATTGTAATTTATTTATTTAGCAATTTGTTTTGGGTCAAGCGATAATAATTTAATCCCATGAATTGAACCCATGAAATTTTTAACCCAAGATTATTTAACAAAAACGCAATTTTGAGTTCGATTCTTCTAGGTACGAGTACTTTGAATTTTTTTACGTGTGCTCTATTAGGCAGTCTAGTATCAAATCTTGTACTATTTTAAATGTACGTTCAAATGTTTGATTCAATTTATATCCTAGTCATCCTACAGAATTTTGGTTCTTTGCCAATTACTAAAAAGGATAATAGCTCAAACTATAATTAATAATCACATTCATAGCTTTTAAATTGTGGCAATGGTTAAACTTACATAGATACGTGCGCTTTTACTAGTACAGAACTTGCACTTCGCCGAACATTGCCGGATCACAACTTCACCAGGGCGTTGATTTTGGTGGCAGATTTTAAATGAAAGGTGGTTTGCTAGTGAGATGAACCCTGAACAAATCCTGCAGGGATCACTCCGTTTTAATCACTTCATATGCTTATCAAGGTTTTTAAAACGACCCTACACAGCCCTCTTTTAAGATCAAAAACACTCCAAACGTATTAAAAATCCCTTGTAGATGTAGATTTTAAAAGCCGATGAAAAAGCATAATTATCTGACTATTATGTTATTTGAAAACTTTACGAATCTCTTGCACGATTATTTAGGTCATAAAAGTATCAAGATATTAAAGGATCATAAAAACTATCAAAACAAGTTAATTTTATTATATTTTTTTATTTATACATAAATCAAATCTGAAAGAACCACAGTGTAAGGATACAAGACTAGGAATCATCATTAATGTACATAAAACTACAATTTAACAGGAAAATATAATATTTATTCGCGCGAATACATGATTTATAGATTAATATTTTTGCTACGTGAGGCGTAGAGATAAAGGCGAAGATGCGGGTTGAAACACAGCCGCGTATGGTTAAGGGGGCTATTACCAGGTGCTGTGAAATTTATATTTTTAGTAGCTGTTTTCTGCAGCTTTACCTATCTAACAGTAATGTAGGTTTAAAATGTGAGAAAAAATTACAACATTCTCTCCGTCCAACACCAATTTGAAAAAAAAATGTTATCTATTCGAGTATCAGCCCAAAGATGCCCATTGCTGGATAAAGCTCTCCCAAAAGTTCTCAACACCGATCGATCCTACGCTACCCAGATACATCATTTACCGGCGAATATGACCAGAACGTCAGGTGATCTTGCAGCGGGCCTGCCTACGCATCGAATCCAATTAGGTGGTCACCGATCAAGAAAATTACTGCCCCAATGGCCACCCACTCCGCAAACTATGTGGCCTGACTATTGCTACTTCAACTTTGAAATTCTTCTGGCGATGATAATAACTTTGGTTGGCCTGCAAATCTTGTCATTACTGCAGTGCGAGCACAGAACTTTATCGATTCGTATTTTCACGAAAGTTCGTATAGTATGGAGTAGGTTTGTAAGCAACAATTGAAAACTGGCCACTGCCCCATGACTTGTTTAAATAAATATGTGCCTTGCTAATTTAAAATGTTTTTGAACATGTTGTATTGTTAAATAAATGTAAAATAGATAAATTAAATTTTGCATCCGATTCCATACTATACGAACATTTGTAAACATACGAATCGACAAAGTTCTGTGCTCGCACTGCTGATTCGATCCCGCAGTGAGTTCAAAGTCTCATTTTCATATATCGTTGCTGGCAACTCACATTAGTCAAAATATCTAAATTTTGTCTTTAGATACTGCGGTATATGAGATAGGTTTTAGGACATTTGAAGACATGAAATCGACGATCTTTTATCCACTGCTAGCTCTTTTAAACCTAGTCATCGATTGCGATTCTCATAATAACTCATTAGGTACATACATACATAACTTCACGCCTGTGTCCATGTATGGGGTAGGCAGAACACCAGAGGCTATCATAACATCTGATGTCACGTTTGACGGATTTAGAGGTATTATAATGATGGATAAAGACTATTACAGTGACAGTGGGTCAGCCTATCGCCCGTAAAAACGCTAACAAATCCTCTAAAACCTCACTAGGTATGAATAGTATAATAGTATCTACATTTGAATAGGTCAGCGAAATTGCAAATATTTGCACCACTGCGTATGTACTATTTGCAAATGAAACACGCAGCTTCGTAACGATGAGTCATAACTAAAACATGTCGATCGCATCCTGGTTCGATCCCAATAATGGAAGGCACTAACATGTATTTCCCGCGGGAAATTGAGGATTGTCATGAGCGAGATCACTATAATATTTAAATTTACAAAAAATACGCCACGTCATTTCAATGAAATTTATTTTTAAAGTTTAAAATCCAATATTTTATTTTGCTCTCGGTATAAAAACTCTTATATTAATTATTCATCAGTGGAGTATTTGAAATAGCAATCGTCAATCGCTTTTCAATGATCTTTTCAGTGTTGATTTTGGAGTAACTTACGAGATAAGGGTAAGCAGAGCACCTTTCTGCATAGATTAGGTACATAATATACCGTAGTTGCTATCGCGTGTAATACGCGTGATTGTTATTGAGTATCCTTACAAAATGCAAAGATGTTCATACTTGAGTTTACAACAAATATGAAAATCTTTTCATTACGCCGCATTACGTCTGACTTCTTGAAAAAAAACTCATTGTTTTAATACATCAGAATAATGTGACTGTACCTAAAGAAGAAGTTTAAATATAAATTTTCATTGATAACTCCTTGAACAATTTTGTAATAGACAAGGACTCCAAGACGTCAATGAAATGAACCGATGAAGCTGAGAGTAGTCAGACAGGCTTGTACTACAATTTGTACTGTTTGAACCCGAACTTGCGGTGAAAGTTTGAATGTTGGACTGAATGTTCAACACGACAGCATGATGCGGAGTACAATGAGCCAAATCAATCAATACTTAACTTTCAAAAACTTACTAAAAATATTTGGTAGGTTGGCCTGAATAAAAGCTTATGTTTAAATAAGATAGATAGTAAAGGTAAAATGCTGTATTTGACGACTACTTTGGCGATGGGGTAAACATGTCTGCCTTTGACGCCAGTGGTTGCGGGATCGATTCCTGCACGGAACAAGAAAAAAATATGTTCCGTGTCTTGGTTTATCTATTTATGTATTTATTTTCTAGGTTCCCTCCTAGTCCGCTACATGGTATCCCATAACACAAGCTTCGCTTACTTTGAGGCCATGTAGTTGGTGTGATTGTCTGGGGATTTTATTTATTTTTTTATTATATTTTATTTATATCTGATTTAGATAAAAGATTATCAGTTAAAAATAGATTTTCATTTCTAAAATATTGTTGTTTATTGATAATAGCAAAATTGATTGTATATAATAAGCTTTTTGGCCTTAATCTGACATCGTTTGTTATTGTGCTTGGATAATATTTCTCTGCAAACCGGCCGCCATGATGGATGTCTAAATTTGACAGGTGACAGCTATACAAGTAAATAGGTAAGTACAGAAGGTCGGTTACTGCTTTTCAGGATTCTGAAATGTACCTTATTTCAAACAACGTAGTTTTGAAACCATGTATTTGAAGTAACTGAAGACAAATATTGAAGACTTGCTGTTGGCAAGTTCTATTTTACCAAAATAAATTCGTTCATAAGAGACCACCCAGAATAATTTTGGGGACTTATTCGATACAAAAGTGAACCTATGACATTACTACCTAATAATATGAAATAAATATGAGCTATTTGTAAGAACTTCATTTTCAATAATATTTACCCATTTTTATTATTTTTTTTTCCACAAGCAACAAAGTTCATTTTATGTTTACAGATAGTAAAATGTTTTTTTAAAAGAAATATGCCTCACATAAAAATAAGTGACTTGCAACTGACATTCATTCTACTTCTTTAAGATTATCATTCATCTATCAACATCTAAGTGTTTTTATTTCATTCATGTTTCATATCACGACAGGATGTTTATTTCTTTTATTATTTTGTTTAAAAAAACGTTAATTTTGTCATTTTTTAATTCTACTGTGACATTTTCTATTTTTGTAAATATTGGTATTTAATTTGGTGTAATGTTAATAAATCTCTTGTTTTGTTAAGATAGCTGTGCGCATATCTTAAAGAATACTGTATGTGACTATTATTGACATACAATTAAGATATTTTAGACCTATTATTCAGATTTTTTGAATTACAATTGTTGGCATGCTTTTGTTGAATAAATAAATAAATGTTTATTGATAGAGTCCTTCTAGGCAATTGTACGGCTGAATCCCTGAATGGCGTGGTTTGTTTAGTAACGTTTTTTAAATTCGCAACCGTGTTTTATTCCAACGGAAGAATATTCAAAAATGGAATGGTTTGATTGGAATGAGCAATTTTTGAAACAAAATACGTGTTCAGTGGTTTGAAATGTTCTATTTAACTTCCGTTTTAGTATAGCAGATTGGGCTGCTTATTTTTAAAACTTTGTGGTTTTTAGGCTTAAATTGATATATTTTGTTGAATCAAATTTGATTTCTTTTTAATTACAGGATGACTTGTCCAAACACGTTTCTGCTATTCAAGTAAGAGATATAAGACAAATTTATATTTCCCATGTGACAACATAAGCAAAAAAATTGTTTTTTGCCTAAATTTTTAATTTAACTTTACGCTGCCCCTTTCACTAATTTCGCGATTTTCTGAATATTTTTTATAGCATGTGGCATATCATTAGAAAGAGGAAAGACCAAAGAAGTTTTTGAAAAATTAGAAGATCCTGGAAACCGTTTTCATTTTTTTTAACATGCATGTAAAACCAAAGACAATTTTTTTTTTTTTTTACGATTTCAAAACTTTGTAAGCAAATGAAACAAAACCTGGGGACATACTGATATTGTTTAAGACGTTGGAAGGAGCCTGAAACCGTATAGATTAAATTAAAATTAAAATTAGCTGCCTACACTTGATAATTTTTTTATGGTGTTTGAGGGTGACAAACAAAAAAAGTTTAAAAATCCTATTAAAAAAAACACATGGCTTTGCAAGTTTTTATGGCCAGTTAGGCATAGCAGATAACCTTATCTACAGGTCATATCAATTTGGATGGCGATGGACCAAACACTCTGTACACTCAATCCCAAATTCAAAACATCTCATCTTATAATATTATACTTCTTTTGATAAAAACCTAGTGAAATGTAGTAAACAAAACAAAGTGAGTTCAGCTACAACAAAATTTTCCTTTGATAAATTTTCTTAGAAAACGAGAATTGAGTTAGACAGGATCCAGTTAGGCATCGCAAATCATATTACACCCATACATTTGTATGAGATGTAGGTGGAGTAAGTTTTCGATCGGAGATATCATAGATCAAGAACCTTTTATAGAAGCGACACATTAAGTAAAAAAGGCTTGAAGTAACACGTTAAGGGCAATAAAATAAGGCTTAAAATGTTTGCTATTATTGCACGTTTCAAGGACTTACTGAGAAAGTACTCAAATTTAATAAAGCTTATTCATTTCAAAACTGTTCTACAATGTTGGCATAGTTTATACAAAGTAGTATCTTGATACTACGAGTATCATATATGAGCATATTGTGAACCTATAAGTATTATATCAACAGTGTTTTATTTTATTTTGTATTTTATTGAAAAGAACATTAATTACATCAATTACTCTGACTTTATGGCCGCATTCATCTATTAACTACTGAATAGATTCTAACGTTGTCCTTACATATCTAAGAATCTTATTTAGGTCCTCTTTTAGGCACGATCAAATATCAAAATAGATTATTTATGGTCGTATTACAGAACAGTACTCATGTATTGATACTAGTTTTGAAACTAGTATCAACGACTTTCTTTATTACAAAACGTTGCCTAATACTAGATTCAATGACCAGATATCACTTGAGTACTAAATGATTTGAACTGTGTTCACGCTTATTATTGAACTTTACTTATGCATATGCCAATGATTGAAACTAGTTTCACAACTGTATTCACTTGAGTGTGCTGTCTACCATACTTGAGCGTACTTCAAAATAAGTTTTTGATGTTGCGAACTGTGGCTTAGAGAAAAACTAGATAGGTACGCGATTCGTGCCTTCTTTAATAGTGATCTGTATTAACTACACTTCAGTGATATTGACCATTACGATAATATTTTTATAACAACTTTGAAATTTTTAAAACAAGTTTGAAGTTGCTTTTTTGTAAATAAAAACTATATTGAAATTTATAATTTTAAGTGACTTTACTTAGTAGTTGGCAACATTACATTTAGCTTTTACGTTTCGTATTATTTTTGAGTGATAAATATAAATATATTTTCATAGTAAAAAGAAGCGACAGTTATAATTTAACCGTACTGCTTCTATCGAAAAACAGATAAATTATTCAAAACATTGGCAATTTTGTCATATATCATATAGAATTTAACGCAATTTTTAAGACATTATAATCTAAACGTAACAAACAGACTATTAGTTTTTGTTATTAAATGTAATGGGAAACAAATTTTTTTCAAAGAAAACCCAGTATCAACTGAGTCAGATATTTGAAACTAGTTTCAGGTAATCTGGTTTTGATAATTGTTTTGTAATAAGACTAAAGCTCAAGTCAAGAATCAGCTGGTGAACAACGCTTACGTGAAACGAGTATTAAGTCTCGTTCTGTAATACGAGCATTAGATTCGTACGAGCCGCGACAAAAAGAATTTGTAAAACCATCAACTTGAAAAGCCTTAAACCGCAAAAACAGCAACAAATTAAAGCAAAACTGTTCCCAAATGGAACCGCGTTAAACTACTTATAAAAAAAAACATAACTCCTAGTAAACTCATATGCAACGTGGTTTCCGTGACTATATTTAGTTCATGCAAGTTTCATATCTGTAAGTACTTCATTAATTATTCTCACCATGACCCTTGCTGCTTTATTCAATTACTGGGCTAGATTAGGTTAACTAAATACATTGAAGATACTCTTCGGATCTTACGTAGGGGTCAGAGTTTGGTGAATAAATAGTGACATTTGACCCAAATCACGATTAAGGGAAATTCTACTTGATGAGGTCGTAATTTGATTTTTGAATTGTCTAGTATGGAAATGGGGAATTTCACTCACGTAAATTTTGGCAAGAAATTTACAGTTTCTCGAATTTAAAAGTAAGACTAGTGTTGCCAATCGTACTGTTTTTCACTACATTATACTATTTACTGTTGAAAAATACAAAATACTGTTTTCAGCATAAAAAGCTAAACACTTTATATGCTAGACTTTAATTAATGATTGGGCAAGAAGTTCTAAAAATATGTGTTAAAACATTAAATAAATTTAATACTGTTTATTTTTCCAAAGTACAGTTGGATAATCTTTTCATACTCAAATATACTTTATTTCTAGAAAAAAAAGTTGGCAACTCTACGTAAGACATACTTTTTTCTGTGACTTTGTGTTTAACAATTCTGACATAGTTATGACATTAATTGATATGCGAAACAGAGCTGAAGACTTTATTTATTGTAGGATAACGCTAATTTCCAAAATATATTTTATAAAATCTGGAGGAAGGTTATTTTTTAAACAGCGATATAATTTACAAAATATCAATCAATCAATAAATATAATACTGTTCCGTTACTGACTGAGTGACTGATGTACTGAGTGACTGAGTGACTGACAGACAACGTACAGCCGTAACTACTAGGCTTAGAGAGCTGAAATTTGGAACATACATTTTTTAGAAGATGTAGGGGTGCACTAAGGAAGGAATTCCCGAAATTCCCACGGGAACGGGAAATATAGGACTTTTTAGTTTGTATGAAAAATCTTATTCCTCGAGTGCACCAATGTGGAACTTGGCGTAAAGGTTTTTCAATGTGTGTCTGGTTGTGTTATGAAAGGAATTCCCGAAATTCCCACGGGAACGGGAAATATATGATGTTTTATTTTGTATGAAAAAATCCCATCCCTTGAGTGCACGGATGTGATACTTGATATATAGGTTCCTCAATAAGTGTGTGTTTGTATTATGGAAGGAATTCCCGAAATTCCCACGGGAAGTAGCAGGGCTTTTTAGTTTGTATGAAAAATCTTATTCCTTGAGTGTACGGATGTGATACTTGGCATGAGGGTTCTTCAAAGAGTGACTGGTTGTGCTACGAAAAAAATTCCCAAAATTCCCACGGGTACGGGAAATATATGATTTTTAGTTTTTATGAAAAAAACTTATTCCTTGAGTGCATGGGTGTGATACTTGGTATAAAGGTTCTTTCAGTACCTAGGTGTCTGGTTGTACAGTTTCTGAAATTTCCAAGAGAAGGGTAGTTAAGCGCATACGAAGTTGCGGGGTAAAGCTAGTTTATATTATAAAAGTAACGCAATTAAACCATATGAATCTTTTGGTTCTGAATATTTAAAATAGCATCTAGATAAATAAAATGGGTATTATGCTAATGAAAATAAAATATATTGTTTCTTTAATATTGACGGAATTATGTCGCAGCTAAAGATTGTTGCTGAAATAATTGTCATGAATTCAATCACAGCGAAAAAAACGACTCTAGATTTCCACTGGATTTTCATTGGTTTCAAATCGGTATTTTGCCTCCATAATTACTGCCGTTACAGACAACCTCTTATAAGGCCATGTAGTAAAGATAGATAGATAAAGTTTTCCGTTGGCATATGTTTATTATTTACTAATTTAACTTTGCGGAGATAAACTTTCTTTGTTTCGAAGAAAACAACGTTACTGAAGGGTTCTTCTAGCTCGTCATAGATAGTTAGTCAATCTATTAAGTATCAATTACAATAGTGCCACGTCAAAATATCTCTCTCTTGGGTCGGTCCCTCATGTCTGAGGATCGTGGTCAGCATCAAGGCTGCATTTGGAGCGGATGATCTGCCGCCATCGTTTTCGGTCCAGCGCGTCTCTTATTAGCGTATGGAATTTAGAGGTCGACGAGTCTTTCAATTGATCGATCCATCTCGAAGGCGTACGACCGCGTGATCTTTTGCCTTCGGTGTTCCCTACCACAATCAATTTTTCCAAATTGTCATCTCCTCTGCGCATTGTGTGGCCGAAGTACGACAGTATGCGTTGTTGGCATATGGTTGACAAGCGAATCTTTATTTGGAGTTGGGTAAGTATAGATGCATTGGTGCGCTTTGCAGTCCAAGATATTCTAAGCATTCGTCTCCAGCACCACATCTCAAATGCATAAATTCTTTGTCTCTCTCGGGCCAGGATTGTCCATGATTCTACTCCATACAGGAAGATGGGGAAAACCAGAGCTCGTACCAATCTGATCTTGGTTTGGATGCTAATCCCCCTTTTCTTCCAGATGTTGTTCAATCGGGTCATCGCATCTTTTGCCATTCCAATTCGTCGTCTTATCTCGGGAACAAAAATATACCATATAAAAATAAACGATATTTTTTTCGAAGCAGCAATTCCACGCGGATCATTCCAGTAACATTGAGACCATATTAATTTCTTGACAAAATGTAGTCAATTAATTCCCTTATTGAATAGTAAGACGGTCAAATGTTAAAAAGATCTTCAAGTATAAAGTCAAGGACCACGTTGGCGATGGGATACCACTGACTGCCTCAGACGTCAGTGGTCGCGTGTTCAATTCCCGCACGGAACAAGAAAAAAAATGTTCCGGTTCTGGGCGTTAATCTATATTATGTAGTTATATTCTAGGTTCCCCACTAGTTCGCAACATGGTATCCCATATCACAAGCTCTTTTAAGTTTGGTGCCATGTAGTTGGTGTGATTGTCTAAGCTTTTTATTATTCATTATTAAAGTCAAAAAAATATTTATTTCATTGGTACAGAAAGCAGCACATCAAACGTTACAAATCTGTCAAAATTTTTTACTTGAATATGAACTCTATGCCCTCGACATGAAGTTGAAATTGGTTGAGGAAATTTGACAGGTATTGTAGCACTTGAAGTAAGACAAACTATTCGCAAATTGGACTGAATCTACCACTTGTAGTTTCAGTGATGTGCGTTTTCGAATAAAAGCTTCAGTTTTTACATATTGATTATAGTTCACTATCGTAACGCTAGGTGTCGCTAAAGAAAAATAAATCACGCAATACATTTTTCCATGTAATTGCTAATTAAGTGTTTAATTTGCTAACCGATCCCCCGAGTGACTCGTCAGGTTGTTTTCATTACGTGCCTAAAAACTACTTTGGTTGGGTGGAAAAATAGAACTGAAATTCTAGGATCCCATAACTTCTGAATTGTTCAAGATGTATTTTTTTTTAGACTAAGCCTGCCTTGATCTCACCTGCTGGTAAGTTAAGATTAGGTCAAAGATGAAATCACTTGGGCCTAGAAAAGAACTAGACCTTCATAAAATATTGCCGGAACACATCAACGCCGGAGTCGTAATATTTTGCGCCAGATTTTATATAAAATGTGATTGCTAGCCAGTGGTGTAGAGTGGTGTGGTGTGGAGACTACACACACATCACCCTTAAAACTGGGGGTCAGAAGACCTATCCCTAGGTTCTCCAGGGTAATGGATATCGGCCCTCAGTATCGATGTGTAGTAGAGTTTCTGTTCGCAGAGCTCGCCGGTTACTCATCCCACGGTGCCAACGGAAGTTGGCAGATATGAGTTCTGAGGGGAGGAGGATTGACCCTTCCGGTAGGTTACGGAAGACTCCCCCATTGGCGTCGGCCTCTCAGGGGCTGTGTTCGCAAGGAGCTGGTAGGGCACGGTGGTAGCTTGTTATCCTGGATTGCGGCATCACCGTTAAAAGGGGGAGGTCGTTGCTCGTAGGCGACGGCCTTACCCTACCTCCGAGCCGTACGTTGCATGCGTCTTTTCGTGGCTTCAGGGCGGGGGCGGGTGCCATCTACCCAACATCATAGGTGAAATGGGTAAGTCATAGACTGATCATTCCGGCCTCCTTATGACAAAGGGGATGATAGATCCAGGTGTTCGCTGGAATCCTTCAGGCCACTGTGGTTGCAGTAAATCTGGAGTTCTACCACTCACTGTTATGGAGAATCCATGGTTTGCCTCCCTAGTCTAGCTTGCGTTGGGTGATCGGGTGATCGATTCCGGCGATCCCGTGGAGTGCCCCTTGAATTGTTCACCTTTTATACGACTCGCCAAGGGCGGAAGGGATTTACGAAGCTGACCTTACATGGACAGAAAAATATATTTTGAAAAGAGTCGTTAACAAAATATACGTTCATTTGTTTCTTCTACATAATGATCTGCACCGAGTGCAACTTGTAAATAAATTTTAAAGAGGTAATTTGCAAAGCAAAATAGAAGACCGCTGACAGCACAATAATTGGACCCTCGTGAATCAATGTTTCTGCAAACAAAAGATGAACGCTTGTTTCAGAACAAAGGTGGAATTGACGTAGCATAATACAGGTTTTATTATGAGAACGTATTATTGGCAACAGTAGGTACTCAAGTTCTGCTCTTTTATTCTTAAATTGGATGACGTTTGCTCTTTTCTAGAGGTTGCATTGCTCAGTCGTTGAATTAATTAAATGACTTCAAAAACAATTGTAAGAACAAGCTATTGTTTACTTTAGATTTTTACTTTACTCATACCCTTGAAATAGAAACCATTTTACAGCACAGGATTATTTTCCCGATCTTTTATAATAATAACTAGCTGTTTGTTTCACCCGCGCAATTTCGATTCCCGCGGGAATTTCGGGATAAAAAGTAGCCTATGTGCTATTCCAGATTTTACTCTATTACTATTCCAAATGTCATTAAAATAAAAAGAGCCGTTTTGCCGTGATTGAGGAACAAACATCCATATATCCAAACTGGGGTTGCCAACATTTTTTTCAGAATTATAATAGAAGGATATTTGAGTCTGAAAAGAATATCAAACAGTATTTTGGAAAAATAGACAGTATTCAATTTATTAATTCTTTTAAGCACATACTTCTAGAGTTTCTAGCACAAATTATTAATTTATGTCTAGTATTTTAAGCGTTTAACAATTTATGTTGGAAACAGTATATTGTATACTTTATAATTGTTTAACAGTTAAAAGTATAATGTGGTGATATACAAAAAAAAAACAATATAATACCTTTCTAACCGAATTAAAAAAAAAGGAGGTTCTCAGTATGACCTGTATGTATGTATGTTTATTCGCAATTATCTCACGTTTGTATGTTGTATGTATGTTTGTCCGCGATTATCTCGCATTTGGCTGAACCGATTTGGATGCGGTTTTCAGGAAAAGATTTGTCAAGTTTAGGAGAAGCTTTTAGTATATTAACCGACTTCATAAAAAAGAAGGTTCTCAATTTCTATGCATATTTTGTATAAGAGATGAGTCGAATGTTCGGCCGAACTTTCGTCTTCGGTACATTATTATAAAATTCGTATTCAGCCGAATGTTTGGTTGATTTGCCGAATACTAGCTGTTTTGCGCGATTTTACCGGCGCAATTTCTAATTACCACTATTCCAAACTTTCACATTTATAATAGTTATCAGCAAGATTTCTGTTTATTACTACGCCAATCACGGATGGCTTAAAAAATGGCTTTGATGTTTTTTTTATTAGCCGACTTACAAAAGGAGGTTTTCAGATTAACCTGTATGTAGGTATCTGTGTTTGTCATCGATTATCTTGAGTTTGGCTGAACCGATGTTTATGCGGATATTTTTCACATTTAGGAGAACATTTTAGTATTTTAACCGACTTCAAAAAAGGAAGTTATCAGTGTGATCCGTCTGTATGTATGTTTATTCGCAATTATCTCACGTTTGGCTGAATCGATTTTACAGTTTCTCTGTTTTTCATTAATTTACTTACTTTATGTTTTGGGCTAGCTATAACTCATAATAAGTTTCCATATTTATAGATTTTCGTGATAGATTTTTTAGTGATCAGTTTTGGGCTAGTTCTTACCTGACTGTTTGCACGAAGATTTTTAAGTATATCTCAATTTTCTAGTTTCTGCAGCACGAGCAGGATGCTGACGATTCCTAGACGAGACGATCTCTTGATGTATGAAGTCGTCGTTTTATTTTCGTTGTGAGTTTCATTCTTCTTTGCTCGATTGTATCTCAGAACGTCCTTCGTTTTTCTACTTAGGCCCATAGACACAACGTATAATAGTAGGTAGGTCAAGTCATGGTGTTACAGTATCAAAACATTATAGTACCATTAGTATTATTAGTTAGTTACTAATACCATTACTAGCCCAAAACGTATCACTAATATCTAAACATTGAAATATCTATAAATGTAGAACCTAATTAACTATGAAAAAACTAATAACTAGCCCAAAACAAAAACCTAAAACTAAAAAGTATGAAATAAAAAAAAAAGTCAGAGTACCTAATGCAAAATGAAAGCGAACTAATTATTTCTTTTTAAGAAAAAATGAACCGCCTTAAAAAAAATAATCTACTAAAAATGTTAAAATAATTTTTACATCCGCTCTGAATGAAATCTGCTCGCGTCCGCAAGGTTTAGCCCTCGATGCCTTGTACGTGGTCCCTGGGTGGTGCTAAACGAGCAGTAAAATCTGGTGGTAGGCTTTGGCCGTGGCTTGTCACCACCCACTAGACAAAACCATGCCGCCAAGTAACCTAGTTGCGTTCCGGCATGATGTCTAGTGTAGCCATTGAGGAGG
The DNA here is from genome assembly GCA_944452665.1 of Stenoptilia bipunctidactyla. Taxonomy (NCBI): domain Eukaryota; kingdom Metazoa; phylum Arthropoda; class Insecta; order Lepidoptera; family Pterophoridae; genus Stenoptilia; species Stenoptilia bipunctidactyla. The sequence goes on from OX101723.1 coordinate 2,107,970, forward strand.
ATAGGTCTGAGTAATCGTGCTGCATCGGAGAACTGTTTACAACTCGTAGGATAATGACTCACCGGGTAACTCGTTTTGGAGGGTAGCGGGATCCGAAGCACGGTGCACCGCTGGCCGACCGCAGGTAGTAGGGGGCCCAAGTAGCATGCCAGCCACATGCAAAAGGCTGCCCCGCCACCTCGCGAAAAATCCCGGGAGGCTCCATCGTGCCGGCTGGCGACCGGTTTGAGAGGACCCGATGGCGAACTCGGGGGGGTTCGGGCGTCCCCGCAGTCTCCAAGCGAGTTTCCCAATGGTGCATCACCCCTATCGAGTTGCTTGGTTCCATTTGCAGCGCTTCACTCAACTTCTGTTCTCCTCCCTATTCACTCCACTCCAAAACTAATGAAAGGTCCAAAGAAGAGTAAGGTAACACAGCGGTTGCACTTCCTCTCGTTTAAAGTGCACTTCTGTAACATCCGAGGAGTGCACTCCAATCTCAATGATGTCCACCACCACCTCGAGACGGAGAGACCCCACTTACTCTTCCTAACGGAGACGCAAATCTGTGATCCGTCAGACTCGGCATACCTTTGTTACCCAGGTTACATCCTGGAGTCCAAATTCCACCCGCACGCCGGGGTGTGCATGTATGCCAGTGACAAGATCTGTTGTCAGCGTCTCCGTTACTTAGAAGTGCCGGACCTTTCAGTTATGTGGGTTCACATAGATACCGGCCTAGACCAAATGGTATACGCTGGTATTTATCGGTCACACAGCGGAGATCGGGAGACAACGAGGCTTATGGACTATCTCAGCAGTACAGCGGACAAGGCTCAGCAACGTTTTCCCATAGCGCAGTTGGTGTTCCTGGGGGATTTTAACGCACACCACGGACAGTGGTTATACCCGTTTCAGGACACTGACCATGCTGGTAGAGAGGCTTTTAAGTTTTCGCTCACTCATGGCCTCTCTCAGCTTGTTGACGAGCCTACGCGCATCCCAGACGTTGCTGGACACACTGCTTACTGCCTGGACCTTCTGCTGACAACCGATCCGGACAGGTATTCGGTGTCCGTCGCTGCACCCTTAGGGACATCCGATCACTGTCTGGTGAAATCTGTATCGCAGTACTCGCCACCTGACACCCGACCAACTGGTTCTAGGCGAGTATGGCGTTACAAGTCGGCAGATTGGGATGAAATGCGACATTTTTTCGCATCTTATCCGTGGCGGCAAGCTTGTTTTACACCAACCGATCCATCGTGCTGCGCTGATGCAGTCTCAAGTGTGATAGGTCAAGCAATGGAGTTCTTCATTCCCTACGCTGATCTATCCCTTGAAACCAAAGCTCGCCCATGGTTTAGTGCTGAATGCTTTTCCGCTGAAAAGCGTAAGCGAGAAGCGTACAAAGCCTGGGCAACCGCTCGCAGAAGCAAAGCCGTGGATTCGCATGAACACAAGAAGAGGTACAATGCTGCCGCCAAGTCCTGCAAAAAGGTGATCAAAAGAGCTCGTTTCGCCCACATAGGCTGTATCGGAGACAGAATAGCGTCATACCCCTCGGGAAGCAAAGCTTTCTGGTCCCTCGCCAAGTCGGTCGAAACGAACTTTTGTCGCCCGTCGCTGCCGCCTCTGCGGAAACCTGATGGTTCTCTGGCCCACACCGCTAAGGAAAAGGCGGATTTATTTGCCAGTATCTTTGCGGAAAATTCTCGTCTAGATAGCCAAGGAAAAATCCCACCCCAATTACCTCAGTTCGGTCCTACAATGGGTACCGTTCATATTCGCCAAAAGGAGGTTCTTAAGTGCTTGCTGCACCTAGACGAGAATAAGGCTAGCGGTCCAGACGGTATTCCTGCAGTGGTGTTGAAACGCTGCGCAGCTGAGTTGTCTCCCGTTTTGACGCGTCTGTATGGACTCTCTTTGGAATCTGGTAAAGTCCCCAAATCCTGGAAGCTGGCTAACGTACAACCAGTACCGAAGAAGGGAAGCCGTGCTGATCCTGTCAACTATCGACCAATTTCAATCACCTCCATACTTTGTAAAGTCATGGAACGTGTATTGAACAATCGACTCCTGGCATACCTTGAGACCAACGAGCTCCTAAGCGATAGCCAATATGGTTTCCGCAGTGGACGCTCGACCGGCGATCTTCTCGTGTATGCCACACACTTATGGAGTGAGGCCTTGGAGGGTCATGGTGAAGCAATAGCTGTATCCTTAGACATCTCCAAGGCCTTTGACAGGGTCTGGCATGATGGTCTCTTAAGCAAGCTTCCAGCATATGGCATACCGACCGGGCTCTGCGACTGGATATCTGATTTTCTGAGGGAACGGTCGATTCGAGTAGTCTTAGATGGCTACTCCTCTGACCTAATGGCAATTAATGCCGGGGTACCTCAGGGATCTGTTCTCTCTGCAACTTTATTCTTGCTGCACATTAATGACCTCCTAATACCAGGCATTATTGGATATGCTGATGACAGCACTGTTGTTGAGAGATATATATCCAATGCGCGAACGAGCGCCCATGAAATCCAGATTTTGAGAGAGTCTATGATTGAGCGCGTTGATTCGACCTTGCGGAATGTGTCCGATTGGGGCGAATCTAACCTGGTCAAATTCAACGCCTCCAAAACACAAGCGTGTCTATTCTCCGCAAAAAAGAGCACCTTTACTCTTACGCCCACTTTCCAGAATGTATCTGTTCCCATCACCGACCAACTAGGGCTTTTGGGCGTCACTATAACGTCCAAATTAAACTTCGGACAACAAATTGAGACTATGGCAAAAACGGCTTCCAAAAAATTGGGTATCATCTCGAAGGTCCGGCGGTACTTCAGCCCTGAACGGCTCCTCAACTTATACACAGCTCAAGTGAGGTCTTGCATGGAGTACTGTAGTCACCTTTGGGATGGTTCTGCCAAATACCAGCTCGAAGCGCTAGACTCTGTTGACCGAAGAGCCCGAAAAATCATAAATAACAACAACCTTACAAATAAAAAATTGCAGACGCTAGAGCATCGTCGTAAGGTTGCTTGTTTGACAGTATTTTATCGGCTACATTTTGGTGAGTGTGCGAGTGCTCTTTTTGACCAAATTGAACCCACCCCTTTTTACCACCGGACTACCAGACGCAGACAGAATTTCCATCCGTATATAGTGGATATACCAAGAAGTCGAACAAAACGCTTCGATAGTTCCTTTTTGGTACGGATTGCCAAGGTGTGGAACAATCTGCCTGCGTCTGTTTTTCCTGACCACTACAGTCCTGGAACTTTTAAGTGTCGAGTGAATAAGTTTCTCGTGGATGGACGTGTAACACCATAGTCTTCATGCGCACTTTCCATCAGGTGGCATGGAAGACAAACGTCCTATCCTTACAATATAAAAAAAAAAAAAAAAGCCATCCTAGTCCTGTTCCTATTCCTTCCCTATTAATATCCCGGATAGCAAATTTCTGCCAAACATGAATTAATAATGTAATAAGAACATTAATAATATACATGGGTAGGTATTTTCATAGTTTTTGAAGTTATTTTTTTATTTATTTATTCACCATATAAACAACCATCATTACGGGTCCTTAACCTAATGCAATGGTGTTAACAAAAACAATTTTCAAAAAACAAAAAAACTCCCATGTTATCTCTATAAAAACAAATATTCAACACTTAGGTACTAACACTATAACTACATACATAAAATGCGGCCTGAGTGAATTCATTCAGCGAACAAAAAATCAGGTCTACGCGGTCAGACATTGTGTTGAGTGTCCGCAAAGCACGCGTGAAAGCACCAGCAACAAGACCGGCCGCCAACGCCTGCCTACGTATCCATCCGGCACACACAGCTGCATGCATTTAAACTGTTTACTAAACTTCTTTTGCAATATACATTAGTGTTCATTAAAATGTCATACTATAATGAAAAAAGTGAAGTAAACAGCAAAATAATCAACGAATGCAGAGCATTAAAAAACCGACTTCACGTCAAAACTTTGGCTAAGTTAAAATTTTTCATGAAGTACCTACTCAATGGATTTCGATGAAACCAAATGGAACCAAATGGAAAGTATCCTCTATCATGTTGGAGCTAACGATAAGTTGGCGATATTAAGATGTTAGTATAACTTCATGGTAACGGAAGTATGTTGGCAGCACTGTTAAAGAGGGCGCTAAATGCAATGAATGACTGACATTCGATTGCAGCGCCATAGGATATATCTTGAAGTAGGATGATGGCAAGTGACACAGATACGGTTAGGACGGCTAGGTGCGCTGACGTATCTCGGACTGACGGTCGATAGTAGCTCGGTATTAATTGAGTTGTCATTGTAACTGACGGAACGGACTCGCGAATAATATTTTGTTGTGACTAAGCCAGGGTTATACCAAAGCCCACAGACTCGGTACTAAGTAACTGTCCAGTGATTAATTCTATCGTGTTTTATGAGTAACGCTTATTTTCGTTTTGTTTGTTTTCCAACAATCATATGAAAGAAGATTCATCAAAGTCAGTGTACCCAAGTTATGAGGTACAAATGTAAAAATAACATACAGACGAATTGAAAACCTCCTTCTTTTTTGAAGTCGGTTCAAAATAATCATAATATCTTGTTCAAAAGGCCCATTGCACGGTCGTTGAATGTTGAAAGCAAAAGATCTTAGTGCAAGTTTTTAGCACTGCGCTTAAATCTAAAACAAAGAGTAAGAAGCTCTCATGTTAAAAAAAGCGAAATGTTCCGACATTTTTTACAAGAGGATTATCTTGTTAACCAGTAGTTTAAGCAAACGACAGCAGTCTTCCCCTGTAAGAACTACTGAGGGCCCCAAGCGATCCTCTTAAGTGCTTAGATCTTAGTTCAGCTTCTTTATTCAGGGAAAAAACTTTGCGAAACTTTTAATGAAACTAGTTCGAAAACACACATTTATTATGGTATTTAATTAAGTAGTAATTGCAGTTTATTTTAGTTTGTTTTCACTGTTCGCATGATAGTTTTGAAATGGGTGTTCTGTTAATTAGCGTCACGAAACAACAGCTGGTTTATTAAACTGTGCTTTGTGTATAAGCAATTAGGTTTTAATAGGCTTGTTGGCAATGATTAAAATATGCCTTTCATGTCAAATTTGACGTTTCTCAAATGTAGGAGGTTGTAAGTACCGCGTCAATTTGGAAACGGAATTTTAAGACTTAATAGTTTGGAAATTAGTTTGAGAATCAAGATCTAAATTTTTTGGAGAAAATAAATAAAACTACCGAACAGGTGTTCGTTACTATTATTATTAAAACCTTTTCTATTTACTCTCTTTTAGAGCAGGGGTCTCTTCCCTGGGTGATGTAGTGCCATTACCTTCTATGACATAGGTCCAGTGTTCGAATCCCGGCGGCGGCGTAAATTTGTGTGATGAACACAGATATCAGTCGTCAGGTCATGGATGTTTATATGTTTATTTAAGTTTATTCAAATAAAAAATATGTATTTACTCAATATGTATGTTTATATATTTCTTAAGTATATCAGTTATCTAGAATCCATGACACAAGTTCTTTAAGAAACTTAATTTGGGCTAGATAGTATTCTGTGAGTGTCATATTTATTTCTTTATTATTATTTATTATATCTTTAAAAAAAATATCTATAGTTTTCATAATATTGTCTCTCTCTGTTATCGTTTTCTCTCCTGCCCATGAACTCCTAGTACACTTTTCTTATTGAGGTTTTGGTTTCCGATAAGCATAGAATGTACCAGCTGCTTCTCTTCTCGGACATACTTTAAGAGTCAGTTAAGGGACGGAGTCTTTTTTTCATTTTTGAGAGCGATAGGCTGACCCCTAACACTGCAATAGTCTCTCTCTATCGTAGTAATACCTTCAAATTTGTCAAACGTGACATCTGATGGACTTTATGGCCTTTGGTGTTCTGCCTACTTCTGATAATGGATACAGGCGTGAATTTATGTATGAACGTCTTTAATTTACATAGTAAGGATGGGAAATTTTTCTTCCGCACATGCCACCTAGTAGAAAGTAAGCATAAAGGCTATGGTAGTACGCTTCCATAAAACAGAAACCTCTTTACTCAATACTTAAGAGAACAAGTGCTGTAGTGGTTAGTGGAAACGAAAGAATGCATTTCGTCCCACACCTTGACAGCCTGTACTAAAAAACTCAACTCTCTCAACTTTCTATGAGGTACAAAAACCACATTGTGACATATATTCAAAATCAATATCTGTTAAGGGCGCTTCACATTCTCGCGAGAACGCGAGTAACATGCGAAAAACGAGAATGTGGATGCATTGTCGTTTCTCGCATGTTTCTCGCGTTCTCACGTTATTTTCGCGAGAATGTGGAGCGGGCTTTAAAAAAATATCCCAAAACAGTAACCAAAACATCGATATGAATACCTAACCAATGCCAGCTCCATCACTCTCGCACTTAACAAAAGACGCTCAATTTTTCAACCACCCACCAATCAGATGGCTACAAATCCCGAAGAACCTTCAATTAAACGTATCGTTTTATCGAGGTACCCACATTTTAGCTTCATTGACTGCAGACACGGAAACTCCATTTCACCGAAGTACTCAGACTTTGAGTATTACTTGGAGAAGTTTTAAATTACATTTTTTTTATATTTGATTTACTGGAAAACGGTTTAGTTACGGTTTGTTCGTTTGAAAGCTTCTTTTTTATTATTATTGTTTGACGACCGCTGCAGCGATGGAGGAACATTGTTCCCCGCAAAATGCAATTATTTGTGTTTGTAAATATGTTTTTTGCAGTGGTTTGGGTTTGTTTGTATGTATTTTCTAAAAAGTATTTTTCTTGTAAGTATTTGTATCTCTCTTTGTATGACACAATACTTGTAGCTTACTTTTGAATAAAATGAATATAATACGGAAATTGTTATGAAAGTTTGTATCTTTGAATCTTTTTTTAGTAGGTGTTATACAGGGTTCTTTTTTGGTCAACAGCCAAATTTAAATTGGTTTCTTTGATACAATATAAACGTACCTGCATATTTATTTTAGCGTCGCTCAGTATAAAAAAGTAGAAATATAGAAACACAAATGTTTTTAAAAATAGTCGCTGTTGATGAACATAGTTACTACGACGCAGAATTTCATTGACAATACTACGACGTAGTACTACGAGATGTTTTGTAGTAGCGCGTAGTCGACTTTATATTAATGGTAATTTAGTGTGACCATGCTTTGCTTAACATGTTAGCGGATTTATTTCCTTATAAAAAAATAAATACTTTTTTTTTTCTGTATAAATCTATGGGTAATTGTGCCTATTTGAATATACGGACCGTACGGTACGCGCGTTTGAACTCGTAACGCAGTGTTGGCACTAATTCGAGTCTTGGGAGAAGGAAACGACCACTAAGTGCCAACGCTGCGGCACGCGTTCAAACGAGCGTTTCATACAAAACTGCAACGTCCGTACCATACGCGCGTTCGATAAGGCCGTTCGGAATGCGCCAAGCGTCGCGCATGATACGCGCGTACGGTACGGAAAATATTATGAAAGTTTGTATGGTATATCTCTTAGTAGGTATTATATAAATCTATGGGTAGGTGGGCCTATTTGAAGATACGGACACGTACTACGGTTAATGTTATGAAAGTTTGTTTGAATCTCTCTTAGTAGGTGTTATATAAATCTTAAGCACCTAGACCGATCTTTGAACTTATGTAAGCTTTAAAAAGCTTATTTTGGAGTAACATAGGCTGTATTTAATTAACAAATTCCTACGGGATGGGAGCTTCGCTGGTGAAGCCGTGTGAAATTGCTAGTTTGTTATTAAGCTAATTTTAAAGTGGTTGTGGAAACTACGCTTACATATTTAGCTGCCTTTGAAATAAATATCATGGATTCTTTATCTGTATTGTTGATCACTGCTTTACATGAATTATCTTACTATTATACAGGGTTTATTTTAACTAGCGCATCACCTCTTGTTCTACAACTTTTTAAAATTAAAATTAATTAATTAATTAATTTATTTATTTATTTTAAAAGTTTTTGAAATTTAATTTAGGCATTTAAAAAATATTCATAGCTCTACTCTATTTACTCTTAGCGTAGGTATGCCACAACCCTTGAAAATATCGCTTCATAATAATATAATAATAAGTTCTTTTTACAAAATTTAGAGTATTGGAGTATCGGGATTGATGTGGAAAGGCTGACCGCAATAGGTGATGCGTTAATTAAAATTAACGCTGTGTAAATGAGAAAATTTGGATGTACGGATGTTTGTTCCTTAATCACGGCAGAACGGCAACGGGTTTGTAATGACTTGTACCTATAGAACATAGGCTACTTTTTATTTCATTGTTTCCGAGGGATTAGAAATTTCGTAGGTACAACCACGCGAAATAGCTAGTTTACTAGTACATGACAAAGTATAAAACGGATAAGTTTTTTTTTATTCACCAATAACTTGGCTTTAACAGTTTTTACAACCAATCACAAACTTAAGATAGCTCAACGGTAATTTAGTTCTAAATACAATTGGGAACAGTTATCCAATACCCTCTCAATGACAAGTCGTTATAATTAGTCTACGCCATTATTTGAACGCCATCTATCGACCAAGGCTATAAATCACCAGTAGCCCAGGATATTTGATACATTAATCCCGTTTAATTTGTGCATTTGCAACTTCCCGAATTACCTGACCATGAACAATTTGCGGTGGGCGAATTACTCAAATATATTTATTACAGGTGCTCAGTTACCATAACTTTGGATTGGGGATGTTGATTATAAAGGTACTGTTTGCTATCATTATACGTATGAATGATTCATGGTATATTTATGAGGTTTTCTCTTAATAATGTTGTTTTTTGTTAAGGTTTATTTTGTGATGTAGTATAATGTTTTCTAAGGAGTTTCTAAGAGAGTTTGATGTAATCAATATGCCGTAATATATTTTAATCTAATCAAAATTGTAAACAGTCTTTTGATCGTTTTATGTTTCTACAGAAAATACATACATACATAACTTCACGCCTGTATCCCGTATGGGGTATGTAGAACACCAGAGGTAATAAAACCATCTAATGTCACGTTTGACAAATTTGGAGGAATTATAATAGTGGAGAGAGACTATTGCAGTAACAGGGGGTCTAGTAAGCCTCTCATAACAACTCGGGCCCTTAACTCACTTTTACAGTATGCCCAGGAAGAGAAGCAGCTGGCACATTCTATGTTTTTCTTTCGCTCCCAGTCCAGCATAGAAGAAAATGTATGTACAAATAGATTACTTTTATCCGAACTTATAAACCACTTTACTAATATATTTAATAAGAAAATAATAACGACAAATAGATCATGTATTGATGATCAGTTGGTCGCTGTTTCGATTTCTAAAGTGTTTCACAAGCTGCGATGAAATATGTTTTATCTTTGTTTTTCCATTGTAATGCAGATTTGTCAAATATAAGTTTTATGGCGATACGTGCAGTGAGAGTCGTAGATTTCCTGCACAAAATGCATGGGATGTTAAAGGTAAAATTTTTATGTTGACCACTGGGTGATCCAAGATGTTAAATTAAAAGTAACTGAACAATATTTTTAACAAAATATTATATTTATTTTTGGATACTAATTAATTATACTAAGAATGATGAAAAAAATACTACTTAAGTAAGTATTACATTCTACTCGATGTTTTGGTATCCTTATAGAGCCCTCGGTAACTATCTCGGTTTTTCCGGTTCTTTTTTTCGGTTCTTGACCGGTTATAAAGTCTTTTATTTCATACTTGCGGTTAAACGCTCCAAATTGTTGATCTCGTTGGGATTTCTTTAATTTTGTTAATCCAATTGGATTTAAAAATATGTTTGTAAGCATGAGAATCATTTTGCTTTGTTATATTTTAGTTGAATTAACGAAACATTTTTTACACCTACTGTGACTTCACAGCTGATATTTTGTGATATAAAATACAAACCGATTGCGATACCGATGTCGCCGATGAAATCGATTATTGATTGTGATATCGATTTTCTAACACATACGCGCGAATGAATCTAGCGACGACCAACATTGACGCTTGGTAGGGGTTCGGACACGCGAAGTACATGCATTTGCGTTGTCTATGTAGATGTATCTCTGTGGTCTGCTAAGAAAAGCATAAGTGTGCAACGCCAATCGATTGACGTCAATCGACGGCCACCCTTACGGTACCTAGATAAGTATGGCGTAAAATGTATTTACTTATTATAACGAAAGAGTTCCATTTTAAAAGTTACCAGACCTACACTTCACCTCATTGTAATTTTAGATGTGGCCATTTATTGTCTCATCGTAAAACACGGGTTTCGGAGGATGACACGCTTATCCGAGAGTTACCTCTATAGTCTATTCAAAACGGAACTTACCTATACACAATTTTTTGAATACCAATCCGAAGAAATGCATTTGGTGCTCTGCTTCTTTAATACCAAGCAATAATGTCCCCGGAAAAAAAAATCGCAGGAAAAACCATGCAAAGCTGCTAGTAATAAACATATACAGGGTTACTGGTGACATTTTAGATATTAAAGGAGAGCACTCTGTACATAATTATGTAATAAAAGTAGGTACTTAATTTTTCACCAGAATTCCCTATAAATAAATAAAGAAACATTACCTAACTTTTCCCGACGCGCCGCCCTAGTCAACATGCACTCAGTGGTGTTCCCGCCACACGCACACCACCGCCCGCTACGTATTTATTGTATTACGCTTATGTAACCATGCGTTGCGTGATGAATGCTTTAACTTTCGGTTAAGTTTACTCAGTAAATAATTCATACTTATTTTTTTTTTTCTCTTCATGTATGATCTCAGACCTTGAATTTCGAAAGTGACCCACCAGTCACTCTGTACAACCAAAACACTAAATCGCAGCCAGTTTTAATCCAATATATTTTGTACATCGTTAAAAATACATATTCTTCTTCTTTTTCAACTTAGCAAGGATTACGTGATACACATAAATTGCCTAAAATCAACGAAGTGTCACGCTAACAGATAGGGAAATGTTCACATGAAAAATCTCCTTCATCGTCGTAAACATTCACATACCATAACCGAATTAATCTTGCAGAAAAATTTGTTAGCTCAAACGACAATGTTCTTAATCTCCTGCCTGTACAATCGAAATATTTTCCTTATGCTTGTAGAAACACAGTTTATTATCGCTTGGTTATTATTAGCTATGTTTTATGTTAGGAACTGTTGATGTAGATTGAGTAAACACCTAACGTTTTAACACTTGACCTGGGCCTAGGTAAACTAACCAGAATGTATACAACGAGATAAGGACACCCTTGTAGTGGGTTTGCTTATGAACGGAGCGTTATAATGCTAACTGCTGATGAGTGATAAATGTTATAAACTTATTCTTTTTTATTTACTTTATTCTTGAAAATATCTTCCAAAAATATACGAGTCAGTTGTCTTAATGGAATATCTTTAATGCAATCTTGCAATATGTAATGATTCACTCTTATGTGCAACCAGAAAGATAACCGAAAAACCAGTGATTTGATACTGGTTCATGAATGTTAACATTATGAGGGCATAAAAAGGGCTTAATGACTATTGGATGCATCCCTTGGGACCAATGGCTTGACGTACGATGTGAAGTACGGTTAGAATTCGTGATCAATTAACTTCATGACGGTCATATATTTTTATATTGCGCGCCGAAATTTTTCCCTATCAGCTATATCGAAATATAAATCGATATAGCATATATCCTTAGATTAATGTTTTCCCCAAATGTCATTATTTGCAGTCTACGAAAATACTGCTGTTTCTCGGGAATACATAATTTAGTATTGTGTCTCTCTTCTTCCTTTAAATGTAATGACATTTCACCACTACTAATATGTATCAAAAATACACAATTTTTATGAATTCAATTTGCTTTTCTTGTTTTTTTTTTTTTATTGAAATCATATTTTACGTCCAGGCAAAAATCAAAAATATAGGAATGTCAGTAAAAATATGACTTCAATATGGCGTCGTCAGTCACCTGTTGTCATTTTCGATTCAAGTAGTTTTTCTTAATGTACACGAAAACTAACTAACAATTTAATTAAGAATTATTTCAAGTGTTTTCAAAATGGTATTCCACAACTATTTTCTTTGGCACAGGTGCTGGCCAGACGTCCATACTAAAATGAAACGTGTTATTTCATAAACCGCTTCCTCTTATTACCTTACAGACCCTTAGCCCAACCTCTCAAGTCACTAATGGGCAATATCGTTGTATATCGTGTTTGTAGCACACTACACACAAACCAGGTTTTATGTGTCCCCGTGTTTACTATCAACCACATGTTGTGTAAGCCTGCCGTATTTCTGTTTGGCTTTATATACTGATTTATGAGTCCTGTAAAATTTTGCATACATATAGTGTAAAATATAGAAATTATTTGACGAGTGAAATACCGGATTATTTCAGAAATATGATTAGGTTCATTGAATACCTTGCGACTTTCATTCTTAAAACCATATGTCTCTCCTGAAAATCACATTAACAAAAAATGATTAACATTCAGCTTACGAATATCCTTTCTCTTTATGAAAATCGATCATATGAAGTTGTAAAAGTAATAAATTTAAAAAAATAGCTTTTATTTAAATGCTCTAAGATGAAAAAAATAAACTTTAACGTATAGAACTTTTACTGTGAACTTTTGACGTCATTTCACATTTGACACAATTTATATGAAATAAACACTTTCTTTATTTCAGAAAATAGTTTTACACTTTTCTACACGAAGGTGTCTCAAAATCAACCAACTTAAACTTGTAACAAAGAGAAGTGGTTGTAGCAGCTCCAGAGTCTAACTGACTGGATTAAAGATTTAATTAAAAAGGAAAGCTAAATATGCAAATTGACAAAATAATATCATGGAAAATTGATAGTGAGCTAGAAATGCTTACTCAGTTTTTTTTTTGTTTTTCCGCCACAGAAGACAACCCCTCAGAACACCCGCAGGCCTATTGACCGTACGAGAGCTCACTGAGGAGAGGAGGAGAATACATCAGAAGTACGAAAGGGCACTTGCCAGGGGACAGGTTCCCGGCCAGATGATCCTAGACAGTGTGAGACTTCTACTTACTAAACTCCCCCTTAATGATCTTTTGTCTTTCTACAGACAATCGACCGAAGAAATGAGCGACAGACAGTTGGTGGTGCAGGCTGCGCGTAGAATGGAGGCTGAGCGTAGAGCTTACTCAGGCATAAGGCCATACTCTTATATGCTATATGCTAGGTTATAAGAGCACGCTGCCGCCCCCCGCGCTCGCTCGCTCACACCTAAAAAATTTGTAAAGAGTTTGCCGGCGGTGAATAGCCGAATTAGTTTGGGTATTAAACTTTTTCAAATAGGATCAGTCTAGATGTGTATTGTTTTTACGTATAGTCAACATAGAATAGCCCTATTTAATGTGTGTCGTAAAATGTAACTAACCGAAGTGAGCTTAAAGGTGTTCTATCAATACAACTCGTAGATTTCGATATAAGAGCGCCTAAAGAAACAAAATTACTGACTTCATGTTGATCATTCCATTGTACCATCAGTAAGCTTCATAATAGAAGTATTGGTGTATTGGTTGAAGTTTTCACCTGCGTTGTGAGAGGTCCTAGTTTTGAGTCGAGCTTGTTTGAGAAACGAAATGTCGAGATTATCTTTGTCATATTATCAACAAAAAAATGTATTGCTTATTTTTTGCATAGCTACATAGCAAACATAGATACCGAAATGGCAAGATATAGAAATGCTGGATTATTTCTATAGGTAGTTTATTTTTATGAATAAACCTTCCATGCTGGACTGGGAGCGAAAGAAAAAAATAGAGTGTGACAGCTGCTTCTCTTTCCGGGCATACTGTAAAAGTCAGTTAAGGGACGGAGGTTTTTTTGACGTTTTTGTGGGCGATAGGCTGACTCCCTATCACTGCAAGTCTCTCTCCATCATTACAATGCCCCCAAACATCAGATAGTTTTATAGCCTCTGTTGTTCTGCCTACCCCTTAGGGATACAGGCGTGACGTTATGTATGTAGAAATAATCGCAAAAAATCTGACTGAAAATTATTAAATTTAAGACTCCAATTAATCTCTTAATTCTTGTCAACAAAGCACTACGAGTCTATCAAAGTCATAGTCAATCTTAATGGAAAGTGTTCATCAACAAAACTTCGTAAACAGGATGAAAGTCCATAAAGCATAGATGCGAGCATCGTAACTTCGATGAGATTATAAAAACAGCTCGTAAAACAAGTCGCGATACCGATAAATATTCATATCGAGCAAAATTATTTGCTTTCGTAAGTTATTGGCGGGATAAGGCTGATTTCAAGCAGACGGCTTATTATTTTATTTACAAGCATATTATTTTTTATGTCTTAGCTCTGCGCAACCATATGAACATGCAGACCAATGAAATCCTTTACATAATATGTATATCCTTTATATTATTAAAAGGATAGAACGTTTGTCCTCCAGGTAGGGTTACCAACCGTACTGTTTTTCACTGCATTATACTGTTTGCTGTTGAAAAATACAAAATACTGTTTTCAGCATAAAAAGCTAAACACTTTATATGCTAGACTTTAATTAATGATTTGTGCAAGAAGTTCTAAAAATATGTGTTGAAAACATTAAATAAATTGAATACTGTTTATTTTTCCAAAATACTGTTTGATAATCTTTGGAGACTCAAATATACTTTATTTCTAGAAAAAAAAAGTTGGCAACTCTACCTCCAGGCCACCCGGTGGAAAGTTAACATGAGCACTACAATGCTACACATCCATGAGAAACCCATTGACTCGAGATTCTTTCGGCCATTTTGACGATGGGGTAAACCTATCTGCCTCAAACGCCAGTGGTCGCGGGTTTGATTCCCGCACGGAACAAGAAAAAAAATATTCCGGGTCTGGGCGTTGGTCTATATATCGCACCTCCGGTGCAACAACGTCACTTATGCAATTTTTGTCAAAATTGATCTGAATATGAGAAAAAACTGCTAATGTACCTCTTTAAGTGGTGCGTCATTGTCACTTGTGTAGTACGTATAGTTTTCGCGTGAGGGCAGTTGTGTCGTTACCGTTTTTGCGCGAATCTAACTGCCACCCGGAGAAACAACGTTTGATTGGTCAGTTGCGCGCGGCACCCCGCACGAGTAACAGTCATCTGGAGCTACATCGTTACTAAGGTAATTGTGACAATTAATTTTTTTGTTTTTGGAACAATAACGGCACTTGTGTACGTAGTGACATTGTTACCCCAATCCTAATATTTTTTGGTATTAAGTTTACGTTTGATTAACAATAGTGACAATCCAAGTTAAATGGTTTTTATTTTGTATTGTAATTATGTAATTTAGTACAAGTGCCTAAAATGTTATTGTTTCATTATAGTAATATTTTATTTTTATTTGACTGTCTTGGTGGTATAGGACTACTGAACAGATTGTGAGTTCGATTCCCACATAGGAGATTACTTCTTGTAACCCACAATGATTTGTTCTAGCTCTAGGTGTAATTTCTAGGTATGTAATTTAAGCATGTACTTTCATAGAAATTAATGTAATGTAAGTATGTACATACTTACATAGAAATTATAACTTACTTACTTACTACTACTATTGTCTAGTATAAAAGTAATTTTTAATTCATAAAAAAAATCATAATTTAATCTTCAATTATTTTAAGTATTATATTATTTAATTATTATATTATATATTAATTAATTTATTTATGTAGGTATTTGTTTCTTTCTCTTCAGATCTTAAATGGACCAACGCTGCAAAAAACTTGTGCTACTTGCACTTTCAAAGGGCAATCAAAGCTTGGTTGAAGTGCAAGCTTTAGCAAGCAATAATATAACGATCGAGCAACATGTGCAGCTTTTAGAACAAAATAATTCAGTATCTTGTAATACAAACTCTGAGAATCAAGCAGCACTAGTAAATCCAGGTGAAACAACAGCAACTTATACCGAGCAGGATGACACTACTTTAGAGAACAATAGCTCTCCGTCTATTTTAGCTTATACAAATGGATCGCAAGAACAAGATGATATTAATGACTCCACAACAGGTGATTTCTCTGGCACTGATTCTGGGGATGAATACAGTCCTAACCGCTGTGCAAGATCAGTTTTATCCAGCAGCTCCAGTAGCAGTACGAGTAGTAGCAGTTCCAATAGCAGATCAAGTAGCAGTTCCAATAGCAGATCAAGTAGCAGTTCCAGTGATTTTTCTGCTGAGAATATTAATCCTAATAATTCGAACTTTATTCATGAACACAACCAACCGGCGCAACCTATAAAAAAACGGGGCAAGAAGAGAACTCGCAATCCATCAGCCTGGAAAAAGAATATTGCTAAGAAATTAAAAAATAGTGGTCAAACTTATGTCTCAATGAAATCTAAAAAAGAAATACAAGGTAAAATAATGGGACCTACATGCACATCTAAATGTCGGTTGTCTTGTGCTTCAAAATTTTCTGAACAAGGGAGGATGGAAATATTTGAGTCTTACTGGAAGTTGGGAAGTGTCGAAAGGCAACGTGATTTTTTAAACGCTTGCACAAGAGCACTAAATTGTGTTTACCGCCGCATAAAGACTAACAAAGCTTACGACAGAAAACCAAATACTGCTTATTACTTACTTAATGACAATAAGGAAATACGCGTCTGTAAAACGTTTCTAATCAACACTTTGGGTATAACTCAACGGATTATGCGGACTGTTATTGATGGAAAAGCACAGAATGATGGATTTATTCCACTTGATCGGCGAGGAAAACACGGAAAGCAATGCAAATTGACTCCCGAAGTCATCCAAGCAGTTAAAGATCATATCGAATCCATTCCTAAGGTTGAGAGTCACTACCTCAGAGCTAGTACTTCCAGAGTCTTCATTGATGGAGGTTTGACAGTTGCAGAATTACATAGAAATTATTCAGAAATCCAGAAGCAACAAAACAAGCCTATAGTAAACTACGATGCCTATTCACGGATTTTCAACCAAGATTTTAATATCGGATTTTTCAAACCTAAAAAAGATCGCTGCGATGAATGTGTAGCCTACGAAAATGCCTCTGAAGAAGAAAAAAGGAAATTACGTGATAGCTTCAAGTTACACCTGGAAGAAAAAAGCTTAAGCAGACTTGAAAAAGACAAGGATATGAAAAAGTGTCATGAACCTGATACCAACACGATTGTTTTCACGTATGATTTACAAGCAGTTTTACCCTGTCCTGTTGGCAAATAAAGCTCCTTGTACTACAAATCAAGACTAAATTGTTATAATTTAACAATGTCTAATGCAAACAAGCAAGAAACAACCTGTTATTTCTGGCACGAAGGCTTGGGTAATAGAGGAGCCATCGAAATAGGATCATGTGTGTATAAATACCTGGAGCAGATTTCTCTTGAAAATCCTGGCTGTGATATAATTATTTACTCGGACAACTGCTGTGGCCAACAAAAAAACAGGTTTGTATTCGCTATGTATTACTATGCAGTTTGTAAGTTAAACATAAATACGATTCAACATAACTTTTTGATTCGAGGACATACCCAAAATGAGGGCGACGCAGCTCATTCAGTTATCGAAAAGTCTGTAACAAGAGCTAAAAATGCTGGATCTATTTATGTCCCCGACCAATATATATCCCTGATTCGTGGAGCGAAAAAGACTGGCAAACCATTTGTCGTAAAAGAAATGAATTTTGATGATTTCATTGATTTAAAGTCACTTGAGGAAAACATGAACTTCAATATTGCGAAAAATTTACATGGAGATGTAATCAAAACTGGTGATATTAAAGGCATTAAATTTACCAAAAATTGTGAAAATTACCAATATCGAAATTCTTACAAAACTGAAAATTGGGAAGAAGCAAAAGCTATAATTCAACCTAGAGAAAGAAATTTACGTAGAAATAGAGACAACGTTCGCTTCGTCTATCCTTCTATAGAGGAAATTCCCTTGAAGCAGGCGTATACTTCAAAAATAAAAATTTCAGAACACAAAAAGCGTGATTTATTGCAATTAGTGGAGGCAAATATCGTCCCAAGATATTATGGAAGCTTTTACGATGATCTCATTTAATTTTTTGTAATTCATTTACTTTTTTATTATTGTAATATTCTATTATGTCACATTTTCACTTGACATAAAGAAGAAATTTTCTTATAACCGAGCCTTAAAAATTCTTTGACTTTCCTGAGAATGTGACAATATGTTATTTTATGTTTTTGATTTTATATTTTTTTATTGAATTAGTACAAAATAATGATAAATAATTAGAGATAAGAGAATTTGATTTTAATGTTGTTGGTTATTGAGTAATTATAATGTGCCATGACTGTCACAAAAGTCTGATTAAAATAGTGAGACTCTATGTAGAATTAGCGAATAAGTTCTTAATTTGTTACTTTGATAAATAAATCTTGAAAAAGTAATTTTTTGTGTTTTGATTGTTATGACATAATTGCCAAGTTAATTTTTTTCTAGTGCCATAACGTCACTTCTGGGAGGGTTTTCAATTGTAAACTGCTATATTTTTTTATAACGGAATTGTGAGATATTTTCTTTTACTTTAATATGAAGTTTAAAGTTAGAGTGTAAATATTACAAGTTCATTTTATTAGTCAATAAGAACTATTTAATACAATAGGATGTCCAAATTTCAAACACTTCTCCTGAAAAATTACATCACTTGCATAAGTGACGCTGTTGCACCGTAGGTGCGATATGTATTTTATATTCTAGGTTCACCCCTAGTTTTCTACATGGTATCTCATAACACAAGCTTTGCTTACTTTGAGGCCATGTAGTTCGTGTGATTGTCTGAGGATTTTATTTATTTTTAAACCGACTTCCAAAAAAGAAGGAGGTTTTCAATTCGTCTGTATGTTTTTTTTTGTGTCTTTGTTACAGATATTTCAGACCATTATGAATCGATTTTGAAAATTGTTGTTTCATATGATAGGGAATACTTTATAGTTAGTCATATAAATTTCATTGAAGTCGGTTGAGTACTTCATTGAAAATTTCAAATTTTTGAAACAATATGTATGATTTTGGAGAATGTTTACGTGGATGACACTCTAAGTCGGCCAAAGTTTTGACGTGAAGTCGGTTTTTCTAATGCTCTGCATTCGTTGATTATATTATTTGAATTAAAAGGATTCTACACACAAACATAACTTCACGCCCGTCTCTGTTTGGGTTAGGCAGAGAAAAGGGAAAGCCAATTGCTACGATTTAGCCATACCTCCTTCGCTTCATCACTAATATTTTCATATAAGATCGCCCGTTACTGGTACTTTTAACTAGGTCCTTGGACTGGTAGACGTCAGGAAAAACAGACGCAAGCTCGTACGTAGCTTACATACGGCAACCCGTACTAAGAAGCAACGGCTTTGTATAACCTTTTACTAAATATTATACAAGGTGACTGGTGTCAAACTTTAGATACTGAAGGAGAGCACTCAGTACTCGATTCTGGTCATAATTATGACCAGAAGGAATGCTTCCATGCTGAACTGGGAGCGAAAGAAAAACATAGAATGTGCCAGCTGTTTCTCTTCCCGGGCATACTGTAAAAGTCAGTTAAGGGACAGAGGTTTTATTGACGTGTTTGCGGTGCGGACTCCCATAGGCCGACCCCGTGTCACTCCATCATTATGATACCTCCAAATTTGTCAAACGTGTCAGATGGTTTTATAGCCTCTGGTGTTCTGCCCACCCCATAAGGGATACAGGCGTGAAGCTATGTATGTATGTATTAAAGAAGGTTCTTAATTTTAACTAGCATTGCCTATAAATAAATAAAGTTCTGTTATTATTTTATTTACTTACGCCCGAGTCAATTGCATGCGGATCGCTGCCAATGCTAGTGTAACAACGCGTTGCGTAATCAATTCTTTAACTTTCGTTTAAGTTTACAAAGTAAATAATTCATATTTATTTTTAATTTTTTTTTTTCTATTCATGTAGGTATGATCTCAAACTATCACGTCCTGGAATTTTGACAATGACCCACCAGTAACCCTGTATAGTAGAGCCGGTTCTCTTCTAGGCCCGTGTGCTTTTATCTTCAACCTCATCTTTACTTCTTCACAAAACTTTTTTTGTTTTATGGGTCACTATACAACAAGCTAAATACACATCTTAATATGTACCCACTTCCAAGAACCAGGTGCAAAACTTTGGTCACTAGGTATCTAAAGGGATTGGACTACCATTCTACTGAAAATCTCCTTCTTATACAAAAGTAAAATAAATTAACAACTAAAATATATATATAAAAATTCTTAGCTAACTGTCCATCAGAGTGAAATTCGGTACGTAGGTATCATCATATCTCAAATAAATACACTCACAAATACACATGCACACAACACAACACCACACTTTCCATCTGTCAACAAATGTTTTTATTGTAATTTCATTTAATTTTCTTTTTTCATCTCTATTTTTATTTTTTTGTTTTCTAATTTATTTATCCGCATACATGTAACCAGCCCATCCGGAGGAGGGTCCTGGTGACCTGTAACACAGGTTTTACAAACCTATCATAGGCACCAGACTCTCACACATAGGGAAAATATTGTAAAAAAGTACTGTGTTTAGCCATAAGTTTAAATTGTTTCCTATTGTGAAGAAATAAATAAATGGTTGAAAAATTGAATGATTGAACTTACGATCAAGTGAGATTGAGGTCGAACGCGGGCATAGTCATTAATAAAAATAGAAACAGATGTTTCTCTATATGACTAAAATTATATTTTAACTAGCTGTTGCGCGCGGTTTTACTCGCGCAATTTCGATTCCCGCGGGATTTTCGGGATAAAAAGTAGCCTATACGGATTCGGAAGAATCCCTCTAAGTAATGCTAAAAGAAATTTTGAAATCGGTCCAGTAGTTTTTGAGCCTATTCAATACAAACATACAAAAATACAAAGGTTTCCTCTTTATAATATGACTAGCTGTTGCGCACGGTTTTACCCGGGCAATTTCGATTCTCACGGGATTTTCGGGATAAAAAGTAGCCTATACGGATTCGGATGAATCCCTCTAAGTAATGGTAAAATAAATTTTGAAATCGGTCCAGTAGTTTTTGAGCCTATTTAATACAAAAATACAAAGGTTTCCTCTTTATAATATTAGTATGGATAACGAGCGTTTGCCCGCGACTTCGTACACGTATAAACTCAAAAGTTCTATTTTCCGTTCCCGTGGGAATTCCGGGAATTCCTTCCATTATACAAACAGATACTTATTGAGGAACCTTTATACCAAGTATCACATCCGTGCACTCAAGGAATAAGATTTTATTATACAAAATAAAAAGTCCAATAATTTCCGTTCCCGTTGGAATTTCGGGAATTCCTTTCTTAGTGCGTAGAGGTGCACTCACATCCGTGCACTCAAGGAATGGGATTTTTTCATACAACTAAAACATCATTTATTTCCCGTTCCCGTGGGAATTTCGGGAATTCCTTTCATAACACAACCAGACACACATTGAAAAACCTTTACACCAAGTTTCACATCGGTGCACTCAAGGAATAAGATTTTTCATACAAACTAAAAAGTCCTATATTTCCCGTTCCCGTGGGAATTCCTTCCTTAGTGCACCCCTCCATCCCCTTAAGAATTTATGTTCCAAATTTCAGCTCTCTACGCCCAGTAGTTACGGCTGTACGTTGTCTGTCAGTCACTCAGTCAGTAACGGAACAGTTTTATATATTATATTGATATCATACCATAACGTGAGACAAAAAAATTCTAAAGGTTTAATATTAACGAATATATTATGTTTATTTTCGATTCACCGCCCTTTTGCACAAAGCCTTAGACAATGAATTGGATGATACGATTTACTATATAGTACGCAGGAGGTAATAAAACCATGGTAAGTAACCGTAAAAATCAAAGTACCGGTTTAAGTACATAACGTACTCTTTTAACGATTACTTAATGAACCTATCTAATAGTAATACCAATTGTTATAATTGAGTCCGAAATAAGATTTTATTGAGTCGCTTGCATACCGAAATAAAAGTATATTATTAAATAAAACACTTTTTAACCGGATTTATCGCGTATATTTACATTTTAAATTTGACTCGACGTTTCGGTGTCTTTGCAGACCCCGTGGTCACGAGCGACTGAGGTGTCAAGCGTCGGATTGATAGATTGAAAAAGTTATACATCATCATCTCCATCTGTTTCTCAGTCTTCGAGCGTAGCGTTCTGGATTGACACAAAACGAGCTGACAATATCTTGAGTTTCAGGTCGTGCAGCTTGCTGGATGTTAGATTTAATGTTTTTCAGGATAGGGTCCCATGTCGGTGATAGTTTCCAACCATCTTCTATATTGAAATTAGGGTGTTTTTTAATTTCAATCGCTTCTCTGATCATTCTAGGAATGTAATGCTTCTCTCTAGATACGTTGATACGTTTCTTTTGGTCAACCCGCGTAAAAGAACACATAGCTGATATTAAAAATCGAAGAGCTTCAAAGTCTGCAGTTTGTGAGCATTCCATGGACAAACCCAACCACTACTTAAGGTTTGACTCTGTGAAAATTTTATCTAGAGAGAAGCATTACATTCCTAGAATGATCAGAGAAGCGATTGAAATTAAAAAACACCCTAATTTCAATAGAGAAGATGGTTGGAAACTATCACCGACATGGGACCCTATCCTGAAAAACATTAAATCTAACATCCAGCAAGCTGCACGACCTGAAACTCAAGATACTGTCAGCTCGTTTTGTGTCAATCCAGAACGCTACGCTCGAAGACTGAGAAACAGATGGAGATGATGATGTATAACTTTTTCAATCTATCAATCCGACGCTTGACACCTCAGTCGCTCGTGACCACGGGGTCTGCAAGGACACCGAAACGTCGAGTCAAATTTAAAATGTAAATATACGCGATAAATCCGGTTAAAAAGTGTTTTATTTAATAGTATGAATCGCGAAAACTTAAGACAATATTAAAAGTATATTACTCCATTAGAATAAAATAAAACAAAATACGCAGTTTTTCTGCCTTTCTATAAACATATTTAACAGTAGTTACACACACATTCTCACACAAACACTCACACACTAACACACAACATAACCACACTGATGCTCTCTTGAAAATTTATTTTATATACTTTTAATTAAACTTTAATATTTTTCACATAATAATTTATTGTTTGTTTTTGGTGTCCAATGTGTAAGCTTTAGAAATAGATAATTATTATTATTATATTTCATAAAATCGAATGTTGTTTGTGCGAGAAAGAACAAGAAAGTGGGTTAAGACTTTAGTTGTGTTATTTTGATTTCAATATACCATCGAAGCAACTGAATCATGACCCACAATAAGCTCATTTTGGCAAATCGTCTAAATGCTAGTAGGTCGAAATTCACTTAAAGATAGGTTTCCTTGGTGACGAACTTGTTATCATTCGACACTGACATTTATGGCGGGTTTCAATATTCAACTGACTGGTATGAGCACATGAGTAGATAAACGGAACAGAGACAAAGCTTCTTAAGAACGTGCAAAATTGTTACCTATTTTGGTAGGGTTGTCACAATATGTAAAGACAAACTAAACAAAACATTTGTTAAATAGTTTTATTATTCAGTATATAGAATACTTTACAAATTACTTACTCTAATAATTTTCTTTTTATAATTTTGTTTTTTAATAATTTATTGTTTCTTTTGACGGTGTGGTAAATTCTGAATCTAACATATAGTTTTTTCAAGTACTCTAACGGGAAACACTCACATGGCATATCAAATTTACAATCTTTAATACGTTTAAGTATTTCATTGCCAATATTGACAATATGTATTTCAAGATCGAAATATTCGCGAAACTTTTGCTCGAGCAATTCAACAAATGCGATAAAGTTATCAGGAGGTATAATTAAAAAACCCAATTTTACATTTCCATAATTAAAATCCTTGTAATGGCTGAATAGAGAATCTTTGCCCATATTTATAGGTTGTTCAGATCTCTTAACATACAGTTTTATTTTTTCGCATTTGTTGTGTTGTTCGAGGCATTTTTTGTACAAATAGCCTGATACATAAACTAAACCATTTTTTTCCGGTAAATCAAATCGATAGTCACTTGTTAAACAACCATCTTTAATAATAAAATACCACGTTTTTACATTAAAATATTCAAACTTCCAACTAACAAAAAAAACAACGTGCGTCGCGCTGACCCTGAGATTGTACACTAGCTGTGACAGCGTAAACCGGTTTTTACCAGTGTCGCCGCGTACGCGACAAGCGGCCAGTGGTCACGCACACATGCCCCGCGTGCTTGTAGTATTACAATCGATTCGTGCGGATGTGTGAAGCTTTGTCTCTGTTCCGTTTATCTACTCATGTGGTATGAGTAACCGATAAGGTACAAGACTGGTAGAAAAAAATAGCGTTTCACAATATCTACTAGCTACGAGCTATAAGTACTCAAATTTGGCATGGGACCTCTTTAAATGACGTTCTTTCAAGAAACTAGGCCATACTTGATTTATAGAATATCACGCATTAGCAAATTTTTTGTATGATACTTGTACCAAATAAATGTAAAAACTAATACAATTTATTCTTGGTATGTTTTGGTATTCGATAAATATGTTATAGTTTATTTTTAGAGCTTTTTGTTAATAATTAAGTTTAATTCCTTACGTAAAACGAAACTCCAATCCTTTGACTTATTTTGCCATTGGTTAAATCACATTTTTATAACATCAAAGTCAATATTTAAAAGAAAATGATGTCATTCAATAATAGGTACTCGTCCCTTTTTTAAAAAACTGATATAGATAAGTTAGATAGAGAAAACTGGGTTATTGATATGTTGACAGAAATTTGATAGGATATTAAGTTAAATTAATAAATTGTTACGTCGTTGGCTAAATAAAATTACTTATTCTGTAATTGGTCATATGTAATGAAAACTTAACTCTCTATTGGCTGCAGCAGACCGCCATGCCACATTTACATCATTGTTTTAAATTTGTAGCTTGTTAAGTCGTCGTTGGCTAGATAAAATGACTTCTTTTGTGAATGGTCAAATGTAACCTAGCAACCCATTACAGTCAAACAGTTCGTAAGCAGTGGTTAAGATGTCAAAATTTTGAATATAGAAAGGCATTTTGGTAGTGAATTCTATTGTTCGTAGGCTAAACGAACAGTTTTCATAATATTGAAGCACGCCATTAATGAGTACAGAATTCGTACAGTCATAAGTACATCATACGCAATAGACCTTTTAAGTTTGACAGTTTCAAACGAATTTTCAGCAAAATGGGTCATTCAGTCATTCAGTTGGTCCGACGGTACAAAATATTTTACGCAACAAACATTTTGATGACCTCTGTTGACCAGTGGTGTAAGTCTCTAATACGTAATTTATGAGTTTGCGGGTTCGACCCTCAGAAAAAAAAACTGAAGTCCTTCATGTATTCACATTGCTACGGCGTCTCTAAATATTTATTAAGTTCACCTTTTTTATTTTTATTCTATAAAGCATGATTAACTTAGCATTATAAACATTAGTTCTGTGAGAATTAACTAAATAAATAAATTATTTGAAATAAGTAGGTACATATTTGTGCTAATTATTAACTGAAATAAACATGTAATGAAGTATTAATGAACTAATTTTCCACCTCACAGGAGCGAGGAGTTTCATGTTTGTATGCATGATTTCAATATTTATTTATTGATAATATTATTTTATCGCGCGTTTTTAAGCTTTAACGCAATATTTTATGTAATTACTTTTAATAATATCGACCAAATTTTTTACGAATTAGTTAAATAAATATTTTAAAAAAATGTCTTCTTCACTTTATAACAGTTTGAAAAAGGTTTTTATCTAAAATATAAATTATAATCAAAGTTATTGATACTAAACAGCAAAATCTTAATATTTTTTACAACCTAATGGTAGGATGTGAAATTTCATAGTTTGGATGGAAGGAGAAGGTTGGAGGATAGCCTTTACTATGATCCTGTCTATAAATAAGTTAATCCATCATGTCTTTGCCTACACGTTTGGACTAAATGCGAAAACTTAAAAAAAAAATAAGTAAAAAAAATACAGTATTCTTCTAGATTTTTAGACAAGCTGATATAATTGTGTGAACTGTCAACTCAATAGTGGAATATCACTATTATTGTGAACATAACAAGACACATCATACTAAAATGGATTACCCATCATTCCGTCGAGTTTAGACAGAACACGTATTGCAGAAACCTCTAAAAACCTCGTCGTGTAAGAAAAGCGTAAAATATTCCCGTCGGCTTTACAAAAGAAATAAATATCGTACATAACCGGGAATTACTGTTCATTTGTGTTTTATGCGTGTTTTCGTGTGTATTGTGTTGCAACCTGGAACGCTATGAATATGGAGACATAAAGAAACTGACTTTTTGAAATTATTTTACTTTTAAATAAATAATGAATAAATTTATAGATGGTAGAATCACTACACATTTTTTTTTTTTTTATATTGTAAGGATAGGACGTTTGTCTTCCATGCCACCTGATGGAAAGTGCGCATGAAGACTATGGTGTTACACGTATATATATTATATTATATATTATACTTATACATAAAGCTCAAGAGATTGTTTGCTTGAATGCGCTTATCTCAGGAACTATTCATCTGATTTGAAAAAATCTTTTTGCGTTTAATAGTGCACTTATCGAGTAAGTATTTTTATCCCTGAGTTCCCATGGGAAGGGAAGTAATGCAGATGAAACTGCAGGGACCGGATAGTCTAAAGATATATCCATTTCATCATCTTTATCATCATCATTATCAAGTGGGCGAGGTCCACTGCTGGACAAAAGCCAAGGTTCGCCTACTTACGCTGCGTTTTCCACGGGTGTTTACCGCTAGAGAACTTACCACCTCAACGACCATCCATTTACATAGGACTTAATATATGGAGAAAAATAAATCCAGGAATTGACAAATGTTATATATGAACAAAAAATCTTTATATCGTCAAAGTCTCCATCAAACATCCCTATTTTTCTCTAAATATTGCCCATTTCTATTACATTGGAAAGAAAAGACAATTTTATCAAATATCTTATGTTTGAAGTCGTCGTGGCGCCGCGCCGTGGTTACTGTGTGTATCATACGATATCACAGGTTAAGCAACGTTCGGCGCGGTCGGTACTTGGATGGGTGACCGCCGACCATTCATTTCTCACGACGACTTCCGTGCTTCGGAGGGCACGTTAAGCAGTCGGTCCCGGGTGCTGTATACTTGTATACAGTATGTACGAGCCCTTATGAACCCGCACGATGTCAATACTTAAATATGTCAAAATGATGTTTTATGCGAGGAGATTTACTAAAACACCGTCAATGTCAGCCGAATGCCTTTAATGCACTGTTGATTTAGATTAACGTCACAACTAGGTCATACAGAGTTCAGTGACTTTGAAATATGCAAACATATAAAAAATTTAACTTATTTAAATGGCTTGTACATATTGCCAACAACAACAAAAGAAACGACACAAAAAAATTTTTTAACTAATTAAAGACAGTATATGTAAAAATGTAGGATATTAACTAATGTTTTTTTTTTTTTAATGTCAATGTTATTATCACTAAGGTTTAGGTAAATTGTCTAATGTTATTGATCGTTTCATAGTGGGTGAAGTGGCCTTGTCCACGCTCACCACGGACCGACTCACTTCGCGACACATCGACGTACGCGCACTAACACTTTGATTGTCATGCACATCACTCACTACACTACTGTTGCGAATCCGGCCCAGCTCCAGGGTGGCAGGACGCTCGTCCTGGGCGCCCCGCGTACCGCTTCTAAATCGTGCTACTGCGGCGACGAACCTTCTCCACGTCTTGAAGATTATGTATATAATGCTCAGGCCAGCTAATGGACCCAGCAAGGAGTAAATAATTGTGTAGTGGGTAGTACCCGTCGTCTGAATTTGTTGCAAATCCTGTACTTTCAATACCTCTATCTGCTCTTTTATTGCCTCATAAATATGGTCATGAGTTTGTAACTGATTCTCAGGCATGTCATAATTTAAAGAAGAGTTGATTATGTCATTAATAGAGGAGACAGGTAATCGTATAGAAGGGATGTCAAAATCTCGTTGTAGGAATATTTGGTTACTATAATCGTAAAAAGGTTGTATAGTAAATGTGTCACCTTTTATAAGACAACCTTGACCTACACTAATCAGGCCATTCCCTTGTAATTGTTTTGTATACAATCCAGACGGACACAAAACGCGAACTCTGCATTCTCGGCAACATGAGTATAGCCACGCACCTGGCGCTTGTAACTTGATCCACTGGTCGGAGCATTGTTTGAGTTCCGCCCGACAGAAGGTGTCATTGTTATTGTTATTATATAAACTAATTGAGCAAATTGACTTATCAAAATGAACATTTAAAATGGGAGTACTTTCGTAACATATTAAATTGTTGCGTTGATAACTTTTACAAGTTTGAATGTCATTTTCGTTCATTGGGATAATCATGTCCTTTTTCATGTTAAAAGCTATGTACGGAGTAAGGGGTATATTATAGATAAACAAATTATTTTTCTTCCAAGGAAGGGAGATAATCTTGCTAAGTTCAAACTGGTTTTGACTCAATAACGGGATCTTAATTTCCATGATAAGATAGGTTTTTGTCACTTTGGCATGTACTTGTAGAAGTTGATACAAATCACGTCCACTGTTAGTAGGAATCACTAGCTCTCCTTGCAGTCGCCCAGATATGAGATTAAGCTGATTTTGTAGTTCATACGGGGTAATTAAGTGTATGTCAATTTGTCCTTGATGTATGTTTGTGATGGTGTCAATTAATGTTTCCTGTATTCTTCGTAAATTTGATAAAATTACATCAGCCGATAGAGCGGTTGTCATTATATAAAAAACATGTAATTGAGATTTTTGCACGGTGTTAATAGCTGAAGACACATTTTTTAAGTGTTCGCTAATGTATTGGAAATGATGGTTCATAATATCTTCATTTCGTTTCAAAATGTTATTTTGAGCTTCGAGAATAGATGTTTGGTTTTTTAACATTTTGAACAGATGACCTTCATTATCTTTTATCACAGAAATATCTTGCTCATATCGTTCCGCAAATTTATCATCAAGGACACCAAATAGGGTGTTTGCAATATTTCCAATGCCATTTATAAGTCCTCTTTTTACTCGCAACTGCCTGTTGGCTTGCAATAACTGATTATAATAATTGATTTCTTTTAATTCGTGTTCAAATTGATGAATGATTGGGTCAAACGTAATTTCATCTTTACATAGCTGTTTTAAATGAATAAAATAATCTTGTATATCTGTCATGCTTTGCCAGTATTTTGTCATGTTATAATACACTACCATTTTCCATTGATCTTGAACTACTCTCAAGTCAGCAATTTTTTCGAAATACAGTGTATTACTTGTATTTAAGCTTGTTATATTAAAACTTTGTTGTGTAGACTGCATTATTAACGATAAAAGTAATAAAAGTACGGCCACATAATAGTTCGGCTGCTTCCGGGTTCGCTTGGCACGGTTATTTGGGGTTGGTGGCTGATTGTCATTTTGATGTCTGTCAGTTTTAGTAGTAGTTTTATCATCTTCTCGGTAAACAGGAAGTGGTGTCAATTTAACTATAGGACGTTTAAGATAGCCGTTCTTTGTCTTTAATGTCACCACGCGGATATATCCATCTTTTCCCGCATGTAAGTCGACCACCTTTCCCATAGCCCATTTTGAAGATGGCATGTTCTCTTCATTTACTAAAACGATGTCATCGATTTTTAAATTAGGTTTGTCATAATTCCACTTACAGCGAGTTTGTAAGCGGTGGAGATACTCTGAAGACCATCTTTTCCAGAATGACTTATACATTTTGTCTACTAACTGCCAACGAGTATGGGGATTGATAGGTTCATGGGGATCTTCCAAAGGTGCTGATAATAAGGGACCTCCGACTAAGAAATGTCCCGGTGTCAGGGCGTCATCTTCAATATTTTCTGTCAGAGCGTACATTGGTCTTGAGTTAACGCATGCTTCGATCTGTGCGAGTAGAGTGTAAAACTCATCGAATGTCAACTTTTGTTCGCCTATGGTACGTTTAAGGTGATGTTTAACGCTTTTGACGGCTGCCTCCCATAGACCACCTGCACTAGGCCATGCTGGAGCGTTAAAATGCCAAGTTACTCCCATAGTACTGATGTCATCCAGAAACTCGCTGTTAATAACGCTCAGGGCTTCTTTGTATTGCTTATTAATAATTTTATAAGCACCCACAAAGTTAGTACCATTATCAGAATACATGTGCTTTGGAACTCCTCGGCGAGCACACATACGTTTAAATGCTGCTAAAAACGACGTACTACTCAGATCTGTCACAAGCTCTAAATGTAGGGCTTTCGTTGCAAAACAAACAAATACAGCTATATAGCCCTTCAATGTCTTTATACCCCGGCCTTTGTTTGCCTTAATATCGACGTATCCAGTGAAATCCACTCCAGTATGCGTGAATGGACGGGATGGTGTCACTCGGGGTCCAGGTAAGTTAGCCATGATCTGTTGAGCATTTTGAGGGTTGTGACGTCTACATTTGACGCATTCACGAAGCCGTTTTTTAACTACTCTATTCCCAGATAATATCCAGTAACGATAGCGAACATATGCTAATGTCAGGGTCGCACCGCCATGTATGGTACCTTTATGTGCTTCGTCAATGATTAACCGTGTCAAGTGGGAATCTTGGGGCAGTAGTATAGGATGTTTTTTGCCATACGCCAAGTTTGAATGCTGTAATCTCCCGCCAACTCTCAAAATTCCACATTTATCAATGAATGGATTCAATGTCAATAGCTTATCTTTACTTGAAATTTTGTTCTTATTTAAAAGTCTAATAATAGTATCACTAAAATATTGCGCTTGTACATGTTTAATTAAAGTATTCCGAGCCACCCACATTTCATCAGCTGTCAGGTATTTATTATTGTTATTGTTTCGTCGCGTGCGCTGTATGAAACGTGAAACCCAACATATGATTCTTATTACTCGAGTTATCGTACTGTTATTATTTAATAGCTCTATTATAAATGAATCTTTAATTAATTGGATTGCACATGACGATTTAATGTTTTTTATTTCTAATTTTGGGGGCTCTATTTTTGTGGTCTCTAGGGGAATGTCATTTTTTAACCAGGTAGGTCCACACCACCACAACTTATGCGTTAAGACTTGTGACGGAAGGAGGCCTCTGGTGGCGCAATCGGCGGCATTTTCTTCTGATTTAACATGTCTCCAGAGTGACGCCGGTAATATGTCAGTAATTTCTCGTACCCGGTTGGCAACAAAGGGTTTCCATCTTGATATGTCGCCCTGAAGCCATCCTAGTACCACCATAGAGTCCGTATATCCGTAAATTTCTGTATTCAAATTGTCAGGTAAGGATATTCTAATCTTATTAATCAATTTAATCAAAAGTGATGCTGCACATAACTCTAGTCGCGGCAATGTTATAGGCTTCTTTAATGGCGCCAACTTAGTTTTTGCGGCTAATAATGTCATTTTAATATCACCCTTATTGTCAGTAGCCCGGACGTAAACACAACACGCCATAGCCTTTTCTGATGCGTCCGCAAATCCATGAAGCTGTATAGATGTTTCTGTGTTGCCGATCCACCTTGGCATGTCAAACTTATCAATTAATTTCAACTCATCCCGTAATTTAATCCATTCTTGAAGGATATCTTCGGTGATCCTGCCATCCCATCCTATTCCTGTATTCCAGACTCTTTGAAATAGAAGTTTGGCTTTTATAATTATAGGGGATAGCCATCCTAAGGGATCGAACAACTTAGCAATATCCGATAACATCATACGTTTTGTGTAACTCTTATACGTAACATTATAATCTAATTTATTTTCAAACTTGAATGAGTCATTTGTTGAGTCCCATTTCAAGCCCAGCGTCTTTGTTGACGTTGCATGTTTGAAATCAATGCTACTATTGTTTAATAGTTCGGGAGATAAATGGTTTAATAACTCAGGTGTGTTGCTGGACCACTTTCTTAAATTTATACCTGCGCTTTTCAGCATGTCAATTAATTGCAATTGGGATCGTTTTGCTTTTTCAATATTATTTTCTCCTGATAATACATCATCTACGTACACATTATGTAATAATACTTTGGCGGCTAAGGGGTACCTTTCGCTTTCATCTTCTGCTATTTTTTGCAATGTTCTTAGCGCTAAAAATGGCGCCGCCTTAGTGCCATATGTCAAAGTACATAGCTGGTATTCGTGTATCGTAGACCCATTTCTCCAGACAATTTTTTGGAGATGCTGGTCATCTTCATGGACCATAAACATGCGATATAGTTTTTCGCAATCTGCTGCGTAAACAAATTGAAATGTTCGCCAATTTATTAATAAGCCTTGTATATCATTATGTAACTTAGGACCGCATTCCATCAGGTCATTTAAGCTATATCCTGACTTAGTCTTAGACGAAGCATTAAATACCACACGTAATTTAGTCGTTGTAGAGTCTTCTTTATGTATGTCATGGTGGGGTAAAAAACACTGCGGATCCTTTGATGTAAAGCATTCTTTCATATGTCCAAGGGCTATATATTCGTTTATGAATTGATGGTAGTTGTCATGTAATTTGTCATTTTTTGCTAACCTAGATTCTAAGTGCTTTAGCTGAGCCACGGCTTTTGGCTTGGAGGATCCCAGGAACTGTTCGAAGTTTTCTACCATGGGCATACGCACTTCATATCTCCCATTTGGTAGTCTTTTAGTGGTAGATGTGTAGAACTCTTCACACCACTGCTCCTTTTGTGTCATGTTTTTCTTTTCTGCAACTTCTTCCATTTCCCAGAACCTTGAAATATCCTCTTCGTTATTAACCACCACGTGACAGTTAAATGTTGTTGAATTAACATTTCCAGACAAGATCCATCCTAATTTCGTTTGTTGTGCTATCGGTTGTTGTACTGTCCCTCGCAACAATCCATCCATGATTATCTCGGAGTATACTTTAACGTCCAGCAAAATGTCGATAGGTTTAGATATATGATACTCTGGGTCGGCTAATTGAATGTTCTGTATATGTGAATATTGGTTTTTCTCGAAAGTAGAATTTGGTAAGTTATTAATAACCTTTGTCATTATCAACGCTTCGGTTTCAAATTTATAATTGTCATAGATAGAGATGCAGTTAAGTGTTACCTTGCCCTTGCCCTTTTTAGGCGCGACGCCTACTCCACAGACTGAAGCATTAATATGTTGTCGACGAAGCCCTAAAAGTTGCGCTGCATTTTCTGTAATTAAGGTTATTTGGGACCCCTGATCCAGAAGGGCACGGAATGTCATGTAAGTACCATCAATGGCTCTTACTTTAATCTGCACAGTTGTCAATAAAATTTCGTCATTTTCGCTATCGACGTGGTTTGCATTTTTGTTTATTGGGCGCGAAATATTAGGTGCCGCTGAACTTGGCGGTTGTTCACCTAGCGCGTCATGTAAAAGTGAATTGTGTGCATTATTGCACATTTTACAGCGTTTGTTAGAATTACAAATACCTTTTTCGTGTCTGTAAAGGCAATTTTGGCAAATGTTATATTTTGCAATACAACTTAGTTTTGTATCCGGTGACATACTTATGAATCGTTTACACTGATACAACGCGTGTTCCAAATTGCATAGGGGACACTTTTCGCGATGCACATTTGTATGGTAGGCTCGCGGAGTGTAAAATTTTGGAAAAGATGTATGCGATTTTTTGTCAAATTTTGGCACAGGTTTTTGTTGAGATGGCGTAGCTGAGTCATCTCTTTTTCGAATCGGTTCTAACGCTGTAAATTTCATCTCTAAGAACGTAAATAGCTCTTCCAGGGTGGCCAATTCACGAGGACTTTTTCTCTGCTCTTGATAATCCCTATAGGTCTCCGTGTCAAGTTTCTTTGATAAAAGATGCACTAGTAGTGGACCCCATGTCGTAGTATCCACCCCTAAATTTTGTATGGCATGCATGCATTCCTTGCTAATGTCATGTAATTTCCTAATCTCATACGAAGTTTGCTTTTGTATATTAGGCTGATTGAGAAATACCTCTATTTGTTTAGTAAAAAGTAATTGTTTGTTATTATAACGTTGGCATAGAATGTCCCAGGCAGTGTCATAGTTATCTGCGGATATGAGCAGATGCTGGATAAGTCTCTCTGCATCCCCTTTCACCTTACTTTTAAGATGCTGCATTTTTTGAGACTTAGAAAGTGTAGGATTCTGATGGATAGTCTCTTTGTATAGATCTATGAATGTAGGCCATTCAGTGTATTTGCCTGTGAAAATAGGTATGTCCATTTTAGGCGTAGATTCTTTAAGATGCGCTGTCGATGATAATTTTCTGTTTAACACTCTCTTAATCTCTCTGTATCTCCTCTCATGATCATTGTACTGCTCGTCATAGCTAGAATCTGACCCCTCTAATAAGTTATCTATCTGCCAATGAAGTTTGTCAACGCACTCCCATCGTAATTGTATGTTACGAAGCTCATCCTCTAACTCCCATTTCTCTTCTATATTGTCAATGTCACAGTATTCAATCTGCCTTAGAAAAGCTTTGAAATTAGTTTTCTGTTGATTCATTAGGCTCTTTATCTTTAAATTGTCACCAAAACTTCCTCCGTTATCCTCGGTCTCACTCAACTGTGTCAAATTGCTACTATTAATTAAATCTCGAGTGGCCCGATAGTATTTAAGGGTTTGCTCAAAAACATTTTTAACAAAATACTCATGCGATAAGTCATTAAATGTCAATAACTGCGTATGGTTAAATTGAAAATCTTCCCAATACTTGTCTAACCTCTCCAGTTTCTTAATGATATAGTCGGACGTCTTCCTAGTGGAAGAGTCTTTCTTAAAATTGATATTTTCCCTTTCCAAGTTTTTGATAATAGACTGCTGATTATTAAAGATTGCCTCCATTTTTGTCACAAGTAGATAAAAGTAATTAACAATGGAACAGTCTTACTTGGTTACTGCTGTCACCTCGCTACTAGAAGGATGATAGTAACTGCCACGTCGCTCTGCTTGCTCTGTCAGGGCCTTCACCCAGGGTGATGAAGGAGTATGCACGGCTTGTGCTGTCAGGGAACCACGCTTATCAACGTAATTGCTGCGGCTTGCTCTTCAAGTTAGTAGGATAGTCACCCACTACTATGTCACAATTATAGTTTATAATAAAATTAATGAAGAATATTTAAAAATGTCACTGATAGTTTGTCACTTATTAAATTGCAATATTGTCACTTTTTATATCCATACACTGCACTCCAACAGTCGGTAAGCTTAATGAACTGTATAATGTCACTGGTTAATCTTTCCTAAACACGCACGCAAAATTCGGAAAATCGCTTTTGTACTAAGTTCAGGAAACTATGCTCGAAGGACCAAACTGTACGAGCCCTTATGAACCCGCACGATGTCAATACTTAAATATGTCAAAATGATGTTTTATGCGAGGAGATTTACTAAAACACCGTCAATGTCAGCCGAATGCCTTTAATGCACTGTTGATTTAGATTAACGTCACAACTAGGTCATACAGAGTTCAGTGACTTTGAAATATGCAAACATATAAAAAATTTAACTTATTTAAATGGCTTGTACACAGTAGTCGTTAGGGTTTGTCAGAAGCCGTATCGGCATCCTGAAAATTCTGACAT
The DNA here is from genome assembly GCA_944452665.1 of Stenoptilia bipunctidactyla. Taxonomy (NCBI): domain Eukaryota; kingdom Metazoa; phylum Arthropoda; class Insecta; order Lepidoptera; family Pterophoridae; genus Stenoptilia; species Stenoptilia bipunctidactyla. The sequence goes on from OX101723.1 coordinate 2,143,799, forward strand.
CCACCACCCAGCACTAGGCCAGCTCGGTGGATTATGACCTAAACCTCCTCGTCGCCCAGAGGAGAGACTCTTACCCTGCAGTGGGCTCATTACAAAGAGTTGTGATGATGATGATGATGATCTTATGTTTTGAATAGAAGACAGTTATATCGTATAAATAAACTTAGGGTATCTATGCGTTGATATTTTTTTTGTAATAATAACTTGGTTGAATGTTTCCAGCATTGCACTCAATTTACCTGTAATAATTAATTTAATTCTACTTTTAAAACGTCTGCTCGAGGAAGCAATGGAAGCATGGAAAATGCAAAATTGATGAAAAATGATGAACTATAAATATACGTGTTTACAAATTATGGTTTTGTGCTTGTTATACATTATATCAAGCCTTACATCACGCCGCTGTATTTAGAATTACAACTTAAACATAATTTTCTTCTTCAATTTTATTTAAAACGTATCATTTAACATTCTATTTTTCACAACTTCTTGTTTTAAAAATGGAGCAGGGGAGGTAACGCGTTAGGTAGGTGCGGGGAAATTGGGTATATTTCATGGAATTAGAATAGCGACGTCAAATTATGGCAGTTTCCTCTGAAAGCGTTGCATTGTTTGTAGTTTGTCGGCAATATAGCCTATTTGTCAGTTTATAGGCTATTCTCATTAGTTGCTCATTTTAACGCGTACTTATGTAATGCGATGATGGATTTTTATTAGTTGTTAATATTATTATTTTTATTTTTATACTCTAGATAATTTAAAAGCAGGTCAACGAATGGGTGGCTAATATCGTTTAGTCTGCTCTTGTAAAATTTATTACCTAAAGGTTAAGGATATTTTTAATTATTTAATTTAATTTTTATATTATATACTTATCCAATAGTCAGTGTTATTTTATATTTTCTCTATACACATTCTGGTGCAACCTAGACTAGAATAGTTTTACGTTTGTTACAGTTGTATTCTGTTTTGAGTATTATATCAATAAATAAATAAATTAGTTGCATGAATGACTTTTCCATAGGATTATTTCATATTTATCTACTATGTTGCGAAGCATCTATGTGAGTATTGTCTATTCCATTAGTACACGAGGATCATTCTCATTCATTTTAAACCATCATTATTTCATTCAAAATCAAGTTAGCAGCTATTAAGGCTGACTTTCCCATGTTTGATAAAAAATAACCTACAATTAGAGCGTGTTCTGTTGAAGTTCAATATGAATTTATAATAGAATTTTTTAATATGTATTTTTCAATTTACTTACGGAAGAAGCAAAAATGGTTTTGACTTAGTTACTATTATTTTAAGCAAGCAAAAGCCAAGACAGTTTCTTTTTCTATTATTAGAAATGTTTACGGCTGTACTCGTAGAAAATTTTTGGTATCAAGATTATCAAATTTCTAGATAAGTTCCACTCGAAATTGGTTGATAAAGTTAAAGTAAATACATAAAGTTATCTTAATTTTCTATCGTTTTAGCATAGATTTGAGTAGTCCAAACAAAAAAACCAGTTAAACATAAAAAAAATATTTATTAAATCAAATCATTTTATTTTATGTCAGGTCCATTTATCAACAATGCATAAACCTAGTTCTGAATTTCAGTTTATATTTAATTGTATTATTGATCAGTGGCATGTTAAATTCATGTTATCAATTGAAAATAATTACTAATATACAAACGACCGTAAATAGAACGTTGATAACATTTTTCAAAACATTACTACATTCAATTAACATTCAAACTGTGTCCTTTCAAATATAATTTAACTCCCTAAAGCTAAAACGTAGATGTTCAATCCACTTTTATTTAAGGAGTGTCTTCAAACAGTTTGGCTGAACTAACTCTCGTCTGCCCTCAGCCTTTAACTATTTTGGCATGTAACAAAAAAGCAATTTCGCATGACCTTCGAACCTTGGACTTTACGAGGGATCGATTTGCCGCTGTGATGTTTCGGAAATAGGCTGAGTTTTATTTAGCTAATAAAATAGTTTGTATGGAATTTGTTCTTTTTTTAGTTTTTGACATAAGATTGAGATACAAAGGTTGGGACCAAATTAAAAAACTTTAGCACTTATGACAGTTTTAATATAGGTTTTAAAAAGTTTCTAGTCTTGGAAGATTTGAAAATCATGCTGATATTGTATTGGGAATTACTGGCGTTAAATAAATTGTTTATTTACTTTTTTCTCTGGCCAGAATTATTGCAACTCGATAGAGTTGTTAAAGTCAATAAGGTTTTATTTCTCCGCTATGTTTCCATTATTTTCCGCATAAGATTGGTTAAGCCATTACAGACACGTGTTAAAATTAGGCAAAGGGCAACTTTTTCGAAAGCTTACCCTTTGTAAGCGCCTATTTTTGTGATTGGGTAATTGAAATTTCAACTTATAATTTTAATAGGTATCTATCAGCCAGTTTAAGTAGAAATTATTAAACAAATATTATGTAGTTAAGCGGACACAAAGTCCAGAAGCTTTTAAAATGACCTTGCCCAAATTTCGTAAGAATGTATCGTGCGTTTCACCGAACCTGTGTTGAGAGCTGAGTAAGACATAGTATTGCATAGCAATTTGTTTGACAGCCTCACAGATATGTTTGACTTAGCGACATGTGTAGGTACTCCTTACATGTATAACCCACTTTCAAACTCTTCGTTAATTTAATCCAAGTTAGATCGATGTCCATTCATGTTGAGCTGAGCAGCACATCCCTTTATAACAGAATTTCCGCAAGGCGGATTTGGATTATTATTTCCCTACATACTTTGGTCGTGTCACTTTGATTTTGATTAATAAAGAGTAAAATAATCAAATCTGACGTCGTCGTGGCGCCATGGTTAATGTGTGTATCATACGATATCACATGTTAAGCAACGTTCGGCGCGGTCGGTACTTGGATGGGTGACTGCCGACCATTCATTTCTCACAACGACGTCCGTGCTTCGGAGGGCACGTTAAGCAGTCGGTCCCGGGTGCTGTATACTTGTATACAGTAGTCGTTAGGGTTTGTCAGAAGCCATTTCGGCGCCCTGAAAATTCTGGCATCCACCACCCAGCACTGGGCCAGCTTGGTGGATTATGGCCTATACCTCCTCGACACCCAGCGGAGAGACTCATGCCCTGCAGTGGGCTCATTACAAAGAGTTATAATGATGATAAAAAATGATGAATCAAATCCAACAAAAATCAAAACAGTTCGACTTACTCACTGTTGAGAAGAAAATTACAGTAACAAAAGTTATTCTTTATATATTTATTAAAAAATATATTAATTTATGCTTATGAATAACATCAAGAAAAAAACATCTACTAACTATAACTTATGTACAATCAATTTTCATTAAACATAACTAATAATCAATACAAATGCATCTAACATACGTCAACAATGTAAATTTATTCCCGAGCATCATTTTACAAAACCCCCGGGCATTTTGATAAAACGTCCAAATTTACAGTCGTCCTGTTGCAGATAAATCATTAATCGAATAGGGCTGACGCAATCCATTTAACGAACCACATGGCTATTGGTGGCAGCCCTATCGACTTAGTACTAAACATTTATGATTTTACGACCGTTTTGTTGACCAAATTCTATTGTACTGCCAGTATTCAGTTTGAATCAATTTGATATTGCACAATATTATAGTTGCTTTGCCTATATATCGTGTTTTATTTGAGCTAAATTGTATTGTTTGCAGGTTTGTTAGCGTTGATAAATTGATTGTTTAATATCAAAGCGCAACTACAGTTCAACAAAATTGGATGATAGGTACTATTTTAGATTGAGAGACAATGCTATTAGTAAATTTCGGTCCCAAGTTTAAGCTTATTTGAGCTCGAGTTTTGTATCATATAGTGGAACTAGGGTGAAATAATATTTTTTAGATATGCACCATATTGTGTAGCCCAAATTCAATCTTTTTAAAACGCGTGGATACTAGATAAAGGACAAATTTAACAGAAATAATTACAAAAATGTTAGAAATAAGTATCGAACCAGGTGAATCATAATATTGTCTTAAGTTTTCGCGATTCATACTATTAAATAAAACACTTTTTAAGCGGATTTATCGCGTATATTCACATTTTAAATTTTAACTCGACGTTTCGGTGTCTTTGCTGACCCCGTAGCCAGGGGGAGTTTACTAATTTATTAGCCAATGCTGTCGATGGCAGCCGGAGCCAAAGTGGGACAAATCTATACGTATGAATGAGAAAGCTTTAAAGTACTTTGCTTTGACGTAAGTCTATATGTCAAAAGTGACAATCAAAGACAAACAATCATCCATTGCCAACGACTGACTGACGCCATTTGTAAAAACGGTTCATTGCGTTAACTGCGTAATTTCAGCAATCCATTTTTAATTTGAAAACCTGTAAAATTTTTGATTTGAAAATCTGTAAGCTGTGTGTTTTTACGGAAGTGCTGTTTGTTAAGTGCGAAATTGACACTTTATATTGTGATAGTGACACTAAATACTTTGTAATTGTTTGTTTGTTTATTTGCGAAATTGACGCTTTTGTGCAGTAGTTTTAAGATAATGGTTGGAAAAGGAACTGATTAAGGGGATTAAGTAAATGATTATATGATATCTGTAATAAAAATATGTAAAACTGATATAAGTGCATACAAGTAAAAATTTAGACTGTTATGTGCCATACTGATCTAAGTGAATTATTCTATGTATACTATGGACCACAACGGTACAAGTGATTTTATTTTTCCATTTTTTAAATGAAGACTTTATATTATTGTTATAATTTTTTACCCAATACATTGCATTTTGACACTAAAAACATAACGTGTTTTATTGTAACTCTTCTACCAAAAAGTTTAGAACTATTTACAAAATTCAGTTTTTCTTAATTTTGTACAGGTGCCACTTATACCCCAATGGTTTTCAACCCGTCAATTATACATTAAGTTCCTATCTTAGAGTAATAGACTGCATAGATTACTACTGTGTAAAGTGGATCTATTAATACACTGAAAAGTTGCGGATGGCATTAACTGAAGCGCTAGTGAGCTGTATGTATGCATTTACGAAGTATGAAGTAATCGTTCTTCTCTCGTAAGAGAGTATATTGTTCCATGCCCCGTGGTCACGAGCGACTTCGCTTTATTTAACAACTGAATCATGCACTACCCATTTTGCTGATAATTCGTTTGAAACTGTCAAACTTGAAAGGTCTATCGCGTATAATGCACTTAAGAAATTTTAGATACTGTACAAATTCTGAACTCAGTAAATGTCAGTGACTAATGAAGTGATAATAGGTTCGTCACCAAGGAAACCTATCTTCAAGCGAATTTCGATATCCTAGCATTTAGACAGTTTGCTAAAATGAGCTCATGGTGGGTCATGATTTAATTGGTTTGATTGTACTTTAGGACAACTCGCAATGGATGCTCGCATCCGATGCGTTCGACTGATCCGATGCACCACTTTGGGCGTAAAGATATGACAATATATAGTGACTCAAATTATACTTGCGTATAAATTGATTTTTGCTCCAAAATATATTTAAACATAACCTCACGCCTGTCTCCCTTTGGGGTAGGCAGAGACAAGGGAACACCAATTGCTATGATCCATACATACCTCTTTCGCTTCCTCCACGTTCATTAATCTTTTCATACATGATCGCCGGTTACGGGTACTTTTAACTAGGCCCTTTTTAAGAACGTAATATATTCAAATGTACATTTAAATAACCAGCATGGCTAAGAGTTGTTATTGTGATAAATTGCATTTTGCAGTTCATTTAATAATTCCAATGCTTTCTGCAGACAATGTCTATACTATTTTATTGCTTTTCGTCGAATATTAAATTCCAATAATTGTTACAGTTGGTTATATTTAATTGGCGTGGTCCATTGTTTGATCAAGTATTCCAGCATGTATTTATTAAATAACTTTGCGGATTTAAATTTTAATTATTTTTGTTGTGGGTAGTTTTATATTCACAAACATATATATCATCAGAACGCTGGATAATAAAGTCAGTCTAAGCTCAGCTGTGTGGTCTTATTCAATCTCCTTATAACCTACATAACATGGCGCAGTCGTAATTTAAATAAAAGTTTTAAATATAATATACAGGCGCAAGAGGCCTGAGTAATATAAATTCTTTAATATAAATCTGTGATACAATGGAGACAATTCTGCATCCGCCACCGCCATTCAACTTTGAAAATAACATCGCAAATGTAACGTCGGGTAATTTGTGCAACGAGTGGAAGAAATGGCGAAACTCTTTTAATATATATTACGAAGCGTGTGAATTGGCAAAAAAGGACCCGAAAGTTCAAATCAATATATTATTACACATCATCGGAGAAAAGAGTAGAGAAATATATGGACAATTCAACGGAGAAATAAGAACCGTTAAAGAGCTATTATTAGAATTTGACAGGTATTTTATGCCTAAAAAGAATTTAGCGGTTGAAAGGCAGAAATTCTTTAAGCGCGACCAGCAAGAGTTGGAGTCTATCGATCAATATGTATTTGAATTGAACAAAATAGCAGTGAACTGTGAGTTTAGAGACTTAAGAGATGACTTGGTATGCAGCAGACTTATTTGCGGTTTGAGGGATATATCGAAGTCGGAGCGCTTACTGAGGGAACCAGATATTACATTGGTAAAAGCGTTGAATATTTGTCAGCTAGCAGAGATGTCGAGAAATCAAGCCCTTAATCTCAGAGGAGAGTGTAGCAGAGCGTTGGATGTGCAGCTGGTGAGACAGTCGCCACAGTATCACCGGGCGCAGTACGAGCGGCCGCCCGACCGGTCGTCAGGTCGGCCGGCGCCGTCCCAGTCAACGGTTCGTCACTCAAAGAAAGCGCAACGTCATAAAAATGCAAACAGTAATAACTGTGGTAATTGTGGTGGACTACACAGCTATAAACAATGTCCAGCTTTTGGTAAAAAGTGTATTAAATGTGACCGTTACAATCATTTCGCGCGAATGTGTCGATCGCAAAGAAAAGTGTATAATGTGCAAGAAGACTCCACCGATCAGGTAATTTATCAAATTAATCATTACTCTAATAGGGACTGGATAGTTAATCTCAATATTAATAGCAAAATGGTTAAGTTAAAGTTGGATACTGGGGCTGACGTTAACGTTCTACCCGTTAAATTATTAAAATATTTAAACGTATCACAGCATAATTTGTTAAAAACTAATATGAAATTAAGAGGGTATAGTGGTAGTAACATTTCAGTGGTAGGTAAATGTTTTTTGAAAACTATTCACAAAAATAACGTATATTTTTTGAAATATTATATTGTAAACGTTGACTCATCTCCCATATTAGGAAAAAGTTCTTGTGAGGAATTACAGTTAATAAAACGATTATTTAATGTAAATCAGGTGAAAAGTAAAAGTATTTTAGATGAATTCCCAGACGTTTTTAAAGGTATAGGGTGTTTACCGGGTGAATATAAAATACAGTTGCGTGATAATGTACAACCGGTCGTACACGCACCACGGAAAATACCATTAGCGCTCAGAGAGCAGTTTAGTCAAAAGCTGTCAGAAATGGTGAGTCAGGGCATCATTGAAAAAGTAGAAGGGCCCACGGATTGGGTCAATAGCATCACGGTGGTAAAAAAGCCCAACGGTGATTTAAGAATCTGTCTAGATCCGCGAGATTTAAACAAAGCAATCAGGCGTGAGCATTTCAAACTACCGACTTTCGATGAAATAACGGCTAACCTCTTGGGTGCAAAGTTCTTTAGTACACTTGACGCCAAATTTGGTTTTTGGCAGACGAAATTGCACCCAGATAGCACTAACCTCTGTACGTTCAATACGGTGTTTGGTAGGTATAAATTTTTACGTATGCCATATGGTATATCATCGGCGTCAGAAGTTTTCCATAAAAAACTGTATGAACAATTCGATGATTTGGAAGGTATTTGTCTGTTTATTGATGATTTATTAGTTTATGGGCCCACAAAAGAAATACACGATGAAAGGTTACGTAAAGTACTTAAAAGATGCCAAGATATAAATATAAAACTAAATAAAGAAAAGTGTAAAATCGGGCTCGACGAAATAAAATATTTAGGTCATAGAATTACTAAAAACGGCATCTATCCTGATAATTCACACATAACGGCCATCACAAACATGCCTACCCCAAAAAATATAAAAGATGTCGAGAGGTTTTTAGGTTTAGTAACGTATGTAATTATACCACACTTGTCGGAAAAAACTACTAAACTGCGAGAACTTTTAAGAAAAGATATTTCTTGGCATTGGGATAGTCACCACGAAATATGTTTTAACGAAATTAAAAAATCCTTGATTAGTCCACCCGTGTTACAATACTATAGTTTAAATGTACCCATAGTAATATCTGTAGATGCTTCTAAGAATGGTCTTGGGGCGTGCTTGTTACAAAATAATTTGCCCGTTTGCTACGCGTCGAAGTCATTAACGAAAACAGAGCAAGCATACGCGCAGATAGAAAAAGAATTATACGCTTGCGTCTTTGCCTGTGAAAAGTTTTATACATACATTTATGGTAGGTCAGATATAACAATAGAAACAGATCATAAGCCTTTGGTTAGTATTATAACTAAACCTTTGGTGAGTGCACCTGCGCGCCTACAACGGATGTTAATGAGATTACAACCTTATTCGTTCACACTAGTATACAAGCCGGGTAGGTACTTGTACATAGCGGACACGCTGTCGCGCGCGGTCGCCGTGGGCGAGCACCGCGCATCGAACCCTGCACCCGGCGACGTGCCCGATCCGCGCGACCACTACGGCGCGCAGGCGCAGCTCTGTGCGATTAGTTCATTTAATTCGTTAACGGATACAAAATTTTTAAAAATACAAAAACTTACTGAATGTGATGAGGAGTTACAAAAGTTAATAAAGATTATTAAACGAGGTTGGCCAAATGAAAAGAATAATGTAGAAAATGAGCTAAGATGCTACTGGAACGGGAGAGAAGATCTCAGTTATAACTTTGGCATGGTATGGAAGGGTAATCGAATAGTAATACCTAAAGTTATGCGTTATGATATGTTGAAAGGGTTACACACAAGTCATTTAGGCATTGAAAAATGTAAGCTGCGTGCTCATGAGCTTATGTATTGGCCAAACATGAATACGCAACTGGAAGATTATATTTCCAAATGCCAAGCTTGCACTACTTATAAAAAACAAAACTGTAAAGAACCGCTTATATCACATGAGATACCTGACCGGCCCTGGTGCAAGCTAGGTGTGGATATATTTCACTTCAGCAGTCAGTCTTATTTGATAGTCATAGATTACTACAGCAAATTTATAGAAATTGCAAAGCTTTCTTCAGTGACATCTAATTATGTAATTAGTAAATTAAAGATATTATTCAGGCGATTTGGAATACCTGAAACTGTCATGTCCGATAACGGTCCTGAGTTCTCATCTAATGCTTTTAAAATGTTTTCCCAACAGTGGGACTTCAAACATATTACATCCTCTCCTAGATATCCTAGGTCTAACGGACAAGTCGAAAGGGCCGTCCAAACAATAAAAAGTATTATGAAGAAGACCACCTACGATCAAACAGATTTAAATTTAGCTTTATTAGAATATGCAAATACACCTATAAGTTCTGATTTACCTTCGCCTGCAGAATTAATGTTTAATAGGAAACTGCGTAGTATACTACCACGTAATCCTGTTTTTCTTAAACATAAATCTAATAAAAACATTCATCAAAAATTAAAAACAAGGCAGCAACGACAAAAACAATATTATGATAAAGGTACACGTAAATTATTGCCATTAAAAAGTGGTCAAAACGTAATGGTGCGAATTAATAATAGCTGGGTACCGGGAATGGTAACTAAACAAGTAGATATAAGATCGTACTTAATTAAACTGAATAACGGAAGTGAACTTAGACGTAACCGGCAACATATTATAGTAGATAATAGCGAGAGACCCACATCACTTAGTTATTTTCAATTTGATGATATTGGTAGTCATAGCAACGTCGCGTGCAGCTCCAGTAATCCATTGTTGAGTTCGACAGCTGATAATTATTGTACTCGTTTTGGCAGGACAGTTCGGCCTCCTGATCGGTGGGGATACTCAGCGCATTAAATGCCATGAACCTTTTAGCTTGGCAAATACTGCTGTGTCATAATATGTGCTACCTACCTACTTGTAAGTTGTAAAATTTATAATTATTGCATAAAAATAAAATAAAAAAGCGGATGACTGTACCTACCTATAACTATTGTATAAATTCTAATGTAATGTATGGTAAAAAATTGTAACTTAAACTCCTGGCTTATTAATTATTGACATACTTATTAATTTTTGTTTTTAAATTGAAATATTGGGATCCATTTTGATAATAATACTTTAACATATAATTAATTATAAATGATTGTGTTTTATTTATTTCTTTTAATTTAATTTAATTTTAATACCAATAACATATTATTTTTTGTTTTGTTTTGTTTTTTTTTTTTGTTATTAGATCCATAGTTGTAATTAACAAATTTATTTTAATGAAGTCATCGTTGTGTTTTGTTTATTATTTTGATATAAGTACCTAATTTTAATGTCTCTGATTTAATTTCGATAGCACCTATTAATATAATTTATATGTGAAAATTATTTGATTATAAATTCTTTGTTTTTTGTGGAGTTATAAAATGCATGAAGGAATAATAGCATCATATTTAATTTTAATTTGGTTTGATTTTATTGTTTTATTTTTATTAATTTTTTTTTGTTTCATTAATTGTATTACTGATACCTAAGCTTTATAAACAAGCGTATATGTATATGTAAAGAAGGGGGTTGTGGGTAGTTTTATATTCACAAACATATATATCATCAGAACGCTGGATAATAAAGTCAGTCTAAGCTCAGCTGTGTGGTCTTATTCAATCTCCTTATAACCTACATAACATTTGTAAGTTCTATATTTTCTGCAGTTGAAAAATGTGAATTTAAAAAAGGTAGCTTGAGTCGCAAGTTAACTCGTTAATTCAAGCTAATTTTAGTCCGAAGGGTTTTCTTGAAAGGGTGGGATGTCAAAACTTGATGCAACCCTTAATTAATATTTATGATAATTGTGGAACTGGCCACTGGGACACGTTATTTTTGCCAGCTTATCTCAACTCCAAGGGTTGTACGCCCTGTGAATTATTCAGCTTATTCTGTAGAGCTAGTAATGTACCTTTCATGAAAATCTAGAAAAATAAATTATTTCCAAGTTTATAAAGGTATATAAAAAAGAAGAAAATAAATAGAAATTTCAAAACCTGAAAATAGCCTCCATTGTACGTTTCATTCAATTACATAACAATTACAGTTGTATAACTTTTTTTTCAGCTTTTTTATTTAATAATTTATAAGATATTTTTTCAGATAATTTAAATCTTAATCTACGACGACCGGCTGGTGTAGTAGTAACATACATTGCCTTTTATGCCAGAGGTCCTGGGTTCGAATCCCGGTGGCGGCGGATATTTGTGTGATGAACACAGATATTAGTCGTCATTTTTATAATATGTTTGTGTGTGTGTGTATTTTTATAAAAATTATGTTCTTGTTCAATATGAATGTTTATATATTTCTTAAGTATATCAGTTATCTAGTATCCATAACACAAGTTCTTTAAGAAACTTAATTTGGGCTAGATAATTTTGTGTGAGTGTCAGAAATATTTATTTATTTCTGATTCTATAAGGTTTTGTCACTTAAACAAGCTACCTTCTCAACAAAAAATGTCTCAAACTCATTTTTTGAGATTTTATTAAAGCCCTGGTTAAGAAGCAAGCATAGATCAAAACCTTTTGGTACATTTTGGTACATTTTTCTTGCATCTTCAACAAATATTGTCATACTTACATAATTCACATGAAACATTTATAAGTTATATAAAAACTTGCATGTTGGACTGGGAGCGAAAGAAAACATTGAATGTACCAGCTGCTTCTCTTCCCGGGCATACTGTAAAAGTCAGTTAATAGCAAATGTTTTATTGGCGTTTCTGTGGACGAAATGCTGACCTCCTATCACTGCAATAGTCTCTCTACATCATTATAATACCATTACAAAGTCAAACGTGAATTAATTTCAATAGCAATTTTTAGTTGGTTAAAGTCCAAAATAACTTGACCGTTCTCCGGGCATACACGAGACTTTTTAACACAAAAAAAGAGCACGCTGTGTTTATAAATGTAAACCAACATGAAACCATCTTTTAAACTGTGTATACATAAATAATTAAATTAAATAATTAAAATAATGAACAAACTCAAACTACGATCAGTAACTCCTGTACGCAAAACCACATTTATAAGCTATCTCAATGACTACTTACAATTTTCCTAACATAATAAACACAGGTAAGGTGTACAGTCACGTCTCATAATATGTATACATTTTCATTGAAATTTGAACCCTATCACAACCGAATAAATTGCGAAGTGTGTACATATTAACGCACGTGACTGTACAGACTGGAAAATTTGAGAATGTCGAAATTATGATTACTTATTCAGTCCTAGTTACCGAGCTACGAGAACTAATTAAAACTTACCATAGACACGTAACCGGTTTTGTTTGTACGTCTATGAATTAATAACTGGTGACAAGAGAATTGTTCTATACCATAGATAATGTTTGCAAGTTTACGAAATATTAATGTGTTATTATCTTAAATACGATAAATTAATAGCTCTGTCGTTGAAACCGCAATGGGGAGTTTTCTGACAGCTCATTAAAAAACAAAACTGTACAAAATTGGTACAAAAGGCTTCGATAGATGGCGCTTTACAAAAGGCGAAGGCGAAGAATTTATTCCACACTGCGTTTTTAAAAGTAAAATAAATTAATTGATGTCTGTATCAGAAATTGAACGTATAAATAACCATAGATGGTAGATACCACTTACCTACATTATAGTTTACAGACTTAACGCCTTCGGCTTTTTAAAAGTGCCATCTATAGAGGTTTTTTGAACTAATTTTTATGAGCTGTCAGAAAACTCCCCATTATATTCGTACAGTTTATCGTGTGTAAGGAACAAAAAAATATTTATATCTCTCATGTACAGTAAGTAGGTTCTTATTACCTCCAAATGGGGCTTATAGGTGACTAATTAGCGTTCTAGGGTACTAATCTAGCTAAAAAAGCCCAAGGGCGGTAAGTAATAAAAAAAAAACTTATTTCTTTCAAAAAGTTCGCGTAAATCTAACCATCATACTGGCAATAGACATCATGCAATCAGCCCAATGACCAAAGAGGTCGCTTTGCTACTCAGCCTTGTCTTCGTGTGAGTATAATAGTCATCAATTTTAAAAACGGAATGGCAAAAAGCAACTTCGATCTTGAAAAAAAAAAATTAAAAAGTTCTTTACTTGATTCTTTTTAATGAAAAAAGGCGGAAATAGAAACCTTTAACTTGAAATATTGTTTGTTTTTGGGTTTTTTTATAATTACGTGCTAATTAGGAAAACACATGATTTCTTCAATTGATGAAAATATAAACTGCACTCCCGATTCAATGAAAATGGAAGCTGAAGCAGCAATAAACAATATTAAAATGTTTTATTCTTGAAATGCCGGTATTTTTCTACTTACTTCACAATCGAGTTGTAAAGCAGAATAGTAAGCTCGAGTGTAAGCGTCAATTGCACCCTCGAACTATATGCGGGCTGAAATATCTCGGGCTGCAATTGATGCCTTACAGCCTTTGGCTACTAATCTACTATTAGGAATGCTATTGTCAAATTGAAAGACATTTTAGATTCCTTTTATCGGTGTTAAACCTCGCGTGTTATTTCAATCTCAGGGGTAAATGATGATTAGGTGACAGCACAGAGACTTAGAAATGAACTGGCTTCCTATAAATATTATTGCTGGAGTGGTAAATTTAATGAGGAGTTTTCTGACAGCTCATAAAGATTATTATTTATTTAACAATTTATGTACACATAAGTTTAGATACAATAAAGAAACACATTTAACAAAAATAAGTACAAAAATTAGTTCAAAAAACCTCTATAGATGACACTTTTAAAAAGCCGAAGGCTTTAAGTCTGTATACTTTAATGTAGGTAAGTGGTATCTAACATCTATGGTTAGATACCACTTTTTATTTATAAGTTCAATTTCTGATACAGACGTCAATTAATTCATTTTACTTTTAAAAACGCAGTGTGGAATAAATGGCTATATGAAAGACAAGACTTCGCCTTTTGTAAAGCGCCATCTATCGAAGCCTTTTGCACCATTTTTGTACCGTTTTGTTTTTTTAATGAGCTGTCAGAAAACCTCTCATTGACGGTAGAATTTGTGTTAAAGGTTATCGATAGCCATTTTGAAGCTAAGTTTTTATGTATTGGAAGAACAAAATAAAATTACACAATGAAAGTATAACCGACAACTACAGTACAATGTTTAACAAGACTTTTGGTTACTGTTTGGGCCGTTTTTTCCTTAGCATAGCTCTGCAGGATACTCTGATCCTTTGTGGAGGCACACGCTGATTTCAATAGAACGTAAATTTTGTATGACGGTAATCGAGTACAGCACAGTGACACTGACACTTCATACATTCTATAAAAATGTGCGAGCACGCGTTCTGCGATAAAAAGTGATTAAGCTACTTAGTAATGTCTTAAAAACATAAAGTTCTACAGTCCACCAACGCTACGTAACTGCGTGATTAGCCCGGCTGGAACGAGGAGTAGCAGATTTTCAAGTAAGGGCCTACAAGTGTTTGGTGAAGGGTTAGTTTCGGGGTTTTGCTGGGGATGACAAAACGATCTATTACAGGATAACTTAGTACCAACACTAATCTCGCAAATAGGGACTTCCTCTTCTCGTATTACCCGCCCGCTCAAAAGCCTGGAGAACCTTCAGGCTTATTATGCCCATCTGCTTGGTGCGTACAGTTACTGACAGAAGTAAAAATAGCTTTTTTGTACCACCATATAATACAACATTATAAATCATGTTCTTTTTTACATAAATTCTCATTCATAAATTACGCTACAATAGGCAATAGATGCCATTTTATAATTAACCTTATATCCATAAAAAAATATATGTATCGAAAAATAACAGCGTATTAATGAATACATACATAACTTCACGCCTGTATCCCATAAGGGGTAAACAGCAGAGGTTATAAAACCATCTGATGTCACGTTTGACTAATTTGGTGGCATTATAATGGTGGAGAGATACTATTGTATTGACGAGGTCAGCCTATCACTCACAAAAAAACCTCCAGTAAAATATTTGTCCCGTAACTAAAAACGTAACGTAAGAGTAAAAACATGTACAATAAGAAAGATTTAAAATTAATTTGCTATCAAGTTATATCTGAAAATTATAAAAAATACTTTAAAATATTTACTGATGGTTCACAAGATAATGGTAAAAGCGGAGCGGCCTTTTTTGACCCCCAACAGCAAATTAGTTGTAAATTTAAAATTAATTCCAATATATCCTATCTGCCTATAATGCGCGTAGAGTTGATTGCAATTTTAGAAGCCCTTTCGTATATTGTTTCCATAAGTTGTAACCAATTTTTTATAATGTCGGATTCAAGAAGCGCGTTACAGCACGTGGCTCGATGCGCCTCGATAGGTCGAGGCTCACCGATTGGCTACAATATAGTGAGGTTATTGAGGGAGTTGGAGTGCTCACATAAAAAGGTTGTTCTCCAGTGGGTTCCTGCACATGTTGGTCTCGAAGAAAATGAGATTGTGGATGGATTAGCTAAGATTGCTGTTAGTGATGGAATAGACTATGATTGTGAACCATTTCATAACGAACTGCTAGGTGAGGTTAAAAAAGATTGTTTTAAATTGTGGTCTGAATATTTTGATGAAAGGTCTTTGGCCAGGGGGATCTGGTATAGAACTATTCAGCCTGTTCTGTGTAGATCCCCTTGGTTTGAGGGGACCAATATGTGCAGGAAAGAAATTGTCACTGCCTTGTGGCTTCGTTCCGGACACATTCCCTTCAATAGTTTTGGTTATCTCATGAAAAAGACATTGTCCCCTAACTGTGAAGAATGCAACGTTTTAGAAGATGCATATCACGCTATGATGGAGTGTGTTCGGAATGGGGTTGAGAGGCAGGAACTGTTTTGTGAAATAAATTTTTGTGGAGAAATTGGCTTATGTAATAGTATTTTAGCGGATCCCGGGTCGTCTGTAGCAAAATCATTGTATTATTTAGTTCTATATTATATCAAGCGTAGGTTAAGTTAGATAGTTTAGAATTGTATTCACTATAGGGGTGGCATATTCTTGTTAGAATAAACCCTATTATTTAATAAAGAGAAAAAAAAAAAAAAACTGACTTTTAAAGAATGCCCGAGAATAGAAGCAGCTGGCACATTCCGTTTTTCCTTTGCTTCTAGTCCATAAGTTTGACGATCACTTTGGCGATGAGGGATAAACTTATCTGCCTCAGACGCAAGTGGTAGCGGGTTCGATTCCCGCACGGAACAAAAAAAAATAATGTTCCGGGTTTGGGCGTTTATCATTTTTTTTTTTTATATTCTTAGTTCTTACTTATATTTTTATCATAGTTTATCATACATTTTATCATACATGGCATCTCATAACACAAGTTTTGCTTACTTTGAGGCCGTATCATTGGTGTGACAGTCTGGTTTTTTTTTAATTCATTTTTATGGTAACAATAGACGAACTTACCTTCGAGGTTACTAACGACACAACATTACCACAACTAAAATATCAAAGACCTTTAAGATCAATACAATAGTGATCATTAATATTCTGTATCATTATCATTAATACTGAATGTTGGTCATATTGTAGTCGTATATAAAGGCTTGGGTAGACGAGATCTTTACGTGGGTCCTAACGGAAGTTTGGGTCATAGAAAAAGTACATGTTGAAAATAATCTGTTCTAGTACAATAAGGCTGAATTTTGAACGTGCTCATATTGAATACAGCCAGCCGGAAACAATATTCTCAAATTCTATGTGAATTCGGTAGCTCTGTGAAGGTTTAAAGAAAGCTACTTATATTTTGTCAAAAGAAACGTAAGTGAAGCCGCGTGTGACTGCTAGAGTTAAATACAAGACGAAAATACAATATTAAATTTATGAATAATGACCCTCAAAATGCAGGTTTGATATTTAATAATCAATGAATACGGAGCATTAAAAAAACCGACTTCACGTCAAAACTTTGGCTGAGTTGAGAATGTCATCAACGTAAACATTCTCCGAATAGTTTGAAACCCAACCGATTTCGATAAAATTTAAATGGGACCAATTATGAAGTACCCTCTATCATATGAAACAACAATTTTTAAAATCATTTCATAATTGTCCGAAATTTCGTGTAACAAAGTCACAAAAAAAGACATACAGACGAATTGAGAACCTCCTCCTTTTTTGGAAGCTGGTTGAAAATAGTAAAATATTTTAACGACATTACTTACTTACAATTTCAATGACTTTATTTTCTCCTCTTCAATTGAACCTGATTTTTCAATCGTCGGATCAAAGATATCTGAAGAATAAAGTATTGCTCGGCAGAATAATGTTGTTTTACCTTTCTTTTTATAATTTTATGAAAATGAGATATATTTATATATAGAATAAAAATAAAATTCTATATTCGAATTCATTTTATTCTATATATCTAATATAGAAATATAGAATAAAATGCTTCCATGCTGGACTGGGAGCGAAAGAAAAACATAGAATGTGCCAGCTGCTTGTCTTCCCGGGCATACTGTAAAGTCAGTTAAGGGACAGAGGTTTCAAAGGCGTTTTTGTGGGCGATAGGCTGACTCCCTGTCACTACAATAGTCTCTCTCCATCTTTATAATACCTCAAAATTTTGTCAAACGTGACATCAGATGGTCTTATAACCCCTGGTGTTCTGCCTACCCCATAAGGGATACAGGCGTGAAGTTATGTATGTATGTAATGAGATAGAATGACAATAAACCTGAGACGAGCTCGGAGCTGTCGAGTAATACTTTATTCATTAAATATTTTCTTTATAACCGTTGAAAAATCAGGCCAAAGTGACTTAATAAAATTATGGCTTAGCTCCCACGCACGCAGTTACGAGTAGGTAGGTCGAATGGTGTGTTTCGGTGTGGGAACAACTTCGTGCTATGCATGATTGACTATACTGATGCTTCTGTATTTTATTCCATATAGCCAGGTGGGATAATTATTCACAAACACGATTTCCGGGCTTCGAAGGCCATGGATTTAAAATTAACAAATGGCGCTGCGTGGTGTGGTACACATTTTCTGTAATAAATTAACTTGTTTTTAATAAATCCAAAAATATTATTTAACTAAGATAAAATAATAAAATATGAAGGACTGGAATATTATCTAAACACGCTTCAATATAATTCCTGAAAAACAAGCTAATTAATAATGGAGAAAATCCTATATATTGAATATTTCAACTTCATAAGCAGAAGTAAAAAAAATGTAAAGCACATATGTGTAATAAAAAAACAAATTCCAAAAAAGTAATGGAACGAAAAAAATCATGTTTTTTCGAAAATACATGGCTTTTAAACCATTTATACTGATGCTTACCAGAAGGCCTGAACTGCAGGCCTCCTGGTTAACAAAACGGAAAGCCAGGCTAATTTTTCTGTTATCACTCCGATAAGCTACTAAAATAGGTATATCCTGAATCAAGAGAAATAAAAAAGTAAAGATAATATCTCAACGAAAATAAACAATATTTTGAGCACATACCAAATTTATTATTATCGACCTCTTCTTGAAGTTATTTTCGAAATGTAACATACTATTTGATAGCTAGTTAGTTTGAGATTCATATGTAGGTAGGTGTGTAGAGTCACGTCTAATAATATGTATACATAATCATTGGAGTTAGAACCTTATCACAACCAAATAAGTTGCAAAGTGTGTACATATTAATGCACGTGAATGTACATACTTGACAAACTTGCGTCCTTACACCACAATGAGTGAAAGTGGACAAACAACACTTTTGACGTCAATCTGTTATCAGATGCAGATGAAGTCGAATCTGACAGCAATTGGGTTTAATTTTGATTGTTATGTATCTAATATTAAACACAATTCCTTACATATTTTAAATATATGACTAAATTCAACTCAAATCATTGAAGTTTACGTATGAATTCAACCTTATTTAACCAACAATAGCATGGGGCTTCGCAAATAAAGTCTCATTTCTTTACAGCTTACCCTACACATCAAGGAATACACTTTTTCACGTTCAACTCAATCTGTACTCCAATCCGAAATAGCCCCTCAATTCTCAATCACGACCCGACGTAATTAAACCATGACGTTTTCGATTCGACTTACTAACGTCACGAGTTACGTCCCAGAACCGTGACAAATGTCGTCCCATAATTTCTCCTATCAGGTCCAATTCATCCAGTTTAACAAGAGCTGCGTCTACGAACTTAAGCGAGCGACTTATCAGGTTTGTAAGTCGGTTGATATGTCTGGATAATTCGGTGGCTTCGCTGCCATACGTTAGGGAACTATCATGAAGGCTAATGTGCAAAGTCAGAAGGTACTTATCTAAGCTATTAGTTGACACTAAGTGAAAGGTTACAATTTGCATGCGCTGCATGTATGGCGGTAAGGTAATGGAGTAAGTTGCATGCAGGGGAGATAAAGTCTTCGATGCTCGGGCTGTAGATGGCTGTTTTAGTATGCAGTTAGCTGGTTCTAGAGTAGAAGTTTTGGCGCTACCAAATATGGGAGTTTTCTCAGAAATGCATGCCAAAAAAATGACAAAAGTATTCCTAAAATTATATATTAAGACTTAAATTACAATACTAAGATTTAAGAATACTTAGTCTTAATATTAGAATATTAATGGTTTTAGTTGATGTTATTTTGTGGCGTGTAACAAACAAGAACATATCAAACTATTCGGAATTTATTCCTGAGTAACTCAGTGAAAAAAAATACTCGTAGACGAACGTTACACGAGAAGATATTAATTTTGAATATTATATGTTTTGTATGGCTTTGGCACTTATAATTAAATTTTTGGACGAATTTTATTTATTTTAAAAACGCTTCACACTTTAAACCAATCTGTTGAAGAATTAGTTATTAAGATAAGTGATGATAAGATTTCTAAACGCTAGTTCAATGAGACATATCGATTTGGAGTTTCTTATTTTATTGCGTAAATAAATTCGCCACTGCAGGTAACCAAAAAGGATATAATCACTGCGTGTAACTAAAAGGCACTGCCAAGCATATAATCACATTGTAACTCCGAGTACATATAACAATATAAGGGTTTGTTTGTTTCTTTGGAATTATTTTTGGATTCTCTAGAGGACGGCTAAGATTAAAAGTAAAGCGTGTGATTTACTGAAAAAATATTCTAAATAAAATCTGAAAAAACATGCTAAATAAAACCATCAACCTGACCAAGACTCGAACCTGGGACGTCTCGTTTGCAGGACGAGTGCTCTTCCACTGAGCTACCGGGGTCAGGCGACAAGCCCCGAAATTACTTAACGTTATATTGCTAACGTAGCTCCATCTAATGGTATAACTTTGCAGCTGAGACTACCCGAGACAAATTTCTTTACAGAAATTGTAAAACTCAGTTAAAGTGAAGCATTGCAATGTTTTTTAATAATATTTTAAAATTTTGCATTAAACAATGCTTAATGCTTACTCTTAAATAACTAAAAAAATATGCTAAATAAAGTCATTATCCGACCAGGACTCGAACCTGGGACCTCTCGTTTGCCGGACGAGTGCTCTTCCACTGAACTACTGGGGCCTGGCGGTACGCCTCGAAATTACGTACCACATTTTTTTTACGTTATATTGCTATTGTAGCTCCATCTAATGGATAGCTTTACAGCTAAACCACAGTTATTTGATTAAGCATTGCTAAATGCAAAAAAAATAAAATATTATCAGAAAAGACCTGTTTCAGTTATATAAGAAAGTTGTGACTATAAAATGATATATTCTGAGTACCTATTCGATACCTTCGTTACCCCTGGCTTCGCCTAGTACACCAAACTTCGCCTGATTTTGAAAAAAAATATCCCTGAGAAAAATGGCTGATTATAATCTCGTAAAACCTTTAAAAAAAATGTTTGCAATTTAATTGTGGCAGCACTAATAGAGGCCATTAGCTGCTAACTTAAAATTGTGTTTCACAGTTGAGATAAAATATTACTGGAGCGGATGACAATTTTTTAACAGTTTCCAAACACTTTGAAACTGAGCGAAGAAAATGGCTCACTCAAACAGTTCCATAAGAAACTTGATTTCATTTTCTCTATTGGAAATCCAGTTACCAGGTCTATAACTAAAATTCATAACTAATATTAATTTAGGTACCTCAGTAAGTTTTATCCAAATATAATATTATATAGAATTGTATTGATAACAATCACTAGAAAAGCCACGTGACCCTATTGATCCGTACTCTAATTGCACTGGCCTCCGAGGTCTCTAATTATTTCATCATGTTTCAATCAATGTGAATAGTCTGAAGTGCGCTCAGCTGAAACAAAATATTCGGGAAAAAGTTTCACTTTTTGTAACAACCCACTGATTACTATTAGGTATAGTCATGTTAATTCGAAAATATAAATTTCTTCATAAAATTCAAAATATAAATACATAGTAATTCGACGCTTCGTCGACATTATGGCAATCACTTAGGTTTAAAAACGTCTTTTATTTAAATAAGCATCTTCAAAACTTAAGACAATATTAAGTCGCCGTTTCCCAAAACTTTCCGCAAAGATATATTATGCCTGTAAAACGTTTATCAAATTTCAATACACCTCCATTACAAGTTTCTGCGCCCCGCTTAAGAAAGGATTTCATGCTAATTACTAGCCTCGTTGCCAAAAAGCTTTCACAGAAGCCTAAATGTAAACCCTCGAACTTCAGAGACATGTAAATTTCTAACGAATTCAATCTCTTTTCTGTTAAAAACTTTGTTATTTTCACGCAGTTTCTAAAACACCGTGAAATCTACGACGCGCTCGAGCAAACAAAATATAAATGATTAAATATTAAAACTCGGGTAGCGAAGAAATTCAATTTTGCGATCAAATGAATTTTGTTATGACGTGAAAATCGTTGAGATACGTAGGAGGGACGTTTATTTAAGGATAGATAAGGACCTGTGATACTTTTTTAGGATTAATTGTAGGATTTCAGGTACCTGTGCATAATACCAAATGAGAATTATATAACGAAAAGAATAAGGTACACAATATCCTAAGTTTTTACAATTCATAATCTTCATGGTTGCGTATTTTTTTCAAAATTTTGATATCGCGGTGTCTGGTCCACTGGTAGCTAGTGGCGCAATAAATCTGAGCAAAAAGTGTTTCAAGAACGGAAAGAAATTTTTAATACATTTTTTTGCTCATCGAAATGGATATTAATTAAACAGAATTACGAAAGAGGTGTACAGAGCAAGAATGGAAAGTGTCGTCGGAAGGGGCCGTCCGAGGGGAAACTATGCCGATCAAATTGGCGACATTCTTAAAAAGGGCCTAGTTAAAAGTACCTGTAACCGGCGTTCATGTATGAAAAGATTATAGATTGTGGAGGAAGCTAAAGAGGTATATCTGGATCGCAGCAATTGGTGTCCCCTTGTCTCTGCCTACCCTAAAGGGAGACACGCGTTAGGTTATATTTGTATGTAATCATGATTGATAATGTCAACGGATATGGATAATTAAAAACATTACACATAAGTATTAAAACCAGTCGTTGAAGGTATCATGCCGTCGTCTTGTAACACTTCAAATATAATACAGTTGTATTTCATTCAAAACTATGGTAATAACACAACTGAATGTTATTTTGCATCTTTAACCAAAAACAACAGTCAAAAATTTAAATTTAAGATTTTCAATTGTTTTCCAGTGTTAATTTTCAATAATAATCAGAGCTATTCATCGAATATTGATTGATAAATATTAAAACCAGAACTCTATAACGTTGTTACACTGCCAAACCGCATTCATATAAAATGGTTGGATTGCAATTTCCAACCTGCCGAAATAAACAGGATTAAGTGTGAAGAAGTGCAATGTAAAGTGTGTTCTGTTTTTTAATAATCATTACACTTTATTGAATTCAACCAGTATGCGTATTAAAACATGAAACAAAACAATTTGGTATCACTTTTGGCTTTGAATAAAAAAGGTCATAAGTGAATAAGGTAAAAGGCGTCGTGACCTTTGCAAAAGTTATAATTAGCTCTCATAAGACTCGCAGTGTAAAGCGTGGTCGTAGGTGAACGACCAGACGCGACGCGGCGCGATACGACGTCATGTGACGTGACATCGACAGACGATGGTGAAAAAAACTATACTTAATTAGAGCTTAATGCTATTTTTACATACATACATACATAACTTCACGCCGCTATCCCTTATGGGGTAGGCAGAACACCAGAGGTTATAAGACCATCTGATGTCACGTTTGACTAATGAGGTGTTATAATGATGGCGAGAGGCTATTGCAGTGACAGGGGGTCAGCCTATCACCCACAAAAATGCCAATAAAACCTCTGTCCCTTAACTGACTTTTACAGTATGCCTGGGAAGAGAAGCAGCTGATATATTCTATGTTTTTCTTTCGCTCCCAGTCCAGCATGGAAGTGATTATATATGCTCTAAAATAGCATGCTTAAAAGCTTGCTATTTTTAAGTATGCTTATTATATTTAAATATGAACGACTGATTGATACAAGCATGCTGATAAACAAAGCTGCTAGATGTGCTTAAAGCACGCCTCCTTCCACCCGATTCACGAGGTTGCTCGAAATGAGCATGCTAATTTTGAGCAACATTCCGACACACATGATAATACGTAGGAAGTGCTCAATTGAAGCATGCTTTCATGCTTGTAATGAGTATGAGTAACAGTAG
Source organism: Stenoptilia bipunctidactyla (assembly GCA_944452665.1). NCBI lineage: Eukaryota > Metazoa > Arthropoda > Insecta > Lepidoptera > Pterophoridae > Stenoptilia > Stenoptilia bipunctidactyla. The sequence goes on from OX101723.1 coordinate 2,167,764, forward strand.
CTTAAGTCTGAGAAATGTCACAAGAGAGTAGCGATCGAGAGTCGAAATTTTCTTCGGCGAATGCTCGTTTCGCCGATTATTCAAATTTGTTTGGTTTTATATCTGTGATATGGACAAACACTTCAGTTAGATTTTTTGGTAAACGTAATTTATATATCCTAACCTAACCGACATTTATTTTTACGCCACACTTGGTGCGAAGCGAGATATAATAAAATATTTACGGCGAAATGAGCATTCGGCAAATAAAGTTTCGACTTACAGCCCGTTCACACATGATCCGTTTTACTGGATAACTTTTTTGTATCGTAAATACGTATACTGAATTCTGTGCCATATGTGAACTCGTTCATACAACTCCATGCGCCATCGATGAAAAAAAAACGTATCCGGTAAATGGTATCCAGTAAAACGGACCATGTGTGAACGGGCTGTTACTGTTGTACTAATGTTTATAACGTGCCATTTACCCATATTTAATGTCGGAGTTGTCCGACTAGTTTCGAACTCTTATGGAGTTCTTCATCAGGGGTGAGTGCAGTCACGGTGTGTGAGTAAAATTCGCGTTATAAACATTAGTTTAATATAACTCAAAAATCATTTTAAAATTCAATTACTGTTGTACGCTGATAATAAACACAAAACGGGCTGACAGAGTTATACTTCTGTTTTTTTTTTTATAGTTGACTGAACCCGCGTTTGATATTACTCTCATCTCTCAGTGTCGTTGAGTATGAGATGAAAAACCCTCGGATTTATGAAAAACGGTTTTGCGCGGTTTCTTTGGAGTAAAAATTAGCCTATGTGCTTTTTCACACTATGCCAAATTTCATCCAAATCCGTTGGGCGGCTCGTGATTGAGGAACAAACATCTATACGTCCATCCAAACTTTTATAAGTGGCTTCCGATTCGTCTTCGCCGGGATACTCATGATCTTTCTTTATTGTACCGGGTGCTGTTTAATCCTGTAGTTCCGATCTACCTTGGTATCCGATTCCGACACGAGAATCACGAGGTACACCTACGCTCTACCGACAATTTGATGCTCTCCACCCCTTCACATTTGACGCATAGTCACAACCAATCTTTTGCGGTTCGAGCAGTATCACTTTGGAATCATCTTCCCATCACCATTAAATCTGCTTCATCTTTCATTTATTAAAAATTAAATTAAAAAGTCATTATTTGAGTCAAATACAACCATAAAGCAGTACCTATTGTAATAATATATTTATGTAGTATGTTAATTATATTTATTATATTAGAATGTATGTATTATAATTTTATATATTTAGGTTTCATGTTTAATTAGGTATAATGCAATAATTAGATTTTTTTTTTGTTTTACTCGTTAAGTTTTCTTTTTAATGTTTGTGTAATTTGTAATTTTATTAAGTATTAAGAATTTGTTAATACATTTTTTATGTTGTTTCCACAAGCACGGTTGTCTGTAAGAAATCGCTCGTCAGCGATAAGACCGCCTAGTAGTACTTACTCAACACACTGTTTTTTTCTTCTCATTTACTGTCTGTATACTGGAGTGTAAATAAATAAATAAATATTAGAAAGATTTTTAACATTTTGTGTTTCTTCGCCACAAATAGCTTTCGGCCTTTTTTGTTAGTAATTTGAAAATTATTAAAAAAAAACATGTGTAACTTAAGCTAAACAACAGCTATTGGTGTAAATGGTACTAATTATGTCCAATTAGGTGAAACCGATGCTCAAATTAACCTTTAATTTGGTAATTTCCTGTATCATCATATATTAGGCAGTTAGGTATCTTAATAAAAAAATAACAATAGCATGTACTTCTTTTAAGATTCTCATCATTTTCTTTTCTTTTTACACATTAAAATAAAACACTTGACACTTTTCATGCCAAAATATTTAAAATTAATATCGTCAGGATATTGTTTCTTAAATAACAACTTTATGTTATTTTAATAAGCCGTAAATTCGCGATATCAATTTGACTAGTAATTAAAGTTAAGTATTATTTAATTGGCAAGCTACTATACTGAATTGAGTTTTGTTAATGAGTGTACAGTGGACTGACTCATTAACACTAATGAGCGTAGTGGGTAGGTAAAGCACAGTTTACATGGGAGTAAGATTTAAAAAAATGTATTAATTTGTTGGCTTTTAAAATATGTTCTCTTAGATTCGTAAGCATAGATATTAGATTAGGGGTATTATAGATAGATGTATTAAAAGCATAGGGAGAAACATTAACTGATACTCGTGTGCTCGTGTTATCTTTGACCTCTTGCTAAAAATGTAAAGAAAATATAATAAAAATGATAAAAAAAAAAAAAAAAACCCAGACAAGAACACCAACTTCATGGCCTCAAATTAAGCATAGCTTGTGTTATGAGATAGCATGTAGCAAACTAGGAGGAACCTAGAATTTTTTTTTTTTTTTTTTTGTTTTTCCGCCACAGAAAAATTGTTGGCACCCCCTAAAACTAGCTTTAACCAGTAAAGCTAGCTTTAGCGGGAGGAGGATGAATCCTATTACGGACGAATGGGCATTCTATAAGCTGTTAACCATAAGTGGCTAATGGCAAATAGAATGCCCAGACAGTGTGGAGACTCTCTCAGATAGGCTGAGCATACCCACTAAACATCCCCCTTTTGACTCACCTTGATTAAGGTCCTTAGTCATCGTCGGAACGACAGCCAATTGGAGCGAGAGGCTGCGTAGTGAGCGGCATCCAGACGGCTGCCACCAAAAGGAACTGAAAGTAAGAAAAACAAAGCTAAGATTAGCAGAAATGGCAAAGCTGAAACTAAGATATTATCTTGAGTGATCAGACTCACTCAGAGATAGGAATGCTGGAAAGAAGGACTACGTTTAGAAACGTTGAGCTTGCTGGAGTTTCCTAATAAGGGGAGCGAACTTGGTTAGGACCGGAAGAGCACCGTTGAAACCCTCTGGGCTGGCGTCGAGAGCGGCGCCGAAAGCCAGGATCTCGTCGATGGGAGCGAGCTGGATCCAGAACGCCATGCGGTCTTGAGACCCTTTTGCGTTCTGGCACTGGGAAGCCGATTTGGCGGCCGGTTGCGATTGAGTCGCAACCCGGCTGCGCTGACCTGAAACGATAGGAGTAAAGGCCTTGGGGACCTTTGAACTGACTGGAGGAGCGTCCGAGCTAGGCTGCGGTCGTTCTCTCCAGTTCTCGATGGGCTTCACGGTAGCCCTGGCAGCACGCGGTGCCTTGGGGCAGCCGCGAAAGTTTGCTGTGTGGCCTGACTGGCCGCACAAGACGCAGGACGGAGCGGTGGGCGATTCGGGAGTGCGAGAGCACTCCTTAGTCCCATGCGGATCTAGGCACTTGACGCACCTAGGGGAAGCATGACAATTTGCCGCCGCATGACCATACAATTGGCAGCGGTGGCACTGACCTGGGAAACCACGTTTGTGTGGAGCTTCGACTCGGATGTTGGAGAGACCGCACACGGTGAGCTTGCCTCTGAAAATGGACTGCCCTTGCGGGCTCTTCGCTAGGATTACTAGCGCAAGTGGGAACTGCTTGCCTCGGCGGCTGTGCATTTTGTGCACAGATTCGACGGGGAAGCCTTGAGTAGACAAGTCCTCTAGGATTTGCTCGTTCGAGAGCTCGAACGGCACGTTCCTGAGGACGGCACGAATCTTACGCTCCTCAGGGAGGGCGTAAGTGTGGTACTCGAGCTTCTTGTCAGCAAGAAGCCGAGTGAAATTCCTGAAATCAGAAATTGAGCAGACAACGACCTTAATAGAGTCACCCACGTTGGATGCCTTACTATACTGGATCTTCGGGGAGTGCGTTCCACAGAGAGCTGAGACCTCGGTCCAGCGGCTCTTGTCCCGTAGAAAGACGGGGGGCGGAGACTTGACTTTCGGCGGAGCCGAATCTGATTGCGACGCAGGCTGGGACGCCGGGATCGCTGAAACAAAAGGCGCAGGAGCAGACGCCGGTGCGACATTTTGTGGAGCAGGAACAGCGGCTGGAGCAGCTGAAACGGATGGAGATAAAGTCGAAGAAGCCTCTTTCTTCTTTTTCTTTGATTTGGATTTTTTGCGAACCTCGGTGAACGGAGCAGGAGATTCTGGAACAATAGGAGCTGAGTCGGAATCGCTACCCGGCGGGGTAGTTTTCCGTTTGCATGCGGTGCTGTCTACCGACATGCAATCTGAAATAGGAACGACGTACTCAGAGGGATCTGGAGACGCCGGAGAATCTGTTGGGAAACTAAGCGAAGGCGGAGTGGCCGGGAGGGTCGCTGATTGCGCCTGAGGGGCCGATGCGAAATTTTGGGATGCCAAAAATGCCGTAAACATTTGTCTGAGTGAGTGGATTTCCTGTTGAAGTTGGAGAGTCTGACTTACCTGCTCCTGAAGCTTGAAGAAATCTTCAGGGCTAAACGCCCCCGATTCGATGGGATCCATCGAACCCTGGGAACCTGAACTATTCTGAAAGGAAGCCTATTCCTAATAAGGAACCTACTTGCCGGTGAACGGCGAAGGACTACACAAACTGCGCTGAAAGAAAGATCAACCTAACACGGACCTATTACCGATGAACGGCGGACGATCAGGCTTAGTTGTCACGGTTACGTATCCACCTGACCAGCGATGCTTCGGCCGGCAGCAGTCGGGTCCGCCCTGAAAAGGGCAGATGAATTAGCCCCGACACCACACAGCCTCCACAAGAGAAAACTTTCCGAAAGAGCTTAACTTGGCACCTGACCCGCACGAGTGCGGGGGAGGGAACAAGGGCAGCGCAATACGAACACTCGGGAGCGGCCGCAGACACGACCGTTCGGGAGCGAACGCAAACGGGAAGTGTTTTTGGAACCTAGAATATAAAATACATACATATATAGATAAACGCCCAGACCCGGAACATTTTTTTTTCTTGTTTCGTATGGGAATCGAACCCGCAACTACTGGCGTGTGAGGTTTACAACGTCGCCAAAGTAAGAAAACAGAAGAGAAAGTAACAAGACGAAGAAACGAACTATTAATTTGGAAATAAAATAATATGAATTTGAATCATACAATTTATTTCATTAATTTCATATGACTAAAAGTAGTCGTTAGGTTGAAGTTATTTCGGAATCGTGAAAATGAAGTGAAGTAGCACTGCGCCAACATTGTGGTTTATGGTCTAAAACTTCCTTGACACTCTGGTTGAAGAGTCCCTGCCGTAGGCTCTTTACAAAGAACTGTGACGATGACAAATTTACCTGAAATTCCAAAAAACTTTTTATATTTAGTACACATAAGTAAAGATTACTAAATGATCATACAAATAACTGTTTTAATCTATCGCGGTTATTTTCACTATAATTTAATGAATTGACGCGATTCTTACAACGATTTCCGATTTTTATTTCGTGTGTCCGATTTTTGTTATATAAATCAGTGTCTGCGCTCACCAAAATATCACATACCGCTTGAGACAACGGGTGCTTATAAAATTGACTGCAGTTGTGATAGCTCCTACATTGGCCCGACAAAAATAACCATCTCTTGCCGTCTTAAGGAACAAATCAAAGCCATAAAAGATTCAGACACGAACAAGACAGCTATCGCCAAACATTTGTTACAATTTTGCTCTAATCATTGGATTGAGTTCTATAATACTCGGATTTTATCTACGGAACGACATTGCATACCACGACTCGTTAAAGAAGCCTTAGAAATAAAAATGTGCGAAAATAACTTTAATCGAGAAGACGGTTTTAAATTATCTAGCACGTGGAATCCAGTGGTTAGGATTTTCGTTAAACGAAAAAATAACAATAGTGGGGTGTCCGGACAAAAACCCAGTGATACTGTGAGCGTGTTTTGCAAAAGTGAATAATGTGAGGTTCAGTAGTAGCAGATCAAAACGAACAAGAAAGGGGGTAGATCGATTTATCTGCGTCTAACTCTTTGGTGCTTGTAACAGCATTGAAATATCGGACATGCGAAAAAAGTTGGAAATCGTGGTGAGAATCCCGTGAATTCACTATAGATCATACTAATGCCTTTTGATAATCCACAATTAGTTTGAATATAGATTTATTTTACCTAAGACCTTTAAGTCAACATTTTATATTTTTCAGCTACAGGAAATAAATTGAACATCCATTTTGAAAAGGATAGTCTCTGCAAGGTAAATGTTTCGAAAAGCAATATTTTTGTAACATAATAAAAGTATCAAAAACTAGTTCAGCTTGCTTTATTTGATTTTTAGAACGAATCCGCCATATTGATTGGTCTGGCAAAATAGAACAAGATTATATTTGAGCCCACGCAAATAGTTTTTTGGGGTATATATTCGTATTTCTCTATCGAGAACTGAAAATAAAATAGAATTTCAAAGTTTCGGGTTTTCAAATTATTTTATACTAGTGGATACTAGTGTTAGTGGAGCAAGTTGCTACCAGGGTAAAATCTAAATGTTACTTCTGCATTGTTTTAGTGATCAATTTCGCGTATGCAATTGACTTTGAATGCGGTTGGGAGGGAAGATATTGTTTATGTTTTATAATAATAAATAACGTACAGAAGACTATAATGTAAAATAATAATGAAATCCCCAGATAATCACACCAACTTCATGGACCCAAACTAAGCAGAGCTTGTGATATGGGATACCATGTAGCGAACTAGGAGGGAATCTAACTGGTAGTTTTTGAGTTCTCAACGCTAAATTCAATTAAATCTTCCATTTATTTTGTGAGTTTTAGTGAACTGCGAGGTATAAGTATCATACGTTTCAATGTAAAACGGGTCAATTCGTACCATCACGGCACAACTTGTATTCTACTATACGAAAATTATTCCGGAGACAATAAAAACTTATGAATATACCTATTTTATTTTATTCAAATTTAATTTAATTTGAATTTAATCTCCCATGTGAACAGAGCACAATATTATTTGAGTTCAACGTTTGAGCGATTAACCAGGCCGTAAGCCTATTTGAAGGTCTACGGTTATTCGTAGGCCGAGCGTACAGATATTCGTAGCAAGTCTGGCGTGCTACGATGTGTTCGTATTAAGAGATTTGAGCTATATTAAATCGAATAGATTTATTTGTCGCTGAATAGAATAGCAAATTGATATTTTTATGACACGCGTTGAAAGAAAACATAGGATATGCCAGCTGCTTCACTTACCAGGCATACTGTAAAAGTCAGTTACGGGACAAAGGTCATGGTTGTCTGGTAGAAATCGCTGCCCAGTGATATTTATTTATTCAGGTAATGTACAGCGTTTCTTAAATATTATGTAAGTTACAATTTGTATAACCAATTTGCAATCTCAGTCATATTGGTTGTATTTTAAATTGTTATAATTTAAGGTTAACAATAAAGTGTAAATAAATAAATAAAGGTTTTTATTAACGTTTTTGCGAGTGATAGGCTGACCGATTGTCACTACATTAGCCTCTGGATCATTATAATACCTCCAAAATTGTCAAACGTGACATCAGATGGTTTTATCGCTTCTGGTAATCTGCCTACCTCATAAGGGATACAGGTGTGAAGCTTTGTTTATATAGAGGTAAATGCTGGATGTACATCTATGGTGCGGCCTATATCTAGCAGTTGGCGTCTCCAGTCTGGTGACCATAGACCAAAAAGACCCTTTATTCTTAAATAACGAAAATAAACCACATTTTTCAGTTACTTAAGAATAATTGAGCATTGTTAAATCCAAAAACTTAAAAATATTATTAAATAAAACCCTTTTTAACCGGATTTATCGCGTATATTTACATTTTAAATTTTGACTCGACGTTTCGGTGTCTTTGCAGACCCCGTGGTCACGAGCGACTGTAAATACACGCGATAAATCCGGTTAAAAAGTGTTTTATTTAATAGTATGAATCGCGAAAACTTAAGACAATATTAAAAATATTATAAAAACATTGCAATTCTATTTTCTGAAAAGAAATTGGTACCAGGTGGAAAAAAAAGAATGTGCTTAATAATTTCGATGTCGGATCACCAGGGCCCGGTAGATCAGTGGAAGAACACTCGTCCGGCAAACGAGAGGTCCGAGGTTCGAGTCTTGGTAGGGAGATTTTTATTTAGCACATTTTTCAGTTATTTTAGAATATTTGAGCATTATTAAATATAAAATCTTAAAAATATTATAAAGTGCCTTATTTATTATTTAGAATGGAAAAAAATACATCAATAAATGCTCTTATTTAATTTTCTTTAAAGCAATATTTTACAAAATCCTTTACCCCTTAATATTTGTAGTAAATTTAATAGAATATTTTACTTTGCTACACGACTCCTTTGCAACTCTTTGATCAACTTGATTTCATTTCTTTGTGTAAGAGTATACCCTAAACCTAAGCTTTTGTTGCTTTTAGATCTTAATTTAATAACTTCACCCCTCTTCTTTGTGCTAATCTTATTATTATCTAGCTCACAAAAACCTTTGTTTATAGGCTTATACACTGTATGAAGTTATTTTCCCACTTTTTGAATCGTTATATCTCAGAAACGGTGGCTCGTAAGAAAAAAGTATTGATACATTTTTTATAGATAATTTTATGATCTACAATTTTTGTCCAAGGTACTTCTATGATAAAACTTACCGTTTTGCTGAAAATCGCGAAAAACTCATTTTTTTGACCTTTGACCTTGAATAAATTTTTTTCCTTACAAGGGAATGATGGGGAACTTCTAGACATTGTTTATAATTATATTTTGAACAATTTCACTGAAATTCAGCTTGTTGGGACTTTATGTAACTTCACTCTCATTGTTTGGTCTAAATTGACCGGACTATAAGCACCGACGAGCAATAACAGATTTAAAACGATATCCATAAAAATATACACGGTGACTGGTGACAAATTTTAGATACTGATGGAAAGCACTCTGTACTCGATTCTGATCACAATTGTAAAATAAAAGTAGGTACTTAATTTTTTACTAGAAATCCCTTTGAATAAATAAAGAGATCTTACTACACTTTTCCCGACGCGCTGCCTCAGTCAAAACGCACACAGTAGTGTTCCCGCCACACGCACACCAACACCCGCTAAGTATCTTTTGTATTTCGCTTGTGTAACCATGCGTTGCGTAATTAATTCTTAAACTTTCGATCAAGTTTACTCAGTAAATAATCAACGAATGCAGAGCATTAAAAAAACTGCTTTCACGTTAAAACTTTGGCTGAGTTCAGAAGGTCATCAACGTTAACATTATCCGTATTCATACACATTTTTTCAAATGTTTGAAATTTTCAATGAAGTACCTAACTGATTTTAATGAAATTTATATGGGACCAACTATAAAGTATCCTCTATCGTATGAAACAGCAATTTTCAAAATCAATACATAATTGTCTGAGATATTGTGTAACAAAGACACAAAAAAGAACATACAGACGAATTGAGAACCTCCTCCTTTTTTAGAAGTCGGTTGATAATGAAGATTTATTTTTTAACTAATTTTTTCTCGTCATGTATAAATAAATAAATAATAAATAAATATTTCTGACACTCACACAACATTATCTAGCCCAAATTAAGTTTCTTAAAGAACTTGTGTTATGGATACTAGATAACTCATAAACTTAAGATATATATACACATACATATTGAATAAATACATATTTTTTATTAGAATAAACTTAAACATATATACATCCATGACCTGACGACTAATATCTGTGTTCATCACACAAATATCCGCCGCCGCCGGGATTCGAACCCAGGACCTCTGGCATAGAAGGCAATGTATGTTACCGCTACACCAGCCGGTCGTCGAATGTATGTATGATCTCAAACTATCACGTCCCGGAATTTCGAAGGTGACCATTCAGCCTGTTTATTCTTATTTAGTAAAGCTGAACTGTTTCTTTAGGAACCCTCATATGTCTCACACCAGTCAGATTTGAAAAACTCTTTTTTTTATATTTTTCAGCAATAAATTCTCACACAATCAAAATCTTCGCGAGTTAAACTCTTCGTGCATGCTTTCTGATGAATACTTGACAATCGTTATGGCATTCTGAAGGAACACATCTGCCAAGCTAGATTCTCACATAATGTAATTATTTGTATGCATGAATATATTTGCATTAGTTTACGAGTGTATTTTGTGTGGTATGTATTGACAGTTGCTTGGAATATATTGATAACGTTATTTCTATGAGAAAACAACTAAGCCAATTATATTTCGATCCACACATAACATATAACATTCAAAAACTTCGCGAGTACACCCTGACTGGGTGTATCCAAAAAAAATCTTGTTTTATTTCAATTTCGCATTTGTAATATTAGATAGCTAAAAAAACAAAATCTCACGGCACTTTCCCTAGGGCCACAACTTAAAAAAATTTTCGCGTGGCTAGATTTCCTCAATAAATTCTGATTCCTTTAAGATTGATTTGATAAGATTTTAATTTTCAAATTTTGAATCATGACAAACATATTATTATTATTTTTTTTAATCACTTGTATTTTGTAAATTTTGACAATCACATTTCCTTCTTTTTGAATTGTCATTAAATCCACTTCTTTTTTCCCATGTTTAATAGTATGATGAAATTACTTTCAACAATTCTTCCCACTTCTTTTTATTGGATCATTTTTTGTTTTTCATATCTTAAATATTTAGAACCACTATGTTATTTGTTGATCACCATCTAACTTGTTAATCGTTTATAAGAAAATAAATAAATGATGTTAATCCATAATTGGCTATATGTACTATTTTTATATTTGTAATTGGACTTGGTAATAAGTAAATAAATAAATACACTGGACTGGGAGCATTCTTCCATGCTGGACTGGGAGCAAAGGAAAATCATAGAATGTGTCAGCTGCTTCTCATCCCGGGCATACTGTAAAAGTCAGTTAAGGGGCAGAGGTTTAATGGAAGTTTTTTTTGTGGGCGATAGGCTGACCCTCTGTCACTGCAATAGTCTCTCTCCATAATTATAACGCCTCGAAATTAGTCAAATAGTTTTAAAATCTCTGGTGTTCTGCCTACCCTATTAGGAATACAGGCGTGAAGTAATGTATGTATGTATGTACCTTAATCATTAATTTACTATTCGAAATAAATTAATGTTTTTTTTTTTATATATACCCTAAATTGAAGCATCTGCACATATAATTCGATATAACAGATAAAGCAACCTTCGGCCCGGTTGGATACGAGACCACCGATCATTAATTAATCACGACTTCCGGGATTCGTAGTGCACGGTAGGCAGTCATAATATACATAGTGTTTGCAAGGTTTCAGCAATCAAATTCACAAGGTTAACTGGATGTCCTTACTGTGACCTGGCTAGATGTAAAGAAATGTACATTTTTTAAACGCAGTAAAGTTCAGTTAAAAAAGTATTTAATTTAATATCGTGAAAACATAAGCAAAAAAAAACCAACCAGTCTTCCATGCTGGACTGGGAGCAAAAGAAAAACATAGAATGTGCCAGCTGCTTCTCTTCCCGGGCATACTGTAGAAGTCAGTTAAGGGACACAGGTTCTGTTAGAGGTTTTTTTAGATAGGCTGATCCCCTGTCACTGCAATAGCCTCTCTTCACCATTATATTGCCTCCAAATTTGTCAAACGTGACATCAGATGTTTTTATAAACTCTGGTGTTCTGCCTACCCCATAAGGGATACAAGCCTAAAGTTATGTATGTATGTATTTACTTAAGCAAATATATTTCAGAAGGTCAACTTGGTGGTTAGCCAACTCAGCCTTAACTCCGTAGTTACCTAGGAGCTACTGACAGTCCTGAAATTGGAGCAATAAAAGGATTTTACAAAGATACTACAGGGTGACTGATGACAAATTAAAGGAGAGCACTGTGTACTCGATGCTGGTCACAATTATGTAATAAAAGTAGGTACTTATTTTTTCCCTGGAATTCCCTATAAATAAATAAAGTTTTGTTTATATTTATTTGAGCCACTTACGCTTGAGTCTTTGGGGCACGTGACCTGGTACGCGGATCGCTGCCAATGCTAGTGTAACCATGCGTTGCGTAATCAATTCTTTAACTTTCGGTTCAGTTTACTCAGTAAATAATAAATATTTATTTTTATTATATTTTTTTTCTTCATGTATAATCTCAAACTATCACCTCAATATTACTATCACTATCAAGTCACCCTTTATACATATACTTTCGCGAAACTTTTTGACGAAATTATTAAATAATGTTTCGGATTCGCTTGAAAGCTTTTTGCCTATGATAGGTTACACTAAATTTTCGCACACGGGTACTTAAAAACTATGATTAATACATAGGATCCATAATATCAGACATTAAAACAAATACAATGGGTTATTACTTTGGTCACAGGATGTCCTTGTCGGCGTCTTTTAAATAAATAAAGAACGTGGAATACTCAAAATCCTGTCTCAAATTCCTTTCATTTATCAAAGAAACCGCAATATTTCACGTTTCCAGTATTGTCATATTTTATCTGTTTCCTTTTTTCGATAATTTATTCATAATTGTTAACCCAGCGATCATTTCTTTGAGTTTCCTGTAGGGACAAAGATTTTTTTGACAGAACCCGGTGTTTCTTATCTGCAAAGAAGTTTTTGAATTACAAAATGTTGGATTTGGAGTTTTAGGGCGGAGTGTTCTTTAGTCATTGTCAAGTATGTAAAAGGGCGTTATCTTTTATATCTCGAGAACCGATCTTTGAGCTGTAGGCGTTTGTTAGATGATTTTCGTTTTGTTAAAACATTTTTGGGGATTTTATTAACATGCCTTAGGTATATGTTTTTTTTTCTACGTTTTCTTCTTACAATAATAACTCGACTTTATTCTGTCTTAGAGGGAGTGGAGAAGGACACGCTTGACTCGTTTGTTTGAACTGCAAAGTTATCTATTTATAGTTAAAATGTGTAAACATATTTCCACATTAATATCATTCATGAGGTTGGACCAACGCAGGTTCATGCATCGCGTATGTTTTGGAAATGTCGATTTAGCAAAGTAACTTAGTTATAGTATTAATGGATTTCTGCAAAGTAATGCCTGTTTCAATCAGTTATGTTAAAATCTGTTCTCTCGGGCTACATACCTATATTCAAAATAACTGTGTATCAAATTTTAAAAAATAATGCCACTTTGAATCATTTTATTATTATTATAAATCTTTTTTGCTACAATAGGTGGCATACAACCAGGGCCATCCTTTAAACATATCTCTATCAGTATGACGTATAAAAATACATAAATATTTCAGCGGAGACTATTTTCTTGTTTGGTACTTATTACAGGGTGTTTCAGTAGTTGGGTTTTAGTTTTTAAACTTATATTTTTTCTATACAGGGTAAATTTTAGTGAACGCATCACCTATTGCAGGAAGCTTCTCCACATCAATCCCAACAACATTTGTTCTACAGTTTTTTTAAATTAATAGTTTTTAATTTTTTTTTAAATTTTAGTTTTCTCATATAAAAATATTTATAGCCTCTGTTTAGAGGCGTTACTTTATTTACTCTGAGAGTAGATATGCTACGCAGAGCGTAGGTATGCCAAGCAGCTTGCGTTGTAAAATATCACTTCATAATAATAAAAGGTACTTCTAACAAAATGTAGAGTAAGGAGCAAAAAATTTTTTTTTGTATTTTTTGTTTTATTTATCAAGATTTGTAAAAAGTCGTAGAACAAATGTTGTTGAGATTGATGTGGAGAGGCTGCCCGCAAGCGGGGGTGGGTTAATTAAAGTTAACCCTGTATATTAATCAAATGCGTATTTTAATCAGTATATCGACCACATATATTTTATTGATAATTTGACTCCAACCTCACTTGAGGGTAATTGATGATAAAGTCAGAAATACCAATCTTGTACTCTACCTTACAAATAGAAATGTCTGTTTAACATTATTTATTTATATTCAAACAAACCTAAACCAAGAGAAAACATTATTTCCAAATACAAAACTAAGCTTAAATCGTTGGCAGTTTTCTTCAACAATAAGGTTCATAATCGCATACTCCGCAACTTACATCTCGGAATCATTTATTTACTTAACCAGCCCCGGTCGTATTAATTACTTAGAATGTTCGCTCGACTCCCGACTTCAAGAAATTATTGCTTAACTTTCCATCGATATTAGATTATTTAATTTCGTATTTAACTAAGTTTTATAAATGGGTTAAGTTTGCAAGGTCGTGTTTATAAGGCTGTTTTGTTTTGATTGATTAAAATTCAAATTTAGGCTTAATTTTAGGAATATTGAAAGAATTAAGATTAATCGGCACAGTGTTCTACGCAAGCATATGTGGGTTATTTTGATTAATTAAAAAAGTATTGTTAAATTGGGTTATTATGAATAATTTACATATTAACCTTTATTTTAACTTTAATAAATAAATAAATATTTCTGACACTCACACAACATTATCTATCCCAAATTAAGTTTCTTAAACAACTTGTGTTATGGATACTAGACAACTGATATACTTAAGAAATATATAAACATACATATTGAATAAATACATATTTTATTAGAATAAACCTTAATAAACATATAAACATCCATGACTTGACGGCTAATATCTGTGTTCATCACACAAATATCCGCCTCCGCGCCGCCGGGATTCGAACCCAGGACCGCTGGCATAGAAGGCAATGTATGTTACCACTAAACCAGCCGGTCGTCAACTTTGTATATTTATTGTAAACTTCATAACTCCTGAACAGATCACAATCTGATTTGCAAGAGTAGTCGACGCTCACTTTTCATTAACTTTTCAAATATCCTGATTCGAATTATTCATTTTTATTACAGGGAACTTTATTAACAACTAAAGCTAACAATACTTATGGTCAAAGGACAACTAAATATATAATAGATGATTAAACGAACTTCTAAGTGAAGTTCTATCGCTATTATATGAGTCGCTTCATTCGAAGATATTATATAACAGGTAGTCCTTTTTAGGTACTAGGTAACTTCGCATAATTTAAAGTATCATAAAAAAACACTGTGGTGGGGCGCCGCATGATCCACCCGGTTCGCGCCAAGCCCTCATTCTTTAGAGACCCTAAACGAAACTTTTAAATGGGTTCTGGGGTGGGTGGGTACGTCATATCTTCGAATGAAGCGACTCATATAATAGCGATAGAACTTCACTTAGAAGTTCGTTTAATCATCTATTATATTTCGTCGCTTCATTCTTCAGATATTATATAACAGGTAGATTTTCAGAGATAGAAAGTTTTGTTTAGGTATATACTTGGAATTGAAATAAGTAAAGATATAAATATGTAATTACATATTTTATTATTATAGTACTTAATAATTAGTATTATTACATAATGAGCTTCAAATAATCTTACTTTATTTGAGTCGCTAGAAATTATAATCAGCTTAAATTAATGAAACTTAGTGATAGCCTATTTATAGACACATAATTTTTAATGTAGTAATTTACTTAATATCAAAATACGTAATATTCAATAACTATTTTTAATATTAGGTTAAGTATTGTTAATGTCTCGATTAAGTATCGACAAAGCAAAGTTATTTTGTTGATCATCTAAAGGCCGATGGTAAAACTTTGCGAACACCTGTGAGTTTTGTGTCCACCCGGCCGTTTTTCGAATGACATCGACACTGATACCGGCCGCGCGCGCGGCTGAGGTCGACGCGTGTCGTGTGCTGTGCGCACTAAAACGCTCATGTCAATGCCGCTCGTGGCGAGCGTTTGCTTAGTCCATCGACATAGCGTCTGACTTGATGCAGTTCTGTGGGGAGCTTTGAATATTACGAAGAGATTCCCGGAGTTTGAACCTCAGATATTTTTTGTAATAAAAATATATTCCTTTAAAGTTGATACTGGGCATATGTTGATATTGCTTTGAAAGTTTGGGAGAGATAATAAGGGCTGTTCACGATTTGGAGCGGAAGTCTTGATTATATCTGTTATAATAATATTTACTTTATCAGATTGAAAAACAATATTTTCTAATTTAAGTAAAGACAATGTCTGTACTCTTTGACCGGTACATAAAGCTAATAATGTAACGAGTTTTTTTTTTTTTGTAATATTTTCTAATGAAAAATTAATATTTGGATACCAAGAAGACAGTTGATTTAGTACTAAATTTGGATCCCAAGTAAATGAATATTTAGGCTTAATATGTTTAGTTTTATAGGCTCCTATTAAGAGGCGTTTAAAACAACTGTTATCACTTATCTCTTCTCCTAATAAAAGAGATAATGCAGATCGATGTGTATTTAATGAACCGTAAGAACATCCCTTATTAAATTGCTCGTTTAAGAATCAAAGAAATAATGGAATGGATTTTTCGAAACTATTAATTCATAACTACACTTCTTGAAACCATAACTTCAATGAGACGTTGTACTGGCGAACAGTAGTGTCTGCGAGCGAGGCGAGCATCAACGTGAGAGCCTCTGGTGGGCAGCTGCGCCGGCTGAACGACGCCCGGAGAGCCTCGCGGCACCCAGGGTAAGGCTGGAGTGCAGTGGGTGCTGACTCCATGGCTGGGAAGGCCAGAAGGGGAATACAAGTACCCCTTCGGCTTTATCATCAATGATTTTTCGTATACATTTTAATACAAGAGAAAAGGGAGGAAATGCATAAAAATCCAAGTCAGCCCAGCTTATTGTAAATGCATCAACTGCGACTGCATCAGGTTCAGGCTTCCAGGTGACAAATAATTAACATTTGGCATTGGCTCGACTTGAGAACAAGTCGATCTTAATGGGCCCGAAACTATTTACAATAAGTTGGAAAGCGCTATCCGAGAGGGCCCATTTCTGGACTCGAAATCTGCTCGATTTTCTTTGGTGTTAACATAAGAAGCAAATATCCATAAATTGCGTTTTTCACACCATTGCCAAATTTCTCTACTTAAAATATTCAAATGTGGGAACTGAATACCTCCCATCCTATTAATGTAGCTAATGGCGGTAGTATTGTCAATACGTAATAATATTGCGCAATCTTTTCCTTCACTAGCTATACTTTTGAGACCTAACAAAACCGCGAGTAATTCTAAAAAGTTCATGTGATTTTCTTTTTCACTGTTCGTCCATGAACCACTATATTTATTATTTTTGCATACTGCTCCCCAGCCTGTCCTAGATGCGTCGGTGTAAATTTCTGACTTATAATTTTGAGTAATGATTGGACAAGAAATAATATTAATATTATTTTTCCACTACCATAAATCTTTTAGTAATATCTTATTAAGATTCATTTTCACCTCATAGTTTCCTCCGAACTTATTTAAGGCTAAAAACTTTTGTCTCTCTAATATTTTTGTATATAAGAATCTATATTTTGTGGTTGGACAGGCTGCGATCAATACACCTATAAGTTTAGCGAAATTTCGTAATGAACAAGTTTTAAGATTAATGTACCTATTTATTAACTGTGCAATGTTATGCCGCTTATCGCCAGGTAACGTTATAGACATCTGTTCTGTGTTGAACATAAAACCTAAGAATTTGATTGACTTTTTTGGTACAATGTGACTTTTATCGAAATTTACAATAAAACCTAGACAATGTAATAACTTCAAAGTTTCTCTTACATTAATCATGCATTCTTCATATGTATCTCCAATAAGAAGATCGTCTTAATAGGTAGTAGACTTAAAACCTTGTTTACTCAAATGACTCATTACTTCACGCATAATTTTTGTAAATACCCACGGAGCTACCGATAATCCATACGGCATTGCTGTGAACTCGTAAGTGATCGGCTCAGACGAATCATTTTCTTGGAATTCGAATCGTAGGTACTTTCTGTCACTAACAAAAAACGGCATAAGTAGATATGATTCTTTCATATCTATGTTGGCTAAGTATCCATTACGAGGAATTAATTTCGAGGCTGTTTTATAAGATTCCATTTTAAAATGTACTTTTGTTACGAACTTGTTTAAAGATTTTACCTTTTTTCTCCGTTAGGTTTCGGAGCTAAAAATATATTTGAAATAAATTGATCATTTGAAGGAGAACAAGGCTTTATAGCCCCTAAGTCTAATAATTTATTTATAGCTATTTTCATGTCTCTTTTTTCACATGATGACAAATTATTTTTAGGAATAGAATACTGACAAATTTGAGTATCAAATGGTATTCTAAATCCATAATTTATCCACTTCAATATAACTTCGTTTTTAGTTACTTTTGTCCAACAATCATAAAATAAATTACTTCGACCTGCATGTACCTTGATTAATGTTGGGTCGGAGCACGCGTCCTGGACTAAGTCTGCGGCTTGAACTTGGCGTTGAACGCAGAGTTCGATTGAGGGCGCCGCTGTGTTTGAGCTGCTATCGGTTTCCTCTGACCTCCCCGCCCCCCCCTGAACGACGGGTAACGAAGAGGTCCTGTCCAGTTTTCCTGCTGAGACGACCGGTTGACCGTTGATATTTGAGAGGAGACTGTTTTGGCTGGGCCTTTTTTAATTAGGGCTCCCTACTTTTCAATGGCTTTACTTGCCTTTATTTTTTCCGGCAACGAACTTCCGAATAAAGTTTCGTCTCTTTCGGAGTCTTGTATAACATGTTTAATGTTTGTATCCAAATTAGGTAAAATCAGTTTTACCCTATCTTTGGTGAACATAAAGTGGAGGTCTGATAATAGGCAGCATCCATCACTTACGTGACGGAAGGCCTTCATTTTGTTTTCTTCCTTCTCAGGGAGGACGTCCATCTCTCGATTTATGGTGGTAATACCGTACCCCAGCTGTTGCTGAAAGTTTTGGATTTTTTTTTTTTGTCACGTGCTCGTGCTATGTCAGTTATGGCTGCTGAGATTTCAGCATTTATTTCAGCTATAATCGTATTGAAAACAAAAGGTGATCGATAAGATCAAATAAAATTTATTAAATTTTACATCATTACGATATTGAGCGGATAACGTGATATATCTATTATAGATTACACGCATTTTCTGCTCTGATTTTTTAAATAACCTTGGAGGCGACATGTTTATTTCTAATTCATATTAAAAAAACGCCCATAACGTTATTACAGACAACGAGATAAATCTCCTTGAGATTACCCGCATTTTCTGTAATCGTATTGAAAACAAAAGGTGATCGATAAGATCAAACTAAAATTTATTAAATTTTACATCATTACGATATTGAGCGGATAACGTGATATATCTATTATAGATTACACGCATTTTCTGCTCTGATTTTTTACATAACCTTGGAAGCGACATGTTTATGTCTAATTCATATTAATATAACGCCCATAACGTATTACAGACAACGAGATAAATCTCCTTGAGATTACCCGCATTTTCTGTAATCGTATTGAAAACAAAAGGTGATCGATAAGATCAGATAAAATTTATTGAAGTTTACATCATTACGATATTGAGCAGTTAACGTGATATATCTATTATAGATTACACGCATTTTCTGCTCTGATGTTTTAAATAACATTTTTAAACCGAATAAGTAGGTCTTACCTTGTAAGATTTCTTCTTCATCGGAAGAAATAATTCGCTGTTTCCGTTTTTTATTTATTTTTTGTTCCAACTTTTTTATCTTTATATTATAATGTTGAAGCTGTTCTTCTGCTGTACGTTTAGGCATTTTGTAAAAACTTAAGTAAATGATTAAAGTAAATGACGTATGCTTGTTACCACGCACGAAAAAAGAATGAGGGCTTGGCGCGAACCGGGTGGATCATGCGGCGCCCCACCACAGTGTTTTTTTATGATACTTTAAATTATGCGAAGTTACCTAGTACCTAAAAAGGACTACCTGTTATATAATATCTGAAGAATGAAGCGACGAAATATAATACCCAGATTACTCAACGCACTACCTTCCGAACTACGTTATAAATTAAATGAGAAAAACATTAAACGTGAATTAAAAAACTATTACCTAAAAAATATATAAGTTTTTCTAACCTACTAAACTAACAACTTAGGCATATACATAAAAAAAAACCTATGTATTTGTAAGCTTTTATCTATGTGAATATAAATATCTCAACAAATTGATGTTCATCAAAACACTTTTTAAACCGGATTTATCGCGTATATTTACATTTTAAATTTTGACTCGACGTTTCGGTGTCTTTTCAGACCCCGTGGTCACGAGCGACTGAGGTGTCAAGCGTCGGATTGATAGATTGAAAAAAGTTATACATCATCATCTCCATCTGTTTCTCAGTCTTCGAGCGTAGCGTTCTAGATTGACACAAAACGAGCTGACAGTATCTTGAGTTGCTTACAGCTTGCTGGATGTTAGATTTAATGTTTTTCAAGATAGGGTCCCATGTCGGTGATAGTTTCCAACCATCTTCTCTATTGAAATTAGGGTGTTTTTTAATTTCAATCGCTTCTCTGATCATTCTAGGAATGTAATCATAAAGCATTACATTCCTAGAATGATCAGAGAAGCGACCCTATCTTGAAAAACATTAAATCTAACATCCAGCAAGCTGCACGACCTGTCAATCCAGAACGCTACGCTCGAAGACTGAGAAACAGATGGAGATGATGATGTATAACTTTTTTCAATCTATCAATCCGACGCTTGACACCTCAGTCGCTCGTGACCACGGGGTCTGAAAAGACACCGAAACGTCGAGTCAAAATTTAAAATGTAAATATACGCGATAAATCCGGTTAAAAAGTGTTTTATTTAATAGTATGAATCGCGAAAACTTAAGACAATATTAAATTGATGTTCATATAACAATGTAAAAAATTATTACTTTTATTTTTATCTATAAATATACCTTTAACCATATAAATTGTAATCGCAAAGTTACATTTATAACGAAGAAAGAACAATATCTTGTTTTGTAAATGTGAATAGTTCAAAAAATATTTTACCTCCTGTATAAACTCTGTAGTAGGCCGGTGCGATACTTGCCTCGCACCTTACGCGCTGGATTTCGGAACCGGTTTCAAATTTAAATATGCGTCTCGATCAGCTTGCGCTCCATATAAAATTATTACTGGCGACGGTAAAACTAACTTTATGTTCCCGCAACTCAGCGCGTAAGTTTTTTGTAATGGCGAATGACGAACGAAGATGCCGAGACAAACGTGCAGTTTATCGGCATTATTTAGATTAAGAAAATGTTATTGTATACTGTTGAATAATAAACAAATAAATAAATAAAATAACAATTTATGTACAGACACGTTAAGAAGTCAGATACAATATTGTATTTAAAAGGCTTCAAATGGAAATTCAACAACAAATAGATAAAATTTATCTAAAAGAAGCTGGGCACTTCAGATAGTAATTTTTATAATACGTAAATGAAACTCAGCCCTTTTAAATTTCATTGGTTTTAGTAAATCAGCGCGGGGGAGCCAAGCTGGAACTAAAATTACTTCTACCTTCAATCGCTTCGCCTAAGGGTACCCAATAGGTTAAAAGCCTCGACTTTAGATAATTTGATTTTCAACTAAAATTGTTTCGGAAAGGTCTGCTCACTTAGGTGGGTGAACAAGAAGGCATTGGTTATTTGCTTCGTCTAAAATGATGCCTTGTATGCTGTAGTTGAATTTATTTATCGGTTATGGAAGCCGTCTGTATCATGAATTTACTAGAATCCATATCATTAGAGTTATTTGATTATAGACTAAACGCGCGTTCAACTTCGATCTCACCTGATGGTACGTTGTCGTGGCGCCGTGGTTACTGTGCATATCAAACGATATCGCAGGTAAACCGCGCTCGGTGCGGCCTGTATTAGGATGGGTGACCGCCGACCATTCATTTCTCACGACGACTTCCGTGCTTCGGAGGGCACGATAAGCAGTCGGTCCCGGGTGCTGTATACTTGTATACAGTAGTCGCTAGGGTTTGTCAGACGCCATTTCGGCACCCTGAAATATCTGACATCCACCAACCAGCACTGGGCCAGCTTGGTGGATTACGGCCTAAACCTCCTCATCACCCAGAGGAGAGATATAGTCCTACAGTGGGCTCATTACACGGAGTTGTGATGATGATGATGATGATGGTAAGTGAATATGAGATCGAGTCATATGAAATAATTGGCTTTTCATAATATATTACCGGAACACATCACCGCAGTTGTGGTAATATTTGGCAGCAGATATTAAATGAAGGGTAGTAGTTGGCCAGTCGGGCCCTGACAGGATCCTGCCGGGGTCACTTGTATTAGTCGACTTTTAAGACACGCTTATCATCGGTTTAATAGTTTTGAATCCAAATTGAACCATACGTTAGGGTTATAGAGTACTTGTATACATTATATTTAACGAATCTGCAGTGAGAGCACAGAACTTTATCGACTCGTATTGTTACGAATGTTCGTATAGTATGGAGACGGTTTGTTAGCAATAATTGAAATCTATGCATTGCCGCACGGCCAGCTTAAATAAATGTGTGCCTTGTTAATTTTGAATGTTTGTAAACATGGAGTACTCTTAAATAACTGTTAAATAAAAAATTGCAATGTTACTAAAAACTTACAACATACTCCATAGTATACGAACAATCGTAAACATAGGAGTCGACAAAGTTCTGTGCTCGACAAAGTGCTGTGCTTCAAAGTTCTCTTTATTTGTCAAACCGAAATGTGCATAATGATGTGGCGAAAATTTGAGAAATTTTTTTTTTAAGCCACTAAAACGCAACCAAAGACTTTTCATTTCATAAGCGGTCGTTATTTTTATACTCTGTATTAATAAACCGTACACAGTAAGCATAGTTTCAAAACTCAAAACCTTCATCAGAAGTTGATCCCCAAAACTTTGTTACATGCACTTCTATGGAATTTCCCAAATATTTTTGGGGCGGCCATATTTGCGATGCCAGCAGCGTAGACATGTTAATTATTTCGTAAGTTTCATCTCCAGTTTTAAATAAAGTTCATTAATTAAAATTTGGTTTTCCATGTCCTAATTAAGCCTTTGGCTTCTTTGTAAATTATTACGTTGTTCGTTTATGGAGATATTAAAATTAACTTATTAAAATTAATTAATTAAGTAAGCAGACTGTCAGTAAACTATATAGTATAATATAATAATAAAATATTTATTTCCAAAAACCATATTATATTCACAATACTTATCTATGAATCTCGCACTAGGCACAGCCTGTATCGCAAGGTTCATACCTATTTTTAAATTACTGAGGAATGTTTCCAATTGAATACCTATCTTTTAAACTAACATAAGCATTTCAATATAATATAAAAAAAGTTAAGAAATAAATTTGAGGGGATAAAACTAGTATAGCAATTTATGTATAAAAGAATTCTAACCAAAACACATTATTTAATTAAAGACTACAGAATAACATTTTTTTTAATATATTTCTTTTTTGGTTTCTTGTTTGTTGCACTATAGATTTTTTTTTCTTTTTTCCGATTTTATCAAAAATAATTCTGTACCTTATATTTTTTTATTTGTTATAGAGTTGTTGCTTTTTACCTTACTTTTTTAAACTTTTTTTTATTATTGTATTTGTGTATTTCTATAATTGGCTCCATGTATCATATTAAATTTTAAGTAATCAATATGTTAAATTTGTGCTGTTGAAATACCAATAAATAAATAAAAAAAATAATGAGGATATTCTTAATAATGTGTGTGGGTGTGTGAAATTGTGTGTGTGTGTGTGTGAGAGGGAGAGAGAGAGAGAGTACAAGTATATGTATGTATGTGTGCGTGTATATCATTCTTTATCATTTTATCATAATATTTTCATGACAGAACCCTTGATAATTTTTCCGTTTCTGTATAATTAAGAGTATAATTTACACGAAGGGCATGACCAGTTATTCTTTTGTACGTCTAGCAGGTTGCAAAAGTTTTCCATGGAAATGTTTTGGCACTCTAGATCATAAGGGTCGTTACTGCTGCAACTCTTCATATAATTAGACTCTAAGATTTTTTTGCCACAAGCGCTGCAGATTGTATTCATTTTTATTAGTAATATAGAAAATAAAGTAAACACTTACCAAACTTCACAAAAAAATAAGTACTTGTAAACGCAGCACGGTGATTGGCAAGTTCTTGTTAACAAAGCACTGTCGTTGGCGTCTCTCACTCAATCTTTGTATTTGTTTCTCAGATAACTTTTGATTCACTTAATATTTCAAAAAATGGTTTTCACTGTCATGTAGGCCATAAAAATCGCTATACGATATTTGATATTGTAAGCTCGAATATTTCTAACAAGTTTGACTAGATTTTTCGAATTAAATAATACATAAATCAGTGTAGTTTTTTTTTCACATTTTTCTCCATAATTTTTTTTTTGTGTAGGACCACGGGTATATACAGTTGCCCATGGTACTATAGGTAGGACTATGGGTAATTTGATTTGCCCGTGGTTCTACGGATCAGAACACAAGCAAAAAATAAATGCCCGTGGATCTACCAGTAGGACTACGCGATAGGACCACGGGCAACCAACGATATAGGGTGCTCTCCTTCAGTATCTAAAATTTGTCATCAGTCACCCTGTATACATAACTATACCGAATGGATCGATGGACTAACCATTAAGATCGATCAGTATAGGAAAGTCTGAAATTAAAAGACATGCGAAGATCTGTTCTAGGAATCATAGATTTTTATATCATAAGATAGTTGCATTCACAAATTTCCGTGCTGAGTACAAGTTTTTGTAAATTTGGGAATGCAGTTTATTTTTTCATTTGTTGCGTCGTGAGTAAAGTGTAAATACATTTTTATATTGTATAGCCCCTATAATTATGCAAGGCACCAAGGGCAAGGATGATTTTTCTAACTATAACTAAAAGACATATGCTTCTATAACTGAAAATAATTTGAAAAAATAAAACTTAAAAGGTAAAATTCATATGTGAACCGAGTGTCTAAATTTATTCTTCAAACGCGCTAACCCATAAAATAAATATAAGTAGAATCGAAATGCAGGTGCGAAATTCAGTTCCCGTTTCTCGAAACCAGGTCAAAAACTATAGGCACAATCTTCCCAATGTAGGTAGGACTGAAGTGACGTGCACATTTTAAGGTTGTTCTTGAAATAACTATGTATTGATTTAGAATAAAAAAACCTGGCGTAACGTTGAATTCAAATTATCTTATACGCACCATTCAAAATAAAAAAATCCATTCTCTACACTAAAACTAATAAAAATGGGATTCGAAATTACTCAGAAACGGAAATTTTTGGAGGGGTGTTTTTGTAGTGAAAATTTTTTGTTTACCTACTCCACAGTTTATGAAAGGATGCGGGTCTAATAAAAAATAACTGTGCAATGAGGTAATATAATCGTTTCAGCCAGTTTTCGGACATGTTTTTGGACAGCTTATGTAGTTTTCCTTACATTGACCATTTTGCACACGTTTAATATTTTCCTCCTTTGTATTTCTTTGGATGGATTGATCCATGTTCATCACAAATACCTGCAAAAGCCAAGATTTGCACGATGTGCCAACATCAGGTACAGAAACCAAGCTCACGTAATCACACAGAGAAGGGCTTCAAATAAATGAAAAAATGTGTTAAATAAAAAAAGCTTCAAATAAGTTAATATAGGGGGGGATAAATGGTTCATTTACGGACCACTTTGGCGATGCGGTAAACCCGTCTGCCTCAGACGCCCGTGATGGCGAGTTCGATTCTCGCACGGAACAAGAAAATAAACCGTGTCCGGGTGTTTAACTATTTATGTATTTATATTCTTGGCTAATGACACTCCTTATATAAAATCTGCCACCATATATCAACGACCGATAAGCAAGATGTTCACCGTTGGAAAAAATCTATGGGGTCCAATACAAAGCTCACTTCGGAATAACCCCAATTGGGAGGCTGGCGAAGTGCGATACCGCTTCGATCGCTATTCAAACAAATACTCTCTGCTTTTGTTTTAGCTTTCAACAAAAAACATTTCAATAAAAACCCGAGCAAAAGTTTCTGACAGTCGGCCATTGTCTGGGCGGAGTGATAAAGAAAATCAGATGTTGTCGCAAACGGATATATTAAAAGTGTTTCATTTTAATCTTAATATAACAAATGCTTTATTAATTTCTCCCTTTTGCTAATATTTGCCGCTAATATCTCGTTATAGTGGCAGGAAAGTTGCTTATCCGACAATTTACACACCTTAAGTCGACTTTTATAATTTTACGAAAGTTCCCATTCTTGGTTTTACTAAATGAGCTATCTTACAAATAAAACTAAGCTTACTTTATCTTATCTTACAAATAAACTATCACCAGCATGGGACCCTATTCTCAAAGATATTAAATCAAATATCCAACAAACAGCACGACCTGAAACTCAAGACACTGTCAGCTCATTATGTGTTAACCGTGAACGCTACGCTTGAAGACTGAGAAATAGATGGAGATGATATATAACTATTTCCACTATCAATCTGACGCCTGACACCTCAGTCGCTTGTGACCACGGGTACAAAGACACCGATACATCGAGTTAAAATATAAATTATACGCGATTAATCCGGTTAAAAAGTAGTTTTATTTAAATTATGAATCGTGAAAACATAAGACAATATTATGAGCTACCTTACCTATTAGGTAGTAGAAGTGTGGCGAATATAATTTAATAAAGATTACCTCTATTGTTTTAATCAACGCTTATTCCTTACAAATGGAAGCAGTTGAATTTGATTTGAACTCTATACTTAATTTATGCAGACAGCAGAAAGTTTTACTTGAAAAATTATTATACTCATAGATAATATTGCTGTGCCGTAGTACCCAGGTTTGTGTAAGAGCTCTTAAAAAATAACTTCCTATATAGTAAAAACTGAAAATAAAACACGAGAACAGGAATTTCTACTAAAGGATTTTTTTCTGGGAATTATTAGGATGCAAGGTTATTAGCACTGTTGACTGTGCTGGACTAGTCAAAACTATTTCCATATAAAATTTAATTGTAGCCTTTTACACAAACTTTGGTGGTTGAAGTTTTTTTTAGTAAAATTATAAAACTTAAGGAAATATGTGTGCTGGCGCCAGCGCAGGCGACCTCGGCCAGCTGTCGTCCCTATTCGCGCGTCTAGAGCCTTAATACAACTTCACGAAAAAAATTTAATATTTGAAATGTATGAGTAGGTGTGTAGAATTTTGAGTAGAACATTGACGACCTTCAGCCAAAGTTTTGAAAGTGAGGTTGGTTTTTTTATGCTCTGCATTCGTTGATTATAGAAAAATAATGCAGCCTAAGTCCTTCCTCAAGACCTCCATTACCCATGAATCCACAATCATAAAAATCTAACTAGTGGTTAAGGCGTGAAGATGTATTTGGATTTTTATTGGTTTTAATTTGATTTCTCGGCTGATTTTTTTCATTTTGTGATAGCTCGATATATATATTTGTTTTTCATATACTGTAAAAAGCAATTAAATTCTTCATTACATGCATAATGTATCAAACGTATTTACTTGGGTAAGTATTAATACTGTATTGATAAAAATAGCTGCGCAAATAACCCATAGTTTTATTGTAATATGTAAACGCCAAAAATGGTTATTGTAAGTTATTCTTGGAAGATAGACATTTAGTATTTCTATATAGCACTTTTTTTTAGATCTATGAAAGAGGTACAATCCCACCATACATTGTTTTTGTGTAGCTCAAAAGGTTATGGCAGCGTTTTCGAGGAAAGCTCCCGATCAGCTTATTTTTTCCGACATGTTGAAATATCGTCAGTTTGCATAAAACCTAAACTTATTATACACTAAAACCTTCCTCAGGGATCACCCTACCTGTTGTTGAAAACTACGTCTAATTTCCTGCCGTACTTTTTGAGTTTATTGCGAACAGAGCGACAGAAAGACAGACGGACGCGGAGGGGACTTTGTTTTATAATATGTAAAAACTATCTAATTCAAAATAACAGCTACAACCAGCATAAACCCTCCAATATCGCTATTAAGATGCCTTGTCATTCATAAGACGATCTCAGCCGTAAAATCATATAGACTATCGTAAACAAATACTTAAATAAATAACAACAAGGGCTATATTCAATAAAACCAATCTAGGTGCCAGTTTGGCCCACAACAGTTTATGAGGCTACAACTCTAGTTGGGATAGATTTATTGAAGGGTCGAACCGTACCTGAAATAAAAAGGGATATTTTCAACCTTCAATAATAACTTACGTGTTTTATTTTGTAGTTTTATTTTCTTCTTGTAGTTTTTTTAAAAACATGAACTTGATCGTGGTTTTATATTTTAAAGCTCCAGCTGCGCATGCTATTATTGGAGTAGCTTTGGATCCCATTACAATATCTGATAAAATGTAGCTCGTACCTTTTCAAAGAGCTGCGTTGTCTATTGCAAACAATGTTTTTAATTTAAAATTCAGCTTATTGTACTTCGACGGTCTCTCTGGTGCAGTGGTATAGAGAATAATACATCAATCGTGAGGGTTCAATTCCCGCACATAACAAAATCCGGGCTTGGGTGTTTATCTATGTATTTATATTCCAAGTTCCTGTCTAATTCGCTATATGGTAGCCCATATCACAAGCTATGCTTACTTTGGGACCAATTTGCATTTTGTTTATTTATTTATCATTTATGACACACCAAAAACATGAATATTGAAACTCTTACTAAATTATATTTACTAAAAATTAAAAATTCTGATATATATGTCAAATGAGATATGTACAGCCTTCGAACTTGTAGCGTCTCTATAACTAACAATTGAAATTAAATTGTTTTGTTCTATTGGAGTATTATTTAACACATTTAGGTATACGTCTCAAATGTCTGCAATCGAAGTCCTTCCACACACGTCAAGCATCCGCTCACGTTAATTTTACTGATCCTCTCTTTGATTCTACCTAAAAAAATGTAGGTCATCGAAAAGGAAAATCAAAGTGACATCTAAGATTCCATATGAATCTCAGGTCACAGATATTTACGCCATACCTCCTTTACTCCTTAGCATAATTAAATAGTAGTCCAGAACATGATTAGGTTTTAACGATGATAACTTTCTCAAGAGGTATTATTTATGCAAATCTAATATAATCCTCTTCCTCTTGTTTTAGGGTTCTAAATAGCTTCAACGATGCTTTTATTATTCGGAAGTTATTTAGTATTCCACGTGCCTTCAAAACGTCACGCTTTGTAGAATAAATAATGTATTCAGAGGGTCCCTGTTCTCTTAGATTAAAAAATAATTGGAACTTCCCAGTAAGGTGATCAACAATGCTCCTAGCATCGATAAAAAACTTTTAAAAGAACGATTATTGAGTTGTTGGAAGTAATATTTGAAAAGTTATGATACTATGTAACTTTTTGAATAATATCTGCATTTTTTTATAACCTCCCGTCGTACGTTGTGAAGTTTTAATTCATATAAGTACCTATAAGTAATTTAATAATAATAATTAATAATATGTATACAGGGTGACTGGTGGGTCACTTTCGAAATTCAAGGACGTAATAATTTGAGATCATACATGAAAGGAAAAAATAAAATGAAAAATAAATACTAATTATTTACTGAGTAAACTTAACCGATAGTTAAAGAATTCATTACGCCACGCATGGTTACTTAAGCGAAATACAATAGATACTAAGCGGGTGGTGGTGTTCGTGTGGCGAGAACACTGCTGTATGCGTGTTGACTGAGGCAGCGCATCGGTAAAAGTGTAGTAATGTCTCTAATACAGAAAGCTCTCCTTCAATTTCTAAAATTTATCATCAGTCACCCTGTATAAGTAATGCATATTAAAAAAGTCTTAAGTAGTATATTTACGTCAATAAGTAGACGTTTGTGTGTTTACTTTTAATATTTTTTGAAACCAAATAACCTACTGAGATAATTTAAGGAATCGTAGAATCGTATCGAAAAAAAAAACGGTTTTGGGAATTTTATATTAAACTAAATATTCCTCTTCAGTTAAAATACAAAAAGATTCATCTCAACTCACGAAGAGGAGTTAATCAAAGCGATTTTTTTTATTCTTTACATAGAGATAAAGTGTATATACAGGGTGGAATTTTTGAATGCTCCCTGGAGGGAAAGTACTCTAAATAATAGAGATAGCAACTTTTACTCCAAAAAAATATGTCTTTATTTTGGCAAAGAAATAAAACAGCATTCAAAGATTTTCGAAAATTCGCTTGCTTCGCCCGGGATCGCACCGGCTAAAATCTGTAAAAATGACACCCTAATTTTATTGCATCGATCGTTAGCGTTAATCACAAGAATGAAATCTCTCTAACATACTTGGTTAATTACCTGAAAGAAAAACCATGAAATCTTCATTTTTAGATTTTAGTCGGTTCGATTTCTGGTTCACACAGAAAAATTTCGAAAAATCTTTGAATGCAGTTTTGTTTCTTTTCCAAAATAAAGGAATGTTTCTATAGAGTAAAATTTGCTATCTCTATTATTAAGAGTACTTTCCCACAAGAAGGCAAAAATTCCACCCTGTATATAATCAACGAATGCAGAGCATTAAAAAAAGACTTAGAATGTCATCAACGTAAACATTCTCCGAAATTATACATATTGTTTAAAAAATTTGAAATTTCCAATTAAGTACAGAACCGATTTCAATGAAATTTATATGGGACCAACTATGAAGTATTCTCTATCATATGAAAGAATTTTCAAAATCGATTCGAAACAAGAATTTACAAAACAAAGAAATAAAGACACAAAAAAAACATACATACGAATTGAGAACCTCTTCCTTTTTCGGAATTTGGTTGAATATAATCCAAGAAGAAAAAACCCGCCGGGACAGAAACTCTCGGCACTCTTTTGTTACAAGTTTTCATTAAATTGACAGAAACACAATTTGGTTATCAAATAAACATAGGTATTTATGCAGTTTAGGTACTAAGAAGTCATGATAGTACCTTAGATGTCACTTAGGAATAGAGCTTATTTATGAAGTCACTTATTTTAAAGGTAGACTGAACGCGCAATGTATAGGGTTGATTTGTAGTCATCTACTTATTTCTTTTTAACCAAAAAGTATCATTTATAGAAACGAGTTTTGCAAAACAAACGTATTTATTTTTTTAAAAGGCAATCAATTTATCCGCTAATATATTAACCAAGGCGTGGTCACTCTAAATTACCATTAAAATAAAGATGACTACGCGCTATTACTGACATCTTGCAGTACTACGTCATAGTATTATCAAGAAAATGCCGCGTTGTAGTAGCTATGTTCATCAACAGTGACAATTTTTTTAAAAGTTTGTGGTTTCATATTTCTACTTTTTTATGCTGAGCGACGCTAAAATAGTTATGCAGGTAAGTTTATATCGTATCAAAGCAACTAACATTTAAAATTGACTGGTGACGAAAATTCAACCCTGTATAATCGTCTGCTTACGATCACGCCAATATATTACTAGCTACGGCGATAGAATTGAAATAAAACCTTCATGAAGCTAAATTCCTAACCAGCTAGACGCTAAATCTCGCGTCCAAGTGGGCTCAACTCAGATTAACTGTCCACTTATCAAGATGTGGTCTTTTTACAGACCCTACGCGAAAATCAATAATAGTAAAAAGAAGTTGAGAGTATTTTTAGGGCCTTACCTGACAACATAAAAAAATAAAATAAAATCCCCAGACAATCACACTAACAATACGGCGCCAAAGAAGGCATTGTTTGTGTTATGGGAAACTATGTAGGACCTAGAATATAATTGTAATAAACAACGAATGCAGAGCATTAAAAAAACCGACATCACGTGAAAACTTTGGCCGACTTATAATGTCATCCACGTAAACATTCTCCGAAATCATACATATTGCTTCAATATTTTGAAATTCTCGATGAAGTACTAAACTGATTTCGATAAAATTCATATGGGACCAATTATGAAGTATCCTCTATCATATGAAACAATAATTTTTAAAATCGATTCATAATTGTCCGAAATATCGTGTAAGAAAGACACACAAAAAAAAAATACAGACGAATTGAGAACCTCCTCCGTTTTTGGAAGTCAGTTGAAAATAGATAAACACCCAGACACGGAACTTTTTTTTTCTGGTTCCGTGCGGGAATCGAACCCGCAGTCACTGGTGTCTGAGGCAAACAGGTTTGCCCCATCGTCAAAGTGGTCGTGGTCATTTTAAATTCATTTTAAATTGATAAAACACAATATTTAAGTAATAATTTTTGCGTGCATCGATATCATAATTTAGTTATTGAGTCTGCAATCAGGACGAAGGTCAAATGTACACAAAGTACCCAAAGAAGATTACGTATGTTAGCTTTATCCTTTATCTGTAACTCAAATCTTGATCCCTGAGGGTCAATTTGCCTAAAGATTTGAGCTAAACGATTGATTGTATAATTTAATGTACCAGAAACTCGTAATTATTTTACATTTTAGTTCTAGTAGATTTCAAAGTGGAATAACCAGTGGAGTAACGCATTGTTGTAAATTAAAATAAGTATAACCTTATCACCATTTGTAATTATTAATTTTATATTTCAACCCGATGAAGTTCTTACAGACCGAGTCGTCGATAAATTTGATTACAAAAATGTTTCATATCATCAAATTTTGAAAATACATAAAATATTTTTATCATCCTTGTACTTTTCTGTTATCAGCAACTACTCAACGTTAATTTGAAAAATCTACATCTGGTTTTACTAAGTTTAACACTTATACGCGAAAAACGATGGGCACTGCAAAACTTCTTGGAATACCTTTAAGTATAATGCAATTTATGTCCTTTGACAAATATGCATTTGCGTCATTGTTTCCTATTTTATCATATTATTGTGACAATGGCCTTGGAGATGGGTTATCGTGCTCAAAAAAATTACTTACTTCAGAGAAGTTCCCGGTCAGTGTTACTAAGTGATACAAAAATGGAATACTTGCGACACATCTCGACCATATAATGAAATATCAATAAAACATAAACAATTATAGGTTATGTTTAAAGAAGCACATTCGAAAAAGTTAAAAATAAAAAAAAAACAACATTTGTCTTGAACCCTTAAAACCTATCAAATTATCCACTTACAATAAAATTATTTATTACCGACAGAAAAGCCTCACGTTTTTACCGAGTTATTTTTATGTCAGAAATAATAAATTTTCCTCAATCCTGTCACCTAAGCAATAGTCCCAAATTCATCAAAACGCATTTTGAAAACGCAATTTCGTCAAAAAGCCCTTCTGCGAAAATATAAACTTATTGGATAAAGAGCGTGACTCGTACCGTACTGTGATAGTCTTTTGTATATAAAAAGAATAAAGGTGATTTTTTGCTGAGTATGAAGAAATGTTGACAAAATAGATTTACTACAATATTGGCCATGTGAAATGATTTTTTTGTTTGTTTGACAAAATTATATTTAAATAATTACAAAACTACGTACAATTAAGAATTGAAAATTGAATGAAATTTGAAAAAAATCCTTAGATAAAATTAAATACTTTTTAACCGGACTATTCACAAATAATTATATTTTAAATTTTTACTTGACATTTTGGTAGACCCCGTGGTCACGAGCGAATGAGGTGACAGGCGTCAGATTGATAGTTACTAAAGTTAAAAATTATAAATAAAACAGCTTCATTCGCCAATCCGATTACAAAAGTGTTATTATAATTGCAACAGGTTATTTCACCAATCACTGCTGGATAAACGCCTCCCCCAAGTGTGTACCTACATAAATTGTGAAATAAATAAGAATAAGTTTATGTTTAAAACTTTCTGTACATACATATAAAAAATAAAGGTCAAACCTATAAAAAAGGGAAAGTCGCAAGCAGAACATAGCAACAAACTTAAAGTTTCCGTCGGATGCTGTAAACGTACTTATTCGATTTTGTTCGGTTTACGAGCAAACGTCATGTCATACGGGATAAGTAGATTTGGCGCACAGATTCAAGTAGTATACTGTAATAAAACGGATTCCAAAACGTTTTTCGTGATGATAAAATTGTTACAGGTTATGCCGCTTACCTACGTCTGTTGTTTCTGATTCACAAGTTATCATAAGATTTTTTGTATTTGCAGCTTTTTAAGGGAAACGAGAATTTCAAATTCATGTCTGTAAATGTGACCAAAATAATTATCAACCGACTTCCAAAAAAGGAGGAGGTTGTCAATTCGTCTGTATGTTTTTTTCTTTTGTTTTTTTTTTGTGTCTTTTTTACACTATATTTCGGACAATTATTAATTGATTTTGAAAATTGCGGTTTCATATGATACAGGAAACCTCATAGTTGGGCCCATTTAAATTTCATCGAAATTGGTTGAGTACTTTATTGAAAATTTCAAACTTTTGAAAAAATATGTATGACTTCGGAGAATGTTTACGTTAATGACATTCTCAACTCAGCCAAAGTTTTGACGTGAAGTCGGTTTTTTTAATTTTCGTTGATTATTTTATTTTTAGATTTCAACTAATCAATACTATCACAATATTACTATAGAGAGATGCAGTGTAGGTTGGCCGCAACAAGGTGGAACAATGACCTGGTCAAAGTCGCCGGTAAACGCTGGATGAGGGCAGCGCGGGACTGTGTGGGGAACCTTTGGGGGTGGCTTCATTCCACCAGTACGAGTCTCCTGGCTGAATGATGATTATAAATAATACAACCATCAGCATATTTCCATCTTTTCGATGAGCCTACTGAAGGACCTAGAGTTTCTTTGGAGAGTGATAAGGTGGCTCAGTTCAAAACCCATCTAACTAGCACATAATTGTCAATGGATATTGTCATTTTTTACGTCAAATTAGACTTAACACTACTTTACTTTGAACGCTTGAGTGTTTTAAGGTCTTAAAGGTATATTTTTCTGATTAATTTCGAGTAGAAATATCTTAAAATTTCTCACCAGTTTCCTCAGTTTCCAATATTCAGGTCTTATCTTCGAGTACACCCGACCGTGTTCGCTATTACACCTAATACACCTGATGCCTCGATTTCTGGCTGACCGCAATCACATTCCGTCTTCAGGTTTGGTTGCCTGAACTCCCATTTGCACACACTATGTAAACAGCGGTCAATTTAGGTGCGACGCAAGTCTTCACACGTGTAGATTGTGTACGTCGTAGTCTCAGTGGTAAATTAGGTGTGGCGGAAAAAAATAATGGCATGTTGAAGTTTTAAAGAACAGTGGCAGCGGGCCGTACATGATTTTAGTTGATGTTTATTGTGGCTTTTAACAAACAAAAGCATTTTAGACTATTTGGAATGTATTCCTGAGTAACTCACTGCAAAAAAATACTCGTATACGAACGTTAAAGGAAAAGTTTACAATTCAATTATTGGACAAATTTTATAAATTTTAAAGACGCTACACACTTTATACCAATGTGTTGAAAAGCGGTTGAAGAATAAGTTATTAAGATAAGTGATGATTATATTTCTAAACGCTCATTATTTCACGTAACTAAGGTTTCGCCTTTGTTCTTAGATAATTCATTTCATTTTCAAAAAAAATGTTCGTAACTGGATTTTATTGCGTTTTGTTAGTGAACAAAATATGTATCTGAAATAAGGTACAGAGTCAGCCGTATTTGGTCGGCTTAGAATAGGATTACTATGTCTGTAAAGGCAACAAGACCTACTTTATAAAGTGCTAAATATCACTTTGGCGATGGGGTAAACCTGTCTGCCTCAGACGCCAGTGGTTGCGGGTTTGATTCCCGCAAAAAAAGATGTTCCGTGGGTGTTTATCTATATATGTATTTATATTCTAGGTTCTCCCCTAGTTCGCTACATGGTATCCCATAACACAAGCTATGCTTACTTTGGGGCCATGTAGTCGGTGTGATTGTCTGGGGATTTTATTCATTTATTTATTTTACTGCTCTGGTAGTAATATGTTCTGGCAAAGTTTGATAAAAATACATTTCCTCGTAAGCCTTTTTGGTGTCATTTTCGCCTTGATCGTCAGGTTTCATCAAGTGGGATTGACCTAAATACGGATATGTCCCCATTAAAAGAAAATACTTTCACCCTAATATTACCAAAGGATATCGATATCGTTAAGCCGTGAAAATAACTAGTTAGATATACTTGTAAGTTCTTTGTTTGAATTTATCTGAATTCCGTAATATTAATAAATATACATCCCCTTGGAGATGTAACCCATATCACACAATACTTATTAAGTGGATAAATTATGGACGGACGTGTACCACCTTAATTTTTATGCTCATTTACCATCAGGTGTAATGGAAGACAAACGTACGATCCTTACTTAAAATAAAAAATAAAAAATCTATTTTGTATATTTTAAACACATAAGTTATGAAACTCGATTCTTAGCCTTGGATTTTCCATAGGTATTTTGTCCATCTCGTTTGCCCTCAATCTGACGACAAAATGGAGATTGCAAATCTATTTTCAAGTTCTAAAATATACATACATACATAACTTCACGCCTGTATTCCTTATAGGGTAGGCAGAACACCAGGGGTTATAAGACATTCTGATGTCACGTTTGACAAATGAGGTATTATAATGATGGAGAGAGGCTATTGCAGTGACAAGGGGTCAGCCTATCGCCCACAAAAATACCAATAAAACCTCTGTCTCAACTGACTTTTACAGTATGCCCGGGACGAGAAGCAGCTGGTACATTCTATGTTTTTCTTTCGCTCCCAGTCCAGCATGGAAATATAAACTATAATAAATAAAACTATTATAAATAGACACACTTTGAAGAAAACCTAGAAATAACCTATGTAGCAAACTTTTATAAATATGATCATTGTTTATTTTATATTGCAGATTAAATTATGGTATTCTATTTCAAAAGAGCAATAAAGCCTTGACCACTATACAGGTGAACTATTTTTCGTTGTTGATAGAAAGTAATGAGCAAGATTAAGATCCAATGCATGTCACTGATAAAAAACAAAAGATATTTTGACTTTGACCTCTTTTTATCAGCAATGAGTATAATCCCCAAAAAAAGAAAACTAGAGCAAGCTATACACAAAGCAATCACACGGAGATAGAATCCTTAAGAATTATTTATTATCTAATCCAGGCTTCGTTCGTTATTGATTGATCGAATTAGCCGGAGGTTTATTCCGGGAATTCAATTTCATCTGTGATTTATGAATTTATGCGAGAATGATGATGAAATATGACGCCTTTTATGTCGAAGCTTATTGAGAATCACCGGTCTGTTACTGTTTGAATTTTGAACAATTTATAAACTGAAAGGTGATTAAGTGTTTTTAAATTAATGTTTTTAATAGTTTCTTTTAATTCTGACTTTAAAAAGTAATAAACGAATTGAGGATAGGCTTAAAATAACCCAATCAAAAACTTTTTTATGTTATAGAATAAAGTCAGTCTTTGGTCAGATATTCTAACGCCTTATCTAAATTTGTAACCAACTTATAAGTGTCATGGTATTCTTCTATATCATAATCTACTCGCAATTGCTTGGAAAGCAAAAAGTTGTTAAAACAGCTGAAAAACTTTTCAGATTTGTTTGTTTGAATAAGTTTATCTCATAATCTAAGTTTTTTTGTTTGAAAGTCCCACAGGAACTTTATAGGCTATATTTTACCAAAAAATTCACAAGATATTTAAATTTTCCACTTACGAGAAAAACCGCGCTGGTCTGCTTGTAAGTTATAACAAGCAGACCAGCCCATGCTTATTTTTAATTTAGGGAATTAAAAATAAGCATCACAGACTTACAAAGATGGTCTTATACCTTAGTTGAACTTCAAAGAAATTGCTAAGCAAGTGAGCATGAAACTGTCTTACTCCATTCTATTATTAGATCCAAAGGCTTTTATCTCTGGGAAATTCTGACAATGTTCGTCGAAAAGCTAATAAATAAATACAGTGTTATGTGTAGAATATCATTTGATAGGTTTTAAGTTGCTTGACAATACAACTATCCTAAAATAAGAGAGTAAACTGTTTGTTTTATGTATTTATTCAGGCTATAGACTATTTTGCTTTTACTGGTACTCCGTAATTACATGTTGATTCGTATTTGAAGTTTGTTATTACTCACTTGTTTCTATTTCGTACCAGTTTTACTATTATTATTGTATTAAATGTAAAGTAATGTTACAAATATAACTTATATACTTATATTTGTAACGTTAATATAAGTATAACTTATATTTGTTACTTATAACTTATAAATATTGACGACCGGCTGGTGTAGAGGTAACGTACATTGCCTTATATGCCAGAGGTCCTGGGTTCGAATCCCGGCGGTGACGAATATTTGTGTGATGAACACAGATTTTCGTCGTCAAGTCATGGACGTTTATATCTTTATTTCAGTTTATTATCTAATAAAAATATGTATTTATTCAATATGTATGTTTAAATATTGCTAAGGTACATCAGTTAACTAGTATCCATAACAGAAGTTCTTTAAGAAACTTAATTTGGGCTAGATAATGTTGTGTGAGTGTCAGAAATAATAATATAATATAATAATAATAAATTTATTTCTGATAAAAACTTATATCTAAGGATAACATAATTGTGAAATTAATACTAGTTTAAACAAAATAATTCATATTAACTAAATTACAAACATAAGCAAGAAATACTATACAATAAAACGTCATATCATCTGCTTATCATGACCTAGGGTAACACAGGCATGATACCTAAACTAAGTAATTATGATTACTTGTTTTTTAGGTACAAAATATTCAATAGATTGGAATGTGCTAAGTCAAAATTAATTCTAAAGGTGTAATAATTTGATGTGCAAAAGTGTAAAACTACTATATATATGTATAAGCGGAAATTTATAAAGTACTTAAGTAAGGAAATTAAACTTATAATAATGTTCAAAAGAAAAAAAAAAATAAAAATACTAAGCTAAATACATAACTGAGTACAAAACATACACCAGTCATTAATCTATATCTAAAACTAAAAACATACTAAAACTTTTTAAAACGAAGTTAGATTTAATCTTATTTTAAGACAATTAACAGTTTCTCTGTTTCATCATAAGACATGTTTAAAAGTGACGCTCGTATTATCCGTTTAGTTTTGCTGTAGGTCAGGGGATATATGTTTAGTTTGGCGTTTAATCTTTTATATAACAGTGGTCCTAAAAAAAGGTAAAATCTAGAAGAAAATGCAGTTTTTGTGTTAAGTGGGCGTGCAATGTCAAGCCTCCTTTTGTTAGTTGCTTGTGATTTGTAAATAAGAGTGCAATGGTAGTTTAAAATTGTGTTCATTATAAATAACTGCCTAACTGTCAGTACTTGACAGTCTTTATACAGAAGCTCAGTGGGGTAAAGGAAAGGTCGGAAATGCGAAACTTTTAAAATTGCTCTTTGTGCTCTTTCAATGTTAATGAGATGCGTTTTAGCTGCCCCTCCCCATGACGTAATACAATAATTTAGTATCGACTGACACAATGCAAAGTATACTTGCCTAATAAGTTTAGGGTCTCCTATGGTGCGCAATTTTTTAAAAACAAATATAAGCTTGCGTATTCTATCACTCACCGTATCTATGTGTTGTTTAAAGGACAGAGTCTCATCGATTATAATACCTAGGTATTTAATTGTTTTAGTAGGAGAGATATACGGACACGAGCACGATTGATTATTTTGATCACAACAAAAGTGTGCATATAGGTTAGGAAAAACAGTAGTAGACTTTCGTATGGAAAATTGAATCATATGAGTTTTGTCTGAATTTAGGGTCAGTAAATGCTGCTGAAGCCACTTGTTTACTACATTAAAGCCCCGCTGAGCGTACCCGTATAGTTCACTGTCTGAGTTTGCAGAAAACAATAGAGCGGTGTCATCGGCGAATGATATGATTTTACCACCATTCATTTTAAGGTTGCACAGGTCATTAATATAAATAAGGAACAGGGTGGGACCTAGAATGCTTCCTTGAGGGATTCCATATTCCGTGTCCAAAACTAGGTCAGAACTTAGGACCTGTCCTATTTTCACACATTGAGAACGATTATGTAAATAATCTGCAAATAATTTGAGTTGGTTTCCTCTTATACCTAAGTTTTCAAGCTTTTGCAAAAGGATAGGAATAGAAATTGTGTCGTAAGCTTTGGATAGGTCTAAAAAGAGTCCTAAGGTCCGATTTCCCTTGTCAAGCTCCTGGGCTATGAAATTAGTAAGCTCTAGTACTGCATCAGTTGTTGAAAGCTTGTGCCTAAAGCCGAATTGTGCATTTGACAGGATGGACTGTTTTTCAAGGTATTGAACAAGTCTTTTATTTATATTTTTTTCTAGTACCTTAGAAATGGCTGTTAAAAGCGATATTGGCCTATAATTAGAAATTTGATCTTTCTTCCCATTTTTGTGAATAGGAATAATGACAGCTTTTTTCAAAGAATTAGGAAAAATGCCGTCCCTAAGGCACTTTTGAAAAATATAGGTTAGTGGAGTGCATAGAATATGATGAAACCGTTTTAGTATTTTGTTGGATATATTATCCCAGCCCATCGCTGAATCATCCTTCAGGCCTTTAATAATTGTAGTGACCTCTACTTCATCTATATCCAATAAAACAAATGAATTTGATAGGGTGCAATTAGATAAAGTATTTTGGGGCGTGAGAGACAGCGTAGGCGATTGAATAAGAATTTTTTCAGCCAATGTTTTCCCAATGTTAGTAAAATATTTATTAGCTAAGTTAGTACATTCAAGTTGCGATTCATAGGACCTGCCCTGTAATAGCTCAGTTGCGGATTTATGCTGTTTTGACAAAAAAGTTACATTTTTAATAAATTTCCAAACCATTTTACTGTTTGTTCCCGCTTTTTCTAATTCAGTTTTATCGTAGGTGTTTTTTAATTTCTTAAGAAGAGCGTTACAAAAATTCCGATATCTTTTGTACGACGTTTGCAATATTAAGTTATCTGGTTGTGCTTTGGCCTTCATATGTAACTTATCCCTATGTTTCATACACCGAATGAGTCCCGGGGTAATCCAAGGCTTAATGTTTTTATATTTTTTACTAAGAAGTGTGTGCTATTTATTTGTTATTATTATTTATTATTTATTTGTTTTTTAGATGCGAAGCCCGTATGACATCAATCTCACCAATAATGGTAAAGTTTACCATTCGTACTCGGAAAGTAACTAGCTTTTAATAAAACTGAACTGAAAAAAACTTTAAATTAAATACTTTTTGACCGGATTTATCGCGTATATTTACGTTTTAAATTTTTAACTCGACGAATCGGTGTTTTTACAGACCCCGTGGTCACGAGCGACTAAGACAAGGTCGAGTAACTGGGACTGATACTATATTATGAAAAAACGTCATAAAGGGTTGTGGCGTTGTAAATGGTTTAGAAAAATTTTTGAAGGATCGTTTCGAATTTAGATTTAAGTATAAAGAAGTCCTTTCTTAGGTTGATATAATCTTGATCTCACTTAATATAAGAAATAAAACTATATCTACCACCAACCTTGTTCACTCCTGCGCACCAAGCCAAGATGGACCAGATTAGCACGGCCGTCACGTCCTCGTTCTCGAAGGCTCTCAGGGTATATTTAGAAAATAAACTTCTCAAGTTTAGGCACATTAAAAAAGGGTTAAACACATACACATATTAATATCAGTGAACAGTTCAATAAGGACTGCTGCCAGGGTGGCAGCGAAAAAGCACGAACCTTACCGATCTCACATGAGTCCCGGCTTAACAGT
Source organism: Stenoptilia bipunctidactyla (assembly GCA_944452665.1). Lineage (NCBI taxonomy): Eukaryota > Metazoa > Arthropoda > Insecta > Lepidoptera > Pterophoridae > Stenoptilia > Stenoptilia bipunctidactyla. Next base: position 2,209,391 of record OX101723.1, read on the forward strand.
CGAGACAAAAATCAATGATAGATCAGCTGACCACCTACATTAAGTGAGAATCGAACAAAGGCCAAGAATACGGTATTACCACCAAGAGTGGTGACTGTGATTAGCAATCTTTTACCTTAATCCAATGAAAGATAGGGTTATTCTCGTTTGATCCTTGGTGAAAAGTGATTAAAATAATGACATTATCTTAGTGCTCATACGCAAAGAGGTTGGCCACCTAGGCGGTTCGTTTGAGCTGTCCAACCGCTCAAAGCGAATTCAACGCGGTTTGGCTACTATGGTGGTCTCTATAGTGGTCTAGGTAGCTCTCTATTCATCCGCTGCGGTTGAAAATTTGTAGCGGTTGAGTGCGAGGTTGCAAATTAAACTGGAAAAGCGCTGAACCGCTTGTACGTAGGAGCGCTTAAAATTTTACGCTACTTTGTATGGATACACTTTTATTTGATAAAATGTTATCAAGCATTGAATAAGTTGTTTAGTAAAAAACTAAACCTTAAATATAATATCACAGCATACATTTTGCAGGTCCGATAAAATGCTTGTGTTTGAAACGGGGATCGTTTAGTTATCAGTGACAGGCGAGTAACGTGCCGACACCGTGCCCGCTGCACTTACGATAAATTGAACAACTCATTTTGTTCAATTTTCCTTTACGTGATAAAAGTGATTTAAAAACTTTACAAGGTTTTTTTATACATGTAGTTATTGTATACATTTTTTGTAGCGATAGTAAAAGGGAAAGATAAATAAGAACACTTTTTCGGGAATAGAAACCTTTAACTTGAAGATTGTTTGTTTTTGGGATTTTTTTATAATTACGTGCTAATTAGGAAAAAACATGAGTTCTTCAATTAATGAAAATATAAACTGCACTCCCGATTCAAAGAAAATGGAAGCTGAAGCAGCAATTAACAATATTAAAATGTTATATTCTTGTAATGCTGATTTTTTTCTACTTACTTTACAATCGAGATGTAAAGCAAAATAGTTAGCTCGGCTGTAAGCATCAATTGCATCCTCGCAATTGATGCCTTACAGCCCTTGACTACTAATCTACTATTCTGTGTGATCTTCTTTGGACTAGGTATTATTTTTATTTTATATAATGAACTAAAAATATTAATGAATGTTTATTATTTAAATTCAAGTCAACTTCAATAGCATGAAGATAACAAGAAGCATCTTTTAAAAAATAAGTAATAAAACTCACTTATTCTGAAAATATCGGCAACAATCGACCAATTGAGCAAAGAAAATTGACTGATATTTGTAATGTTAAAGCAGAAATTAATAAAATATTTTTCGTTTAATAAAAATTTTTCCTAATATTTATAAAAAAAATATTTTCATATATTTTCCCTAGTACCTAATTATTTTATTTAATGTCGGAATCGGGGTGATTCCTCTCTTTTATCGAACATCAGGTATTCTTGGGGATTTCAATCATGATTCTCTAATACAGTCTTTTGTGTGGGCGTCTTTAGGGCGAGTCGGTTTTTCTACTGTCGACAATGCTTGTGGTGCTGAACTGATTGATCTTGGCTGCGGTGCAGTTTCTACTTCACAGGCGTGTCACAACATTGCTGATGATCTCTTGATTATCTTGAATAATTGCTTGAAGGACACTTTTCTCTTGTCCATCTTCTGTATTGTTATTATTCTTTCTGCTAGTGACAAACTCGTGACGTAGACTCTGTCAAGTACCAAGAAGGTACTGGCATCCGAAGACAATCGAAATAAACTATAAGGCTCTAGCTAGACACCGCCGACATATATATATTCCCTTTCTCCTTTCTTTTTACGGGTCCATACCCAAAAGGTAAAACGGAACCTTACTACTGAAGCTATGCTGTCCGTGTGCATTACCCTATAAGGAATACAGTCGTGAAGTTATGTATGTATTTAGTAACTTCACCGTACATATGCAACTATCTTTTCCTGTAAAACAAATGAAATACAGCAAACCACTGCAAACAATGGAAACACTTCAGCGCGTGTCGTGAAGCAAAGCAGCAGCGCGCCAGCTTATTAAAACTGTAATTACCTGCACGTACGACAAAGTATCGGCGAAGGGGAGATTCGGACTGCTCCACTATGAAGTCTCTTCTTAAATGTTATAGCTCTGTAGACGGCAACAAAACTATCCCGGACAGACGATCATGTTAGCAACTTATTATAAAAAAAATATTTTGCGGCACCAATTATATTTCGTTGCTTCATTCTTCAGATATATTCATTTACCAAGTAGTCCCTTTGACTCACACGGTAGCACGCACGAATTTAAGAGTTATGAAATGACTAAAAAGGTCAAAACACGTGTTTTCGATCGTTTTAGTTAAAATTTTTCACACCAGTCTGAATCCATAGGATGCGCCTCTGTCGAGCTCATTCCTTTTTCGTGCGCGGTAGCAGTACACCTGTCATAAAAATGCCGAAGAAGACGGCCGAAGAAAAGAAGAATATTATAAACGCAAGCTTAGAAGGTTGGAGCGGAAAAAATCATAGACGAGTGATTTCATACAGACAATATTCAAGAAAAGCATCTAATGTCTCCAGGATCTTAACCTAGCGTTAACGCGAAGAATAAAACACCCGGATGTTGAATTTTTAATCGACACGGAGGTGGTACCCGGATGTTGATTTTATAAATCGACACGGAGGTATTCAAATACAACGATATTCAAGGAAACTGTTTAATATCTTCAGGAACTTTAACTAGCGTTAAAACGAAGGATAAAATACCCAGGATGTTGATTTTTTAAATCGACACGGAGGTAGTACCCAGGATGTTGATTTGATAAATCGACACGGAGGTCAAATAAAAACTAATACGCATGCATGCATGCATAACGTCACGCCTGTATCCCTTATGGGGTAGGCAGAACACCAGAGGTTACAAGACCATCTGATGTCACTTTTGACAAATTTGGAGGTATTATAAAGATGGAGAGACTATTGTAGTGATAGGTGGTCCGCCTATCGCCCGCAAAAACGCCTTTAAAACCTCTGTCCCTTGCCCGGGAAGAGAACCAGCTGGCGCATTCTATGTTTTTCTTTCGCTCCCAGTCCAGCATGGAAGCAAAAACTAAACTAGATTTCGGAGATAGAACGTCAACTGTAACCAAAAGTTCCATCTGAAACAGCAATAATTCAAGCGGAAATACAAACGCTTCCAATTTAAATCTTAACGGTTCTGGTAGTTCCCGTTAACAAAGGCCCTAAACATGGCGAATGTATTCACCAAGATTTAGCTCAAAGATGGCTGCCGTTATTGCGCAAAGGGCTACCCAGAGAGGTTTAAGATCAACCAGATTATTGAAAACCCTTAGTCTGAAACCAAAAATTTTAAGGTAAGCACTTGGGCTCGGAACAACAAGCCATAAGCCAAGCTATGACTATTCTTTGGTTGGATATTAAAGTAAACACAATAAAATTCCTAGTAGAGAATTGCAGAGTTCTGTCTGATTTACATTTTTTTTTTAAACTGAAACAAGAACGAATCTGCCATGAAGGTCTAGATTTGTTAACATATTGGAAAATGAAGAAAGGGATAAAAAAGCATGTTGACATGCCTAAAATATCCACATGTCAAGCGAACCCACGCCCGCGGTTTCAAGGTAACTGGACCGAATATCGGCTCGCAACTACGCAACAGTATTATTGTCAGCGCTACGCCCCCGAACTCGGTGGACGATATCAACGAGACAATGATCCCTACCTAGCCCATCGTTAACGCAGGTATATGGCTTTATAGCGATAAGGCCGCCTATTGTACCTTTCAAAACTGTTTTTGTTCTAATGTATTCTTTTCCTTTTATTATTTTGTAAGTGTGCAATGAAGTATAAATAAATAAATCAATAAAATGGCATATTTTTATAATTCTGGTACAGCTATTACCAATGACTCTGTTGGTTTAAAGTGGATCTCCAAAGGCGTCTCATTACCAAAAATCTGTCAAGTTATACAAATCGTAACTCCTATAAACAATTTTGCTCCTAAATAAAATCAGGCTTTCGAGATAGGCTCTCTCCATAGATAAATCAATTAATCTAGGAGCAATAGTCTCCTGCTCTTCTCAGTCTGATCAGTTTGTTCCGAATATATTTTTTGCACCAAAATCAAATGGAGACAAAAGATTTATTTTAAATCTTATACAAATGTTTTAAATTCCTTAATAACAAATCACATTTTAAAAGAACATTTTAGAACCTCCCTGAGCATAGTGACAAAAAAGTCCTTTTTAGCTTGCATTAATTTCAGAGAATCTTATCTTTTACTATATTAAAGGAACATCGTAAATAATTACGATTTCAGTTTTTACCACAAACTTATGAATTCGAGGACTTCAACTCGGATCTGTCAAATGAATACAGTGTTAACGAGGTCTCTTAAAGATTTTTGGAAAAGTTATAACAAAGTCGCATATCAACATATTAAAATTAACTCAAAGTGAATTGCAAATATTAGTAAAGATAATTAATACTGCTCCGTGGAAATATAACCAGTGATTTTGCAAGAAAAAAGTGAAATACGAAGTAAACAATTTGTCATAAATAACAACACGTATAAAAACATATATCGAATCAACCAGTTTCAATCAGTGTTCACTATCTCAAATCTGTGTTGCCATCCTAAATTCAGTTTTAAAAAGTAAGGAACAAATTTTAAAAAGTAAGGTGTTGCACCATCAGAGAATTAGCACAATTCACAACTAACTAACCATTAACTTCAGCCTGTCCAACGGTTAAATATTAGTGATTATACTACCACTCAAACTTTCGAAAGGATAGATACAAAGCTCTCAAAAATAGCAATAATAACGATACAAAAATACAAATACATAGTAAGATTTTAGAAGATTTACAGTGGTGGAAAAACATGTGAAAGACATCTTGTCATAGAAATATTTAGCGAATATTTGCGTCACAGCCTGATGGGGGGGTATGTTTTCAGCTTTTAATGGGTTACAGTGTTTTGCAAAGGATAAACACGTTTGCGCTGTATGTAGGTACTATCTATATTAGATGATTAAACGAACTTCTAAGTGAAGTTCTATCGCTATTATATGAGTCGCTTCATTCGAAGATATTATATAACAGGTAGTCCTTTTTAGGTACTAGGTAACTTCGCACAATTTAAAGTATCATAAAAAAAAACACTGTGGCGGGGCGCCGCGTGGCATGATCCACCCGGTTCGCGCCAAGCCCTCATTCTTTAGAGACCCTAAACGAAACTTTTAAATGGGTTCCGGGGTGGGTGGGTACGTCATATCTTCGAATGAAGCGACTCATATAATAGCGATAGAACTTCACTTAGAAGTTCGTTTAATCATCTATTATATTTCGTCGCTTCATTCTTCAGATATTATATAACAGGTAGATTTTCAGAGATAGAAAGTTTTGTTTAGGTATATACTTGGAATTGAAATAAGTAAAGATATAAATATGTAATTACATATTTTATTATTATAGTACTTAATAATTAGTATTATTGCATAATGAGCTTCAAATAATCTTACTTTATTTGAGTTGCTAGAAATTATAATCAGCTTAAATTAATGAAACTTAGTGATAGTCTATTTATAGACACATAATTTTTAATGTAGTAATTTACTTAATATCAAAATACGTAATATTCAATAACTATTTTTAATATTAGGTTAAGTATTGTTAAGTATCGACAAAGCAAAGTTATTTTGTTGATCATCTAAAGGCCGATGGTAAAACTTTGCGAACACCTGTGAGTTTTGTGTCCACCCGGCCGTTTTTCGAATGACATCGACACTGATACCGGCCGCGCGCGCGGCTGAGGTTGACGCGTGTCGTGTGCTGTGCGCACTAAAACGCTCATGTCAATGCCACTCGTGGCGAGCGTTTGCTTAATCCATCGACTTAGCGTCTGACTTGATGCAGTTCTGTGTTGAGCTTTGAATGTTACGAAGAGATTCCCGGAGTTTGAACCTCAGATATTTTTTGTAATAAAAATATATTCTTTTAAAGTTGATACTGGGCATATGTTGATATTGCTTTGAAAGTTTGAGAAGAGGGAGAGATAATAAGGGCTGTTCACGATTTGGAGCGGAAGTCTTGATTATATCTGTTATAATAATATTTACTTTATCAGATTGAAAAACAATATTTTCTAATTTAATTAAAGACAATGTCTGTACTCTTTGACCGGTACATAAAGCTAATAATGTAACGAGTTTTTTTTTTTTTTTTTGTAATATTTTCTAATGATAAATTAATATTTGGATACCAAGAAGACAGTTGATTTAGTACTAAATTTGGATCCCAAGTAAATGAATATTTAGGCTTAATAGGTTTAGTTTTATAGGCTCCTTTTAAGAGGCGTTTAACACAACTATTATCACTTATCTCTTCTCCTAATAAAAGAGATAATTCAGATCGATGCGTATTTAATGAACCGTTAGAACATCCCTTATTAAATTGCTCGTTTAAGAATCAAAGAACTAATGGAATGGATTTTTCGAAACTATTAATTCATAACCACACTTCTTGAAACCATAACTTCAATGAGACGTTGTACTAGCGAATAGTAGTGTCTGCGAGCGAGGCGAGCATCAACGTGAGAGCCTCTGGTGGGCAGCCGCGCCGGCTGAACGACGCCCGGAGAGCCTCGCGGCACCCAGGGTAAGGCTGGAGTGCAGTGGGTGCTGACTCCATGGCTGAGAAGGCCAGAAGGGGAATACAAGTACCCCTTCGGCTTTATCATCAATGATTTTTCGTAAACATTTTAATACAAGAGAAAAGGGAGGAAATGCATAAAAATCCAAGTCAGCCCAGCTTATTGTAAATGCATCAACTGCGACTGCATCAGGTTCAGGCTTCTAGGTGACAAATAATTTACATTTGGCTCGACTTGAGAACAAGTCGATCTTAATGGGCCCGAAACTATTTACAATAAGTTGGAAAGCGCTATCCGAGAGGGCCCATTCAGTATCAGGGTTAAGTTTTCTGGACTCTTTCTTTCTTTCTTTTCTTTTTCTTCACTAGCTATACTTTTGAGACCTAAAAAAAAACCGCGAGTAATTCTAAAATGTTAATATTATTTTCTTTTTCACTGTTCGTCCATGAACCACTATATTTATTATTTTTGCATACTGCTCCCCAGCCTGTCCTAGATGCGTCGGTGTAAATTTCTAACTTATAATTTTGAGTAATGATTGGACAAGAAATAATATTAATATTATTTTTCCACCACCATAAATCTTTTAGTAATATCTTATTGAGATTCATTTTTGCCTCATAGTTTCCTCCGAACTTATTTAAGGCTAAAAAATTTTGTCTCTCTAATATTTTTGTATATAAGAATCCATATTTTGTGGCTGGACAGGCTGCGATCAATACACCTATAAGTTTAGCGAAATTTCGTATTGAACAAGTTTTAAGATTAATGTACCTATTTATTAACTGTGCAATGTTATTCCGCTCATCGCCAGGTAACGTAATAGACATCTGTTCTGTGTTGAACATAAAACCTATGAATTTGATTGACTTTTTTGGTACAATGTGACTTTTATCGAAATTTACCAGAAAACCTAGACAATGTAATAACTTCAAAGTTTCTCTTACATTAATCATGCATTCTTCATATGTATCTCCAATAAGAAGATCGTCTTAATAGGTAGTAGACTTAAAACCTTGTTTTCTCAAATGACTCATTACTTCACGCATAATTTTTGTAAATACCCACAAAGCTATCGATAATCCATACGGCATTGCTGTGAACTCGTAAGTGATCGGCTCAGACGAATCATTTTCTTGGAATTCGAATCGTAGGTACTTTCTGTTTTATAAGATTCCATTTTAAAATGTACTTTTGTTACGAACTTGTTTAAAGATTTTAAATTTAGTATAAACCTTTTTTCTCCGTTAGGTTTCGGAGCTAAAAATATATTTGAAATACATTGATCATTTGAAGGAGAACAAGGTTTTATAGCCCCTAAGTCAAATAATTTATTTATAGCTATTTTCATGTCTCGTTTTTCACATGATGACAAATTATTTTTAGGAATAGAATACTGACAAATTTGAGTATCGAATGGTATTCTAAATAAATACTTTAGCCACTTCAATATAACTTCATTTTTAGTTATTTTTGTCCAACAATCATAAAATAAATTAATTCGACCTGCATGTACCTTGATTAATGTTGGGTCGGAGCACGCATCCTGGATGAAGTCTGCGGCTGGAACTTGGCGTTGAACGCAGAGTTCGATTGTGGGCGCTGCTGTGTTTGAGCTGCTATCGGTTTCCTCTGACCTCCGCGCCCCCCCCTGAACGACGGGTAACGAGGAGGTCCTGTCCAGTTTCCCTGCTGAGACGACCGGTTGACCGTTGATATTTGAGAGGCGGCTGTTTTGGCTGGGCCTTTTTTAATTAGGGCTCCCTGCTTTTCAATGGCTTTACTTGCCTTTATTTTTTCCGGCACTGAACTTCCGAATAAAGTTTTGTCTCTTTCGGAGTCTTGTATAACATGTTTAAAGTTTGTATCCAAATTCGGTAAAATCAGTTTTACCCTATCTTTGGTTAACATAAAGTGGAGGTCTGATAATAGGCGGCATCCATCACTTACGTGACGGAGGGCCTTCATTTGTTTTCTTCCTTCCCAAGGAGGACGTCAATCCCTCGATTTATGGCGGTAATACCGTACCCCAGCTGTTGCTGAAAGTTTTGGTTTTTTTTTTTTTTTGTCACGTGCTCGTGCTATGTCAGTTATGGCTGCCAAGATTTCCGCATTTAATTTTGGGGCTTGCAAGTTTTTGCAGTTTTCGGGTACCGTATTTTCTATGGTTAATTTATCTTTGTCTTCTTTGGACAGTCCTTTTCTTAGTAAAGGTGTCCATAAATTTGAGAGCGTATCGTGTATTTTAGCGCCAAATTCGGGTGTATCGGAATTTGCAGCTCCAAGTGCAGTAAGCAGCTCTGGATCCAGATCGGGATTAGGTTCTCCCGATATACCTGGTGCGTCTTGTGATATTGACGGCTCCGGATTAGGGAGCGTCTTTGCAGATAGCTTTTGATCCACAGTGAATGACGCGGCAGTCTTCTGGTTATCCAGGTTTACATCATCCAGCGGTAGCGGTAACTCATACCTTGGAGGCGACATGTTTATGTTTTAACAAACATATAATTCATATTAATATAACGCTCATAACGTATTACAGACAACGAGATAAATCTCCTTGAGATTACCCGCATTTTCTGTAGTCGTATTGAAAACAAAAGGTGATCGATAAGATCAGATAAAATTTATTAAAGTTTACATCACAAAGATATTGAGCAGTTAACGTGATATATCTATTATAGATTACACGCATTTTCTGCTCTGATTTTTTAAATAACCTTGGAGGCGACATGTTTATGTCTAATTCATATTAATATAACGCCCATAACGTATTACAGACAACGAGATAAATCTCCTTGAGATTACCCGCATTTTCTGTAGTCGTATTGAAAACAAAAGGTGATCGATAAGATCAGATAAAATTTATTAAAGTTTACATCACAACGATATTGAGCAGTTAACGTGATATATCTATTATAGATTACACGCATTTTCTGCTCTGATTTTTTAAATAAAATTTTTACACTGAATAAGTAGCTCTTGCCTTGTAAGATTTCTTCTTCATCGGTAGAAATAATTCGCTGTTTCCGTTTTTTATTTATTTTTTGTTCCAACTTTTTTATCTTTATATTATAATGTTGAAGCTGTTCTTCTGCTGTACGTTTAACATTTTGTAAAAACTTAAGTAAATGATTAAAGTAAATGACGTATGCTTGTTACCACGCACGAAAAAAGAATGAGGGCTTGGCGCGAACCGGGTGGATCATGCCACGCGGCGCCCCGCCACAGTGTTTTTTTTTATGATACTTTAAATTGTGCGAAGTTACCTAGTACCTAAAAAGGACTACCTGTTATATAATATCTGAAGAATGAAGCGACGAAATATAATAATTTAATGGGAGGAATTCGATTTCCTCATTTAAATGCATTAGCTAAAAGTATTTGGTAATAGTTTGAGAAAATGAATATTTGACTATTTGCTCCGTATATCAACTCGGGAAAAAATACAGCACTACCCAATTATGCGTATCAAAGTTTTCAGTCAACCTCAAGTAAATCTGTTTGCTTCTCGCACCAATGTTAAATGCTCACAATAGGTTTCTTGGTAACGAGATCTTGAAGCTACGGTTATAGACGCGTTTACTCTCTCTCCAAATTGCTTTAAATTAAAACATTCAAGCCGTTTTGAAATTTTTGCATTTAATAATGCTCAATTATTCTTAAATAGGTAACGGGAAAAATAAATTTAAAAAAAAAAAAAAAAAAAGGGCCCGATCAGTACACGAACCTGGGACCTCTCGCTTGCCGAACGAGTGCTCTTTTACTGAGCTAACGATTTTGAAAAGAAATTATTTATCTTTCCAGAACGAACCAGCGAGGCTTCTTTTTTTTTTTTTTTTTGTTTTTCCGCCACAGAAGACAACCCCTCAGAGCACCCGCAGGCCTATTGACCGTACGAGAGCTCACTGAGAGGAGGAGGAGAATACGTCAGAAGTACGAAGGGGCACTTGCCAGGGGGTATTAGTCCCCGGCCAGATGACACCCAACAGTGTGAGACTTCTACTCACTAAACTCCCCCTTAATGATCTTTTGTCTTTCTACAGACAATCGACCGAAGAAATGAGCGACAGCCAGTTGGTAGTGCAGGCTGCGCGTAGAAAAATTTATAAGAAGCACAACGTGCTGAATCGGCTACTTACATCAGCTATGAGCTGGCAGACAGGAGATTGTCCAGATCAGAAGAGAGCTGGTTTGGAGGATCCGAGAGAACGTCCTTGGGCCTACGACAAGAGCGTTTGAAACATTTTGGATTGGGTTGGTACCCGACAGTCGCACGAACTAGCCTATTTGGATGATTTTCGCACCGTTGGAAGTGGGATACGGATAGGGACTTAAGGTATTGCTGGATGGTGGGGAGTTTGAGGTCCCTGTGTAAGTCCGCGTTCCTAACATAGTACGGGGCGTTTGTGGCCCTCCGACAGAAGTTATTTTGAACTACTTGGAGTTTGTAGAGCAAACGAGGCTTGGCGTGAGCAAATACGGGACCGGCGTACGTCATGACTGGTCTGATACAGACCTTGTATAGGGTACATTTATTGCGCAGTGACATTTTACTGAGGCGACCTATCATGCTATTGAGTCGGCTGAGGTAGAATTTAGCCAGTTTGGTTACCCTGGTGATATGGGGTTCGAACGATAGCGTCCTATCGAGTGTGACGCCGAGATATTTGACCGTAGCTTGCCACGGAATGGGGACTCCACGCATGCGGACGCAAGGGTCGGGCGCGGCCGCCCTTCGACGTTCTTTGTGAGTGAAGCAAATCGCCGAGCTTTTGTCGGGGTTTACTTCAATACGCCACTTCGAGAACCAGGCGCTGAGGTTGTTAACAGCCTTTTGTAGCTTTCTAACTATTGTTGACATTTCGCGACCGCGATAGTAGAGAGCAGTGTCGTCGGCAAAGAGGGCGAGTTGGACACCTTCGGATGGTTTGGGGATGTCGTTAGTGTATACCGAGTATAGTAACGGCGCGAGGACGGAGCCTTGAGGGACTCCGGCTTTTAGCGGATGGGGGGATGAAAGCGTGCCTTCGAATCTAAAGCGGAAGGTGCGATTTCTGAGATATGACGAAATTATACGGACTAACCTATCTGGGAGACCTATACCGTATAATTTGTGTACTAAGCCTGCGTGCCAGACCTTGTCGAAGGCCTTGGCTACGTCGAAGAAGACGGCGCCAGTTTTGAGGCGTCCAGGGTAGAAGCCGGAGAGAGCGTGTTCGGTGATACGTTGAACCTGCTGAGGGCAGGAGTGTTGAGCGCGGAAGCCGAATTGTTCGGCTATGATTAGGGGATCGCCGTCTATAGGAAATAGGTGATTTTTGATACGCGTGAGTATGATACGTTCGAAGTTTTTACCCAGAGCCTTGAGGAGGCTGATGGGTCGATGGTTGGATGGGATATGATGGGGTTTCCCAGGTTTGGGGATGCCTATAACGATTGCCTCTTTCCATGCTTTTGGAAAGTGACTAAGATCAAGGCAGGCGTTATATAGTATTGCCAGAATGGCAAGAATCTGATGGGGGAGGTGCTTGAGCGCCTGGTTAGAGATACCATCCGCCCCCGGTGCTTTTTTAGCATGGAGGCGTTTGATATGAAGGCGAATCTCGTCTTCAGAGACCTTGACGGGTTCGCTGGTCGGGGGTAAGGAGTCCTTGAAGAGGACGTCGTCTTCTACCGCCTTTAGATGGGCGGGGTCGACGGGTTGGGAGCTGGGGGAGCATTGAGCGGCAATGCTGTCGGCGAACGTTTCGGCCTTTTCATCATCTTCGAAGGCTAAGGTGCCGTCCGGGCGGACCAGGGGAGGGACGTGGGAGACTGTGTCAATACGAAGGCAGCGTGCCATTCTATAATAAGCCGTATGAGATGGAGTTATGTTTTCCATAAGCTCGTTAGCTTGAAGTTCTCTGTATTCCGCGAGGGACTTTTTGACTTTCCGCTGAAGTTGATTTGCCGTTAACCTATTCTCGGTTGTTGGATAGCGCCTAGCCCAGCGAAGTGCGACGTTTTTTTGTTTGATTAAAGCGAGGATGTGAGGAGGGAGTTTGGGTTTGGGAACCGGAACGGTTTTTTCGTTTTCACTGATGGCATTGGTGATGGCATCGGTGATAACGTCAACCGCACTGTCAATCCTGTCGGGACTATTGAAGTAGTCCGGAGGGAAGGCCAGTGGTGAGTCGGGAGCGCCAGAGAGAGTGGCAAGAGATTTCGTAAACCCTTTCCAGTTGGTAAAGGTTTTCGAAGAAGGGGTTGGATCGGAAAGACTGCCTAAAGTTAAGCGTACAGGGCGATGATCAGAGCCGAGGTCGTCGAGCGAATCAATAGAGCGTAGGTCTAGAGAGACGTTTTTGACCATGGCGAAGTCTAGGATATCTGGAGGGTGGTTAGGATTGGCAGGATAGTGGGTGGGAGAGTTTGGACATAAGATATCAATATCTATGTTCAGTGACTCTAGGATCTCGTCGAGTTTGGTGCCGTTACTGTTGATAGAGTAGCACCCCCAGTCAGTATGTTTGCAGTTAAAATCTCCAAACATAATGACTGATTGGCCCAACCCCAGTATGGCCTCAAAGTCGCTGCGAAGGGGAGGCTTCTCCCTATCGCTAGGAAGGTAGATGGAAGCAATGATGATGGAGGGGTGGCCTGTGATGGCTACCTTGCATACCGTTGCTTCGAGGTTAGTGAGAGGAGGAGTAGGGATTTGGATACAATGGAGACCACGCTTGTAGTAAATGGCAGTGCCGCCGCGATCAGCGTCGACTCTGTCATTCCTTACCAGCGAGTATTTGGGAATGGAGAATCCTCTGCGGTTCTTGGGTTTGAGCCAGGTTTCCTGGACTAGAAAGAGGTCGAAATCATGCTTTTGAAGAAAGAGTTTGACTTCGAGATGGCTGGAACGGAGTGAACGCGCGTTAAATGATCCGAGGGTTAAGCCCTTAGGTTTGGTCTTGGAGCGACCAGACGTTGTTGTGGGAGCACGGGGGACACTATTGTTTACCGCCATTGAGGAGGTTTTCGATATGTTTGATGACGGGTGCGTATTTTCTAAGGATTTGGGTGACGGCCCTTACGGAGTTGATTATCCCTTCGGTCGTGTTGATCGCGGCTAGCTCGGCATCTATGGCTAAGTAGGTGTCGAGACTAGCAAAGCTAAGGAGGTTATCTAGATTGAGTTGGGTTTGGGGGGCGGGTTGAGTGGGTGCCCTAGCGGGTGCTGATACTGTGGGGGCCTTGCGCCAGGCCGGTGCTATTAGAGGAGAGGCGGTGGCCTGAGGGGCCTTTTGGGATGTCGGAAGGACGCTGACGGAGGGTTGCGGAGGGGCGGGCTTTTTAGGCACGGCCGCCGACGGTAGTTTGGGCTTCGGAGCCCTGGGACAGCCGCGATAGTTGGCTGTGTGGCCCGAGTTGCCACACAGTACGCAAGCAGGGTCGGTGGGAGATTCGCGAGTGCGGGTGCATTCTCGAGTCGAGTGCGGTTCCAGGCACTTGACGCACCTGGGGTCTTCATGACAATTGGCCGAGGCGTGGCCATAGACTTGGCATCGGTGACATTGGGCTGGGAGGCCAGTTTTACGGGGGCCTTCAGCGCTAACTTTAATGTAACAAACGTCTTGGAGGTTGCGGAAGATGCTCTTCCCCATTTGGGTGTTTTCTAGGATGACTAATGCTAACGGAAATTGTTTTCCGGAGCTGGAATGAATTTTGTGCACGGCTTCGACCGGATAGCCTTTTTGTATAAGGTCAGATTGGATCTCTTTGTTGTCGAGTTCGAAAGGAACGCCCCTTAGGATTGCGCGTACTTTACGCTCCTCCGGGAGGGCGTAGGTGTGGTATTGATATTTTTTATCCGTTAATAGTTTAATTAAGGCACGAAAGTCATCTACCGTTTTTACTTCGATTTTAATGTATTCGCCCGTGTTGGACGCCTTTTGGAAAGAGATGCGCGGAGTGTTTTTATCGCATATATTTGAGATTTCAGACCACCTTTTCTTGTCTTTGAGAAAGACAGGTGGAGGTTTTTTACCGGAAGTTGGGGCCTCGTTATTGGGGGCTGCTTTTTTTCTTTTTGGTGAGACGGGGGGCGGAGCGGTCTTTGTAGACGGAGTAGGAGACGCGATGTTGCGACGTGGTTTTTTGTTAGACGCGGATTGCCAGGGGTTTTCGTTTTCATTATCAGAGTCGTGGTGAGGGGACGAGGTCGACATACGGTCGACTTCGGAGTCATATGCATCCTGAGTGGCAGGAGTATTTGGGGCGTGAGTGTCGGGGGACGCGGGGGAGGGAGAGTCGAATACCAAGGGGTATTGCGGCGAAGGCAAGGACTGAGAGGCTTGGGTGAGGCCCGGGGGGGTCTGACCGGTGGTGCGGGATGAACAACGCGACTGGCGGGCTTTGCGCGATTTCGACGACGTCCGCGAGTAGGGATCGGCTGAAGGCCGGGCTGAGCGCGAGTTGGAACGCGAGGCTTTACGAGCCGAGGTGGACGAGTTGCGAGAGGCCTGAGAGGCCGGGAGGGACGCGGGAGGGACCTCAGTGGTCTGGAGTGGTGTGGCCTGAGGGGCCGGGGAGAACGATGCCTGAGGGGCCGACGCGGTGGAGGCCTGAGTGGCCGGGAGGGTCGCGGGTTGTGCCTGAGGGGCGGATGCGGAGTTGTGAGATTCCAAGAATGCCGTCAAGATTTCGTGGAGACGATTGATTTTTTGATCTTGGGCAAGGAGAGCCTGACTTACCTGCTCCTGGATTTTTTCGGCCAATCCAGGGCTAACCCTGGATTCGATGGGGGCCTCCATCGAATCCGGGGAACCTGACCTACTCTGAAAAAGAGCCCTAATCCTACTGGGGGGGGACCTACGTGCCGGTGAACGGCGAAGTAGCTGCACAAACTGCGCTGAAAGAAAAATCAACCTAACACGGACCTATTACCGATGAACGGCGGACGATCAGGCTTAGTTGTCACGGTTACGTATCCACCTGATCAGCGATGCTTCGGTTGGCAGTGGATGACTACCTTGAAAGGGCAGAAAGTCCACTCAACTTCCGCAGAGAACTTTCCGAAAAGAGCTTGACTTGAGACCTTACTCGCACGAGTGCGGGAGAGGGAACAAGGAAAGCGCAGTACGAACACTCGGGAGCGGCCGCAGACACGACCGTTCGGGAGCGAACGCAAACGGGAAGTGAGCGAGGCTTCCCGGCTCGGTTTCATTAAGAGAAGACGTGTAGGCGGTCACCACAGTACCTAGTCGTGGTCTCGTCGCTTTCTAACAAAACTTAAGCTCAGTACAACGTAGCATGGTACAACGTATCGGTACTAGAATTATTGTCACAATAACAGTGGAGATATCTTTTAGGAAACAATATAGGATCACATGAACTAATTAATCCATTACCTTAGGTTAAGGCCATTACCAACATAACACAATTACACTTGGTTTAAGATTAAGATCTTCAAGTCGTTTTAAGATTATATTTCAAAATGGTATCCCAATATTTATTTAACTCTTGAGCAAAGTACACACACAGTAACTGGTATTTTTACTGGCTTTTAGGCCACTAGCACACCGTGTGCAATTTCTCTTATAATTTTTGCAAATGAAATCAAAATAGGGAATTTGGATTTGATTAAAATTTCAGCTACTGCTAGTAACCAACTCTAGTTTTTCCATATTTCCATGAACATGCCATTCCTGTATATGCCCTACATTAGCTTTAGATAATTAGTTATTTGTAACGAGTTAACTTAGGCCAGAGCGTGTAGATTGCCTTATAGTCAAACCAAAGCGACCTTACAAAACAACGATCTCACCGTCTATCAGTCGCCGGATAAAGCATGTCATGGGGTCTAGCGGCGCGGGCGTGGCGCGGCTCTCAGCGCTCACAGCACGCGGCACGCGCAGCAACGTCCGCGGCCAGAGCGCGTGGCGGCCTATCGCTGCTAGCCATTCGCAGCACGGCCTGCAGGACCGCTCAGTCTCAAACATTCGCTAAGTTTTATAACCGCCTCATGGTCGATAAATAAAAGTAATTTTGGAAGGGCAGTTTTTCAATCAAATGTAGAAGTTAACTCCTTTGTTGATCCTTAATTATTAATTTACTTTAAGTAATTTTATTCAGTATGCATATAAACAAAATGTTTCAAAGTTATACATTTACATTGAGTTGATTAAATAACTGTTGAATATTAGTTAATGAATTTTTATAAAGCAAAACTTTACCTTATGCTCTGAACATCTACTTGGTAAATGAATATATCTGAAGAATGAAGCAACGAAATATAATAGAATATCAAACGAACTTCTTAAGTGAAGTTCGATCGATATTATATGAGTTGCTTCATTCGAAGATATACATTAAGGTCCCACCCGCCCTGTCAATGTAGTAAACTATTGCCCTTAAAGTTTTGCCATAACTATAAAATTAAGAACTCTAAAATAATGAGCTCGACAGAGGCGCATCCTATGGATTCAGACTGGTGTGAAAAATTTTAACTAAAACGATCGAAAACACATGTTTTGACCTTTTTAGTCATTTCATAACTCTTAAATTCGTGCGTGCTACCGTGTGAGTCAAAGGGACTACTTGGTAAATGAATATATCTTCGAATGAAGCAACTCATATAATATCGATCGAACTTCACTTAAGAAGTTCGTTTGATCTTCTATTATATTCTACATTTCTACTATCCTAAAATCACGCAATTTTAGTATTTCTAAGATGTCCCTTAAAAAGGCAGAAAGCCCATAAAAAGCATTTGATAAAGTTTTATATGCGCTTTAAAACTCATTAAAACTATTCATTTAAAACAAATGAAATACAACAAACCACTTCAAACAATGGAAACACCTCAGCGCGTGTCGTGACGCAAAGCAGCAGCGCGCCGGCTTATTAAAACTGTAATTACCTGCACGTGCGACAAAGTGTCGGCGACGGGGACATTTTGACAGCACCGTGCGACCGTGCGACTACGGCGCGATCCCCGCGCGATTGTGAGACGCTGAAGTCTTTGAAATAGTAATTTTACTAGTTCATAAGGTGTTTGTTGAGTTCCTTCTCTACATTGTTTGTTTTTGTCTTTTATGTTCTATTGTTGTTTGGTAAAAGTACTACAGATGTTTTATTTTGGAGGTATTTTTAAGATATGATATATAATTTCCGTCTATGATTGAATGAAACTGTATGAAACTGATGAGTGGATGCGGTATTAAATTCACTTTAGCATTCTAGCTACCAATAATCACATGAAGACTAGAGTCAAATATAGCTACATAAATATAGCTACAGCAATGCCGTAGGCATATCTTCAGGAAGAGGTCCTAAGGGTTCACCTGATCTCAAGTGTTTCAACATCCTTACTTCACATCGGCACTCTTCTATATGTTCTTCTATATGTCTCTACTATATGTCTTCTATAACTTCGATATAACTTTCGATAAGTTAGCAGAAAGATGGAGTCACCTATATTGACTTACCTGTTCACATCGTCTTGCCAGGTAGCTATACACAGAAATGAGTAGGCAAGCCTACTGAGGCATATTCTGTGTGCTAAAAACTAACAGTGAAATAATAGTATATTATGTAACAAGTGAGCTAAGTTGCTAATTACAGTCGAGGCCGTGATTTGAGCCCAAGCCGCAGGCAAGGGCTTCATAATGAGCCGAGACTGTAATTAGCAACGCTCACGAGTTACATACGACGTTTTTCAACACACTTGTGAGTAAAAGACAGACATACGTGGTCATAAAATAACAAACACACTTGATAACAAAGCTGTGAATTGTTATTGAAAAATGGAGCTGAACCTCGCGCATGCGCGTAGGTTTTTTTTTCCGTCAAATGTGTCAATGTCTGTATAGCATATACAGCCTATTTTAAGTGAAAATGTTTAATTTGGAGTGGTAAATGCAAATATTTTAATATTTTATGACAAATAATTGTAATTTGTGAATAATTTGTTTAATATACAAATTTATTTTACTAATATAAGGCGCAAACATTTAAAAATGTATATGGATTTGAAGAGGTATAAAACCTCTTTGTTGTTTCTGAAAATATTTAGTGTATAACTCGGACCAATAAAATATGCTCTGTTTGCTCGCATGTTATTTGCACAAAGGTACAATTCAACTTTGTAGGATTCATTATATTATGCACTAGGGTATAATATATTATGCACGCGTGACTTATAGCCCAGTTGATAGTTCTAAATTCAATAGAATAACGCTCACTTTACAAGCAAGTGTGTTGAAAAATTTATTTGGTTATTTATATGGTTATAAAGTGATGAAAATAAAATCAATTAAAGTTAATTTAATTAAAAATAGCCATGAGCACTTTTAGATAGGCAAGTAATTATAGGCATATTTGTTTATAAATTATATTAGATAAAAAAATACGTCTCATCTGGTTATCAGATCGATGAGGGTCGATCTCCCACGGTCTCCTCTACTATTAGTATTAGTTCGGCCAAGAATAGCCTTAACGCCATTAGATAAGTCCGATGTAAGAGGAGACTTATATGAGTAACCCCTATTTCTTGGTACCTTCTCATTATTTTATTAATATTTAAGCCCATTTGCTAAATCTTTGACTTTATTATCACTTGTCATCGTAGGTCAAACGTGAGTTCAATCACTGACAAAAAAAAACAATTGGTGAATTCACATAAAAAACATGACTGCAAGCGTTACTAGTTGTTAGCGTGTCCGTATATAAATTGTATTTAAATTGACATGATTTATCGCATAGCGTATATATTTAATGGACAAAAAACCGAGGCTATAACTTGAAGTCCCGGAAACAACCACTATAAATGCAAATAAGCATATCGCGACAGACTCGCAAAGAACATTGTGTTAATAAATTAATGTTGCTTTATTTTAATAAGCGCACCAACTATAGTGTTATTTAACGGCTACCATGGTTTTTAATCTATATTCAAGTGTTTTAGCAGGTATTTTATTTGGAAGTTTACTAGTCAATAAAAAAAGTTCTCAAGGACGTACTATTTGCCCATAGCGAAACAGCTTTGCTGGAGTTTTTTTAATGGTGATTCGGAGTTAGTCCTTTCTAAGACCGTATCACTTCAGTCACCCCAGAGTAATTAGACCTTTTGTACCTTTTTATCCTTATGATGAATTTCTGTATTTACTCCGTATGGGCTATGAGTCTCTCCCCTGGGTGACGAGGAGGTTTAATCCGTAATCCACCAAGCTGGCCCGGTGCTGGGTGGTGGATGTCAGATATTTCAGGGTGCTAAAATGGCTTCTGACAAACCCTAAAGACTACTGTATACAAGTATACAGCACCCGGGGCCGACTGCTTAACGTGCCCTCCGAAGCACGGAAGTCACCGTGAGAAATGAATGGTCGGCGGTCACCCATCCTAATACCGGCCGCACCAAGCGCTCTTGACCTGCGATATCGTTTGATATGCACAGTAACTAATAATCCTCTCGCTCGCGCCTGTTCTACATACAATTTATTCGTTAAGACAGCTGATGACCCAAAGCCCCATATATTTTATGACCCCGTTTCAGTCTTGTGCAAGAAGATTGCGAATAGCTACAATTAGTCCTCATTTTGTTGACAATGCCTCCTATTTTACTGGGTATTATTTTAAATATTGCAAACTATTTTTTAAAAAAACCTCCGTTTTATATTTGACGTTTTTAATTATAGTTGATTTTTACTTTGACTATAATTAATTCTATTTAATTTCATATTTAACTTTTCTTATTCGATTTTTTCTACTTATTTAACTTAAACATATAAAATTTTAATACGAGAGATTACATTTTCTAATGCTGTACATACCTATTTATACATATGTATCAGAATATTTTAATCCTTTTGTGTGTTACTTAGTAAGAGTTTTAATATGTATTAAATAAAACACTTTCTAACCGGATTTATCGCGTATATTTACATTTTAAATTTTGACTCGACGTTTCAGTGTCATTGCAGACCCCGTGGTCACGAGCGACAGTCGTGTTTTATTTAATAGTATGAATCGCGAAAACTTAAGACAATTTTAATATGTATGTTGTTGGTGTGGCTTATATGATAAATAAATAAAAATAACCATAACCACGGCGCCACGACGACTTCTATGTTAATAAGCAATAATAAATTAATTCAAAAAAATATTCATTCTTTTCATTAGACTTACCAAGTTCGATAGAGATCTGGTTCTTTACAAAATATATCTAAGTTTGCAAAGCTAGAATAATAAAAAACATGTTTAAAACAAATATTTCATAGCAACAAAATTATATTTTCAATTCTCTGCGATGGAGAGTAACTTAATTCAATTGCACTTTCGAGAAGTTAAACGAGCTTTCGTTTGAAAGTTAAATCGAAAATGGAGGGTTAGGCTTAACTAAAAATAGAATAAATTAAAAGTGAACGAAAATAAATAGGTTTGTATTGAAATGTTAAATTGCTAATTAATTGTTTCGGTAATAAAGAGTTACAGAAACCAGCTATGTTTATGTTTTCCTTTTAATTAAATTGTGACACTTCAATACTCAAAATTATGAAAATCTATTTACAATTGTTGAAGATGAAATCATATCTTTCATTTTTTAGATCTTATTTCCTTTAATCGGAGCTGTTTCCACAAACTTTCGACCAAAAAGCTTTATTGTCGTGACTATTTTGGGTAGGATTCCTTTATAACATACTCTGTTAACTTGAACCACTTTTATTTTTCTGTAGTGTGTTTATGTATGTTCTAAAGTACAAATAAATATCCAATTATTCGCCATCCTTAGGCTTTTTTTTGTGTGGTAATCAAGTCCTGGAGACGTGGTCAATACCACAACATCACAAGAACATTGATTTACATTGAAATACATGTCTATTTGGAGTTATACTTTTTATTAAAAGTTCAAAACTAGCACATATTGTAATATTATTTTAAAATTGTTGTATACAATTTTTGTAACCGAGGCAAATTTGATATTTTTAACAAGTCTTATAACAATCAACAATCATTGGGAGATTTTTAGGAATGCCTTTTAACCAAATGTCCCTTCTTCTACCGCATGACCCATATTTGACTTTATCCTACTATTGACAAAATCATCAAAGGTTCTGAATAACTCATCTCAAACTAGAAAAACAATCAAAATACTCGTATTTTGCTCAAAACTAAATCCTTTGACTACTACACATTAACTTGTTGGGAATTCATCAAAGCAGACCGCAAAACTTCAGTCAACTAGTCGAGGGACCGCCTTCTTGCAAGTTTCCGTTTTGACAAGTTTCTCGGCGCGTTTTCGATAGTTTTTTTTTTTACTTTGCTTAACTCTAGCCTTTGACCGTTGTACCGATTTCTAGATTTATTCTGTTACTGTTACGTTATTTGGAGATATTTTATAGGAGCTTTTTTTATGAATAATTTTGTTTATATTGCCAAAGATTGAAATTTTATACAATAACAATTCTGCTTTGTTTGAAAAGTTGGTTTTTAAATAAATCATTATGCTGTGTATCTGTCTACTGTTTGTACATATATCAAGACTAACCATTGTCCTGCGTTGGCGTAGCTGAGAATCAAACTGGCACTAGTTTTACTGTAGTAAAATAATTGTTTTCAGGTGATGTGTGACAGACAAAATCTGAAAATCTCAGTGACATTGCCGTAATGAAATTGTACGACCTTCCATTCCATAGTTTTTAATCTGAAAACAATTCTACTATACTTTTGTTATTTATGTATCGTACCCACGTAGTTTGTGTATGTCTTCTATATTTTTTTTTGTGTAAAGAAGTTTATTCTCCATGCCATCTGATGGAAAGTGAACTTGAAGGCTAACATAGTTCATGGCTATACTATATTTAAAAAGTCTTGCGGATAGGTTATTTAAATAATCTAGGGTCAAACTGCAGCATTGGTGATAACATGGTCTTAAGACCCAAAAAAAGAACACTTTTAAAACCTGTAGGCAAAGACTTCGTTCGTGAACTTGGAGTCTGCAAACAAAGGGCCGGTAGCTCAGTTGGAAGAGCACCCGTCCGGCAAGCGGGAGTCCCAGTAAAATCCTGGTCGGGTGATTTAATTTAGCATATTTTTCAGTTATTTAAGAATAAATAAGCATTATTAAATGAAAAAAACTTATACTATTACTTTTACATACATACATACATAACTTCACGCCTGTATCCCTTATGGGGTAGGCAGAACACCAGAGATTATCAAACCATCTGATGTCACGTTTGACAAATTTCGAGGTATCATAATGATGGAAAGAGACTATTGCAGTAACAGGGAGTCAGCCTATCGCCCGCAAAAAACGCCAATAAAACCTCTGTCCCTTAACTGACTTTTACAGTATGCCCGGGAAGAGAAGCAGCTGGCACATTCCATGTTTTTTTTTCCCTCCTAGTCCAGCATGTTATTTTATTAAACTAATATTATATTTTTTCACTATTATTTCGGTTAACAAAGTGTTTTATTTAAGATCATACTTAAGACAGTCTACGGGTAGGTTTACATCAGATAACAAATTCTAAAAGGATTATTCATAAGGGCCGTGAAAAAGAGACAAACGAAGCCATTATATTCCGTACTCCTACTATTTATCCCGTACCATCCAAATACCAACAGCATGGTTAACTCGTGAATGTATTTTCATTACAGCCGGCTTATGTCCAATAGGATCCTGTAAACAAGACGTTATCGCTGGAACCCATGATTTATTTGTGGAACTCTCATTTGCATAATAATTGAATTGTATCCAATCTTGTAAGCAAATAGTACCAGACGTTATGGATATCGTATTGACGGTTTTGTTTTGACGTTGCATATGATAAGGTAGGGTTTATCGAAAATAAACTCATTTTACAGTTACTTTTAAAATTTTACTGCGTGAGCATTTTTTATTTTATTTTATATGTTTGAGAAACAAACAGTTACAAATGATATTTAAAGGAAATTGAAAACATTAATAATTATATTGTTTGGCTTTTCATACAAAACGAATCAGACTTTTGTTATCTCAGTAAATATAAAACGGATATAATAGTTATTTCAGCTAAATTTGTCAAGTCTTTTCAGGATTTAAATGTAACAACAGCCCTCAAATATATAAAAAATACCGTTATAATATTACGTCTCTTGCTTACTATCTAACGCTGCGAGAACCACCCGAACGGGCTGGTGCGAATCACTGTCTCCTACAAACCCAATCCCAAGTCGTTTAAGCGCTCTATTCGCAGACCTAAGGATTTTTTGTCTGATCCTCCCAACCAGCTCTCTCGAGATCTGGATAACCTTCTATCTGCCAGCTCCTAGCTGATAACAAGTAGTCGATTCAGCACGAAGTGCTTCGTTTATTTTCCACGCGCAGCCTTTTTAGCCAACTGGCTGTCGCTCAGTTCTTCGCTCCATTGTCGGTAGATAGACAAAAGACCATACAGGGGGAGTTTAGTAAGTAAAAGTCTCACACTGTTGGGTGTCATCTGGCCGGGGTCTAATCCCCCTGGCAAGTGCCCCTTCGTACTTCTGAGTATTCTCCTCCTCTCCTGTTTGAGCACTTGTACGGTCAATAGGCCTACGGGTGTTCCAAAGAGTAGTCTACTGTGGCTAGAAAATAAAAATCTAACCTTTTTCTTAATGCGCCGTGGAATCTACCGAACACATTACACATATAGGAATTTGTTGTGAATATGCGAAAAAAAATGTTTTGTGTAAAATTACTTTCTTTTTGAAACTGTACAAGGATACCACATAAATCCGCTGTGCGGTATTAACAATACAAGTTTACTTTGAGGCCATGTAGTTGCCCTACAACAGCCACGTGACTATCAGTTAAGGTTACTTCGTTTATTGATCTATTATTTGATTGCCCAAGTAGGTTGAGCTAAGAGAAGTTATTTACATAAATACATAATTCACGCCTGTATCACTTATGGGGTAGGAGTTGTATAATCAAGTTTATAGATTTATAATCAACGAATTATCAACGAATGCAGAGCATTAAAAAACCAACTTCACGTCAAAACTTTTCTGAGTTGAGAATGGCATCAACGTAAACATGCTCCGAAATCATACATATTTTTCAAAATATTGAAATTTTCAATGAAGTACTCAGCCGATTTCAATGAAATTTATATGAGACCAACTATGAAGTATCATCTATCATATAAAACAAGAATTTTCAAAAACTTGTGTAACAAAGACACAAAAAAAAACATACAAATGAATTGAGAACCCCCTCTTTTTTTGGAATGAATTTCTGATTGATTGATCAATCTGATGTGACAAATTTGAAGGTATTATTATAATGGTGGCTTAACTGAATTTTACAGTATACAATTCAATACAAACACACTTTACCACCAGAATCAAAAAGGTACAAACATGTCAACATTATTATACAAAAAGTATGCCCGGAAAGAGAACCAACTGGCACATTCTATGTTTTTTCTTTGCTCCCAGTCCAGCATGGACGAAGTTAAGTTATTTTGCTTTGAATAGGCCTGTTATGAAAGCAGACTTATTCCAGAGACGTTGCGAATT
The DNA here is from genome assembly GCA_944452665.1 of Stenoptilia bipunctidactyla. NCBI lineage: Eukaryota > Metazoa > Arthropoda > Insecta > Lepidoptera > Pterophoridae > Stenoptilia > Stenoptilia bipunctidactyla. Next base: position 2,234,559 of record OX101723.1, read on the forward strand.
CTTTACTTTCGGAAAAGTCCAATGTCAACAGTTATTTCAGTTCTGAAACGAGACGTTATCGTTTTACTGCCCCGTTCCTCTATTATAGTATAATTATTTGAGTCGTACAAAAGTTGCCACGCTATAAACAGTCTTATAGCTTAACTGGGGATCGCATTTTAGCGCTATAATTGCAGCTCTTCCTTCTAAGTGTAAAGTTGAGGGTTGTCTATGACTAGAGCTGTTAATTTTTAACATCTTATAATCAAAAAATGCATAAACCGACTTCACGTCAAAACTTTCTCTGAGTTGAGAATGTCATAAACGTAAACATTCTCCGAAATCATACATATTTTTTCAAAAAATTTAAATTTTCAATAAAGTATTCAACCGATTTCGATGAAATTTAAATGGGACCAACTATGAAGTATTCTCTATTATATGAAACAACAATTTTTCAAATCAATTGATAATTATTCGAAACATCGTGTAACAAAGACACAAAAAAAACATACAGAGGATTTGAGAACCTCCTCCTTTAATGGAAGTCGGTTGAAAATGAACTATTTTCTAAATAACCTTTATCCAACAGACCCACTGGAGATTTTGCTAAAAATGGAGTAAAAGTTTTTTTTTTACCGAATTCAAAAAAAGGAGGTTATCAGTTTGACCTGTATGTATGTATGTATGTATGTTTGTCCGCGATTTTCTCACGTTTGGCTGAACCGATTTGGATGCGGTTTTCAGAAAAAGATTCGTCATGTTTAGAAGAAGGTTTTGGTATATTAACCAACTTTAAAAAAAAAAGGTTCTCAATTTATCTGTTTATTTTGTATGAGAGATGAGCCGAACATTCCGAACATTCGTATTTCGTACAACATTTGTATTCAGCCGAATGTTTGATTGATTTGCCAAATAATTACCGAATACTAGCAGTGTCCCGCAGATTTACCTGCAAAACTTCTGATTAAAAGTAGCCAACTTACAAAGAGGAGTTTAAACCTGTATGTTAATTATGTTTGTCATCGATTTCTTGCTTTTGGCCGAACCGATGTTGATGCGGTATTTAAAAAGGTATGTCCCATTTAGGAGAACCTTTTACCTTTTACTTACTTTTAATTTAGGGCTAGCTTTTAGTTTTCTCATAGTAAGTTAGTTTCCATATTTGTAGATAAACGTGATAGATTTTTTAGTGATAAGCTTTGGATAAGTTCTTAGCTGACTGTTTGCACGAAGATTGTTTGAAGCGAGTCTCTTTTCGTTTGTCAGTTTCGGCAGCACGAGCATGCTGGCGATACAAGACCATCTCGTGCTGCATCAAGTCGTCGTTAATTTTCGTTGGCATTTAATTCCTCTTCTTTCTTAAAGCGTCCTTCTCCATATTTTACTACCTAGGCCTACAGGTAAAACGTATATAACAATAGTAGGTAGGTCAAAGTCATGATTTTACAGTACCAAAACATCACATTACAAGAAGAAGTAGGTAGTTACTGATACCAAAACTAGCCCAAAACTTATCACTTAAAAACTATCACTAACATCTATAACTGTAGAACCTAACTAACTATGAACAAACTAATAACTAGTCCAAAACAAAAACCTAACACCAAAAAGTATGAAATAAAAAATAAATAAAAAAAGTCATAAAACCAAAACCAAAATGAAAGCAAACTAATTATTTCTTTTTAAGAAAAAGTGAACCGCATTCAAAAAACCAATCCACTAAAAATGTTTAAATAATTTTTATAAACGCCATCCTATTCCTGTTTCTATTCCATCCGTATTACTACCCCGTATAGTAAATTTCTGCCAAAAATTAATTAATATTAATGAATGTAATAAGAACATTAACAATTTATCTGGGTAGGTATTTACATAGTTTTTGAAGTCGGTGCCAAACCAATACAAGTAAGACTGCTGCCAAACATTGAAAATTATAAGGCGAACGTATCATTAATTAATTTTTAATTAACGTACTATTAATAAATTTTGACGTAATATTAATTTGAACGTAATATTAATTAATTTTTGGCAGAAATTTACTATACGGGGTAGTAATATGGATTGAATAGAAACAGGAATAGGATGGCGTTTATAAAAATTATTTAAACATTTTTAGTGGATTGGTTTTTTGAATGCGGTTCACTTTTTCTTAAAAAGAAATAATTAGTTTGCTTTCATTTTGGTTTTGGTTTTATGACTTTTTTTATTTATTTTTTATTGTGTATATTTTTTAATGATTCTCTATTCTTTGTCTTAGTATAGAATGTCACCTTCATTTGTTTCTCAGACTTTGAGCGTAGTGTTCAAGATTAATATACAATATTTCTTAACTTATAAGAGATGAAAACATTGAAAAATAATTAAAAATACATTTAATATATCTTAATTTATTTTAAGTTCTTCCATGCTGGACTGGGAGCAAAGGAAAAACATAGAATGTGCAAGCTGTGCCTCTCCAGAGCATACTGTGAAAGCCAGTAAAGGGACAGAGGTTTTATTGGAGGTTTTTTGTGGGCGATAGGCTGACCCCCTGTCACTGCAATAGCCTCTCTCCACCATTACAATGCCTCCTAATTTGTCAAACGTGACATCAGATGGTTTTATAACCTCTGATGTTCTGCCTACCCCATAAGGGATACAGGCATGAAGTTATGTATGTAATTTATTAAAATTATTTGTTGGCTGGTCACAAAAGGACATCCTTCAGCAATTCATTGCTGTGGATATAAACTAATGGGTTAAGAAACTAAAGAAAAAAAAACTTTCCTTACATTAGATTCAAATATTAAACCAAAATCGATCTTAGAAGTTTATCATAAATGCATATTGCCATAAGAAACAATATCTATAAAAAAAAAACAATATCAATAAGTTTGGGGTTAAATGGAAAAAAAAACATTGAACGTATAAGTTAATCTCAACCCTAGCTAAGTACTATTGGTACTAACAGTCTCGCAGCAGATTTGATTAACGCGGCCGCGACGACTTTTGAAGGAATTAAACTGACAATAGTAAGCAGACTCAGAGCGTGAGTCTAGTCTTATGCGCTGCACTGCGATTGGTATCCTTTGATAGATTTAGCAATAAAGTATTTAGTCGAAGTTGATTTAAGTACGTACTTATTAACTGTAAATTTGAAAAACAGTTTGAATGGATGTAATATCAAATGACAAATAATGCTAGAATAAATAAATAAATATTTCTGACACTCACACAACATTATCTAGCCCAAATTAAGTTTCTTAAACAACTTGTGTTATGGATACTAGTTAACTGATATACTTAAGAAACATATACACATAATATAATATTGAATAAAGAAAAACATTAGAATGTACCAGCTGCTTCTCTTCCCGAACATATTGTCAAATTCAGTTAAGGGACAGAGGTTTTATAGGCGTATTTGCGCGCGATATGCTGACGACCACCAGCCTGTCACTGCAATAGTCTCTCTCATTATAACACCTCCAAATTTTGTCAAACGTGACATTAGATAGTTTTATAGCCTCTGGTGTTCTGCCTGTTGAAGTTATGTAAGTGATGTAAGTTTGGAAATAGAAACATTTCATTTCACACTCTGGTTACCCCTAGTTTAACTAAGGGGCCTCATAACACAAGTTTATTCTCTTTATTTTTATCAAAATTTCCAGCATTATTGTCGAACCACTCGTGTAAGATAAATTCGGTCTGATAAATGTATTATTACTGTTTTTGTAAATAAAAACTTTCCAGCTTTTAGGAAAATTTAATATCAAGTAAATTTGATACTATACTCTACTGCTAAAGTTCGTAAGTTCGAAATTGCACAAGAACTTTAGGTCGTTTAGGGTCTTTTTCTACCCGACATACATGCTGAACTTTGACCAAACTACAAACTCAAAAGAAACAAATTCAATTTTTGTTGTAACTTTCTACAAACTGATTGTAAAAACAATATAAAGCTACTTTGCTACTTTGCGTTAAATTGAAATAATATGTCGTGCTTGAAAGTCTTAGTGGACTTTTTAGATATTTTGGTTATTGTATAGGAACGATTTGTTGAAGGTTTTATAATGGAGTTGAGTTCTGAAAGTAAATTTTGTACAGCAGCGTTCCATATTTAATCATAACACCATAAAACATTTTGCACTATGTGTCTTCTAAAAGGCGCTTTGTTAAGTAATGTAAGGATACAAAACCCATTATTAGTGGATAATATTTATTATTTAATTATATTTGGAAAACAAACAATGAAAATGTAAGAAAAAAATAATAAAATTAACGATTACTTTGGATTTATGATTACTCTTATTACTATAATAGATCAAAATATGACAAGTCCTTAAGAATTGAAGCCCACATCATCATCCACAGCCTGTATACGTCCACTGCTGGACATAGGCCTCCCCCAAGGTCTTCCACGTCGCTCGGTCCCGCGCCGCCCTCATCCAGCGTTTACCGGCGACTTTGACCAGGTCGTCAGTCCATCGTGCGGGGGGCCTGCCTACGCTGCGTCTCCCAGTACGTGGCCGCCACTCGAGAACTTTTCTGCCCCACCGGCCATCTGTTCTGCGAGCTATGTGCCCTGCCCATTGCCACTTCAGCTCTGCAATCCTTCTGGCTATGTCGGTGACATTGGTTCGCCTGCGAATCTCCTCATTCCTGATTCGATCTCGCAGGGAAACTCCGAGCATGGCCCTTTCCATTGCCCGCTGAGCGACTCTAAGCTTATTTATAAGGCCCATAGTTAGCGACCACGTCTCAGTGCCGTATGTCATCACTGGCAACACACACTGGTCAAAAACCTTTGTCTTCAGACACTGCGGTATTTGCGACGAGAAGATTTTACGGAGCTTCCCGAACGCTGCCCAGCCGAGTTGGATCCGACGATTGACCTCTTTCTCAAAGTTGGACCTACCTAACTGTATTTTATGTCCTAGGTATAGATAATCGTCAACAACTTCGAGCGTGGTGCCTCCAACTACCACAGGAGCAGGTGCAACATGGACGTTCGACATGATCTTCGTCTTATCCATGTTCATTTTAAGGCCCACATAATCAATATAAATATAATATAATTTTTAACATGACAACTTGAGTTATAACATCGTAACAATAAGTTATAATCATAAATAATGACACACAAACAAGATAAAGTTAATCTACACTCATTAAATTGTAATAACTAAGTAGTAGTACAAAAAAAAATCTTATCAAATTACTTATGCGTCCAATTCCCTGCGTAAAAATACCTCATCAAGAAAATAACTTAATTTGATAAATGAGTGCTAAAGCCTAATGAATTGGTCAACAAACCGAAAGAAGACACTGGAAAGATTGATCGCAGTCGAGCGCTGATGATGGATCGTGTTATTGCAACTTGAAGGAACATGGAAGGTTAAAGAAGTAGGATAAAGCGGTCTAGTTTTTAAATGTTCTGTATTCAAATTCTTGACTTTGATATTTAAATTTTTTTGACGTTTATTTTTTTTAATGGTGGAAATGACTATTGTGCATTGAGCGGCTTTAACTAACATATTGTTGCTGGATGTGAGCGAATAGTTTCAAACTCTTATATTGTTGAATAAAAGCCAATAACCATATTAAACATACAAAAATTTAAATTGAATTGTTTGTTATACAGCGTGTTTAGTACACAGTTGGCCAATTTTAAATGGGGGGAGTCAGTGAGTTTATTCAGAATATACTTGCTTTAAGTACTACTGGCCATCCTCTTTTAGTTTAGTAAATATGATTGTTTTTCATAATTTTCAAAACAACCCCAAATTTTCACTTTCTTATCTAAATAGCTTTTTATAGCTTTTTATCTTGTATCTTCTTGAAATAAATATTATCCGTATTTTATTTACAGCTTTAATATAGCTAAAAGAGTATTTGATGCAACAATTCGAGAAAAAAATATTGAATATACATATTTAATGTGATATTCAGACCTATTTATGAGTATACTTGTTAGGAAAGCAAGACTGGCTATAAATAGAACTGTTGTCATGTCAGTTTTATTATGTTTAGATAGCAACTGTTCTATGTCTTATTCTTTTACAAATATTATTGTGTCACTTGATCGTAAGCTTTTTCAATGTAAAAACAAATTTCAATAAAACCCTTTCTACCACATACCTGGATTTATCTGTGCTGAAATCTCTGCTAAGTATATAATTTAATAGGGCTAAAAGTTTAGCCCCAACAGTGGTTATAGTCCCTAGCATAACGATCCAGGTAAAATTTTAACGTAAAGGGAAGAAATTTGTGGCTATAATGAGTACTGCGAAGATTGACCTTCTCAATCAAAATAATTATGAGACCTGGAAAATCCAAGTGGAAGCCGTTTTAATAAAAAACGATGCCTGGGGATACGTCAATGGAAGTATCACAAAACCAGTCGAACCTGCCGAAGCAGCCAAATGGGATATTGGAGACTCGAAAGCTAAGTCTGATCTCATTTTGTCGATTATCCCGAGCGAACTAAGACATCTGCGAGGATGTAAAACGTCGCGGGATGTATGGGTGAAATTGCATAACATTCACGCATCGAAGGGACCTGCAAAGAAGGCGACTTTATTGAAACAACTGTTGCTTCACAAATTGGAGGAAGGTGGAGACATTAGGGAACATGTCATGAGATTTTTTGAGGTGAAAAGTCAGTTAGCTGACATGGACATCGAAATGCATGACGATCTAACTTCGATAATGCTTTTGTACAGCTTACCATCCAGCTTTGAGAATTTCAGGTGTGCTATAGAATCTCGAGATTCATTGCCAGATCCAGAGACACTAAAGATTAAAATTTTAGAAGAGGAACATTCCAGAAATCGAAAAGAAAGTGTAGATAAGGCACTTTTAGTTAAAGGAAAGAAATCTTTTAAATTAAAGAATGGTACAGAGCAAGGAAATTCGAAATTTAGATACAAATGTTTTAAATGTCACCAGTATGGTCATAAATCTTCTGAATGTACGAAGAAATACAAGGAACAGCGTAGTGATACTGTGAAGTATGTGTCGAATGATTGTGAATTACCAAATATCGATTCCAATTTTGTAACATTTAATTGTGTTTCAGATGTTAATGCTGTATGCAACGAGAATGGAAATTGGATCCTCGATAGCGGATGTACTTCGCATCTTTGTAATGATGCAAGAAAATTTGACAAAACACTGTTACCTTTGTCCGGTAAGCTAAATTTAGCAACAAATTCAAGCACAAAAGTACAAGGTAAGGGGACGATAAAGTTATTTACATGTGATGATAATGGTTCTAAAACTATTGTTCAATTGCCCAATACTCTATTTGTTCCGGATTTACGATGTGGCTTGATTTCAGTAGCAAAAATTACTGATCAAGGGTTTAGTGTAACGTTTAATGGTAACATAGCTAGTGTCAAAGATAGTTATGGTAATACTAAACTGGTTGCCAAGCGTAAAGGTAATTTATTTTACGTTGAAGAACAATGTGACAGAGTGTCAGCGATTAGTGAACGAAAGGTTGACGCGTGGTTGTGGCATGAACGTTTAGGTCACCTGAATGCTAAGGATCTCGTTGGAGTCTTAAATAAATGTGGCTTGAACGTTAAGATGTCAGATGTAAACAGGTTACATGATTGTGACATTTGTGTGAAAGGAAAAATGAGTATGTTACCTTTTCCTAGTTCAAGTGGGCCTTGTAATGAAAAGTTGAGAATAGTGCATTCTGACGTAGTCGGACCCATGAAACATACGTCAATAAATGGAGCTAATTATTTTGTGACATTTATCGATGATAGCACAAGATGGTGTGAAGTATATTTTCTTAGCAAAAAGAGTGAAGTTTTTACCACATTTAAGGTTTACAAAAATCACGTCGAGAACTTATTAGGACGAAAAATAACATATCTTCATACGGATAACGGAGGTGAATACTGCAATCGAGAGTTTGATGAATTCTTGAAGAAAGAAGGAATAGGAAGAAGATTGACAATTCCTGGCGTACCTCAACAGAACTCAGTAGCTGAGAGGAAAAACAGAACTTTGATTGAAATGGCAAGATGTATGCTGATTTCGTCAGGACTTTCACCAGGTTTCTGGGCTGAGGCTGTAGCGACAGCATGTCATGTTAGAAACCTTTGCCCGACAAGAAGTCTTGGAGGTGGAATACCTTTTGAGAAGTGGTTTGAACGACCTGTCAAATTAAAATACTTACATAAGTTTGGATCGAAGGTACACATATTAGACAAGACAGCCGGGAAAGATAAGTTCGCACCACGAAGCCTGGAAGGAATTTTCGTTGGTTATCCAAGAGATCGAAAAGGTTATCGTGTATGGATACCGCAACAAAGACAAGTTATTATGTCAAGAGATGTAAAATTCCACGAAGTGCCGTGTCAAGATAAAGAAAATGTTAACTTACAGATAGACCCCTTTAGTATTAAGCAGGAAAATGTATCTAGTTCACCTGTGACCGTGGATGTTGAGTTTCATCCTACATTAGTCAACAAAAATCCAACTGTAGACAACTTCAATCACGAGGAAGAAGTCAAAGACCCGATTTCTATACCTCAGGAAGGAAATGGAGGACAAGATTCGACTGTTGATGACAATCAACCGACAGATAACCCAGACATTGTCGTAGGACCACCTCAACATATTTATCATCAAGATAACGTTCACGTTGATGGGGGGAAGAGAGGTCCAGGACGACCAAGACTGGAGCGAGGCCATGTTGGACGTCCGCGGAAAATATACAACATGATTGAAGTAGCACCGGAAATTTCCACGGAAGATAACAACAAATCAACGGATGAGTTTGCAGATTGTCAGGATTTCGTCGGTGCTGCAGAAATTACACTAAAGCAGGCCTTGTCCGGTAATGAGAGGAAAGGATGGAAAGATGCAATACTTTCGGAAGTTAAAAGTTTGATTAAGAACGATACTTTTGATATAGTTAATAAACCTAAGGGCCGAAACGTTGTTGGTTGTCGTTATATACTGACAACAAAACTAAATGTAGACAAGACCGAGAAGAAGAAAGCCAGGTTGGTAGCAAAAGGTTTCAGTCAACGTTATGGTATTGACTACCAGAGCACCTTTGCGCCTGCCGCAAGACTTGATACTGTAAGGTTGCTAGTAGCACTTGCAGCGGAACTCGATCTTGAAATTCACCAGTTGGACATTAATACGGCCTACTTGAACGGTTTGTTAGACGAAGAAATATACATGAAGATTCCTGATCTTATAGAAGAATGTCTGGAAGATCTCATACGGCTAGAACAACCAGATTCAGCTATATATAAAAAAGCCAGCAAGATGTTAACTGATCTGAAGACAGGGAGCGACGTGTGCCGATTGAAGAGGTCGCTATACGGGCTGAAACAAGCTGGTCGCCAGTGGAATATCCGGCTCGATGAGCAGCTGAAGTGCATGGGGTTGCAAGCTTCATTAAATGAGCCGTGTCTTTATTTTAAGGACATAGATTCGCAAACGAAACTCTTTGTGCTAGTTTACGTAGATGACATTTTAGTTGCATCGCAAAGAGAAGAATGTCAAAGTCAAAGTCAAAGTCAAAAGAATCTTTATTTCGTAAGTATTTGAATACATTTGAAATAAGTCATAAAATTTACAAATTGAACTGAATCTACCGCCACTTCGGAAAGTCGATCTGTTGAGAAGAAGTGGCAAGAAACTCAACAGCAATCATCTTTTAAAAATACACAATAACAATTAACAATCTTCTTGCATCCGGATAACTTATAGTAAAACTTTATATAACACTTATCCTTAAATCTATCGAAGGGTTAATCTTAAATATTTTGGAATTATATTATAAAAGCGTACACATATTGACCCATGAACGAGTTGGTGATCTTCTGGAGTTTACTATTATATTTATACAATAGGCAATCAAATATTAGACAGAAACATAAGACATAGATATAGAGGTAAAGATAGAAGTAGATAGATGTAGCGATAGAGGTGAGAGATAATGCAGATAATGAGCATGGAGATGGGAATAGTCGTGGAAAGAGACGGGACACAAACACGGACGTGGACATGGAGATGGGGAAGTCAGAGTCAAATTCAAAAAAGTAACATAGTCATAAAGTCTTCAGCAAAACGACCTGGCACCGCTAGCAGCACCCGTTCACGAGTATAACGCAAGCACCAGCCATCACCCTCCTCAACCATATTTTAGGGAAGAGGGTGACCCGACACCCGACGCTACCGCTAGCCATGCCGCCTGAGGGAGCATGACGTTCTTGCTGTTGTATGGATTGGAAGGAGATGGAGATGGCGTTGGATAAGAAGGAGATGGAGTTGGAGATTGAGAACTTTCGAAAAATAATTTACAACCAAGGACTTTTATCGTCCATATATTCAGATATTGTATAAAAGCCTTTATTACACAATTTTTGTTTAATAGTTTCTTTAAATTTATCAAGTGGTAAGTCTTGAATATTTGTGGGAACCTTATTATAAAAACGTATGCATTGACCCATAAATGAGTTAGTGACTTTATGAAGTCTACTATCATAGCCGGCTAGCTTGTACTTATTTCTAGTATTAATATTATGCAAGTCACATTTTCTACGGAACATGTTTAAGTTCTTTTTTACGAACATAAGATTTTCAAAGATATATTGTGATGCAAACGTAAGAATATTTATTTCTTTAAACTTATTTCTTAATGTCAGCTATATATAAAAAAGCCAGCAAGATGTTAACTGATCTGAAGACAGGGAGCGACGTGTGCCGATTGAAGAGGTCGCTATACGGGCTGAAACAAGCTGGTCGCCAGTGGAATATCCGGCTCGATGAGCAGCTGAAGTGCATGGGGTTGCAAGCTTCATTAAATGAGCCGTGTCTTTATTTTAAGGACATAGATTCGCAAACGAAACTCTTTGTGCTAGTTTACGTAGATGACATTTTAGTTGCATCGCAAAGAGAAAGAGTATATAAGAGTATATAAGAGAGTATAAAGAGCTTTAAAAGGGAACTGGCAACTAAGTTTGAATTGAAAGACTATGGCGTTGTGAAATACATATTGGGCATAGAGTTTAACAAATGTGACATTGGCATTAAATTGTCACAACAAAAATATATTGAAGATTTACTTACAAAGTTTGATATGGGAAATTGTGATCCTATATCAACGCCCATGGAAACCAAGAATAAATTAATGAAATCAACCGAAAAAAGTATAGATCAATATCCATATCGCGAATTAATCGGTTCCTTGATGTATCTTTCAATGGGAACGCGCCCAGACATAACAAACACTGTGGCTATTTTAAGCCAATTTCTGGATTCTCCCAATAAAATACATTGGACCGCAGCAAAGCGAGTACTACGATACCTAAAGTTTACAAAAAAATATGGACTGATATTTACGAAAACAGGTAAATCATTGCAAGGGTATTCAGATGCTGATTGGGGTGGATGTTTGATTGATAGACGATCTTATTCTGGTTATGTTTTCGTGCTAGGTGGTGGATGCGTATCTTGGAAGTCACAAAAACAAAAATGCATATCGACTTCTTCATGTCAATCGGAATATGTGAGCTTGGCATCATCAATGAAGGAGGCAATGTATTTAAACAGTTTACTCACGGAAATTGGGCTACATAAGTTTGCACCATTATCTTTGCATGTAGATAATCAGGGAGCGATTTGCCTTGCGAATGATCCAATGTTCCATTCTCGGAGTAAACACATCGACATAAGGTATCACTTTATAAGGGATGTATTAAAGAACAATACGAGCATTGAGTTAAAGTATACACCGACCGACTCAATGCTTGCCGACATTTTAACGAAGGCGTTGCCTAGAGTTAAGCACTATAAGTGCATGTGTGGTTTAGGCATAGCTTGTTAATTTTTTTTATTTTCTATTTGTATTCATTGTTCTTTGATATAGGTTTCTTATTCATTTGTTTTATTGTATTGTGGTTTATTTAGAATATGCACATTAAGGGGGCGTATTGAATATACATATTTAATGTGATATTCAGACCTATTTATGAGTATACTTGTTAGGAAAGCAAGACTGGCTATAAATAGAACTGTTGTCATGTCAGTTTTATTATGTTTAGATAGCAACTGTTCTATGTCTTATTCTTTTACAAATATTATTGTGTCACTTGATCGTAAGCTTTTTCAATGTAAAAACAAATTTCAATAAAACCCTTTCTACCACATACCTGGATTTATCTGTGCTGAAATCTCTGCTAAGTATATAATTTAATAGGGCTAAAAGTTTAGCCCCAACAAAAAAAGTTCTCGAGGGCGAGGCAAAATTATATCAAATATGGAAAATACTGAAAATTGGGGATTTTTTTGAAAATTATGAAAAACAATCGTTTTTACTAAACTATAAAGGCTAGTAGTACTTAAAGCAAATATGTTCAAAAGGCCTACCTACTCCCCATTTCAATTTGACCAACTGTGTAGGTACCTAATACCCTGTACATATTTTCTTTTACAATAAAAGCCATCATTATGTCATTGTTTGATGCATACTTACACATTTTTAGTATGAAGATAAAAATTATATAATACGAATTTAGACCGGGAAATTAATCCATTGCGGAGGTCACGAAAAGCACGAAAAGCAGTGTGTAAAAAGGAGGAGGTTCTCAATTCGTGTTTATTTTTTTCTGTCTATGTTACAACAATTATGAATCTATTTTAATTATTCTTGTTTCATAGGATAGAAAATACTCCATAGTTGGTCCCATATAAATTTAATCGAAATCGGTTGAGTACTTCATTGAATATTTCAAAGTTTTGAAACAATATGTACCTATGATTTCGGAGAATGTTTATGTGAATGACATTATAAGTCGGCCAAAATGTTGACGTGAAGTCAGTTTTTTTAATGCTCTGCATTCGTTGATTATTAATAATAATAAAATAGTGTACTCATAGCCCTGCACTTGTCAAGGCCCTACAGTGGGCTCAATTAAAAAGTTTTTTTATGATGAATAATGATATTAATAAGGATCTTCTAAATAAAACTTTCGTTTTCTTTGAGACCTCAAAGATTTTTGTATCAAAACAAAGTTATGTTATATCATATTAAAGACACACCTAAATATAATTGAATATGAAAGTCTATACCGAGTTACAAGTTTTTTAAGTAAAAAAGGTCATGAACCTACATGTCTGAAGGCTAAATGTGGTGGTATGTCTCTAACTAAATACAACAAGTTTCGAATATATAAGCTGAAAGCCGAACTTCACAAATTTCTAGCCTTGGGCCATGTTTTCTATTTAATTTAACAAAAGTTACTTAAGAGTGCAAAGACGATATTCTAACTTAGTAAATAATTTCAACAATTCAACAACTTAAGAAAAGTTGTTGAATTGTTGAAACAGCTTGAGAAATACATATGTAATATGTAAAAATATGTAAAAATATGTAAAAAATATAATATAGGTATATTTTAGTAGGTATATCATATTGTGATACATACATACATAACTTCACGCCTGTATCCCTTATGGGGTAACCAGAACACCAAAGGTTTTAAATCATCTGATGTCACGTTTGACAAATTTGGAGGCATTTTGGTGGAGAAAGACTATTGCAGTGACAGGAAGTCAGCCCATTGCCTACAAAAAGATCACAAATCAAACCTCTGTTCCTTAACTGACTTTTGCCGTATGCCCAGGAAGAGAAGCAGCTATAACATTCCATGTTTTTCCTTTGCTCCCAGTCCAAAATGGGAGTGACAATTATAAAGTAAAAATTTAGATAAAGACTTGCAATACGTAATTATTCAAATGTGTAGTATGTTAGTATAAAATAAGTTTATATTATTTATTACCGTAATATAAGTAATAGAAAACTAATTGGATAAAAGTTCAAGAAACATGAATACGAGAACTGAATTGAATGAAATCAGTAAAGGCATAGACAGCGGCCCTGTCACTGAAACTATAGTAAAAAACCAGTTTACATACATACATACATACATAACCTCACGCCTGTCTCCCCTTGGGGTAGGCAGAGACAAGGGAACACCAATTGCTGCGATCCAGACATACCTCTTACGCTTCTTCCACGTTCATCAATCTTTTCATACATGATCGCCGGTTACGGGTTCTTTTGACTAGGCCCTTTTTCAAAATGTCGAAAAAAAAAACAGTTTAATACTATTTTAAGTGAATTACACTATTTAATAACTCTATAAGTTATAAAATAGTTACTTATAAGCGAATTGTTTTGGAAGTTCAAAAGCTTAGTTTTCCGCAAGGCGCGTTCCAAAGTTGTTACAACTTTGTGGCATGTTTCCATTTTTTGCCTTTCATTGTCTACAATTCCAGTTTACAGTGTTATGAAGTAAAAATAAAAAAGGCACAATTTAAAATTCATCTCAAGATAAACAACGGAGAAGCGTTTTACTTTTGTGATAAATGATATCTCGATTATTTGGATTTTTTATTTATGCGAAAATATTAAGTTACATTAACAGCTGAGAACCATTAAATTTCGTTGGATAATTTTCAGTAGAAAAGTATTGGTCAAAAAAACAAATATTTGAACAAGTCACAGTTGTTCATAAATGACGAAAACTTCAACAATTTACTTTTAGACGTCTGCTATTACATATATATTTATTTTCTACGAGTACCTTTATGAATCATCTTCCATGCTAGACTGGGAGAATGAAAAACATAGAATGTGCCAGCTGCTTCTCTTCCCGGGCACTGTAAAAGTCTGGTAAGGGACAGAGATTTTATTGGAGGTTTTAGTAGGCGATAGGCTCACACCTTTCACTGCAGTGGTCACTCTCCACCATTATTATGCCTCCAAATTTTTCAAACGTTACATCGGATGGTTTTATAACCTCTGGTGTTCTGCCTACCCCATAAGGGACACAGGCGTGATGTTATGTATGTATGTATGTATAAATCATTTATTTTATCGAAAATATCTATAACTTAACAATTTGAAATATTTTACTGCGACTGGATCTAGCGTAAAAAAATCTTAGGCTATATCCTTCTGAAATAGTCTATATGACAAATTGCTACTAACATTCTATTGATTATTGATTATTAAATAAATGATTTTCATATTTTATACTCGCCTGCAAAACAATGAAACTCAAAAAAAATTATGAAAACAATGCATGAATGAACAAAATTCTTACTTCTAAATGATTGGATACTTCAAAAGATGGATACGCAATACGAAGTGACAATAAGTGTATCCGACGGAAGATGCTGCCAATCGGAAAAGGAAAAACGTATAATATTTCTGTTTGATGTTTGCTACAAATATCTATATTATTGAGAGGACATTGAAATAAATGTATTACATTTGAAGAACCTCATTCTTAGTGTTAATCAGGGCACAATGATTTTCTTTGTTCGTAAGTTAGAAGGACTGATTCAAATATCGATCGGACAGTTTATTAGTGAAAGAATTATATTGTTACTTTTGCTTATTGTATTGACGAGATTGTTGGTGACAATATTACGACTTATTAGGTTCACCACTACCACCCTTTGTTTACATTATGTCGCCAAATATCATTTTTTGAACATATAACCTAACATACTTTAAAACCTAGCGTAGTCACGGCTTAAGAACCAGAGTAGCGTATGTCAAAAATTTTAACAAAAAAATCTCGCCTTTCGGTTTTTTATTCCCCATATTTTTATGTGCCAAAAACGATGATATGTGCAGATTGATTATAACAAAAATAATATATAAAGAAAAGTGAAGTTTGTTTACTGCAAAACTTAAGTGTCTGTACTTACAATACCCTTGACATTACGCGCACCTCGACTTACAGAGCGAATATGACATCGATAATATAAATATAAATAAATATAAAATAAATATTTCTAACACTCACACAACATTATTAGCCCAAATTAAGTGTCTTAAAGAACTTGTGTTATGTATTGTCTTGTGTATATAAATAAACTTTAATAAACATATAAACATCCATGACTCGACGACTAATATCTGTGTTCATCACACAAATATCCGTCGCCCGGGATTCGAACGCAGGACCTCTGGCATAGAAGGCAATTAACGTTACCCCTACACCAGCCGGTCGTCGAATATCTTGAATGTAATCGCTCAAACAACGTATCTTATCATACGTTTTTAGATCTGAAAGTTTGATTACATAGGCTAGGTTTGTTTTGTGCCAAATAAGCGTAAAAGTTATGAGATCTTAATTTTCAAAGTTATCTAGTATCCATAACACAAGTTCTTTAAGAAACCTAATTTGGGCTAGATAATGTTGTGTGAGTGTCAGAAATATTTATTTATTTATTTATATTTTACTACTAATCAAAGGAGTACCAAGAGAATGAAATAATTATCAACGAAAATATATATTTTTTTACATACAACCACATAAATAAACTGTTTACACCTAAAAACAAAACTAATTCATCTTCAGTGAGTAAGAAACAACATACACAACCACTTACTAACCTGTTATGAATAAGCTTGAACAGTTGCCCCACACTTCTCATTAAAGCAGTTAATGTAGCAGTCAGGAATGTATTTTCAATTGCGCTATTAGTTTTTTGGTAACGAATTTTCATCAAATGAAAATAATAATAAATGAAATCCCCAGACAATCACACCAACTACATGGCCCCAAAGTAAGCATAGTTTGTGATATGGGATACCATGTAGCGAACTAGGGGGGAACCTAGAATATAAATACATAAATAGATAAACACCCAGACAAGAAACATTTTTTTTTCTAGTTCCGTGCAGGAATCTAAACCGCAACCACTGGCGCCTTAAGCAGACAGGTTAACCCCTTCGCCAATATGGTCATCATCTCATATTAAGGTTTAACTATACTTACAGATATAAGTAGTCAGGAATGTTTTTTCAATAATAAAAAACATCCAATTGCCCCGTTGAATGTTAATCTTTGATCTTTTACATTTGGTAACACAAAGCTGATTGAATGTGAAAAGGACCGGGTTAATTTAATACCGCTAATGCTTTGTCGAGATTTCACATCAGTAGCGATGCTACATTTGCTAACAAGCTTTTCCGAAATGAAATAAAGTATTTGATTATTTTATTTGCGATGGGATTGGCTCTCTGTGTGTTGCAAAAGCTTATTTAAAGGGCACGCAATAGCCGATATTCTTATTGGAATAATCAGAATGTGAAACGGAGTCAAAGTAGAATGATATTGCATTGATATTTTTCTTTAATTTTAGAATAGTAAAATAAAGTTTTTGTAGATGTACAAACATACATACATACATAACCTCACGCCTGTCTCCCTTTGGGGTTCGCAGACACAAGGGAACACCAATTGCTTCAATCGAGACATACCTCTTTCGCTTGCTCCATTTTTGTAGATATGTTTCTTTGAAATTGAGATAATGATGTAAGTCTAGTGCAATATAAATCATTTTTTAATATTTTGAAACTATTATCCATAAAGCACCTATTTGGGAAAACAGGATTAAAAAATGATAATAAAAAATAAAATCTTGATAATTTATTACAAATTATTCTAGACAAAGTTAAAAATAAGAGAAACTCATCAGGCTTCCAAATTCTATTTTTTTAAGATTCATCATTTATTTTTTTCATTTTCGATATTCTCCAAAATTAGATAACATCTCAAATATTCTTGAAAATATATTTTTTCTTCTTTCTTCAGAATTTCATAAAGTCGAATCAAATGTCAATTTATGGTTGGGTTGTAATCCAAAGGTGCTCATAAACTGCAGATTAAAGGTATATCGGTTTCTTATGTCAGCAATGTATTTTGAACACATATGAACACATTTCTTTTGATTTGAACTGAATTTTGATATTCGATAAGGCAGAGCTTTTATTGTAGCACCAAATTTTTTTAGGGATACTTTTATGTGGGATTCTCATCTTCTAAATATAATGTTGGTATAAGGTATGACTTGAGAAATCTCCGTATTTAATCGCTCAATTTTTACTTTATGGCATTTAAAATGACTTTTATACTGGACTAGGAGCGAAAGAAAAACATAGAATGTACCAGCTGCTTCTCTTCCCGGGCGTACTGTAAAAGTCAGTTAAGGACAGAGGTTTTATTGGCGTGTTTTGTGGGCGATAGTTAAGTCAACACAACATTATAATACCTTCAAATTTATCAAATGTGGCATCAGATGGTTTAATACCTTCTGGTGGTTTGCCTACTCCATAAGGGATACAGGCGTGACGTTATGTATGTATGTATGCATGTCAATGTAAATCCAAATTTCGATGTCACCTTCAATTTATACAGGGTGACTAGTGACAAATTTTAGATACTGAAGGAGAGCACTCTGTACTCGATTCTGATAATAATTATGTAATAAAAGTAGGTACTAAATTTTTCCCTAGAATTCCCTATAAATAAATAAATCTATGTTACTATTTACTTTACTTACGCCTGAGTCAATCGCGGCACGTGACCTGGCACGGGGATTGCTGCCAACACTAGTGTAACCATGCGTTGCGTAATCCATTTTTCAACTTTTGGTTAAGTTAATTCGGTAAATAATTAATATTTATTTTTTATTATATCTTTTCCCCTTATGTATGATCTCAAACTACCACGTCCTTGAATTTCAAAATTGATCCACCAATCACCCTGTATAAGGTCACAAAATTGTAAAAAGACAGTAGCGTCTTATTTTTCTTATTTACACTTCCACGACACTAAAAGTCGAATTCAAATTACAACTTTTAAAGAGTCAATTTAGCGCAGCGACCGTGGATTTTAATTAAGATCTGGCAGCGATGCTTGGCAAAGAAAAAAAGAACGGACTGTAAATGAAATCGCATTGACTCACAAAAGAACCTGAAATAAACTTAGTGCTAAAGTCTGGAATAGTGATATTCCCGAGGGACTAATTATGAATTCATTAATTTGTCTTTAAGGTTTTATTGTTTTAGGAGGAAATAGTTTATGTATAAGCTTTATTAAAAACTAGAGACCGCGCGCGGTTTTACCCGCGTAACTTTTGATCCCGTGGGAATTTCGGGATAAAGTATAGCCTTTAACCTTCCTCAAGAATTTTTCAAATCCCACTTGTAGTTTCTGATATTAGCGCGTTCAAACAAACAAACAAACAAAAAAAACCCTTCAGCTTTATATATTAGTACTAGCTGACCCGGCAAACGTTGTTTTGCCATATAAATAAAAAAAAATAGACGTTGGCCGATTCTCATAGATACCGGATAAGCACAAAAAATTTCATCAAAATCGGTCAAGCCATTTCGGAGGAGTATGGCAACGAAAACTGTGACACGAGAATTTTATATATTAGAAGATAGATACACGCCTCTTCGAGGGACGATTGATTTATACTTTATTTAAGTACCTACATCTTACTTTATTTTATACAATCCTAGGGATAGAAGTATTATGGCTTTAGGGACTTCATATCTCTTAATAAAACACTCGTAACAGATATCTCAATGAGCATTTTCGTATGAACAAATAAAAGTTGTATTTATTAATAGTGGAGAGAAATCAAGAAGCCAATAAGCACTTACTTCTTATAGAGGTCGGATATTTCAGTTTAAAAGGATCACTGTATTTGTATATAAGGTTGTTGAAATTCGCCAGTCAACTTTATATAAATGTTGTTTACAAATAAAGGCTGCCAATTTCAAAATCATATAAAATGTGACGTGTATCTGTTGTAGTAATCTTTGAAACTTTTGAATACTTTTGATCTGTTTTGAACCAGTCTTAGGGGAATTCTAGGGGATCACTTAAAGTTGAAATACCTAGGAACCGAGTTATCATGATAATATTTCACGAAAGCAGTAAAATATCGATTACAAAATATTTCAATGAGGAGTTTTCTGACAGCTCATAAAAATAAGTTCAAAAAACCTCTATAGATGGCACTTTTAAAAAGCCGAAGGCGTTAAGTCTGTATACTATAATGTTGGTAAGTGATATCTACCATTTATGGTTATTTATACGTTCAATTTCTGAAACAGACGTCAATTAATTTATTTTACTTTTAAAAACGCAGTGTGGAATAAATTCTTCGCCTTCGCCTTTTGTAAAGCGCCATCTATCGAAGCCTTTTGTACCAATTTTGTACAGTTTTGTTTTTTTAATGAGCTGTCAGAAAACCTCTCATTGCAAAGGCATCAAATGCTTGAAGCCAAAATGCACTAATGTATCAATTCAGGCTTCTTTTGCCTATTTCATCATCATCAACATAGCCGTTTTTAAATAGCTGCAGGGACATGAATCTCTCCTACGGCTGAGCTAAGCTGAGTTATTGTTGGTTGGTGGATATCAAAACTCTTAAGGATCCGAAAGGGATTCTGACAAACTCTAATTACTACAGTTTACTAGTATACACTACCCAGAACCATTCCCTCAACGTATCATCCGAAGAACAGAAGTCTATGTGAGAAAAGAATGGTCAGCCTACTTATACCGACTGGTGCGAAAGTTGCTTAACCTTCCATATCTAATGATGATCTACTTCCATGCTGGACTGGGAGCGAAAGAAAAACATAGAATGTGCCAGTTGCTTCTCTTTCCGGGCATACTGTAAAAGTCAGTTAAGGGACAGAGGTTTTATTGGCGTTTTGGTAGGCGATAGGCTGACCCCCTGTCACTGCAACAGCCTCTCTACATCTTTATAATAGCTCCTTTGTCAAACGTGACATCAGATGGCCTTATGACCTCTGGTGTTCTGCCTACCCCACAAGGGATACAGGGGTGAAGTTATGTGTGTATGTATGTGTGTCTAATGATATTTCAGGAGCCACTACCACGACTAAGTTCTGTGTGACTATGAGCTTTCATGCCATATAATGGTCATACGTACTTACGTCCGTTCGCTAGGATTTTCATAAAAAAGGGTATTTCCTTCTAATTTGTCGCAAATACTGCCCGCAATATTCCATTAGTAATATGGTAAAACCGTTATTATCACTATTTATTAGTTGGCAAATTGCAACCACGCAATTAAGCAAAACCTGTGATTTATCCTTGGTTTAATGTTTATAAACGCTAGTTGGTATGACCACTGTGCGTTAGTTTATATTAACAATGCGTTTGATAATAGAAATTTAGATACGAACTAACCACAATTTTCAATTGTGGTTTTTTAGAAGTAATTTTGTAATTAAAGATGTTTGATGTAAACGAAGTTGTCGTGGTGCTGTGGTTACTGTGTGTATCATACGATATCACAGGTTAAGTAACATTCGGCGCAGTCGGTACATGAATGGGTGACCGCCGACCATTCATTTCTCACGACGACTACCATGCTTCGGAGCGCACGTTAAGCAGTCGGTCCCGGGTGCTGTATAATTGTATGCAGTAGTCGTTAGCCATTTAGGCACCCTGAAAATTCTGACATCCACCACGCAGCACTGGGCCAGCTCGGTGGATTATGGCCTAAACCTCCTCGTCACCCGGAGGAGAGACTCATGCCCTGCAGTGGGCCCATTACACGGAGTTGTGATGATGATGATGATGATGATGATGATGATGAGAAGTAATTTTGTAATTAAAGATGTTTGATGTAAACGAAGTTGTCGTGGCGCTGTGGTTACTGTGTGTATCATACGATATCACAGGTTAAGTAATATTCGGCGCAGTCGGTACATGGATGGGTGACCGCCGACCATTCATTTCTCACGACGACTACCATGCTTCGGAGGGCACGTTAAGCAGTCGTTCCCGGGTGCTGTATAATTGTATACAGTAGTCGTTAGCCATCTAGGCGCCCTGGAAATTCTGGCATCCACCACATAGCACTGGGCCAGCTTGGTAGATTATGGCTAATGCCTCCTCGTCACCCAGGAGAGAGACTCACAGCCCTGCAGTGGGCTCATTACAAAGAGTTGTGATGATGAAGATGATGATGAAACGAATGTTTTTTTTAACCATATTAAATTGAATTCATGTAATGTTTGAGTAGCATTTATAATAATTTTGTAAGTGTTAGTGTAAATGTCCAATTAAATATTTTTTTCACCAGCCAAATATAAATGTTAGTTTCTTTGATACAATATAAACGTACTTGCATATTTATTTTAGCGTCGCTCAGTACAAAAAAAAAAGGAAATATGGAACCACAAACGTTTTTAAAAATAGTCGCTATTGATGTATACAGCTACTAGGACGCATAATTTCATTGATAATACTACGACGTAGTCGACTTTATTTTAATGTTAATTTAGAATGACCATGCTTTGCTTAACATGTTATCGGATATATTAATTTCCTTGTAAAAAAATTTCTTTACAAAAATCGTTTCTATAAATGATACTTATTGTGTAAAAAGAATTTCGCCGGTGACTAAAAACAATCCTGTCTAGTTCGCTACATGGTATCTCATAACACAAGCTTCACGTATAGGTACTTTGATATTGGTGTGATTATCTGGGATTTTTTTTTAATTTACTTGATGTTTTGGCATCTTTACAGACCTCGTAGTGACAAGCGATTGGCAAAATGTGAAATATAATTTTTAATACAGTTGCTCAAGAAGTGGCGTATTGCAGGGACGTTTAGCGTTCGGGATGTGGGCTATTACACACTTGTGCTTTTTCTTTACCTTTTCCGCACTCGTGCGTTCTCTTTCCCAAATGTCAAAATAATGTCTATTAAAAAGAAAAAATCAACCACGAAGTTTTTACTAAAAAAAAATTCATAGAAGTTTTTACGATTCATGCAAATATTTCTGAAAAGAAGCTACTAATTTGTTTCAATATCAGATATAATGATTTGATGCAATGAGTTAGGTTAGGTTTCATTTCATTTTATCTCATTAAATTCATTTTCATTTCATGTCAATACAAAATATCTACTAAAGAAGGCTGTATGGGCATAGTTCCCTTTGCCTACCCAGAATAGATAAACAAAAAAAAATCTCTGTTTATAATCTTTCACGGCTGGCGCCATTTTGTATATCTTATAAAATTGCTTAATTTTTTCGCAACTGTATTAAAAATAGTCGTTCAGTACACGTGCGGAACAGTCATTGCAACTTTTTCCGCACTCGTAATGAAATATACTATTTACTTAATTAAGGTAAACGAAGGTATCACCGAGGTAATTTCAAGGCTTTAAGGTTTAAAGTTTCGAAATAAGAATTTCCGATCGTATAAATAGTTACAAGTATATATTTTCCGATTCTTTGAGTTTTGGACTTTAGGGATCTATAAAGATGTAGATAGCTTCTCAGTAAAAATATAAATAAAAAAATAATTAAATATAAAAAGCCGGATGTAGCTATTACCGAGGTATGCTAAAGTGATTGCAGCTAAAACCGCGAATCGTGATTCTATTACCGAGGGTAGAAAAATAATAAGCAATTTGGTTCCGTACAAAATATTTATTAAAAAAAAACAAATTGTTGGCTCCTTTCAGTACCTATTCATCAATAATCTTTGCCTCATAACATTACTTATCATGATAACTACAGTACCTACCGACTTAGTACCTAGTACCCTATCTTATTATTATGGGACTTACATATGTTTTAGTTTGTTTTACACTTTTTATAGTTTGGATAATCTTATTCTATGATATCTATTTGAAAATAACTATTTCTTAAAATTTAGCCCCCTTGAATATTTATTTTATACTATTTTTTTAGTATTGTTATAGCGGCAACAGAAATACATCATTTGTGAAAATTTCAACTCCTTAATTATCACCGTTCATGAGATGTGCCTTGTAACAGACGGACAGACAGACGGACGAATGGACAGCGAAGTCTTTGTAATAGGGCTCCGTTTTTACCCTTTGGGTACGGAACCCTAAAAAATGCTTTAATCAGTCGGTATAAGATTTCTATGGTGAAGTTAATACCGAGTAATAAGACTCGGTAATAGCTTCTTATACAAGTTATTGCCGAGTAATGGCTTGTTTTCACCATCGGTGATAGCTTCATACGCGATACTGTAAATAATCTAGTTCCGAGGGATAAAATTTGATTAATTTTAAGCAAAAAATAAGTTTAATCGAAAGCCAATAAAGTTACCTAAACATATACATGATATCTGCATTATGCAGTTAAGTTTAAAATACAGACTAAGGCGTGGTTTCATGTCGTATTCAATTTAGTGCTCTCATACAAAGCTATTTTTTTTGGCTCAATTTGAGACAAAAAAATAAGAGTTCTAGTGCAATTTTCATACGACGGAAATAGTTTTTTACGATAAATACCTAATTACCTGAACGAGTTTCTAAATCATTAAGGTGACTTCTCTATACAATTTTCATAGAAATTAAATAAAACTATTGGTACTGCTTTATGCTATTACCGAGTATACCGCGGTCAATACATTCTAGAAGAAAATTACGAAGCTATCATCGCGGTATTTTATTTTTATTTACTGTCAAAAAATAGTGCAAAATAAACGAAAATTAGTTAGTTACAATCATGGCTGAAACTATAATCCACCCTGTGACCTACTTCGAATCTGTATAAATGGTTTCTTTACGACACATTAACCTTAGCAAAATATTGAGTGTACTTACATTTGGCGACTCGCGTTTATATGGACGTCGTACTCCGGCGCCGGCTTGAAGCAAACTTATCGTTGTTTCGTTTTTCTGCTTTGTTGTGCACAGAGCGCCACGGATCCATTCAAATGGATATAAAATGATTTTTCATAAAAGTTTAACTTTTTGAGTAAAATATGCCTGTAATTGCTTAAAACTACAATTATATTACATACCTCGATGTTACCTGCAGATTTTTGACTACCGCGGTAATACCTGCGTTTACCTTAATTCGGTAAAAAAAGTTGTTAATTTACGATGAAATCGTCGAAACTTAAGATCAATCCTACAAATACTATAATTGTGAAAGTGAGGTTGAGTAAAAGCAGTCTACGAAATAAACATGGCTAAAGGCGGGTTTCAATATTGAACTGACTGCTATGCGTGCGTAACCGGTACAGGTACAAAACTGGTAGGAAAAAAGTAGCGTTTCACAATATCTACTAGCTACGGGCTGTAAGTTCTCAAATTTGGCATGGGCCCTCCTTGCGTGACGTTCTTCCAAGAAAATAGGTGATATGTGATTTATAGAATATCACGCATTCGCAAATTATTTGTATGATATTTGAACTAAAGAAATATATAAACTTATTCAATTTATGTTTGCTATGTTTTAGTATTCGATTAATATATTATAGTACGTTTTTAGAGCTTTTTATTAATAATTGCGTTTAACTGCTTACGTAAAACGAAACGCCAATCCTTCGACTAATTTTGCCATTGGTTGAATCACATTCTTATGACGTCAAAGTAAATATTTAAAAGAAAAATTATGTAATTCAATAATATTCGTCCTTTTTTTCAAAAACAGTTATAGATAAGTTAGAAAGAGAAAACTGGATTATTGATATGTTGACAGATATTTGATAGGACATTTCGTTAAATGAATAAATTGTTACGTCGTTGGCTAGATAAAATGACATATTCTTTAATTGGTCATACGTAATGAAAACATAACTCCTTATTGGCCGCAGCAGACTGCCATGCTACCTTTACCTCATTGGTTTAAATTAATAACTTGTTACGTTTTCGTTGGCTAGATATAATGACTTATTTTGTAAATGGTCAAATGTAACCTAGCAACCCATTACAGTCAAACAGTTCGTAAGCAGTGGTTTAGATGTCAAGATTTTGAATATAGAAAGGCATTTTGGTAGTGAATTCTATTGTTCGTAGGCAAAACGAACAGTTTTCATAATATTGAAACCCGCCATAAGTCATTTATAACTCTTCTAGCGCGATTTTATCGACGCACAGCGACATCTATTGAATGAAAGCAAGCTAAAATTTTGTACTTCTACCTTCTATGCTGGACTGGGAGCGAAGAAAAAACATAGAATGTGCCAGCTGCTTCTTTTGCCGGGCATACTGTAAAAGTCAGTTAAGGGACAGAGGTTTTGTGGGAGGTTATTTTCTGGGCGATAGGCTGACCCCCTATCACTGCTATAGTCTCTAACCATCATTATAATGCCTCCAAATTCGTGAAACGTGACATCAGATGGTTCTACAGCCTCTGGTTCTCTGCCTACCCCATAAGGGATACAGGCGGGAAGCTATGTATGTATGTATAAAATTTTGTATGTTATAAATGTGCAAAGTTTGGATGGATGGATGTATTCATGTCTGGATGTTTGTTCATCTATCCCGGCAAAAAGGCTTTATGGATTTGGATGAAATTTAGCATAGTTATAGTCTACAGCCTGGAATAGCAAATAGGCTACTTTTATTTCAATATTCCCGCAGGATTTGAAATGGCGCGGGTAAAACCGCGTTAACAGCTAGTAAAGACATATTTTTGAAATTTTCCTACCAATACCAAGACTAAATAAATATCATCTTATTTGTAGAGAAATACCCTAAGTATTCTCACTTAAACATGTAAGGACAATTTCAGGTAAGGAACGGCTAGCACTTAGACCAAAATGACACTATTAACTGTGTTCAAACTTTAAGGTGGTGAAAATTGTCGAAAACATTACTTGTATTTACTTAATTGAGGACATAGAGCAAGGAACATTTAGATAGTACATTTCTAGAATTTGCATACATTTATCTTATACAGGACTTTATTTTTAATATTAATTTTCAATATAAGGTTTTTCGTTAAAATAAGAATAATAGATTTTGATTGTCATGGAAACGCTGATATAATTATCGTTTTGTTGAAGAATAAAGTTTTGAATTTGAAATTGAAACTGCACATGTTTTTATTTTATTGAGATCAACAGAGAACCATAGACACTAAATCTTTGCCTCTGATTTTGAATAAATAAAAGAAACATACTTTTGATATTCAATTATTTGAATTTAGAATTCCATATCAAATCATACTACCTCATGTAATTCGTGAGTGTAAAACTATAATATCTAATTTTAAAAAGAAAGTCAAAGATCACTACTTTTCTCAACTGTAAGTTATGAATTTAAACAATATTATTATGATATATTGTATATGTATTTACATACATACATACATACATAACCTCACGCTTGTCTCCCTTTGGGGTAGGCAGAGACAAGGGAACACCAATTGCTTCGATCCAGACATACCTCTTTCGCTTCCTCCACGTTCATTAATCTTTTCATACATGATCGCCGGTTACGGGTACTTTTAACTAGGCCCTTTTTAAGAACGTCGCCAATTTGATCGGCGTACGTTCGCCTAGGGCGGCCCTTTCCGACAGCACCATCCATTCTTGCTCTGTAAACCTCTTTCGTAAATCTACTTTCACTCATCCTTTCCAAATGTCCAAACCACCGTAGCATACCCTTTTCAATCTTAGTCACTACATCTTCTTTCAATCCGCATCTCTTTCTTATTTCACTATTGCGCACCCTATCACTCAATTTCACTCCACACAAGCTTCTCAACGCTCTCATCTCCACAGCATTAATCTTGCTTTCATGTCTCTTCTGCCACACCCAAGATTCACTACCATACATAAGCGTTGGCGCCAAAACTCCCTCAAGTACGGCAAGACGAGCCTTATTTGGTATAGTTTTGCTTGCCATTATCGAGTATATGGCGCCATTAATACAATTTCCTGCTTTTACTCTCCTTTCAATATGTATTTATGTTTATATAATATTATATATGTATATAAGTATTTATATTCATAAGTATTTTAAGCAGTTTATACGATATCATAGATTTGTGCACACTATCATTGCATCCTAAACAAACTCTCCAGTCCTAGGTCTGCTGGAAGAGATCTCATAAGCTGTACCTTTGTACTTATTTTTGATCCATGTATCTTTGAATTGTGTCCAAACTTATGTGTACATAAATTGTTAAATAAATAAATAAAAAATAAATAGATTTCTATTTTTGAAAATGTAGGTAGAATAATAATTTTAATAACCATTTACAAAAAACTTAACGATAATCAACCGTAAATAATCTCAGCCTTTTATTTTCCTGAAACCGAAACCAATGGACCACTGATTCAAATTAAGATTAATTCAGTAAATTGTTGAACTGTCAAAAGATACATAATTTAGTACTTTCGAATGAAAAATTGAACTTTTTACGGATTAAATATGATTAATGTCTATCTTTGTTCATGCACTGAGATTTTATTTTGAAAACTTGTAATAAGTCTTAGCTTGTTATCCATAGAAGGCTTACACTTCAATTTTAAATCAGAAAAGTAATTATTGAGGGGTATTGTGAGACATAATTTCTTAACAACCTCTAACGTATTCAAATTTGTTCATCATCACAACTCCGTGTAATGCGCCCACTGCAGGGCTATGAGTCTTGTCTCTTTGTGACGAGTAGGTTTAGGCCGTAATCCACCAAGCGGGCCCGCGGTGCTGGTTGGTAAATGTCATAATTTTCAGGGTGCCAACATGGCTTCTGACAAACCCTAGCGACTATTGTATACGAGTATACAGCACCCAGAAGTGGCTGCTTAACGTGCCCTCCAAAGCACGGTATTCGTCGTGAGAAATAAATGATCGGCGGTCACCCATCGTAATACTGGCCGGGCCGAGCGCACTTAACCTGCGATATCGTTTGATGCGCACAGTAACTACGGGGCGCCACAGCGAATTCAAAAATTGTTTATAACAAAATAATTTAAACAGTATTTTTTTCATATGAACATTTTGAAAACTTTTGAGATTAGTTATAAAAAAGGACACTGTTTAACTGGATTTACATATTTAGATACAAATATAACTTCACGCCTGTATCCCTTAAGGGGTTGGCAAAGTCAAAAGAATCTTTATTTCGTTTGTATTTAAATATATTTGAAATAAGTCAAACAATTGACTTTAAAATTCAAAATTCAAAAAGTTTTTATTCATCTTAGGAATTTCACAAAACACTCGATGAAGTCAGTCACTCTTTTTCAGACAGAATTATCAAATTGATACAAATAGGTACTGTACAAATTGACCGTGATATGAAAAAAAACAAACACAAGACAGTTAATTGTGAGAGCCAATGTCATGCCACAACCAAATTGCTTACATAGTAGATGCAATGAGCTATGGATGCACAATGCGAACATGACAAACAATTTAAAAACATGATAAACAGAGTATTTGAAAAGAATGGAATAAGATAGTCACAGTATCATTAGCAAAACGACCTGGTACCGCCAGTAGCACCCGTTCACGAGTATAACGCAAGCACCAGATATCACCCTCCTCAACCATATTTTAGGGAAGAGGGTGACCCGATACCCGACGCTACCACTAGCCATGCCGCCTGAGGGAGCATGCGGTTCTTGCTGTTGTCTTGACAAGAAAATAAGTGAGTGGGACATTCACCAGTATGTCATACGTATACTGCACAGCCAAGCCGTAAACAAAATTATTAAGTAATTAGAAACTTTTTGAAATATCCTCTTGTGCTTAATCCCATGCCTTTTTATCATGCAAGTAATCTTTAGTTTTATAATAAGCTTTTCAAGATAGAGTGTTTTTAATGATTCATTAAAATTTATTGAATGGCAAGGATTGAATTGACTTCGGAATTTTGTTATATATACCTACGTATTGACATTCCAATAAATGATTTGCTGCTTTTAGCCAGCCTTAATTTAGGAAACGCTAACTTATGGTCGTTCCTAGTCCTTACAGAGTAATTTGTATCATGATTATCTTTCCTAGTTTTAAATTTATTACTATTGTTATAATTTTTTTGAATTTTAATATAGGCAGCATTTCACCACAGGAGAATACCGTATTAAGCTATGAAAATAACCAAAATAAACCAATCGCGCAATAGCTTCATTTGAGATATTTCGCATCTTTTTCGACGGCATATGCTGCAGAACTAAGTCTCTTCACCAACATTTCTATATGTGGTCCCCATTGTAGGCAGAACACTAGAGGCTATAAAACCATCTGATATCACGTTTGACCAATTTGGAGGTATTATTTTATTAAATTTTATAAAATCCCCTGACAATCACAACAACTACATAGCACTAAAGTAAGTATAGCTTGTGTTATGGGATACCATGTAGCGAACTAGGGGAGAACCTAGAATATAAGAACATAAATAGATTAACACCCAGTCACAAAACCTTTTTTTATTTGTTCCGTGCGGGAATCGAACCCGCAACCACTGGCATCTGAGGGAGACAGGTTTACTCAGAATTTAAAGATATGATTATGAATTATAATGATTTAGAAAGACTATTACAGCGACGGGGGTCCGCCTATCGCTCGCAAAAACGCCAATAAAACCTTTGTCCTTTAACAGTATGCCCGGGAAGAGAAGCTTTGTGAAAAAACAAGATTCAACCAGTTTATATAAGTCACATGCGTATTCTTAATGAATTATCGCATATAATTACATTTAAAAATTTAACTCGATGTTTCGGTGTCTTTGCAGAT
Source organism: Stenoptilia bipunctidactyla (assembly GCA_944452665.1). Taxonomy (NCBI): domain Eukaryota; kingdom Metazoa; phylum Arthropoda; class Insecta; order Lepidoptera; family Pterophoridae; genus Stenoptilia; species Stenoptilia bipunctidactyla. The sequence goes on from OX101723.1 coordinate 2,264,888, forward strand.
CGCGTGGTCTGTCTCTCGAGAGAATTTTTTAATTAATTGTATGAAAAGCGAAAATTTAAGACAATATTAGCTGTGTTATAGGTACTCGTAATGACGTAACCTCAGTGTTTTTACAATAAGTGAGCTAAATGAAATAAAGAGAGTTAATCATTACTGCAGACCAAACCGAAATTTCCTTCGCAAACTAAACTACAGCTCGAGCCATATTGGACCCAAGTTAATATAAAACTGAGTTACCGAGCTTGATCAAGGCTCAATTTTGTAGGAAAATTAGATTATCGAAGACGATTCTAGACCGTGTGTAGTTCGGGCCAAAGGACGTGGTTCTGTATTCAAATTGTGGGCTAACCGAGGCTAAAACTACAACGAAGTGATCTTAGTTCAAATTGACTTAATGTTGATTGGTTTCCAAGTTTCGTGCATAATATTTTTGATTTCACAGAGCATTGTTTTTAGAATACCAAAATCTTCTTTTTTTTTAAGTCTATAGGTACATCCTTTAATTTAATGCTGTAACCAAATCGCTTAAGCTGGGTATACTTGGTTCGTGTTATATTACTAATATTAAAATTATATCAATAATGATGGTGGACAGTATAACTTTTTTTTTGATTTCCATAAGACAAGCTCTCTGGGTTGACGTTGCATTAACTAAAAACTGTTAATTTATATGCCTCTTGATAACGCTGGTAATGGCAACACAAAAGTCGAATAAAAAGTAACCCTGATTTAGCGAACCCTAGGAAGAATTACTTGAAACTTAAAGTTAACATAAAGCTTTCTTACAAAGTAATCGTATCAAGACCCTATTTTTATTCTTTTTTTTTTTAAAAAACAATAAGTTTTATTCATCTTAGGAATTTCTCAAAACACTTGATGAAGTCAGTCATCACATACTTCGGCTTTAACTAGTTGTTGATAGTTGTTAAATAAGATATTACAGTAGACCAAGAGACAAAAAAAGCCGGCGAAAAAAAACTTTTGGCACTGTTTTTCAGTCAGAATTATCAAATTAATACAAATAGGTACAGTAAAAATTGACCGTGACATGAAAAAAAAAAAAACAAACACAAGACAGCTACTTGTGAGAGCCAATGTCATGCCACAACCAAATTGCTTACATAGTAGTAATGAGCTATGGATGCACAATACGAGCATGACAAACTGGGACCAGAGTATTTGAACAAGAATGGAATAAAATAGTCACAGTATCAATAGCAATTTTTTTTCAATATTGTTGACTGGCCCAACAAACGAAAGTAGTGTACACTTTAAATTATAAGCATATAAGAAATTAGTACAAAACTTGTTTATTATGGGAAGAATTTTATCTTATCTATCATTTTCAGGTCGCCGACTGCTGGTCAAAAGTCTCCCCCAAGGTTTAAAAGTCGCTCGGTCATGAGATGTCCATAACGAGAATTTACCGGCATTTTTGATAATACTTCTATCGTGTCAAGGCCTGCCTATACTCGGTCTCGTAATATTTTACGCATAACTTAAGATTATTGTACTGCCTCAAAGAGTCATCATCACAAAAATTTGTTGTGAAAGGCTATGAGTCTCTCTCTTGGGTGACGAGGAGGTTTTTTAGCCATAATCCACACATTTCTAGTTGGTGGAAGTCAGATAAGAATTTTCAGGGTGTCAGAATGGATTATGACAAACCCTAACAACTTATAGTATATAGTGCTTAACGAATGCTCAACGTGCCCTCCGAAGCACGGAAGTTGAAAATATCCACGGTTAATCATCATTAGCTCCATATTCATACATTTATCAAAAGGCAGGCAAGTTCATACTTTATTGCTTTTCATCTTTTTATTTAATGTCGTTGTAATAGTTACTTGTTTTTATGCAAGATATTTGAAATTTTTAGACAATATTTATATTTTTGACTTATCATTGCGCAGCATTACTTGTATGGTCCGCCATTACCCCTTTTGCTTTTCAATAGCGAAGCTTATTACAAAAACCTATTCTCGTCTTTCAAAACAAAATTTAGTTATTTTTCATAGTGATGTCGAACTATATTTATTTTACTTTTAAGGCTTAATAAAGGCTAGGTGTCTCCAATTATACATTCCAATTGAATTAAAATATCACATTTACTACAAATTGGGCATATGCAAACTAAAATAATATCATAGGTAAACATTTTTATCTAGCATTACGCAGCATTTGTACGGCCAGGCATCCGATCATTGTTCCTTTAGCTTTTCGATAGCAAAACTTTGCCTTCTTTCTTTAAATAGTTTAATTATCTTTTTTATTTAATATTCCACATTTAAAAAGCCTCATTAAGAAGCGCGCTTATATTTAAGCAAAGTTCACACATTTTTTCACATTCCCAAAGCTTTCACAAACTTGCGAAAATTTTCAGCGCATAATTGCAAACATCATAAGACAAATCATCTGGTGTATCAAAAAAATTGTAAGGCTTCACAATTTCTAGAACTAGCATTTTTCACGTTTTGGCTCGTATCCTAAGATTTGGTTTTTACACTTAACGGTCTTCTAGTCATAGGGCGGCAGTACTGACGTCATAGTTATTACTCTATAGGACGGAGGCTTAGCAAAGAAAGTTAAATGTTGAAGAATTAAGGCAACTACTGTACAACCGATCATGGGGAAGCAGAGACCACATTTAGAATATGCCTTTCTAGAGACAGGGGTGGACTACGCTGGACCCTAATTTAGTATTGTACTCGGTGTATTTATAAGAACTTAATTGAATTCTTAATAGTTCAACTCTTTACCAATAGATGGCGAAAAGTTGACCGATTGTATGATAAGTCATGTTGTTTAATAAATTGCGCGTGCATGGGGTTGCCTGGCAGAGATCTATTGAAGTGCTGGCGCGTACAAGTGATATAGTCAAACTGTATTGTTATATTCAGGGAAAAAGTTGCAATACTTTTAAATTAGGTGCCATAAATTTATGGATTGTGATATTATACAGGGTGACTGGTACCAAACCCGCCATAGCAAATTAGCATATAGAGGAGGTCATTTGCTAATTATTGGACCTTACTTTCCCTAACTAAAGTTTTATACTTTAGGAGATATGTCAATTTTTATACATTATTGAGATTTTTCCAAAATTTGACCTTAAAGCATTCGTAACTTTATTTTTCGTCATTAGTTTAGAGTTTTTTTATTATTTCTTGGTAGTCATTAACATTTGTGAATAAAATACGTCGGAACTTCCCTCAAACTAGGGTTAAAAAATAAGACGCTTATGCTTTTAAAAAAAATCAATAAAGAAAAATTACTTTGCGATCAAATTCAACCGGAAATAATAAAAAAACTACGGCGTTTTAATAATTTATTCTACTCTAAATTAGTTCTCTAGTTCGTCACCTTACCAACGGTACTAAATTTGCAACGGAAAGTTTGATTCGCTAAACATCGGTAGGATTTTCAGGTCAACCAGTCATTTTGATCTAAAATAGTGAAGGTCCCAACGACAGGATAAAGCTAATTTAGCAAAGTAGTTTTTGCAAATTTATGAGTAGGTATTAGATAATAGAAATTGAGTGCTTAGTGTACTTAATTTTTTTTTTTACTTTTACCATGTAAAGCAAGAAATCAGGAAAAGATATCGAGCATCAAAAGAAAAATTTAAATAGAGTTAAAACTAAAAATTCTGCTCGAATTGCTGCCCGCAATTTCTGATACATGCCCGATATCTTTTCCTAATTTCTGTGGTGGTAAGACTGAGCCTAATTTCTTCTTTCATAACAGAAAACGCATTATTAATTTTTTGAATTAACTCATCTTTTGTAGTTACTTCTTCATTGTAGACCAACTCTTTTCATTTGCAATGACAGTTTCAATGACTTTTAGACGTCAAATGAAAAAGATGAGGTCGGACCCATCTCTATGACATTTAAGTTGTTGTCATATATGCTTTTCCTTTCCGTTTCGTGTGCTTTCACAAATAGTTGAGTAGACACAGGTATAAATAAATAAGACATTTCGTTTTAAAATGCCGGGATACACAAGGGAAGAATACGCCGACATGCTGCTGGCGTATGGTGCTGCACACAGTAACGCCCGCAAAGCGCGGCGAATTTACCAGGAGCGATATCCAAATAGACGCTTACCTGACCGTGACACATTTCCTACCACATATCGTCGGTTTAGAGAAACGGGTAACTTGAACGTCAGGGTACCCCAAGCAGCTGTGCGACAATTACCTGTTGAAATTGATCAGCAGATTTTGGCAGCTTTTGAAGAAGATCCCACGACTAGCACCAGAGTGGTAGCTGCCGCTTTGGGCGTCAGCCAGTGGAAAGTCTGGTCAGTGATGCATGGGGACCATCAACACCCGTATCATTACACGCCAGTTCAAGGTAATTTTGAGTTTATTTATGTACCTACTTACACTAAAGCGACCAGTGTTATCTTTAGAATTAAAGAAATTATTAATATTACGACGAGCTTCGATGTAACATAATCCAAATCAAATTTTGTCTTTAGAATAACATTTACGTAAATAATTAACAAATGGAGTGTTGGCAGGGCTTGAAAATGGCGACTACGAAAGGAGGTTGAATTTCTGTCGCCTCGTTCTTCACACCGATGTCGACGACCCAACATTTCTGGAGCGTATCCTTTGGACCGACGAGTCACAGTTCACCCGAGAAGGCATCACCAATTTCCACAATCTGCACCACTGGTCCCATGATAACCCCCATAAAAAGAGGGTTACATCGGTCCAGCGGAAATTTTCTGTTAATGTGTGGGCCTGCGTTATTGGTCGTAATATCTTTGGACCCTATTTCCTACCAGACATTTTAAATGGGGGAAATTATTTAGAATTTTTAAGGGACGTCTTGCCTGATCTGCTGTTGGATGGAATAACCGACGACACGCCCATTGTGTTTCAACACGATGGGTGCCCGGCGCATTTCAGGCTGGACGTCCGAGAACTTTTAAATAGTTCATTCCCCGATTCATGGATCGGTAGAGGTGGGCCAATTGAATGGCCAGCTCGGTCGCCAGACTTGACACCTCTCGATTTCTACGTTTGGGGCCGGGCCAAAGAGTTGGTCTACAATGAAGAAGTAACCACAAAAGATGAGTTAATTAAAAAAATTAATAATGCATTTTCTGTTATGAAACAAGAAATTAGACTCAGTCTTACCACCACGGAAATTAGGAAAAGATATCGGGCATGTATCAGAAATCGCGGGCAGCAATTCGAGCAGAATTTTTAGTTTTAACTCTATTTAAATTTTTCTTTTGATGCTCGATATCTTTTCCTGATTTCTTGCTTTACATGGTAAAAGTAAAAAAAAAAATTAAGTACACTAAGCACTCAATTTCTATTATCTAATACCTACTCATAAATTTGCAAAAACTACTTTGCTAAATTAGCTTTATCCTGTCGTTGGGACCTTCACTATTTTTGATCAAAATGACTGGTTGACCTGAAAATCCTACCGATGTTTAGCGAATCAAACTTTCCGTTGCAAATTTAGTACCGTTGGTAAGGTGACAAACTAGAGAACTAATTTAGAGTAGAATAAATTATTAAAACGCCGTAGTTTTTTTATTATTTCCGGTTGAATTTGATCGCAAAGTAATTTTTCTTTATTGATTTTTTTTAAAAGCATAAGCGTCTTATTTTTTAACCCTAGTTTGAGGGAAGTTCCGACGTATTTTATTCACAAATGTTAATGACTACCAAGAAATAATAAAAAAACTCTAAACTAATGACGACAAATAAAGTTACGAATGCTTTAAGGTCAAATTTTGGAAAAATCTCAATAATGTATAAAAATTGACATATCTCCTAAAGTATAAAACTTTAGTTAGGGAAAGTAAGGTCCAATAATTAGCAAATGACCTCCTCTATATGCTAATTTGCTATGGCGGGTTTGGTACCAGTCACCCTGTATTTTAGTTTGTAGCTGATTTTATATAAAGGATAGTTGATAGCTAGGCGGGATATTCGCTTAGACTTGTCGACTTTTACGACACGTTTATTCAGATTTATGAAACCATACTACCCTGGGCGACAGATTTGCAGATTTATTTCACGATTTCTAAGTTAAGTACTGCGTATTCAATGGTAATTCAACAAAAACACATTTTATTATGTTGTTTGACATAATACACGACTAATACAAACATCCTCAATCTTTATACATTTATTTGTTCAAAGACAACAGGACACCTTGATGTGAGCACCTTAGCAATAAACCCTTTATTGTACACCAACGTGGTAACAGAGTAAAAATTACATTAAATGATGATAATAAAATATATTTTATGAAGGTCGCCTTCAAGAGCGATTTCTGCCACGGCTTGTGAGAAATAAACTAAATACTAACAATGACATGATGTACATAAATACCATATTATATTAATATACTATCGATAAAAATAATACATAGGTAGGTATATAGAGATATTTAAATAGTTAAGATTTACATTGTTTCACCGGGTACTGCGGTTTAAGCATTCGTTTAAAATTCCTTTGTGTAAGAGCTAAACGGACCTTAATACAACTACAAAATTGCCATCATGAAAGTTCTGTACATTCTAAAGTAAGATAATCAACGAATGCAGAGCATTAAAAAAACGGACTTCACGTCAAAACTTTGGCTGAGTTATAATGTCATCAACGTAAACATTCTCCAAAACCATAAAAATTCTTTAAAAAAAATTGAAATATTCAATGAATTACCTAACCGATTTCGATGAAATTTATATGGGACCAACTATGAAGTATTTTCTATCATACAAATTAAGAATTTTTAAAATCGATTCACAATTGTCTGAAATATCGGGTAACAAAGACACAAAAACAAACATACACACGAATTGAGAACCTCGTCCTTTTTTGAGTGTTGGTTGAAAATAAATTTAAAATTATATTTCAAAACACTCCTGATATTCAAAACTTTCCAAAGGTTATGTCCACAGAATAGCCACACTAACAAGCCAGGCTAAGGAAACTAATAACGGAGCCAGCCACCACAACTCGGAACTTCGCCTATTAACACTTACAACCTGCTGTTACAAATATGCTATGTTTAGTCTTGCAAGTTGGTACGCTGCTTGTGTCTACACTGTGGTTGCTGGTCAAGGATCAAAGTTTACGTGTTGTTTTGTTTGTTTATGGAGATCATGTAAGTTACTTAATGGGAATATAATACGTAAGTATTTCAATGTTTCACACCACAATAGCTGGCTCTAATTAAGTTTAACTCAGAACTTGTGTTGTAGAAACTAAATATAAAATATCCAAAATTACATAATATAAAATAAAATAAATCTTCTTACATAACGTGTGTGTAATAAGCTGCTTTTATTATACAAATCCAATGGTCTTTTAATACACAGAAAGTAAAGTACTTATATATTTTTTTCATTATTGTCATGGAACCCGTTAAACCATGAACTTAATGATTAGTGGCATTAATTAACATAATTAATCATCGCATCACATAATGTTGCGTTGACGACCAAAACTTAATCTGGATAAGGCATTTATGTACATTTAAAATAAGTGGATGCTCTTTTCATACGCCACATAACGTATTAAAGAAGGTGTCAACCACCAAGGTCAGCATGATTTAGTCATGCGCTCCATGGATAGGCGTTCACTTATTGCCTGCCCAGTGCCCGTCCGGTGCATGTTACGTGCCTCAACACTTACTTTGCAATTTTTTTTACATAGTTTGAGTCCAGATGGACGAACTGGTCAATGTCACCGGTAAACTCTGAATGAAGGATAAAGAGAAAAAATAAAAACAGGCAGCGGCGTGGGATTGAGCATAGTGGAGAACCTGGGGGGGCTCTGTCCAGCAGTGGGTGCCAACAGGCTGATGATGTAGATGATGATGAATCTGAGTACTATTTTACACACAAATATATCTCAAATTGCAAAACTCTAAATCAATCCGTGCCAGCTCAGCGCCCGCCCTACGCCCATCCCGCGCTCGATCCGCAACCACATTTTGGCACACGCGATTTTAGATTTATTGATATATGCAACTTTAAATTTTTTGCTGTTAATATCGTGATTTATTGAATTGTCAACTTAACATAACTCTACCGACTATAAAAAATTGCTTAGCAAAAGGTGACCAAAGTAACATCTACCTGGCATAAATTTCTATATGGTCTGCCAGATTAGCGATTTTAATACAAAATCCTGCCGAATATCAAGCCACTGACGATTTTCATATGTTTTTGTCATTTAAGTAGAATAAAAGGGTTTCGTGAATTAAACAAACAAAAACATACGGTTCTTATCACTAATTGTTAACAAAAACAAAATTAAATGGCGTCATGATAAAACAAACATTTTAAAACTACCACTTCTAGATATCTCGATCCGTGTCATTTTGTGACAGCTTATTCCAGCACGAACTATATAGCTCGACCCGCCGATTCAAATAGTATTTAGCTTGGATTCGAGTTGTTTCGACGTGATAGTGAATTGTTAATACCAAGAGCTTTCAGATTGCAGCTCTGAATACTAAGCAGTACTGTTTTGTTCCATATCGATTTTAAACGGAACTGATGGTGGAGCTACGTGCGAATAAAAAGAAAACCTAACTAGATTGTGTTGGAGTATTACTTTACTCAATTTGCTCGACGGACATAATTATTTTTAAATAATTATTCTTTTATTGCAAAATCGGCATTTCAGCTTAATCATTCTATTTATATTACAATTGTGAAAGTGAGGATGAATAAAAGTAGTCTACTAAGTATATATGGCTAATGGCGCATTTTCATTAGTCGAGAAGTCGGTTGTTAGGCCGCATGCGGTCTAACAATCAGTGAAATTACCTCGGTCGTTTAAAAAATCTCACGCATGCGGTCATAAACGACCAATGAAAACGGTTCCCGTCGTGCGGGCTGTATGGCATGCGTTTCGGAAATCTATCGACCGCCGCATGCGGTTATAAAATTTAGAACTCTTCTTGCACACTTTAATCGACGTACAGCGACAGCTATCGAATAAAAAGCAAACAAAATTTTTGTATAATATACAAATGTGAAAGTTTGGAAATATCTTTCAAAAAATTAAAGAGACATAAAAAGCCGGCGGAAAAAACTCTTGGCACTCTTTTTCAGTCAAATTAACAGTGACATGAAAAAAAAAACAAACACAAAACAGCTCATTGTGAGAGCCAATGTCATGCCACAACCAAATTGCTTACATAGTAGGTGCAATGAGCTATAAATGCACAATACGAACATGACAAACTGGAAACAACAAGAATGGAATAACGTAGTCATAGTATCATCAGCAAAACGACCTGGCACCGCTAGCAGCACCCATTCACGAGTTAACGCAAGCACCAGCCATCACCCTCCTCAACCATATTTTGCTGTTGTTTTGACAAGAAAATAAGTGAGTGGAACAGTCGCCAATATGCCATATGTATACTGCAAAAACAAAATTACTAAGCAATTAGAAACGTTTAAAAATATCCTGTTCTGCTTAATCCCATGCCTTTTTATCGTCTAAGTAATCTTCAGATTTATAATAAGCTTTTCGAGATAGAGTGTTTTTAATGATAAATTTGTTGAACACACTTGATAACACTTCGGCATTTTGTTATAATATATACGTATTGACATTCCAATAAATGAGTTGCTGCTTTTAGCCAGCCTTAATTTGGGAAAGCTAACTTATAGTCGTTCCTAGTCTTTACAAAGTAATTTTTATCATGATTATCTTTTATAGTTTAAAATTTGGATGTCTCGATGTTTGTTCCTCTATCACGGCAAAACGGCTAATTGGATTTGGATGAAATTTGGCATAGTGATAGTTCACACTCTGGAATAGCAAACAGGCAAATACTTTTTATCTCGATATTCCTGCGGGATTTAAAATGGCGCGTGTAAAACCGCGTGAAATAGCTAGTATCTTATAATGTAGAAACGAGTACTATAGTTGCGTGACCGTTTATAAATATCAACAAGAGACGCTCATCATTGATTCCTATCTATCGTTATATTATTATTCTCCTCAAAGTGGAGAGTGACTGAAACAAGACAACAATGAAACATTGAAAATCAACACAATGAACTACAAAAATGGAACTTAAAAAGAGAAACGCCGTATACAACCATATTGACCCTTGTTCAATTTAATTATTACCAGACACCTTAATATATTTTCTGTTAAACTCTCAGTATAACATCGCGGACTGACTTGTGGAATAGAGAAATCGTCATAAAAAATATTGGTGGTTGTTCTATATTTCGACCTTTATGCCCGGGATACACGAGGCCAGTTTTTCAAGCTAGGACAGCAAGCTAGTTTTTTACTAAACTGTCCTGACTTGCTGTCCTGGCTTGGGACAAGCTAGTTCTGTTTACATGAGGCTAGTTTATTTCAAGTCAGTTAACTGAGGTGACTACACGTTCAAAATAAACTGCATGCGGAAAAAAAACACTTTACGTCTAAAACAGTTACCTACTTCGAAAACTGTCAATTCGAACTAGACGAACTTGAAGAAATACTACAAAAATGGGTGTGGACATGACCGTGGATTTTAAGAAGAGATGAACGTGGAGCATCTGCTTTACTTTTGGAAGAATTTCGCAATGAAGATTTCGGCGAGTATAAGAGTATTTTGCGAATGACGCCTGATTTGTTTGATATTTTGTCGAGTCTTTTAACGCCAAAAATACAACGAATGGATACAATTATGAGACAAGCGCTACCAGCAAAAGTAAAACTGGAGATTACACTAGATTTTCTTTCATCCGGCATTAGCTACAGGAGGATCAGTCACTTTAATCGAGTTGCAAGATGTTCCATATCTAAATTTATACCAGAAGTCTGCGACGAAATCTACAAGGCATTAAAAAATACTTAAAAATTCTCCGTACTTAGTTTGGGCATCTTAAAATCTCAAAAACACTTCGCAGTTAAGAAAAACAAACGGAAAGCGTGGTCACCGTTTACTTGCCAACTGTTAACTAGCTGCGCCGGCCACACGAAGCCAGTACACAAGACAGGATAGTAAAATCAGTGGTGGGGGGCGCTACTAGCTTCAAAAATAGAACGGCATCCTATTAAAAACTGTCCTGGCTTGTGAACTAGCTTACTAGCTTACTGGCCTCGAAATGAAGCTAGTTCTGTATACACGAAGCCAGAGTTACTAGCTTGCTGGCTTACTTACGCTAGCTTGCTGTCCTAGCTTGAAAAACTGGCCTCGTGTATCCCGGGCATTAGGAGTGGTTTTGGCACAAAATATACGCCATAAAATGCCAACAAATTAAGACTGATGATGTTCTCTTAGTTTTCACGATTCATATCAAATAAAATATGTTTAAACTGATTTTATTACGATCAAATTACAAAGCGAAATATACGAGTATATACTTCTGTTATAGAACACATTGTTGAGTTGACGAACAAAATCTACTGTTTGTAAGTTTTTATGCATAAAAAGAAAAACTTTATGCGTTGGACAATCAGAAAATCCATTGATTAAAAAACCCCCTAACATTAAGAGAGGTTTAATAGTGCCTTTTTTGACTGTCAGCTCAGCGAACTTATTTCGATTTTGTGTAAAGCGAAAGAGTTCTGGGAGACATAGCGTAGGCAGGCCCCCCGCAAGATGGACCGACGACCTAGTTAGTCAAAGTTGCCGGTAAACGAAGCGGCGCGGGTCGGGGCGATGTGGAAAACCTTGGAGAGGCCTATGTCCAGCATTGGACGTTTACTGAGTATGGATGGATGGTGAAAGAGTTCTGTTTTTTCAATTTTTAATATTCTTACAAGCTGCAAGACCAAAATTGAAGACACTCTCAATACTTTTCGTTCATCCTACATGGCACAATCGTAAGCTGAGAAATAGACGGAAGTCATGATTTTATTACTTCCGTTACTATTAACATAAAATATACCGTACATATTATTAACTTAACCTCATTCACTCCTATGTACGGTATCTGTAAACAAAGCACTCTATTCGGTACTGCTCATGGAGGAATATCTGCTTTGTGGTACTGCTTCTCTCTAATGTCAAACATAAGAAATAATATTCTTTTTAAAACTTTTGAGTTTGAAATACCCTTATTTAGAACAAGAGACACCTATAATTGGAAAATGTAATCTCGCATTGATCTCAGAAAGTCCAGTTAAAAATGATTTTGATTTCATAAAACGCATACCTAATATTATGATTCAACAGTCCTGCTCAATATAACAAAGTCCATGCTTATTCTTGTAAAAGTTCGTCGCAGCTATGAATTTAATACACTTGAATTAAAGTAGAAGCTACGAGGTTAAGTAAATATTGAAAAGTTGCTGAAGGCTGACGGTACCTGATAGATGAATATATTTAAATAAGCTTCAACGGGAGGACCATCGCGATTAGAACGCTAAAATGACACTTTTATAGAAATAAACCTAAAAACGTACTGTCAGTTTAGGTTATTTTTCAATTTTATCATGCTAATGAAAATAATTGGTTTTAATAAATTAATTATTGTTGGACATTCATTCACACATGCCATCTAGCCTGAAAGTAAGATTATAAGCTTGTGTTATAGCTACTTGAAAACAGATGTACATATTTTTTCCCTAAATACATATGTACATATCATAAATGATACATACATACATAACCTCACGCCTGTCTTCCTTTGGGGTAGGCAGAGACAAGGGAACACCAAATGCTACGATCTAGACATATATACCTAAAAATAATGTACCTAGATTAATGCAAATAAACACATTGCATAAAAAATATTTGCTTTGTACGGGGCTCGAACCCGCGACCACTGGAGTTTTGAGGCAGACACTTGAGGTTTTGAGAGATTACCAAATCTCTCACTGCGGTGCTCTTAAGGATCAAAAATATTATTGGAAAAGATAACAAAAGAGTATTGCCAGAAAACATGATTTCGAAACGATAACATTTTGTGACAGACTTACTATAGTGATACGCAATAACACAAGCAGAGACTGCACAAGTTTAGTACCATGAACATAAAGCTTTTATGTTGAAATGTGAAGGTGTGAGAAAATGTAAATAAAACTGCTACTGTTTCCGAATCGGTGATTTCAATATAATAATAAAGTTTATTCTGAATATGTTTCTTTCTTTTCTACTCTGCTGGAGAATTGGATTGACATACCTAAAGCATAATATTATTGTACGTACGATTCGGTTACAAATTTTTCATATTTTTAACGCATTTTTGTATTGGCTTAGTTGCTGTATTGTAGTGTATGGAAACCATGATCTAGAAAGGAAAAATTAAAACAGTTTCAATATTTTATCGGTACTATTGTGTATAGTTTCAGGCTTAAGCGTACTGATTATTCATGATATTTCATCCTCATAATTATTAAAATTAAATGATTGATCCATATTATTCAGTTTATTTTGGTAAGGTTCTAGGTAATTGTTCTAATAATAACATGTCCATATCTCTGTATTTAATAATAATCCTTATGAATTAATTTAACTATGGTCAAAATAAATTTATTATTTACCAAATAGAAGTCATATTATTAACTGATTTCAAAATATTCATTTTCACCTTTAAATTCCTCGGCATCATTTTCAATAATATGAGCTTTTACTTAAATATTTTGTATGTAGCATATTAGTGTAAAATAACGAGTTATCGTTTAAAATAAGATCGTATGCTACTGGATATGTATTCTTAAAATATGACCAGCAAATATATCAGAGAGTTAATCGCTTGGAAGCTACTATGCTACAGCCAAATACGTTGATCCCATCTTTAACGTCCGTGGTGGTTACTAAAAAGTAAAATATTGAAATAAGGTTTAATGATCTAACAAGCCTTGTGCACGATCATGGTGCTTGTTACATCATCAAAATATCGAACGAGCGACATAAAAATCGGAATTCATGTAAGTTAATTTAATAAGAGTGAAACAAACTATAGATGAAAACAGCTATTGAAATAGGAGCATTTTTGAGGCGCCATTTTAGCGCCCTACGTCTGCATATTTATAGGAATGGAATAGTGATGAGCCGGCCTTCCGGGAGATTGCACTCCTCATTGATTCTATGGTTTCCTGTTCCTTGAACAGTGTCTTGCGTGCCGGCACTAATCTTCAAGATATTGGTTGCATCAGCAGGGCTTGCACCGGGGATTGATGCGATGAGGCTTCGTTTTGAGCTTCAATATTATAAGCAGATTCAAATAGTTCTTGATCTCTTGAGTTTTATGTTCTATGTAGCTTTTTATTTGTAGATTTTTTTTCTTGGTTATAAATATACTTCTAGTTTATGTAGCTTTTTAGTGGTGATAAAACTTCTTCCGTATTTTAGAGAACACATGCTTTTTTTTATAATAGGAAGACTAACAGCTGGGATGCTGGGGTGGGGGTGTAATTTTTATTAGGGTGTTCAAAAATGAATGCGCTCATGCTATTTTCTAACAGCATGCTAATAAGCGGATAAGCGGAAGCGCTAATTCATTAAAATAACTCAAAACTACTATTCATGTATCAAACATAACTCCGCTAATGCATTCCTATTCTTCAGTATAGTTAATATCTTCATTGCATTTTAATAACCTAAGACTCTCAAAGATATAGTCATAACTATATCGCTGTTAACTGTGGTAGGACACGGGAATCTGCAATTTAGACTTCAAATTGTGTTTTGGCTCAAATTCAAAGTCGCAGCGGAGTAAAATATTTGCAAATTTATACTAAAGTAATAATATCTAATACACACATTACGTCACGCCCATATCCCTTACGGGGTAGAACACCAGAGGCTTTATACCCATCTGATGTCACGTTTGACAAATTTGAATGTATTATAATAACATAGAGACTATTGCAGTGACTTCGTGTCAATGAAACCTCTGTCCCTTAACTGACTCTTACTGTATGCCCGGAAACAGAAGCAGCTGGTACATTCTATGTTTTTCTTTTCGTCTCAGTCCATCATGGTCTGGGAGCTATAAGATCTAAGTAAGAAGAAAATAGGAACTTTTAACGATTTGCCTTGTAACCTTATTTGATTATGAATCATATTGTTGACATAATTATCGGTCGGTGTCTTAGCATGAAGGAAAATAACAGGAACTTGAATGATAAACATTTAAAGAAAGAAAGAAAGAAAATAATTTTATTATCACAAATAACTTAAAAAATAAAAAAGAATACAAATCAATACAATTTAAAGAGAGACGGTTGTATGTGATTTTGAACTTAGGTTCATAATCACGGTAAATATGGTATTACACATTATATAGGTATACATTTTGTGATAATAGGCTTGACCTCAGCATTATGCTGCTTAAACATTATATTTTAGCAGCGCTGGTTTTCAGGCCCAGCCTTGTATATAAACTTAGCAAATTAATATAGGGGTAGTCGAAGGTTCAATCAACATCAAATAAGTTTTAAGATTTAATATCTTTTTCATTAATTTTAAGTAAATAAACTTAAGTTATAACACTTGCTATTTCGCGCGGTTCCAGACCATACACTATCACTATGCCAAAATTTATCCAAATCCGTTAGGCCGTTCTGTCGTGATTGAGCAACAAAATTTGTCGTCCAAGCATTCATCCATCCGAAATTTCACAATTAGTGATTCCTGATAACAGTAATTGCACCGTATATCTTGTAATTCCGTTCGCAATGCACCGAACACTTGGCGGTGTAAATAAGCAAAACTTTGGTATAATATAAATCAATTAATACTACTACTAAAATTGTACCTAAGTAACGTTAGTCTCATGACCAATTATATTATAAATACTTTTTTTATTAGATAATGAATATACATACCAGATTGACAACAGCAAAGTTTTGAATTTTATAAGAATCTTTTTAGAACAGGGATATAAGTATTACATGTTTTCTTTTTCCCTTAAATCCATTTTTTTCCTTTCAGTTTTTCTTTTCAATTGGTCCCATATAAATTTCATCGAAACCGATTAAGTACTTCATGAAAGAAATTTCAAATATGTATGAATTTGGAGATCGTTTACCTTGACGGCTTTACACTTCAGCAAAGTTCTGACGTGAAGTCGGTTTTTTAATGCTCTGCATTCGTTGATTATTCTAAAGTTAATTTAAGCATTAAATGTGACCAAAATGACGACCACTTTGGCGATGGGGTAAACCTGTCTGCCTCAGACGCCAGTGGTTGCGGGTTCGATTCCCGCACGGAACAAGAAAAAAAAAATGTTCCGTGTCTGGGGGTTTATCTATTTATGTATTTATATTCTAGGTTCCCCCCTAGTTCGCTACATGGTATCCCATAACACAAGCTATGCTTACTTTGGGGCCATGTAGTTGGTGTGATCGTCTGGGTATTTTATGTATTAGTATTTATTTATATTATTTTATTTAAACTGTATTTAATCGCAAAAAGTACAATGAAGTTATGCAAGAAGTAAAGTAAAACACGATTTATTATGTACTAGCTGTTTCGCGTGGTTTTACCCGCGCAATTACAAATTCTGCCGGAATATCGGGATAAAAATCCTATGTGGTATTCCAGACTGTACACTATCACTATGCCAAATTGTTTCTTAATTCGTTGAGCCATTTTGCCTTGATTGAGGAACAAACAACCAGACAGCCGTCCAAATTTTCACATTTATAATATTAGTAAGATTATTTTTATACTTTTTCCTTGGACCATACAATAACTTTTAGCTCATAACAAGACACATAAGCTGACTATTACTTCATTCAGTATCTTCTATTGTTTCCGTCGCGCTAACAATATAAAACCGTAGGATATGTAAGTACAGTAACGTGGTTATACGCTTTATGAATTTATAATAATATGAAATTATTGCTTCCATGCTGGATTGGGAGCGAAAGAAAAACTTATAATGTGCCAGCTGCTTCTCTTCCCGGGCTTACTGTAAAAGTCAGATAAGGGACGAAGGATTTATTGGCGATTTTGCGGGCGACAGGCTGACTCCCTGCCGCTGCAATAGTCTCTCTCCATCATAATAATACCTGTAAATTTGTCAAACGTGACATCAGATGGGTTTTATAGCCTCTGGTGTTCTGCCTACCCCATTAGGGATACAAGCGTGAAGTTATGTATGTATGAAATTATTTTTACTTTTAAAGACAAAAGAATATAATAATACTGTGTAATATCTCTTGATAGTATTAACTAAGAGCAGTGCTCAAGCGCATTCCTTCTCTTTGGTTGAATAAGCGTGTTACCAAACCAACCGATCAACCGTCGACCGATGGTAGAATGGAATATAGACGTCGATTGATCGATAGATCGTGGCGCCGTGGTTACTGTGCATATCAAACGATATCGCAGGTTAAGCGCGCTCGGTACGGCCGGTATTAGGATGGGTGACCGCCGCCGACCATTCATTTTCTCACGACGACTTCCGTGCTTCGGATGGCACGTTAAGCAGTCGGTCCCGGGTGCTGTATACTTGTATACAGTAGTCGTTAGGGTTTGTTAGAAGCCATTTCGACACCCTGAAATATCTGACATCCACCAACCAGCACCGGGCCAGCTTGGTGGATTACGGCCTAAACCTCCTCATCGCCCAGAGGAGACACTCATAGCCCTGCAGTGGGCTCATTACACGGGGTTGTGATGATGATGATGATGATGATCGATAGTTTTTATAATACGACGTCGATCGTTTTTTTTGGCTTATTAAAAACTATCCATCATATAAC
This sequence comes from Stenoptilia bipunctidactyla, assembly GCA_944452665.1. NCBI lineage: Eukaryota > Metazoa > Arthropoda > Insecta > Lepidoptera > Pterophoridae > Stenoptilia > Stenoptilia bipunctidactyla. The sequence continues at coordinate 2,282,556 of OX101723.1, forward strand.
ATCGATCAACGCATTCGACTTAGGGTGTTAACACTCTTAGTGCCCGTCGGAACTATTGCAACACGGCAGGGTACGGTATATTTGTAAAAATACTTGAACAGTAAAAGTACCTCTTTTGGCACTTCGGTATCTCAACTAACATTATAGGTATTAACAATTCCATGCTTTTAGCTGGGTTCGGCAGGTTAAACCTTGGTTGCTGTATATAAGAAAATGGTAAATGTTCCATTAAAGGTTATCGAGAAAATTCTGAAATCTAATAATCAGCTCCAATGCAACTTGGTGGTTTACAGCCAGGGGATAGACCCATGGTCTTATTGTCATATATTTAAAACGATCTACTAAACTAACTACAATCTAGAGACTAAACTTTTCCGTCTTTTAGCTACCTTTTCACTCGATAGTTTTAAAAAACCAGGAACTTAGTGATCATGAAATACAGATTTTTATTTATTCGTATTATTGTGACTAAAAAAAATGCCAAGAGATTTTTCCGCCGGCCTTTTTTGTCTCTTGTTCTACTGTAATATTGTGTAGTACTGTAGTACAAAATTGTGACGTCATTAAGCGGCCATTCGATGGCTTATGAATAATTAATTAAACATTTTGATTTTTGGATTGAGACACAAGTAGTTCACTTTAAACCTTGACCGTCCATACCAAAGATAAGCTCTCGAAAGCTTAGAGCATAGGGGCTTGGGAACGACCTGGCTCTTAATAAAACGTTTTCGGTACATCACCGCCGCAATAGTGATATTTGGCGACAGATTTTATGTGATGAAAGGTGGTTGCTATCAAAGTGAACCCTGATGTCCTAAGATCCTACCACCAACATTGGGTTACCTGGAAGCGTATTTACAAAAGCTATACCATTAGAGTGAAAGTGCAAACTGAACTGGCTTAGCTTTTGTATGACAAAAACTTGCCCAAACCCTAATCCATTCTAGTACAGAAATCGACCGAAGTCGTGTAGACTTTGTGAGATAACTTCAATTGAACATTCCAGCAACAAAAGCTATCCCATTTGATATCGATATTTACCGATCGTTGGCTTCAATTTGATACTTAAATGGCAATTGTTCTGATTTTCAAAGATAGAAATAAAATGTGCATGCATTATAACCATCGTTATTTTGATGACTTAAAGTTTGACTTTTGACCATGTCGGGATTGTCCAGGGTTGACTATAATATCTGACCAGGTTTATGGCGCTTATGGCGCTTCGCCGGCCGCTGCCGCGGCACCGCTCGCTTCGCTTGCTCGGCTCGCGCACGTGTATAACTATATGCAACCTAATATGCTCCTCCTCGCTGCGCTCGTCGTCGCACCTCACCGTACTGATTCCGCCTTCCGGTGCGGGAGCCCTTCTCGTAGCTTATCTCTTTCATCGCAATGTATATCAAACAAAGATATACCTACTTTTCATTTTGACAAAAGCTTATCTATTTGAGTGAATATGTATTATACAGTACTAGGTTTTGTCATTGCATTTCTTTGAAAATTACAAGAGCAAAAGCTAATCCATTTCAGTCAATTTTTTTACTGAGTTCGATTAGGTATTGTCAAGTAATATGCATAAACAAAAGCTCCTCTATTAGAGTCTGACTCAAATAGTAGGTATAGCCTTTGTATATTCGCAACCTGGAATAGGGTTTAGCCGACCCTATACGGCTAAAATTCATATTATTTTATAGGCAAACATACATACATTGATAACTTCACGTCTGCATCCTTTTCGGGGTAGGCAGAACACCAGAGGTTTTAAAACCATCATCAGGGCTAAGCATGCAACGATCGATAAATAGTCGAATCGACAAGATAAATATTATTTTGTTATTTTATCCTATTATGTAAGCTAATATGCGCACCATAATACACAGAATTACTCGATTTGATACCATGATTAAGACCATATAACCAAATATGTCATAATCTTAATAAATTACTTACGCCAAATACCATATTCTCAGAAAATATCGATAAAAAGCCAAATTTATCGTTGTCGACGGTATCATGCTAGCCCCGCTGATGTCAGTTTTGACAAATTTTGAGGTTTTATGATAGTGGCGAGAGACTATTGCAGCGGCAGGGAGTCAGCCTATCGCCCACAAAAAAACCTCCGACAAAACCTCTGCCCCTTTACTGACTTTTACAGTATGCTTGGGAAGAGAAGCAGCTGGCACATTCTATGTTTTTCCTTTGCTCCCAGTCCAGCATGGCCAACTATTTTCTAATTGTGTTTGCGTGTTTACGTATTTATTCTACGATCATTGCGAATCGTCAAGTGAGATTATGTTCAGGTAGACTCGATGAGTTTTTAACAAAGACTACTTACAATTTAAGCTTTTTATTGCTCTTCCTTGCCAAAGTAAAACCACTTTTATAAACATAACATAAAGTAATTTCTAGCAAAAGATAATGTAACATGTATTAAAACTATACTGAGCGCGACGTTTTCCTAGAAAGCATTTCGCACAAAATATTTCTCCACGATGATTATTTCTTCGAATGCTTGCGTACAATCAACGTCAAAAGTGATTTATTAAAAAATCTATTATATTATTGATTACTTCCTCGGTGAAATGGTTCGAAGTTTGCTGCAAACTCTTGGGTTCGATTTCCTATTATATTTTTTTCTTTTTCTAATTTGGGTAGGTATTTTCTTAGAAAGAACCCTTTTTTAGGAAAAGGCCTTCCGTTAGTTCACTAAGATTAAAACACAAATAGCTTGCGCTAAGTCCATATCTTTCCAAGTTCTTTTCTTTATCTTTTTTTTGGGGAGAATTCAAAGTACGAGATACGCAACGATTAGAAAAGAAAATTAATAAAATTCCTATAAAATTAGTACAGTAATAGAATCAGTGTCTCTTTTGAGTTTTTACCACGACTAAATGAAACAAAATTTTAAGTAGGTAAATATAAGAACACATAAAGTTGTTGAGGTACGAGAATGTTCCTATAGAATCCTACGTATAATAACTTATGTTATTAATTTATGGTCATTTATGTCTCATTACACAGTTTTCTTTTCTAATTTAATTTTATGTAATTAAATTTAACAAAATAATATAATTTGTTCCTCTGATATTGACATGGCATAATATTGTATTTCTGTTAATACTTATAATGATAATACTTTGATAAAGTAGTTATTTAACTCTACTAACTCTTGTTGCTTAAGTTATTAGTTATTACTTGTTACTATTTTATTACTTATTTGATAACTTACTATTATTATGACTAAGGCACAGGCAATATGCTTAAAAGGAGATTCCCAATCTACTTGTATTATTTATAAGTTTTTTTTACCAAAATAAAATTATTTTTTTTACGAGCAGGAAGGACTGTCTTAACGTGAGCCATTGTTATCACAGCTTATCTAAACTTGAAATCTACTTAAATATAATATTTTGGCAGTTCTTTTACGACTATTTACATGAACTCCAAGGCCCCCGCAAGATGGACCGACGACGTCCCGGTCAAAGTCGCCGGTAAACGCTGGATAAGGGAGGCGCGGGACCGAGCGATATGGAAAACCTTGGGGGCCTATGTCCAGCCGTGGATATCTACTGGCTGATGATGACAACAACTCTATGCTTAACTCATGTTGACCACTCAAAAAATCTTTCATGATATTGATAGGGTCACAGAAAAAAAAACCAATTCAAAACAGTTTACATTCAAAGTACAAGTATTCAGATATTTTATCGCTCTTCATACACAATTTAGTGTAACAGTGTCTTTAAATTTATCTTATATTTTTATTGAAAATTTTTGGGAACCTTACTATAAAAGTGTATACAGGGTAATTTTTTTGAAGATGAAAACATTTTAATAGAATGTTATGAATAATTTGTAGATTCAATTTATGAAAAAAAAATATATATATAGGTATCTATATTTTGATTTAACGTATTTCTAAATAGATGTAGTTGGAAAAGCTTTCATTTCTTGCTATTAAGTCGTAAATAACAGAATAAAATAAAATTTTGTTAACTTATGAGAATTATAAAATATAAATTTAATTAAAAAAAAATCATAAATTGAATCCACACATCATTCTTAACCTTCTCCTAAAATATTTTGATCTTCATAAAAAAGAACCTATATGTGTGACCCCATCAATGAGTTGGTGATTTTATAAAGCTGACTGTGTCAATCAGCGTGTTTATGTTTACTCATAATATATTTTAAAACGTCTGTTTTGACGAAACATAAAGATCGTAAACAAGAGTCATGATTTACTCGTTTTATCGACAGATATCGTATGCTAGCTTTCTTGAAAAACAAATACATTCCTCTCCTCTATTTTAATTTAAATAAACATGAAAACTTCTAGCACAACTGTACAATATACGTCACCAGCATTCCCCTGGGAGGGCCGATCTCACATCGTGGGCTAAATGAGCCGAGCATTTTTCCCCGCTTTTAACGAGATCTCCGTACACATTGCACTTGAGAAAACAATCATACACATCTCAACCTTATGAGGAGGGAAATATGTGTGAGTTTTGAACGGCCGAATTGGCTTCTGAGCTGCTTATAGTATAACGTGGTAATGTGGAGTCAGCGTGCGCTCAAATCTTTCTCGCTATTAGTTTTGCTTCAATTAATTCTATTTTTAGGGTTCCGTACTATAATAGTAATAGTCGGCAGTCTACGTTTGCATGTTCTTAGAGAAAATTTATCTCACAAAGCAAAGGCCGTAAAGTAAAAAAGTAAAGGATTTTCTCTTCATTCTTCTCTTTTTTTATTTGCGTTTATTGAAACACTCGAAGAAAAAAACCAAGTGATTAGTGAGAAAAATACAAATAAAATTAAAGAGAACAGATAAGGTAGTCAAAAAAATTTCGTATAAAATTATGTACAGTATTTGTAGCATAAAATATGTGACAGTGAATTATTAATACTAAAAATATAAAGAATGCAAGAAACAAAACGCTCTGAATTTGCTTTATAAAAAAAATATCAACTTCATAGATTATACGGAACACTTGCAAATATAGGCTTGGTGGGTATTCCGAAGCGGACGAAACTCATCGGCCGAAACACCCACCAAGCCCAAATATAATGGCAAAAATCACTTGCTTAAATTCCATTTGTCATTGAATAATTATTTTATAAGTGATGGCGGCGTAGTATTTTAACAGATATTGATTAATGTACTTGGCATTAAACTTGAGTCATGAAACCTTTTTTTTTTTAACTTAAGTTTGACTGCAACCCCACATCAATATGATGAAGATGTTGAAGTTCGATCAAAGATTCAGCATAGACCTGGATCTTCTAAATAGTATTGAATATCGTAAGCCACATTCTAGACATCTCTAAAAAACCATGAATTACCAAATGTTTCGTATCAGACTTTAACCTGATTTATTATATAACCAGCAATTGACGTTTTAAAGCAAAATTTATAAAAAAGACAATTCTTTCTAATGAATTACTAAGTCAAGGCGAATTTATTTATTCGACGCTCCAACTTTGACGTAATGTTTTTTTTATATAGGTTTTTTTAAACGAAAAAATATCGGTAATTAATATATGACATAATATAGGTTTAGTCACATAAAATACAATTTTTCATAAACCTTAATTCCATACAAACAAAACCAAAAAAAAACCCTTTCACCTGTCCTACAAAAACACTATGAATTAAGTTTTAAGTACACGAAACCTACTTTCAAGATAAGTTACTTACTACCTCAGCTTAAGTGGAACATCCATCAAGTGTTTCCTAAGTAAAACGTTTTAGTAAGGTATTATGTTAAAATGTGCTTGCTCACCCGTACACAACACTTAACTCAGCACCACATATTATCGTGTTATTAAGTTATTTTTATTTTATACTAACTCCGCCTTAAGTTTCGATTTCTTCTTGTTACGATTTAAATTGTTAACTTTATGTTTGTATTTGATATTTTACCTGTAACTTGCAATCGCGCGTATTATTTGGTAAATCTCTTTGGAATTTTGAGACAAACATGTGTGCCCTCTATTAACTTTTATATGTTTTATATTTGTTTAGAACTTTTAAACTTGACAATATGTATGGTTGATTAGGTGGATGGATGGATATTTACATAATACGTATTAATATTGGTTTATCATCATCATCATCACAACACCGTGTAATGAGCCCACTGCAGGGCTATGAGTCTCTCCTCTGGGTGACGAGGAGGTTTAGGCCGTAATCCACCAAGCTGGCCCAGTGCTGGATGGTAAATTTAAATATTGGTTTAATTGCATAGAATATAGCCTTATCTCAAGTCTTCGGTCGGTGAATGGGCCGTTTGTTTGGTGTACAAACGAATGGATTTTACTATTTTATTGATGTCTAATTATATAAATAATGAGAAATTATATTTTAGATGATAAATTATTTCCAGTCAAAAACATTATCGGTACGAACAAAACAAAAAAATGTTTCATGGCTGGAAGTAAAATATATGATTATATTTAGTATATTATAGAAAGCTGTCGGTTTGTAATAAAATAAATAAAATCTTTGGTGACCTTTTGATTCTTTATTCGTTCGTAATTTCGAAAGACGATTTTAGGATAACGGCTTTTAGTTAAATAAATAAGCACTTTTTTATTAAAATTCGGGAATAACTGAAGCTTATACTTCATTATACATATTTCATGAGAATACTTATTCTGATCAAAGGTTTACGTTGGATATACCGGATCACTGATGGGTCACTTTCAAAATTCCAGGACGTAATAGTTTAAGATCATACCGGTAGATAAAAAGTAAATTAAAAAATAAATATTAATTATTTACTGAGTAAACTTCATAAAGTTAAAGTATTCATAACGCGACGCAGGATTACATTAGCGTAATACAATAAATACTTATCGGGTGGTGGGAACACTGCTGTGTGCGTGTTGACTGAGGCAGCGCGTCGGAAAAAGTGTAGTATAAAGGTCACTTTATTTATTCATAGGGATTTCTGGTGGAAAATTAACTAATATAATATCATCATCATTACAACCAATTGTAATGATACCACTGCTGGGCCATGAGTGTCTCCCCTGACCGACAAGAAGATTTACAGCATAACCCACTAAGTTGATCACCACAGGATTGGTGGATGTAAATTTTTTTTAAGCCAGGAATAATAAAATTTGAGCACTGTTTGATGTGACAACCATAAACATATTATTCAAAGTCTTTTATTTGTGTTTCAACGGTATCAGTTTTTACCATGACGAGGCGAGAAACAGCTAAAAGAAGAAATAAATTATATTTTATAACTCAACCATCAAGTGATATATAATAGCTATATAATAGATCAATTTATAATCTAGTTATGACAGAAATCCTCACCACATCGTGTACGAGGTTGAATACGAACCACGCGCTATATTTGTGGCCACCACTCACCCGCCGCGGAACTTGGCTGAGAGCTTGGCGTGTTTACTCAGAGAATACACACACGGCTCAGATGCGCAACATCAATTTACGCAGCTCAAGCCACAAAAACCAGCTAGTTTTTTTACTATGGATGCATTTGATATCAATCTCACCTGAAATGAAAATCTCGGCTTCAGAAAAAACTCGCTGTTCATAAAATATTAGCAGAATACATCACTGCCGGAGTGGAAATATTTGGCAGCAGATATTTTATGAAGGGTGGTCACAAGCCATTGGAATATGAGGTGTTCTCACCACCAAGTGAGGGTCACCCAGATTCGTCGTCTGTAACGAGACACTTATCCAGTGGCGTTGGGACTATTTCAAGCTGACCCTACACGGGCTTTAATTAAATAATCATCATCATCATCACGACTCTTTGTAAAGAGCCCACTGCAGGGCTATAAATCTCTCCCCTGGGTGACGAGGAGGTATAGGCCATAATCCACCAATCTGGCCCAGTGCTGGGTGGTGGATGTCAGAACTTTCAGGGCGCCGAAAATGGCTTCTGACAAACCCTAACGACTGCTGATACAAGTATACAGCACCCGGGACCGACTGCTTAACGTGCCCTCCGAAGCACGGAAGTCGCCGTGAGAAATGAATGGTCGGCGGTCACCCATCCAAGAAACGACCGCGCCGAACGTTGCTTGACCTGTGATATCGTTTGATACACACAGTAACCATGGCGCCACGACGACTTCCAACGACGAATTAAATAATAAACCTATTATAAGACATACTTTTTGACGGTGACTAAATACATGTTTGACCTCAATTTCACTGGTAAGTAAACATGATAGATCACGGATAGAAGGAACTGGCTTTTCGACGACTACTTTGGCGATATGATAACACTGTCTACCTCAGACGCCAGTGGTCGCGGGTTCGATTCCCGTGCGGAACAAAAAAAGCTGTTCCGGGTCTGGGCGTTTATCTATATATGTACGAGGGTGGATTGAAAAGTTCGCGGCCTAGTCAAGAAAACAGAATAAAGTACATACAAAAATATTTTTATTTTTCGACGTAATCTCCATTTAGCTCTATGCACTTCTTCCATCTGCTTTCCAGAGCTTCCATACCTGTTTTAAAAAAAGATTCCTCAAGGTCTTCAAAATACAGGTTAACAACGGCTTCGACCTCTTCATTCGTTAAAAATTTCTGCCCACCGAGGTGTTTTTTCAGGTTTGGAAACAGATGAAAGTCCGAAGGTGCCAAATCAGGAGAATAAGCTGGATGTGGCAACAATTCAAAACCACAATCACGAATTTGAGCCATAGACTCGACAGACGTGTGGACTCGGGCGTTGTCCTGGTGAAACAACACTTTCTTTCTCAGTAATCCTGGGCGTTTCTGTTTAATTTCTTCACGTAAACGGCGCAGAAGGGTGCTATAGTACGCAGAGTTTATTGTTTCGCCTTTTGGAAGGTAGTCCACCATAATGACACCCTTAGCATCCCAAAAAACCGATGCCATCACCTTGCCAGCCGACAGAATTGCCTTTGCTTTTTGCGGAGTTGGTTCACCTGATTTTTTCCATTGTTTGGATTGTTGTTTTGAATCTGGGGTATAGTGGTGAACCCAGGTTTCATCCATTGTCACAAATCTGTCAAGAAAACCTTGTGGATCAGCCTCGAACATCTCCAAACAGTCGCGAGAAATCGTGAGTCGAATTCGCTTTTGCTCTACTCAAAGCAATCTGGGGACCCACCTAGCCGAAACCTTAGAAAAGCCGAGTTCATGGACAATGATGTTTTGCGTTCGTTCATATGAGATGCCTATCACGGCATTGACAATCAAAGCATTTTATTCAATTTCAAGAGTTTGGCCATAGCACCATTTTAACGTTTGGTGGCGCCACTTATTACTGGCAATAACAACTTAATATGAGTGAATTGAGTGAGTGATAGACAATCATTCGCCATTTGATCAAAAAACGCTGCCGGCTTGTGAAAGTCCTATGCATATATCTGTTGTAAACTGCACATATCTGCTGTGTTTATGTAATTTCCTGCAAACTCAGAAGTAGCGTCAAGCGAACTTAAGTTTATCATTTATGTGACAGAATTGTTGTGATGCTTGATAGACTTCATGATTCACATATTTTCACGAATAACTTTATAACTATCAAACATGCTAAAAAGTGTTGGTTTTTGATTATTTTAGTTAGTGGTTCGTTAGTTCTTTGCCATTGTATTGTAAAATTAGCCCACTTTCTTTCACATATGAAAAACAATATTTATCAACAATAATAATAAAAAACCACTAAAGTGCATAGTCCACCCAAAAAACCGCAAGCACATAAGCGCCGCCAAGCGGCAAAAAAGCTTGCATTCCAAACTCTCTTTAATATTGAGGTGTCCTATCTGTACTTGTACATAATACTTTCTGATCTGTGATGCCTATAGCATAGACGATACAGTTAATATGAGATAGATGGGCAACTTGATTTTATTGGCAAAATAGAATAATACCTCAAATCATAGATGGCGCTAGTAACTAAATTTAATTAAAAAAATGCACGGCCTTAGTAGATAAGTCTCCATTATAAAAAAAAATTAAGGTGAAAATATCTTATCCTGTTTATCACATTTAATGTAACATTTTAGAGAATTTTATTATGATAACTGCTTTAAAAAAATACAGAATAAGGTATTTATAGTTACTAAGTGGTCAAAAAAAAACGAAAATCTTTATTTTTTTAAGGTTATTTATTGTTTTTGTTTTCTTTTCGTGGAATATTCAAAAACCTCTTTCTTCGCTCCATCTTCCTCATCAAATTTTGTCAATTGTCCATTTATTATTCGGTTCACCCCATTACAGCAACTGTGAATCAACATTTTCATTGACATTTTTTTTATGAAATCGACCAAATTAACCTTATGACTTACAGCAAATAATACTTAAATCACATGCACAATCACTGTATATTTACACAATTTTTACACTGTTTTCGCTTTCCCGCACTTTTGTTGCTGAAGTCTTTTAAGTTGTTAGTAAGTCACACAAGTAACTTCACGGCCAAATTCACAGCGAATTTGTTAAAATAATCTAAGTCTTAAATAAAATGGCGGAGAAAACACAAAACGCAACAGACGCACACGCACACGATTATTCATAGACTATTATAATAGTCTGTCAAAGTCAACATCTTTTCCCGTTCCTGACGAGATATTAACAAATCGGCTATCCCAGCGCTACCTAGTTAATAACAGGAGAATTAACTTGCCAAAAAGTTGTAGTCCGTCATATCCTAGATGGTGCAGAATTCAATTTCATTGACACTAGAGTTGCATAGGCCTGGCCTATAGTGTCTGCAATTTCTCTGATAGTCAATCTACGGTCTTTCAATATGAGATCATATACTTTATTGATGTTTTCTTCGGTCGTAGACGTCATTGGCCTGCCGGAGCGAGGGTCATCTTCGATGTTCTCTCGTCCACGTTTAAATTCTGCAACCCATTTTTTCACAGTGGTATAAGACGGGGCAGATTCCCCTAATGTTGTTTGCATGTCATCATGGATCTCCTTTGGTGTTAATCTTTTTTTAAACAAATATTTAATCACAGCACGTTGTTCAAATTTCTCCATTAGTGAAAATTTGTTCTACACACGTATTTATAGTGTTCGTAAAATTTTATTTAAACAAGATATCAAATTGAAAATTCGCGGGCTGACAATTGAATAATGACAGTTCAAAATGACGGCAGAAAAAATAACAAAAGTTTTTTTTTTAATGGCCAGGCCGCGAACTTTTCAACCAATGTAGTATTTATATTCTAGATTTCCCCCTAGTTCACTACATGGTATCCCATACCACAAGCTCTCCTTAGTTTGGGGCCATATAGTTGGTGTGATTACACGGATGTATCTGCTTTGTGTGTGATTATCTGGGGTTTTTATTTATTTATTCTTCTGCATTCCTTTGCAGTAATCAATATATATAAAACTGTTCCGTTACTGACTGAGTGACTGAGGTACTGAGTGACTGACAGACAACGTACAGCCGTAACTACTGGGCATAGAGAGCTGAAATTTGGAACATACATTCTTTAGAGGATGTAGGGGAGCACTAAGGAAGGAATTCCCGAAATTCCCACGGGAACGGGAAATATAGGACTTTTTAGTTTGTATGAAAAATCTTATTCCTTGAGTGCACCGATGTGAAACTTGGTGTAAAGGTTTTTCAATGTGTGTCTGGTTGTGTTATGAAAGGAATTCCCGAAATTCTCACGGGAACGGGAAATATATGATGTTTTAGTTTGTATAAAAAAATCCCATCCCTTGAGTGCACGGATGTTATACTTAATATAAAGGTTCCTCAATAAGTGTCTGTTTGTATTATGGAAGGAATTCCCGAAATTCCCACGGGAAGGGATTGGACTTTTTAGTTTGTATGAAATATCTTATTCCTTGAGTGTACGGATGTGTTACTTGGCATGAAGGTTCTTCAAAGAGTGACTGGTTGTGCTACGAAAAAAATTCCCAAAATTCCCACGGGCACGGGAAATATATGATTTTTAGTCTGTATGAAAAAAACTTATTCCTTAAGTGGATGGGTGTGATACTTGGTATAAAGGTTCTTTCAGTGGGTGTCTGGTTGTGTACTTCTCGTTTGCGTTCGCTCCCGAACGGTCGTGTCTGCGGCCGCTCCCGAGTGTTCGTATTGCGCTGCCCTTGTTCCCTCCCCCGCACTCGTGCGGGTCAGGTGCCAAGTTAAGCTCTTTCGGAAAGTTTTCTCTTGTGGAGGCTGTGTGGTGTCGGGGCTAATTCATCTGCCCTTTTCAGGGCGGACCCGACTGCTGCCGGCCGAAGCATCGCTGGTCAGGTGGATACGTAACCGTGCCAACGAAGCCTGATCGTCCGCCGTTCACCGGCAATAGGTCCGGACTAGGTCGTTTTCTTTTTCAGCGCAGTTTGTCTTCGTTAGACTTCCTTTCAGCCCAGCATTATGCCTCGTCACCCCGAGTGTAACGAGCACCAATGCGAAAACAATCGCCGTCGTATTCATGATCTCCAGGCGGCTATCCTACGCCTTAAACAGGACAATCAAAAACTTCATCGTTCCGAGTTGAAAACGATTGGAACGTTTCATGATCAGTCCGATAAGATCGACTCCTTGAAGAAGGAGTTATCTGCGCGTCCCTCGTCCTCAGAATTCAGTCAGATGTCTTCTGATTTCAATCAGTTGTCCAGCGAAAAACAATCACTGGAAGCTCAACTTGCCGCCGAGAAGGAAGCCTTTCTCTCCGAGAAGGATGCCCTTCTCGCTCAGATCGAGTCCTTGCAAGAGCAATTATCCGCTCGTCCTCTGATCGCCTCCTTTTCTCAGGGTTTCCAAACCGATTCTCCGGCGTCTCCAGATCCATCTGAGTACGTCGATCCCCTTTCAGATCGCATGTCGGTGGATTCCACCGCATGCAAACGGAAAACTACCCCGCCAGGTAGCGATTCCGACTCCGCTCCGTTAGTTTCAGAATCTCCTGCTCCGTTCACAGAGGTTCGCAAAAAGTCAAAGTCAAAAAAGAAGAAGCAAGATGCTTCTTCGACTTTATCTCCATCTGTTTCAGCTGCTCCAGCCGCTGTTCCTGCTCCGCAAAATGTCGCACCGGCGTCTGCTACTGCGCCTTTTGTTCCAGCGATCCCGGCGTCACAGCCTGCGTCGCAATCAGATTCGGCTCCGCCGAAAGTCAAGTCTCCGCCCCCCGTCTTTCTACGGGACAAGAGCCGCTGGACCGAGGTCTCAGCTCTCTGCGGTAGACACAATCCCAAGATCCAGTATAGTAAGGCATCCAACGTGGGTGACTCTATTAAGGTCGTTGTCAATTCCATTCCCGATTTCAGGAATCTTACTCGGCTTCTTGCTGATCAAAAGCTCGAGTATCACACCTACGCTCTCCCTGAAGAGCGTAAGATTCGTGCTGTCCTCAGGAACGTGCCGTTTGAGCTCTCGAACGAGCAAATCCAAGAGGACTTGTCATCTCAAGGCTTCCCCGTCGAATCTGTGCACAAAATGCACAGCCGCCGAGGCAAGCAGTTCCCACTAGCGCTAGTAATCCTAGCGAGGAGCCCGCAAGGGCAGTCCATTTTCAGAGGCAAGCTCACCGTGTGCGGTCTCTCCAACATCCGCGTCGAGGTACCACACAAGCGTGGTTTTCCAGGTCAGTGCCACCGCTGCCAATTGTATGGTCATGCGGCGGCAAATTGTCATGCTTCCCCTAGGTGCGTCAAGTGCCTAGAACCGCATGGGACTAAGGAGTGCTCTCGCACTCCCGACTCGCCCACCGCTCCGTCCTGCGTCTTGTGCGGCCAGTCAGGCCACACAGCAAACTTTCGCGGCTGCCCCAAGGCACCGCGTGCTGCCAGGGCTACCGTGAAGCCCATCGAGAACTGGAGAGAGCGACCGCAGCCTAGCTCGGACGCCCCTCCAGTCAGTTCAAAGGCCCCTAAGGCCTTTACTTCTATCGTTCCAGGTCAGCGCAGCCGGGTCGCGACTCAATCGCAACCGGCCGCCAAATCGGCTTCCCAGAGCCAGAATGCAAATGGTTCTCAAGACCGCATGGCGTTCTGGATCCAGCTCGCTCCCATCGACGAGATCCTGGCTTTCGGCGCCGCTCTCGACGCCAGCCCAGAGGGTTTCAACGGTGCTCTTCCGGTCCTAACCAAGTTCGCTCCCCTTATCAGGAAACTCCAGCAAGCTCAACGTTTCTAAACGTAGTCCTTCTTTCCAGCATTCCTATCTCAGAGTGAGTCTGATCACTCTAGATAATATCTTAGTTTCAGCTTTGTCATTTCTGCTAATCTTAGCTTTGTTTTTTTTCTCACTTTCAGTTCCTTTTGGTGGCAGCCGTCTGGATGCCGCTCACTGCGCAGCCTCTCTCTCCAATTGGCTGTCGCTCCGATAAATGATCAAGAACCTGGATTAAGGTAGGTCGTAAAGGGGGATGTTTAGTGGGTATGCTCGGCTTCACTGAGTGAGTCTCCACACTGTCTGGGCATTCTATTTGCCGTTAGCCACTGGGGTTAACAGCTTATAGAATGCCCATTCGTCCGTAATAGGATTCATCCTCCTCCCGCTAAAGCTTGCTTTACTGGTTAAAGCTTGTTTTAGGGGGTGCCCAAAATTTTCTGTGGGGGAAAAACAAAAAAAAAAAAAAAAAAAAAATGTCTGGTTGTATAGTTTCTGAAATTTCCACGAAAAGGGTAGTTGAGCGCATACGAAGTTGCGGGATAAAGCTAGTTTTACATAAAGACTTTATGTGAAAAGTGGTCGCTAAGCAGACGAACCTTAAAGAAGGTATGTCACCAAGCAGGTGCTGTACGAATTATTAAGTTTTAACGATACGCTCTCATAAGCCGATTCTTCTCTTTCCGAGAGTATAAACAGAATCCTATATAAAGGCTACATTGGTAGTCCGGAGCTTCTGATTTCTATAAAGTTTTGTGTGCCGTCAAGGTCAATGAGGCGATATCAACCAATCATAGGCAAAATACTGTCTTGACAAGGGCCAGTATAACTCTTAATCGGATGTTGAATGATAGTAAGCTTGATGTCGTTGTGTCTAATTGAAAATTTAATATCGATTAAACGGCAGCTTATCAATTGTCAGTTGTAAATGTTTATCCTGTTCCATACTTACCTTTTCTTTTTTCTCTTTAATTTATGTACCTTTACATATTCTTTTTGTTTTGTGTTTTTTTTATTCTTGTACTAAAATGCACTTTGATTTATTAAGTAGCACATTATTTTGTATGTTATGTTGTGTTTTTTACGTGTAACAGTGTTCCTTCCTAAACCCGTGTGCTTTCATCTTCGACCTTATCGTCACTTACCATCAGGTGAGATTGAGGTCAAACGCGGGTTTAGTTACTTATAAAAAAAAAAAAAAATCTTTTTTTTATATTAATTGTTTCCACATGCGGAAACGTGTAATGTACTTTGTTGCTGTTGGTTTTCCATAAATTAAATAAATAAATATTAT
Source organism: Stenoptilia bipunctidactyla (assembly GCA_944452665.1). NCBI lineage: Eukaryota > Metazoa > Arthropoda > Insecta > Lepidoptera > Pterophoridae > Stenoptilia > Stenoptilia bipunctidactyla. Next base: position 2,297,958 of record OX101723.1, read on the forward strand.
GTCATTCCACACTTAACACTGCCTGTGTTGGAATTTTAGCGTGCATAAGAAACACTTAATCACTATCTATTACTGTATCTCCCTCTACTATTCAGACTTAAAGGGCCCACTATTCAAAAGCTCAACAACTAAATGCATGGTACTCCTTATGTTATGGCTTCGCTCAGACTTAAGCAACCGCACTTCGCTGCAAAGTTATTATAACTTTGATGTTGTATAAATATGACATAAGCAGGTAAACCGAGTAAGTCATATACAACGAAGATTTTTTTATTATGAAAATAGTGATTTAGCTTGAAAAAACTTCCATGTGGGAACTGTTTTTCTCTTCAATAAATAAAATCTCCATATAACTCCAACTATCTACATGGCCTCATAATAAGCAAAATATGGTAACTGTTAATTATAAATTAATACCATTAAAATAAAGACCAATACGCGCTATTTCAAATCATCTTGTATTACTACGTCGTAATATTATCAATGAAATGCCGCGTCTTAGTAGCTGTGTTCATCAACAGCGATTATTTGAAAACGAGGTTGTGGTACCATATCATAATAATATACCTATTTTCATGTGATAAGCAAACTAACGAAGCACTGGTAGAAATAGAACAAAAAAAAACAGCAATGGAGAGATAAATCTTTACATGGGCGTCATTATGCTGCACTCGATGAAGCACATGTCAACAAAGAAAAATCGAACGCGTGGCTTCGTCGGGGGGAACTGTTTCCTGAAACGGAGGCATTCATGATAGCAACCCAGGACCAGGTGATTAAGACCCGTAATTTCAGGAAACATATCCTCAGAGAAAACCTTGCAAGTGACAATTGCAGAAAGTGTAACTCTGGCACAGAAAATATACAACACATAACAGGTTCCTGTAAAGCTCTTGTACAGACAGACTATAAGCATAGACATGATCAAACTGCAGCGATAATACACCAATACCTAGCACACAAATTTAAATTCATAGATGAAAAAGTAGCCTATTACAAGTACAAACCCGACCACGTTTTAGAAAATAGCCATGTTAAATTATATTGGGATCGGACAATTATAACAGACAAAACAATTACAGCTAATAGACCAGATATAACAATTCATGACAAGGTTCATAAAAAAATATTCTTAATAGATATAGCAGTTCCCAATACAAATAACTTACAAAAAACAATCAACGAAAAATTTAATAAATACTTGGATTTAGCAATAGAATTACGACGACAATGGAGAGCAGAGACTGTACAAATAGTACCACTAGTGGCTTCATCAACAGGCATCATACCAAAACATTTTAGAACCAGTTTAAACAATTTAAATACACCACACCACCTTACTTATACCATTCAAAAATCTATTATACTTAACACCTGCCGTATCACAAGGAAGTTTCTAACGTCTGGAACGAACATAAACGAAACAACACAACTTTAACATGCTTGGTTTTAGGCCCGCATTGTTAAATAACTTACCTCTTTTAGAGAGAATATCCTTTTTGATATAAACATAAAATAATAATTATAATAAAATCCAAAAGTATATCCCCCTCGCAGATGAAACTAAGCAAATGTGGCACCAAAATACGGTACAAATTATACCCATTATCATTTCATCTACCGGCATCATCCCAAAGTCACTTCACTCAGCCCTTAAAATCCTGCAACTTCCTGAAAAAACTTACATCTCTCTCAAAAATCTATCATCTTAGACACATGTTCATTAGTACGTCGCTTCCTAAATCCAACCTCGCTTCCACTCCACCTGGAACCAAATAACACTTCACCAAACACACACACTTTACATACCACACACATCTCACTGATCACAACACATAAACACTCTTAAACCAGAATAATTGGCTAAGCCCGTTTCTGGTTTGATAAACCGACTCCGAGTCTAGAACCCAAATATCTGGACACATAATAATAACTTTTATTTTCATTAAAACAAGTTTTACAGGGCTATCATCTGGGGCCCTCTGTTTAGCTCAAAATGACTGTGTTTTGTGTGTTGTATTGTGTTACTGTGTTGTTTTTTATCATAATTTTTTTCTACTGAGCGTTACTAAACTAAATATGTAGGTACGTTTCTATCGTATCAAAGAACATTTAAATTTGGCTGGTGACAAAAAACAACCCTGTATGTAGGCAAGTACTAGACGTAAATGCTCAGAGAATCCATTGCTTACGAGGTTTGAAACTATCCTCTATCATTAACGATAGATAGTTAGCTAACTGTGGAGAATTCATTTATTCTGTAAATCCTTCTTTTTTTAAGCTATTGCATAGCTTCTATCGCGGGCCTTGAGCGTGGGGACCGAAGCCAGAAATTCCGTAACGAAAAAGCCTAACACCCCCCTCTCCGACCGGCACAGCGGTGATACTTTGATTTCATAACTTTACATGCGGGCTTTAATAAACAATCAACGCCATCTACTAGGAACTTGTGGAACTTCATATTAGATCAAACATTACTGCATTAATAAAATAAATAAATAATTATTATAATGAGGAGTTTTCTGACAGCTCATTAAAATTAGTTCAAAAAACCTCTATAGATGGCACTTTTAAAAAGCCGAAGGCGTTAAGTCTGTAAACTATAATGTAGGTAAGTGGTATCTACCATCTATGGTTATTTATACGTTCAATTTCTGATACAGACGTCAATTAATTTATTTTACCTTTTAAAAACGCAGTGTGGTATAAATTCTTCGCCTTCGCCTTTTGTAAGCGCCATCTATCGAAGCCTTTTGTACCAATTTTGTACTGTTTTGTTTTTTTAATGAGCTGTCAGAAAACTCTCCATTGCATAAGTTGATAAAAAATGCTATGCAATAGCTTTACCGCGGCAGAGTCCGAGTGCCACACGTCTTTTTTTAATTTAATTTCATATCAATATATACAAGTAGTTACAGAACACAAAATATCGCCAAACTACAAAGTAGTTTGTTGGCAAACAAGCATTCAATTTCAAATTATATCACTTGTATGTACTACATTGGTTGAAAAGTTCGCGGCCTGGCCATTAAAAAAAAAACTTTTGTTATTTTTTCTGCCGTCATTTTGAACTGTCATTATTCAATTGTCAGCCCGCGAATTTTCAATTTGATATCTTGTTTAAATAAAATTTTACGAACAATATAAATACGTGTGTAGAACAAATTTTCACTAATGGAGAAATTTGAACAACGTGCTGTGATTAAATATTTGTTTAAAAAAAGATTAACACCAAAGGAGATCCATGATGACATGCAAACAATATTAGGGGAATCTGCCCCGTCTTATACCACTGTGAAAAAATGGGTTGCAGAATTTAAACGTGGACGAGAGAACATCGAAGATGACCCTCGCTCCGGCAGGCCAATGACGTCTACGACCGAAGAAAACATCAATAAAGTGTATGATCTCATATTGAAAGACCGTAGATTGACTATCAGAGAAATTGCAGACACTATAGGCATCTCATATAAACGAACGCAAAACATCATTGTCCATGAACTCGGCTTTTCTAAGGTTTCGGCTAGGTGGGTCCCCAGATTGCTTTGAGTAGAGCAAAAGCGAATTCGACTCACGATTTCTCTCGACTGTTTGGAGATGTTCGAGGCTGATCCACAAGGTTTTCTTGACAGATTTGTGACAATGGATGAAACCTGGGTTCACCACTATACCCCAGATTCAAAACAACAATCCAAACAATGGAAAAAAACAGGTGAACCAACTCCGCAAAAAGCAAAGGCAATTCTGTCGGCTGGCAAGGTGATGGCATCGGTTTTTTGGGATGCTAAGGGTGTCATTATGGTGGACTACCTTCCAAAAGGCGAAACAATAAACTCTGCGTATTATAGCACCCTTCTGCGCCGTTTACGTCAAGAAATTAAACAGAAACGCCCAGGATTACTGAGAAAGAAAGTGTTGTTTCACCAGAACAACGCCCGAGTCCACACGTCTGTCGAGTCTATGGCTCAAATTGTGGTTTCGAATTGTTGCCACATCCAGCTTATTCTCCTGATTTGGCACCTTCGGACTTTCATCTGTTTCCAAACCTGAAAAAACACCTCGGTGGGCAGAAATTTTTAACGAATGAAGAGGTCGAAGCCGCTGTTAACCTGTATTTTGAAGACCTTGAGGAATCTTTTTTTAAAACAGTTATGGAAGCTCTGGAAAGCAGATGGAAGAAGTGCATAGAGCTAAATGGAGATTACGTCGAAAAATAAAAATATTTTTGTATGTACTTTATTCTGTTTTCTTGACTAGGCCGCGAACTTTTCAATCCACCCTCGTAACATACATCTTAATGTCAACTACATCAATTTTACACAGTCTGATAAGTATTGTTATTTTATTAGGTTTTACCAAACAAAGTTTTAAGATAATCAATGCTTTTAAACATTTTATAAACTTGATAATACTTTTATATAATATGATAATAACTTATATGTATATTTATTTTTATAGTACTTAACAATATATATTTTTTAAAGGCTTAGTTTATTATGATAGTTTTAAAAAAAATATTTCTTTAAGTTATTTTTAATTATAGCTTTGCTCTTTTTTTCTTTATATTTATTTCTAAGAATATCAATTTGATTTTATAATATAGGAACTAAATATGCAGTACATCTCTCTCCATAATAGTTTTTAGCAATTGGTTGCAGTAATTTGCCATCTCTAACATTTTTTGTATTTACACAAGACTGTTTAAAACTGAAGTCTTTAAACAACACAACTTTAAGCCTGTCACCCTTTCGAAAAGGCAAAGACTGGGGAATGCCAAGTGCTGCGATCCAGACATACCTCTTTCACTTCCTTAATGTTCATTAATCTTTTCATACATGTTCGCCGGTGACGTTTTAATTTTACCTAGACCCTTTTTAAGTTTGTCACTAATTTGGTCGATAAACGTTTTAAAAAACAAAAAAATACATACATACATACATAACTTCACGCCTGTATCCCTCATGGGTTAGGCAGAACACCAGAGGCTATAAAACCAACTGATGCCACGTTTGACTTTAGAAGGTAATATTATGATGGAAAGAGACTATTGCAGTGACAGGGGGTCAGCCTATCGCCCGCAAAAACGTCAGTAAAACCTCTGTCCCTTAACTGACTTTTACAGTATGCCCGGGAAGAAAAGCAACTGGCACATTCTATGTTTTTCTTTCGCTTCCAGTCCAGCATAGAAGAATACTCTTTTATAAATACTCTTTTACAAATAATCAAAACTTATACAGTTAACTGAAAACCTCACAGATTTAGCTCTAGCGCTTCTAATACACATAAGCTTCCAAAATATTAAACATATTCGTAGATGTAGGATCCGAACATGTGATAGCTAATCCGTTTAGTTAGAAGCGAGTACAAGTAGCGACTAATAACCGGAGTGTATCTGCCTTCCGGGTTAATGCCTAGGCTAGGTGTGTTCCACCTGCAGATGGTATATTATACCTTTTTCATTTAAATTATTTGCGATGAGTTTCAGGCAAAGTAGTATCTAAGTCTAAGGTGTATCAGTTTGCGTAATTTATATATTTGTAACGGATGTAGTGGATAGATGGCGTTTGTTGCGATGAGAGGTGAGCCGAGGTGTGGTAAGCCGAGATGTGGTGAGGCGAGGAGAGGTGAGGAGAGGTGAGGAGAGGTGAGGAGAGGTGAGGAGAGGTGAGGAGAGGTGAGGAGAGGTGAGGAGAGGTGAGGAGAGGTGAGGAGAGGTGAGGAGAGGAGAGGAGAGGTGCGAAAGTTGAGGAGAGGGGAGAAACATATAAATGTGTGGGCTCTTATTAATATTTCTGTAATTGAGTATCACATTAAAATATAGTAATCTGAAAAGTTTGCATTTATTTAAGACCACTCCCTTATATATTCATTAGTTCGTAATTCTGTTTCCATTTCTATAATTTTGTTAAATTTCAAGTAACAGGGTAAATATTTCATACTTAAGTTTTTTTTTTTGTAAATGATTCAGCCCGCGTTTGGACACAATCTCAACGGTAAGTGAAGATGCAGAACTGGCTCCGAATTTTGGAGAATTTTAATGAAATTTGAGGAGTTTGTTATTTTCATCACACTGTCAGTGTTTATTTAAGCGAATATATAATTTTTTATTAAAATGAAAAAGCTTCGCCCTAGATGTGTAGTAACAAACTATTTCTATGCTACTCTTATTTATACATGATTTAAAAATAAAGCCTTCATACTGAACAATGATGATAACAGAATCAGGAAAAACCAAGCAAGGTTAACAACATTAAATATTTTCTCTGTCTGTATTATCTTTTATGTTCAAAAGCAGGTCCCAAAAAACAGATTTAAGATATTAGACATGGTGAAGACATGGTGTTATTTTATGCATTCTTTAAATTTGTGCCTCTCTCTTTTCTAAGCTGTTACGATACAAAATTTATAGTTTTAAAACACTTGGACATTAACTGAAGTCACCCTACAAACTAAGGTTTACTCGAGTACGGTTTGATTAGTGCAAATACAGAAGTTCATTTCAATGCAAACTTATTTTAATTGCTATTATACCGGAGCAAATATTGCCCTGGTTCTCGGAGTACGTGTGGTTTCAGAAAAATAAACAAGCTTATGTAACAACAATCATGTGAATACGCTAATTTAACTGATAATTTATGCAAATACAGTTAGTTCTTACGATGGAAATAAACTAAAGCATGAAGCTAATTTACGGAAGAATCAAAGTGGAAATTTAATGGAAATACATACATAACTGCACGCCTGTATCCCTTATGGGGTAGACAGAACACCCAGAGGTTATAAAACCATGTGCTGTCACGTTTGACAAATTTGTAGGCATTATAAAGGTGCAGAGAGATATTGCAGTGATAGGGTGTCAGCCTATCGACCACAAAAACCTCCAGTAAAACCTCTGTCCTCTAACTGACTTTTACAGATTTTCTTTCGCTCCCAGTCCAGCATGGAATAAGTTTAAAATCAAAACACGCTGATAAAATAGGGTGAAACGTTCCGAAGTATAATGAGCTAGTATAGTCATTCAACCAACCAGCACTGGGCAAGCTTGGCAGCTTCGGGCCTAAACCTCCTCGTCACCCAGAATGGAGACTCATATCCCTGCTGTGGGTTTATTACAAAGAGTTGAGTGATGACAATTAATTACAAATAACGGTTATGATATCAGCTTTATCGTGTTCTGTCTCTTCTCGTATTAGTGTAATGAAACCGCCATATTAATTTGTAATCAATTATATATAAAAACTTTGAGATTGCTGCATACATACAAACATATCTACACGTCTTTATCCCTTATGGGGTAGGCAGAACAAATGAGGCTTTAATACCATCTGATTCCATGTTTTACGAGTTTGGAGGTATTATAATTATATAGAAAGACTATTGCAGTGACAGGAGGTCAATTTATCGTCCACAAAAACGCTCATAAGAACTCTGTCCCTTAACTCACTTTCACAGTGTGCCCGGGAATAGAAGCAGATGGTACAATTCGATGTTTTTCTTTCGCTCCCAGTCCAGCATGGAAGCATGGAAGCTTTGAGATTGTTTTGGGGTACTAAAGCAGGTGCTTATGTAAAATAATGTGTCCAAAACTGTTTATCGTTGCAGTATCTTAAGTTTGGTAATTATTCCGATGGTAAAATATTATACAGCTAAATATGAAAAAGACTAAAATTATCACTGAAATATGTAAAGATTTTTTTTATATTATGAGGTGTAAATGAGCATTATACCAATTGTTCACGGATACGAACTGCTAATTTTGGAATATTAGATATTAAAAAAACAGTGAATGTTCAACTTTCCTGCGCTGCCCGTCACCTGGAATAAAGCATAGCTGTTTTGTGTTAAAAATGGGCATTTTGGGAACTGGCCTTTTACAAATGGCCCATCCGATTCTTACGAACTCATACTTAGTTACAATGACCAAGGTTGGTCGGTTACCCAGCGGAATTTAAGGCGCTGAAGAGAAAAGATAGAGAATGAACCAAATATTTACTAATTTCCAATTTAAAAAAAAAAATACAGCTACACAGCTATGCAGGGTGACTGGTGGGTAACTTTCGTTAATTCGAGGAAGCGATAGTCGGAGGTCATACATGAAGAAATAAAATAAAATGAAAAATAAATATTAATTATTCACTGAGTAAACTTAACGGAAAGTTAAAGAATTTATTACGCAACGCATGGTTACACTGGTACGGACGTACGCACAGCGCTATCAACACGGAATAGGTAAGTAGGTATAATTGAATATAATTTTATTTGATTTAGTTATAATTAACTGAGTTATTTTTTGAAATTGTTTATTTAATTTGTTTTAATAAAAATTTATGTGACTGAATGTGATTTTCTTTAATTTGCATAAAACTAATATTAGATTAAGAAGTAAATTAAAAACAAAATATGGACTCTGGTCTGAAATAAAGATTTATTATTATTTTTATTTAAATTTATACAAAAATAGTTTGGGACCGTTGCGTTGATTGGAAAGGGTAAATAGATGTTTGTGTTTTTATAGTATCTCTTACTTTCTTCAAGCCCCCCCCACCACGGCAAGGTGGCCCCTCAGGGGGGTTATTATTATTATACACGGCTTCACGAACGGTGGACCTAGTAAAACTCTTTATTTATTTTGGAGATAATTCTGCTTAAAAATTGAGTACCTACTTTTAGTACATAATTATGATCAGAATCGAGTACTGAGTCCTTCAATGTCAAAAAAATGTCATCAGCCACCCTGTTTAACACAGAAAAGATAGGAAACTTGACAGCCAATTAAAAGTTTTCACATTATTACTTTTGTCTTCACTACCATTCAGTAAATTTATTGTCACGGTGTTGACTACAAAACAACAGTTAATTGAGCTTAAAACTGTTCTGACAGTAAAAACAATTATACTTTAAACGATTATTCATAACTTTACCCAAAACTTAACTCACCTTATCCCCCATACTCCACCTGCTTTCAAAATGTCCTGAGGAACTTTCAGCAAACTTATTTCAGTTGCTACTGACTTTTCATTAGAACTTACACAATTGCTGACAAACTGCAAACGAAGCTACTCCTTGGCCATACATTACAGTAATACGACTTACTAAACAAACTTCAGCGGGCTTTCAGCACGTGTAATGTAGAATCATACTTGAGACTTTAGTCTCTGAAACTGTAATAATTTATTAAATAATTTTTTTTACTGAAATAAAGTAACTGCACATATAAGAGTATTTTATTGCTTTTATTTATACATTTATTTGGAAATAGATAAGTTTTTTTTCTAAGTCTGTGGTTAGTTGTTTTTAATGTTTACTTATAATAAATCGAGGTATAGAGGTTTTATTGGAAGTTTTTTGTTGGCGATAGGCTGACCCCCTGTCACTGCAATAGTCACTCAGTCATTATAATGGCTCGAAATTTGTTAAGCGTGACGTCAGATGGTTTAATAACCTCTGGTGTTCTGCTTGCCCCATAAGGGATACAAGCGTGAAGGTATGCATGTATGTATGAACTTACATATACTAAAACGCTGAAGTTTTTTTTTAATGCAAAGTGGTGACGAGCGGACGGACAACGGAGCCTTACTGACAGGCTCTCGTTTTACCCTATTGGTACGGAACTGTAAAAAAGAGTAATATAACAAAAGAGCTTCTTCCCAGAAAAGTCTTATTTTTACCGACCCCGGGGAAATTTCGGGAATTTCTTCGATAAGGCAACTAAACACACATCGAAGAACCTTTTTAACAAGTTTCGCCTCCCGGTGCACCCAAGAAATAATTTTTTTCATATAAACTAAAAAGTCCAATAATTCCCGTTCCTCTGGGAATTTAACCAGGATTCGAACCTGGGACTTCTCCTTTGCCGGACGAGTGCTCTTCCAACTGAGCTACCGGGTCCTGGCGCTACGCCTCGAAATTGCTTACCACATTTTTGTTTTTACGTTATATTGCTAACGTAGCTCCATCTTATGGTATAAGCTTTTGCAGCTAAGACCACCCGAGATCAATTTCTTTACAGAAATTGTGAATCCCAGTTAAAGTGAAGCACATTTTTCATTTATTTAAGAATAATTGAGCATTTTAAACGCAAAAAAACTTAAAAACATTAATTTCGGAAATTCCTTCCTTAGGTGCTCTCCCACAACCTTTAAGGATTTTATGTTCCAAATTTCAGCTGTCTACGGCCAGTAGTTTTGGCTGTACGTTGTCTGTCAGTCACTGAGTCAGTAACGGAAATAAAAACCCCCAGGCAGTCATACAATCATTTCCCCAAACTAAGCATAGCTTGTAACTACAACTTCCATCGCAATCGAACCTCCTAATGAACGTAGAAGAGTTTTAGACCACTGTGCCATAGAAGAATTATGAAGATAGAAAGATGATATTATAAATAAATAAAATAAAATAATTGCTTCTATGCTGGGCTGGAAGCGAAAGAAAAACATAGAATGTGCCAGCTGCTTCTCTTCCCGGGCAGACTGTAAAAGTCAGTTAAGGGACCGAGATGTTATGGGAGGCTTTTTTGTGGGCGATAGGCTGACCCCCTGTCACTGCAGTAGTCTCTCTTCACTATTATAATGCCTCCAAATTTGTCAAACGTGACATCAGATGGTTTTATTACCTCTGGTGTTCTGCCTACCCCATACGGGATACAGGCGTGAAGTTATGTATGTACGTATGTAACATAAAATATTGAGAATGAAACTTCATGAAAATACTACACCTAAAAATAAGAAGTATTTTGTGAGTAGCTGTACTTTCACAGCAAAGTTTTAACGACAAGATATGTATGAACTATTTCTTATCTTTATGAAAGTTGTAACAAAGCCTTAAATTAAAAAATAAAAATTTATTGACTAACTCGTTCGAAATGAGGATTTGCGCGGGTGAAATCATGCAAAACTGCTTATACAAGATAATAAGATTTGATAAAGGTTACCTTTGACCTCGAAGGTCAAATTACGTAAGCCACATAGTGCAAACTCAGATAAATTGCCGAGTTACACACTTACCCTGCGGTATGTTACCCACAACCTACCAATATTAAATTTCGAATTTACCATAGCTAAATACTCAAAAGCAAAACATTAGCTTTATTTATATATTTATTTATTTACAATCTTTGGGAAAACTTACAGCTAGGAAATACAATAACAATTTTGTAGAGATAGAAAGCCAATACAAGTTTTCACTTCTAAATACTTATACACTTATACATCTATTTTAACGCATTAAGCAAACAACATTATAGAATAACTAAAGACCAGTTTTGCCGCCACATAGTTGATTTCCTGGAACTCGCTTTAGCGTTGCAAAACAAATCAAAAGTTTTGAAAAGTTTTAATGAAACACACATCAGTTTGTGTGCGTTAAAAATTTGTTTGAGACACGAAGCTTTGGGGAGTAGTTTTCAACCGACTCGGTGTGTTTTTTTTCTTTGTGTCTTTATATTTTTGTGTCTTTGTTACACGATATTTCAGACAATCATAAGTCGATTTTGAAAATTCTTGTTTCATATGATAGAAGATACTTCATATCATCGTTGTTCCCATATAAATGGCATCGAAATCGGTTGTGTACTTCATTGAAAATTTCATTTTTTTTAAAGAATTTGTGTAATAAAACGCCGTATCACTGTATAACACCGATGATTTATTCTCTTCCAATTGTTAGTTTACATATATAATAGGACACTAATGAACGAGTAGCAGAATAAAGTACACAATCCAAACACTCGTTTTGCATGTCCGTTCTTCACAACCGTTCAGCACACCATGCCCCTGCCCGCCGATCACCGATAACGTTTCTTTTCAATCAAACCGGTTATGACGCATATTGTCAAAATTATGAGTAAACCTTACATATGTATGATTTCGGAGAATGTTTACGTAGATGACATTATAACTCAGCCAAAGTTTTAACGTGGAGTAAATTTTTTTAATGCTCTGCATTCGTTGATTATTACTCGACTGCTAAGTTAAAGATGGTTTGTGTATTTAAAATTTTCTTTAAATCAATTTTGAAACGCCGAGTTAAATGTAAACTACTTATATGTAAATGTAAAATAATGATGTTATTATATTTTCAAAACAGTTTACACATGAGAGTTTCTTTGGCCACAAAGGCCTAACGCGGGCGCGGTGGCCTATGGCGTGAGGTGGCACAGTACGCGCGAACTCTTGTAGCAGTTTGACTTATATCAGGTGTTGAAAGCAATGGACGACGACTTTTTATTTTTATAGTTCTGTTTAAAAAAAATGTAAAGATTTTTTTAATTTATATGAAGTATTGAGACGTAACCCATTTTTTTTTAATTCACTCTAATATCCGGTTCAACATTTGACTACATTTTAAGCAAAGTATGGTATAGGTACATTTTTTGCAAAAGAACCGTCTTTTATATTCATTTAACTTATGAACATTATTTTTATTTTGCACATTTTTCAGTTACTACCCTAGCCACCCACGCATTGGGTCGCTTGTTGCTTAGGCCCGTAGTGTGGCCAGAAAGCGCGGATACGAACGTTTGAAACTTACGCACGCTGACTCGCTCAGTCCAGTCGCGCTAGGCTTCCGCCTTAGTAACTGCAGTGTGAACACTTCAATATGGTTACATATGTTTGATATTTCGCATCCGTTGTCGCCACCGCGTTAGGCTCGCAGTATGGACGCCCACTATAGGTGGGCGCACTCATATACCAAAGCTGAACAGTTTCATTGTTTGCTGGTTTGATTGCATTAATCACTTTAATAGACTGACTCAAAAATATGTTTCCGTTTTAATAGCCAAACTCATGAATAATGTTACAAGCTATTTTATAAAGATTTTTTCCACGGATTCTTATCTAAATGGGTTAATTTCGCTATGATTTCATACAATACATTATCTACTCAATATTCCTAATTTTATCTTTAATCATGGTAACACAGATTAATTTACCCGCTTTAATTTAACGACGATAATTTCTAAATTAAGAAATTATATTCTAAGGCAGCTATGTATTTAATAGCCATTAAAATATTAAAGCCAAGTACTGAGCTTGAGAACTCTATTACAGTGATATTTTTCCTATACAAAACATTACTACCACGAACGAGAATATTTCTAAATCTCACCACCATAAATTAAGGCCTTAATGTATGAACCTACCTAGAGCCTTTAAATTTATGTTTAGCATTAATAATTGCCAGGAGATTCTAAACTCTGCTGGGTAACAGATGTAAACTGCTTAGGTTGGTATTTGCTTGTAATGTAATTAAATATAAAAACAATTTATCTTGCGACACTGTGGGCTCGCGTAGAATGGGTAATAGACTTAAATGAGAATTTTATCCTGTTTTAGTTATAAATGTGGGGCATAAACGTTTGGTTTATTTTTTAAACTACTTTAAGTTAAGACATTTTAGTTTATTACTTAAACTAGTTTTAAAAATTGTCTTTTGTTTTCAACTAGTGATTGAAGGTCAAAAGCTACTTATAAAGCTGAAAGTTTTTTTGAATGTTGTTGTCTTTACAACGAGTCAAATCTAAAAATTGCCACATTCTTTCAGTTCTCAAGTTAGAAGATTATGCAAAATATAAACAATAGGCTGGTAAAATTATTATGTTTTAGTGCCATCGCTGCGTTACTCGTTCAAACGCGCGTACCGTACGTCCCTATCTTCAAAATGGCACAATTACCCATTGATTTATATAACACCTACAAAGAGAGATTCAAACATACAAACTTTCATAACATTTTCCGTACCGTATCATACGCGGCGCTTGACGCATTCCGAACGTCCGTATCGAACGTGCGTATGGTACGGACGTTGCAGTTTTGACGTTATAGTATCGCTGCGTTACTCGTTCAAACGCGCGTACCGTACGTCCCTATCTTCAAAATGGCACAATTACCCATTGATTTATATAACACCTACAAAGAGAGATTCAAACATACAAACTTTCATAACATTTTCCGTACCGTATCATACGCGGCGCTTGACGCATTCCGAACGTCCGTATCGAACGTGCGTATGGTACGGACGTTGCAGTTTTGACGTTATAGTATTATATTATTATAGTTGTACAGACATATTTATAGGAGAGTATTTATAATATTATAGTATGTATTATAAATACTCAGGTTTGAATAAAAATACCATTTGACCTGCCGTCTACCGTATTGTTATTATTCAAATCTGTTACGCCTATCATTATTTTAATAAAGTTAAGTCTGTCTTAGGCTTCTAATAAAAGGCTTGAAAGACTAATTGATTGCCGCGGCCATTATTACTGCTGGCAGTAGGGCTATTTACGCATTATAAAGAATATCTACAGATATGTATATGTCCATATTTTTTTATTTACTTATTTAGTAAATAAAAAAAACTTTTTCTTTATTACTTAATACTTTTTAATTTTTACATTTTTATGATGATCTCGGGGTGATAAACAAAAAAAGTTTAAAAATGTTATTAAAATAAAACCACACGGCTTTTAAATTTTAAATGGCCACTAGGGCATAGCAGATAACCTATTCTACAGGCCATATCAATTTGGTCGGCGATGGACCAAACACCCTGTATTACAGTGGCAACCATATGACCATTCGTCACTGATAACTGTAGAATCAGCCGTAAGACATACACTCCGGCAAATAATGTAATGCAGTAAACTGACAGTTCGAAATGTCAAATAGAATCAAAATAACACTGGAACTGTTATTTTACTGCATTGAATTATTTGCCAGGGTATAGACGCAAGATTATCCACGTCACTCGGTCCTACACTGCTCTCCTCTTAAGCCTATTTAATTCTTTTAGTTAAGAAACTTCATATTTTATGGAAGCTCATATAGCCCATAGGAATTTTGAAGTAAATAGTTTGTTTTATTAAAAACCCTTATTGTACGCAAAGTTTTATTTCATTACGAGCGTTTGCCCGCGACTTCGTACACGCATAAACTTAAAAGTCCTATTTTCCGTTCCCGTGGGAATTCCGGGAATTCCTTCCATTATACAAACATACACTTATTGAGGAACCTTTATTCCACGTATCACATCCGTGCACTCAAAGAATAAGATTTTATCATACAAATTAAAACATCATATATTTCCCATTCCCGTGGGAATTTCGGGAATTCCTTACATAACACAACCAGTCTCTTTTGGAGAACTTTTATGCCAAGTATCATATCCATTTTTCATACAAACTAAAAAGTCCAATAATTCCCGTTCCCGTGGGAATTTCGGGAATTCCTTCCTTAGTGCACCCCTACATCCCCTAAAGAATGTATGTTCTAAATTTCAGCTCTCTACGCCCAGTAGTTACGGCTGTACGTTGTCTGTCAGTCACTCAGTAACTCAGTCAGTAACGGAACAGTTTTATATATATTGATTGATAGTTCAAAAGGTTTTAGGTAATAAAGTTACGAACATCGTTCTATACCCATACATATTTGTGTGTGAGCGCCAACAATGAATTACGCAATAAGTCATCTCTAAGAATGTTCACTAGAGGCCGTAAAAGATAGATAAAAGTAATAGCTAATGACCCGATTACAGCCATTTTTACCAGTAAAGTAGTACCGCGCATATGTCTTCGTAAACGTTGAGCGTGATATATTTTACATACTTTCGTTAAACCTAAGTGTAGATTTCACAGGCATATAATTTTTTGAGGCTATTTCTAGCTCCTCAAAAGCTGCAGAGACAGCTAAAATACTTTTCTATTTTTACTCAGTTTAGTTAGTAATTGGACTTTGAGTTTGACCTCAATTTCATCGTATAATAAGCGACGGTAAGGTCGAAGATAAAACGAACGAATTAAGGACTAAACTGTCTCTTTATACAGGGTGACTGGTGAAAAATTTTAGATACTGAGAGCACTCTGTACTCTATCTGATCATTATTATGATAATAAAAGTAGGTACTTAATTTTTCACTAGAATTCCCTATAATTAAATAGTAATATGTGTAAAGTAAAAAATATATTAGAGAGAACGCTGGAGGACGGCTGACCGATCCGGAAAAAGCCGCCGGCCCTCCCCGGCGACGACGTCCTGCCTCCACCTGAGGCAGCTCCGCTCGGCGGCTTTTTCCGGATCGGTCAGCCGTCCTCCAGCGTTCTCTCCCGATTTCCCCTTTTCAGAATCTGTCCGCTGCGGACTTTTATCTGTTTGATCACATACTTCGAACGTCTTTATTTTTCTTTCCTGACACATAGGCCAGTATTTTAGTAAAAAGGCTGCGGCCTCACGGCTCCACGGCTGCGGCCTCACGGCTCCACGGCTGCGGCCGGGTGCTACAACCCTCGCGGTGGTCCCTGCCGCTGAGAACGGCCTCCCTGCCGCTAACTTAGCAGTTGTTGGTGGCTGCCTCCGTCACTACCAGCCGCGGTCTCCAACGGCGTCTACTGCAGCCGAGGGTCGCTAACTCCGCGGCTGTGAGCCGCGGTCTCCTACGGCGCCTACTGCGGCCGAGGGCCGCTAGCTCCGAACGTCTAAAATTAAACATTTTCCCACAGTGCTATAGTGAATCTAAGTGCCTTTCTCCCTTTTTAAATAAAATAAAAGTTTTTAAGTGTTATTAAATAGTTTCTTCCTCTTCAGCACCCTTTTTGAACTGCGAGCGACGGTTCCCGAGCCGTCGCTTCGCGACAAAGTACTGTAAAGTCCATAATAAGGAATTGCATTCACTGCATTCTTAATGCGAATGAAGTATACGCACAGTAGAATTTTAGGCAAATTCGATTCCCACTGAAAAACAAGGTGATTGATTTTATGCGAATTTTAAATCTGCAGATGCATGATACGGGTCGCTGATGTAAATTTGTCATTTGATTTAGTATTTAAAATACAGGAGTATTACCTTCATTACTTTAATTCAAATTGACGTAATGAAGGCAGCTTTTTTGAAGATACATTTTTAATTAGCACATTCTTTTATTAATGCGCTTTTTGTTATAATCGATGTTTCTTCGTAACATATTGATTCCGGTGGTTTTTTTTAATAATATTAATTTTTAATAACTATTTTAATCTTTTGTCAGTGTACGTCCTTGAAATTTTCCATGAGTCTGTACCACAACCAGCTTTTTAATAAAAAAATATTACTAAACATTCACATCATTGCCAAAGTTTTATTATTATCAAATATTGTTTGAACTGTAAAGAAAGTCATTTCATTTAAAATGAAGCAGAAAACGTTTCTGTAGAACAAAATGAATGAGTTTTCTCGTAGATTGCCCATTTTCTTTAATTTTTAATTTATCCTGATTTATTAAAATGGCCGTAACGTCCGACTGAAAGCAGTTAAATATCCTGTTGATTTCTATTCTTATAAAAAACGGTGGATTTTTGGGTGCAGGACTCAAGACAAAATTTTGTTATAATGGTTATGATCAACGGTTAGAAGAATTGTGAGTATGTACCAGTGACTTAATTGTTATAACTTTCATATAATATATGCAACCAACTAGAAGCGAACATCAACATACACATCTTACAAAAACAAGCAGCAATCCATTCTTCCACCATCATCAGTAAAGTCCTTGGAGATACAGTTTTTGTAACATCTCAAACTCCACCTGAAAGACAACCTTAAATAATGTCAGTTTTATATTACCTGAAATACAAACTTCAGAAACTTAAAGATAAATAATTAGTCTACAGTTTATTTCATTAATGGGTAGGTGGCTAAATATCTTTTTACTGAGGGGACTCAGGGCGGGATATTTAGGTAAACCGACAAAATATGTCATGAAAAAGTTTTGTAATTTTCCATAATAATAGTGACAATTTTTTTGACGGCGCAGTGTTTGAGCGGCTGAGACATGAGATATTTGGTCCATTTTAGGAAAATAACTCGTGTAAAATGCAGTGCAATCACAGAACTTTACTGATTCGTATGTTTAAGAATGTTTGTATATTAAGTTGTAAGCAATACTGTAATTTATCTATTTCACAATCAATATATATAAAACTGTTCCGTTACTGACTGAGTGACTGAGGTACTGAGTGACTGAGTGACTGAGTGACTGAGTGACTGACAGACAACGTACAGCCGTAACTACTGGGCGTAGAGAGCTGAAATTTGGAACATACATTTTTTAGGGGATGTATTGGTGCACTTAGGAAGGAATTCCCGAAATTCCCACGGGAACGGGAAATATAGGACTTTTTAGTTTGAATGAAAAATCTTATTCCTTGAGTGCACCGATGTGAAACTTGGCGTAAAGGTTTTTCAATGTGTGTCTGGTTGTGTTATGAAAGGAATTCCCGAAATTCCCACTGGAACGGGAAATATATGATGTTTTAGTTTGTATGAAAAAATCCCATCCCTTGAGTGCACGGATGTGATACTTGATATAAAGGTTCCTCTGTAAGTGTCTGTTTGTATTATGGAAGGAATTCCCGAAATTCCCACGGGAAGGGATTGGACTTTTTAGTGTGTATGAAAAATCTTATTCCTTGAGTGTACGGATGTGATACTTGGCATGAAGGTTCTTCAAAGAGTGACTGGTTGTGCTACGAAAAAAATTCCCAAAGTTCCCACGGGCACGGGAAATATATGATTTTTAGTTTGTATGAAAAAAACTTATTCCTTGAGTGCATGGGTGTGATACTTGGTATAAAGGTTCTTTCAGTGGGTCTCTGGTTGTATAGTTCACGAGAAGGGTAGTTAAGCGCATACGAAGTTGCGGGATAAAGCTAGTTATTTAATAAAACAACATGTTTACAAACATTCAAAATCAACAAAGCACACTTTTATTTACATTTTGTCGAGCGGCAGTGGTAATACAACTTGAACTTCCACTTGTCCTTGCACCTCCGAATTTTTAAACGATTTTCGGAGGTGCGGCGACTTGTTTCTTCTCTTCCCGGGCATGCTATAAGAGTCACTTAGGGGACAGAGATTTTATTGGTGTTTTTTTGAGCGATAGGCTGACTCCCTATAACTGCAATAGTTTAAATTCTCTCCATCATTACAATACCTCCTGGCTACCAAAATGACTAACACATAACCTCTGGATTTAAAGTATTTAACGGTTGACATTATTTAAGGTAAATAGCCATTGCAATTAAATTGTTACAAAATCTTTGATAACTTTATGAAAACTATTATTTGCGGATATATTTTTTTTAATTGCAGTTCATGTTTTAAGTCCCAGGCATTTTTTACAAGGCATATTATTATGTTGCAAAAACAACATTATAATATATTCATAAAGTTAGTGCAGAATTTTGAATCAAAATCCGCCATTCTGTTAATACTTCAAAATACACCAGTGAAGTTAGCGGATTACGCTAAATATTGAACTATCACACTCCTAAATCAGTATTATGACCTCGAAAGCCTCACTGAATACGTGCAAACTCTAGGCGATACTATTTGCACAGAATGGCGAGATTAACTTAATACAAACGTTGTATCTGGAACTTGGGCAAAGTGCAAACGAAGCTATTCTAGCTGTTGTAGAACAAGGCTATTCCAGTGCTGAACATATATCGGTGCTTCATATCGATGAGAATTTTCATACTACGATTCGAACTGTAGGCTATCAAATAAAACACCATGCATTTAAATCAAATGTTGCGTTTTAAGGAGTTGAGTAAAACCTTTTTGCAAGCTTTTGTTTTCAATTTGAATCTGTCAGTTACAAATGTGTGAATAATTTATTTCTGCAAAAGTTGTCACAAAAATAACAACTTTGAATTACATGGGAAGTTATTCAAACTTATTGGATAAAAATGTAGATACCAGTTAACAATAATTGCAATTAAACCAACGATCTGTTTAAGGTTGCCGGTAAAAAAGTTACAAATAAAAACACGATAAATTTTCAAAGCTCTTAGAAAGTCAAAACTGTCTCATAAACAAACTCAAAGTAGTACATCTCTATTTTCAGATTATCTAACCAAAGTTTTCTATTCTTTTTGTTGTTACTCACAAAGGTTTTATTTATTTAACCCCGTTCTCAGTTACACTCGAAATCTGATCTCCTTGAAGACACAAAGCAGGAGATCTGCTCTTCACTAAACAAAGCTAAAGAACCGGATATAATCCAACTGCAAGAGTTTGTGAGAAATACTGGAGCAATGGATTGAAGTAATTTAACTAAAATGTGTTTGGTCGACTTAAATTTGCACTTGAACTGCGCTCGGAAGTGCATAAATAGGAGAAATAAACCTTTTGCCCTTTTACACAGTGTATAATGTTGATTGATGAAACTTTTTTATCGGTGACTGCGTCTGATCGCGTTTGACCTCGAGCTTTAAAAAATTTAATTTATTTGATTTGTTTTAATTTGATTGTCATAACTTTGTGTATTTTTTTATGATTTTTATTTATATTATCAGAAAATATTTTCCAATAGTTTTAAAAATGTATTTTTTTAGTTTGAGTGATTATAGATTTTTTTCTTTTTAATTATTATTTATATGCTTTTTTAATTTAAATTTAACATACATAACTTCACGCCTGTATCCCTTATGGGGTAGGCAGAACACCACTTGTTATAAGACCATCTGATGTCACGTTTGACAAATGAGGTATTATAATAATGGAATGAGGCTATTGCAGTAACAGGGGGTCAGCCTATTGCCCACAAAAATGAATAAATCAAATTTAAATTTTATTTGGTTTTAATTATTACAAATTTTATTAAAATAACTGATGTTATATTTAAACTCAAATTTTCTTGACTTTTGTTAATGTATGTTGTGGCTACCTTAAACAGCA
The DNA here is from genome assembly GCA_944452665.1 of Stenoptilia bipunctidactyla. Classification (NCBI taxonomy): domain Eukaryota; kingdom Metazoa; phylum Arthropoda; class Insecta; order Lepidoptera; family Pterophoridae; genus Stenoptilia; species Stenoptilia bipunctidactyla. The sequence continues at coordinate 2,318,673 of OX101723.1, forward strand.
GTAACATTTTGCATGCGATTTTTGAATCAGTGTAAAGTACAACAGAAAATGTAATCTACTAGCAGTATTTAAAAATTAATCTTTCCTGATGGCAAAAGTGTAAGTAAAGTCGAAGATGACAGCACACAGTTTAGGAATAAGTATTGCCGGATCACTTCAACGCTGAAGTGGTGATATGTGGGGGCAGATCTTATATGAAGAGACATTGCTAGCCAACCGAACCCTGATGGGTTATTCCACCAAGCAGGATTCACTTCAAATTCGAATTTTTCAAATTAAATAATAATAATAAATAAATATTTCTGACACTCACACAACATTATCAAGCCCAAATTAAGTTTCTTAAAGAACTTGTGTTATGGATACTAGATAACTGATATCAGAATCAGAATCAGAATCAGAATAAATTTATTGACAACTACAACAAACACATACACAAAGCAAATACAAGAAACACAAAATAGAACAATAATAATAACAGATTTAGTATGTTTGCTGTAGCAGTGCAAAGGGCCATAGCTCAGCGACATTATTGTTCAATGAACAAAACGCTGATTTTCAGCTAAAGCCTAAGGGGGTTAGTTTTCCACTGCAGATTACACTAAAATTAAATTATAAATTATAAATTGACCTTCATTTTTAATTAAAAATAAAAATAAAAACATAACTTGAGATTGAGTTAGAGAATAAAACCTTAAATTAAATTAAATTAAATTAAATAATTTAAACCTAAATAAATAAAATAAGAAATAAATTATAATTTAATTAAATTGAAATAGAAATTGAATATTTAAATTGAATTAAAATTAAAATTTAATCACAACTAAATTAAAAATAGAAATGTTATTTTAAAAAAAGATTGACTAACCTAAATTAAATAAATATTAAATAAAATGTCAAATGTAAAATGTAATTAATCACTATGAGAATAAAAAACTAGAGATAACATTGGGTTCAAATGAAATGGTGTAATTATAATAGTAATTAAAATAATAAACTGGACAAATTCCGCATTATAAATTACATGAAATTCTAAAACGAAATTCTAAAACTTAAGAAATATATAAACATACATATTTTTATTAGAATAAACTTAAATAAACATATGAACATCCATGACTTGACGACTAATATCTGTGTTCATCACACAAATATCCGCCGCCGCCGGGATTCGAACCCAGGACTTCTGGCATAGAAGGCAATTTATATTACCGCTACTTATTATTAATATTACTTTAATATTAATAATACACTTTAATATACTTTACGCTAATTATTATTACTTTAAAAAGATACAAACATATTATACACAAAAAGAAAACTGGATTGAAGACAATATAAGCGGCCTTGTCACTCATGCGCGATCTCTTCCAGGCAACCTTTATTTTACAAATAGAACATGCTACAACTAAAAGTTTTGGTAGGGTTTGCATGATAAGGGCAAATGGAAATCACATATTGTAAATCAGTGGATGCATAGGTACCTACATTCATTTTGTGAAATCAATGGCTTAGCATATTCACTGCAAGACAACCTTGACGTGTACGAAACGAGAAAATCTAAGGATATTCAGAGCAGTTACTGACGCCCGGATGTTCCATGAAATGTCACAGGGTTGGTACTGATCGTTGTCATTGCAATGGCACTGGCAGCTTATCTATTATCCTTGGTTGATTAATAAAATATACTAAAGCTTTTGGTTTTTTCAGAAAAATTCTAGACGGATTTTTAATGTTTTAATTTTTTTTTTTTTTTTTTTTTTTTTATTATTCTCTTCTACCTCCGGCAGCAATGCCGCAGACTTTATCTATCTACCCCTCTTTCATACTACTACTTCTCGCTTTCATTCCATTCATCGTCTTCTAGTCGGGTGGGATTTCCCATTCTCTATGTACAATAACTTTCTACTTTTATTTACTTTTTTATTTACTTTTCTGCGGGTGGGAATGCCCGCTTATCTATAATAATACTTCTTTACATTTACTGCATGGATGGGTTCTTTCCAATTCTTCTATACATTTTTACTTAATATCTAATTAGTGTTCTACACATTGTTATGATTTTATCTAAATTTACAGAGTACATTTTCTTTCATCTTACTTTAATTATACACATTTTAAAACTTATATGTTACACACAAATATTTATAATATTTTGGAACATATACTTTCTTATTAACTTTTATTTTGAACTATTACTTTCTGTGCTATTTTTGTACAGTACTCCATAAAAGCGGTTCTCTTGTTTTTGTTGGCTATGATTTGTCCAATATTGTTTAACGTTATTTTTTCGTCAATCTCAAACTCTACGTCTTGCCTGTACCGTGCATAAACCGGGCACTCCACTATCAAATGAGGTATACTCTCGACTACACCAGGTTCGCACCTACATGATGAGTTCTCCTTGCACCGGAAGCGTGTCAGGTACTCGGAGAACCCACCATGTCCTGTCATCACCTGTGTGAGAACCCCGGTTGGCTGTACGCTTCGTATTACCCTGTAAGCCCCTATGACTTCCGGAAAGAAGATTTTGGTCACCCTCGCCGTGTCTCCGCTCCGGTACCTATTGTTCCACTCCTCAAGTGAGCCGGATCTTATGCTCCGCTTGACATATGATACCGGGCACATGTCGTAGCTCGGTTTCCTTTTTGAATTCAAGGCTGCCTCTTTTGCCAATTCATCCGCCCGCTCGTTACCTGCTAGTCCTGTGTGGGCCTTTATCCAGAATAAGGACACAGTTTTATTCTGCTGAGATAAAGTCGCTATCTTAAGACGGGTTTTCACAGCGAGCGGATGAAAACGGGAGAGCCCTGTTATGGTTTGAAGGGCAGCCATTGAATCGCTGTATACGGCGAATTTCATTTCCTTCCTCGTCGAAATTTGCTCGACAGCCTCAGATATCGCAAGAAGTTCAGCCTGGTAGACCGAGCAATACGACGGCAGACTAAGTTTGACGGCTTTGATTTCGGACTCGCTATTCCACAGGGATAGCGAAGCCCCAACCTTACCGCCAATCTTACTGCCGTCGGTAAAGATGCGAATTTCAAAGTTGCTATTAGCGTCGAGTTGTTGTTGGTCTACCAAGGTATTGAATCTGAGACTGACAAGATCCGCGGGATGAGGAGCCTCCATTGCTGGAGCCGGTCTCTCCACCTCTCTTCCTGCCAGTTCTGGCCAGGGCACACCCTTTTTTACTTCATAGAGTGCCGCACACTCCGCCACCCGCATGTCAAGTGGAATCATCCCTGCCAACACCAACGCTGAGTGTAAGGACACCGTTCGGTATGCCCTACAAATTTTTTGTGCAAAACCTCGCTGGATTGTATTTAATTTTGTCCTGACGCATAATTTCTTGGCGGCAGGTGCCCAGACACTAGCCGCGTATAGAATTATTGGCTCGACTGTTGCCGTATATATCAGCTTGATGATTTCAGGATGGAGCCCCCAGCTATTTCGTGCGGCCCTAGATAGCTGTTTATACACGGCTATTGCTTTTTTGCACACCGCTGTTACGTGCGCGTTAAAAGTTAAGTTTTTGTCGATGATGACCCCCAATAACTTAATTTCGTTCGCTGTTTCAATGGCTATTCCCCCCATGTTAAGCCGTGGGGTGTCGTATTTCAGTTTCCTCGTCATTACCATCGCGTGAGTCTTGTGTGGTGCGAAACTCAACTTATTTACAACACCCCACGACCGAACACATTCTAGGGTGGCGTTGGCTTGCCTTTGTATTTCGCCAGCTGTGTCCCCAACGAACGCTAACACAATATCGTCAGCGAAGGCCTGAGCGTACACACCCATTCCCTCGAGTATTCCTAATAGTGGATCGATCAGCAGGTTCCAAAGGATTGGTCCACCTATGGATTTTTAATGTTAGACAGGCCTACTCTTAGTAAGGTTATATTTTAATAAGAAATACCTAGAAGTCAAACTTTATGCAGGTCAAACCATTCACGTATAGGTGTGTAAATGTTTGTTCCTCAATCACGGGAGAACAGCTCAACGGATTTGGATGAAATTTGGCATAGTGGTAGTGTACATTCTGGAATAGCACATAAGCTACTTTTTATCCAAAAATTCCCTCAGGGTTTGAAATTGCGTGGGTAAAACCGCGTGTAATAGCTAGTATGATATAAAGGAAAGGAAATTTAATTGAATATTCATAAATGGACTTACCAGCTTGCAGTTACTAATTAGAGATCGCAAAATCCCAAAGGATTAAGAAACATTAAGTAACGTTTTTTTCACTATGATTTAACAAACATCTGACCTCATGATGAACTCAAGACAGAGGGTCACTCAGATTAGTTCTCCTTTTGATACTCTTATCGGTAGTATGGCTATTTCAAGCAATTCCAAGCTGTTTCTCCTGCCTGAAAGTTAAAAATTAACACATACATACATAACTTCACGCCTGTATTCCTCATGGGATAGACAGAACACCAGAGGCTGTAAAACCATCTGGTGTTACGTTTGAAAAATTTTGAGGTATTATAATGATAGAGACTATTGACTATGGACAGTGACAGGAAGTCAGCCTATCGCCTGCAAAAACACCAGTAAGACCTTTGTTCCTTAACTGACTTTTACAGTATGCCCGGGAAGAGAAGCAGCTGGCATATTCTATGTTTTCTTTCCCTCCCAGTCCAGCAGTTACTTAACACGTGCCAAAGGCTTATCTTTAAATTTAAAAATACTACGCAGCGGCGCTTGTTATAAAACCCCATTGAATTATTTGCAAAAATATCCACAATTTCTAAGATTTTGCATATTGATTATTTTGCTTTTTACATTGTAAACGTCGTCGCCAAATAAGTACTGGTCCCACTTCATAATGAGTGGCAACTGGGCCCACATAATTTAATACAGATGGTATGATAATAATTAAGCATTTTATTCCACGAATTTGGCTTTATAAAGAAAATTAAATAAAACCGCTTACAATTATACTTTATATTATAACTTGATACTTCCGGTATCGCGTAATCGTTGATATTATGAGGAATAAACAAAAATTTGAAATGAATCACGACAGTATATTTATAGAAAACTGATACTTGCCGTTGAACTACATTAACTTTATTGCTAGTCATTATTTTTAAACCATAACTATTATAAGGAAAACAAAAAAGTTAAATTTTATGAATTTTAATTTTAATACGAGAACTTTAATTATTTTCTCTTTTATACAGGGTGTGCAAAAAAGTATTTTGTAAAAAAATATCCTGGATCGCGCTAGACTTCCCTATTCGATTACAAAAAACCGTTTTTTATTTAGACTTATAGTTTTTCCATGAAATAATCTAAACATTAAAAGGAAAGCCTCTCCAGATAACGCGCGCGCCTTAAGATCAGCTGGTTGACATTTACATTGTGATGTTGAGATTTTGAGTGCGCACGTGACAATCGAGCTTACTTAAGATTATTTCGTACATAACTTTTGATTTACATTAGTAGAACATTGAACTATTGAGTTGATTTATTTAATTACTGTAAAAACTTGATTCTAATTTTAACAACGCCAGAATAACTTAGGTATTGTGAAACAACATCATGTTCCTGTTTCATTCTGACGGTCCTAAGCTCGTACAAAGTAGGTATGAAAATTGGAATCGAGATGAACATTTACAAGAGTGTGCATGTAAGTATCGACCTATATGACTAAGTTTTTTTTTATGTTTTATGTCAATACCTCCCAGCTGAACGTAAGCGTGCGCGATATCTGGACAGGTTAAATTCCGCGCCCACACGGCTTTTTTGTAGTTGAATGGGGAAGACTAGCCCCATCTAGGATATTTTTTCCAAAGTATTTTTTGGACACCCTGTATATCTTCGAGTTCTTGAACTATATAACTAATCAGCATAATACAGAAATATATTTTTTATTGAAGTTCCAAAAAACTTTTAACAAAATTTGTGAATATCCATCCAAGGATTTAAACTTGTGCCAACCCTAATGAGAGTACTATCTTATACAAGTTCACGCGGACCCTTCTCCGCAAGCTATTCCGCAACCATGATAAGTTTATGAAAAATTCTTCTTCCAAAGAAGTTCTGCTAATGAGGCAGCCCTGAACAAGGGAAATAATATCTACTTTTTTAAGAAAACTACTTGAGAAGTGTTGCTAGAGAATTAAAACAAGATGCAGCATCTTTGTAGCTTGCTTTGTGACCTCGCTTTGCTATTTGTTGATATGGAAGAAAATGCTTTCATATTTCTTTGTTGTCTGGAAAGTTGAGTAAGGTTTTAATAAATGAAGTTCCGGACGGTAGTGAACCGTATCTCTGATATTTCAGCGTGATAAAAATTATATTAAAATAAAGCAAAGCTGTCTGACTACGTTCAGGACAATAAAAGATCTTTAAAGGTTACTTTCAAGAATATTAATTATTTTGAATACGTCTCAGGGATATTATAAAAACCAATTATAGTTAAATTATAAAGTATCGAATCGTAGTATCGACAGCTGGTTGCTAAAATTACAAAAATTGAATTTAATTGAATAAAGTATAAACAAGCTGACATTAGTTACGTTATAAAAAAGAAACAGGTTTGAAAATTTCTCTGCGACAAATACATCGTTTTTTTTTTATTTAAATGAAGGCCGCAATTTAAATCAGTCGCCTGATGGTTCATGAAAATAAATAATAAATAAATATTTCTGACACTCACACAACATTATCAAGCCCAAATTAAGTTTCTTAAAGAACTTGTGTTGTGGATACTAGATAAACTGATATACTTAAGAAATATATAAACATACATATTGAATAAATACATATTTTTTTGTAGAATAAACTTTAATAAACAAATAAACATCCATGACTTGACGACTAATATCTGTGTTCATCACACAAATATCCGCCGCCGCCGGGATTCGAACCCAGGACCTCTGGCATAGAAGGCAATGTATGTTACCGTTACACCAGCCGGTCTTCAATGAGGTCGAAGATGATACCGATTTAGGAGAGAACTGGCTTTTTGTAAAATTACTACATTAGGGTGTTGTCACCACACCAATCGATCGACGTCAGGCGGTTTTTTTTATCATAGTAAACACTATCGAGCGACGGTAGACTGTTCGGTTCGTCCGTCCCTTAAACATCACCGCAGAACTGGCAGAATTTATATGAAAGGCTGGTTGTTAGCGGACCCAGACGGCATCCTACCACGAAGTATAATGGTTCATTTAGGTAATCGGCTTTTCTAAGCACGTGGTATAAATAATAGACAGGGTGACTGGTGACAAATTTAAGATACTGATGAAAATCACTCTGTACTCGGTTTTGGTTGTAATAATATAATTAAAGTAGGTACTTAATTTTTCACTAGAATTGCTTATAAATAAATAAAGTTTTGTTACTACTTACTTTACATACGCCTGAGTCCATCAAGGCACGTGGCCTGGCTCGTTGATCGCTGCCGACGCTAGTGTAACCATGCGTTGCGTAGTCAATTCTTTAACTTTCGGTTAAGTTTACTCAGTATATCATTAATATTTATTTTTTATTATACTTTTTCTCTTCTTGAATGATCTCAATCTATCACGTCGTCTAATTTCTAAAGTGACCTACCAGTCACCCTGTATACAAGGGTATTTAACCATGCCATAAATTTTTGACCTATTTCAATGATAAAGTTGTTTTCTTGCAACAACTTTGTTAAACCTTATTTCCTGCACCGTGTCTTCCAGTATATTTTCACTGTTCGAAATTATTTTCGTCACAGTTGTAAATTATACAATGCATTAAAATTAAGAAATTGTTCTAATCATGCTCTTGGAGGTTAACAGAGGACAACTAATAGAGGTCAAAACTCCTGAACTTTACTTGCACTATATTTTTTTGTTTTGCAAATCTTCGGACTTCAAAAAGTTATGGGTGAATGGTATCTCCATGTTATTGATTTTTGGCAATATACACAGCTCCAAACCTTGATGCACTGTATGTTCAATCGAAATTATGGTGTAATTTTGTATGGATAATCTTTAAATTAGTTGTTGCACGAGAATGCAAAGCTGACACTATCATAACCAATTTACCTCGTAATCCTTTTTGTTAAAGTTCACTACGTGATCCACTTAAAAACTTCAAAACTAGTTTTCGGTTTTCAACTTTCAGGGTCTGTTACAATGATCCCACTCATATAAGCAACTAAGTAATATTATACCTTACAACCATGTTGTCTTAAGCTGGGTTTCAATTATATAACTCCGTTCTTAATCTTACCTTTATACATTAAAATGTATGAGCGTTGCAATGACAAACATAATCCAGACTTCTGTTTTGTATGACAGAATCCTTGATTCTCTATTTTTGTTATAAACATCTACAAAATACCTTTTGGAGTGTGCGCGAGTGCTCTGTTTGAACAATTTGAGCCCTCACCATCATCGAACTACTAGAGGCAGGCAGAACTTCCATCCGTATATGGTGGATATTCCAATAATCAATGAATGCAGAGCATTAAAAAAACCGACTTCACGTCAAAACTTTGGCTGAAATGAGTTTTTTTAAAGTTTGAAATTTTCAATGAAGTACTCAACCGATTTCGATAAAATTTAAACGAGACCAACTATGAGGTATCCTCTTTCATATGAAACAATTTTCAAAATCAATTCATAATTATCCAAAATATCGTGTAACAAAGACACAAAAAAAACATACAGATGAATTGAGAACCTCCTACTTTTTTGGAGGTCGGTTGAAAAGTCAAACTAAGCGCATTGACAGTTCCTTCTTGATACGGGTCACCAAGGTTTGGAATGAACTGCCTGCGTCTATTTTCCCAGATCAGTATAGTCCTGGTACTTTTAAGAGTCGAGTGAATGGGTTTCTCGTGGATGTACTTGTTTCACCTTAATTTTTATGATTACTTATATGATCAGGTGTCCTGAAAGACAAACGTCCCATCCTTAATTTATGAAAAATAATAATCAACGAATGCAAAGCATTAAAAAAAACTGACTTCACGTCAACACTTTGGCGGACTCCGAAATCATACATATTGTTTCAAAAATTTGAAATGTTTAATGAAGTACTGAACTGATTTCGATGAAATTTATATAGGATCAACTATGAAGTATCCTCTATCATAGGAATTAAAATCGATTCATAATTGTCTGAAATATCGTGTAACAAAGACAAAAAAAAACATACAGACGAATTGAGAACCTCCTCCTTTTTTGGAAGTTGGTAGAAAAAAAATCTTACCTGATGATAATTGCATATGAGGTCGAAGGTACTTAGAAAATACTTAGAAAATATTACCGGAACACATCACCACTGAAGCAGTGATATTTGGCGGCAGGTTTTATATGAAAGGTGGTCGCGGAGGTCATTCCGATCATTAGTATTTTACTTATCCAGGGGCGGAAAGGCAATTCTAAACTAACCCAAAGCGTGAAAAAAAAGACGTGTGGCACTCGGAGACTGCCGCGGTAAAGCTATTGCATAGCATTTTTTATCAACTTATGCAATTATAGTTATTTATTTATTTTATTAATGCAGTAATGTTTGATCTAATATAAAGTTCCACAAGTTCCTAGTAGATGGCGCTGATTGTTTATTAAAGCCCGCATGTAAAGTTATGAAATCAAAGTATCACCGCTGTGCCGGTCGGAGTAGGTGTGTTAGGTTTTTTTCGTTACGGAATTTCTGGATTCGGTCCCCACGCGCTCAAGGCCCGCGATAGAAGCTATGCAATAGCTTAAAAAATTGATTTTATTTAGTATACCTGCATTTTTTTAAAACACCGGAAATTGAAAATCTTCCCAAAAATAAACGCAGCTGTATCGTAATTAAAGTATTCATACAAAAATGTAATTAGATTTTCTCAAGTTGCCTCTAAGCTCCAGAATTTAACTTTCTTAAATAAGTTATGACTTTAATTAATATTGGTTCTGAGATGAATCGTTTGAATAATTCAAGAGCCTTTTGGATATTTCTTTATTCCATTTTCTTTGTTATGAGGAAGAGTTAGGTTATTTTTTTGTTAGAAAAATATATACGAAAAAATTTAACAGCACCGAATTGCCTCTTATTTTATATTAACTATAATAAATAAATATTTTTTGTTTACTTTATAAGATATGGTAGTGAAATCTATATTATGACAGCTTTTTCCAAGTAGGATCGTGATCTTGCACAGAAAAATGCAAGAGACATTTTTTGTGGGAAATTTCATGATTAATTCGTCGCCGTAGTCGAACAACTAACAATTTTTCCAAAATTGACTTTTTTTGCATAATTTTAAAGTTTAAAGGAGACCGCATCTTTTGATCTCATCCTCGCTTTGATACCTCATTTCGTTTCAAAGATAATTCAAAAAGAAAAGCTGTGTAACAGAAATGAATATTAAATAAAGGAAGTAAAAATTTTGAAGAAAAATTTAACAACACACCAATTAATGATTAACTTCTAAATAAGCTATTATAATATCGAATATAATGCATAATGACCGTTAATCAGTTTCTCCTCAACGCAAATTTTAAAAATACAAATAAAATATGTGGCAAAAACGAACAATGCACATAATCAGTTTTAGCAGTTTCCTCAATTTCCACTCCATGGTTGGAGTTAACAGCTTGAGGTCATTCTTGTACATATTTTTTTGACTTTTGAGCAATAGATCGCGAGTTATTTGCGAAAATCTGATTTTCGTGACCTTTTGATTTTGTAACTTTTTTAGCCGGTACGATATCAATGTAAATTTTTTACATCTTCATTGTGACACCGTAATAAAGGTGCATACAACAAGTTAGAATTTTTCCGCAGATAAAACCTAAAATGGGGCTATTAGTCTCCGTCACTTTACATAATCACTCGCAAGTTAATAAAATTCATAATATAAAAATTTAATTAAAAAAAAAACAGAGAACAAGATATATCTTTGGTTTGATTTAATAAAGTACAATTAATTTTAATTTAATTACTTGTTGTGTTGAGCAGTGCATAAATAGATGTAAACCTTTTCTCTCTTTGCATAAAAACCAATAATCAGAACAAAGGTTTAACTGGCTTTAATCCCATTAAAAAAAGAAAATCAAATTTTTGCATTCTTTATAAACAACTACATAACACATGTGGTATTTAACCTATACAATGAAAACGGTGTGCAACATACCGCCGCATAATCATACCGCCTCAGGACTTTGTTTCTTCACAAATTGTAAGGAAATGTTAACAGACTTAAGAAGTTCCCGGAATATCCCATGAATGCTTCTGAGAGACTGGTATTTGATGTGCGGTAGCTCAAAGACATTTACAACGAAAATGTTGAGCGTTTTCAACATTATGAAACATTTAGCCAAGTACGATGAAGTATACGAAAAATAAGCTTATTGGTGCTGAGTAAGGTACATGCAACATATTGAGAAGATGTTGGTTCGTACCACGCTGCATGATTAGATTTGAAGATTATCAGATATTTCTGATGTGTCGCGGAGTGTTCCTTAATGTTGAGGTATAAAGGCCTATAAAATATCAATTTATCTGGTTGTCCGTTTCCCATATCTAATGTAGTACGTTTTGGCACTAAGTGAAAATTGAAATACGAATGGAAATTATAATAAAAAGAAGAATGCTCAACGAGATTTTTTACATTTGAATTCGATATTTCTTCAAAAGGATAAAATATTTATTTACTTATTTCTTTTGTATAGTATCAACATAACTTCGCAACATTAAAATTCAAAAGAGAGTTGAAAAGAATTTAATTAGTTGAACAACATTATAATTAAGAAATAATGAGAAATAGGGTAACTTCAGAGCTACATAAACGTTATGAACAAACGGAACTTGAACTAAACTTAAGTAAAACAAGCATAATACCGTCCTGGCTCTTGATAAACCGTTGTTAAATCACTTGTTTCCCGCTGTTTAATACCCTCCAGTCCTCATTGCCGTATAAATCTTTACAGGAAAACTTTTTAAACCTTGCTCTAAAACTTAATTTAAACTGCAAACACTGATTCTTAGTTAAAAATTCTTTGTTAGTAGCATGCTTTAAATTTTCATAACTTAGATACCTACAAGAAGCCAACTTCAAGTTTTATGAGGCATAGGACAGTGGCGACGTTATAGAAACACTTTTAAATTACCTACGGGGAAATTTCGTTCAGAAACGGATTTAATATTCTTCACATCAGAGGTAAGGTGCTGGCTGGTTGAAAGTTTGTAGCTTTCAATAAATTTTCTACTTAATATTGAATTTGATGATAAGTTATGATAGAAGCGTAAATTTAAAGATGATTCTGCAATGAACAATTTTTGTGGTATTTTTGACTACTACGGAGCGATTTCACTTTATTTTTCAATAAGGGTTTTTCAAATACCGAAATCTATAGATTGTATAGAAATCTACTGTGTATCTTTTTATCAGACAGGAAACGCCCACTTCTAGATAAAGCTTCTCCAAGCCTATAAAATGTTCAAGTATTCAAATATAAAATATTGATCCAGTCAAGGCACATCCAGCTTTTTTGATAAATACTGCGACTCCCAGATCGTGGTAGCCACTTGAGAACTTTACTGCCCCAAAGTCAAACCTTTCTTTGAGCTGTGCACTTTTCTCTCTGTGTTCACTGTGTTTCACTCTCTGATTGATCTGCGGTGCGAGCACAGAACTTTATCGACTCGTATGTTTACGAATGTTCGTATAGTATGGAGTCGGTTGCAAGTTTTTATTATATTGTAATTTTTTATTTTAAGAGCACAACATGTTTACAAAAATTGAAAATAAACAAGGCACACATAGATTTATTGCATTATTTGACGACCGGCTGGTATAGTGGTAACATACATTGCCTTCTATGCCAGAAGTCCTGGGTTCGAATCCCGGCGGCGGTGGATATTTGTGTAATGAACACAGATATTAGTCGTCAAGTCATGGATGTTTATATGTTTCTTTAAGTTTATTCCAGTAAAAATATGTATTAATTCAATATGTATGTTTATATATTTCTTAAGTATATCAGTTATCTAGTGTCCACAAGTTCACACACAAGTTCTTAAAGAAACGTTATTTCGGCTAGATAATGTTGTGTGAGTGTCAGAAAAAAATATTTATTTAATTGCTTACAAACGTCTCCATACTATACGAACATTCGTAAACAAACGAGTCGATAAAGTTCTGTGCTCGCACTGCTGTTTATATCCGCCACCGGCTGAACAGCTGAGAGTTTTTTCACACGAAGAGGAATCGTCGAATCGTTTTTTTATAATTCAATAATTTTACTCACGTGAGCAATGCTTTTTAAATTTTCATGTTTACACGCTTCTTCAATCGTGAAAAATGATTTGAATGAGTAATTTTTTTGACGTATCCTATGTGAATGCACCATACTTTTGTATAAAATATAGAAGTTAATCAGATGAACTGAACCTAAAAAGAAGATAGCTCAATGCGTAGTTAAGTTAAGTAAGTCTATATATTATCATTCGGTTTTCCGTTCCGTAAACGCTTAAAAAATATTTAGCTAGCTGTTGCGCGCGGTTTTACCCGCGCAATTTCGATCCCCGCGGGATTTTCGGGATAAAAAGTAGCCTATACGGATTCGGAAGAATCCCTCTAAGTAATGGTAAAAGAAATTTTGAAATCGGTCCAGTAGTTTTTGAGCCTATTCAATACAAACATACAAAAATACAAAGGTTTCCTCTTTATAATATTAGTATAGATGAAAAAAAATGTGAAAATTAATGGACAGAAGGATGTTTTGTTGCAAATTTGGGTCACATTTGAAGCAAAATCTTATTTAACATATAGGATTTAATCGTTTTAATCCAACGGTTAGATACACGTATATGCCCTGCAAATTAACTTGTAATATAAACGGATATAAAAATGCTTATTGCAAATAGAATAACGTTCAAAAACATCTGCGCAGTAAAATTTAAGAGGCAGCCAACCTTTTGGGTATATCTTTTGCATAATAAATTTAAAATATAACGACACTGTTAAAGGCAAGATTTATTATTGCAGAGCAAAGATAATTTCTGTTAATGGGTTCAAATTGCGTGATATCACAAGGTTTTCATATGATCGAAGTGTATGATAAACGGTTTTTCTATTAATTGAAAAAAACATATAGTTTTAAAAAGTTACTTTATTAACTTGTCAATAATTAGGTATAATGACATATGTGGCCTAAAAATATTCGATTTATTTATCGTTAAATAAAATTACATTATCAATGCAATTCAAATAATAGTATTTAGTATGATGTCTTTTCGGTTTTGTTACACAGTTCTATTCAATTTCAAATCCCATATTGATTTCCACCGCAAGGAAACTAGCAATGTTTTAAACCTTTTGTTTTTGCAATGTAGTCAGATTGGCACATTAAATTGCTACTAAGTTTCCTCCGATTGTATCACAAATTTAAAATAACAACTCAGTGTGAAATACCTGAGTATGAAAAGTAACTGAAACTAAAAACACAAAACGAATAAACATTCGCAACTCTTGTAATGTAAACAAAATCCTACTTAAGTGGCCCTAAAATAACAATACCGCGGTTGTTTGTTTTTAAAGCTACAAATTCGTCCCTCATTTCAGCAAATAATCCTTCAGAAAACAGAAAATTTATTCCTCACATGAATATTTTACTTGGGACACACCTGCAGCGAATCCTTTTAGAGATCCTTCTTATTTTTCACTGACAAAAATGTCCCCGCAAATATGTCATGACATCTATTCCCAGTCCGTGAAAAATGTCTTAACCCTCAAGGTAGTGACGGGGAAACAACGCTCGCGGTTTGATCGTTCTGATTCTTTATTTCTAGGAGTAAGTAGAAAAGGTTTTGCACCTCTTATTGTTGCAAACATTTTTCAAAATAGTACTAACAAGTAACCAATGTTACTATACAGTACATAGTGGGTAGTCGCAAAACAACAACATTAAGTTCCGTATATATATTTCGTTTTTATTAGTTTAAATAGTCAAGACACCGTTATTTAATAATAAAAATATTGCTTAAGTAAAATATTTCGATTGAGTCAACTAAATCTAACAACAACATTTAAGTGCAATGAAGAACGTTTAACCAGATGTATAAACAGTTTCAGTGCAACCAAGAAGTGTTTTATTTTTTTGGATCTTTCAGTGCTTTAAGCCATATAAAGTTAACTCAAATGTCACCAGAAGTTTTAAATATTTTACATACAAGTGTGAAGAATTACTAACATTTTTATCTGGATCTTTGATGATGAAGTAATATAAAAAGTAATATAATATAAAAGTAAAATAATGTGCTTAAAATTTATAATTTAATATTATGATATGAAGTGATGGCATCTTAGCTCTCTAAATAAAGTAGCTTCCAGGTACTTAGTACATTTAATAGGCAAAAATGTTAAATGAAAAATTCTAAAAATATTACTGTGTATAAAAAATACAGTTTTTTTTTAATTTTGTAAGGATAGGACGTTTGTCTTCCATGCCACCTGATGGAAAGTGCGCATGAAGACTATGGTGTTCCACGTCCATCCACGAGAAACCTATTCACTTGACATTTAAAAGTTCCAGGACTGTAGTGGTCAGGAAAAACAGACGCAGGCAGATTGTTCCACTCCTTGGCAATCCGTACCAAAAAGGAACTATCGAAGCGTTTTGTTCGACTTCTTGGTAAATCCACTATATAGGGATGGAAGTTCTGTCTGCGTCTGGTAGTCCGGTGGTAAAAAGGGGTGGGTTCAATTTGGTCAAAAAGAGCACTCGCACACTCACCAAAATGTAGCCGATAAAATACTGTCAAACAAGCAACCTTACGACGATGCTCCAGAGTCTGCAATTTTTTATTTGTAAGATTGTTGTTATTTATGAGTTTACGGGCTCTTCGGTCAACAGAGTCTAGCGCTTCGAATAGAATCTTATTTAAAAAAAGGTAGATTGATAGAAGGTAAACTTTTATCCATTTTTTAATTTTTCATAAATATACCAGATTTTAACCAACTCAAATATGTTTTTAAAGTATTTTATTCTGTCTTTTAAGATAAAAGAGTAACAAAACTTTAGTTTAACACAAACATCGTGTTAAACTTAAAGTACTAAAAAGTCCTCGCGCGGCTGTATCAATAATTTCATGATATATGCAATCTTCTTAAAACTTCGGCTTTCAAATGCAAAAATAACTTCTTAAACCCAACAAACAGTTTGAAAGATTGGTGAGTTAAAACTATTAGTAAAGCTTAAAGACTATGGATCGTGTTTTATCATGAGTAAACTGCCGTATTATTCCCACCCGCCATTATGATATCTGGAAACATGACATTTCTTTGTAAGAACGAAAGTGATACTGTATGGTAACGACAAGTCATAAATTAACTATTTTATTCCAATCTAGAGTGTTGTTGTTGTTAGGTTAGTTAAGTTACCTTAAAACTTTAATTTGGAAGTTTGCTGCTTTTTGATGACTTTTGGTTGAAAATTGTTATCGGTACATGGGCTTCGTTTTTTTTTAGAGGTACTATACTATATTTTATCGGTAACAAACCCGCATATGAACTCAATCCGAAAAAAATTTTTCGTGGCTGGCTGTTTATCTACTTATGTATTTATATTCTAGGTTCCCCCCTAGTTCGCTACATGGTATCCCTTAAGAGCCCATACTACTCCAGCTAAAATCTGAATTTTGCCCCCACCTCACCGCCCGGCCGTGAAGCACCCCGCAACGCGCGTCGGAGCTATCTTACTCACTCGCGTTTTGTTTTCTCCAACTCTGCCTTTTCCGTATCTTATTTCTTTCATTTCCCATTTTGATATTAAACACACCACAAATTTATTTATGGAAAACACGATATTTACGTGATGTTGTAGCGGCGGCGGCAAGCGTGAAAGCGACACAGGTTCCTCGTACGAATGCCGGAGCGCAACTGAATCCTTGAGCGGGCGCAGGTCACCCGTCGTGCCAAACACATTATTTTAGATTTAAGATTTATAATAAAAAAAATAATAAAATTATTTTAAAATCAGATCATATAGTACACGTATTGTCATACCTTGAAACAAAATACCAAGTTACATTAGTGTAGGTTAAGTAGGTACTAATTAAGTAATAAGGTTTCTTTGTTAATTTTAGAGGTAAGTTTGTGATTTTTTCCTATCGAGATTTTTTTCATTAATCGTGTTTTCAAAACATATGGTTCTTATTTCATACTCTTAACTTTGCTATATGTTTTTTCTAAAATTATTAGTTTAGTACTCTGATAGATATTTGAGATCAAAATTTGGACTCGGAGCGTGTTTAAGGTAGTGTAGGCCCTTAAAACAAGCTATGCTTTCTTTGGGGTCATGCAGTTGGAGTGCAGTGGAGGATAGCAGGTAAATGCACAAGCGGTCCAAGATTCGATTCGAAGACAGCACACGGATTCAGATACGAACTATAATATACTTAACATAATTATTATGTGTACAGGGTTGTTTTTCAGTCACCAGCCAAATTTAAATGTTATTTGCTTTGATACAATATAAAGGTACCTGTTTATTTATTTTAGTATCGCGCAGTACAAAAAAAATAATTATGGCATCACTTTTTTTACAAACAGTCGTTGTTGATGAACACTATATAGCTACTACGACTCGGCATTGCATATACTCACACTTTCCGTTTGCGTTCGCTCCCGAAAGGTCGTGTCTGCGGCCGCTCCCGAAATTTCGTATTGTGCTGCCCTTGTTCCCTGCCCCGCACTCGTGCGGGTAAGGTGCCAAGTTAAGCTCTTTCGGAAAGTTTTCTCTTGTGGAGGCTGTGTGGTGTCGGGGCTAATTCATCTGCCCTTTTCAGGGCGGACCCGACTGCTGCCGGCCGAAGCATCGCTGGTCAGGTGGATACGTAACCGTGCCAACGAAGCCTGATCGTCCGCCGTTCACCGGCAATAGGTCCGTTCTAGGTCGTTTTCTTTTTCAGCGCAATTTGTCTTCGTTAGACTTCATTTCAGCCCAGCATTATGCCTCGTCACCCTAAGTGTACCGGGATTAATTGCGATCATTGCGATAAGATCTTTCGTGATAAAAAATACTTTCAGGAATATTCGGATAAAGTCTACCTTGAGCTTAAACAACTTAAGGCGGACTTAGATGCCGAATAAACAGAACACAGTGACAGGATCGAATTGTTAAACAAATTGGTCGGAGAATACCATCAGATGAAAAAGGACAGAGATGCCCTTTTCGCTAAAACAAGTCTTTGCAAAAGCAATTATCCGCTCGTCCTCAATTCGCCTCCGTTTCTCAAGGGTTCCAAACCGATTCTCCGGCGTCTCCAGATCCATTTGAGTGCGTCGAGCTTCCTTCAGATTGCATGTCGGTAGACTTCACCGCATGCAAACGGAAAACTACCCCGCCGGGTAGTGATTCCGACTCCACTCCTCTAGTTCCAGAATCTCCTGCTGCGCTCACCGAGGTTCGCAAAAAATCAAAATCAAAGAAGAAGAAGCAAGATGCTTCTTCAACTTCATCTCCGTCCGTTTCAGCTGCTCCAGCCGCTGTTCCTGCTCCGCAAAATGTCGCACCGGCGTCTGCTCCTGCGCCTTTTGTTTCAGCGATCCCGGCGTCCCAGCCTGCGTCCCAATCAGATTCGGCTCCGCCGAAAGTCAAGTCTCCGCCCCCCGTCTTTCTATGGGACAAGAGCCGCTGGACCGAGGTCTCAGCTCTCTGCGATAGGCACAATCTCAAGATCCAGTATAGTAAGGCATCCAACGTGGGTGACTCTATTAAGGTCGTTGTCAATTCCATTTCTGATTTCAGGAATCTTACTCGGCTTCTTGCTGATCAAAAGCTCGAGTACCACACTTACGCCCTCCCTGAGGAGCGTAAGATTCGTGCCGTCCTCAGGAACGTGCCGTTCGAGCTCTTGAACGAGCAAATCCAAGAGGACTTGTCTTCTCAAGGCTTCCCCGTCGAATCTGTGCACAAAATGCACAGCCGCCGAGGCAAGCAGTTCCCACTTGCGCTAGTAATCCTAGCGAAGAGCCCGCAAGGGCAGTCCATTTTCGTGTGCGGTCTCTCCAACATCCGCGTCGAAGTTCCACACAAGCGTGGTTTCCCTGGACAGTGCCACCGCTGCCAACTGTATGGTCATGCGGCGGCAAATTGTTTTGCTTCCCCTAGGTGCGTCAAGTGCCTAGATCCGCATAGGACTAAGGAGTGCTCTCGCACTCCCGAATCGCCCACCGCTCCGTCCTGCGTCTTGTGCGGCCAGTCAGGCCACACAGCAAACTTTCGTCGCTGCCCCAAGGCAGAAGTGAAGCCCATCGAGAACTGGAAAGAGCGACCACAGCCTAGCTCGGACGCCCCTCCAGTCAGTTCAAAGGCCCCTAAGGCCTTTACTTCTATCGTTCCAGGTCAGCGCAGCCGGGTCGCGACTCAATAGCAACCGGCCGCCAAATCGGCTTCCCAGTGCCAGAACGCAAAAGGTTCTCAAGACCGCATGGCGTTCTGGATCCAGCTCGCTCCCATCGACGAGATCCTGGCTTTCGGCGCCGCTCTCGACGCCAGCCTAGAGGGTTTCAACGGTGCTCTTCCGGTCCTAACCAAGTTCGCTCCCCTTATCAGGAAACTCCAGCAAGCTCAACGTTTCTAAACGTAGTCCTTCTTTCCAGCATTCCTATCTCAGAGTGAGTCTGATCACTCTAGATAATCTCTTAGTTTCAGCTTTGTAATTTCTGCTAGTTTTAGCTTTGATTTTCTCGTTTTCAGTTCCTTTTGGTGGCAGCCGTCTGGATGCCGCTCACTACGCAGCCTCCCGCTCCAATTGGCTGTCGTTCCAACGATGACTAGTGGCCTTAATCAAGGTGAGTTAAAAGGGGGATGTTTAGTGGGTATGCTCAGCCTATCTGAGAGAGTCTCCACACTGTCTGGGCATTCTATTTGCCATTAGCCACTGGGGTTAACAGCTTATAGAATGCCCATTCGTCCGTAATAGGATTCATCCTCCTCCCGCTAAAGCAAGCTTTACTGGTTAAAGCTGGTTTTAGTGGGTGCCAAACGATTTTCCTTGGCGGAAAAAAAAAAAAAAAACATTGCATATACTACGACGTAGTACTACAAGATGTTTTGTAGTAAGGTGTAGTCATATACAAGGTGTTCCTTTTGATTTCCCATACACCTAGGGCCTTATAATTAATAATTATCTATAAACACACAAATAGATATAAACCCAGACACGGAACATTTTTTTTTTCTTGTTCCGTGCGGGAATCGTACCTGCAACCACTGGCGTCTGAGGCAGACATGTTTACCCCATCGCCAAAGTGGTCGTCAAAATAATATTTATTTTTTATTTTATTTATTCTCCTCATATATTATCTCAAACTATCACGTCCTCGAATTTTGAAAGTGACCTACCAGTCAACATGTATTAAAACCTCGCTATTAAATCATACAGAACTTGAACTACAATCTACTATCAGGTTGCAAATATAAACTTACTTGTTGTTTCGCGTGGTTTTAACCGTGCAATTTTGAATCCCGTGGGAATATCGGGATGAATAGTATCCTGTTTGCTATTCCAGACTGTACACTATAACCATGAATTCGAAATTTCATACAAATCCCTTAAGCCGTTTTGATGTAATTGAGACACAAACATTCATACATCCATCCAAACTCTCACATTTATGATATAAGTAAGATATATCATCTGATAGCAATAGTCTAGACACTTCTACAAACTTAAAACACTCCCTGAACTCTTGTTAGACAAGTCCCCAGCCAGTTAGACTACGTCTAAGAATTTCTGCAATATCGTAAAATGTTATTTATTGTTATTACATGTTATAAATTTGATCCACACTCGGACTCGAACCTTTTCTCTGGATTTTAACGCCACTTGAAATTTCATGACTCCAGCACCAGTTGATGGAGTATTATGACTGGTGGAGGAATTCTACTTTTGGTAAGCGGTTTCAGTTAAACGTTTTATACTGGGGCGTAAGCTGTCGCGCATTCTGTGAAAGGTTTGTGGAAATGTTCAAGTTTCTAAATTATGTCTTGAAGATATAGTACAATGATATTTCTTTGTTATAGTGTAGAAAAAATCCTGAAAATTTTGAGTGAAATCTAAAAACTATTAAAGTGCAGAGTTACAATGCGTAATAATTAATGATTAAACGAACTTACCTGCAAGTTAAGTTCTATAATAAATTAGCAAAAAGGTATAATACTTGTAGTAACGCATAGCGATTGCCGTTATTGCACTCTGTTAAGGGATTTAAGAAAATTATTTAAAAAAAATTGTGATATTTGAAGGACTCAACTTCGCTTCACTATTTACTGCTACCATCAATTAGTTAAGAGATTTATATTTCACGATCTGGGCAGGGTATTTTATTTTTAACGTATAATCAAGAGCACAAAGGGGCGGGTTGCTAATCTCTTCGGACGAAGCCTTCGTATAATTACGATAGAACTTCACTTACAGGTAAGTTCATTTAATAATTAATTTTACTCGGCTTCCTCTTCGAGATTAGCAAAAAGGTATAATACTTGTAGATATTTAGAGACGCTATCGTGAAATGTTTGCTTATTTGGCGTAAGTAAAATAAAACATTACATAATACTTTAGATTTTCATAAATTATACATGAATCTCGTTTTTATGAGCACGCCAAAAATAGTGTAACAGGATACGCAGTAACATTTGGCATTTTCAGAGGTGGCGATGCGCAACATAGGCATGCTAGCTGCACTGAGTGCGCTTCGTCTCCAACAGCTTAATGCTTAACTAGAAACTTCTACACGAGGTTTTTTCAGAATTATAAAAGAAATTTTAGAAAAGCATCCTCTTACTTTTAATAAATAATAAATAGATAAATATTTCTGACACTCACACAACATTATCTAGCCCAAATTAAGTTTCTTAAAGAACTTGTGCTATGGATACTAGATAACTGATATACCTACTTAAGAAATATATAAACATACATATTGAATAAATACATATTTTTTATTTAAATAAACATATAAACATCCATGACTTGACGGCTAATATCTGTGTTCATCACACCGATATCCGCCGCCGCCGGGATTCGAACCCAGGACCTCTGGCTTAGAAGGCAATGTATGTTACAACTACACCAGCCGGTCGTCAAAATATTTTAAAATATCTTATAAGGCTCTTTCGAAGCCATATTGCAGACTTATAAAATCAGTTACTCCAATGGGCGTTACGTTGATTGTTGCTAGCCCATCGGAGGAGTTTTTTATTAAATCGGAGATTGAAACATTGTGAACGAGATATTCTTGATATCAATGCTGATCGATGTTTTCATCCTAGCAAGGTTACCAAGTTTTTTGTGTATTTGTTACACGATATTTCGGACAATTATAAATTGATTTTGTTGTTTCATATGATAGTGGCTACTTCATAGTTAACCCGTTTTAAATTTCATCGAAATCGGTTGAGTACTTCGTTGAAAATTTCAAACTTTTGAAAAAATATGTATGATTTCTTAGAATGTTTACGTTGATGACATTCTCAACTCAGCCAAAGTTTTGACGTGAATAGAGGTAACAGTACTATTAAAATCATGAAAGAATAACGTGTATACATAGGCGTTCGATTGCTGATGAGCGATATCTTCCAGACAACCTTGTTTTATTGAGTATAGTTCTATTGAAAATTGTCATTAAAGGTGTCATTTTGAAGTCTAATGAACAAAAAGGCAAAATACCTTTATAAATAGGTACTACATCCAGGTAATCTAGCTACTACTGAAATAAGGACTAAATGGTTAAAATTACATTTCTCTGGCTTTATTAGAAATAACTTCTTATTTCTTTAATATCAAGGTACGGAACATTTTAAGGATTATCGAAAAAGGTGAAAAAACCATAGAAACGAAAATTTGTCCAGTTATGTTAAGGCAACAATTTCAAAGACACTGGAATAGGATGTCAAAAAATATAACTGCATTATTGATATAACTTGTAAAAAAGAAAAAAAAAAGGTTAATCAATAATATTAATTATTATCTTTTAAAGATAATCTCCACTCAATATCTGGACGAAAATTTATGGGTAAAATTATTCAGCAAAACCTATGTAAGAAGCATGAACGTATAAGTTTTTCTTTTCACACCTCTGCTATAAATTTCTATATATCTGCCGTATCTCTCATATGGGAATTTTTCGTCGGTACCAAAAAATTTGCTAACATTTCCAGGTGATTTACATAAAAGAAACCGCTGCTTTTGGTTACCGCTACAACTCGTTGGTTATGCGTCTAATAAAATCTCCAAGACATAACTTATTATTACATACCTATGTAGGTAGTTGATAAGTTTTATTTTGCAAACATACTTAATGTCTAGTTCCTTGCCATACTTGAGAACTTTGAAAAGTCCGGTATAAATTAGATTCATTATACCGATTATTAAAGTTATTATTTAAAAAAAACAGCCATATTCAATGACAGACTGGGCAGTCTAAAATAAGTTGGTAGCAAAATGCAATATTAGTATGAGATTAATATGCTTTCGATGCTGTTTATAATAATGTCGAGATATATCAAAAGTACCCTTAATTTTTTTACATTTTATCTCCCAAACTTAACCCAATCTTACACTGTTTGTAAGATTGGGCTATTCAAATCCTATCGTACATAGTAGGTATAGAGCAGTCAAATATCCAGCACAGCGAAGGCACATTGCATCTGGAATTCAACACGATTAAATTTCCATTTAACCTAAAGTACCTCTTATAATCAAGGTGTTTCATAAGAAAAAATATACCTTTGTGATCGAGTTAAGCTATTAAACAAATTCTGTGTTTAGGGATGAACCATTTCGCCTTTCGGTTTTGACACTGAAAAGGTTCTAGATAAAAATTGCCGACAAATAGTCCAGTGTTCTATAATTGACTACAAAAAGAAGATTCCTTCTTGGAAGAGAAACTTTTGAAAGGTTTTGGTCCAGCATGAGAAAAAAGCTTTGTACGAGTAACAGCTTTGACAGATTTTTAAAGGTTGCAGACAAATCTTTACGTAACAAAAAAAAATCTTTACGATAATTTCATGTCCATATTTACTGCAAATAAAAATAAAATGGGCATTGCGTTGGAGGCATTGTATTGGAGACCGGACACTGTTTGTCCAGCGTTTAAAAAAGTTCGAATGAAATCATTATTATATTCTTTCCACGAAAGAATTAAGCTAATTTAACTGAAATTTCAAGGTAATTTGAAATTGTTTGGACTCAATATATAATTGCTTGCTTGAAAACGACTCTGATATGGCGATTTTAATATTGGGAATTAAGGCTGGTGCCCAGCTTGAATCCCAATATTAAAATCCACTGGTGCCCAGCTTTCTTTCTGTATACGGCCTTCTAATTCTTGTTCAATAAATTTTAACTTTTAACTTTCTTCATAACTCTTATCATATATTTCAACGTGACCTCTACTTTAAGGCATTTTGGTGTAAAAAAAAATAAAAAATATTTTTCTTTTGTTACAAAGTTTTAGACGAGTACTAAACGGCCAAGCACTAAGTAGTGAAGCGAAGTTGGGTCCTTCAAATGTCACAATTTTTTTAAAGAATTTTCTAAATACCCTCAACAGAGTGCAATTATGGCAATCGCTATGCGTTACTACAAGTATTATACCTTTTTGCTAATCTCGAGGACGAAGCCGAGTATAATAAAGTAACTTGATAGAAAAACTTCAAATAAAATTTAAAACTTAACACATAAATCTAATTTCATATTGTGACTCCCAAATGATCCTGCAATAATCCTTTAAAAAAAACATTTGTTTTGATTTAAAAAAAATGACTCTTATGTCATCGAAAGAATCACTTAGGTATAATACACCTACTGTTGTCAAAAGTACTATTAAACCAAATGAATCATGCATGATCCACTTTGCTGTTAATTCGTTTGAAACTTGCCAATTTTTAAGGTCTATATACGCGATATTGCACTTAGGAATTTAAGATACTATACGAATTTTGAACTCAGTAAATGTCAGTGTCGAATGAAATGATAACAAGTTCATTGCCAAAACCTATCTCCAAGCATATTTCGACCTACTAGCATTTAGTTTAGATGGTTTACCAAAAACGGCTTATAGTAAGTCGTGATTCAATTGGTTCGATAATACAGAAATACTTTATATTGATACACTTGTTTAAGTTTTTGTTAATAAGGGACGTGTGTAGACAATCTGGTACATATTCTATTTATTTTTATGTTTTAGGTATTAAACATCCCGTTATATGTGGACAAACACATTTTATTAGAGTGACACGCAGTGTTTGCTGGCCAAGTTCGACTTTCCCTGGACTGGTTTTGTTTATTTTAGGTCAATGTAGATAAAACAGTTAAAAGAAACGTAAATATTAATTA
Source organism: Stenoptilia bipunctidactyla (assembly GCA_944452665.1). Lineage (NCBI taxonomy): Eukaryota > Metazoa > Arthropoda > Insecta > Lepidoptera > Pterophoridae > Stenoptilia > Stenoptilia bipunctidactyla. Next base: position 2,344,011 of record OX101723.1, read on the forward strand.
CTTCCCATAACGTTCATGAAAGATTTTTATTTTATTTTCCCAATTAAAACAAGATGCGAAAGAGTTCATAAAAAGTATCGTTATTCCCCGTTTTCTATAAAAGATTGAATATTTTTTTGTAATTTCAAATTGAAAAACACCCTTTATTAACAGTCGAATTGGATGGATATTAAGCCAAAAATTTATAAAGGGATAGGGAAGTTTTAATTTGCTTTTCTGCTAATATGGCAAGCTTTATAATTACTTTATTTACAATTTTTAGAAATGAAAATAGAATTATTAAAATGAAATTTATTATAGCTATAAGAAGAAAACTCAAATGAATAAATAAGGAAAAAATAGCTTTTAAAAAATGCAAAAGACTTAATTAAAAATGGTAAAAAGTTTTCTGTGATTGCCCAATATAATGGTGATTTTCATTTTAATTTGTATGTAAGCCATAGTTTCTGTATCTGTTTGTAAACTGGACGGCAGCGACAGCGTCAGCGAGAGACAGCGGCGCGGGCAGCGGCGCGGGGAGCGATTTCAGAGACACGATTGAAAGTATTGCGTTTGTATGAAACCGCGGCAAATCGCTCGAGCACCCGCTGGCGCATGGCGTCGAGAACGGCCCAGATTGCCCGCGTCGCTGCCCACGCTGCTGTCGCTCTCGCTGTCGCGGCCGTCCAGTTAGAAGCTTTAAGTACTTAATGATTTTAGGCGAAACAAGCGACGCGACGTAACAAATCTAGGAATGGGCCTTTGTCCAGCGGTTGGCATTTTCCGGATGATCGTGGTGAAGATAATGATTATTTTTTTTAACAAGTAAGACGGCGACACACCGTGACCTAAGAACCAAAGGTTACTTTTTCCACCCAAGGAAGAATGAGATAAGAGATGACAGTCTAGCCAATATGATAAGGTGCATTCTTCATGACGTAACCATCAATATTGCCCTGTCATTAAAATATTAAAACATGTCTATATTTACATATTTTAAACCTTAGTCCACGGTGGCTTGACTACGAAAAACTTTTTTCTGAGCAGCCCAAATGCCTTACCTTCAAACAAATTGTCAATGAAAATGTGCAACTCAGATGAGAATAAAAAACAAAATAAAAATTTTGAAAAACCCACGACGCGACGGTTAAAAAGTAATTGAAAAAGAATAAAATAATTTAAAATTCCCCGACTGAAATGATTTATGTGACGAGAGATAATTAACGTGAAAAGCTTTTTTAAAAGTTCACTTAATCTAACACAAAGTCGGTCATATCATGAACAACATACTATTCGTTTTCATAGCACTTCCCTACGCTTACCTATTCGGTTCTCGAAGATGTAGATGTCGCAATAACATAGGTATTCAACTCCCTATGAACTTTATAAGAAGAGCAAGAAAATCCGTCGAGGGCTGCCATCAATATTTTAAATTTCAATATAAAACTACAAAACGAATTCATTCAATGGTAGCCCCAGACGGATTTTCTTGCTCTTCTTATAAAGTTCATAGGGAGTTGAATACCTATGTTATTGCGACATCTACATCTTCGAGAACCGAATAGGTAAGCGTAGGGAAGTGCTATGAAAACGAATAGTATGTTGTTCATGATATGACCGACTTTGTGTTAGATTAAGTGAACTTTTAAAAAAGCTTTTCACGTTAATTATCTCTCGTCACATAAATCATTTCAGTCGGGGAATTTTAAATTATTTTATTCTTTTTCAATTACTTTTTAACCGTCGCGTCGTGGGTTTTTCAAAATTTTTATTTTGTTTTTTATTTCAAACTTTTTAAAGAGCATAATATAGGTACCATACATTACATAACACAATACCTCGTTCCTCATCAGCCCTATAATGTCCCCACCACCGCTGGAAAACCCATGTTGTTTATTTAAATACATAGTGAAGTATTATAATAAGTATTTACAACTCAACTTTGCTGGTGGCTCAACTTTGGTGGGGCTTTGTTGTAATGTAACTCGATATCATATTACGTAGAATGGTTTGTGCAAACCAATGTTACCATTCTTCAAAACCACTGGTCCGATTTTAATGCGGTTTTCAGTGATGGCTTTATGTTTACTGCAGCGCCCCCTGATGAGTTGTTACCCGCATTAAAATTGGACCAGCGGTTTTAAATATTAATGGTAACATGCAGCGCCCCCTGGCGAGTTGTTACAGTAACACCTATCTAAGAACATGCACCAATCAAACCCAAAGCGATCACTGAAAGCCACATTTAAATCGGACCAATGGTTTTGCAGAATTAATGGTTTTTATTACAAACAAATGTTTAATGCAGCGCCCCCTGATGAGTTGTTACCGTTAAACCTATTTAAGAACATTATACCAATCAAATCCAAAGCGATAATTGAAAACGGCATTCAAATCGGACCAATGGTTTGCAAACAAATATTTACTGCAGCGCCCCCTGGTGAGTTGTTACCGTAACACCTATCTCAGAACATGCGCTAATCAAATCCAAAGCGATCACTGAAAACAGCATTTAAATCGGACCAATGGTTTTGCAGATAAACGGTAACATTGGCTTTTACAAACAAATGTTTACTGCAGCGCCCCCTGGTGAGTTGTTACCGCGACACCTATCTAAGAACATGCACCAATCAAATCCAAAGCGATTACTGAAAACCGCATTAAAATCGGACCAGTGGTTCTGGAGATAAATGGTAACATTGGCTTTTACAAACAAATGTTTACTGCAGCGCCCCCTGGTGAGTTGTTACCGCTACACCTATCTAAGAACATGCACCAAGCAAATCCAAAGCGATTACTGAAAACCGCATTAAAATCAGACCAGTGGTTCTGGAGATAAATGGTAACATAATTTGCACAAACACCCTCTCACCCCAAACGCATATACCGTCTCCGTTCCGTCGTGGGTAAAGATAAATGGTAACATAATTTGCACAAACACCCTCTCACCCCAAACGCATATACCGTCTCCGTTCCGTCGTGGGTAAAAAGGTTCAGTACGAAACACGTAAAAAACAACAATAAATCTTTATTAAAAAAAAATCGACTCAGCTTAATGATAAATGTCAACGTTATTTAAGCCAAGTCCCCATTTAAACATAAATGTTTTGCGCAAAATTTTCAACTCAAACTGGAGTTACCAGTTTTTAAAATTTATCTACCCTCAGTAATGGAGTAGACTGAATATTATAACATTAATCTGGTAACAGTAAAACTCTGTGATTCAGAGGCAACTTTACGAAGTCCGTAAATTTTTTATGCCTTCGCTAAAAGGGGTTGATTTGGTACCCTTTGGTTTTATGGTGTCTCTGATAGAACATATGGGGGTCGAACGTTAATGTTAATGACTTTAGTTTTATTGCGAAAATCTTATCTTTGAATTTTGTTAGGGAGGTTGTAAAATTGGGACTTTTCAAGGCTGTGAACTACTTACAAAAATTCGACTTCTAGTGTCATATACTTGAATATATCAATTCAATTCCATGATATCTAAACCAATCCTAATTTAACACATAACTTAGACATAAGTATTTATCGTGTGTCGTATTTAATTAATTAACTAATTTAATAAAGTAAAATTTTATTCATATTTCATACATGGAAATTTTTTACTGGATATTTTTTTTTATCATATATTGCATTAATCTCGCCGTATCGAAACTTTACAGACGTTATGGCCAAGTACGAATGAGATGACTTATTTTTTTTAAATTCTATTTTCCACAAATATAGAAAAATATAGTAGAGATTTCTATCGTGCTAATATCGATGAAGATAAAATATCTTAGGTAATCATTAATTATGATATTTTACACAGACAACGCAAATGCATGTATTTTGGGTGTCCGAACCCCGACCAAGCGTCAAAGTTGGTCACCGCTAGATTCAGTTCTCGCGTAGTATGTCTGTTACAAAATCGATATCTATATATCGATATCGTTCTTAATAATTGATTTCAATTAGCGGCATCGGTGTCGTTGAATTGGTTTGTATTTTCTAGCAATAAATATCAGCTGTGATATCACAAAAGGTGTTAAAAAGTCGGCATGCTTGGTTTCAATACAAATCGTGACACTTGCGTTGTCTATTTCGATGTATGTCTGTGGTATTTTACGTATTTTTAAGCCTCAAGTGAAAATATTTCTCACATACGGACGTGTAACCTTGTAAATGAAATGCTGTTGTTCTCTACATTCAAGTTTTACCTGGTAGTAGATCTCACCTGAAGGTGAGGGTGAAGATGACAGAACACAGGTTTATAGAATCTGGCTAACGAAAGTAGACAATGGGGGTTTTCGCAAACCTTTTATATGGCAACTTATTCAACCAATCGATTGGTTGTAGGTGGTTTGGTAATTGAGATTTTGGAATTTCCATATTTGAAAATGAATTAAAAGAATTAAAAATTTGATAGTTTCATTACCAATGTAGGAAATAGCGATACCAGTGACTCTGACGATTCATTCCATATAGAAATGATACAGATTTATGTCCCTATGTGCCGTACTATAGTCGGGGTTATCATGAAGGGATTTTTTTTAATTCGCCAGACCTTTTCATTCTCTACTTTCATTAGCCAGACTATAAAGAAGTGGTTTTATATTGTTGTCGAAATATATCTCTTACATTTTTAATCACCTTGATACTATAATTTTTGTTTTATATAATCTTTTAAACATCACGAAACAATACCTTTCATGAAATTACAGGTCCTGCATTATCTGTTGTCACAAAAAACTCCAGACACTGCAAAATTATAAGGACCATTGCATTGCAATTTTTTTTTGTTTCAGAATTCAATATTAGAAAACAAAAGACCATTGTGTCGGTAAAAGCCGAATGAAAATAAAAATGACGTACCTACACGATAAAATATATTAAAATGTCTTAAAAACAGGCATTTGACTTTAAAGTCTAAAATATCGAAAGTTATCACAAGAAAAAAAGTAGACAGTCACATTGAGTCCATTGTCTACTTAAACCAAACATAATTCCTTAAAAATGCACTAAAAACCCCACATTAATAGGCAAGACTTCCGCGCTGTCAGGACCAAACAATAAGCTTTTGAATTTTCCTTGAAAAAAATGCAAAGTTTTCTAGAAAAAAATGCAGAAAATACGTTCCTCTTATCTTATTAACGGAGATAAGCAAAGTGAGTTGAAAAGAGTGCTCGTTAAGTGGGGGATTCGTTTTTAATGTTATCTTATTAAGGCGACGACGGTTTGTACGCTCAAGGAATGGTAACGATGTTGGTTAAAGGATGTACGTGGTGACGATTCTTTTTGTTTATAATTAGTAGATCTAATTAAGATACCTACCTGTTTGAAATAGGGAATGTAAAGGAGTAGATACGTGCGCAGCATTTAAAGTGCGTATTATTTTATGGTTTTTTTTCAACGCACTATATTACACTATACAGGGTTGATTTATGGTCACCGGCCAAAATTTTTTTACACAATAAGTATCATTTATAGAAACGATTTTTGCAAAAAAGGATTTTTTTTTACAAGGAAATTAATATATCAGCTAACATGTTAAGCTAAGCATGGTCACTCTAAATTACCATTAAAATAAAGTCGACTACATGCTACTACAAAACATATCGTAGTACTACGTTGTAATATTAAAAATGAAATGCCGCGTCGTAGTAGCTATGTTCATCAACAGCGACTATGTTCAAAAACATTTGTGGTTCCATATTTTTACCTTTTTGTACTGAGTGACGCTAAAATAAATATGCAAAGTTACGTTTATATTGTATCAAAGAAACTAACATTTAAATTTGGCTGGTGACCAAAAAAAAAATCCTGTATATACAACGCAAAATATTTCGTGAAAATGGATATTAGATTTTGACCACTAGTATCACGGTTCTATTTTAACATAATGTACGACTGTGAAAAATAAATAATTTACAAATAAACATGACTAATGTATCATACCATTAAACATCGTTCTGTCCCTTTCAATTTCAAACAAACGATCGAAATGCCCTGACAATTTAAATACGTTAAGTGCTAAATCTATTTAGTGGCTTTAGGGCAGGACGATGTCCAACTGGCTTTTCAAATTCAAGAATTTCCAAAGATATTGCACATGAACCTGTCTCTTGATTCCTTATGTAAATGTAACCTCACTGTAACAATGTTCGAAGCAATTCAGCCATTCAGGCGATAATGTCAACATAAACTTTTCGTCCCTCGATATGGCATAGCAATAAAGTGAAGCTTTTGGCACATTTTCGCGGCAACCCTATGGCATTTTGATCCATCGCTATATGGCTATAAGTTCCGATGTACCACATAATGGGGCATATAAATAAAACATTTGCCGCCTGCTGGGTCTAGACAATGACAGATTGGTGCTGTTAGGGCTGTGTGCAGTTCAAAAGGAGGTGTCGGTCATAATATTTCTTTGATTTGAGTTATAACTGTACGAAGTTTCTTTTGATGCTTTGAGATGATAGTTGATGTGGGGTTTTCGTTTGTGTTGAATGTGTATTGTACTGAAAGCAAACTATTGGTATGAAAAAACATGACGTGAAAATGTTCTTTTTATTTTTTATTTTTAAGTGATGACGTCAGGGTTTCACGTTATATTTTAAAGGCGTACTCATATGTAACTATGTGCATAATGTATGTACATGTATACTTTTTTGTTTGACAGGCTTTATCTTAATAAATAATAAAAAAATATTTCTGACAGTCACACAACATTATCTAGCCCAAATTAAGTTTCTTAAAGAACTTGTGTTATGGATACTAGATAACTGATATACTTAAGAAATATATAAACATACATATTGAATAAATACATATTTTTATTAGAATAAACTTAAATAAACATATAAACATCCATGACTTGACGACTAATATCTGTGTTCATCACACTAATATCCGCCGGAATTCGAACCCAGGACTTCTGGCATAGAAGGCAATGTATGTTACCACTATACCAGCCGGTCGTCAAATAATGCAATAAAACTATGCGTGCCTTGTTTATTTTCAATGTTTGTAAACATGTTATGCTCTTAAAACAAAAAATTACAACGATACGAGTAGTAATAAAAACTTGCAACTGACTCGAACCCAGAACCTCTGGCATACAAGGCAATGTATGTTACCGCTACACCAGCCCGTCTTAATGATTTGGTTAAACGAGTCACTTAGGGTGGGGTCGATCGACGTCAACTGTTCGTTTCATCCGGTCGATCGATTGGTGTGGTAGCACCCTTAGAATTGTGTAAAGGCTAGGAATGATGTAAGTATTTAATTAAATGCACTTATAACATGGTTTTTTCGCGCTTACTTGTGTCACAACGTATCTTTATATGGTCTCGAGACACTTTTTTTTTATCGAGTATATCTTTAAATTTAATTTTGTATAGAGTGACTGGTGGGTCACTTTCGAAATTCAAGGACGTGATAGTTTAAGATCATACATGAAGAGAAAAATTAAAAAATATTAATTTTTTACTGAGTAAACTTGACCGAAAGTAAATAAGTTCATTACGCAACGCATGGTTACACTGGTAATGATGTACGCACGGTGCTAGCAACACAGAATAGGTAGAAAAGTATGGACGGCTTCACGAACGCTCGTCGACCTAGTAAAACTCTTTATTTATTTATAGGGAATTCGGCTGAAAAATTAAGTACCTAATTTTATTACATAATTATGATCAAAATCGAGTACACAGTGCTCTCCTTCAATATCTCAAATTTGTCACTAGTCACCCTGTATATTAAAGGCGGCATTTCAGTTTATTTTAACTAAAATAGTTCTAATTTGAATTCATTCAAATAATAAGTTTTATCCAAATATAAAAGTCTTTTAACAACAAACATAATTTTGTAAGGAGACCTACCTACTTTTCTTGGTCCGTCTGGTTCATCTAGGTGCTAGATTCTAGGACCTGACATTAAGTCATCATCAGTAAGGCTGCAATGCAACTAAACGCTGTATTAAACAGTAAAAGTAAGGGTTTTTCTTAATGAGAGCTGGCTATGAACAGCCTTTCACTCCTGTAAAAGCGTGTTCTTAGAGGCGTCTTAATTAGGTATGTCACCATTTTTATTCTCTTGGATGACGAAAATAAATATATACGCAGGGCTATCACCTCTTGCAGGCAGCCTCTCCACATCAATCCCAACAACATTTGTTCTACAATTTTTTTAAATTTAAGTTTTTCAAACAAAAGGTTTTTATAGCATCTGTTTAGAGGTGTAACTCTATTTACTCTGAGCGTAGGTATGCCATGCACGACCCTTGCGCTTAAAATATCGCTTCATAATAATAATAGGTACTTCTCACAAAATGTAGAATAAGGAACATTTTTTTTTTTTTGTGTTTAAGATTTGTGAAAAGTCGTAGAAAAAAAGTTGTTGGGAATGATGTGGAGAGGCTGCCCGCAAGAGGTTATGTGTTAATTCAAATTAACCCTGTGTAATAAATAATAATAAATATAAAGTCTGCTGAAGTCTCATTATATTATTGCGCAGCTGATCAAACGCAGATTTTGTTACAATTTCATGAAAAGTCTGTTGTTTTCCTGGACCTGTGTTGTCTGTGTTTGTATTTGTTTTTTCCAGTTATTTTTGATCTAAAGTAAAATTAAAACGAGACAATGGTTTCACGGCATACATTGTGCTGTATTGAAACTAAGATCAAAGTTTGAGATATAATATTAATATCTGTGAGTGATTTAAACCTAATGTAGGATTAACCACCAACAAAACGAACAATAATTGATTAGAAGTATTCACATAAACTTGAAAAACATTCCTAAACATTCAATTTAGAAAGTAAATGTTTAGGAAACATTATTTTAGCAATTCAAAAAATTCTTGTCTTGAGTAGATAAAAGCTTTAAAAAGTTAAAGTTAAAATAATATTTAAAAACTTTAAAAACCAGCCTAAAGAACCAAGGGTTCAAATCTGCTGAAAAAGTCTTTTGCCAGATCAACTTAATTATTTCTAGATTTTAATGATACATTGCTGGCAACAAAATCATTTAACAAAACCCGAGTTGCCAACCCTGACTAAACCGAAAGATTAATCAAAACAAAGGTTTCATAGAACTTACTTCTCCCACTTCAGACCAATTCGACCTTGAACCGCACTAGGTTGTTTGATTTGTATATAAATCGGTTGTGTGTTGAATTCTGACAGTCTGCGGTTTTGGATGTGGATTATAATTTCAACTAAATTATTAACTGGCTCATCCTTAAATGTACCTATAACTGTATAACATACCCTATTAGTACCTAGCGCAGTGAAACTTCTCTATCAGTCGATATTGCAGGTTAAGCAAAACTCAGTTTATACACGAAAATTAGCACAGTAGGTATATTAATAAAACAACTTACAAACTACTTAAATTCAATAAAATGAGATAGTAAAAAAAATATCAGAAAATAACAAAAAAAAAAAATTGTGTGCAAAATTGTGCGAAAAGGTCATAGCTCAGCGGTCATATTTGATTCTCAGAACAAATCACAGGTTTTCAGCTATTGGTGAGACAACTTTCGTGTTTTGGAAGGCATGTTAAGCCGTCGTCGGTCCCGGGTGCTGTATACTTATATATTTATCTTTAAATTCAGAAGCCAGTTCAAACCTGAACAATTTTGGCATCTATCAACCAATAGGTACTATTTGGTGGCATACGGTCTCATCAACACTTAGTAATATGAGTATCTTAGTAGAGATACTATAAAATCGCGTCTGATTTTTTTCATGGCCTTTATCTATAGTGAGACACAGGTACCATTCTCGCTGTATGGCAAATACTTGTAGTATCCTCAAATATTGCCATGGCTGCATAAATGGACGAGTTTCATTAATAATTTACATTTAGGACACCTACTAGAAAAATTTAAAAATAAACCTTATTAACAATAGACTAATATGAGCATAAATTCATTACATGATAGCAAATATCTGTGTTCTGACAATTATAATATGTATGATACAAAAATCTGTTACCAAGATACGAAAACCACAAAAACGTCAAAATCGAAATGTAAATCGAAAACTTAATCAAGTTTTTCTACTTTTTGGTGTCATAAAAATACGTAGCGGGAAATTAATTAAAGATTAAACTATATTTTTAAAACATAAAAGTTGCTTTTCAGAATATGCGAATAAGCTGACATTTTATTCAGCTACGCATTTTGTAAGGGAAAAGCTGCTTATAATTACAGCAATTTGTACGTTTTGGGTCATAAATTTATTTTAACAGGATTACTGCCATGTAATAAAGCTGTTACTTCTTTGTGTCTTTTTCTGGTTTATCATAATTATTTACGTATTCATTATTTATTTTACATGTAGAATGGATAATAGTTTTAAAAGTTTAATACAGATAACCACAGATTGTCTCTTCTAGGCAAATCTTATTCAAAACAGCTAAATTCTAATTCAAAATATCCTGTACTTCGTAGTGTGTTATTTAAATTAACAGAGTTGCTTTTATTAAGCAAATCATCTTTCGCAGGCAGCCTCTCTGCATCAATACAAACAACATTTGTTCTACGATGTTTTAGAAACATTGATAAAACATTGATAACACACAAAAAAAAATTGCTCTTTCGAAAATTTAAAAATACATATGGTCTGCCCTATGTACGTGGCGACATTTTGCCCACACAAGGAGCGTGTTATATCAACGCTCAGAGTTAATAGAGTTACACAAGTTTAGAAGCCATTAAAAAATATTTTTTTTATTTGAAAACTTAAATTTCAAAAGCTATTAATTTTAACATGTCGTAGTACAAATGTTGTAAGTATTGATGAAGAGGTGATGCGCTTAAATTAACCCTGTAGACTTTCATCATATGATTTAAAAAGAATGAATATTCCGCCATCTTTTTTAGACTAAACCCGCAATAGATCTTCATTTATAAGTGAAGGTTGACGTAGAAGATGACAGTACACGCGCTCACTTCAGAAGACTGATCGATTGAGAAGAAATGGCATGAACAGCATTCATTCGTCAAAACAGTTTATAACTAAGGAATATTTACAGCTCAATTTTAAAGCATGAAAAGTTGCATGTTTATGCAATTTACTGAAATCACTTAAAATTGAGTCGAAATTTCGCAAATGGCTAGAATAATACGTATAGTGGATTTATTTTAATATTCAACGATATGCGACATGAAAAGAATTAAACTGTTGAATCTGTGACTGTAAGGATATCTTTCTTAGATTTCTTAATATTACATTTTCGAGGTGTTTATTGTGACAATAATTTAAAACTTAGCTTAATTTATATATTTTTTTAATTTTAAATGGCTTATTTCATGTGAGTAACGGTCACGAACGATAACACACATGTTGTATAATATTAATAACAGAGCTTCAAACGACGCTAGCATATACAAAATGGATTGAAATAATCTTACATACCTACATAAATATTAATCCTGCTCACGTACTAGCGACATTCTTGCACTGCGGCTCATGGTTTACATCATTAAACAACTCTTGTATTATTATTCTAATAAATGAATCGCCAATGAGCAAAGTACACAAATTGCAGAAGAGATTGCGTACTAGGGGAAGTAAGGCAGTCCCTCCGCGAGGTAAACCGATGATCTGCAGAGCTGTTCTCTTAAATAACAGCGTCAAGTGCATCGATGAATCAGCGAGAAGTGACATAATTGGTATTCACTTATAACATAGCACGACACAAGCGCCCGTCGCTAATAAGGGCGTGAGTAAGAACTGTTATTCATCGAAATATTTTGCGATTATCTTTAGGTTTTTGTATTCTACTTGATGTAACGTAACATGTGTGAGCGAAATCTATTCCATCTAGTCGTCGAGCACAGCGCTGTTACTTAAGTTAAGCAAAAAGCCCTGCTGACCAAATTGGCCGGTAAATGATAGACGAGGAAAGTGCATGACTGACTTGTGTGGAGAACTTCATCATCATCATCATCATCATCACAAGTCTTTGTAATGAGCCCACAGCAGCGCATGAGTCTCTCCCCTGGGTGAAGAGGAGGTATAGGCCATAATCCACCAAGCTGGCCCAGTGCTGGGTGGTGGATGCCAGAATTTTTAGGGCGCCTAGATGGCTTCTGACGAACCCTCACGACTACTGTATACAAGTATACAGCACCCGGGACCGACTGCTTAACGTGCCCTCCGAAGGACGGAAGTCGTCGTGATATCGTATGATACTCACACGACTTCGAACTTGGAGAACTTAATAAGACCTTAATAAGGTAATTCTTTGAAAACCAAAACCTATAAAGGTAATAATTTGAAGGTCATCGTGGCGCAGTGGTATAGCACGTTACTAAAAAAGTGAGGTCGTGGGTTCCATTCCTGCACAAAGCAAGAAAAGACAATTCTGCGGAACTGGGTGTTTATTCTAATATGTACTTATATTCTAGGGGGAACCCTAGTTTGCCTAATGGTTTCCCATATTACAATCTTTGCTTGCGTCAAGGCCATGTATTTGGTGAAAATTATTTATTCTTATTTGTGCCTAGTTTTGGGTCATGTAGTCAGTGTGAACGTCTAGGAATTTTATTGTCACTTATTATTATTTTATTAAATAGTACCTTTCGATCATTAATTATAAAAATATCTTCATTTTTATCAGTTTCAACAACTAACAGAGGTCAATCTGCAGTGTTTCTATATCCAGAAGTTCATTAGGTCAAGAGCCACTCTGCTGTAAGAACAAGTGCTAGCAGTACATTTATCTTCAACCTGCAAACATGCATTTAGAAAAACAAATTACAAACTTCAGTGCTCTTTCCAACAGTTTCTCCCAAAGGTTCTTACTGTAACAGTGGTGGTTTTCTACTGTCAGAGATTAATGTGTTTCTCTTCAGGTGGCAACTTAACCTTATACAAAATCAGCTCGAAAAGAAAGAAAGAGAAACACTACAATGCTACTATAAGGTTGTCCTTGTCTAAATAGAAGTTAAAAGTGTTTTGAATTAGGATTGCTGAGAAGTAAATGAAGCGCAACGTTTTAGTGAAATGCTAAGAAATTGAGCTTGTTGCAGATTGACCTGCATTACGGTGGTATGTACGTAAACGGGCTCAGTATATAACTCTTGTTTAGTAAATCAGCATTGTAAAAGTGCTGGAAAGTGTGTTTTGTCTTGAGATTTCTAGTTCGGTTTACTTTGAATTAAGCCAGTGCTGAATATGTGGTCTATGTGCACATATAAAACATTTACTAACCAGATTTATCGCGTGGAATTATTATGTAGGCCCCGGTCACAAGTGACTAGGGTGTCAGGTGTTGGATTTATAGTATCAAAATTTATATATCATTACCTCCATCTGTTTGTTAGTCTTTGAGCAAAGCGTTCTGGATTCAGACATCGACAAAACGTCGAGTTGAAATGTGAAATGTGAAACGCGATAAATCAGGTTGAAAAGTTTATTTTTTGTAAAGTTTTTTTTAGGCATTTTATGTTTTACTCAATTTGCAAATGTTTACTCGTATTCATTATTTAGTCTTACAGGTATATTTTGTCTATTATAAAAAGCAATTTTTTCATCCATTTAAATGTGAGCTATTTTTGCAAAGCTCACTTACGAAGCTGAAATTATAGCTTTTATTTTTGCAACCCTACTCACTTATGTTTAACTAAAATAAATGAAAAATGTGATAAATCAAAATTACCCGACCAGGATTCGAACCTGGGACCTCTCGTTTGCCGGACGAGTGCTCTTCCAACTGAGCTACCGGGGCCTGGCGCTATGAAATTACTGATCACATTTTTGTTTTTACGTTATATTGCTAACGTAGCCCCATCCGGCAAACGAGAGGTCCCAGGTTCGAATCTTGGTCGGGTAATTTTTATTTATCACATTTTTCATTTATTTAAGAATAATTGAGCATCTTAAATGCAAAAAACTTAAAAACATTATGTTTAAATTGTTTAAATTTTAAACTATTTGTAGTGTTAGTTTTGCATTTGAATTGGCGCCCGGTCGTCCATCATTGCAAATGCGTAGTACGTTGTTTATATGTACGCAGCAACGTATTAAAATAGGATGTTCTTTCGTTGATAAGATCTGCTTAGCGAACATTCCCACTACACCAACCATTAGTGGCAACGTACAAAGTATTATAATTTTTATTATTTATATATTATTTAACTAATTGAATACCAACTATGTAGAATGTACTGAACTTAAGTAAAGAACAGTGGAAGCGGGCCATACATAATTTTAGTTGATGTTATTTTGTGGCGTTTAACAAACAAAAACATGTTTGACTATTTGGAATTAATTGCTGAGTAACTCAGTGCAAAAAATACTCGTAGACAAACGTTACATGAAAGGATATTGCATTTTGAATATTATATGTTTTGTATGTCTTTGGCACTTCAAATTTTATTTATTTTGAATACACTTTAAACCAAAGTATTGAAAATTCGTAGAATAAGTTATTAAGATAAGTGATGATTAGATTTCTAAACGCTTGTTATTTCACGTAACTAAGGATCCGCCTTTGTTCTTTGTATAATGAATGCCACACGTCGGAGCTGGTATTTTTCCTAGATATAAGCCAGCTTATATAATTAATTTCCCGAAGTCGATCGAATCTTGAACCTCAGTTGAACCCTTCACTAAAACTCTACACAGGCCTTTCATACAGGCCATGAGCATATTCGTGGCAACTCAAGTCATGTTCGAAGGTATAGTCTATCTCTATATTTGTAATCTAGTTTTAATAATGCTGGACTGGGAGCGAAAGAAAACCATAAAATAAGCCAGCTGCTTCTCTTCCCCGGCATAGGTATAAAGTCAGTTAAGGGACGGAGGTTTAATTGGCGTTTTTGCGGGCGATAGGCTGACCCCCTATCACTGTAATAGTCTCTCTATCATTATATTACCTCCAAATCTGTCAAACGTGACATCAGTGGTTTTAAAGCCTCTGATGTTCTGCTTTCCCCATAGGGGATACAGGCGTGACGTTGTGTGTATGTGTGTGAAATACCACAATGTTCGTGGTCACGAGAGAGTCTGCTCACTACATAAAAACCTAGCCTATCATTTCATAAGGTCATCGAATTTAAAAAAACGCGCAAACTTGGCATCACATTCTCAAGTTTTCCTTAATGTTACAGATAAATTCTCGGTAACAAAAGGAAGACTGCGATGTTATCTCATAATTTACTTTTATGGTCGTGTGAGGGGCTAGAAAGAGCAAAAAGTCTGGCCCTTAATATTAACCAGCTACCTTGTAGGCTACTACTTGGCTTAGCAAATAAATAAAATATGATTTACTAAAGTAGGCCCCTTTTTATTTGTATATCAGCAAGGTGATTGCAAAGTTTTACTCGTACACATAAGTTTTGAATACATCGATAATGAAGACATGTTTACTTATAGTGCATTAGAATAGATACATACATACCTTCACGCCTGTATCCCTTATGGGGTAGGCAGAACACCAGAGGTTACAAGACCATCTGATGTCACGTTTGACAAATTTGGAGGTATTATAAAGATAGAAAGAGACTATTGTAGTGACAGGGGGTCAGCCTATCCCCACAAAAACGCCTTTAAAACCTCTGTCCCTTTACTGACTTTTACAGTATGCCCGGGAACAGAAGCAGCTGGCACATTCTACGTTTTTCTTTCGCCTCCAGTCCAGTATGGAAGCATTAGAATACTCAAGTATAATTTGAGATTTGATAAGTAGTTATGGCGCTAGTTCACCACAATTTGCCTTTCGTACCAAAAAACTTAAAATCAAACTGGGGAAGGGAAATTGTTTAATTCTAAAACAAAAAATGTGCAGATAGTAAAGGAGTTCTATTCCATTGCAAACAACATCTTTTAAATCTTGCCTTCATTATTTTAACACTTTCATATTTTCATCCTATAAATATGAGATTTATATCTAAGAATCTATACTAATATATAAAGCTGAAGAGTTTGTTTCTTTGTTTGTTTGTTTGAACACGCTAATCTCAGAAACTGCAAGTGAGATTTGAAATTTGCATTTGATAGCCCAACTCTTGAGAAAGGTTATAGGCTATATTTTATCCCGAAATTCCCACGGAATCAAAAGTTAGGCGTGTAAAACTGCGTGCGGTGGCTAGTATTATCATGAAACTATGCAAGTTATTCGCAGTAGCCGAATGGCAAAACAAATCTTAACGATATTCTAAATTTGAAGTAGTTTATTTTCCACCGAGTTTGTATTCATAACGTAATAAAAAAACAAGATCGACTGACAAAACCATAATTACAAAATTTTTTGATTTATTCAAAATAATACTTTGTACAACAGTATTAACAACGTCGAATGTAAAAACAAGATAACATCTCAGAACAAACCATTAAATATCTGATAATACATTATTAAAGTACTTTATTTAATGGCTAAACCGTTCAAGTAAATGATTTAGGAGATCCTTTATTTTGAAAGTAAAAGTACCCATTATACTCCCATTAAAAACATTTTCAACTGCTTTGAATATTGGCTCATCGGCTTTTAAACGAATAACAATGCTGACTTGCTGATTTTTTTCATCTAATTTGATGGAGATTGGACCTACGTGGGTTTAAAAAAGGAAAATAGATGAACTGCTTCAAGAAAAGCGTATGTTTTGTTTCAGAATTAATATTTGTTGTGAAAATGTTTGATTATGAATCGATTTTTAACTGCATGGATTAAGTACCTTTATAGGAGTAAATAAGAACGAATTATTCGCATTATTTTTGTTTGGTTCTTATAAAAGATGTTTATTCCTTGCTAAGTTATTAAATATTATATTTTACCCTGTTCTTTTTTTAATTCATATTTTGTTCGTTGGTCACATTTAATTTAAAATTAATTGGTATAGCCTGAAAGATTTTGATAAAAAATAAGAACGTGAATTGTATACAGTGTGACTGGTGGGTCACTTTTGAAATTCAAGGACGTGATAGTTTAAGATCATACATAAAGAGAAAAATTATAACAAAAAAATAAATATTAATTAAACTAGTAAACTTAAGCGAAAGTTAAAGAATTGATTACGCAACGCATGGTAACGCTAGCGTTGGCAGCGATTCGCGTGCCAGGTCACGTGCCGCGATTGCCTCAGTTATATGTAAAGTAAATAGTAACATAGTAGTATTTATTTATGGGGAATAGTGAAAAATTAAGTACATACTTTTATTAAATAATTATGATCAAAATCGAACACAGAGTGCTCTTCTTCAGTATCTAAAATTTGTCACCAGTCACCCTGTCACAGTTTGTTCTTATAATTAAAAACAGTAAGTTTTCAGAAAATTCATACTTTTTAATATTAAAACAGTAAAATCTTTAACAATTATTTATAAAAACCTCAAACATTTCTTAATCTTATCTAGACACGATCACACTAGCCAGTTCTTTAACATGACCTATTTGCCCATTTTCTTCTAAGGTAAGACAACGATCCTCTGAAAAGAAATGTAGTTAAGCATACATATAAAGTAAGTTCTCTATACACATTGTTAAACAAACATCATATTATGAATGACGTCCATTTGATGGGCAACGGTCAAGGTTACGCTTCCTCTTATTTAATTCATTAAAAGTTGAATACGTAGCATGTAAGAAGAAATGATCACAATATCCGAAAAACTTCCTGATAAAAATAGGCTATAAGATATAACCTAGAGTAGGTATTATAGAGCCATTAAGCCTTTGTGCAACGACAAAATAATAAAAGAATAAATCATTTCCTAGATTAGACCGACTGGCAATCGATCCCAGGACCCCTTTGGCCGCAGGCGAACAGTTAAGCATTGATCTACGGAGGAGCTATATATTTATGTTCCACATAAACGTTTGGTTTATTACACCGTATTTTGACTTCAACGGGATTTCTCTGGGATTTCACTGACAGTGTTCTATTAGTTGGGGATGTTACTTAAGTAAGACGAAATAACACATAATTTTGAGACTACCTAACAAATGGTTAAGCTTGTAAGTTTTTAAAGTCTCTGAAAGTGTTTTAGTGATAGAGTCTAACGAAAGTAGACACTGTTTTTCGCAATATGGCATAAAGGTCAAAGTCGATGAATAAAAATAATTATTGTATTTGCTGTTTTATTTTAAACCTGTTTGATACTACTTGCCTATCGTTTAAATAATATACTTCTCATCATGACACCAACCAATTCATTTCATTATTTTTTAAGATACTTACATAAAAAAAATCAAGTATCAAATTTGTTTAATCCATGTATTTTTTAGTATTGCCTAGGTTAGCATGGAGGTATTAATTTAAATTCGACGCGGCTTTTCAGTCATTTTTTTCACTAGCCAGACTCTTGCAACAATATTTACGTTTAATTCATAAAATATCCGCTTGGGATTCATCCTTACGTCTTCACGTATAAATTAACAAATCCCAACTTAACAAAAAACTAACTCCCCCGTAAATATTTCGCCAAATTGCTTCACTTCCTTATCTAAATCAGACAAGATTATTTCCTGACATCTTACAAATACAATAAGTCTTCTAACACAGATTTATAAAGTTCTCGGAATGTTAGAGTGAAATTTATTTGATTCTTATTCTAAACGAGGACTTGTAACTGTGCAATTGCTACGGTCTAGGGAAAACTTGTCAGCCGATGTCACATTACCTGCTGACATAAAAGAGGAGGAGATTAGGAGTCTTCTGAGGTTGGATTTAAGAGGTTCTTGCTTTTACATTTATGGTGTGGTAATATCGCTATGGTTTTTAAGTTGTTCAAATTGTGGTTATTGTCGTTGTTGAGTATTGGAGAGTTATAAAATAATTTTTCGTAGAAAATATGAAACGAAATTATACAACGTTAAATTTTGTTTATGAAAACGGTCAAATACAAAAAAAAATACATACATACATACATAACTTCACGCCTGTATCCCTTATGGGGTAGGCAGAACACCAGAGGCTATAAAAACCATCTTATGTCACGTGTGACAAATTTGGAGGTAATATTATGATGGAGAGAGACTATTGCAGTGACAGGGGGTCAGCCTGTCGCCCGCAAAAACGCCAACAAATCCTCCGCCGCTTAACTGACTTTAACAGTTTGCCCGGGAAAAGAAGCAGCTGGCACATTCTATGTTTTTCTTTCGCTCCCAGTCCAGCATGGAAGCAAAAAAATAATATAATATCATCTTAAAAACTCAAGCCTCTTGTGGTTTCTTGCTTTCGTCGCGCGAGTAAAGTCGCTACCGAGTACCGCTTCATGAGATGTAGGTAAATAATTGTTATTTGTTATTCTCTTAATGTATCACAAACTATCACGTCCTCGAATTTTAAAAGTGACCCACTAGTCACTCTGTATAAATCGGCATTAAGATATTTTTGCAGTAATAATGATGTTTATAAATGAAGGATGTCACATCACCTGCTGACATAACAGAGGAGGAGATTAGGACTCTTCTGAGTTTGGATTTAAGAGGATCTTGGTTTTACAATTATGTTGTTTTATTGTAGCATTTAAGTTAATATTGTCATTTAATTTTTTTAATTCCAATGATCGTGATGTTTTTTTTTCAACTTACTTTATTTATTAAAAATAAACATTTTAAATAATAAATAAATATTTCTGACACTCACACAACATTATCTAGCCCAAATTAAGTTTCTTAAAGAACTTGTGTTATGGATACTAGATAACTGATATAATTAAGAAATATATACACATACATATTGAATAAATACATATTTTTTATTAGAATAAACTTAAATCAACATATAAACATCCATGACTTGACGACTAATATCTGTGTTCATCACACAAATATCCGTCGCCGCCGGGATTCGAACCCAGGACCTCCGGCATAGAAGGCAATGTATGTTACCGCTACACCAGCCGGTCGTCATAGCTATATTTATCATATTTAAATAGCTATACGTTGCTTACAATATATCTAAGTTTACATCCTGACAACACAAAATGAGAGAATTCTAACAATGTCTTTCCACTTTCTCTTTGAAATCTGTAGAGAATTCCTTGAAGTACGTGTAGTCTAGAGATAATTAATTTATAATTAGAAATAGGTTGAATACTTAAAATATATTAAGACTAGTTGGGTGTTAATTTTTAAATACATTTTCAAATTAAACTAAATGAAAAAATAGACACCGGATAAAATAACTTTTAAAGACCTTTATGAAAGGGGCGATAAGGGTGTCTGTATACGGTCAAAGTAAATATTCATTGATAACTTCCGGCTATTATTATTACAATTTTACCAAGCCAATACTGCAAATGTAGCAGGTTGCTATCCTTATTCAATATTTGAATATGGAAATCGACCTTAATACTAATAATTTAGTTAGTTATAGGAATTAGTGAGAAACAATGTTGGAAGTGACGTCAGCAAACCCCTTGCTAAGGTGGCGATAGTAAAACCACGGTACTCACTAATTGATTTGGGTCTGCGAGCAAACATAAGCTGAAAATCCGCGGTACAACTCACGAGATAAAAGCGTAACTGAAGGTGCCACATTGAAATGTTTTTTCTTGAAATTGCATAGAATTCGCGATCATCGACACCGCTTAGATGTTGAAATCTTTTAAAAACCGATAAAAAAACAATACTATGTCAATTTTGTTCAAGTAAAGTTCAAAGTGTCATGATTCAAGACACTTTGAACTTTAAGGTAATTCCAGGCATATGGATTTCATAACTTCTACGTGGTAACTTAAGAAAAAGTAATTTTTAGACGTGTTTTCGAAAAAAAGAAGCTATCGAGTCAAAATTAAATCAAGTTTTAAGCAATCAAAGTAAAGATAAAGATATGAATTTACACGTATTGAAATTTCAGATCTGTTTGTCTGTCATAATATGACAAGATTATTTATACAGTTTGTGATGAAAGTCAATGCATGTTTTCAATATGTCGTCTTAACGCTTTGAAGAGAGAGTAATCGACTATAGACATTAAAACAATAAAAAATCTATAGTATCTTGTATACCTACTGCCCTTCAAAGTGTGAGGAGATTAAATATTTTGTAAAATCACTTTTATCAACAAAAGGTTTTTGGTGCACTTTATTCGATAAATTTTATACACATTATTTTGGATTTTGTTGATTTAATTCTGAAGGTGCGAAAAGATAACCAAATATAAATTGATTTTCACGATTCATAATTTAAATAAAACTACTTTTTAACCGGATTAATCGCGTAGAATGTTACATTTTAACTCGAAGTTTCGGTGTCTTTGCAGACCACGTGGTCGCTCGTGACTTATTTATAATTCAATTTTTTTTGTATCTGTTGTAAATCTACGTTTGACCCCTATTTTACCTGATCGTACGTAAGTGAAGATTAGTATGAAAATGACAGCAATCGGATCTAGGAAGGAATGGGCTAACTTGTAACCTAATTTTTTTGCAAGAACATACCACCTTGAAATTTGGCGGCAGATTTTATATCAAGACAGTTTTATTCTAGAAATAATATAAATTTGATTTTAAATTTACAAAAACTTTAAAAATAAGGTATTAACGCAAAAATAGCCTCTTTAATTATACCAGTTGTCCAGGGCGGTGATGAAAAATTTTATCAAAACATTTGTGAAAGCTAATACCAGTAAAAACCTTACATAGATAATAAAATAAGTGTTTTGACAATGCATATTGTAACTTATACATGTACTCTTTACCACTGTAATGCTAATGATACTATGACTATTTTATTCCATTCCTGTTCAAATACTCTGGTCCCAGTTTGTCATGTTCGTATTGTGCATCCAAAGCTCATTGCACCTGCTATGTAAGCAATTTGGTTGTGGCATGACATTGGCTCTCACAATTAGCTGTCTTGTGTATGTTTTTTTTCATGTCACGGTCAATTTGTACGGTGTACCTATTTGTATTAATTTGATAATTCTGACTGAAAAAGAGTGCCAAGAGTTTTTTCCGCCGGCTTTTTTTGTCTCTTGGTCTACTGTAATATCTTATTTAACAACTATCAACAACTAGATAAGGCCGAAGTATGTGATGACTGACTTCATCAAGTGTTTTGTGAAATTCATAAGATGATTAAAACTTTTTGAATTTTGAATTTTTTATTAATTTTTGTATCTGAAAAGTTATATTATTCAACGTGATTTTTATTAAAGACTAATCCCGCGATTGAGCTCAATCTTAGCTAGTGGTAAATGAAAATGAGGTCAAAGATTACTGTGTGCTGTCACACGGGCCTATGAAACTGATAAAAGTGCTAAAGAAGGATGTCTTTTGTTTAAACAAAAAAGAACTCTATTGACTTGGGCCACAACAACAGTATTGTAATTAACGGCGCAGAACTATCCGCCTCCAATTCTGGCTGACAGACGCTGGCGATTACAAATACAGAGCATAGTCGGATTAACGAGAAATCGCCCGTGGTCCGCGGTTTATACTACAAATTTGCCTGGAAGAATACGCTTTGGTTTAAATAAGGATCAGATGTTAGATACAGTCAGACCACATTTTGTTTTGCTGTAACTGAATTTCAAATTTAAAATTGAAGCGCAACTAGATTTGAAATTTGAAAAGACTAACTTCTCATCATATATTTATAGGATATAATATCCTCAACTATGCCATAAACGTATAT
Organism: Stenoptilia bipunctidactyla; assembly: GCA_944452665.1. NCBI lineage: Eukaryota > Metazoa > Arthropoda > Insecta > Lepidoptera > Pterophoridae > Stenoptilia > Stenoptilia bipunctidactyla. The sequence continues at coordinate 2,366,573 of OX101723.1, forward strand.
GGAAAATAATAGTTCAAGATAGAAAGAAAGACTAGTTATTATCATTTCAAGAAAGGTCTTTGCCTAGTATTGGGCCTGTTTAAGGTAATAAATATGTTTAAGTTTATGTTTGAATACCTAACGAGAAGGGTTTTCTCTTTGCATACACAATCAAATCTTAAAGGGGTCAGAGTTCAAAGGGCTATATTTGAACAATAAAATGCGAAGAAAACTCAAAAAAATTGATAAGACCTATTCAAAATCAGCGTTCTTTATATCTCAACGTCTGGTGTACTAACGTTGTTTCTATAATTTTTATCTTAAATAAAATAACAACATATTTCGTTTAAAATAGTATTATTTCATCTAAAATACTATTCATTAAATTACTACTAACATTACATTACTAACATTAAATCTAACATCCAGCAAGCTGCACGACCTGTAACTCAAGATACTGTCAGCTCGTTTTGTGTCAATCCCGAACGCTACGCTCGAAGACTGAGAAACAGATGGAGATGATGATGTATAACTTTTTTCAATCTATCAATCCGACGCTTGACACCTCAGTCGCTCGTGACCACGGGGTCTGAAAAGACACCGAAACGTCGAGTCAAAATTTAAAATGTAAATATACGCGATAAATCCGGTTAAAAAGTGTTTTATTTAATACTATTCTACATTTATACTGTATACAGCTTTCTCACTTGACCTCCTTAGAATCTGATTCTTCCTGGCTTGGGCGTGCTAAAATCGAACGATGCGCATTTAAATTTAGCGAAGTATCCAATTTACAATATAGGTACCTATCGAAATGGTTGGGTCAGGTTATTCCAGAACATTAGGCATTTGGGTCTCAATGGTCAGGATTTGGTACGGGTAGCCCTTGTATTTTTTACGCACATTTGAGTGCATTTTGCTTTACAGTATTGGATGTTTTTAGATGCATAAAAAAGTTGACCTGTACTGCTTAATTATGAATTTATGGACGATTTGCACACAGTGTATTAACGAGCTTAGGTTAAGTAATCTTATTTTTCAATATTATTTTCACATAGGCCCATGTAGCTCTATACCATGGAAAAGTTTATAGAAAAAAGCGTGTGTTTATTACGGAAATAAATCGCTTCAATGCTTTTGAATCAAATACTTGGAATATAAGCACTTTAGAAGTATTAAATTGCTCTTTCTTTGCTACCGTTTTATCAACACATACACATAAAAGCTACTTGGCAATAACAATTAAATATATATTACGTAGCATTTAAGGCTACAGTATTGTTTATACTTCCAACAGTATGAAGAGAAATAAATAATAATAATAAAAAACCTTTATTTAAAAAAAAACAATACAGTGGTTTTACAAGGAAAAGAAAAAATAAATTAATGTTATTCTTTCTCTCATTTAAAAAAAATCAATATTTATCGATATATAGACAAAATAAAATATAGTTTTAAAACAAGTCACAACTCCACTAAAACAAAAAAAAAACAATCAAATGTGAACAGAAATTTCAATTACTTTTAGTGTCGAGCCAGCCAAAAGGTTTCGACTCATGATATGTTACGACCTGTGTACCAACGATGCTATTCTTCCACACAGCCCTTAGCAACTTTCAAACATCCAACCAAAGCCACACATGCTGTCCCTTCAATTATTGCTTTGATATCCAATTTCTATAATAGATTTGCATTTCAACTAGTTATCAAATGATTTTGTTTTGATGTAATATGGATTTTGGATCACCTATGCGGTATTACAACAGTTTCAGACGCATTGATTGTCTAATCCACGTGTAGCATACTATTACTTCTCTGACAAATTGTATTAAACTGTAACAAACTGTTTTACCGTCTGCAGTTGTGTAAGAGCTAAATCGAATGGAGCTGTTTAGTGTTAGGATAAATAAGGTACATTTCTATGTAGCTAGTTACCACCGTTTATACAGGGTGACTGTGTGCATCATTTTCAAATTTCCAGGACGTGAAAAAATAAATAAAAAAGTAGACTTTCGAAAATTTTAGAATTCATGATTACATAATTATGATCCGAATCAATTTCAGAGTGCTCTACGTATTCCAACTATCTTTCCTAAAAATATTATGACGGTCACTTGTCAGACTATTCTTCACAGATTCGGCACAGCCTTAAAACATAATTCTAAATCTCATAACAAACATTTATGTGACATCATAACAAACCGATATAAAAAGTATCCCTCGAAACCTCTTTTGAATTCCAAATAATCAAAGTTGAACTTCTCTCACAAAATTAAGGAAGACATTTATGACCTACTTTGATCCCTTTATTACATAGTTTGTTGTGCCCAAAAATCCGTTACATTACATATTCTGGTCTCGAAGCGGACAGGTCCGGAAATACACGGGTACGCCATCTATGACTATGTATCTCCGCTACCTTGTCATGAAAATTGAGACACGGGTTTAATATAGAGTACTTTGAGTTATTAGTGAATTGGATTTGACGTTTATAGTTTAAAGTTTTTGCCTTTAAGCAATTACGACAGCTTCGGTTATAAATCAACGAAAGCATTAAAAAAATCGACTTCACGTCAAAACTTTGGCTGAGTTGAGAATGTCATCAACGTAAACATTCTCCGAAATCATACATATTTCTTCAAAAGATTGAAATTTTTAATGAAGTACTCAACCAATTTCGATGAAATTTAAATGGGACCAACTATAAAGTATCCTCTATCATATGAAACAACAATTTTCAAAACCAATTCATAATAGTCCGAAATATCGTGTACTTTGTTACACACACAAAAAAAAACATACAGACGAATTGAGAACCTCCTCCTTTTTGGAAGTTTGTTGGAAAATTTTAAAACAAGCCCTATATCAATCATGCAGTTATTATTTTTGGGTATTACGAAACTTATGAAAGTACTATTGCATTCACCTTTGTTTACGTTGTTTCTGTGAAAGCTACAATTCTTCGAAGTATGAAACAAAGTGTTAAATAACTACGAAGCTAGGTGGCCGCCAACCATTTATTTATTCATGGCAACTTTATTTGCTTCGAAGACATTTAAACGTTCAATTCCTGCTGGTTGCTACTTGAAAAGAGGACTTTTGGGTTTGACAGATGTCGTACTGCCTTAAACATATAAAAATTAATCCTTCTTAATATGTCTGAAAGAAACAAGACACAACTTTTTACTATCCTCACGAAATTTTTTTGATCATGATTTTCAACCAGAAGATAGATACCTACTAGAATTAGCTCGACATCAGATTGATCTTCTGTGTAACACATTCTTATCTGCATTTCTTGTATTTTACTGGGTAAATCGTCGTCTGGCGATTATTTCAGCGACTATAATATGTATGCTCTGAATAAATTATAAATTAACACTAAACAATAATGAAAGCAGATACAAATACCTAGTTGGCCTGCTTGTCATTACTAATGGGTCAAAAATACCACACGTGGGCGTTCTAGGTTCTTCTATTCTAGGTTCTATGTTTTTTTTTATTTTATTTGTAAAAAAACTTTTATAATAACAATGGCAACGTGTTAAATATGCAAAATTAATAAAAGTAAATTAATGCCATCAATCGGCTATGTATATTATTGAAGTAATCCCAAATTAAAATGAAAAAGTGGTTGGTCTTTTTGACCCACGCGGGCGTTCTAGTGTTAAATAAAGCGCATCTTCATTCAACGAAGTTCGAAATTAGAAAAAACTAAATTACCAAATAAAATGAACAAATCGAGTGGTGGTTAGGACAGTGCTTTGATATCCATTAATTTGAATATTACCCGTGTGAATATCTTCATATAATTAGAAATAGCTAGTGCATGTAACTGATATTAGTGTAATACACCTGAGTGCTCGGTAATTTAATAATCGCAAATAATTGTGCAACTAAATACGGTTAGCGAGTACATTAATGGAATCCTAAACCAATATGTAATTATTCAAATTAAGAGAAAAGATGTTAATTGATAATTATTTATTTAAGTTTCGACAATTTCCAAAATGGATATTTGTAGCTGATATTTAAGAATAGGTTTTGTGTCACAAGTTTTGCTTATAAGTTTATTTTTTAAGTCTTATCTCTCATGGGAATCTTATTATAAATGCAACAGAAGTTTCATGTCATAGCAAAACGGAAGGAACTGCAGTATCTACCCACAAAATATGTTTATAATGAAACTTAAAGCTAATACTTTTATTTTGCTTTTGATAGGTTGGGGAAAAAGTATTTTCGCATTATAGTATATATGAACTTGTAATAAAATCTCTTTGGCTACAGTATTTGTATCTGGCTGGTTTTGGTATCATTGAAAGTTAAAATTTTAAAGATCATAATTCCAAATTCAAATTAGGAAAATGTGTGATTTTCATTTGTTTTTCGTACTGTCAAGATGAGTGAATCTAATGAAGAAATTCGAAACATTTTAAAATTTTACTACAAAAAAGGTAAAAATGCAACGCAAGCCGCGAAAAAAATTTGCAATGTTTATGGACTTAGTGTCTGTGAGAGTAGCAGAAATTTGGTTGAAGCGTTTTCAATCCGGTAAATTTGATGTCAAAGATGCACCTCGCTCTGGTCGCCCTATTACGGATAAAATGGAAGCCATTTTTGAAAAAGTGGAGCAAGATCGACATATCAGTAGTTACGACGTAGTTGAAGAACTGGAAATTGACCACAATACAATTTTGGCGCATTTGAAAAAAGCTGTGTACACAAAAAAGCTCGACATTTGGGTACCTCACGAGCTCATTGAAAGAAACCTAATGAACCGTGAACACATTTGTGATTCTTTATTACGACGTAACGAAACAAAATCATTTTTAAAGAAGCTGATAACTGGTGATGAAAAGTGGATCACGTACGACAAGAACGTGCGAAAAAGGTCGTGGTCAAAGGCCGGTCAGGCTTCACAGACTGTGGCGAAACCCGGATTAACTCGCAATAAGGTGATGTTGTGTGTGTGGTGGGATTGGAAGGGCATTATTCATTATGAGCTGTTACCACCAGGTAGAACTATCTATTTTGAACTCTACTGCAAACACCTTATGAGATTAAAACAAGAAGTTGAGAGAAAGCGGCCGGAATTGATCAACAGAAGGGGTGTGGTGTTTCATCATGATAACGCTAGACCTTACACATCTATAGCCACCCAGCAAAAATTAAGAGAGTTTGGCTGGGAGGTGTTAATGCATCCGCCGTATAGTCCTGACCTTGCACCTTCAGATTTCCACCTGTTTCGGTCTTTTCAGAATTCTTTAGGCAGTGTTAGGTTAACATCACGAGAGGACTGCCAAATCCACTTGTCGCGGTATTTTGATGAGAGGTCCCAAAATTTTTATAGTAATGGGATCATGTCCCTACCTACAAGATGGCATACATACATACATACATACTTTAGTGAAATGTCTATAAACTATATTAAACAATGTTTTGAATTTTCTTAAAAAAACAACGCAATATATAAAAAAGTTGTTGCAATGAGTCAACAATTTATTCAACCCATTACTTGTATTTCTTTCCGTGTCACCAAAAAGCCGAGCGCTTTTTTCGCAAACGGCAAAGTTTGAACTAGCGGGCTCGACGACTTAATAAAAAGTTAAAGGTCTTCACTTCAGCATTTTGTGTAATTACTGTAAGCTTTTAAGCTAACCGACGTGAAATGGACGGAAAGAATTACTTTTTTCATTTCAAACGATTTTTATTTAGTTCACGGTGTTTACACAGTTTTTATTCAGAAATTTTATATTGAAATAAAAATAAGTTACTTAGCTTGGTTGACGAAAGACTAATTAAAAATTAAAATAGAGGTGCTGAATGGGTAAAGCATATTTAGGCGACTTATAAATCTTAGTTCAAAATTTTATTCCAGAAATGTATTATTTTTTTCAAATAAAAGTTTAAGTTTAAGTTTTATGGGTAGCGTAGCTTACCAGCACTCATTTCTTCATTACCTACCTGAAGAAAATGTAAGTATGCATAGAAATATCGACTAAGCACTATGAAGTGTGATGATAACAAATGAGTTTGATAATCCTTAGTTTTGAAGACGAAGAATTACCAAGATTTTGTCCTCTAAACGAGACCAAACTTGTTTTTAAGAGAAAGGCAATTGGTGAACAGGGTAACGCATTATATTAAAAAAAAATGAGGGATGTATCCAGTTTATAGATTAATATTAGGTTATTATTTTCGTAGCTCAAGTTTATACCTAATTAGTTTTTGGGAATACCTTAAAATATAACAAAATGGAATTATTACTGTAACAACGCCATTTTTCTTAATTCCTAGCAATTTTCATAACGTTGATTTTAATGAAGTCTTTATACTGTCAATCTGTCACATAAGTTTCAATTGATAGAGGACGAATAGAAAAGTATTTTCAACCAACTTCCAAAAAAGGAGGAGGTTCTCAATTCGTCTGTATGTTTTTTTTGTGTGTCTTTGTTACACGATATTTCGGAAAATTATGTATTGATTTTGAATATTATTGATTCATATGATAGAGGATACTTCATTGTTGGTCCCATATAAATTTTATCGAAATCAGTTAGCTACTTCTTTGAGAATTTCAAACTTTTGAAAAATATAAGATTTCGGAGAATGTTTACGTTGATGACATTCTCAACTCAGCCAAAGTTTTGACGTGAAGTCGGTTTTTTTAATGCTCTTCATACGTTGATTATCACAATGATAATGTGTCTCGATTGGACAGAATTCGTGTATATGTCAATATATTTGCGTTATTCTTAGGTTAGATTCATAATACAACTTTTTATTCCCATCTGCTATGTTAATCTAATGATCAAATTTCAATGACCTGTTATCCTTGCATTAAAACCCACTTATTCATTTGTGGATACGTGCCTGATCTGCGTTTATAAAAGCGGTAGGAACTGACAAATTATGTACTGACCTTTAAAATATCTAAGTAATTAAAAATACACAAGATTCCGGTGAATCGATATTCCTTCTCAAGTTTTCATAAAATATACATATATTAACATAATTATTATAATGAAAAAAAAAGAACATTACTCTGTTGTGTTAGATAGGAGATACGTTATATACGAGGGTCATTTGAAAAGTTCCTAGCCTAACGTACTTAATGAAACCACATGATTTTGATTATATTTTTATTTTTCAACATACTCTCCCCCGAGCTCAATACACTTTTTCCATCGACCCGGTAAGGCTTCGATACCCATTTTAAAAAAATCTTCGTCTAACTCCTCAAAATAAGCGTCTACGGCGGCTATGACCTCTTCATTTGTAAAAAAATGTTTACCACCTAAAAATTTTTTCAGCTTTGGGAACAGGTAGAAGTCTGACGGTGCTAAATCCGGTGAATATGGGGGATGAGGTAACAATTCAAAGCCACACCGATGGATTTCTGCCATGGATTGCACAGAAGTGTGAACGCGTGCATTGTCCTGATGAAACAAGACCTTCTTCCTCAATAAACCTGGACGTTTTTCTTTGATTTTTTCTCTCAAAAGCCGCAGCAGGTTGCAGTAGTAATCAGAATTTATTGTTTCACCCTTTTTTAAATAATCCACCAGAATTATACCCTTTGCATCCCAAAAAACTGATGCCATGACTTTGCCAGCCGATAAAACCACTTTTGCCTTCTTTGGGGTGAGTGATCCTGCCCTTTTCCATTGTTTCGACTGTTCTTTTGTCTCAGGTGTATTGTGGTGAACCCAGGTTTCATCCATGGTTATAAATCTTTCAATAAATTTCTGTGGATCAGCTTCATATAACTCTAAACAGTCGCGGGAAGTTGTGAGTCGGTTGCGTTTTTGTTCCACTGAAAGCAGCCGCGGTACCCACCGCGCAGACACCTTAGAGAATCCAAGTTCAGAAGTAATTATATGATGTGTTCGCTCAGAAGAGATGCCTACAGTCTTAGCTATTTCCTCGACTGTCAATCTTCGGTCAGATAAAATTAAATCACAGATTTTTTCTTTGTTTTCATCAGTGGAAGCCGTCGAGGGCCGGCCACTATGGGGCTCATCTTGAATGGACTCACGACCACGTTTAAACTCTGCCACCCAATTTTTAACAGTCGCATACGAAGGAGCGGACTCACCTAAAGTGGCAGACATGTCTTCATGTATAGCTTTTGGAGTTAAACCTTTCAAATACAAGTATTTTATCACTGCACGATGTTCAATTTTATCCATTTTCAAAAATTGCTCTGACTTGACTTACGGTATCACGTGTAAACGAACAATTAATTATTGCAAATAAACTAAACTGTGCATACTTGTTGCTAAATAATGTAGCTATAAAATGAGGGTAGTTATAAAATATACCGACGAGTCTAACAATGTTAGGCTAAGAACTTTTCAAATGACCCTCGTACTTTTTGTTTGAATATGTTTGGTGTTATGAAGATTATTGAGTACCTTGTTGGTATATACTTACATGTGGTCTTTAAAAAAAATAGTCATCCAGTCTATATATTAATGCAAAAAGATTTAAAATAAATGGGGACCAAAATTCTTATTCTTCTAATTTAATAAAACTACCGCACCATTTTAAACGTAAATCTTCAATTTGTAGTTGCTTCAGAACTTTCAGCACAGGTGGTTGCTGATTCCGCTCCAAGCCATGTTTTCTGTCGTCAGCGTTTCGAGCACACCGGCTAATCCAGTTACGTAGACCGCACAACTTGGTCTTTAGGTCTCCGATAACTTATTCGTGTCCTAGCATCTACGAAACGCTGTTTGTATAGTTTTGATGTTTTACAATGGTTTTCATTAGATTTTACCTTTTAAGTCGGATATGAAAATTGAATTACTTGAGTCCATGTTGTATTCAAACAAATTAAATTTCACTTTTCTTAACCGGATCAATCGCAAACGCAGCGATAACTTGGAGTTAAAATTAAAATAATTATAATAATTCAAAATTAATCCGTTAAATCAGTGTTCAATTTAAAATTATGCATCGTTAAGGCAATTTTAAGTTAATGGCAGATACAAATTATCGCAAACATTGATAGAAATGCGACTTAAGTACGAGAAAACACTTAACTAGAGAAAACAGGTTTATACACAATACAGCGTCGTTCACTTTTATAACTATTCACTATTCATATATGCAGGCAATATTTGTATTATTTGTAATTAAACTCATTGAGGATCAAAAAATCAATGCGTAAATAATCTTTTGTTCAGACAAAATTATTTTTTCATTACGATTTAAAAAGGGCTTCTTTTCGTAAATCTAAAATGTTATTTTAACGCTGTTAAAATGCTGAAAATATGGTTTCAGATTGAGAAACTGACACGACGAATTACAATAGGTCTAAGCATGTGGTTTTTGCAGATTTAAGGTTAAGATGAGTTGCCAAAATGCCGACAAAGGAAAGAAAATCTCAGTAATCTTGAGACGTTTTCCTTTTTAGCCTGGAGAACTGAGAAGAATATGAATATGCATTTAACGTGAGAGGCGATGCGTGCACTTCAATGTCCACGCATATCGCCATGTATAGGTAAATCGTGTTAACTGATTTAAACGAGTTTTTAGTAATAAATTTTTAATTTATTAAGGATGGATTGAAGATAAATATACGAATATTGTTTTTTCGGGGGCAATAATGCTTGGAATTCTAGGAACAAGAAAATTTTTTTGGAATGGGCAGCTCATCTCTCAGCTCTCTCATTTATTATTTAGTAAAATGTTTGCTCATATGTGAGTAGTTCCGTCCCTCTCTACTTCCTATTGCGCTGTCAAGCGAGAAGAAAAAACCAAGAGGGCTGAATGCCGTGGTTTGCACAACTCTCGTGTGCAATATAAAAACTTCTAATCCTCATTAATCTAAGAATAAATCCTTTAATTAAACAATTTTGGTGTGATCAAGTTAGATTAAGATATTGTGCTGGTGCGCGTTAAAAGTATTAAAAGTATTTAAAATCGTGGATCTTCGCGTGGCAGTATAACTTACAAGCAGCAGCGCATCCCACCACCATATCCAAGTAAGACACCTTTCTTTAATCTCATATAGCAAGCAGATTTTTTTCTTACATTTAGCGTTAATCAAATCTATATTGCCGATCAAGGCATTGTAGGTTGGCTAGGGTTTGGCCTCGAGCCATCTCATTTTTAAGTACAGTCCACGAAAAAACCCATAAGCGCAACCACATTCATCCTAACATTGCTCTCAATCAGTGTGGACCATACTTGTGTTCCTGCTGTCGAAAAATTTTCTGCGGTACATATCAATGTCATAATGAAAATTAGGTCTAAATACTGTAAGTCTTGTATGTGATTTATTGCAGTATAAGAGTTAAATTTTATGATTTTCGGTCGATTTAATGCTTGCTATATTTTTTTAAGTACACGATCAAGTTGATTTTAGTAAAGAATTTTGAATATGGGCTATGCCTATATGTATGGTATATGACTTAGCTCTGGCCAGAGTTTGACACCTAAAAATATGATTTTTTGTAAGTAAATTATGCGATTTCTTCTATCTTCCAATATAATTTGATCTCTAATAAGTAATCATATTTATAATTGTTATTTTCGTACGTGATATTATAAGTTTCTATTGGTAGCCCATATTCGAGTAACTGTTCCATATTTAGCGTCTAATTTGATATTTTATTTAATCTTGAATTTAGCAATTGTAATATTAATTTTAAAAATGTATGTCTGATTATTTTCACGTTAGTAAAGGGTTAATTTTCTAACAGTCTTTATTTTATTTTTGAAGTAAAAGCAAAATGGTAGCTCATATTTGGTTACTCTCCTCTAATAGTTCATAGACATAAAAATTTTACTTTTAATGTCTATGAACTTTACATATCATCATCATCATCATCATCACAACTCTTTGTAATGAGCCCACTGCAGGGCATGAGTCTCTCCCCTGGGTGAAGAGGAGGTATAGGCCATAATGCACCAAGCTAGCCCAGTGCTGGGTGGTGGATGCCAGAATTTTTAGGGCGCCTAGATGGCTTCTGACAAACCCTAACGACTACTGTATACAAGTATACAGCACCCGGGACCGACTGCTTAACGTGCCCTCCAAAGCACGGAAGTGATCGTGAGATATGAATGGTCGGCGGTCACCCATCCAAGTACCGACCGCGCCGAACGTTGCTTAACCTGTGATATCGTATGATACACACAGTAACCACGGTGCCACGACGACTTCCACTTTAGATAACCTGATTACTGTATTAGCTGAAATTATAACTATTTCACGTCGGTAATTTTACGCCGTGGGACAATGGAAATATTATTACTGTTTTACTAGAAACGGGTTCTTAAATAGAATTAATCTAAGTGAGTGCAGCATATACACAGGGCTAATTTTAATTAGCGCATCGTACAAACGGCCTCTCTACATCAATCCCAACAAAATTTGTTCTACGACTTATTAAAATTAATAATTTTAAAAATTTAAGTTTTCCTATACAAAAATATTTATTGTCTCTAAACTGGCGTTACTCTCTTTACACTGATGCCACGCAGCTTGCGTCACGCACCGTACTTCGGAGCGCGGGGTTGAGGGGTGACGCAGAAAAATACAGAGTAATAATAATTATAAATTGTTTATTTCAAATAATAGGAATACAGATATTGGTAAAAACAAGAAGGTACTTAAATTCTACTTTAATAATATTTTTTTAATATTTTTTTTTGCATTTAAAATGCTCAATTATTCTTAAGTAAATGAAAAATGTGATAAGTAAAAATTACCCAACCAGGCTTCGAACCTGGGACCTCTCGTTTGTCGGACGAGTACTCTTCCAACTGAGCTACCGGGGCCTGACGCTACGCCTCAAAATTACTTACCACATTTTTGTTTTTACGTTATATTGCTAACGTAGCTCCATCTTATGGTATAAGATGGAGCTATCCATCTAAGCTAAGACCACCCGAGATCAATTTCTTTACAGAAATTGTGAATTCCAGTTAAAGTGAAGCATTGCAATGTTTTAATAATGTTTTTAAGTTTTTTTGGCATTTAAAATGCTCAATTATTCTTAAATAAATGAAAAATGTAATAAGTAAAAATAAAAATTCTACTTGTTGAGGATAACATAAAATAAAATAAACGCAGTATGTATCTGTTTTGTTGCCTTTTTAATTATAAATTTAGAAAAGTACAGTGTTGGCGTTTCAGATAACCATGGTTGAAGTGATTTTTTATGTAAGTAACAAAATTATTAAAGGTTTGACATTTCTACTGACTACATTTACTGTTAAAATAAAATAGCAAATTTAATGTTGATTTGGATATAAGATTGCAATGAATTTAGCATAAGTAATATTTGAATCCTAAACACTACTCATTTATCTTAAATATAGATTAAACAGTCTTTACTGAGCGCACTATATATGTATATATATATATGTATATATATATATGTATATATATATATATATATATATATATGTTTTGTTCCCTCTGCTATTTATTACTCTATAATGAAACAATTTCTTTGGGTCGAGCAAACTACTCACCCTAAGTTCACAGGGCTTTGCCCTTTATTAGGGAGTAGTGCGCTCAGTAATATATATATGTTTTGTAATATGTATATGTTAATGTATATATATATATATATATGTTTTGTTCCCTCTGCTATTTATTACTCTATAATGAAACAATTTGTTTAGAAAAAAAAAATATATATATATATATATTTTTTATAAATGTTATAAATGTTGTTGTGATTGATGTGGAGAGGCTGCCTGCAAGAGATGATGCGGTAAATTAAATTAATCTTGTATTTATATTCTATGTTTTATTCTTGGCTCATCATTACATGTGTGCAAAATTTCATTTGTACCGTTTGAGCCCTTTATAGGATTGAGTATAAATAAACTAACAAAGTCACTTAATCATAGAAATAACTTATTTATGACGATAGCATTCATGATGCATTGCTAACCTTTGATAGAAATTTCTATTGTTCTGTAACTTCACTGACACTTTCACACGTAAAATAGTATATTATGTAACTAGTGAGCTAAGCCTGCGGCTGCGGCTCGGGCTCAAATCACAGCCTCGACTGCAATTAGCAACGCTCACGAGTTACATACGACGTTTTTCAACACACTTGTGAGTAAAAGACAGACATACGTGGTCATAAAATTTATTTGAAGCAGCTGTTAGCTGCTGCGCGTCAGTAACCCTGTCCCATTACACGTACACACGCTATTGTTGCTTGGAGGCGCCGTGCAGCCGCTGCTGCTGCACGCGCGCCGCCTGTCCGTGCGCCGCCTGGACGCGCGCGCTCATATATTTAATGTACAACCCGGATCAATAAAATATGCTCTATTTACTCGCATGTAATTTGCATTAAGGTACAATTCAACTTTGTAGGATTCATTATATTATGCACTAGGGTATAATATAATATTATGCACGCGTGACTTATAGCCCAGTTTATAGTTCTAAATTCAATAGAATAAGGCTCACTTTACGAGCAAGTGTGTTGAAAAAATATTAAACATACAAGTATAAGTCCTCATAACCTATAAGGTCATACATAAGTAGTCCAAAATGTTTGCTATTTTATTAACGACAAGCCGTATATTTCACTTAAACATATTGGTGAAGCCGATTATCGGTTAATTTTCCTTAAATTATTTAGTAAGATTGAGTGGGTGGCTGTTGTGGCGTTAGTGTGCGTTGCACCTTGCGCTGACTGACATTGAAATCCAGTGCCGTATGATAATCTGTGGCATGGCGCTTGTCGCTCACTCTAACTTCACTTTTCTTCTGTCATCTCTGTGAAACCGCTAACTTGACGACGTTGTTAAAATTAAGCCCCGTACGTAATATATAAAATAAAATATATAGTGAACACAGATATTAGTCGTCAAGTCATGGATGTTTATATGTTTATTTAATAAAAAATATGTACCTATTTATTCAATATGTATGTTTATATATTTCTTAAGTACATCAGTTATCTAGTATCTATAAGACAAGTTCTTTAAGAAACTTAATTTGGGCTAGATAATGTTGTGTGAGTGTCAGAAATATTTATTTATTTATTAAAGTATTTCTTTTCTCCGCACTTAAAAATATCAAATAATTGATAAGAAGATTCAACCGCCGAATACAACTACACACAAGAAGAGGAATTGATTTAATAAAGGGATAACCAAAAAACTATAACAGAATAAAGACGATCTACAGGCTTTGGATGCATTGGAGGTGAGTGCACTGTGCATACTATTACTTTACGTTATAGCAGCCGCCCGCCTTGTTTAACTAAATAATATATATAACCCGCTCTAAAATCACATCAGGCTATTTATTTATACGATAGCCTGTTGAATATATGGTGTGGGATCAAAGGCCCCACCACATATTACAGTAACTATTACACAACCAAAGATGGAAAACACGAAATCCAAACTTCATTTAAATGGAGCGTAAGACCATAATTTATCACTGATATCAGGTACCCGTATTTAATATCATCATACAATTAATCACCACAAATAAACAAAGGTTAACGACCCGTGTCGATTTCCGGCAGGTTAGTAGTAAGCCCGCAAACAGGAACAAGAGTTCAAAGTTACTTGAAACTTCGGAAGTATAATGAACGATCGAATTTAAGGGTAAATTGTATATACTTCTTCTTTAGAAGTTGTATTCCTACTGTGAAATAGTTAATTTATAGTTTTTAGTAACTTATTTTTTCATAGACAAGTTTTTTATACTAGTGATCTTCTTATTTTTTAACCGATTTAAAAATAGGTGGTTATCATTTTGAAACGTATGTATACATATAATATGTTCAGAACCGTCCGGTTGTCGCATATGTTAGTCTATGTCAGCGTCTGATTAAATGTGCTAAATTTCAAAATTGTGTTTATGTTTGTTTTCGCATATCTTCGGAACCACAAGACTGATTTCAGTAATTCTTCTTTGTTGTAGGTACTAGGTATTGTTCAACTTGGGAACACAATAGTTTTTTAGATAGACTTCAAAAAATACTTAGTTGGTATATAAAAGTGAGTTTATTTAAGACAGAAGTATCAATTTCGAAGTCGGTTTTATTTTTTCGGAATATATTTTAGTAATAGTATGCACAGCGCACTCACCTCCAATGCATCCAAAGCCTGTAGATCGTCTTTATTCTGTTATAGTTTTTTGGTTATCCCTTTATTAAATCAATTCCTCTTCTTGTGTGTAGTTGTATTCGGCGGTTGAATCTTCTGAATTGATATAAACAGCCTGAAAATATAGCCTGCAAACTGAAATCTCATTTATTGCAGTAATTTAACTAATTTTTTATTTAAAGTCTTTTATAGGAATCTCCTAATAATCTCCTAGTCTAGCCACCTACTGAACTCATGGCCTTGCCGTTTTCAATCATTTGTATAAATAAATCAGTCCGTGATACTTTGCTTAATAAATATCATAAGTCTTGTTCAAGCTCTGCACTAGGTATTATTATAATTCTAACAAATTATTTGCTTAAAATAATTGAGGTCAAGGCATGGGATATGGGTGCATGCCCTAAGTTACTATAATAATTTCTTATTCGTGATGAACGATGAGTTATCTATTTGCAATTAAATCAAATATTTATAAAAGTAGCTACCCTTGAGCCCTTAAAGATATTACTCTCAATACCGATCAACTCTCAATACCTTACTGCAAAATTTCAAACCAATCCATTCAGCACGAAAAGTTACAAAAGTTCACCCTTAGCAGCATTCATGTTTACGATATCATTAGGACAGGGTATCTTTTTAAGAATAGTTGCCAAAGAAACCATGGTTATACCTGAATAAACAGCATTTTATTTGTACAGACTCTTTAATTTGCCCGCATGGCTGCAAAACTATCCTTGACTATTCCGGGAAATAGGTAAACAACCTTACCTTCGTCAATCACTGAAACACAAAGAAAATTATTTGAAAATTAGATAAAGAGATAACCAATTTGTCCTTACACAATCGCACAGTTTACCTACAAAAATCTACATTACAGTTAAAGATATACCACGAATAAAATCTGATGATTCTTGCATACCTATATGAGTTTTAACAAGGGAGCGTAAAGGTTTAATTAGTTTGAATATCTTTGTAGCGCTGTGCCTACTGCTTTTACCTACTGCTGTACCTACCTACTGTTAAGCTTTTAAAAATTGGAACCTTTGACCCAGTCAATTATTTATTATTTACCGGAGAACTCATATTAGAACTGACAGTTTCATCATAAAAAGCATAAGAACTACAAGTGTGTATTCTTTATTTGACACTATGAGCTATTTGTCGATATACTTAGAAAAAAAAAACAAGTTTATTCTTTATTTGACACTATGAGCTATTTGTCGATATACTTAGAAAAAAAAAACAAGTTTTACTGTTTCTTTTGGTTCCTACCTTAAAAATCAAAAGGACTGTGGTTAAGTTACATGATTTTGTACTTTAAAAGGGTCAATTTTATATTAATTTTATTATATTAAAATTATTTTATATGTTAAAATTAAGGTAACTAGAATCTCAAAAACACGCCGCCATATTGAAAGATTTAGAATAACTATATTCAAGTTTATCGGTAATTTCTGTGCAGTGATGTTTTTTGAAGGTATTTTTTTTGGCTAGATTTTTTCTAATTATGGATTTGTTATGCAAATCATTAATTTTTATGAAGACAGAAATACTTTTATCCAATTTGCGCCTAATTTATATGGAGTGCTTTAATAAAACATAATTTTCTAATTTGAAATATAATATTAGCCACGCACATTATAAGTCTTCGCTTAAAACCGTTGTTATTTCCTTTTCGTACGAAAACAGAAGTTATTCAAATAAACCTGTAAAAATAGATATTTTTTAAGCATATGAAAACCTTCAAACCCAGAATTTAAATCCGGTCCATTATTATTCTGAACCCTTTCTTTGTTTTCGCAGCACGTCAAACCCTTGTCGAAGAAAAAACACAACAAAATAACAAAAAAAAAATAGTCGTCACTCATCGATACTGACATGTCTGGATACAATTGATGGAAAATAAAATAGAATAAAGCCTCTTGAACCCTCATGGGTCTATTTCGTGATCCTGCTGTTGCGGGGAAACCTTCAAATTCCTTGGATTTATGAATTTGAATGTCCACACCTTTGGATCTCGCTTTTGGGAACGGCCG
Organism: Stenoptilia bipunctidactyla; assembly: GCA_944452665.1. Taxonomy (NCBI): domain Eukaryota; kingdom Metazoa; phylum Arthropoda; class Insecta; order Lepidoptera; family Pterophoridae; genus Stenoptilia; species Stenoptilia bipunctidactyla. The sequence goes on from OX101723.1 coordinate 2,383,696, forward strand.
AAAGATAAAACATTTAAGTTGCAGGAAATATTAATGGTATACAAGCCTATCGGAAAGTTAAGGGTTTTATTTTTGGACCTTTTTTAATGAGTAAAGATATAACTCCTAGTAATTAGTTTAAAACTTTTAATATATATCAAGGTGTATTTTATGTAACGTCATGTTCAAAAGAGTATTCTTTGAAAAACGCTTTTATGGATAACTGGATAACTTCTCGGTGGAAGAGAAAATATGTTATTTATTTTAAAATTTTAGTTTAATTCAATACCCTTTTTTTTTTCTTTTTTGATAACATCGTCATTTCTACAGGACAAAAGATAGATCATTTGTGGAACTTCAGGAACCCGACCACCATTTACAACTCGATCTTACTCGCCTTTTTAGACAAAGATACCCAAGTCCAGTAGTTCTAGTATAAACTGCATCGTGGTTGCATGTTTGGTCATGTAAAATAAAAGATAGCCTTAAGTTTTCGCAATTAATTTTCATATTAAATACGAAGCATTTTGAAACGAAATTCATCTCGTTGATTGATTTATATTCTGACTTGACGCTCCTGTGTCGACGGTGTCTGAAACTTTATATTTTAATCTACATAGTTACTATTTTTGTATTAGATTATTTCTTTAATAGGTGTAAACAAAATTTGTCGTTGATATTTTATTTTAAATGCTGTGTATATCTGTTATTGGTAAACGTACAGGAACTAGTATTTTTAAATTTGTATCCCATGTAAGAAATTGTATGTTTATTGTTGATATACCTTAATAAATAAATAAATAAAATAATAATTTTTATTACAGACACAATTAAGTAGAAAACTCTATTCATTTTAAGAAACGAAACAAATTATACATAGATAATTAAATGCTCAGCCAACTACATGGCCTCAAAGTAAGTGAAGCTTGTGTTATGGGACACCAAGTAGCGAACTAGGGGGGAACCTAGAACTTAAATACATATATAGGATAAACGCCCACACCCGGAACATTTTTTTTTCTTGTTCCGGGTGGGAATCGAACCCGCAACAACTGGCGTCTGAGGCAGATAGGTTTACTCCATCGCCATGGTCGTGGAAACAATTTATTCGAGTTCTCCTTAACATTTCAAGAAGTTCTAACATCTCTAAAATTATGCACTTTTAAATCAACTGCCTCAGAATAATGTTTTAAATGTAAATTTTTAGGAACACACCTAAACACCTAATGACTTAATGGATTTCGGAATACATGGCTTTATCATTAGAATCGTCTAAAAGGTGGTAATGACATGTGGCAACTTTAATTAGAACTTACTTTATTACCGCGCGTAACTCGTTTTTCTCCATAGTTTCTTTTTTTTATCAGAACACTCAACAATAAAATTAATATTTTGCGAACGATCTGTCGAAAACAAATTGAAAGTCTGGGTAATCTGTAATTGTAAATCTTTAAAAAAATATCGAACTGCCTCCAAAAAGGTTAAATACATATAAGTTTCTAAGAACTTTTTGATTCACCCTAGTAAGTCGTGATAACGGTTCATTGATTTTAATTTAATTTCTTGGCCGATTATTTTGTATTGTGATAACTCGGTAGATATATATTTTTTTTCATATAGTGTAAAGAGCACTATTGATCTACATTAAATGCATAATGTATCAAACGTATTTACTTGGAAAAGCATTAATACTGTATTGTAAAAAATTGGTTCACAAATAACCCATAGTTTTATTGTTATATGTAAAAGCCAAAAATAGTTATTGTAAGTTATTCTTGGAAGAAAGACATATATTGTCACGGATTTTTTATAGATCTATTAAAGAGGTACAATCCTACCATAAATTGCTTTTGTGTAACTCAAAAGGTTATAGCAAGGTTTTCGAGGAAAGCTCCCGATCAGCTTATTTTTTTCTGACATGTTGATTTAATATCGTCGTTAAATCGTCAGTTTGCGTGAAACCTTTACTTATTATACACTAAAACCTTCCTCAGGGATCACCCTATCTCTTGTTGAAAACTGCGTGTGAATTTGTCCCGCAATTTTCGAGTTTATCGCGGTTTATCGCGGTTTTATAATATGCAGTACTGAAGTAAGCTAGGTTAACTTTATAATTATTCTTAACTTAACTTTTAGGCAAACTATTTAAAGTTATTTAATAGGTATGTTAGATTAATTGTAAAAGTAAATTGATTGTTCTTAACTTGATAACTATTCTATTTTGATATCTTTATAAAATAATTAGCCTGAAAGTACCAAAGGTACTACCTTATTATTCACCCGTTAGTTTTGTTTTGTTTGAACTTCTCTTTCGTATATTTATGGCTTTTACACCAAGTTCCCTTTTTGTATTGATAAGAATTTTTATATAATTATGTAGCACATAGGATTACCTTCAAATTTGTGTTATAAAATCCTAAATATAAAATATAAAATAAGGCTAAATATAAAATAAATTACATAATATGTTTACTTAATTAGGATAAAATTGTAAGCTTAGCTAAATTTAAGGTTTTACGTTTAGATCATTTAAACTTTTAATTTAGGCTTTTTGGCATTGTATAGCATTTAAAATTGTCCATCTTTTGATATATGTAACCTTAAATATAAGTTATAAACATAATAACAAATTATAAAAATAACTCAAAATGTTAGAGAATAGCTAATGAAAATAAGATTAAAACTGCGGCTCTCCTTACGGTATTGCTCAGTTTTGGGGTCTTAACGGCAGTCTGAGAGAAAATTATTGACTTGTTTTGACTTCAATTGACTAACTTACTCAAGATTTACTTATGATTGTGCTATGTCTCTTCATACTGCCTGCCTGAAAAATACCGCGACGAAGCCAAGTTTATTATCAAGTTACCACAAAGTTTTATTCAAGATCCCATTGCGTCTGCCCAACCTCCACAGTTCCATACAGTCCACTGCTGGGTAGTATCATCAAAGTACACTAAAACCTTCCTCAGGGATCACCCTACTTGTTGTTGAAAACTGCCTGTAAATTTGTACCGTACTTTTCGAGTTTATCGCGAACAGAGCGACAGACAGACAGACAAACGCGGTAGAGGACTTTGTTTTATAATATGTAGAGATAAATAGGAATGCTTTTAAAAAGAGAACTCATTTTTACCATTAACATTACATAATTCACTAACAGTTGATATACGTTTATTCCACAACAAATGAATAATATCCATTACTAATTTATTTCAAAAGTTAGCAAAACAATTGAGCAACCAATTAATAGCAGCAAATTGCACAAGTAAACATTTCTATTGTAATAAAGTTACAAATCAAAACTCATACCATTCCCCGGAACACAATTTCCAACGTATATTTGATGCAAAAACAAATAAAAACAAATCCTTCCAATTTGTGTAAAACACAAGGCAGTGCGGTGTAAGTCTGCGATAACCGTACGGTTAGTTACCTACTCGCCTTTCACCAGCTCTGGAGGATTGACAATTCAGTCTGTTCTTCATATTTTTGAGCTTTAACTTCTGTTAAATAATAGGCCTATGTGTCGTATTTAACCTTATTTTTTCGTATTACAAGTATAAATGATTTTAATTATAGAAATTGATTTAGTGTGTATGCGTGTGCGTAAAGCTTGAAAATTCGTTGCGTATAAAAGTTCGTCTTCTCCACAGGATTCTTTCACAGGCTTCTTTCATCCGTTACGTTGCGTTCCAACATAGTATTTTTTAGACCGTAGGATGCGTTCTTAACAACTTTAATATAAACCTTGCGGTAAAACCAAGAGTTAACTACTGAAATGAAAAACAAAGAAATTTCTGATTTTTAAATTAGATCCTTTCACGTATGTATCTTATTAATTTTAATAATAAGTGTTACTGTAGAAAATGATACAGGATCAAAGATTTTTCCCCATATTTGGATTTTTTATCTTGTTTAAAACTAGCACGACAGAGGATATTTTAATTAAAAATGAAAAAACAGATTTTGCATTCAAAATGTTTAATTACTCTTAATTAAATGAAAAAAATTGTAAAATAAAAATCATCCGATCAGTACTCGAACCTGGGACCTCTCGTTTGCCGGACGAGTGCTCTCCCACTGACCTACCTTTTTTCATTTATTTCAGAGAAGATTTTGCTTGAAAAATGATGATTTCAGATCAATTTAACGTGACAAATATCTTCGAAAATATATAGGTCGTAAAACCTAAATTATGAAATTTTAAGTAGCTCTTGTCTAAGTTCTGAAATCAATCTAAAGTAATTTTTATGTTTGAATTTAAAAGTGAATTATGAAAACACACGTTAGTGCGGATGTTTATGTACGTATATATTCTATTTTCTCGTAATTAGGTATTTTATTTTGCAGCCTTTATCATTATTGATATACTCGTACTTATCACAATGCATCTCGTCCACCACTGCTATGAATAAAGAATATATCATTTTAGTAACAGTAGCTTTCAAAATTAACTTCTGAAAATATAAAACCGCAGTGGACGAAAACTCAGATACGAATGCAGAATACAAAAATACAAGTTCCAAGTCATTTATTATGTAAAAAAGAGCTTCTGGTCATACGATATTCAAACGCTCGAAGTGACTCGTTCGTCGGGGATATTTTTGCGTTTCCCTACTTAGTGTGTTTTGCAAAGCGGAGGTAGTTTCAAAAGTTACAGATTTTCTTTGCTTGCTCATTCAAGTTTCTCCAAAGTTATTTAACTGCAAAATGTACTAATTTGAGATGTTTTTCGACTTTTATGAGGAAGGAAAATTTAGATTGAGTTTAAGGTAAGATTTATGCAAATATAGATTCAGTAAGATGCCTTATATTACAAGTTTTAATTGGTAATTTAGTATTCTCTTGTGCATTTAGTTTTCAAGTTGTTTCTTCCAGGTAAGGTAGTATTTTCATCATTTTTCTTCAAGTTGCCAAATCTGAATAACTAGGGACCCATTATTTTTCCCTAGTTATTCAGATTTAGTGCACACACACTTTTTTATGTATTATTAGGCACAAACACAGAAAAATTTCGCTTCATTTTATATTCCATATAATATATGGAATTTCAATGGCTATCGGTGACTTTTTTTTTTTTTTTTTTCCGCCAAGGAAAGTCGTTTGGCACCCACTAAAACCAGCTTTAACCAGTAAAGCTAGCTTTAGCGGGAGGAGGATGAATCCTATTACGGACGAATGGGCATTCTATAAGCTGTTAACCATAAGTGGCTAATGGCAAATAGAATGCCCAGACAGTGTGGAGACTCTCTCAGATAGGCTGAGCATACCCACTAAACATCCCCCTTTTGACTCACCTTGATTAAGGTCCTTAGTCATCGTCGGAACGACAGCCAATTGGAGCGAGAGGCTGCGTAGTGAGCGGCAACCAGACGGCTGCCACCAAAAGGAACTGAAAGTGAGAAAAACAAAGCTAAGATTAGCAGAAATGACAAAGCTGAAACTAAGATATTATCTAGAGTGATCAGACTCACTCTGAGATAGCAATGCTGGAAAGAAGGACTACGTTTAGAGACGTTGAGCTTGCTGGAGTTTCCTGATAAGGGGAGCGAACTTGGTTAAGACCGGAAGAGCACCGTTGAAACCCTCTGGGCTGGCGTCGAGAGCGGCGCCGAAAGCCAGGATCTCGTCGATGGAAGCGAGCTGGATCCAGAACGCCATGCGGTCTTGAGAACCTTTTGCGTTCTGGCACTGGGAAGCCGATTTGGCGGCCGGTTGCGATTGAGTCGCATCCCGGCTGCGCTGACCTGAAACGAAAGAGGTGAAGGCCTTGGGGGCCTTTGAACTGACTGGAGGAGCGTCCGAGCTAGGCTGCGGTCGCTCTCTCCAGTTCTCGATGGGCTTCACGGTAGCCCTGGCAGCACGCGGTGCCTTGGGGCAGCCGCGAAAGTTTGCTGTGTGGCCGGACTGGCCGCACAAGACGCAGGACGGAGCGGTGGGCGATTCGGGAGTGCGAGAGCACTCCTTAGTCCCATGCGGTTCTAGGCACTTGACGCACCTAGGGGAAGCAAAACAGTTTGCCGCCGCATGACCATACAATTGGCAGCGGTGGCACTGACCTGGAAAACCACGTTTGTGTGGAGCTTCGACTCGGATGTTGGAGAGGCCGCACACGGTGCGCTTGCCTCTGAAAATGGACTGCCCTTGCGGGCTCTTCGCTAGGATTACTAGCGCAAGTGGGAACTGCTTGCCTCGGCGGCTGTGCATTTTGTGCACAGATTCGACGGGGAAGCCTTGAGAAGACAAGTCCTCTTGGATTTGCTCGTTCGAGAGCTCGAACGGCACATTCCTGAGGACTGCACGAATCTTACGCTCCTCAGGGAGGGCGTAAGTGTGGTACTCGAGCTTCTTGTCAGCAAGAAGCCGAGTGAAATTCCTGAAATCAGAAATTGAGCAGACAACGACCTTAATAGAGTCACCCACATTGGATGCCTTACTATACTGGATCTTCGGGGAGTGCGTTCCGCAGAGAGCTGAGACCTCGGTCCAGCGGCTCTTGTCCCGTAGGAAGACGGGGGGCGGAGACTTGACTCTCGGCGGAGCCGAATCTGATTGCGACGCAGGCTGGGACGCCGGGATCGCTGAAACAAAAGGCGCAGGAGCAGACGCCGGTGCAACATTTTGCGGAGCAGGAACAGCGGCTAGAGCAGCTGAAACGGATGGAGATAAAGTCGAAGAAGCATCTTGCTTCTTCTTCTTAGACTTGGACTTTTTACGAACCTCTGTGAACGGAGCAGGAGATTCTGGAACTAAAGGAGCGGAGTCGGAATCGCTACCTGGCGGGGTAGTTTTCCGTTTGCATGCGGTGGAATCTACCAGCATGCGATCTGAAAAAGGATCGATGAACTCAGTTGGATCTGGAGACGCCGGAGAATCTGTTTGGAACCCCTGTGAAGAGGAGGCAACCTGAGGACGAGCGGACCATTGCTCTCGCAAGGACTCGATTTGAGCGAGAAGGGCATCCTTCTCGGAGAGAAGGGCTTCCTTCTCGGAGAGAAGGGCTTCCTTCTCGGCGGCATGTTGGGCTTCCAGTGATTGTTTTTCGCTGGACAACTGACTGAAATCAGAAGACAACTGACTGAAGTCTGAAGACAACTGACTGAAATCTGAAGATGAGGGACGAGATGATAATTCCTCCTCCAAATTGGTGATCTGCCTTTGGTAGTCTTTCGACCATCCCTCAAGGGCTTGTTTGTCAAGTTTGAGATTCTTGATACGACGACGATTGATTTCGCATTGATGCTCGGCACACTCAGGTCGAGGCATAATGCTGGGCTGAAAGAAAGTCTATCGAAGACAAACTGCGCTGAAAAAGAAAACGACCTAACACGGACCTATTGCCGGTGAACGGCGGACGATCAGGCTTCGTTGGCACGGTTACGTATCCACTTGACCAGCGATGCTTCGGCCGGCAGCAGTCGGGTCCGCCCTGAAAAGGGCAGATGAATTAGCCCCGACACCACACAGCCTCCACAAGAGAAAACTTTCCGAAAGAGCTTAACTTGGCACCTGACCCGCACGAGTGCGGGGGAGGGAACAAGGGCAGCGCAATACGAACACTCGGGAGCGGCCGCAGACACGACCGTTCGGGAGCGAACGCAAACGGGAAGTGTTTTTTTTTTTTGTTTTGATATCGGTGACCATGTCCAAACTTCTTTTATCTAACGACCAGCTACCTGCAATCTACTACTACAGCGGGGCGATATCACTGGAGCGAAAATGAACTGAGCCGACGATTGGAAAAAAGTTTGAGATATTTCAAAAAGTTTCAGTTAAGTTGTGGTTTATCATATATTTTGGTAGTTTTTATAAAAATAAAGACATTTTGTCAAATTAATTTTTTGATCCGACGCAAACTTTAGTTTCAAGTTTTCAACGCAAAGTACAGATAAACGTATGGTACCGGAATTGGATTGTTTTTGAATGATTTTATTTTCTCACAAACCTTATTTGGTTTGTTCAAGTATTGTGTAGGTAGACCTAATCAAAACAAGCATTTCAAGCAATCAAAACAACTTCTGCCACTGCTTTTCCAGACCACAATATTTTGTAATTACCCAATTACAGCAAAGCAAAAAGGAGGGTTCTAATTTTAACCTGCATGTATGCATGGATGTTCATCTGTTCCCTCATAATTTCTAAACTACTATCAGCGGAGACTATTTACTTTTTTCGTACTTTTTAGAGCGTGTTTTGTAGTGGGGTTTTAGTTTTAAACTTTTTTTTTATGTGTCGTAAGAACAAGCTAAGATCTTAAGTTTTATAATTTAATATAAATTAAATTTTATAATTTTTCGTAGTTAATAATCAAAATATAATTTAATTAATATTTTTAAGTGATTTTTTCTGAAAGATACAAATATACTTAGAATAACGTATTTAAAAAGTGTGGGATATAAAATACCGTTTAATTTACTTGAAAAAGGGACTTTAATATCCAAAATGTCCACCGCATCAAGCCATCAATTTTCAACGCAGCAGTTCGTCGTCTGCCATTTCGTGAGCCGCCATCTTGTTTGCCTTATACGGTTATATTTGGCAAATAATTCAGAAGTCAGTGACGCGAGAAAAGCTGGCGAACCGCTATGTTACAGTAAGAAGCAATGAATATTGCTGCTAGACAGAGCCTGTGCAGTGTAAGGGATTTAGAGAAAGGGATGTGACAAATACAAATTTTTCTACATAATAAATATCATTGAATGGAACGATTTTTATAAAAAAAAAAGGTATTTTTACAAGGAAATTAATATCTTCGCTAACATATTGAGCCATTTAAATATAGACGACTACGTGCTACTACAAAACATCATGTAGTACTACGTCGTAGTATTATCAAACGTAGTTAATGAAATACCGCGTCGTATTCAGCTGTGTTCATTAATAGCGACGTTTTATAAAAAAGTATTTGGTGCCGCATATTTTTTTTTCTACTGAGCGATACTAATAAGTATGCAGGGTTGCCTGTAAGAGATCATCTTTCGATGATAAGGCCGCCTATTGTGCTCTGTATCTTAAAAATTGTTCTGTATAAATATTACGACCACTTTGGCGATGAGGTAACACTGTCTGCCTCAGACGCCAGTAGTTGCGGGTTCGATTCCCGCACGGAACAAGAAAAAAAAATGTTCCGGGTCTGGGTGTTTATCTATGTACCTACATGTATTTATATTCTAGGTTCCCCGTAGTTCGCTACATGGTATCCCATATCACAAGCTCTGCTTAGTTTGGGGCCTTATAGTTGGTGTGATTGTCTGGGAATTTTGTCTTTGTGTACAATGAAGAATAAATAAATAAATATGCAGATACGCTTATATCGTATCAAAGAAAGTAACATTAAAATTTAGCTGGTGACTTAAAACTAGCCTCGTATAAAATAATAGGTTTATTATTTATAACAGAGTTTAATTCACATGATTAATGTCGGATCTGTCCGACTAGTTTCGGACTTGACTCCAGTCCCCCTCAGGGTTTAAATTCAAAAAATTTAATTCATATTTATTTATTGCTTCATAGTAATATAGTATGGTTGAGTACAGTTGCGGCTGCGCCTCGCCAGGGACTTATAATTTTAGTAGGTTTATCTTAATTCTTTAACATCTCTTAGGCTAACTTCTTAGGTTTATATTTAATTTAAGCTTACGTTTCATCAATAACCTGAAACTGAAACTCTTTATAACGTCTTTGTACATACATACATAACTTCACGCCTTTATTTCTTATGGGGTATGCAGAACACCAGTGGTTATAAGACCGTCTGATGTCACGTTTGACTAATGAGGTATTATAATGATGAAGAGAGGCTATTGCAGTGACAGGGGGTCAGCTTATCGCTCACAAAAATGCCAATAAAACCTCTGTCCGTTAACTGACTTTTACAGTATGCTCGGGAAGAGAAGCAGCTGGCACATTCTATGTTTTTCCTTTGCTTCCAGTCCAGCATGGAAGCCTTTGTGGACCACTAAAAGTTAAATTAAAAAAATACTGATTTTTTAAGGTAAAATCGATGTATTGCATAGATAATTCCCATGGTGTGTTTATTAAATAAATATATTTTTCGTAATGTGAATCACTTTTCGTATTAACAATAAAAATAATTGAAATTTAAAAAACACGGTGACTGAAAGATGAATAATACAAGAAGCTAAGGAAGGAACAACATGAAACACTATCATGACTTTCATCAAATAAATCATAATTATCTTCAAAGCCAAAATAAATCTAATTCTACATCACTTCCAGTAGATTTAACTCCAAATCTGCATACATTTACCCGCAGGACAGGATGCAAAGGCATTTCACGCGGTAACATAGAATAATTTCATGCTAAGAACTTGGCAAAATGAATTCCTAAGAGCTGACTGAACTGAGAAGAGAGTTCACGTTACTTAGACGCTTCTTACAACAATAAATAAGAATACAATGCTGTGAAGAGAATTGTGAAATTAAGATGTTAAAATCTTTAAGGCTTTTGCGTTTAAATATATTTGCTCTAGATTTAAGAAGGTTGATTATATGCCTTATATGACTGTCTACGTGAAGATCACTGTTTTGCTTTTTATTGCTACTAAAAGTCATTCCGAGTAGAAGGGCAGAAAAATATATTTTATCACCAGTGGAACTGCTTACTACAATATTTTCTCTAGATTGGCGACCAATCCCAACCTGTAAGTACTACATACAATTCTTTATGTATAAAGTTTATTATTTTTTGTATTTAACGCGTTAACCATTACATACATACATTTTTTTCCACTTGGCTGGCCAGTCTTTGAAAATGTTTACTACTTTTACCTATCTAAAACAAAAAGAAAAGTTTTCACAGCATCTAGGGTCCTCCTTTAATAGTGAATTTAATTTTAATAGCAGATTGAATGATGAGTGGGTCTAAATTACGGAAGAAAAAAAATTTGACAAATATTTTTCATTAATTAAGTAAAGTTCCAAAATTCTTCTAAGTAATCAAAATTTAAGATTGATCTGTAATTTATGACTACACAACAAGAAATGAAAACGTGTCCATCTTATTTTGAATAGTAATAAAATCTAGATTAATCTTAAATTTATTCGCAGAGAACAATTTTGAAATTTTTATTTATGAAAAATATTGTAAATAATTTTTTTTTTACTTAATTCAGACCCAATCTGCCTACCTAATCTGCTATTAAAATATAATTGACTATTATATGCGGACCCTGTATATCACATGTATCATACAATGGCAAGATTAAGTTTTTGTTTGGCAACAGAAGGCTCGGAAGAATAAAATAAATTATTTATCATCAAAACCTGCATTAGAGCAAATAATTTAGATTATAATTATATATATATGTCGGAAAAAAAACAAAACAAAAAAAAGCGTTACTCACAAAACACGATAGAAATCACTGGACAGTTACTTAGTACCGACTCTGTGGGCTTGGGTATAACCCTGGCTTAGTCACAACAAAATCTTAATTCGCGAGTCCGTTCCGTCAGTTACAATGCCATCTCAATTAATACCGAGCTACTATCAACCGTCAGTCCGAGATACGTCAGCGCACCTAGCCGTCCTAACCGTATCTGTGTCACTTCAGTCACTTGCCATCATCCTACTTCAAGATATAATCTATGGCGCTGCAATCGAATGTCAGTCATTCATTGCATTTAGCGCCCTCTTTAAGAGTGCTACCAACATACTTTCGTTACCATGAAGTCATACTAACATCTTAATATCGCCAACTTATCGTTAGCTCCGACATATATAATAATGTGTAAATGTTAAATATTCTTTTAATTTATGAAAACGTCTTATTCTTGTCACCAAAAAGCTCAAAATAAAATTCAAATAACTACTTGATTTTTTATCCAGTTCTCCTTTAATTTAACATCACATACTCCACTACTACGTTTAAATTGACAAACTTTCCCAAACTACAACTATGCCAATACAGCAATAAATCTTCAAATATAATCCAAGGCAATCATGACCTAACATCCACATATCTGGAAACACCTCAAGACGTCCCGAACCAGGCTAAATTAATTAACTGCGACATATATCAAAGTGTCTTAGTGTTCCTATCTGGATGTAACATCGGCTGCCAATAATTGATCACCCCCTCTCCGTACCAGCAATTAGACAAGATGGGAGCGCCAGACATTTTTTATCACAGTGCCAGCGGTTAAGTTATAGCTACACTTTCAATGTGATTATTTTATTTAGAAAAATCTTCATAAATTTGTAATATTAAAATAAGAGACTTTCTTGTATGTTTCTGTAATGTATGTGGGTAGTTTTAAGTGTAGGCAGTCAGTTCCCGAATAAAGGCGAATAAGACTACACCGTGTTTCTGTTATACCTAAGCCCAGTGTACCTAGGTCTAGTATACTTCAGTTTCTTATAAAACCACTTCGATAATTACAAAATTTATTGAGAAAGTTCTCTTTCAAAAGAAAAAGCTCAATTAACGCCAAACTAAACCAAAGATTTAGAAGACAGAAGTTATAGATTTGGTATGAATTCTCTATTTAGTGAAAATTGCAACACACGTCTCGTTTTATGGTTTCAATCGCGTTGTTATGCCACGAGGATTTACATTTTTTGTTTGTTATTTAAAGTCCTGCATGTGTAATTTTTTTTAATAACATATTTTTTTTATTTTAATTTTAACTCGACGTTTCGGTGTCTTAACAAACCATGTGGTCACAAACGACTGCTACACGAGATAAAACGTAAAATACGCAATAAACGTATATTTTCAAGGTATTTTATTCGCACATTTACTTCTACGCTGGACTGGGAATAAAGGAAAAACATAAAATGTGCCAGCTGCTTCTCTTTCCGGGCATACTGTAAAAGTCAGTTAAGAGACTGAGGTTTTACTGGAGGTTTTTGAAAATCAAAGACATTGTTATGCAAAATAGTAGACTAATACGTAAACTCACTTTGAAAAATTTATGAACACCCAGTCACACATTCATCCTTTCGAATGTCACTTATAATTAAATTTGAGAAGGATCTCTCAAAACTTTTTTTTTTTTGCTTGGTGGTAGGATCCCTTCTGGGTCCGCCTGGCTAGCGACCACCCTTTATATAAAGTCTGCCGCCAAATGTTACCGCTCCGGCGGTAATGTGTTCCGGCAATATTGTATAAAGAGCCAGTTCCTTCCTAAACCCGTGTGCTTCCATCTTCGACCTCATCATCACTTACCATCAGGTGAGATTGAGGTCAAACGCGGGTTTAGTCACTTATAAAAAAAAAAAAAAAAAAACTTTTTTCTGTTCTTGGAATAAAATACTGGCCGAAAACAATACTTTTTTTAAGCAATATCCAGTTCCAGTAAAGGCGCCTTCGGAATGTGGCTGTGTTTTATTGGTGTTGCCAGCAATGTGTACTTGTAATTAGTGTTGGGGAATACGAAGGTTTCTTTCGGTGTCTAGAAGCGTTTGTGGAAATAAGGTTTAGTCGCTCCGGTAAATATGTCTTTGTAAACTTTCAGATTGCCTAGGATAAAGTTTTTAAGTACTTTCTCAATTGCTTGAATTTTGAAAAAGTTAGAGATAAATAGGAATAGTAAGGAAATGAAGCAGATTCAGATCAGATCGGAATATGATTAATATACAAAAACTAAAATATTTATGTATTTCAATTTAGTAAATATTTATTTTCCTAAATTAAGAGTTTATTAAAACAACCACTGACTGGAATAATATCTATTAAATCTCCTCAAATTTATAATCTCGTCGTCGTAAACCAAATTACTGATTACCTAAGGTTGGTGTTATACAGTAAATTTGTACATCAGATTCAAATTCCCCAAACGAGTGAAAAGCCTCATATAATTAGCACAACGCTTCGGGTACGTTCAACTATTAAAGTTCTGTTTAATTAAATTAGAGACCTCAATCACAATTTGCCCGTTCATTGTTTAATTGGCTTGCAAACCAACTTAAGAGCAACTCAATTCATGATTTACTAATATTTTTCTTTTTAAAGTAATCACGGTTTATTATATTCAATACTTGAATTTTAACGCACCTAATTTCATTTATTTCGTTTCATAATGTATTAGTCATGTTAACTTAACACATAAATGTACTAATGTAAGCTTGATGAAATAATTATAATGGTAATTCATAAATTTACTACCGTTTTGAGTACCTTAAAAACGAGTATACCTACTCATCAACACTCTTTTAAGAAAAGGGTTTAAGAAAAGGCCACCATAGACCACATCCATATGCTGTGGCAAGTAATAGAGAGGACTGAAGAGTGTAACCTGCCATTATGCTTGGCATTTAAGGACTATGAGAAGGCCTTTGATTTGATCGAGACCTAGACTGTACTCTGATGTCAACCAGTAGGTTTACAAAGGATGTTCATCAGGAGCCCTGGTGGGTCACTCGCATAAAAAAATCCCTTGATTCTAGTAGACTAAAACCGAGGAGTTTAGCAGAGGTCTACTGTAACGGTTATCAAAACAGAGTTATGCAAAATAGCTTTCAGACAGATAGACCTTTATAGCTAAAAATATCACATAAAACGACCGATTTTAAGTGATAAGGGATCGACGATGTCAGTGGCGATGAATTAACACTATCTTCCTTAGGGTGCTACGATACCAATTGATCGACGTCGATCGAATTTTTTGTCATAGTAAAAACAACGGTCGATCAATTGGTCTGGAACCCCTTAGAGACTAAAGTTTGAGAGATCAGCTCTCGCATAAAGAAAAATTAATTTACATGAAAATTTAGTTTATTGATCTGGGTGAGTTATATTTGGCATGTACTATCTAATATATAAAATTCTCGTGTCACAGTTTTCGTTGCCATACTCCTCCAAAACGGCTTGACCGATTTTGATGAAATTTTTTGTGCTTATCCGGTATCTATGAGAATCGGCCAACATCTATTTTTTTAAACTGGCATGGTCATTAACATTTAAATTAACTTTAGAAACGGGATATTTACCATGTTTTTCATTTATTTTGAGTTCTCGATATTCCGGCACTGTTACAAGCGCCATGATCACGACGGAACGGTTGTAACAGTGCCGAAATATCGAGAACTCAAAATAAATGAAAAACATGGTAAATATTCCGTTTCTAAAGTTAATTTAAATCTATTTTTTTTTATTTATATGGCAAAACAACGTTTGCCGGGTCAGCTAGTGTAATATAATTATTGTTTATATTTTAAATGAGTTTACATAATTAAACACGTATTCCATTCAGTGCTTATAAATTTCCGATAAAATAATTTTGTGCTTTTCGATTGTCTTAGAGAAGGCGAATATCATTAATTATTATCATTACGAACAAAACAAGGACCAACAGAACCTTAAGTGATTTGATATCCACTTTCCTAGCACTTTATTTGTTCACCAAATATCAGCTTAATAATTTCATTATGGTAGTAATAGCACTTTTTAGTTAGTATGAGTATGCGCGTACGAAATTGGAGGCAAACACTGGTACAAACTGTAAAACATTTTCACACACAGTTCGCGTAACTTATAATAACTTTGTGATAGTAGACAATGTAAACATTTCTCCAAGTACTTTGAATGTATCCGACAAACATAAACTCGTTTGTAGTTTGCCGGCAAATCGATCATTTCCCACCGAGCCGTTACCGCGAAATACGATTCATGCGTTTTGCTCACACAATGTTGACTTAATTAATCACAGTATGCTTAATTGAATATCATTGACTTTATTTACCTAGGTAAATGCTGTATGTTATTTTGCTTTATTTCATATTTTAAATAGGCAATAATATGATGCGATCAAGGTCTTTAATTAATTTAACACATACCGTACCGGTGCACAATATAAGTTTTTAAACTGACATGGTCATTAACATTTCAATTTACTGTAGAAGCGGAATATCTACCATGTTATTCATTTATTATGAGTTCACGATATTTCAGCCCTGTTCTCTTCTCACTGCGCGTGCTACTACGCGCCGCGCCGCTCCACGCGCAAGGACGCGCCACGCGGCAACCCGCGCCACCCAACGGAAACCGGCGCGGCGCGGCGCGTGCCTTATGGCTTCTACCCACTAAACCTTCGGTAACTTCAAAGGCTTTTAGCGGATTAGCTCTTCACATTGCGCGGGGCGCAGTGTGAAGCGCCATGATCACGACGGTACTGTCATGGTAAATATACCGTTTCTAAAGTTAATTTAAATGTTAATGACCATGTCAGTTTAAAAACTTATAATAATATGATGCTTTGAAAATTAAATTACGTCTGTTTTTCCTGACCAATACAGTCCTGATACTTTTAAGTGTCCAGTAAATAAGTTTCTCATGGGATTATATGCTAAAATGTAAGTAAAATTTGTTTCACCTAAAATTCAACTTTAAACTTTTCATAAAGCAAAAAACAACTGAAAATCAATTTCAAAAAAAATATCCAAGCAAACATTTTCCGTCGCAAACCTCGACGTTTGAGTTCCATTTTCAGCAGCACACAAAACTGACTAATAACAAGATACGACGCAAGATACAAGTAATATAAAGTCAGCGCACGAGATTACGTAACAATAAAAATAAAATAACATACAGATAACAAGAGATTCGCAACAATACAGTGTAGTCGGAGTGCTTGCTGAGAACGTTGCGAGAAAAAAGTTCTGGTTATGTCTCGTTTGCTGACATTGTTGCGAATGGGCGGGGGACGGATTGCTAGAGATTTGATGTTCGTAAGAATTGAGGAGCCACATCTGGTTTTAAATTCTGATTTCCCCTTTATTTAGCAGCAAAATATATCACTAGTTATATGAATTTAAAGATGGCTCCTCTCAACATCTGAATACAGGAGCAAACCGGAACTCCGTAAGTAATAGATGAATTCTTTTGAAAATTTGGCAGCATTTAGCAGAAATTGTATAGAGAACCTGCTAATAATTTGGATTCTATAGCACCAAAATTAAACAAAATAAAATATTTTTTATGTGGCTCCTCAATCCAAAGTCAAGAGGTGTATATCTCAAGGATTTAAGCGATGTCTGTAGTGCTTGTGACATGTTTGCTACAAGAAAGATTTTCATTTATTTTCAATTGGTGATTGAACGAGCATATTGCTCTAATTTTAATTTTTTTATGTCACTAAGCTCATAATGGTGCAAGCGGATGTTAAGCGTGTATAGATGTTTGAATGAAATAAGAAATCAAGAAAAGAAATCCATAACAAAAACCTTGATACTCTTTGAGTATTATTTTTAGGGTTTACCATTTTTAAATGAATGAAAAATGTGATAAATAAAAATACCATTTTACCAATTTTCCACTTACTAATATTTTCTTTCAATTTTTTAGTTCTCGCAGTATAATACCACAAATCTTCGGTTCCCTTAAAAGTTTTTTTTTTAAGTTAGTCTCGCTAGAAATTAGGCATTCGTTATTGTAAAAAATAATTTCATAGTGGCGAGAAATTAATCCCTTTAGGTAGAAAAAACCTTTGTGGTTATGGTTTTATTTCATAAAAATGTCCATTATAAAAAAAATCTATTCATGTTAATTATGTTTTATTTTCATATAAGCATTAACAAGTAAAGGAGAACGCGCATCGAATTTACAGAGTATAGTAGCATTTTGAGTAGTTGGAATCACTTGGAGTCGCACATGGAGTCAACTCGATGTTGATATTGAATTCATAGTATTTTTATTTGATCCGCGTTTCATCACTCCGTACCTTTATTAGGCCCTCTAGTAATTTTCCGCGGTAAATAAGTTTACGGCCGTCTAAGGGCCGGATTCGGGCACTTTTGTACCCGTAGTTCTTAATAGTTTTACCATCGTACAGGGATACGCAGAATTAAATCACTTAATCCCTTATCCTCATGGTAACCTAATACTTAAGAAGTTTTGGAAAGGACATTGATATTGGTTGAATAGTGACTTTTTCCTTTTTATTTACCTTCGTTTATGTATCTTCTCTGTTGTTTCATGTGTCAATTATTTTGATGATTAGCAGAACTAAAAGAATCTATTTACGTATTTTATTTATTTAATTTTCACAAATATCACAGCTCTTAAAGTAATATAAAATAAAATTATAAGTAACACTTAGAGCCAATTATGGAATTACATTTTTTAAACAATTTTAAATGTGCATTTCATTTTCTAACTTTAATTTCAAAATACTTTTGAGTTACTATTTATCATGTACTAACTTAAATATTTGCATATGAATATGGGCCATTTGAACATTGATTCCTTCTAACCATACTTTAATAAGCATTTGATATTGATTTTATCAAACTCTTATTTTTTCTGAATGACTATGCCTTTGAAAAATTTATTTGTTAACAAGTATGCCCGTCAGGCAGAACCGAAAATCCTCTACTAAGCAAGAGCCACTTGGATTAGCTACCTGTATAATCCCAATGTATAAGGGCCATTCTTGGCCAATCTTACCCGGAAAACGTTCTCGTTTTGCCCGTTATTTCTCTTTTACTCAACATGCTTGTTAAATAATTTGACACACTCATTTAAAAATATAAGTCGTGTACACGCTATAACATTTTTTATAGTTATAAAGGGTGTTTTGAGCGACAAATGTATTTTTTTTACTGAATAACAAAAACTGATTTGAATGAAATTTTACAGTATTCTAGTTCAAATGTACATATACTATATCAATATATACATTATGTCACAATGATTAAAATACATGATTTTTTTGGCATCACAAATGCGATAATAATAATAATAAAAATAATAATATCGTACTCAGATGGACTCAGACCGAACTAGACGCCCTGGATCGGAAGGTCCGCACTACTATGACCCTCCATAGAATGCATCATCCTCGATCGTCAGTAATGAGGCTGTATATCTCCCGGAAGTGTGGAGGAAGAGGCCTACTTAGCGCCAAAACCTTGCACAATCGGGAGATATATAGCCTCCGAGCCTATTTTATGGCGAAGGCGGACGTGGGTATGCATAGAGAGGTTGTAGCGTGTGACAAAGGACTCACCCCTCTCAATCTGGGCCTCGAGACATGGCAGACACCGGCGGTACTAAGCATTTCTGATCGTGAGACCGTATGGAAAGAGAAAGAGCTGCACGGAAGGTTTTACAAGGCTCTACACGAGCCACACGTGGACCGTAAAGCCTCCGTGCATTGGCTGCGCTTCGGGGACCTCTTTGGGGAAACCGAAGGGTTTGTCTTTGCGATACAGGATCAGGTTATCAAGACGAACAACTACCGGAGGTACATTATGAGGGACGGCACAGTGGACGTATGTCGGGCGTGCCGCCAACCTGGCGAGTCCCTCAGACATGTAGTTTCGGGTTGTTCGGTTCTTGCTAACACTGAGTATCTGCATAGACACAACCAAGCAGCCAAGATTCTCCACCAAGAGCTCGCTCTGAAATACGGTCTCATCAATCAGAAACTGCCTTATTACCAGTACACGCCGGAGCCAGTTCTCGAAAACGGCAGCGCCAAGCTCTACTGGGATCGGCCCATTATCACGGACAGGACTATTCTAGCGAATAAACCTGATATCGTGTTAATGGACCGATCGTCGTCCAAGGTGTTTTTGGTGGACATAACTATACCACATGACGAGAACCTCGTGAAGGCCGAGACCGAAAAGCAACGCAAGTACTTGGACCTTGCACACGAGGTGACCGAAATGTGGGAAGTTGTGTCCACCGAAATCATCCCGGTTGTAATATCCGCAAACGGTTTGACCCCAGCCACTTTGGTCAGAAACCTTGAAAGGCTGGGATTCGGTGGCGGTTCGCTTCCAGCACGCATGCAAAAAGCGGTTTTGCTAGATACTGCCCGAATAGTTCGCCGGTTTCTGTCCCTCTTGCCCTGATCCCCGACCGACTGGTCAAATTGTCGGGTCTTTCCGCCGAAAGGCGTGTAGCTTTAGGTATAAATAATAATAATAATAATAATCATTTATTTCAGGCAATATAAACAAAAACATAGATAATTGATTACAGAGGCCCATAGTAAAATAAATACCTTAAGAACTAACATATATATAAATAAACACAAATCACGACTTTGCGGCGGCGTGAAGCGCGGGTCTGGCGGCTCCTGAGGGCGGCAGGCGACCGCGGAACTTGCGGAAGATAACTCCCTTCGGCCACAGCTCTTCCTTCAGGAATACCGATACGTGGTCCCGGGGTACGCGCACAACAAACGAATTAAAGTTGACGTTGTTGCGCGTTTCCAGTTTTTCAACCTTGAGCCGGAACTTCGTCTTTTTCTCCATTACTCTACGACATCAGCATCCTTCGTAGAGTAATGGAGACGTGAAACGTACACGTACGTGACGGGTACAGCGGGACGCAGGAGAAAGTTAGGTCCTGTCGGAGCGGTGCCGCAATTGTTGCGACAAATTCGTCTTTTCTTCCGCTCCACCTTAATTAAGCCATCTTGTTTCGGCTGTTCACTGCAGACGTCAGTACGAGGGTGCTCGTCGTGGTGACTTCCACAACCCTTCAAGGTATGTGGGGGCTGCAGGTGGGTGGCAGCAGCAGCGTAGTCTCGTCTCGGAGTTGATGTTACGATGACAGGTGACGACACCACCTCGGGGGGAGGCGGGGGACGGGCGACGCAGGCGTCACCGCTTGCACGTGCGGGGTCAGCGGCCGGCGATGAGTCAAGTTTTGCAGAATCGAAACTTGCACACGTTGCACTAAGTGCCCCGCGCCGCTTTTTGACGTTGTTAGCCTCAGGTGACCTACTTACGGCTAGAGTGTTTTTCAACTCTGCAACTTCAGCCCGTAGCTCACTGGTGGTTTCTTGTGAGGCCTTCAACTTCAACTCGACAGCAGCCAAGGAAGCCTTCAGGGTAGTTATATCCTTCAGGATCCTGGTAACATCGACGTGGTCGAACGTGACTGGCGGCAACTTGTTGAGGTCTTTCGCCACGAACGTCGGCACGTCGTCTGGATCAGTAACCTTCAGGAGATTGATGATATCCTGAAGACTTTTCTCTCCCTTTTCGTCTCTTCTGCGAGACGGCATTCGGTCAATCTGCCCGATTGACTTGAACAGCAGCGTTTTGGCGGCCAGTATTTCTTCCAGATTGAAATTTGTTCTGGAGATCTGGATGATGCTGATCTCATCCATGGTGTCAATGGCGTGCTGTAAGAGCGCCAGTACTTCATTGTCTATGAGCTGTTCAGAACTCATAGCCATTTCCGCGTGCAGCGGCATTTGCCGCGCAAATCGCGAATAAAATAAATATATTCGTACGCAGTAGGCACGTCCGTTGCCGATCGCGCCTTACCGTGACATATGTTTACGTTTACTTTTAATACGTTTTAAGGTCGAAATTATTGAAGTAAGAGAAAATTTATAATACATTTTAATAACATTAAACATGTACCTATAAATATCTATATCATAAAAAAATAAAAAAATATTTTATTATTTGCTTTAGCAATTTTATTCGTTGATTAATTGTAAACTAAACTGAATTCTTTGATAAACTGTAAACCAATATTTCCTGTAAACAGGTATGAGTATTATATTATTGATGAATATCGGATAGATATTCACTTTCTATTGATATAAACCATTTTTCTCGTTCCTGTATTTTGAAATAAGATTTTTATTCAACCGACTTCAAAAACGGAAGAGGATCTCAATTCTTATGTTTTTTTTTGTGTCTTTATTACACGATATTTCGGAAAATTATGAATCGATTTTGAAAATTCTTGTTCATAGTTGGTCCCATATAAATTTCATCGAAATCGGTTTGGTAATTCATTGAAAATTTCAAAATTTAGAAAAAATATGTATGATTTTGGACAATATTTACGTTGATGACATTCTCAACTCAGCCAAAGTTTTGACGTGAAGTCGGTTTTTTTAATGCTCTGCATTCATTGATTATTAGTAATACGTTTGTCTGGTAAAAATCACTTGACGCGCCAAAACTGTATAAATTGTCATGCTATAAGTTTGATTCTGCTTAAGAGTATTTATTATTACCTTTTTTTTTAATATTTTTTCCATACAAAAATATTATAAGTCTTTAAAAATAGAAATAAAGTATCTTTAAAAAACTCAAGTGAAAATAAAAGTAAAACCTAAAAGTATTTATTATTACTTTTTAAATTATTTTCCAAATAAAAATTACCTATAAAAATACTTAAGTGAAAGTAAAAACACTTTCGTCTATCATCCATTAGTAAACGCGATAGATTTCCCCCGAGCACGCGTTCTGTGATTTTTATAGTCCTGTCATTAGAAGCAAATAAATTTTAGCTACGAACGTGATATCGGATGCAGGTCGTTAGAGCACGCTGTATATCAGATTTCTCTAGAGATCGCCTTTGATACTAGACAGGCTTCGATGTACATTATATATTGTACCTCAAGATTCACTTACGCTGACCATCAAAAGTGGTAATTTTGCTATGCTGCAGTCAAACTAGAAAGTTGCGTTTTAGAAATTAATATTATTATTTTAGCTTCGGTCTTTTTCACAGCTTGGTTAAAGCTGTTGTTACGGGTCTTATTATTATTATTACGTACATACATACATAACTTCACGCCTGTATCCCTTATGGGGTAGGCAGAACACCAGTGGTTATAAGACCATCTGATGTCCCGTTTGACAAATGAGGTATTATAATGATGGAGAGAGGCTATTGCAGTGACAGGGGATCAACCTATCGCCCACAAAAATGCCGATAAAACCTCTGTCCCTTAACTGACTTTTACAGTATGCCTGGGAAGAGAAGCAGCTGGTATATTCTTTGTTTTTCTTTCGCTCCCAGTCCAGCATGGAAGCTTATTGTTATTATTATTATTTTATTTAAAACATTATGTGTCCTCGGTACTAATTAGCGCCGGAGTTAAAGTACACACGGGCCTAAGCCAAGTATGCACCTTGAGTAGTTAGGTACTAAAAAGGGTATTGTTTTATGTAGGATCTTCGGAATTGCTCAAAAATTTTTAGACCAATCTACTGGTGTTGAGAAGAGCAGATTTTTGCATCTTTATTAAAGTGGAGTGGGCTAGTAATGCTAATTCTTTAAGTGATCGGTGTATCTGCTTAGGAACTACACCTGATGTGGAAATAACGACTGGTATTATGACTACAGTTTTTAATCGCCACATCATAGTTATCTCGTCTTTAAGAGGCAAATATTGCGCTAGCTTTTCAGAAATAGTTCTTATTATTATTAATTAAAGTATTTTCTTCTTTAAATCATGATTTTGGTTGGCTAAATTAGCTGAGTATTTTGACTCTTAGTTACTTGAAAATAAGTAGGAGAATAAAGCTTTTCCTGGAACCAGCTTTAATGCAAGAGCTTTTCTAGGAACCGACTAAAGCTAATATTAAATACAAAGTCCTTGTTTTTGTGACGGATTAACTGAATTTTAAGGATGTTTGTTTTAAGATTTATATTTTGTTTACTATGAGAACCCAAGGAATATTCTACCTTGTATTATCAATGTTAAGGTATGTATAACACAAGTATATATACTTATTATTTTCTGACTGCAAATATCGCATGATTTTTTATGGGAATAAATGGAGCTTTCCCAGAGTAAAAAAAAACAAATGTCATTTTATTGTATTTCACTTGTTTTATTTTAGTTTTGCTGATAGAGTATTAGTGCTTTGTAAAGCCTACTCGATTCAGTACCACAATCCTGATTATTTCTACTGCCATGTAACTATTCTGTATGATTACTTTCTATTCAGAATACTGTAAACCAGGGCAGGCACTGTAACCAACAACGTGCCAGCCTTCCCAATGCCTTAGGGCTGGCTATTTGGTGGAGTGGAAATGCATAATTAGTTACTGAACATAAGATAAAATAAAAGTATTAACGTTTTTATTGAAC